>CM032351.1:595000-2995000 GCA_019022885.1 Schlechtendalia chinensis | reverse complement strand
TTTATTAAAATTGAAGGAATTTAAATTGGTTTGAGTAGATACCAGAAGGAAACTAGATGAAGTTGGATAGGTTAAATTACTAATATTCGCTGTGATGAGTATAGGAATGTGATCACTTCCATAGGGTTCATTTAGAGTTTGCCACGATAAATTCCAGAAAAGGTTTGGAGAACAGAAAGATAAATTAATAGCCGAATCAGTTGAGTGAGGACGACCAACATGGATTGGGTTACCATCATTAAGAATGCAGAGACCTTGAGAATTGATTATTTCGTAAATCATGTTGCCACGACAAGAAATTGAAATGAAGCTCCAAGCGGGGTGAAAAGAATTAAAATCGCCGCCAAATAGGGAATTGCGAGAAGCTAAATTAAATAAGGCAAGCCAAGATTTGAAGGAATATTAATATTGCTAGGAATATAACAAGACCATATTATTAAAGGAGGAGAGTTGTCTGATTTAATCATCTCAATACCAATAATGTCAATTTTACTAAGTATAAATATATTTTTAGTGGCGGGATCGATAGGAATAAGTCTAGATTTTAAGAAGTTATGGATGACTATGTCTGTGCCACCATACCCATCATGGTGATCTATAAATTTTAAAATGTGGAATATTGTATACATATATATATTAATGTATACTTAAATATACAAAAAGCCTACAACTGTTGTTGCAGTGGTTAAAGTTAAATTAAAGAAAGTACAATGTAAGAAACAAAAACATCTTAGACATGAACAAACTAAAAAGTAGCGAAATAGAAAACAAATTGAAGATTAAAATACAAAAGAAAATCAGTATTTTTAGTAGAAAGGGAAGAACATTCAATGTTCAGTATTAAGATGAATAAAACAAGATTTGAAGCCTGAACGATTGAAAAAGAAAGAAAGGATGACGGGAAAAAATTTAGATCTCATGGAAGAACGACGAAGATATAAAAATGTAAATGAACTAATGTATAAGTAAGTGTATGCAACAATACGAAGGGAAATAAGGAAAGCCAAAGAAAAATTCTACCTAGAAAAATGTATGGAAATTGAAATGTTAGATAAGATACACGACAGTTTCAATATACACAAAAAAATAAAGGAAATGACTGGTTTTATTAAGGAGAATACAATAGGTATAGTAAGAGAAGATGATGGAACGATGATAACAGTCACAAAATGAAATATTCAAAAATCGACAGCGTGTGTAAAAGAATTATTTTTCCAAAATAGACCAGAATAAGGAAACATTTGAACAGCAGAAGAAGGTCTCTCAATATTGAAAGAAGAAGTGATAAATATGCTAAAAATGCAAAACTCAGGAAAGCTCCCGGACCAGATGAAGTTTCTTCAGAATTGTTAAAATTATTAAAGGATGAAGGAATAGACCTTTTGGTGGACCTTTTCAACATGATTTACAAAACCATAAACATTCCAGAACAATAGCTGACGTCTACGTTTATCACATTGCCTAAAAAGAAGATTGTGAATCACTGCTCAGATTATAGGACAATTGCTTTCATGAGTCATACAATAAAGTTATTTTTGAAAATAACTCATAGAAGGATCTGCACAAAATTGGAAATAGAGATTAGTGAATCTCAATTCGGTTTTAGACAAAGCATGGGGACCAGAGAGGCGTTATATGGAATAAATATTCCAACACAGACATGTATGGATGTTAACAGAAATATCTTTGCTTGCTTTATACATTTCACAAAAGCGTTTGATAATATACAGCATGCCAAGCTGATTTGCATCATAAAAATTAACTATATTGATTATCCAGATATAAGAATCATCAAATCTGTACTGGAATCAAACACCTAAAATCAAAAATGAAAATGAACTTTCAGAAAAAATAGAAATCATGCAAGGCTTCAGACAGGGATGCGTACTGTCTCCATTGCTGTTTAATATCTACAGTGAAGCACTATTTAGAGAAGCCATCCAAAATGAACCTATGGAAATAAAAATAAATAGGAAATTCATTAATAACTTAAGATATGTGGATGACACTATTATTCCCTCTGGCACTATGCATCATTTGCAAAGAATTATGGATAAGCATTGTATCATGTACAAACAAACATGTGTCTGTAGGACGAACGCTAGAAAGTTACCAAACCAAAAAACCCAGTGCGGGGACCGTTACAAACGAGGCACTTAAATGATTCGCATCGCTCCCAGGAAAGAATACATGCTAAATCCGTTGCTGGTGGTCCATCACGAAGGCCCAGGACACGATTTTGGTTCATGCTCTACCACGTTCCTTGTATAATGCTACATATTAAATAATGGTACGGACTTAGAAAACTTAGGACGCTTAATCTAGGATCATCTTGTCACAAACGGATCATGACGAAATAATGTAAATTCGGTTTCAATATCTACCGAGAATTGCTACATTGAATGTTTTGACAAAAATAATTAGTAACATTGTATATACATCGGTCTTTAACAATTTTATCATTGGCAGGGTCCCATTTCACTAACAACATATTATTTGTACCATTTCGACACTCATGCTGAAAGATAACAATATTGTCATTATACATAATTTAAAATTTTTTAATCTAATTGACCGATAACCGAAATACAGATAGAGCGAGTTGATATTTTATTTTACAACGCTATATTCATTGCAATGCTATATGGAAATCGTGTATCCTTTTCAAAAGCATAGGTTATCATAGTTTCATATTTTACAACATGTCAAATTTAAACATATGTACGCTTAACATACCACGTTTTTTTTCTGGTATTATCATAAAACATATATATATATATAGAATAATAAAGGTGTTATAGTTTTGTTTTTTTAACATGCATATAATTTATTAATTCATGGTTCCGCTGTCGTCGAGTGGTTAAAAACAAACGTTTCGATGAACGACGTTTGCGAACGTAAAGGATCGATTAGTATCGAAAGGTCATTGGGGAAGACCAGTCAAAATTACCAAACAAAAATTCTTATATAGTATATTAACTTATCAAAATAATATTGTTAGCTTATTATTACCATAGTAATTAATATAGTAGTAAAAATAATAGATAAAACAAATAAAGAGTAAAAAGGATATGAAAGAAAATAAAGTTAAAAAGTTAACGAACACAAATAAAATAAAAATTATAAGTTTTTATAAACAAATATAAATATATATACACATATAAATCTAATCTAATATATATATTTAAATACACAAAAAGCTAGTGAGTATTACGTTGAATAATGAAAAAAGAAAGAAAATATAAAAGTTGTTGTATATGTGTGCTTATTACTACCGATTTCGACAAAATGTCATTATCAGGTTAAAACAAATAAAATTCAACAACTGAAGAATAATTTACATGTATAGTTAATAAGAAAGCTTTGCATAGAGAAATAAGACAGATATTACAAAGATAATATTAATATCACCCAAAAGTTGTTTTTTATATATTTTTATTATATAATTATATTTCTTTTCACCTAACTCTATGTCATTTAATTATTATGATCATAATATTATCTGTGAAACTTCTGTCTAATTTTTCTATGCAATTTTTTCTTATAACTTTACTTATTATTTATTTTTCAATTGTTTTGTTTTATTTGTATTAACCTGATGATGAAATTTTGTAGAAACCTGTGGTAATAAACACACATATTCAACAACTTTCATAATTTTTTCTTTTTCCTTTAATCAACGTAATACTCTATAAGTTTTTGTATATTTAAGTATACATTTATATATATGTATGTTTGTTTAGATATATATATATATATACATTTTTTTTCTTCTTCTTGGAGTGCCTGTCCTAGCGGAGGTTGTAAATCATTATATTAATCTGGGTTTTCTCTTGGGCCTCGTGAACATTACCACCGGTCAACACGGTCGCCGCTGTAGCTAAACCATTGCCTTAGATTTTGCATCCAGCTTGTCCTAGGCCTCCTTCTACTTCTTTTACCACATATCTTTCCCTCTAAAATGAGTTGCAGAATTTGATAATTCTATCCCCTCATCATGTGCCCAAAATATCATAACTTTAATGGTTCGACTGTCTTTATTACTTCTTTATCTTGCCCTATTCTCCTCAGCACTTCCAAATTTGTAACGCGATCTACCCATGATATATTTAAGATTTTCCTGTAGCACCACATTTCGAATGCTTCTATCTTCTTCAAATCAGCTTCCTTTAAATCCAGGCCTCCACTCCATATAGTAATATTGAAAACACAAAGCATTTTAACATTTTTATTCTCAGTTCTAGCGATAGGTCGGGATTTGAGAAGATTTCTCTCATTTTCAATGAATCCTGTTCTGGCAATCTCTACCCTGTACCTTATTTTTTGAGAAGCGTCGTTATTAATGTTTATCCATATTCCCACGTATTAGTAGGAATACATTCTTTCTACTGCTGTATTTTTAAGGTCAGTTTTTTATTATCGTTTTGGGGATCTGTCTTATCTTTGGTTATTTTCATTAATTTCGATTTATTCGCATTAATTTTCAACCCATACTTACTACATGTTGTACAAGTTACACAGATAATATAATGATCATAACAATTAAATGACATAGAGTTAGGTGAAAAGAAATATAATTATATATTAAAAATATATAAAAAAACAATTTTTGGGAGATATTAATATTCTCTTTGTAATATCTGTCTTATTTCTCTACGGAAAGCTTTCTTATTACTTTACATGTAAATTATTCTTCAGTTGTTGAATTTTATTTGTATCAACCTGATAATGTCGAAATCGGTAGTAATAAACATACATAAACAAAAACTTTTATATTTTCTTTCTTTTTTCATTATTCAACGTAATACTCATTAGCTTTTTGTGTATTTAAATATATATTAGATTAGATTTATATGTATATATACATATATATATTTGTTTATAAAAAACATATAATTTTTATAATATTTCTGTTTGTTAACTTTTTAACTTTATTTCCTTGCATATCCTTTTTACACTTTATTTGTTTTTTCTATTACTTTTACTACCATTTTAATTACTAGAGTAATAATAAACTAATAATAATATTTTGATAAGTTAATATACTATATAAGAATTTTTATTTTATAATTTTGACTGGTCTTCACCAATGACCTTTCGACACTAACCCTAAAAATCTCGTTAGTTACCTTGAGGATTGACCGCAAACGTCGTTCATCGAAACATTTGTTTTTAACCACTGGACGACAGTGGAACCATGAATTAATATTATCACACCTTTATTAATCTATATTTATATATATATATTTTATGATAATACCAGAAAAAAAAACGTGGTATGTTAAGCGTACATATTTTTAAATAAACATGTTGTAAAATATGAAACTATGATTACCTATGCTTTTGAAAAGGATTCACGATTTCCATATAGCATTGCAATGAATTTAGCGTTGTAAAATAAAACATAAACTCGTTCTATCTGTATTTCGGTTATCGGTCAATTTGATTAAAAAATTTTAAATTATGTATAATGACAATATTGTTATCTTTCAGCATGAGTGTCGAAATGGTATAAATAATATGTTATTATCGGTAGATATTGAAACCGAATTTACATTATTTCGTCATGATCCGTTTGTGACAAGATGATCCTAGATTAAGCGTCCTAAGTTTTCTAAGTCCGTACCATTATTTAATATGTAGCATTATACAAGGAACGTGGTAGAGCATGAACCGAAATCGTGTCCTTGGTCGTCGTGATGATCCATCAGCAACGGATTTAGGCATTTATTCTTTCCTGGGAGCGATGCGAATCATTTAAGTGCCTCGTTTGTAACGGTCCCCGCACTGGGTTTTTTGGTTTGGTAACTATCCAGCGTTCGTCCAACAGACCCAACGTTAAAGCTGAGATAGGCAACTCCCGCTCGTGGGCGTGCTGCACCTGGAACAGCAAATTTGTCCGTCGTGACTGTGATCTCCCCATTTCCTGTTGTACGAACTAGATTTTAAGTTGACATTGGTGTGTCAAACCGGGGTTTGCGCTACTTCCGCCATTCTGGCACCACGCCGGTTTATGTTGATCGAAGATCCGTTTGTGACACTGATGTTTTAAAAAATTCAATTCACAGCAGTGTAGTTGTCACATACTGAATTCCTTATAACAAATCAGATTTTCAAATATGCTAAACCTAATAACGTGTTTCAACTCTACTATTTCATGGAATTATTCTTCTGCATTTTATTTTTCAATTAAAGTGCTTTCAATTTCACTATATGTCGGTGGACATAGAATGTCGTTGCTGTCGTCATCGTATTATTTAATCATTCGCATGCACTATTCCTTGACCAACTAAATAATATGATAAAATTCAAACATAACCTATGAGTGAGAAAAGAATTTGGAGAATATATAGTTATAAATAACAACTCAAATCGAATGTAAAGCACCTGAAAAAAAAATTATTCTAATTTACATGTCAGTTAGCTATAATTTTATTTTGAATAACCTATATTTTATATATTGATAATTTAATATTCTATATACTATTAATAATCAAAATATTCTAAAACATTTAATAATTGAAATACTTTTAATAATTCCGAAAAAGCGAAAGATCTCAGTAAGTTAACTGTATAGATTTTCGAATTTTCCGTATTATATTTGTTTAGAATTTAATATTATTTCATTTGAGCAGATACACACGGTATCCGTATGGCATTGTGACGATGTTGACGTTGAGATACGAAATGTAAATTCTCTCGTCATATATTACGTTCTCAGTCAATTTGATTAGAATTATTTAATTATTAGCTACTTTGTAAATCGATATTTGTCAACATGAGTTTTGGAATGGTTTTTAAATAATTTTGTACACACATAAGTACACATTTAAAGATTAAATGTGCTAATTTATCAAACTGCTTTACTGTTTAAATTGTTAGTGGCGGAGAACTATATAAGCCTTAAGTATTTACGTCAAGAATACCACTGTAAAATTTTTCGGTAGATATTGAAACGAAATTAAATTCCTTTTGTCGTGATCCAATTGAAAAAATGATGCATTAACCAGTTTTATTTCTTGTTGTATTAATGGCCAATTTTTAATTCCCTATGAAAATTATGCGTATCATTAATGTAACGTGCTCTAGCCTGCATAAATCCATGCTTTTTCGTGAACGTATGCATCAGCATATTATTTATTGAGTAAAATATTATCAATTTCCCTATACGTCGGTGGACATAGCAGGTCATTGCAGTCGTCATCGAAGAAGCCAGTCAGATTTAACAATAACCCATGAGTGTGATATGAATTTAAAGATTATTAAATTTAACACAAAGATGCAATGCGATTTTACAGCTATAGAAGGCAAAATAATATATAACTCGAAGAGTGCGTTATAATATTATACACTTATAATAGTAAAGAAAAAGATATGTATATATATATATATAAATGTATGCTTAAATATACAAAATGCAATAGAGTTGATTAAAGGAAAAAGAAAAAATTATAAAAGTGGTTGAATATGTGTGTTTATTACTACAGGTTTCTACAAAATGTCATTATCAGGTTAATACAAATAAAACAAAACAACTGAAAAAAAAATTTTAAGTAAAGTTATAAGAAGAAATTGCATAGAAAAATAAGACAGAAGTTACATGGATAATATTATGATCATAACAATTAAATGACATAGAGTTAGGTGAAAAGAAATATAATTATATAATAAAAATATATTAAAAAACAACTTTTGGGTGATATTAATATTCTCTTTGTATTATCTGTCTTATTCCTCTATGCAAAGCTTTCTTATTAACTTTACATGTAAAATATTCTTCAGTTGTTGAATTTTATTTGTATCAACCTGGTAATGACATTTTGTCGAAATCGGTAGTAGTAAACACACATATGCAACAACTTTTATATTTTCTTTCTTTTTTCATTAATCAACGTTATACTTATTAGCTTATTGTGTGTTTAAATATATATATTTTATTAGATTTATATATATATATATATATATAATATATATATATATTTGTTTATAAAAAACTTATAATTTTTATTTTATTTCTGTTAATTAACTTTTTAACTTTATTTTCTTGCATATCCTTTTTACTCATTATTTGTTTTTTGAATTATTTTTACTACTATATCAATTACTATATTAATAATAAACTAATAATAATATTTTGATAAGTTAATATACTATATAAGAATATTTATTTTGTAATTTTGACTGGTCTTCACCAATGACCTTTCGACACTAACCCTAAAAATCTCGTTAGTTACCTTGAGGATCGACCGCAAACGTCGTTCATCGAAACATTTGTTTTTAACCACTGGACGACAGTCGAACCATGAATTAATAAATTATATGTATATTAAAAAAACAAAATTGTAACACCTTTATTAATCTATATTTATACATATGTTTTATGGTAATACCAGCAAAAAAAGAAAAACGTGGTATGTTAAGCGAACACATTTTTAAATTTGACTTGTAAAATATGAAACAATGAATACAAATGCTTATGCAAAGGATACACGATTTCCATATAGCATTGCAATGAATTTAGCGTTGAAACCCAAATAATAACTCGCTTAATCTGTATAACGGTTATTAGTCAATTTGATTAAAACATTTTAATTTTTGTCTAATAACAATATTGTCATCTATCAACGTGAGTTTCGAAATGGTTAAAATAATATGTTGTTAGTGAAATGGGACCCTGTTAATGATAAAGTTGTTAAAGGCTGATGTTTATACAATGAAACTAATTATTTTTGTCAAAGCATTCAATGTAGCAATTTTTGGTAGTTATTGAAACCGAATTTACATCTTTTTCTCATGATCCATCTGTGACATGATTATTTAGGTTATAGCAGCTTACATTTTCTACCCCTATACCTTTCTTTAACATGCAGCATTACACATGAAACGTTGCAGGGCTTTATCCATAATCGAGACCTGAGTCGTCGTGATTGACCTCCAATCTCGGATTTCAGCCTGTATTCATTCCGGGGAGCGCTACGACTCAACAAATGCTTTATTATAACCGTTCCCCCCACTGTATTTTTTGGTTCACTTAATTTAACGTATTCTGGAATGTTTGAAACCTTGCTCTTTCATGAAGTTATTCATCAGCATGTTAATTTTCGATTAAAATATTATCAATTTCCCAATACGTCGGTTTGCATAGCATGTCATAGCAGTCGTGATCGAAGTATCCAATCAGATGCAAACACAAATGAATAACATACCTAATAATGCGTAATTACTTAACAATAACCTATGAGTGGGAAATGAATTTAAAGAATATAAAATTTAACTTAAGTATACAACTCAAATTTACGGCACCCCCAGGCAACATCTTTTATAATTCAAAACGTCCGTTAAAATTAGTTAATCATAAACTAATAATTTTATTTCGATAAATCAATATATTGTACAAGAATTTTTATTTTGTAACTTATAATGGTCTTTACAAAAGATCTGTCGACACCAACTCGAAAAATCTCGTTAGTTATCTTGACGATCGTCAGCAAACTTTGTTCGTCGAAAGGTTTGTTTCTAAATATTCGACGACAGCTGAACTATGAATTAATAAAGAATATATATATTTTAAAAACGAAACTATAACACAATTGTTAAGCTATATTTATATATGTTTTATGATAATACCAGAAAAAAAAAACCGTGGTAAGTTAAGAGTACATATTTTTAAATTTGACATATTGTAAAATATGAAACTATGATAACCTATGCTTTAGAAAAGGATACACGTTTTCCATATAGCATTGCAATGAATATAGCGTTGTAAAATAAAATATAAACTCGCTCTATCTGTATTTCGGTTATCGGTCAATTTGATTAAAAAATTTTAAATTATGTATAATAACAATATTGTTATCTTTCAACATGAATTCCAAAATGGTTTAAATAATATGCTGTTAGTGAAATGGGACCAAGCCAATGATAGAATTGTTAAAGGCTGATGTTTATACATTGCAACTAATTATTTTTGTTAAAACATTTAATGTAGCAATTCATGGTAGATATTGAAACCGAATTTACATTATTTCGTCATGATCGGTTTGTGACAAGATGATCCTAGATTAAGCGTTCTAAGTCCGTACCATTATTTAATATGTAGCATTATACAAGGAACGTGGTAGAGCATGAACCGAAATCGTGTCCTTGGTCGTCGTGATGATCCATCAGCAACGGATTTAGGCATGTATTCTTTCCTGGGAGCGATGCGAATCATTTAAGTTCCTCGTTGGTAACGGTCCCCGCACTGGGTTTTTTGGTTTGGTTACTATCTAGTGTTTGTCCAACAGACACAACGTTAAGGCTGAGATAGTCACCTAAACCCTCGTTAGGGTGCTGCACCAGGAACAGCAAGTTGGTCCGTCGTGACTGTGACTGTGTCGTGACTGTGTAATAATTGATATACTTTTAATAATTCCGAAAAAGCGAAAGATCTCAGTAAGTTAACTGTATAGATTTTCGAATTTTCCGTATTATATTTGTTTAGAATTTAATATTATTTCATTTGAGCAGATACACACGGTATTCGTATGGCATTGTGACGATGTTGACGTTGAGATACGAAATGTAAACTCTCTCGTCGTATATTTCGTTTTCGGTCAATTTGATTAGAATTATTTAATTATTGGCTACTTTGCAAATCGATATTTGTCAACATGAATTTTGGAATGTTTTTAAATAATTTTGTACGCTCATAAGTACACATTTAAAGATTAAATGTGCTAATTTATCAAACTGCTTTACTGTTTAAATTGTTAGTGGAGGAGAACTATATACACCTTAAGTATTTATGTCAAGAATACCATTGTAAAATTTTTCAGTAGATATTGAAACGAAATTAAATTCCGTTTGTCATGATCCAGTTGAAAAATGATGCATTAAACAGTTTTATTTCTTGTTGTATTTAATGGCCAATTTTGAATTCCCTATGAAAATTATGCGTATCAATCATGTACCGGTTCTAGCTTGCATAAATCCCTGCTTTTTCGTGAACTTATTCATCAGCATGTTAATTTTCGAGTAAAATATTATCAATTTCCCTATACGTCGGTGTACATAGCAGGTCATTGTAGTCGTCATCGAAGTAACCAGTCAGATTTAACAATAACCCATGAGTGTGAAATGAATTTAAAGATTATTAAATTTAATATAAAGATAGAAGCGATTATACAGCTCCAGATGGCAAAATAATTTAAAACTCAAAGAGTGTGTTAACAATTACTATAGTAAATAAAAAATGCGTGGTTTCCGCTGAATTGTTAATAACTTTTACTTTGTTCGTTGAAAGGTTTGTTTCAAACCATTCGACGACAGCTGAACTATGAATTAATAAAATATATGCATATTCATAAAACGAAACTACAACACAATGTTTAATCTATATTTATAAATATGTTTTATTAGCACCTTATAAAACTGATGTTGGTATGTTAACCGTACACATTTTTGATTTTGACGAGTTGTAAAAAATGAAACTATTATTATTTTCTCATTTAGTAGGGCTACACGATTTCTATATAGCGTTGCAATGAGATTGGCGTTATAAAACAAAATATTTACTCGTTCCATCTGTATTACGGTTTTTGGTCAATTTGATTAATAAATTTAAATTTTTGTCTAATAACAATATTGTCATCTTTCAACATGAGTTTCGAAATAGTTTAAATAAAATTTTGTTGGTATAATAGCTCAAACTAAAAATAAATTGTGCTAATTTATCAAATTGTTTTACTGTTTTCATTGTTAATATCCGATGTTTATATAATGTCTTATTATTTTTGTAAAAACTTTTATTGTAGAAATTTTCGGTAGATTTTGAAACCGAATTTACATCTTTTTCTCATGATCCGTCTGTGACATGATTATTTAGGTTATAGCAGCTTACATTTTTTACCCTTATTCCTTTCTTTAACATGCAGCATTACACAAGAAACGTTGCAGGGCTTTATCCATAATCGAGACCTGAGTCGTCGTGATTGACCTCCAATTTCGGATTTCAGCCTGTACTCATTCCGGGGAGCGCTACGACTCAACAAATGCTTTATTATAACCGTTCCCCCCACTGTATTTTTTGGATCACTTAATTTATCGCTTTCTGAAATGTTTGAAACCTTGCTCTTTCATGAAGTTATACATCAGCATGTTAGTTTTCGATTAAAATGTTATCAATTTCTCAATACGTCGGTTTCCATAGCAAGTCATAGCAGTCGTGATCGATGTAGCCAGTCAGATGCAAACACAAATTAATAATATACCTAATAATGTGTAAATACTTAACAATAACCCATGAGTGGGAAATTAATGTAAAGAATATTCAATTTAACTTAAGGATACAACTCAAATTTACGGCACCCTCAGGCAACATCATATATAATTAAAAACGTCCGTTAAATTTTGTTAAGAATAATAAACCAATAATTTTATTTCGATAAATCAATATATTGTACAAGAATTTTTATTTTGTAACTTATACTGGTTTTCACAAAAGACCTGTCGACACTAACCCGAAAAATCTCGTTAATTATCTTGACGATCGAACCGCAAACTTTGTTAGTCGAAAGGTTTGTTTCTAACCATTCGACCACAGCTGAACTATGAATTAATGAAATATATGCATATTCTTAAAACGAAACTATAACACAATTATTAATCTATATTTATATATGTTTTATGATAGTACCAAGAGCAACAATTAGTCGTATGTTAACCGTACACATTTTTGATTTTCACGTGTTGTAAAATATGAAACTATTATTATCTTCTCATTTAGCAGAACTACACGATTTCCATATAGCATTGGAATGATTTTGGCGTTGTTAAATAAAATACTTACTCGCTCTATCTGTATTACGGTTATTGGTCAATTTGATTAATAAATTTTAATTTTTGTCTAATAACAATATTGACATCTTTCAACATGAGTTTCGAAATGGTTTAAATAATATGTGGTTTGTATAATATGTGGTTTGTATAACTTTTGATAAATTGTGCTAATTTATCAATTTGTTTTACTGTTTTCATTTTTAATGTTCGATGTTCATATAATGTCTGATTATTTTTGTAAAAACTTCCATTGTAGAATTTTCGGTATATTTTGAAACCGAATTTACATCTTTTTCTCATGATTCCTTTGTGACATGATTATTTAGGTTTAAGCAGCCTACGTATTCTACCCCTATATCTTTCTTTAACATGCAGCATTACACAAGAAACGTTGCAGGGCTTTATCCATAATCGAGACCTGAATCGTCGTGATTGACCTCCAATTTCGGATTTCAGACTGTACTCATTCCGGGGAGCGCTACGACTCAACAAATGCTTTATTATAACCGTTCCCCCCACTGTATTTTTTAGATCACTTAATTTATCGCTTTCTGAAATGTTTGAAACCTTGCTCTTTCATGAAGTTATACATCAGCATGTTAATTTTCGATTAAAATATTATCAATTTCCCAATATGTCGGTTTGCATAGCAAGTCATAGCAGTCGTGATCGAAGTAGCGAATCAGATGCAAACACAAATTAATAACATACCTAATAATGTGTAAATACTTAACAATAACCCATGAGTGGGAAATTAATGTAAAGAATATTCAATTTAACTTAAGGATACAACTCAAATTTACGGCACCCTCAGGCAACATCATATATAATTAAAAACGTCCGTTAAATTTAGTTAAGAATAATAAACTAATAATTTTATTTCGATAAATCAATATATTGTACAAGAATTTTTATTTTGTAACTTATACTGGTTTTCTCAAAAGACCTGTCGACACCAACCCGAAAAATCTCGTTAATTATCTTGACGATCGAACCGCAAACTTTGTTAGTCGAAAGGTTTGTTTCTAACCATTCGACCACAGCCGAACTATGAATTAATATGTTATATGCATATTGAAAAAGCGAAACTATAACACAATTATTAATTTATATTTTTATATGTTTTATGATGGTATCAGGTATAACTAATCGTGGTATGTTAACCGTACACATTTTTGATTTTCACGTGTTGTAAAATATGAAACTATTATTATCTTCTCATTTAGCAGGGCTACACGATTTCCATATAGCATTGGAATGATTTTGGCGTTGTTAAATAAAATACTTACTCGCTCTATCTGTATTACGGTTATTGGTCAATTTGATTAATAAATTTTAATTTTTGTCTAATAACAATATTGACATCTTTCAACATGAGTTTCGAAATGGTTTAAATAATATGTAGTTTGTATAATATGTGGTTTGTATAACTTTTGATAAATTGTGCTAATTTATCAATTTGTTTTACTGTTTTCATTTTTAATGTTCGATGTTTATATAATGTCTAATTATTTTTGTAAAAACTTTCATTGTAGAATTTTCGGTATATTTTGAAACCGAATTTACATCTTTTTCTCATGATTCCTTTGTGACATGATTATTTAGGTTTAAGCAGCCTAAGTATTCTACCCCTATATCTTTCTTTAACATGCAGCATTACACAAGGAACGTTGCAGGGCTTTATCCATAATCGAGACCTGAGTCGTCGTGATTGGTCTCCAATCTCCGATTTCAGCCTGTACTCTTTCCGGAGTGCGCTACTACTCAACCAACGCTTTGTTAGTATTGTTCCCCCCGCTGTACTTTTTTGGTTCACTTAATTTAACGCATTCTGACATGTTTGAAACCTTGCTCTTTCATGAAGTTATACATCAGCATGTTAGTTTTCGATTAAAATGTTTTCAATTTCTCAATACGTCGGTTTCCATAGCAAGTCATAGCAGTCGTGATCGATGTAGCCAGTCAGATGCAAACACAAATTAATAATATACCTAATAATGTGTAAATACTTAACAATAACCCATGAGTGGGAAATTAATGTAAAGAATTATTCAATTTAACTTAAGGATACAACTCAAATTTACGGCACCCTCAGGCAACATCATATATAATTAAAAACGTCCGTTAAATTTAGTTAAGAATAATAAACTAATAATTTTATTTCGATAAATCAATATATTGTACAAGAATTTTTATTTTGTAACTTATACTGGTTTTCTCAAAAGACCTGTCGACACCAACCCGAAAAATCTCGTTAATTATCTTGACGATCGAACCGCAAACTTTGTTAGTCGAAAGGTTTGTTTCTAACCATTCGACCACAGCCGAACTATGAATTAATATGTTATATGCATATTGAAAAAGCGAAACTATAGCACAATTATTAATTTATATTTTTATATGTTTTATGATGGTATCAGGTAAAACTTATCGTGGTATGTTAACCGTACACATTTTTGATTTTCACGTGTTGTAAAATATGAAACTATTATTACCTTCTCATTTAGCAGGGCTACACGATTTCCATATAGCATTGGAATGATTTTGGCGTTGTTAAATAAAATACTTACTCGCTCTATCTGTATTACGGTTATTGGTCAATTTGATTAATAAATTTTAATTTTTGTCTAATAACAATATTGACATCTTTCAACATGAGTTTCGAAATGGTTTAAATAATATGTGGTTTGTATAATATGTGGTTTGTATAACTTTTGATAAATTGTGCTAATTTATCAATTTGTTTTACTGTTTTCATTTTTAATGTTCGATGTTTATATAATGTCTAATTATTTTTGTAAAAACTTTCATTGTAGAATTTTCGGTATATTTTGAAACCGAATTTACATCTTTTTCTCATGATTCCTTTGTGACATGATTATTTAGGTTTAAGCAGCCTAAGTATTCTACCCCTATATCTTTCTTTAACATGCAGCATTACACA
Source organism: Schlechtendalia chinensis (assembly GCA_019022885.1). Lineage (NCBI taxonomy): Eukaryota > Metazoa > Arthropoda > Insecta > Hemiptera > Aphididae > Schlechtendalia > Schlechtendalia chinensis. Next base: position 2,979,237 of record CM032351.1, on the reverse strand, counting down.
AGGAACGTTGCAGGGCTTTATCCATAATCGAGACCTGAGTCGTCGTGATTGGTCTCCAATCTCCGATTTCAGCCTGTACTCTTTCCGGAGAGCGCTACTACTCAACCAACGCTTTGTTAGTATTGTTCCCCCCGCTGTACTTTTTTGGTTCACTTAATTTAACGCATTCTGACATGTTTGAAACCTTGCTCTTTCATGAAGTTATACATCAGCATGTTAGTTTTCGATTAAAATGTTATCAATTTCTCAATACGTCGGTTTCCATAGCAAGTCATAGCAGTCGTGATCGATGTAGCCAGTCAGATGCAAACACAAATTAATAATATACCTAATAATGTGTAAATACTTAACAATAACCCATGAGTGGGAAATTAATGTAAAGAATATTCAATTTAACTTAAGGATACAACTCAAATTTACGGCACCCTCAGGCAACATCATATATAATTAAAAACGTCCGTTAAATTTAGTTATGAATAATAAACTAATAATTTTATTTCGATAAATCAATATATTGTACAAGAATTTTTATTTTGTAACTTATACTGGTTTTCACAAAAGATCTGTCGACACTAACCCGAAAAATCTCGTTAATTATCTTGACGATCGAACCGCAAACTCTGTTAGTCGAAAGGTTTGTTTCTAACCATTCGACCACAGCCGAACTATGAATTAATATGTTATATGCATATTGAAAAAGCGAAACTATAACACAATTTGTAACCTCACGGCTACTGACGCTCTTGTTCAAATTGGGGTCGCCAACCTAAATCCGGATAACACGAATTGTGCCGGAGACTTAGGATTTATTCTAATGAAAAAAAATCGTTATGTTGTTTGATATCTTCTCGTTTATGTTGATGATAAAAAAATTCACACTCGACACACATAATAAAATAATTTCACAACATAATCAACAACATAATCAATATAATTTAACGTAAAAAAATTGTATGACCGGCCAAGGTATAGTGCATATATAAACATACCGATTTGAATATATCGGGAGTGAAAAATCCATCTCCCTCTTGCCCGTATGTTATCATTGTTCAAGAGAGATCTCTTCCCGGATCTACTCCATCATTGTTTTATCACAAAAAAATTCACAAAAAAAAACATAAAAAAAATCCACACAATTTAATTTTAATGTTGTTCACTGAACGGACGGACATGAAGAGAGAGACAAAAACTTTTAATTATTCGCCGGGCCGGTATTTACAAATAATCTATGACGTGCGTATGGGAAGGGGGCTATCGGTTGTTATTTCGACCGGTAATGTGGGAACCGTCGACTATCCCATACGCACAATATTCTCGTTACGTTACAAATTATTAATTTATATTTTTATATGTTTTATGATGGTATCAGGTAGAACTTATCATGGTATGTTAACCGTACACATTTTTGATTTTCACGTGTTGTAAAATATGAAACTATTATTATCTTCTCATTTAGCAGAACTACACGATTTCCATATAGCATTGGAATGATTTTGGCGTTGTTAAATAAAATACTTTTACTTTTACTACCTTTCTTTAACATGCAGCATTACACAAGGAACGTTGCAGGGCATTACCTATATTCGAGTTCTGAGTTCTCGTGATGGACTTCCAAACTCGGGTTTGAGCTCTCCTAATTCTTTTATTTCAGTCGCTCTAGTTTTTGACGCACTTTATTTTGTTAACGTTTTTATTTTATGCTTCTGGGTTTTCTTCCAGTTGGCTTGTATTCGATTAACCCTTTGAACTAATTTGTTCTTTCCTCCTCATTGTGTGTCCAAACCACTGAATTTTCTGACCCTTTACGTAGCTTTGAATGTATATAAAGGTGTATGCATTTCTTTATAATGTACTTGGATTTTTTGCCTTACTTCCGCATTTCTTTTTCTATGCCATCTATTTATTACGGTTTTGATCACTGTTTCACATCTAGTTCTTAGTACTTTATTCTCAATGCTTCTTAGTTTTTGTTCGATTAGCTCTGTAATTGGTCATATTGCACTTCTATGAGTAAAAGTTGGTCTCACAATAATCATGTAACGTGTACTTTTGTTTCTCTAGAGAATAAAGTTGATTTGAAATATTTAATTAGTGGAAAAAACGCTTTCCTTTTTGAGAAAAAGACTGGTTATTTTTTCACTCCAGTCATTGTTATTGTATTAATGCATTTAATAAAATAACACTTTTTTAAATAATAATTGTATGGTTATGTATATATTATTTTGTAATGTTATTTTATAAACACATTTAGTGCGTTCATAATAATACTCCAAGTTTAATTAAAATGAGGGTAAGCGTTTATTATTTGTATACTTTGTCGAATAATCTTGTATTAATTAAACACAAAAAAAAACATTATAGACGAGAGGATGAGAAGAAACTATATGTATTATTATTCAACACATATTATTACAAAAATTGTTAATTATTATGACATAACTGCATTCTGTGAAAGTAACCAAAATTAAATCTTTCCAATATTTTGCTTTTAGATATGAATATTTTTGCACACGAATATTTTATGCTTTGTAATCGTAAATGTTGAGATATTTAAGACATTTAATTTTATGCACTATAATTATATTATTATTTATTATATTATATTCAATTATTTTTATTTAATAATTATATTAAATTATATTATATTTACCTTTTTAATTTTGTTATTACCTTTATGTAACATGTTTTATTTATGTTTAGAAATAAACATGTGTATTGTCGATTTTAAAAATTGTATTCAATTCAAAAACAGTGGGCTGTTATTATTTTTTCTCTAATGTAATATGTATTTTTTGTTTATCAGTTGTATTTGTTTATTTATTTGATTTTGACTTTATTCTACTTTCGATAAGGGATGGAGTTAATTTCACGAATACAATAGACTAAAACAAATTATGTATACACAAGACCGTAGCAGGAACAGATTTTTGTTGATAGGAGGGGGGGGGGGTTAAAACAGAATCATATATTTTCAACTACTAGATTTAAATACTAGATTATGTTGTGTACGATAAAATTGTATCTAAATGCGGGTTAAAATGTGGCGTGTAAATAGTGTTTTCATCTTAATAATTTAGTTTAATAAATTCAATATATTATAACTATTAAACAGATTCGAGAGCTTTTGAGCCCCAAACACTCCTCCCTCCCAAATACAACATTGAGTTTATTAATTAATACCAACGCGTTGGGGAAACAGAGATCTTGTTAATCGAGCGGAGCTCGTGTCTAGTATTTTTTTCTTTAATTTGAGTGTTTCTACCGACAAAACTATTTGACAATTATGCGAATTTGTTATGCAAAATGAAACAAGGCTTAAAATATATATGATATACGCGTTATAACCAAGCCAATTGATGACGTTCTCAAAAGTCACAAAAAGCATAAACGAAAATTCTTTTGCATATTTTTAATTGCCCTAGTTAAAAAATAAATTCATGTAAAAAAAAAAAAAACTTAATTCGATGTTATGAAGAACAGATATGTTGCAATTTTTTTTTTTTACAAATTGTGGTAAATTTTCCTTATACACTTATATGAACTTTTGAAAAAATTGAAAGACGTATTGAATATCGGATGCTATACTGCTACACACGTAAACATCTAAGACACCAAAAAATATAATCATTAAACACCTTATGGTATAAACATACGTACAAAGGTCTACGCACGCCTATGCGTATCATCAGTTAACCGGTTGCATGTTTATGTTTCATATATATTTAGTGCTAAATTAAATTATATAATGTGATTAATATCGTACAATACATAACTGTTTATTACTGTTAGAATTATTCTATAAGTATCTTTTAACTGTATTTGATCTATCTATGATGATAACATTAATAATAAATAATAATGTAAAAAAACATATTAGAGAACGTTTGTAAATTCCCATCGGTGATCCAATTGTAGCATGCTAAAATGTAAAAATAAATATTATGTTAGGTAACCCAATGCGTTGGTATATAGATAAAATTTAATGAGCGAAATGATAATCGCTTATTTCGGTCTTCAATTACAATATTTCGACCACTGTGTTTTACATTGTGTCGAGTGCGTTTGAAGACGACGGTCTCCAATATTTATGTATTTATTTGTTTATTGTAAAAAATATTTAAATATGATGGCCTAAGTTGTAAAACCGATAGCGTCTCAAGACCGTCAGTGGACGGGGAGGAGATGTCAGCAGCACCAAGAACATAAATGACAGCAGTGGCAACAACAACAATACTCACAACGGCCTCAATAAATATATATCTAAAAACCAAAATAATGAATGTATGCTTGCATGTAATATCCCATTTCATTATTTCTTTTTGTATAAAACCATATGCTTATTTAATTGTCTTTTCTCTTATAATACATTTGAATCTGGTAGCTTAATTTATTTTACTTTTTATATTCTTTTTTTTATTGATTTTTATTATTTAACAATAAAAAAAATCCATATGACTCTTCCCGTTTATCGGTCTCGGCCTATTGTTGGCGATCGTGAGGAGCCTCTCAGTACGAACACTGTCCAAAAAGAAGTGTTACATTACACAGTATAATATAATTCACGATTTTTCTGGTACATATATAAGATGTTGACATTTTAGGAAATTATGACCATTCTTAATATGCTAAGGAAACAATATTATTGCCGTAGCTTGTTAGGCAATGGTATCATCAAAGCTCATAAGTTCATGCATATTTGGCATATAATAAATTTTTCAGAGTTTTTAGTGTATATTCTTTCACTTGAATTCAGGAAAATTGTTTTTCAGAGGAGTTAAAAAAATTTTAAAAGTTTTTTTAAACTGGAAAAAATTGTAGGTACAAAATAATTTCTAAAATTCAAAAGTTTCAAGTTTTATAACGATTTTAAAAATTTGAATTAAATCCCGAATCGAGTATGTTTATTTAGATACAGGACAAATTTCTGAATATCTAGGTATTTCATATATTTATCTATTAAAAATTTTAACATCGACAGTATAGTCCATGCCATATTTGTACAGTGCGTTTGGTATTTCACGTTGAGTGAGTTTAGAACAAATGGATTTAAATAAAATGCTCGAATTTAATGAAACGATTTCATGAATTATTATTGATAAACCCGATGACGTAAAATCGTTCGCAAATAATGAAGAATACGAACATCACGTGGAAGCTGTCAAATCATCTAAAATTAAAACGAAATGCAAGTCAACTTTTAATATTTTCAATAGATAATATTTATAATACAAAGATTTAAAAAAAAAAAAAACTTAATTAACTGTTTTTTATATTATATTTTACCGTGTAATATATATGACACTACCTGCTATCGTTAGGAAATGATGACATGTACTAGGCACTGATATAATTTACCTAGTGTATTAGAAATTGTCATCATTTCCTAAATCTCAACATTTCCTGGAACATATATATATATATATAAATATATTACGTTTTTTGGAAATACATCGTGCAATTGTGCCTCATGATATTTTATAACATAACATACATGTTAGCCACGATAGTGATTTCATTATCATTATTGTTATTATTATCATTATTGCACGGACACGATGACGTCGGACCGGTCGTCCGGTATTTTCGCTTTCACGCGGCCCGGGTGAAAGGTGCTGTTGGTCGTTAACCACCACTACCGGGCGGACGACCATATTGCGGGTGGCGGTGGGGGGGTGTCCGGGAGGGAGGGAAACGAGACACGGGCACGTCGCTAACGCGGGCGCCGCGGCCTCAGAAGCGTTCGGGTGTTCGGGACGCAACCGGTCGATACGCGCGCGATGGCCGATTGTAAAACGACAGCGACGGTGACGGCGGCGCTGGCCGTCGCGGTGATGGCGGCGTTGATGGCGTCGCGCGGCGCGGCGGCGTTCGCCGACTACTCCGCGGAACGGGACGACGCGGCCGCGGCGTTCGCCGACGACTCCGCGGACGAGCAGCTGACCGCCCGGCCGCCGTCGGACGCGGCGGCGTACTCGGTCGGGCCGCAGCCGCAGCGGGCGTCCGGCCGCCGGCCGCCGGCCACCAACATACAGAAGGTGTTCAGGACGGCCAAGGCGACGGGCGCGGCGGACGGCGACACCGCCGCGGACAACGGCACCGCGGCGGTCACGTACTACCCGTCCGACCTGGAGTGGCTGTTGAACGTGTACAACCCGCACCGGTGGAACCCCGTCATGCTGCCGGCCGCGTCCAGGCTGTCCGTCCAGTGTCGCGACGTCATGAAGGTCTACTTGGAAGCGTTGCGCCGAGGGTCGTTTTGGGCGGCCAAAAGTGAGTGCCGCGTCCAAAGCGTGTATGCCGTTTTTCGTCGGGCTCGTCGGCAGACAAACGCGCGCCAATCCCCCGTTTCGGTATCGTCCGGATCGGCGGTTCTCAATCGCCTTAGGACCGCGATCCACATGGTTTAATATTTATAGGAGATAGGAAATGTTTGAAAGACATTCACCTCCTCGTGATTGTCTTACACGATTGATAAAAAGACTTCCCGCCGTTTGAGAACCTAACCTGACCTTTGGAATACGTTATGTCCGAAATCAAACATTTTTTTCATCCAGTTTGTAATGGTCGTGTGCTACACCCGCGACGTGCGAAGCCACTGAGTTTTTTAGACGATTAGCTGTGTCGACTTCCAAACGATTCGATCGTAAAATTGATTTACCACATTTGCGTACAATCGTCACGTGGTTTTCGTTTTAATCGTTTTTTATTTTAATTGTTGTCATTATTACCATAATAATTATAATGTTGTTCCACTTTGAACATTTTATAAATACCGCTTTTATGTTCTCGCGGTGACTGAAAATTTATACCATCTCCGACATATTATTATAATGTTCGTGACAAATCGCGATCGTTAACGAACGTCTCCATAAGATACAAATCCTATGAATGTCATACTTACTTAGAAAAAATAAATATTATAAATCGTGAGCAGAATCGAAATGCTTTTGTTAATTGTTACGCGGATTTGCAATAATATCATACAATATTAAACGTTGGAAAGCGTTAGGAAGACAAAATACCTTTCATACAAATTTGTAAATATTTTAGTTTTTCGAAAACATCTCCAATATCATAATCGTAAACAGGACAATAACTTTCGTCGGTGAAATGATTCTCACATTTGTATCGACGTAATCGCGTCAGACGTGTTTGCTCACATTTCGCGACGGCGTTAGTCGTTCGTATATTTTAGTGTCAGAGCCAAACACATTGTTTTTAAATCGAATAACATTTTAAACAAATCTCCGAATTTTCGGGGACCGCGGTTTATTTATTTGTAATATCATATACGTTGTGTGACTTGTCGCAATGCTTTCATTAAGAATAACATGTCGTTCGTAAAATGTTGGTCTTAAAACAATAGTAGCAAATATCTTAACTCGACTGTTGACAACGCGAGTAAGAACCATTCTAGTAAGTCGTCTACGGTAGAAGAGTATTTCAAAGACATTTTTTTTATTAAAGTATAAAAAAGACACACATATTTTTAGTTTTATCGAATTTTCGTAAAATCGAAAATAAAAATCAAATTTTTTGTCAACAAACGTGTAGCGTCTGAAAAACTTACAATAAGTTTTGTTAAAATTTGCAATTTTCGGTTTATATCTACTGTAAATTAAATGTTTACTAAACCCTTGGTATATAATTCCTGGGCGTCACGTCAGTATTCTGGTAGATAAAATAGCCAATGAACGTAAAGTGATTAAAAAAAACTTTATGTAAAATATATAACTTATTGATTTGTTTAATATAAATATATATATATATATTTATATATGTATATCAACGTCAAAAGAAACGTATGTACGCGTTTGTGTTTGAATACTAGTGTATTGAATACTCGTTTTAGTTGTACACTTTTTTTCGTTCTGTTATTCTGTTGTTTTTTTTTTTTTTTTTTGCAGTCCACGTGCGTCTACCGAACATTTTGGTAGGTACGTGCGAAAATTCACGGACGTTCGCGTCTCGAATTTCAAAACATAATGTTAAACTCAAGTGCAAACAAAGAATACCTCGGAATTGTTGAAATTCACGTCAAACAAATACTATCCAAACCAACTGCGATAATCACTAAAATAATATAGTTTATCAGATACAATTTTGTAGAATAAGTAATATTCGTTAAACTCTAAAAATAACGATGCTTCAACGTTCTTGTCCGAATTAGTTTCTCGTCTAGGTTCTAACGGTTGCCTTCCAATACTGAAAAAACGTTCAATACGAGCACTGGAAGGCATTGCGGTGTTACATTTGTTATGTAGGCTTGTTCAAAATCTTGATTAAAAAATGTAGTTATATCGTTATTTTCGGGGAATTGACGTATGTGAAATGGACGTCGTTCCACTTGTTTCATTTTTACCGGAACGCAGTAAAGTTAAAAATATATCGTGTAAAATAAAATTGGCCAAGTTATCCCATTCGTGTATAAATAATGAAACCAGTTAAAAGTGATATCAACTACAGTGAATTCGAACTTAACTTCTAACATTCCGACTGGTTGGTGCCCGGCCTTGGCGTCTGATGCATTGATAGAATATAGGTACGCGATATTATGATGATACTCTAAAAACGTAAACGCGAGTATAACATGTAATCGAAAGAAAGTAAAAATCAAATTGATGTCACCCTGAATTATTATACGAGAAAAAAATGTAAAAATGAAAACCTGTCTGACCACCTTGAACGAGAAACTCTGTAGCGGCAACAGCAATAACAACAACAGTAGTCGTGTATAGTGCAGTACGTTGCAAACGGTACTTTCCATTTAATCTCGCGAGACTGTATATATTAGGTTTAAACAGACGACTATTACAACGTGTCAACGCGTACACAAAACTCCAATTGCTCATTAAACTTCCAACGTTCGTCGTGCGCAACACGATTGAGTACTTCATTTCGTAGTAACAAAAAGAAAAAAGAAATAATAATAATAATAATAATATTCACCGTTTCGCGTGATCCGGACGTGATTTGAACAAAATTTCGAATTTCCCGTGCCGTTACCAATAACTGGTAAAATCGATTTCGTTGGAACGAATAATCATAGTTTAGCGCTCGAGCGAGCTGCGCGTTGAACCCATAACAATAACGCGATACAAAATTAAGTGAGAAAATTCAATTTTTATCAAAAAAATTAATCTTCTTTAGTTTTTTACCGAGACATTTTTGATTTTTCGGTTCACACTTTGAAATTCATTCAGTATATAAGCTCTTTTTTACGATTTGGAAAAACTTTCTAAACGCATGTTTTTGGATACGACTAGAGAGAGGGTTGCAAGAACTATAATTAAACCGTCACGAATCGGCCGTAAAACATTTTATTTTTCTATTTTTCATTTAATTTTTTTTATAATTTATTGTTATATTTGATTTCGACGTGTGTGGTGTGATAGTTGTCGCGTTTATACAAACTATTATTATTTTAACCACAATCGTCGTCGTATGTCCACCGAAGACCGATACAGTATAAATAAATGTATCTATATAAAATACAACCATAATAATATATGTGTTTGCTTTGAGTTAAGAGAAACCTCGAGACGTGCGCGTAATATACACGATGTCGAATAGAATGCGTGACAAAAAAATAAAATTAGAATGTATAGGTGTGTAAGAAAAACGTTTTAATGGATATAAAATATTTATCAAATTCCGTCATTGTGAATGATTTTATTTCTATATTTTTAAATTATATTATTATTTTGACTACACAAGTAGCTTGCAAGTTGTGTTTTAAGCCATTGCTTTTTCGTTTTTAAATATACTCGTTATTATGAATGTGTTGAAACTTTCATGGATTTTTAATTGTCTGACAATGTTTTCAGATATACTTACTATACTTACAACACTCGACCAGTAACTACGCTCTGAGGATGGACTCTGAAATGAGTCCGAAACGTCAGCCCAAAACTACACACATGGATATATCTGAAAACATTGTCATACTCGTTATTGTTATAATTTTAAACGTAATAGGAGTTTATCCAAAACTTTCCTCGACGCAATTCGGGATTTTATTAATAAAATAGTTATTTTATGATCATTATTTTAAAGTATTCGAGAATTGAATGCGATAACAGTATTGAGTACTCTAATTGTTTTCAAACTCTTTTTTTATGAATAATAAGATTTTCTTTATTTATACGCACACTGTATTCAATCTATATCAATATATATAAAGAGTGAGATTAAAAATAAGATGCGCAAAAACTCGACGAATAATACAACCACGTAAATACGTGGTACACAAATTAGAAGTAATATAAACAGTATTATCACGTTCTACATAAATCGGTGATTGTTGACCGATAGCAAAAAAAAAAAACCCCGATACATATCATATCAGAGTCATATATACACTTAGTATAGGAAGTGTGATATTGTTCTTATGAGCCAGCGATTATCTGCTAAGATTTCAAACGAAATCATATCCTCGTTCCTTATGCCTTGAGGGCAAACGATAACTTTTGAAATTCGATCGAGAATCCGTTAAACGATCCGAACCAACCCAGCAGACACGACATACGATGAGAATACATTATATATATATATATATATGTTATTACAGCTTTGACATATATATATACTTGGGTGATTATTGCATCGCAAGACCTCGTACAGAGTAAATAAAAATCATAAACTTTTTAATATTAACGTGTCCCGTCCCACGTTTCGGAATCGTTTAAATATATTACGTTTGTACGTCTCATTTCGTTTTTGGTTATAACATGTGGAATGTGTATATGCGATGGCGAACGTTTTACATTTTGCAATTACGTTAACAAGTTTGTTTTGCATTTACGATTTCAGACTTGATTTCGAAAAATAATAGTACAGGCTATATTTGTTTGACTCGCGAAATTATTAATGTATAGGTTAATTTTATTTTATTTAATCGAAACGATTCCGTATCATTTGAAATACATTATTTTTTTTTGTTATGACTAAAAATTTAATTAAATATTTTTTATAACAAATTATCCGAAAAAATATTGAAACACGTCTAAACACATTTTTTTGTTGTCAGTCCGTATAATGGTTAATACAAAAACAAACATTCGACTAATATAACACGCTCGTAAATAATGGACGAACCACAAAAACCATAATAATATTCGTTGTATATTATATATATATATATATATATATTGTGTGTGGCGTACATTTCTAAATCCGCGTGTACGACAAACGGCGTGTCTCCGAGTGTGTGTGTATTGTATAGTATAGTGCCCATTTAAATAGTATATATATATTAATATTATGTGCAACGCGAATGGAAAGTATAAATCATAATCGGCGTTCATCACTTTCACACGGGGGACTTGATGCAATCGTCAATTATCTGTTACACGTCCGAAAACCCGACGATAGAGCCCAGAGGAAGCCGTCTGGCAAAAACACAACCATATGTTTATTATTGGTTATGACTTATGATATATACTCATGTATATACGTATTTCGCCACTTTCTTGTCATCATCTCGATCCGCGAACAATATTCAGTAATCTTCTAACATCGTTATTATTATTATTATTGCTATTATTATTATTATTATTATTATTATTATTAATATTATTTTGACACGCGCAGTCCGCAGCGGTCAAACCCCGAGAATGGGCGAGGCTAATTATAGAATTATGTTGATAAGAACAGTACTTTAACTAAGTTAAAAGTGAAAACCAGATTTTATGGTTGACTTAACTCGGTTGATCCAAAAGTTAACTTTTATATACATATCTTTGATTTCTATATTTTTCATTTCATACGTAATCAAATTAAATTTCCATTTCAAGTTACAAACGAAAAGACAATTGCAAACGAAAATAGAGAGGTGGTACCTAAATCAGGATTTGCGAATAACGTATCATTACAATTTTTGATTTTTTAATTTACTTTAAACCTTAGTTTGTAAGAACAAAATTAATTATATAATAACCTGTTAATTTGACTAGACATTGTCAGCATTACGTCAAATTAACTAGTTAATTTGATATTAACTCAATTTTAACTTATCGACTATATTCAATGTCTATTCTCGCTAACGCGTTATGCTATCAATTTATTGATGCAACGTATTGATTTCACCACCTTTTAATCTTGTAGTAAAATATTTTGAAAACTATTTAGAATATGTATTCGAATTATGTAATAAGTATTGGAATATTTCAGTTTTTTTGTTTTTTGTTGATAAGTTATGTCAACAAATTGTGTTTTTCTAATTATTTATTTCGGCACGAGTTGACTTTCTTGTACATAGGTATAGCCATTATAATATGACGATGATAAAGAAGTTTACCAATATACTTATTCTTAGTTTTTAATTTATATAAATTTCTTGGATTTTTTTATTTTACCAAAAGTGTAAATTCTATAACAAGAATAAAAACACAGGAATGAAAGTATTTATAATACATATATATATATATATATATATAGTACTTGAGTAATAAAAGTATTCAAACACTTAACAAGATCGTCTCCTGTCAAGACACTCATTGTCAGTATCCGAACACATACGAAAAGATATAATACGAGTACATATTTTCTCGAGTTTCAAAAAACTGCGTATAGTTACGTCCTGTACGTAAAAGTTGTCGAGTTTCAAAATGAGAAATCGACGATATCAAATAATATTATCCGATGAAAATGTTGTATTTTTAAAACAAACAGTTTTAATTTATATGCTTATATATATTTAAAAATCGGTTCATACTAACCATACACGCCCACACACGATCTCAGACGTTTTAACTACATTACGAACAAATGCTTTTCATGTTAAATTGCACCAGAAGTTTTCACGATACAACGTATTATATAATATAAAAGAGTACGAGCTAATAAGATTATATAAGATATTAAATATTGACCTTAACATTTATTCAACTAAATTGCAACCTTTCAACGCAACGTTGTGCATTGTTTTTGTAGATAAATATAATTGAAATTACTTAATCATGCGTTAAAAAAAAGAGAAAAAAAGAGTTATTTATAGTTTTTGTTTACAATATACACGTACGCAGTAATATTTAGAAACACTAGCAATGTGATCACTATATACGGAAATAATAACAATTGTTCAAGTTGAATCATATAGCAAGTACCTACATATATACTTAAGTATATACGAGTGATTTGGAACAATATTACGTACTCGATAATTGTACCCGTATTCATATTTTTCTTTTTGCTTTTATGCTCTTTTTGCACAAACAAATTACATAATACAAAATCGATTTATGATCTCGTGTCTTTCAATCTTATTAGTCCGTGATAATATTATATAGTTGGGAAAAACTAGACTCTACTAATAATAATAATTATTATTTTTAAGGCGGCTTTAAAATGGTAAAACGTTTAGAAACGTTCTGACGAAATTGCATGTGTTTGCGATTGGTCCGATTTTAGTACTGTAAAAATCTATATAATCATTATCATCTCTAAACGTCTGTAGACGTATTCCTACACTATAGGGTAGATTTTATTTTCGAAAATCACGCTTCTGTTGTTGTTCTTTAGATTCAAGTAATTTGAGGTTTTTACAAAACTAAAATCAGACTGACCAAGTTGTCGGTTTTATCAGAGCGAAAGGTTTGTGTTGGGATAATATATACCGTACCCTTAAACAGTGTCCCCAAGTAAATTAATGAAAAAGATTAAATAATAATTCAAATATTTTAAAATGTTTATAATAGTTCAAAATTTGCGGGAATGTTGAAAAAACGTTTACAATCCCCTTAACATTATTCACGGTCAAAGTATAATGACAACGTTCCGAATTAAAATACATGGTATTTTTTCAAACTGGTATTCTCTAAGGCATGTTTTATGATCTTTAAGGTATATGCGTAAAATAATTTTGCGATTTAGGCCACTTCAAAGCCGTGTCCATTCGAACAACTACAGTTATACATGTGTTATTATGATCACGTTTAAGAGGGTAAACCGAAATCCGCATACAGGATAGAATGTAGAAAACCCGAAACGGTATGAAATCGCGATTTGGTTTCATAAGTACGCGCGCACGTTATTTCGACGTCCCTATAATCACGTTGTGTGTAACGGCACGCGAAATCAAACCGTCGATAATTGTTCGATTCGTTGCACTCGATATCACCATGTTGACTGGTATTATTACACGGGATCGTCATTTAACCGCAATTAGAAGTTATATATACACACAATATTATGGACGAATAAGTGACAATTTCCTTTGTATAGTTCGACGGAATTCATCGGCATATATAGATAGGAAAAACGGTAAAAATTAAAAACATTATTGTTGTCCGATGGTTTTCACTTTCGTTTGTTTTTACACGTGTTTTATACCTAACCTAACGACGTTTTACGTAATGTCAATACATATGGCCGTATGCAAACTGTTGGGTGAGACGACCGCTGCGCGCGCGCGCATAACGTTTAACTATTTTATCGGCTATACGACATATTACCGCCTTAACAATTTAATACATTATGACGTTATTGTGTGTACAGAAAGTGTCTCAGCTGTAATTCGTGGACTAACCTAAGCCCCCCCCCCCCGGATAACCGTTTATACGCACAATATATTGTATATTATCATATAGGTACGTGGCTCATATGCTCATATAATATTATACGGACGTATCATAATCGCTCGACGGATGATTTCTAAAAAAAGACATACCGACAATTAATATATATCATATATTGTACTATGACACGACTAATCGATTGAAAAAAAATAAAAGAATCTACGACAGTACGACTTCAGTCAAAACTAGTAAATCGTACTAGTCATCTAATCGTCATACATAATAACAGACGCGAGAGTATACCCTTTCGTTTTTTTTTTTTTTTTTTTTTTGAAACATTACCGTGCCTCATGCTCGGCCAAATTAAATAGTAATTTTTTTCTAACGCGTAATTCTTGATTTTTACGTTTCTCGTAAATTATTTTCAAACCGGTACATTACGAGTGTACAGTATATGCTTTTCGGTCAAGTGCGCGTATAGCTTTTGCGATATTTTCTACTCGGCGTTCATAAAATACACACCACCGTTACGACGACCTTATATGGAAACCCGTTTTCGTTTACGTTTACGTTGCCGAACGTTTTTTTTTTTTTTTTGTTTTATTTTAAAGACGCGACGACAATATTGTTAACAGACGAACGATATCCTTAGGAAATTTCGTTTTTAAATGCCAAATCCAAAATCGAAATCCGATTAACGACATTTATCAAACCCTGAACGTTAAAAATAAAAGCAAAATATAAACGCATCATCACCATCCGTCGATTCGTTCATTTATATAGGATTGAAACTGAAATAATTGTTGTAGTTATGGCAAAAACTTTATGTATTTATATTATAAATAATGTACACAGTCCAGTATCGCACCCAGGATTTTTTCAAGGGGGGGTCTAAAAAACTACATTATGAAATTTTGACAGAAAAATATGAACGTTGTATCAGAATTTGGATTTTCATCAATAAATTTAAAACTATTACACAGGTCAAGGGGGGGTCCGGACCCGGAGTCCACTCCCTTGGGTGCGCCACTGACACAGTCGTATATAATAATAAATATAATCTAATAATAGATAATAGTCGTAATCCTTAAAAAATCGTTTTTTAAACTCCATATTCGATAATGTGGATATATATATATATAGTATTTTTCTCATACCTAAGTTACGAAGATTCAAATTCTTCTTCTTTTAAATGGAAGTGTTTAAAGTGAATAATAATCAATGTAATTTTTTTAATTTAGTAAATAATTTTTTTTTTTTACCTAACCTCCCATACTAGTAGACGTGCAAGGAAAATAAATAATATTACGAAACTTATAATTAGATGTCTACCGATTCAAGTATGAGATATAGTCGTGATGATAATTTTACCATTTAAAATAATACGGCAAGCCAGAAAAAAAAGAAAGCGTGTTATTATATTTTTTCCTACGCGTAAGATGTTTAATATTCGTTCAAGTTTCGAAGAAAAAATAAAAAAATTAGCCACTCGGCGCACACGTCGTATTACGATACATACCTACGTCGTATCGTAACGAGTCGAGTCGAGTGACCGATCGCGGCGAGTTTCACCGAAGAACGGCGTCCACGTGGATCGTTTTTTTGTCTCAACGCTCCAGTCAATCGTGGTAGTATTATTATTTTGTTGTTGTTGTTGTTGTTGAACACGATTTTCCATTTCATCAGTCGTATAATAAAACCGAAGCGTGTTGAGCAAAACACGTACATAATATAATAGGAATCCGCGTATTTATTATTATAACGCGTAACTGTCGACGATACGTCTATCTATCTATCCATCGTTTCTTTTCACGAAATTGGTACAACCTTGAAAACGAATCGAAACGATCGCTGACTGTCATACACGCACCGCTGGCCATTCATATAATATACGCGGCGTGCCGACCAAGGTCTCGATTTCTTGACCAGTTTAACCACTTTCACGATGGCTCTACAATATAGGAGAAGGAAAAAAAATGTGAAAAGAAAGTATTCGGGCCACCTGAATGTCCCCTGGCGTTAAATATATATATATATTATGTTCTCGTCGCGGCGGGTTGACAACAACAATATATTCCGCGAATACTGTGTGAGAGAAAAAAATATTGTTTTTTAATTCTAATATCGCGTTAAGTCTATTGTCGTTGGATTGTTTCGGTATAGTTCCTACGTACATGTGTAATCGTATTTATGTACTTGCTGCGTATAGTATTAAACCATTAATCGCGTCATCGCGTGCTTTCCAATCAAAAACAAAATCCCATTAGTTTTCTCTTTAAACATCAATATTGTTCGTTCGAGTTAGAAAACTAATTAACCAAAAATATTATTACAATCGAATAATTAACGAAGTTAAAATCAAACGATTTTTCAAGTTAATTTCATACAGCAATTAAGTTACATAATACGGATTATATTGAAAGTATAATTTGGTAATATTTCTGTAATTTTGAGAAGAATTGACTCATTTTTCTTCGTTTTCTTTTTTTTAGATTAGAAAATGTTTAACTTTTAACCGAGTTGATTTTTCTCTTTTAAAGTCTTTTGTTTTTGATTTATGAAAAATATGACTAACTATTAACTTGACTTTGTATTCGTTTACATTGAGTCGACTCACGTCTATAATGCGATATGTTTGCAGTGGCCGACGCCAGCGGACGTTACTCGTCACAGTTATTTTTCGGTAACGATTTCTGGTTGGGATCGCACAACCTGTGCAAAGAAATGCAGAATAAAGCGACCAATCAGTACGTGCCTCCATTCGAAGCCGTGTTCTACGTCGCGAAATTGGCCATCAAATTGCACGATCAGCTGACCCCCAGAGTAAGTATACGATGCATAATAACATATCATATTCGATAATAATAATAATAATAATAATAATAATAATATAATATACAATGTACGGACGTTTACTTATCGTTGTTTATATTAAGAATAATAAAATTTGCGAGGCAAAAAAACAGTCATTACAGATAAATCAGATTAGGTATATTTGTTTCCTTGTTGAAGATATCGGTATTAACCTTTTAGCTAGCTAATTTGTCTACATATTGCACAATATTGCCCGACTAATACACGTACTCAGATGGTAACACGAAGATTACACGACAATTCATAAATATATATGCGCAGACCAGTGAGAGCAGTTTCGCGACCACGCAGTCGATTCGTTATAATATTTGTATGTGAGCACGGACACCGGCAGACGGAGAGAAAAGAAACCCACCGGTTAACGTCTGAACACATCCTCTACCACCGGCGTATGTGCGCTCAAGTGTATGATACCCGCACGCGGTATGCATATTGATATTGTTATGATACGTCGGGCGATGCGATAATGTTCATAAGCAGTCACGAGCTTCAAAACGATAAACAATGCGGCGTGTAGAACGTAAAACCGATAGTCACGCGGTTATGAGATAAATAATTTGAACGGAAATTGTCGTAGGTATACGGACAAAAATATCAAAGGTCAACGTGTTAGTCGACGGTCGGTCGGATTGACGTTCGTTAGAGAAAGTTGAAAATAAATTCGGTGCTGTAATGTGTTTGAACATTATTTTTTTTCTTGGTTATACGTATCGAGAAGGTTTTTTCTTAAGTTGTCCGAAATATTACCTCACTATACGCAAATCATAAGTTTACCGTCTTACATTGGTGAAAAATCTAAAATAAATCGATGACGTTCTAACGGCGTTTTTCTTTTATAAAATATATACAAGTATAACTTATTCTACAGCTAATAAAAACTTGCAATATTTTTTTTTTTTTTTTTTTTTGGGGGGGGGGGAGAATAAAAATTTGTCTTATAAATGCCAATGTTTATTTTACTATTTGAACGATACTCCAATACATGTCTTAAAGAAATATATAAAATACTATTAAAATTGATTTCGAATAATAATATTTATTTCAGAAAAGTGTAAATACTCTCGTTTAGAAACGATTTTCAGTCGTAACAAATCGTTACAAAATGGAAAACAATCGATGAGACGTTCAAAAATAATACGCGTTTTTGTTTTTTGTATTGATTGAAACACAAAACCGTTATATTTAGATTTTAATAGAATGATGACGAATTTCGTTCATAAATATTCACATTAAATTATCTTAGTGTACTAAAAAACTTTTAAAATGCATTGAAAAAAACACAATTTCATAAAATCAAAATAAAATGTTTAATCAAAGAATTTTTAATATTAATTTTTTTTAAAAATGTATAATTAATTATAGCTTATATAAAAAAAATTAATATTCTACTTTCAAAAAGTTTAAAAACTTGTTGTTTCTTCTCTTAACTTTATAACTTTTATCAGTCACACAGCCCATGTCATATATTTGAAAAGATGGAAATTATTTTAAAAAATGTTATAAAATGTTACAAAAAAAGAAAACGACACGGAAAAGCAAAAAACGCATGAGTGTTTTATTAATATTATTTCTTCGATTTTTAGTGCTATGAGTCCCAAAAACATGTTAATAATTACTTTCGTTCATTTCATGTCGGACTTACTTATAATTGTCAAAAAAATATTTGTATTGTTTTTTGTAAGTCCTCTCGTTTATTGTTTCAGACGAGATTAATTTCGTTGGGCCTGTGCATGCCGAAAGACTGTAGTTCCGCTGACGTGAACAACATGGTCAGCATTCCCATGGAGGATAACGGATCGAATTATCGGAGCTACAACGTGCTCGATGTCAGGCCCGTACCCGGTTCATATACGCTGTGGGCGGACGGAAAATTTCATTTGCTTTTGTAAGTGAACAGACGATTTTCACGAGTTTCTCAGCTGACAACGGCGTTTTCTCCAATACACGCGCGAAGACTTACCGGCCGTGTCGTAGACGACAACTCGACGATTCGAAACGAGCGTTAGAAACTATTTATGGGTTTTTGAAAGTAAATTATTAGAAAAAAAAGTCTTTCCGTTAAACTGGCGCGATGAGAATACGACATTGACGAAACGCGAACTTAAAACAGTCCCTGTTGTAGACTTCCGTTTATTGAACGTTTCGAAAAACCTCCTAACCTCAGAAAATAACGGGTTTTGTTCGATTTTCAGGATCGTCGTCGGACTGGTGACAGCGCTGACTGGTGTAGGTTCAGTATACGAAATGGTGTTGGAACGACGGAAAGCCGGAGAGTTCCGAAGACGACAAATCGGCCAAGGTAACAATAATGAAGGCGATTCGAAAGTCGAATTCACGTTGGACAAGATAAAAACGTTGGAAAAAATGCATATGAAAGGTCGCGGCAACGATAACGGCACGTTGGTCGAGCAAGATCCGTTGTTCAAAGGTAAAATGTTTTATACAACGATAGAGCGAACGTTTGTTATTTCTCTCTCACTTTCTCTCTCTCTGACTCTCTCTTTCTCTCTCTCTCTCTCACTCACTCTCTCTTAATTCTCGTGATTGTGAAATCTCAAAAAATGTTTGAAAAATATATCGAAACTCGTCAACACTGTGTACGTCAAAACAATAGATTTGGTAGCCGAAGTATATACGCGCGCGCTTATATATTTTTATTTTAAAACGACCTTCGAAATGGTTTTTAATATTCGTCGAACATTTTTTACGATTCGATTATTTTGTTCAAAATAAAGCGTTTTATATGTTAATATTAATAATTTGTTATCGACGTGTTTGTTGTTCATATTAGTTCCGCGTGTTTTTCTCGCGTTAATCAAAATTCTATACCAGTCTATATATGATATTTCCGTGGCTATGCGAGTCTATTGCATAGACTCAAGCCGTTCATTTCGATTGTATATTTTATTCCGAATAGTAGTTTATTAAAAATAAAATAAAATAAATTTCTTGGTTCACAATTAGAGCTGTGAATTTTGGCACTTAAAAACATTAAGAAATGTATTAAAAACGTAACAGTAATAAAACTTAATAAAAAGAGGAAAATGTATTGTCGGGTGCAAAAATAATAGATATGTGTCAAATATTTGATATTTTTAATAATAAAATTGTATGAAATATGTTAAATTGATAAAAACGTCATAAAACGCAATTAAAAAGGGGCGAAATGTATTTGCAATACTACTCTCGGAAGTAGATTATTTTTTCTAGAACGTTGAACGTAGAACGTTTTGTTGAAGTGAATTTTTAACTATTGCAGTCAGCCGAAATGAACAAATTCTGTTGGCGTTTTCGGCCGTGAGTAACGGCAGAAAGATTTTGCACTGTGGCCCGGCACCATCCGAGTCGCTCACTTGCGTACACGGACTTCGATTTTTGAGTTTGGCTTGGGTCATCATGGTCCACACGTACTTGCAAGTGTTTTCGATTGCAGGTCAGTGTTTTCGAACATTATTGCCATTATTATTATAATCTGACTTTATCTAACCTAACCTACCTGCGAAAACTAATACCTAAACTTAATACTGTTCCATGCTCGGACGGCGTATACAGAAAACAAAACGTTGAGGACGCTGACCGAGAGGAACTTTATGTTTCAAACAGTGAGCAACGCGACGTTTTCGGTGGACACTTTCTTTTTCATCAGGTAAATCGAATCGCAAACTAACGGTGGAAAAAAATCCTAATCGCGCGAACTAATGTGTTTTTAGCGGTCTGTTGGTCACGTATTTGTATTATAAGACGACGAACAAAAAAGAAGGTGCTGAGGTGGCCGTGTCCCGAACACCGAAATGTAGTTCGTCCGTACTGAGAACGGATACGTTCAAGTTTTTCAAATTGATCGGCTACAGGTTCATCAGGTAACTGTTTGAAATGTTCGCCTTATCTCGCACTGCAATCGCCGCCGCGAACGGAAGTTAAGTCTTAACCAATTAGTCGATTCGGTCGCGCGTAGTAAAAAGCAGAGTTTCTCAAATAGTCTTCTACTTGTACGGGCGGTCGTATATTGTACAAAAAGATCGAGAAGAAATTAAATTTAGTAAAATAAAAATTATGTATATTATTTTTAAATTTGAATTTCTCTTTGAACCGGAGAAAAAAAATGTGATCAAAATGTAATAATTGGTACGTTAAAAATGTATTGAGATTGAAATTGACACAGAAACGTTGACAGGTTTACAATAATTACAACATATTATATATTTGGTTGTATGCGACTATCTGTGATGTAATATTCATCAGTGAATGTTCATATGGACACGTGCGCGTTAATTAATATAAATGATATTCATTCTGTAACCTAAATAAACAAATATATATATATATATATTTTTTTTTTTAAATCGAGTGCTTTATACATATATTTAATTACTGTCGGTTTTGATTTACGACATTGTCGGGTTATATAAACCGCAAAATCCACGAAAATAGAGTATCCGATCTTGTATTAAGTTCATGTTTTCGATTTAGAACTATGTTTTCCCGTAAATATTTGAACAGATGATTAAAAGATGACGTGATATTTGATCAAGTGCTGTAAGATTATACAAATTGCATTTCCAATATTGAAAGAGAAAAAAAACGGGATAACGCGTACAGCGATCAAGTCGGATTTCGAATATTTCCCAAAATATTTTGCGATCGTGCTTGGCGAGTTTTGGAATCGACTCGTACACTTCTGTACGAATTTTCACAATTTTTTATCGTACTATTTATTGTAGTCAGGACCATTGCGTAATGATATTGCATTGATTTCATTACCGCGCGGTTCACGAAGTACCCAAGTACGAAGTTGTGACATTGGAAACAATATCGCAAGACCTCCGAAACGAGATTTCGACGTAACTTTTGATCGACACTTCTACTTGCGCATTTGTTTTCAATAACTGAACGTTCGCAACTCGGTCGCTCCTATCGAAACCGCACACGCGAGATGAGACGTGCCGTTATATACGCGCGATACAGCACGATAATTTCGGTCGACTCAAAAACCACACGTCATATTTAGATTTTCGTAAACTATGATATGTAAACGTGATATTTTACTCGGGAAAAGTGATATACCGCACGTTGTATAATTTTACGAAATCTCGGAATACGTTAGGTAACATTCGGAACGCACGGTAAAATATCCACCGAAAATTAAAAAATACTAGTGAATACTCGTTTGTTATAGGGCCCGCGGAGTAGGTAATAGGTTAGGTTTGATTGAATAAAATTATGCTTTTATGTATTTAAATTTCGTCACGTTTCGACTATTTGACTTGTGGCGCATTCGGCGGGACGCGGTAGTTTTTTTTTTTTTTGATGTCCCAGCATCGGCGTGCGTGGTCCAAAAAAACATTAAGAACCTCTTGATTCAATGAACTAACGAGAATAATCCAAGGATTTACTTTTACCTGCGGAGAAATATTATTATGACGACTCGGAGAGTTCAAGTACGTTCTAGTTGTTCTAGTCTTTCCAAGACCATTATAATGCCGTATAACACAAAAACGGAGACATGTCTATTGAGTATGTGAATGTGTGTGTATGTGTGTGTGTGTGTGTGTGTGTGTGTGTGTGTGTGGTGTGTGTGTGTGTGTGTGTGTGTGTGTGAGTGTGAGTTTGCGCGCGTGCACGCAAATTCGTTTGAAGTAATAGGCCGCGTAAATGACTTGCTCTTGTACATCGTACCTTGAAGTCGTAATGTTATAATTATTTTTTTTACGAACTTATACGTTAATTTCTGATGAAATTTTTATAAAAAGTAGATCAACGGACCTATACGTGTGTTATAATTTTCGCACGTGCGTCTACGTTACGAGTTTACAGCGTTTTACTATAACATATATAGTATACTTAAATAAAAGAATGGGTTTGTGTGCTCGGAGATCGAAATTATTCAATTTGCGCGTCGCAAAATTAAAATAAAACTAGTACTTTTGTTATTATTATTATTACTTTTTGTAACCATTCGTGTCGTGCGTTAACATAAGCAACTCGTCAAGCGGAATATATTATTTATTAAATTATAATTGTATTATAATGCTTAAAATATTTCGAGTACTAAACCGCTGCTCCTAACGAAACATTTTTAGTAAGTTTTTCGAGTTTAACGTGAGATTGAAAATACTTTTAATATTTCATATGGGGATTTTATGTAAACACGTTTATCCTGTTCATCAACTGTAGTACTTAATGAAGAAAAAAAACGCCGATCAAAGATAAAAATTATCATTATAAACGAATACCAGCTAATATTGTGAAAGTATACTTATAAATAAACATTATTTCAAGTATTTGCATAATATGTTATTTTCGTACGCTTTTAAGCTGTTATAAAATGCAAGTGTGATTAATTGATATAATAATTGATATGCGAGATGTGCATACATTTTAAATGAAAAAAACCATTATGAAATTCGTACGATAAGGCGGTAGGTGGGATTGGAAAAAAACGAAAACATCGATATTATTATACACGTCGTTATTATTAATTACCGTGTGTTTATATATTTTAATTTTAATTTTCTATTTTATTATTGTTATTATTATTATTATTTAAAAAAAATAAAAACTACAAGGTTACCAAAAACCGCTCCAACAAATAACACTGAGACATATTGGAAATATTTTCGCGAGTTATTTAACTGTAACGTTTATAAAGCCAATACAATACTTCCATAGAAATTGAATGTTTTATAAAATAATGTTTGTATTTCCAGTGATTTCAAGAACAGTTCCGACAAATTTATTTTGATATACTAAGACAAGAATAAAACGTCTAACAATCTTCTCTTCGAATAATGTATTTATTATCTTTTTTTTTATATTATATTCATTACACGAAAATTGTCCAGCAATGTTCAAAAAAAGTGTATGAAATTATAATTGTAGTATGATGAGTTTAACGGGATTTTCTTCTGTATTAAGTGCCAAGTATAGCATATACTTAGCACTAATCAATGTCGCCCGCAGGGGGGGGGGTGAGAAGGCCCATGCCCCTTGCTATTTTATTTGATATTTATTTAAATTGGTGATATAACTCCTTTTAAATGTCAAATAGTTTTGTGGTTCTTTTTACGTGTGATAAAATGATCGATTATTATTTCTACTAATCCCGCCCGAAACAGTCACGGCTATAGATAACCATACCCGTGGAAACATCTTTATAGAACAGCTGTTGTAACATAATTTGTACTCCCAACTCCATGATCTGTGATTTCTAATTTTTAGTTTTTGTACTGAGAAGTATATTTAAAAAAATTAGGGTGTATATTTTTTGATGGCTCCCTCCTCCCCCGAACTATTTTTTGCGAGCGGCCTTGACACTAATAACTCATCAAAATCGTTCCAACAATAATGTCCGACAAGTAGGAAAACAATTCTGGAAAGTCGTGCTTTACATTAGTGGGCCACATTTACGTACATACTTGGTTATTGAATATTTATCTATACGCAGGTATTCGTGTTATTTGTCTTTTCGTTTTATATTCGGCAAAATTGATTAAAAGCACATAAAAGGTTTTTCCGTTTTGTTTGAAGTTTGCGTATTTTGTTTCGGGCGAAGAAGCAAAGTCCTGCACCATGAGATTGTTTATGTCCAGTTTATATAACGGACAAAAATATTATGTCATTGCGAAATAATTCAAAATTTAACTTCGATTAAAATGATTAAGACGATGTTTTACACGCACCTCAGTCGGCGCTGATTTAAGCATAATATAAACAACACGTTTCAATTTTTTATAGACTGACACCTGCATACATGGTAGTCCTCTTGATGGCAGAGGTGTCCAGCCGGTGGCTTCGCAACAATTCCGTCTTCGAGCCCGAAAACAGCAATCACGTCAGTTGCGCTAAATATTGGTGGAGAAACATACTGTACATAAACAGTTTGTACCCCCGAAACGAAATGGTACGATTGTCACGACATATATATATATATAATATAATAATATTATCAGTCACGTTCCGTTCCGCGAGGTTTTATGTATTTTACACTCGAAATATTTTACGTTTTTACAGTGCATGTTGTGGAGTTGGTACATGTCCAATGACACGCAGTTTTACGTTCTCGCAGTGTTACTACTTCTGTTTTCCGCCAGGTACCGAAATCATTTAATAACCATTGATCCTCGTCCTTGAAACAAACGGTTTCTTATTGTACTTGTATTTGACACGATCGCGTCGAATCGGAAAACATTACTTTATTATCCCGGAGACGATATAAAGCCTAGCGAGTTAAGGAAAATTAAAGTTAACTTGCGCAGCCTTGAAAAAACTGATAATACCATAATACTTTCTTTGGTTTTATAATTTTGTCGTTTTGTGTTTTAGGCGTTTCAAAGGAGCCGTAATCGGTTTGGTAGTGTTCTTGGTCGGATCATGGGCTATCACGATATCCATCGCAGTACATTACAATTTCAGAGCCAGGTAATACAACAACAATCACGATACCTATACATACCGTAATATTTTTATGTTGTAACTAACTCGGTAGTGTTCGGATTTATATATCGTATTTTTCAAAATATGTAAAAAAAAAAAAAACACTTAATATTCCATACGAATATTTTCAGCAAATTTTTTCCTTATAAATCGAATACTGAACAAATTAACATACAATGTAATGTTGGGACCAGTACGAACAGATAAAAACGATATTTTAAAAATATTTCTTCTTTTCGCCTACACTCGGCCATATGTACTAATTATAAATGTGTCGTACTGTAATTTTCTTTTGAAATCGGTTGAAAAATGTGAAATAAAATGCACACAAACCCTAAATAATAAATAGATAACGATGTATAGACATTTCGCAAAGCTAAGATTATATATTCATGAACGTTTGACACGAGTACATTTGATGTTTCTTTTAACAGGATAGAGGAACCGTTTGGATTATTCGATCAGCTTTACGACAAACCATGGTCAAGACTCGGACCATATCTTATCGGCATGTCTACTGGATGGTTTTTGTTCGTCACTAAATGCAAATTGAGAATGTCTTCCGTAAGTATAAACGACATAACAATACACGCAATCTGAATTTATGATAAGATCCTTATTATTGTTCTACGAATATATATTACCGAATCCGAATAAACGGACTATACATGTGTACTAAATCGTTATTTTAAAAAGAAAGAAATATATTTAATAAGTAATTCGAAGTTTAACTGAATATAGACCGAAAAATGGGTTATTCTTCCACCGTTATTGTGGTATACACACGCAGCTTCAGAATCTTAATTAGGGGTTGTTACTTATTTTTTTTATCTAAGGTATCCAATGCTATTATCGGTCGTTGATCAATAGTACGTTTCTTTATTTTAGCCCATAAAAAACATTATCAACACATAAAATTAATTACACATCTATCATATTTTTATTTTATTAAAAAAAGAATAATTCAGGAACTATTAACTTGGTCTCAGTGTTTGTTTTTAGAATGTTTTCATAATCAAATAAATGAATAAACAGTGTTCTGGATAGAAATTATAATATTTTATTGTAATTATGTTAATAAACACTAAAGAAATTATATAAAATATATATTTTTTTTATATATAAAATATTTTTAGAGTAGTACTTATAACGCATATGTTCGGTCAAATAAACGAATATAAATATCGAATGGATTAATAGTTAATATCGGAAATAAGTAAACGTAGAGTAGTATATGCAATGTTCACAGTTCATATTAGCATGGACAATGGGTACACGATAGATTAGTATTTACCATTGATCACAAGTATAGATTTGTATTATTACAGAAATTAAATTACTATTAAAAAAAAAAGACAAATACGCCAACGAGACAAATAAATAAACGTAACTGGGTCGAAATGAGTGAGCGAGTCAGTAGTTTCACGTCAATTTAAATTTACTGCAATTTGATAGTGATTTAATATATTATATTAAAAAAGAAAAAATCTATATTTAATTAATTACGTACCCGATTGTTTGTCGTGTAGCGATGTGTAAGGTTGAATCGAAAAATATAAAACATATTGATACAGTATACGTTTTGTGTTTTCCGTTATAACTAAACGGACATTAGCCCAAAATTACAAGACATGGTGTAAAAAAGTAAGTCCGTTTTCTATTTTTATCGCGTCAGCGCTGTTATCGTTATTATGGTTATTGGCGATTGTTTCGTTGACATGTTAGAAAAATCATAAAACCGTTTCAAGACTAGTTGATATTATTTATGCCACGAAGGTGAATGTTTAATATGGATAAACAAACTGAAAATCCTGCCGCAAGTGAGTTACGGTCTGTGATCCGTTCTCTGAACGTTAGAAGCACCAAATCAACGGGTATCCATTGTCAAATTTGTAAAGTTTATCAAGAAATGCGACGAGTGATTCAGTGGTTAGTAGATGAGTGCGACTTTTAAAAACCTGCAAAGCGCAATACAGAATACGCGACGATGCACGCTTAGCCGCGGTATAGTTTTCATCCACGACAATGCCCGCCCACACATAGTGAATGTAACGCAACGACTTCTCATGAATTTCGATTGGGAACCGCTTGATTATGTCCTCCCTACAGCACAGACCTAGTGCCTAATGATTTCTTTTATCCTTTTTCATACATGAAATCATTTCTTGGTGGCCTGAACGTCAACGAAGATGACGAGCTGAAAGAACCTGTTAATACGTGGTTACACTCGCAGGCGGCATCTTTCTATGATGATGGAATATAGAAACTAATGTCTCGTTATGACAAGTATCTAAATAATGATAGAAACTATGTAGAAAAATAGTGTACTATTTTTAATTTATGTTCTAATAAATTTTTAAAAAATATATATATTTCACTTGTTTCTATTGCCAAACGGAACTTAATTTCTGGACGTATGTTGCATATAAGACTTTATATATATATATACACACACAGATTGTATGTATTTACAAAATAATCAATTTATTTACAAAAAGAGAATGAGGCGTCCGACTTGGTCTGTTATCGTAATATCAGAAATATTATTTTGGTAACTTGTTTTTTAACGCTTTTGTTTTTTGTTTTTTTTCTCGCAACACAGTTGACGGTCGCGCTGGGTTGGTTCCTGTCGCTATTCAGTCTGGCTTATCTGGTGTATGGACTGCACGTGGTCCACCTGGACGTGGCCGGATCGTCCCTGTACGCGTCCGTCGGCCATTCGGCCTGGGGCGCTGCGCTCGCCTGGATCGTGATCGCCTGTTGCACCGGCTACGGCGGATTCGTCAACTCCGCACTGTCCTGCGACCTGCTGCAGCCGCTCAGCCGACTCACGTATTGCGCGTACCTCGTCCATCCGATCATCATGGCCATGACCAACTTCCAGATGGATGGGCCGATCCATCTGCACAATCTTCTCACGGTGAGAGCGCGATACGTTTCGTCCAATTCTAGTCTGTCCCCTATCCCCCCCCCCACGGGGTTCCATTACCGTCGTCAGAGATGACACCGAAGAGATGTTTTACGAAATATGAAATATCCTTTACTGAGATTTACTACTGTGATTTATATCAACACCGTTTAGTTTTCGCAGCCAAATAATAATTTCCATATTTTTAATGTGTAATACGTGTTACTTGTTTAAAAAACAAAAACATATAATTATATAACATAATTAGACCTGCAATTTGTGGCCAAATCGTTAAACTATATATATATTATACAACTATGAAAACGAGGAGAAAACGAAGATTTACCACGTAGGTACACGTACATGATATATGCCTGTCGCCGAGTATAATTAGAAGTCGGACAATCAAAGAAAATAGACTGAACTTCACGGTTTGGTGGACAATACGAGATTTTACGTCATCAAATCTGGAGCCACGTCGTGAAGTAATGTTCGACCACGTCGCCAGAGAAAAATATATTATTTATTTCTGTTTCCATTTCGTTATAAACCTAACACTCACCTATAGTACGTTCGATATGTGTAGTCTACCGGAATATGTATTCGCAATATATTATTATAGATTTCATTTTTCAATGATAGAATTCCTTACTGTAATTTTCTGCTTTCTTCAAACCCGATTTTTCTCATTGTAGGTAATATATATATTCTCATAAATGAGATAAACAACCAATTTCTTCCCTCTCACATTATCGCTCTATTTTCCTTTAATTTTCCTTTTACTTCTTACTGTTGTTTCTCGTAAAATAATTGTTTCATTCTCTTGTCTTGGTCGAGGTCATTTCTTCTATCTTTCTTTAAATGATTCTCCTTATTGTTCCCTTCACGATGCTTTTCAGTAACGCGACACGTCCCTTCTTTTTTTTTCATTGTCTTCTAAACGACTACAACTTGCTGACCTCGTCTAGTCCTATCGAATTTCCTTCATTTTTTCATTCATTTTTAAACTCTCCGAAATCTTCCTTAAAAAATTAATTAATAATTTTTTCCAGTAAGTAGGTATTTTAATTGTGATATATTATTATTATTATTATTATTATTATACTTATAATGAAAAATAAAAATAAAAATGTATTTTTCAGATGATTTTATACTTTGGCAACGCGGTTGCGTCGTTCATGTTATCCTTTTTCATTTCACTGACGTTCGAAGCACCCGTCGTGAACCTGCTCAAAATTATGTTGGCCGGGCCACCGGCTAGACGACCCTCGACGACCGCACAGAAAAATAGTTCCGAACCACAAGACTCGTAATACCGAAAAACATTATTATCATTATTATTATTTTTAAATATTTTAGAAATAATATATTGAATCGATTATATAGCGACTATGATAATAATATTATATTAAATGTCGCGTATCAAAGTGCGCGTAGCGCGATCTTCAAAAAAATATATATATATATATATATATATATATATATATATATATATATATATATCGTATATAATATAGTTCATATTAAATTATTTTATAATTAATATTATGTACATTATGAAATGTTTTAAAATAGTACCATTCGTTATATTATAATATATTGTTTTTCATTGTAAATCTTAATTCCTAGTTTATTTAAAATTCCGTAAGAATTTGATATTATATATACGGACGGGTCAGTTCTAAAAGAAAAGAATGTTTATGTAGCTGGTTTTATTTGTGAAAATAAAAAAATTATCAATATGTTACCGCCAGTGTATAACTTTCCAAAGAGAAAGCAGATACATAATCAATAAACGTTTATCATTAATAAACGATAGTTTAAAATATAAAATAAAATAATAATAATATTTAATATTAATAATATTTAAAATAAAAAATAAATTTAAAATTGGCGTAAAAGATACAGTTAGATATAATTAGACAGTGGAATGGTGAACTAAAAAAATAAAATGTAAATATACACCACGTTAAGTTATAAAATGATATTACCACATAATAAGATTAAACAATCAAATGTTTAAAACTTACATTTTTGACAATAACATGTACATATACATCGTACATGTAGGAAACAAATAATGTCAGAAGAACATATTCATTTGGAACTAAGAATTGAATGAAATGGAACGAAATGAACTAATCAATAATCTTTTGAAACGTTGAACGATAATTTCAATGAACATCACGCAAATCAATTCCGATTCAAAACCAGTAGAAATATTATAAAAATATTTTTAAAACTAATAACATTGATCTATAATTCAAAAGAAACCTATAAAGTTAAATAAAACAATGGTAGACATGCACAATGTACAGTGCATAGGTGGACATAATCATTTAATTGTGCACAGGCAGAAATCGGGAAATCAACGGGATCTGCTTTAAAAACGGAATAGAAAGCGTTCGGGGTTTATCGAGATAACGGGACTCAATGCCGACAAAATAAAACAAATGTCGTTATAAAACGGGAACGTGTGATTACATTATAGTGGACAGAGTCGGAAAAACGAACACGTGACACAGTACGATTTTGGAGTTAAAACGCGATTACACAGGATTAAACGGTGGACCGTAAAGATGAATGTTATGAATTTTGACTAGTAATTAAACCATTTAATTATACAAGATCGAGGCTGGACATTAATGATTTACAAGTTTATAGGTTAAGATATGGTTAAGAAAGTGATGTTCTTTACATTCTGACATTCGTAACGATTCTTAAAATTTTTGATTTAGACTAAGTTTTTGTTTGTTATATATGGAGATTTACTTTAATATAATTATTTCAACTTAACCGATTTGTTTGCGCGTTTATTATAAGTTATCGGACATTTATGTAACTATAGCACTTTTTTTTTCTGTGAAGAACAATTCATTCCAAAAATTATTCAGATAAAACGTGCCGAAATATGATCCGAATGAAATCAATTACCTTTCGTTACATGCGAGTGTACACGTCATGATGTTTGCACGATCGACGAGTTGTATTTGCACGGCGCTGCGGGTAGACAATTCTGGTACAGGCGCGCGCTACGGATCCACGCGACGGAGAAGGGGTATTGGAACACGTATTGTAAACATTTTATTTATTTTTCATTAAAACGTATAAAGTATTTTATTCACAAGTTTAAATTTAAATTGAAAAAATCGACTAATACACTTGCTATTTTTTAAAACAAAAAAACAGAGTCACAGGTGCTGTGGAAGTCGAATCGGATGTCGTTAAACTTGTATGATTATTGTAAGCTTTGGTAGCGATGCCAATTTATTGCTTTTTAGAAAACGATTCTGAGAGAAATTTTATTTATTGCTATTCTTCATAGTTTTTTGAAATTTGAATTTCACATACTTAAAAAATTGTCATGACAATTGGGATTTTAATTTTTTTCTTTTTTAATGTTAATATGTT
Source organism: Schlechtendalia chinensis (assembly GCA_019022885.1). Classification (NCBI taxonomy): domain Eukaryota; kingdom Metazoa; phylum Arthropoda; class Insecta; order Hemiptera; family Aphididae; genus Schlechtendalia; species Schlechtendalia chinensis. The sequence continues at coordinate 2,947,095 of CM032351.1, read as the reverse complement.
CAAGTTTGTTATAGATTTTTTGATCTTAAATATGAACATTTCACATGTCCTTAACAAATATGTCGATCAAATTACCAGTTTTTCTAAAAATATTTGTAAAATCTGATCTGATTTCAGTATTAACTAATCGTGTCTGAAATGATAACGTTCGATTATCAAAATGGTTTTTTCGACCCTGTACAGACGAGAAATCAAAAATGTATCCATAAACCGTACAAAGGAGATTTTTTTTGGAAACGAAAAAACAATCAGATTGTTTCAAATTACGACGTATATTTACATTATATTAATATAATAAATATTATATAAAATAACATTTCAAAAATCATTATATAAAATATTGAGCAATATAGAAAAAGTGTATAAAGCAAATATAATACTATCAAAAAAAAAAAAAAAAAATACGTTCTTACGTTATTACTGTCTTACTGTAATCATATATACATACTACTGTTTTAATACGAAATATTGCACTTACTTTTCAACATAGGTATATTTTTACTTAATTTCTAAAGAATATGATGATAATACGTTTAATATGTATCAATTATTACTACCGTCGATACATTCATCGTTAATAATAATATGTATTATGCATCAAACTATATACAAAACATCGATTTTAAATCGTGTACATATATTATTCACGTGATATAATATCATGCGCGATGCCGTACAAACTATTATGTATTTTAGAACTTAGAAAGATAATTATTTTTATTTTCTACGGTTGATCAACGATTTAATCGTTAAAAAACGTATAAACCGTATATTCAATATACGAAATGTTTCCCTTTTGGTAAAAAAAAATATAAACGATCAAAACAACATCTCGTACCGTTTCATCTCGAATCCAACAGCAATACAAATCATAATAATAATAATTTCTACTAATTTGAAATACGTGTTAACACTAAAAAAGATGCTATTCAGTCGAACGGTAACCTACATAAAAATATTTTACCTTATCCGACATGATATTATACGTACATTTTAATTTCAAATACAAACATATTAATATTGTACATACTCGTGTGCATAATTACAATAATTACAATAATAATAATAATAATAATAATAATAATAATAATAATAATAACATATGTAAATAATATAATATACTTCCTGGGTAAAGCGCTATGAAATAAAACTTTTTAGTATTAACACAATTATTCAGAAGAAAATTTTTTGTTTTTATTTTTTAAATTTTGATTACGTGTATATTTTTATTTTTTAACAATTTCGAAAAAATAAAAAATACTACGAAATTTGAAATTATATACCATATACGTCACATATTAATTTCGACATATTATTTGTTTACTTGTCATAAACAATACAATACAAACAATACAAACAATAAATCGACATTTTATACGGAGTAATTTAAAAAAAAATCTAATCTGATTTATTGGCACTTTATGATGATTATGTTGACATTTTTGGTGCTTTTTAACATATTTCTAAGAATATGAAAAAAAATATTTAACAACACTTGTCACCTAAACTATAAACATTAATTTTTTATTCCTATAAATTATGTTTGATATATTTTTAGATTGTAAATACATTACAAATATTTGTGTAGGGTGTTTATCGATTATTTTTTTTTTAGGGTTATCTAATCTGAGTCCTAGTTCGCGGTTTTGAAAGATGATTTTGTTTTTTGTTTTTTATTTTTAGAATAGCCAATGTACTAACTAAATGCTGTTAAAGAAAAAACGTTTTTATTTTGGTCTCACAAAACGCTTATTCGTATATGTTTTCGTTACGCAAATATTATTATATTATTATTATTATTATTATTATTATTATTATTATTATTATTATTATTATTATTATTATTGCTGTTGTTGTTGTTATAATTATTATTATTATTATATTAATTATTATTATAAATTTAATTTGTATTATTATTATTATTATTATTATTATTATTGTTATTGTTATTATTACTATTATTGTTTAAACTAAACGCTAAATCGTAAGTTGTGCTGTACTAAGCGAAAACGTCAATCTCCGGCTCGTCGGAATCAATACGGTCATCACGTACAAGACACACTACGCACGTATTTAATGTTTCGGAAACGGTGAAAAGCGTGTTGGATCGGCGGTACTATAAAAGCGAACAAATATCGCAGTGGCGGTTGAGTCGTCGGAGGAGTGCACGTTTCGAGGGGACGCGGGAGTATATCGTACGATACGCTGTTCGGTCGGAGAGACATCGGTTTTCAGTCTAATAGAGCCCCGACGGGAAGTCGGTGAGTTTTCCCGTGGACGCCGACACGTTGACGACGCGCTGTGACGTTCTCGGCCCATTCGAGCTCGGTCCGCGGTCCTTGTCGTAACCGGAATACAGCCCCGCGTTGTTGTTGCTCTTGTTGTTGATGCTGTTGAGGGCTCGGGCCACGAACTGCGTCTTCGGCTCGCGGCCGCCACACGCCATGGTCGGCAGATACACAGACCGTTCGGACTTAACGCGCGCGTCGAACACCGTAACGGGTATTCTACTGCCACCGGCGGCGTCGTCGCCGAAGTTTCTGGTGCTCGCCGACCGAGTCACCGGCCTGAGCCCGTCAACGGCGGTCGGTTTCCCGAACACGTCGTAAACGGACTTACGTCTACCGTCGCGGCCGTTGGCCGGAGCTCCGCGGCGGCGGTGTCGTTCCTCGTCCGCGCGAGCCAGTGCCGAGAACCGTTTGATCTGATTCTGCACCGAACGGAACGTGGTCGCAGTCTCGTCCGACAAACGTTTCGCCGCGTCGTCGTTCTCGTCGTCTTCCTCCTCCTGGTCGTCGTCGTCGTCGTCGTACGCGCCGCCCATGTCCGAGTCCGCGCTCTCCTCTTCGTCGTCTTCGAAAAACGGGTTCACCTCAAAGTTCTTGTTGACGAACAGGCTTCTGGACCTCCTCGGCGGTTCCGGCACGATCCGCGCGGGCACGATGACCGCGTCGTCCGCTTCAGAAAACTCGCGACAATACGGTTTGCGGCCGTCGGACGAGTCGCCGCGTCCGCTGCTGCTCGCCGACGACGACAAAACCGTCCGGGCCGCCGTCGCCGATCCGACGCACGACACATCGTTTATCACCTTGTCAAAGTCCTCGAGCACCTCTTCGACGGTGGACACGTCTCCGCACTGCTGCTGCTGCTGCTGCTGCTGCTGCTGGCCGCTGTACGCCGTTTTGTACGGTTTGGCCGCCTTCTTCGACGACACCGCATCCTCGTCGCAGTCGTCCTGTTCGGACGAGCTGATCCCTTCGTCCTCGGCCGAATTGCCGCCGCCCTCGTTTTTGCCCTTCTGCAGTGCGCCGTCCGCGCGCAAAGTGATCGTCGCACGTTTCTCTTCCTGCAGAAGCTGTCATACAGAGACGTAGTTAATAAATATTAATATCGCGCGACGCGAAATCCTTTGAACGTATTCTCAATAATTATGTCTGGCGATCAGAAACTATGTAAAATAAACCGAGTTCAATTGTGAACAAATAATTGAACTCTTTAATGTCTATTTTTAATTATTGATTTGCAATAAAAAACAATGGTAATTTTTACATCCATGCACATTTGTTCGAGCAAACATCAAAGAAAATCGTTCTAATTGGTTGAATTTTTGTTTAGCATTTACGTGTAAATCGTCATGCGATGTGTATAAAACTATTAAACACATTCGAGTTATTAGAGTACGCACACAGGTAGTAGATAGAGGTCCACGATACACTTGTACTATTAATGACAATGCGCGCTAATTCACTTTCCGGATATTGCCTATCCAATACTACTTTCTATAAACAATCATATATAGTTAGTGTGAGTGCACCGTAATGATATCGCTCGGATACAACACGAAATCTTACGTCATGAATTCTACCTTGTAACGATTTTTCCACCTTTTAATTTTTTTTTTTTTATGTTTAGATCTTCAAAAATTGAGTACTGACAGTTTTTAAATTTTTAATTTGATTTTGATTTAAAATTAATTTTGGAGGGATGCAGAGGAAAAAAGAAATTAAAAAGAGAAATAGTTGATCTAAAGTAGGTTTAACTGCGAATTCAAATCTCGTGTGTATAATACAAAGAGAGAAAATCCAGTTCCCTTAATAACTGTAAAATACAGTTAATCCCTTAATACAAATACGTCCAAAAATTGTTTCGAATATTTTTATGCAAATGGTATGTTTATACGAGTTGGCATGAAAAAGAAAAAGAATAAATATACAATTTTTGGATATTTGAAATAGAAGAAAAATAAACACGCACGATTTGCAATATACTCACGTGGATTTTCTTTTCTAACATCATCACTTTGTCTCTGAGAGACTTTGCCTCTCTGACCACCTCGTCGTGTTGTCGCTTAAGGGATTCCACGTTGATGAAGTTCTTCTGCCATCTGTATATCTCGTCCGAAACGGAGCTCAACAGTGGCGATTTGTTGGAAATATTCTGAAAACATGACGACAATTATTTAAATAGAAAACAACAGATCAATCGAACACACGCATACATGAAAAATTGTTTGAAGGGCGAGTGATTATTGAAATTTTGTAATCAACGTACAATAAATTTAAAGTCGACAATAAATCTTTAAATTTAAAGTTATAATACACTCATAAACGATAAACATCAATAAATTATATACGCAGTGTTACCCGAGCTTCGGGCTGCAATAAAAATAGTTGCGAAAGCGCAATAATAATAATAATAATAATAATATAATAATAATACAATAATAATTATTAAATCAAATTGATTATTTCGTAATGATTAAATTTAATTAAAATTTATTTGTCTCGCTTTTATAACGTAAATAGACGTGCCAAGTCGACATAATCGATTACGAACAGTTTCAAAATAACGCGACGGCCCACCGACGCGCGCACTTACTTTCAATATAGCCGCGGGCTTGAATCCGGCTTGTTTGAGTTCAGCTTGCACGTAAAACTTCGTCTGCAGGTCCGGACACGTTTCCGTGAACGCATTGATGAACTTCAACCCGGCCAGCAGCAGTTCCATGCCGGAACCTCCGCTGCCCGACATCATGCCCACCAGAAACCTGAACCTGACCGGCTCGGCGAACCTCAGCCGCATCGTGCTCATCGCGTCCGAAACCGTGTTGTGTCCGTCCGCCGTGCCCGACTCGCAACACGCTTTGGTCAGCAACTATGAGACGAAAACGCGTTTCTTTCTTACTTTACTCCGAAGTCCGAATACATTATGTATATTGTTTTTTTGTTTATTTTTTTTAACTTATCGTATTTTCGAAACTTGTTCAAAATAATAATAATAATGATGTTCCGATGAAAAAATCATTTGTCCGATTACGATTAATTCAAATTGGAAACTGATCGAAGAATGAGTTTAAACGTAATTACGAACCTCCAGCGTGAGTAGACGGGAATGATTCACCGTGCTCATGATGCACGCGGCGAGCGTGTACAGGCCGGCGGGCGATATGGCCAATTTCCTTGCCGCGTCCTGACAGCGCAGGCAATACTTCAGACACTGCAGACACGAGTTCTCGTCGAGCGCGACGCGGCGTTGGTTCGCGGGCGTGCACTTCGTCTGGGTGCCGTTCTGTTGGACGGTCTTGAGCAGCTCCAGCAACAGCGTGACGCCGTCGACGGGGTCGCCGACGAATTCTTGCACGAAGCTAAATAAGACAAAAAGGAACAGTAGTCGGAGTTCGTAACACGGGCGTAACCGGCCCCGTGGCCAATGTTCCGTAGGTCGTGCCAAACGTTCTATCATCTGTAGTTAACCGTGGCCGTTTTCGTCCCTAAGACCTGTAAACGTAATGACTGGGGCTAGGACGGCTCGAGCTCACAGCCGTTATTCGTAACATTTCGCGCGTCAACGTCCGCAGTTGACGCTAAACATTTGTTTGTTGTTCTTTTTGTTTTGACGTCGAGCCCGTCATTCGGACAGATGTCGATGACTTGACTACCTTTCGCCGTCCAATCATGTCCAGACCATATGTTGTTTGTTTCTACCAAATTACGTATTTCTTAAATACGTATTTCTTAACCGTTTAAGGCTCGAAAACGTGTGACCTAACGTTTGTCATTTAAAATTGACAAATTTCCTTGGCGATTATATTTCACTTTGTGTAACTGGTAAAACAACATACGAAATCTCGTATTAAAAGAAAAAAAAAATGTCAGTGGGGACGATCGGTCTACGATCTTTGAGTGCAATCATCCAAATTAAAGACACGCGCGTGTAACGCTGCAGTTAGGACGCCGAGGACGCAAACCATTATTAATATCAACGTATGAAATATGTGCAATCACGCGACGCGCGGAATTCCAAAATAATATTATTTCCATTTATATCATATGCTTATAAATATTAACCAGCACGACCGCGCGACGCGTACGACAACGATAATAATTATCGTTAATACCTTTTACGCGCCTTTTCTTCTCGTCGTCGCCGTCGCCTCGAAATAAACGACGACGACGATGACCGCGACGACCGGTTTCTTCGGCGCGGTTAATTATTATTAAAAAAAATAGAAAAAAGAAAAAGAAAAAATAATAATATCATATTATATACTCATCGCTTATACACTGCGGCTGCTATGATATACAACGGTAGCCAGTGCGTTATAACCGTTATTTCTCGCGTGTTATTATAAAAAATCCGGTCAGGTATTTTTTTTTCTTCTACGCGCGTTCTCACTAGGGCATTGGGACTGCGAGCGCGCAACGTGTTACGTTATAATAATTGATTATTATTATCATAAACTGTTCGCGTCCCGTCAGTGTCGAACACGAGAACATAATAAAAAATAAAACGATGCAGAAAATATGTCTATACAACCAGTATAGTGTCTATAGTGTCTATAGCACCAGTTGTGTCACACAAGAAGTTTTATGAATTTGTTAGGTTAGGTTTTCCTGTTACGATTCCAATCTTAATTTTAATTTTTCAGTCGAAATTTGAGTTTGCAAAGATTTCGAAGATTTGAATTCGTTTTTTTTTTCATTTTATGATTTTACGGTATTACAATATTTCACATTTTTGATAAATTGTTGGTAAAAAAAAAAAAATTACAGAAAAGTAAATCGCGTACATCGTGCAAATTCAATATAATATCGTCGCCGATAAAACAATTTACCACTGATGTCCAAAGCGTATGTTAAGTGTATTATTATTTTTTATTTTATTACTCTGAAACGTTTTTATTTTAATTTCTAAACAAAAAGTAGTTTTTATAAGAGAAAAAAAGAATATTTAAGAAAAGAAATTATATTTTTCCAAATTAAGTGTGTGGGCTAATGGCAAAAAAACAATGATAATATATTAACCAATTAAATCAGTCGTGGGACGACTTTCATTATAATATGGTTTTCTATTATATTAAAGATATTATTATAATTATTATTATTGTGGCTCGTGTCGATCGTGTTTAAGTCTTAATTGCAATAAGTAAAAGTACGTAGAAAATAATATCAAGTGGTGAAATTAATATATAGCATTCTATCATCTCGTCTCCGCCCGAGAATCGTAATAGTTATTATTGATACTTGAATGTGTACATTTTGTTTTTCTACAATTATATTTCTGTACACCATTTATTATTCAAGTATTTTGGGTACAGAAATGTCTGTTTTTTTTTTTTTTTTTTTTTAATTAACTTTTATCATTTAATATCCGAAATGTTAAAAGTGCGTTTTACACGCGTTGTATTTTATTGTATTTCAATTTTTTAAATAAATAGTGTCCGGAATAATTCCAAAACAACTGCAGTTATTCCATAAGACAAACCTATTTGCTCGGCGAATATTTCGGGTATGCATTTCTTTTCGTTCCTACTGTTCTACACGGTACAAGGACACAAAACGGACCCCGCAAGCTATTCGTGTCGTTTTATATGTTATTTTTCCGGTGTAACGTCATTATCATTTTTCGATAATCGTTAATTCTGAGAAACATATTGTTCGAGTAAGTGAATTTTATAGCTCGTCTGTGTGTGTGTGTGTGTGTGTGTGTGTGTGTGTATGTGACATTAAATAGTATAAATATTTTCGGCGCAATAGAACAATGCGTATCGCGAATTCGATTATTGTCGTCGTCGTGGCTCGCGATCAAATGTTACGTGCTCGGCGATACGTGATTCGACGATCAATTGATCTATAATGTATTTTTCACGTCGAATATTCCGTAGTTAGGTCGAAAAGTCTAATCACATTCGGTTCATATTACGTTACGTTTCCGAACGGAATCATAAACCACGCGTTTGATATACAGATAATTCGTTAAAGGTTTTTGTTTTATTTTCTTCTTACTTTTAACGAGACGCGTTTACATTTACACTGTATCGTTCGAAAGTTTCGATAAACGACTTGCGACGTTATCCGACCGGATTTTTTGCCCATATCTGTGTACGCGGTTATAAAACCGACTCGCTAATAATGTGGAAACCGTTGATATTGTTATTAAAAAGAAGCAAAAAAAACGAAAAACGATTACAGGGAAACACGGGTGTCGATCGGCCTCGCGTGTTAATTGCGTAGTGCGCGAACCGCCTGACCGCGGCGATCTGATGATTCGTGCGTACGAAAAGAGAAAAACGAGTTCGGAAAAAAACGTTTTCCCGTCGATTCGGACGCGTGAAAAAAAAAACCAAACAACGATTTTACCTGAAATACGCGAGCTTCAGGTCGGCCTTGAGTTTGTCCAACAGTTCCGTCGCGGACGTGAATTCCTTCAGCGTCATTTCGGTGTGCGCCGGGCCGGCGGGACCGTCGTCGCCGTCGGCCGCCGCGGGTCCGCGTCTCCCGAATCTGCGCAGAGCGCCGGCATAGTCCTCCACGTTGTACACCGGCGGCCTGGGCTGGTCCTGTCCGAGAAAAACACACAAAACGCGTCACGCTCTCTGAACGGAAACTCGGGACGGGCGCGCCGCGAAACGCCGTCGCGGACGGGCAACGGATCAGCTCACGTGCAAGAAACGCAGCGCCCACGCGCGGGACACGCGATCCGAGACGCCCCCGGCGGTGTCGCGCACGCAAACCCGGCACGGCCTCATGGTCGCACAACGGACGCGTACGATCTATATGTAGAAGATCTCCGTCCCCGAGCAGATGTCCCAGTGACGGCGGTAACGGCTCACGTTCCGTCCGCCCGGACGGTCTCGACGAAAATGATTTCACTTTTCCGCGCGGTGCTCGCGGATGGAGAACGAAAAACCGTTTGTTTCCTTTTCGCGTCTTTCTTTTCATTATTCGAACGCGGCGTGATTATCACGCGATTGCGTGACCGGGGTCCCACGATGAACGCGCGCGCGTAGATCTACGCGGATGGTTTTCGGGAGCGGATCTCGCCACGTCTATCCCTCCGAGACGTTCTCTCACAATATACGTATGATCGGTCTCACGACAACAATATATGGAAGACGGTAGAACATGAAGAATCCGACAAACGACCACGTGGGAATTTCTCACACGCTTAATTTTCTTCCCGTCCGCGTGTTACTCAACACAAAATCATTATGTTGTTAAAGTCCGACAGCATGTTTTGTTTCGACTTAACGGTACAATACGCACTGAACTAGCGGTGCAGGAGTCAACCTCCCCTCCCCACCTCCCGCTTCTTAAATTCGGGTTTAAATATACTTTTACAGTCTTTAGACGACATGATTTGGTTACGGGACGGGTCCAAGTTTAAGGACCGTGGAATTTTAGAAAACCGCATTGAAAACATCGTTTCTCTTAAAAAATAAAAATGTATTGTGCCGCGTGTAAATTAAGTTTTTGGGTTGTTATGTATCATAATGGCACTTATGAATCACGAAACCACGTCAACAGTCTAAAAGAAAACATTCATATCTACATTAAATCCTACGTGCTGATTAAATCAGCACACGGACAAAAGACGAAAACTCAACAAAAGCGTTGTATAATATTTCGATGCTAACCGTAAATGCGGTATTTATCACCGGACACTTACCGCTTTTGACGGTAAATTTTAATTGTTATTACTGCGTTTTAAATCGATTTTTATGGCGTCATACGACGTTTTCACTGCATTGTTATTACTTTCGCGCGATATTCGATAAGCGTACAAAATACTGTAGTCGTATGATATCCATACCGTTTAGAAAACAAGTCGGTAATCGATTTTTGACCGCGAACAAAGACGGATTTTTCAAAATTAACAAAGTACGGAATAATACTAACCTAACTGTTCACGTCTTAAACAAACGAATCGAGACAATTCTACGATATAATCGCCCGAGCACGGCGAAAAACTACATTTCAAACGCGATGGATATCTCTGCACGTAACTGTATACACGTTTAGACAAAGAATGACAGTCGGTCTATTCATAACGATATTATATTACGATCTATATATCACACCGTGCGAAATCATTACGCGATTATATCGCACGTGTTATTATGTCTTCTAGTCGTCCTTAGAACGTCGTCCATATAAAACGCACAACTATATTATCGTGTGGGTATGAAAAATTAGTTAACCGTCCTCGGTCACCAATCGTTTATAGATACAGCGTGTGTTCGGAGATTTGTTTTCTGTTGTTGTTTTGTTCGGTTTGCGCGAGGATATTCGCATATTATAGCTACTATAGCATTATTGTGATCTTTGATTCGCGTATTTTTAATTTCGCACGTAACGAAATTACAAAAGAAAAGACAAAAACAGATAGATGCCTAAATCGAGATCTGTGAACGGTATATCATTACAGTGTTTTCTCTACTGTTTAAAGTAGTGTATTAAACACGGGTTATCTTATTTTATTTACTTAAGCTCCACTTTATATGAAAAAAATCAACTAGATACAATAAATTGCTCGCAAATATCCTCAAGGCTGAACACTAATCTTTCTTATGTATACTTCCGAACCCACGATACGGTGTCGGGCCACCACGGCTCACACAATCGTGTGATAGATGTTTCAGAGTGTATGGGCGAAACCATTGAATATTTTTCCAGATTTTTCTTTACGAAGTTGTTCCACATACATCTTCTTAGTGTCACTATATCGTAATTTTTTACCTTTTCTACTCGGGGGAAGAGGAGAGGAGAGAGGCATATAATCTCACACTTAATTTTCCGCGTAAAACAGTAAATGACACGAAAGAAATCCTATCGTTTACGGACCTATCCGCGACTTTTTTTATCCACGATTAAAACTGTAAAATTCAATTTGACACGTGTTTTCTTAAAAATTAAGCAAAAAAAAAAATTACGTGAAATTGCAGAACCGGATTAAACTTGGGCGTAATATTCAAGTAGTACCATCGTGAGTTATAAAATACACGTGTGTATTTAATCTATGGTATTACATAGTCGGTTTGTGTATAAACACAAAAACAAACATCGAACAATTCGATTTTCCGTCTGATTTTGATTAGATTTCACTGGTGATTTATTTAAAAATGCACCCACGTCGTTCACTATGTAAATAAAATATTTCAATCGCATAATATTATATCTTTCTAAATAAAAACAAAATCGTATTACTATATAGGTATACGCGTTCACGGAGGCGCGTACTACTCTTTTATTTTATCGGTTCTATTGACAATTTAATTACGGAAGTCGGTGTTTCACAATAACCGTCGGATTGAAAACTAAATAAATAAAATGATAATAACAATAATTCATTACATCTATGAATATCTACATCATTACATCTATATGGTATCGTATAGTACCGGAAGAACTACAACGCTATCACCCAATAATAATATGTATACCTATTATAACGGATCGTTCCGGCCGTGTCGAAATCGGAGGATTCAATATGCGCCGTTGACCTTATTAAAATATATTATAATATACAGGCTCCTTTCCCATTTGGAAAAAAATATTAAAAACGGACAGTAACGAATTGTATTGTACGTATCGAAAAAAAACTTATTGATATACCCGTCGATGTATAACACGGTATTACGTTTTGCGAACAACAATAGCCTATACATATATACTTGTATATATAAATGTATACGACGTTAAAATTTAATGAATTTTAAACGTCTACTATATTATTGCCATCGTACTCGAACTCGAATGGTTTCGTCGTGACCGTACCCGGTTTGTGTTTAATTTATTCGGATTACGAGAAAAGTAAAAAAAAAAAATCCAATGGCAGCGTCCGGTATTATATATACGTATATTGGCATTCCGATCAGGAAATAAAATCACGTCAGCAAAATAAAGGATGAAATGTGGGAAGATTGTAGAAGACGCGATTCGAAAAGCCAGTGATTCATTAAGTACTATCGTACTTGTCTAGATATACATATATATACGAGTATTGTGTTTATCGTTTAACTATCTGTACTAAATATTGATCAGCGTGATATTTATAAGAAGAACGCCGCTCGGGCGAAACAGATATGGCTAGTCGGATTAGTCCAGTGATTCCCAACAGGCGGTCCCCGGTATCAAAGGTTTTTTCATTTTTATTTTTTTTTTTTATACAAACAAATCCTTCCTTGATTAACGATGCACTGTATATAATTTCTCGTCAAACGTCGTTGTCCGAAACGTTACAAAAACGCCACGAATTACTTTGTAAGTAGCCATACATTATTTTTCAAAAATTGTGTGCCGAACACGAAACGTTGCTATTTCATACCGAAACGCAGTGGTCCTCTAAATATGTTGGTGCGTTTATTTGAGCTAAAAGGGGAGTTGAACGTTTTCTTAATTAATAAACACATGAATCATTTGCTCGAGCAGCATGACGAGCCGAAATTCGGAATGCAAGTTGCCTATCACTCGAATATATTTACCCATTCAAATCAACTAAGTTTGCATCCGCAATATTTTGATTATGAAAAACTGGTAGGCACGCTTTCGTGTTTCAAGACAAAGTTCGCTCTCTCCGTAAAATAGATCTTTGTATTGATACGATTATTTTGTATTTTCTAATCTGCGAATCATTGTTGATGAGACGAACACTACGAAGTTTCGACCGAAGAGGTCCAAGACAATATATTGCGTCATCCAAATACAATCGAAAAGGAATTCAACCGATACCTTCCGGGATATGGTATTTTAGACACTGATGCTGTTCAGAACCTATTTCGTAATATTTTGACTGTCAATGTCAAGGATGTTACAAACGAAACGTACGAAGAATAATCGAATTTCGGAACGACCACAATTTAACGGATTTTCTTGAATTTGGTGCGAGTTTTTAAGAGTTTGGTGTAAACAAGATACGGGGTATCTAAACATTCGACGGACCGCCTTACGTTTTCTCGTGGTTTTTTCAACAACATACTATGCGAGGGATGTTTTCTTTCACTGAGATCAAAATACTGAAGTAACTGAATCAAATAAATCGTCTGAACCGGCTTGCTTTAAACAACAGCATTATTCCAAGGTTAAGCGCATATTAATATGTTACATTGATTGAGTACGTATTGGTTGAAACTTGTATTATATTTTTAAATATTTAGTCCGATATCGCAATTTTTACATCATTAATAATCATATTTCCTTCAATATTTACTATATTGCTTATTTTGAATGTGAAAAAGTGATCCGTGGCTTGCGTTGAGTTGAGAACCACTATGATAGTCGAAATATTGAAAGTGATTGAATTTAGTTTGAGAGTGAAGGGTTAGGCAAGATATTTGAAATAAAAGTTATCTAAATTATAGATGCTATACGTTTATTTTTATTTTTTTTAGCTCTCTCTGTAAATAAACATTGGACGCCTATTCACAAACGTAATCAGGTAAGGCATAACTGTAATTATTAATCCAAGTAAAGTCGTAGAAAATATTTTACGTCTCAATAACCGGTTGTTTTTACAAAAAAGTAACCACACAGAGAAATAATATAACGTCGATAATTAATACGAACGTAAATAAAATATCCAGATCACGATACTAAATAACAATTTATTTTGAAACTTCTAGATCCTAAGTTCAATTGTATTATTTATTAAAAAAGGATGTAAAAAGTTATTTTGATTTCTCCTCGTCTCGTAATTGAGATGTATGTCGATTATTTACGAACCGTGCGCAAAACAGAAAAATCGTTAAAATGTATTATCAAAACATCTTTTTTTTTTTTTTGATCGAATCAGAGGAAAAGTTTGGGTTATATTTTTACGGTTAAACAGCATTTCATTTATCAAAAAAAAAAAAAAACCAAAACAAAACAAAACATCAAACTGTACAATAGAATCGTTATGAAATTATTCTCGTCTCACGATGTTGTTATTACTGTTTCTATTTTGATTTCCCGGACCGACGCCGAAAATCTCACTGTGTTGTCATTACATATGCCCATGCACGAGGTACTTTCGCCGCGACCACCGTATAATATACGTAAAATAGCCGGGCGAATTATTATCTCCAAACGCATACCTGACAAGACAGTTATCGTAATAACGTAAACACGCGGTAGAGAGTTCCGTGACGACGCGCGGCCAACGCGCATATGAGACGACATTTACGACGGTCGAGATAAAGTTGTGTTCACGCACACAACTCGTAGGATTTTACTTTATTATCGTACGGACTCGTAGCGATTGATTTCGACTCTCTCTCGGCGCCATTGAGAATTATTTCGGACAGGCGACTTCGTGACGACGACGACGACGACGACGACGACGACGACGACGAGACGTTAAACATGATCAGTCGAACGGTGTGAAATGATCACATATCCGTATACTGTTCGAAAATTCGATAAAAAAATCCATTCGACATTCTTGTAAACGAAAAGCAAAAACCAAAATGTACGTACGTAAATTGCAATGTATGTGAAGGGCATTTTAATTTTTATAAAATTATACGCGTAATATATGTAAACACGAGCGCGCGGAAATTTATGAAGTGTGGAAGAGTAAAAAAGTCTTAAGAATAATTAGAAGGTTATCGAGATGTCGAATGTTTATAGATTTATCATTGTGTTTATCATAAATTCCTTAACATAAAAATCGCTTAATAAATACACGTAAAGATAATACGTCTAAAGTCCAAAGTTACGTATAAATAACAGAATTATCTTCTTTTTTTGTTTAATGCTTTAAGCTAACAAAATTGGTCAACGTTATTATTGCAAACATTTTTTCAACGTTTTTATTTTATTTACGAATAAAATAAGTCAAAATCAAGCTGAAAAGTTAATGAACACACTCGATACGTTATTTTGATCAACGATTAACTTCCAAACCTCATAGGTTACTGTTTTTCAAACTTACGAAAGTATCTGAATTAAGTTAAACTAGCAACGATACATGTTATTTTTTTTAAGTTGACTTTTGGAGATAAAACCAAATTTAGAGTGATTTTTACTCGACTACTATTTTTCTATATCGGATAAAATTAACGGGTTAAAAAAATGAGTTAACACAGCCAGGTTAGGTATATTAGTAGTGTTATTAAGAAAAGACCGTACGTTGACACGTTGTCCCCGTTATCCCCGCGTACGCATAATAAATCACAATGCGTTTTCGGTTTTTTAAGAAATCCTATTGTTTCGACTCGAAAAATAATTATACGCGTGCTCACACACACACACACACACACGCCCACACGCACGTGCTAATATACGTCCATAAAAAATTGGTCGGAGAAAGTAACAGGTCGATATAATTGTGATATGCGCGCGCGCGTTACCATCACAAACACCACGTGGTGTTTGTGACGTTTTCGAATCGATAACGAACGATACGAAGTCCCGCAGCGTCGGATCGATAGAATACGGTCAGCCGGTTTGATTACGTTCAGCGACGACGTTTTCGGTTTTAGGCGAACACGACGTGCGCGACGAGACGACCGCGTGTAGAATCGCAGTGATGCGTATATGTTTATCGTTGAGTTTAATTGAAACTTCTTTATTGACGGTGCAAAAAGAAATGTAGCGCATCACGGTCGGCCCGTCACGACCATCGTCACCTAACCTTGTACTAATAGACGGTGCATGGCAGTAGTTCCCGCGGTCAACGATGACCGCGCTGCACACGTTGTTCCGCGTCTTGTGCGCATTTGCAATAGACAAACCGTGTTGTGCAATATTCCGATACGAATAAACAATATTACTTTTATTATTTCCTGTACAATAACACAATACTATCATTGTACTTTGATTAATAAACAATGAACGTAATCTTGTTTTTTAATTTTGTTTCATTGTTATTATCATTGTTATATTTATTGACGATATGTGTTATTGATTATAATCTATTCTCAGGTGGTATATAGTTTTTCTAATTTTTATTGGAACAATATTTCGTACTGAAGGATCGGCATAACCGCACAACTAACCACACAAAACCGCAGTACCCGCCCGCATACCGCCCAAATGCTCCGTCTATTGGTTAGATATGTCGCGAGATATTTTCATGAGATTAGTTGCGCATGCGCGCCGTCTCATTTTAGTCGCAGCCAATAGCGTGCGAGCAGACCGCTTGGCCGTCCTCCCCGCCAATTCCACCGCGACCAAGACTCTCGTGTACCGCCCGCACGCGCCGCGTTCACGTCATTTGTTGCTTGTACGCACACGTACGCGCACCGGGCCGAATAATGTAAACCGATGTGCCATGTTCTATTCTTTTCGTTGCTCGATTTACATTGATTTACATATCTACATGCACACAGGCTGGTCGGACTTAGGAAACCAAGTAACCGATTTCAAAATATCTAGCAGTGGTGACCAAGTAAGCATTTTATTGATAAACGTCCTCGGCTCCGTACAGTTCCTACATTTATTTACATAGCGGAATATAGAATATTTAGTGACTTTCATAAAAATTTTTGTTTATTTTATTCCAATACAAACCTAATACTCTATCGGTTGAATGACTGTGAAAGAAGTTTCACTTTATCCGCGCGTACTCGTAACACGCACGAATTTTTTATTTTTTTTTAATAAACTATCGAAATATGGCCGGTGGTTATATGTATATATATATATATATGTTTAATAATATTAAACCGAAGGCTTTGTGAAAAACATTAAATGTTTTAATACGTCGGGAATTAATTACTGTCGACGCGCGCGATGTTATAGGTAAAAAAAAAATCAATTTAATTTAACGTCTTAAAAACGCGAAACAAGATAACCGACGGTGACGTAAAAGAAAAAAAACGCGCCCACGCCCTAATACGATACGGAAAAATAATTTGATTAAGACTACGGGCAAGTACCGTAGCTTTTTGGTTTTTTTTTTTTTTTATAAAATTCTCCAAATACAATACTTTAAGACAATTTTTAATTAAGGCAATATACTTCGTTAAAACGAATTCAAACGTTTAAACGTATTTAAAAACATTTAATCCGTGAACGGCCAGCCTTGAATAAATAACAGGCGAGTATCTTACAAAAAAATAAAATAAATAAATAAAAAACTCGACGGTAGACGAAACGAGCGTGCGAAAAACGTGTAAACGTCGCAATGTGTTTTCGCCGACGGCGTGATCATTTATCTCGGGGTGAGATTATCGCGTCCGTAGGACGACGCGCGTCCAAAGATTTCCGGCTCGTTGTGTCTAGACCACCTCGCGTACTCGTGCACGCGTATAGCGTATGCCTACGCCACGAGACTAATTAAACGGGGGGTTTTTATTTATTTATTTTTTTTATTCTTATTATTGTTGTTCTCCTCGATCTCGGCGAGAGACGGCGACGATAACGGATCGGAAACAGTATCGCGGTTTTACATAATATATTTTATTTCACTCGTGCGACTTATCTCACACATCGTTTTTACTCGTCTCGTTATACTCGCTACATCTCCGTTGGTCGTCTTCGATCCCGTCTCCACTGCTACGCGTTTACACATATTCCCTAGTTATCATGTATTAACGACTAATCGAAGTTAGGCAACAATATGTTATCGCTTGAATTGGAAACAGCCGCTGATATTGACGACGATAACCGATCTTATGTTTCCCAATTATCACTGTAATTGACGTGATACGATTCACTTGTCGATTGCGTTATTTAATATTTGAACTTGTGTTCAAATGATTTTCAGTACGGTTGACAACGTATACGCGTAAAGTAATTCAATTAATAACATTATTTAATCATTAAATAACAATATATTTCATAATGGAAGAGTTCCATACAGAATTGTATGTACTAAGGGCAAATGTTTTGTATAATTGATCCAACGATGATGAATGAATGATAATTATATTCAGTATGGTTACAACCCCGGACCAGTAACGATCGCTCTGAAGATGGACTATGCAATGTGCCCGAAACGTCGGCCAAAAACTGAACACATGGATATTTCTGAAAGTATTCTGAATAAGCTTTCGATAACATTAGCTCGATATTTCATTTAAACATTTTCTTATTGAGAAAACAAAATCCTCTGTTGTACGTAGATACATATATTAAACGACTTACGATTCGAAATTCCGTAAAGTTTTAGCGTACAAAATTAGGCTTCAAAAATATATAAACACTCATTCGCTGAATAAAAAAATTAAATACTAAATATAATATACAACAAACTCTTAAAAATAACGATGTCATTAAAATAAATAAATGACTAGAACTGAATGAATTTGTATTTAAGAAACAAGCAAATACCTTATGTATACTATAAAACATATCAAACAAGACAGAAACTCGGGCGCCCCATCCATTCTTAGGCCGAACGAGGTTTTTTTTTTTTATTTTTAACGTTATTTAATACTATTTAATGTTTATCGTTCTGCGAAATAAAATAAATAAATAAATAAACAGAAATGTATTTCGAACGACGATCTCGGACGGTCGTAAAACATTCGACGACGACGACAAAATACGACGTGGGCGTTTGACGCGATCAATGTTTTACGTCCCTCGTGCTGTTGTAAATAAAGAAGAAAAAAATTCCACCCTTTTATACATATATATATATATGTATACTGTGTATACTATACAGAGTGTTCAAAAAGTATATGAAATAACGTTTTCACTCGACAAACATTAAATAATATGTTAAATAATTTGGATTTTCAGCTTATTGCTAATAAACAGGTTTGTAATTTGTAACGTTTGCACGTACATATATATCATTAATTTTTGATAATTTTAGAACATTATACAGAATAAAATTGTCGAACGTAAACTTACCTACGTGAGATACGCATTTACGGATTTTAACGCTATTTTGATATTTTATAGCTTAAAGTATTGTTTTCGTACATATTTGTCAATTAAAAATAAATGAATTACCAAATAACCAAATAAAATTTTTAAACAAATGAAAAAAATGATTATTTTTTGTCTTTCTGAAGTAATTACTAAATGTCAATAATAACAACTAGTCGTCAGTTGTGTCAACGATTTTTTCAATTTTTTGATAGTTTTCTTTTGCGCTTAACAAAACTACCAAGGAAATCGAAAAACGTGTTCAACACGTATAGTATTTACTATAAAATTTGCTAACGGAAAGTGTGATTGGAGATAAAAAATGGAACATTTCTGCTAATATACGAAAAAGTGTTCACACACACACAAAAGGAATAGCGAGCCAAGTGCTGTGAATTATTTAGAGACGACAGATATTTCATAGTTGTACGATTATTTTGAATTTCAAACCAATGATAATTATTTGTAAAACATTTCTGACGAATTATAATATTATAATCGACGAATATGATAAATGCTGTTAACGTGTTAACGTGTGCTGAGCTTCAGTGGCATTTTTAAGATTTACTTCGGAGAAGGTGGAGGAGGCTTGTCACTTAATGTTCTCAAATGGCTTGTCGTTTGTTTCGTTGTGATGAAGACGTGGACTTATTGAGGTTCGGTACGAATTCGACATTCCTGAGTCGTGGCTATGTTTCTAAAAAAATGTATAAAACGTAACAGGTATACGAGTACAGTATAGTGAAGAATACTTTTGAAAACGATTTTTCAAAACCTCTCAAACCGTTTTCGTTAAAAGTACTCGGAACGCATATTTCACCGTAATCCTTTATTTAAAAGACTGCGGCGCGAGCACGACCTTCCTCGAATATTCGAATCTAAAACCGTGTAGTTTATATTTAGACGAAATGGAAAATAAATCTAAAATGCTCGGCACAGCACACTGTTGTCTTGGTGCGATTGTGTGTTTGAATAGTTTATACATTTCGAACACTCTGTACATATATAATATCGGTTGGCATACGACATTAAATTATTTTACACGCACGCGTGCCCATGCGTATCTCTACGTATACATATATTATACGAATCGAACTCGGACGAAACAAACACAGAACAAAACAAAAACACAAACAAAACACCCACGCGTGTAATAATATATATCAATGTGCGGATCAAAGGGAGGACCAAACGGTATACGCAGAGCCCTCAAAAAAAAAAAAAGAAGGGGGTCAGTGAGTACTATGGTCCCGGGGCCAGGGGGAAAAAACATAATATATACATATTATTAATTTAAATTAAAAAAATAAAACTAGTACCACCCCAGTCACCATATCTTATAAAATATCGGTATGTGAATAATTTGATTTCTTACTACATAATTTTTTGTAACGACCTTATGCGTACATTATTTTTATTTCATAAGGTCGGGCCACTCGGCGTTGGTAGGCGGGCGGGGCGTGTGGAAGTTTGATAATAACGACGATGATAATAATAATTTGTATTATTATTATTCATAAATACTTTGTAAAAAAAAAAAATGTTGATTTCTATATTGAACTGCAGTAAATTAGTGCACCCGTGTTTTAAACTTGTTTTAAGCCGACTAAAACAATTGATATTTTATAGAGGTGTGTAACAGCGAAAGAAGCCGATAATTTAGATAGCATTTGTAAGAACATAAAATTGAACGTCAGAATTTATATACGTTCGAATTGTTATAAACGCTAGTGTACAACGAGGGCCGGGATTTTTTTTCGCAGTGCCGTAGTCGAATAATAATTCGTGTGGGCGTCCTCATGGGTACGCGCGGTGCACGCGGGACGGTGTTTGACAAATCCAAAACGCCGTTGTACGCGGTCGGGAGGAACGGAAACGGACGACAACGTTTCGCCGGGTCGGCGTGATGCCGAACAGGTGCGCACGGGCAATGGAAACGCACCGAACGAAGATTGATGGCGTTTAAACCGGGTGTTGTACACGGCGATCGCGTCGGATTTCCACACCCGAAACACGCGTACGTGCGAGTATAGAAACGACCGACCCGTCGCCGAACAAAAGGGGGTGAGGAGTGGTTGTAGGACGATCGTGTTTGTTCGTTGGTGTGCGTCGTACTCGCGGCTGGTACGTTCGTTGTCGGGTTAGGACGGGACGACGAAATCGGAGAGAGAGAGAGAAACCCCAGCGACGCGTTTTACCGTTCCGGAACGTCGACATTTTGATAACGAGAGAGAGAGAGAAAACCCCAGCGACGCGTACGAAACCCGTCCGCGGCCCCGTATCGCATTCGTCGTCGTCGTAAGCGAGTCCGTCGTCAGAGTGCACGGGGGGCGCGAATAACGTCGGGCGCTGGAAAAGAATGAAACAGACATCCGACGTGGAATGGCGCTAAAAAATACGCCGTGCGGGATTTTCTTGGCAATCCTCGTTTGGGACGTTGTAACGTTCAATTTTTCGACGATGGCCCGCGTCGTCTGTGTTACGATTGTAGCAGCTTATTGTCGCGAAGCCCGACAACATACCGAAATATTTTCATATTTTGTTGTTTTCCGTACGCTGCAGAATAAACATCGTGTCATGACGTTTTTCTCCGAGTTATTCATTTTGTTGGTTTCTTTCACGATTCGGTACGAGCGCGGTCGTCCTACGTTTCGTCTAGCCGGGGGCGATATCCGACGAACGGTCGTGTTTGCCCCTTCACGCAAACACAGGGTAATGCGTATCCGTATTTTATTAACCGTATACGGCCGGTACGATAAACAAATTGAAATAAAAAAACGAAATCCCTTGAGCTCCGGCTTTCGAGCCTCGAGCATGGGCTCGTCGCACGACGCTCATCCGACGACAGGAACCGGATGGAGACGTCGCACTCTCCGTCTGTCCGCGAACACCATCTAATATTGACATTACGCACGACATTCCGTACCGACTGTTCCCGGAGGGCACGTGTCCACGTTTTTTTTTTTTTTTTTTTTTAAAGGAAGTTTTGCAAAAATCACATTCAACTTCAACGATTACAATATTATTAAACTTAGATTGAACGTACTGTAATTATGCTATGCTATTAATCCTAATTAAACTATTTGACAATAAGATAGAAAATATGAAAGTAAAGATTTTAAGAAAACAGAATTGAATTGATAAACAAATCAAAAGTACAGGGATTACAGAAAAAAACCAGCTGCCGATAAAAATCCGACAATTAAGAACACTCCTCGTAGAACGGGATACGCTAAAATACTCGTAATATCCAAAGGAGCTCCAAAGGAAACTAATTGCGCTAGAAATGGGGCCCTGAGGTTATCCGAAGCGGGACAGAAGAAAACCAAGTGGCGGAGGTCACATTGCACGTACGATAACGACGATACCGCGTAATATATTGTTATTTCGACGACGACGACGATGATGATGACGACGTTGATGACGATAACGATTGAATACGACTTTGGCACGCCGTGTAACCGTTTCGAGACAATGGGGAGATAATCGTAATAGTAAATAATAATAACGTAACGAAAATAACTAGTGAAATACAATATGTACGGTGTGCGGTTCGATAGAAATCTGCGCGTGGGCGGCGTCCGAAAAGACGCGGCGCGTTTAACCCGACCGGCGGCCTCTTAATATGTGTTTTTTTTTTCATTTTTTTTTTTCTTGACATTGAAATCGGACAATGTAATTTAGGAAAAATATTGTATTATGCACGTGAAAACGAACGCGCTCCGCTACTCTTTCCGTCTAATCGCCCGCGCTCTCAGCTATTATGGACTATTATATATTTATGTACAATATACAAGCGCGTGATATCGTATAACCGCCCACAGGGACCCGGTGGGTGTTTTTAGGTGTTTTTTTTTTCTCTCTCTCTTGTTTTTAATGGGTTTTTTTTTTTGTTTTTTTTTTTATTTTCGCCGCTTTTGTGCCGAGGTGAACTGCCGCCACCTGTATGAACGCCGTACGGACCAGCGCGTGTGTACATATTATATACCGTGTGCGACCCGAGTAAAAAAAAACATAAAAAAACAATAATAATAGTCGTTAATAAAAAAAAAGAGAGACCGCGGTCATCGTCTATTATGACATGTCGTCGTCGTGTTACTGAATATTTAGACTGTTGAAATAATTGTCGTTTTCATCGGCTACACACCGCCAGAAACGATAAACGCGAATTTCGTTCGGTTGGTCGTTTTTTACGCACAGTTCACAACGCGTTTGTGTGATTCTTTTTCTCCGGCAATCGAACGATTAACCGGTGTCGTCGTCAAGGAACGCGACAATAACTCGTTGTGACAACAACTCGGGACACTCTCGATACGTCCGAAACGAAAACGTCCGAAATCGAATCTTAACGAACGCGTGTCTGTTGATCAGACCGCGGGAACGGAAAAGTCCGTCGCGAAAAATGCACGCGGACGGAGAATAGAAACAAAAAAACAAAAATACGCGTTGGAAGGAGACGACATTTTCGTTGGTGACGATTCACACGAGAAAAAAAGAAACCGGTTACGAATTCGTTCGGCGTCGGTCTTTTCTTCTACGGTCGTCGTGATGCCACACGATTCTCCTATCGCCCGGCCGCCAACGTTTTCTTCGACGTCATTGCCGACGCCCGTGCGTGTACGTGTGATCGCACACAATAATTCGTCGTAACGGCCCGACGGTGCGTCGTCGTGGTTATCACGGCTCACCGTAGGACGCTGCGGCTTCTTGTTCATACGACGTAAAATAAAATTATCATCAATCACGGGGACGCGTTCGGATTACGAAAAAGAAGAAAGAGGAAAAAAACATAATAAAAGAAAAAAAATCCACCAAAGTCGTGATCCGTATTAACGATTATCCCCCGAACGCCATATTGTATACGGTGTTACGACGTACGTTTTAATGCGGTGTCCCGTACGCTATTATCACCGCGTCATGTCGCGCCGCGTTTCGTATGTGTTTATTGTACGATCGTGCACACACGTAGGTACGTACCGTGAGACCGGGCGGATTTTCCTTCTTCGAAATTATTACACCCTGCGCGGGACGTAATATTCGTCGTCGATTTACATATCGTCATTATCGTCCGCGTCTCGTATTTGTTCGTGAACGTAAGCCGCGGCCGAACGTTTATCGGTACACGCCACCAAATCATAATAACGATAACAACGGTCCATAACGACGACGACGACGACACATGCTCACCACGGTCGGAAAACCGACGCTGACGGACTGCTGTGCACGGCGCGATATTTTGTCGGATTCGCTCACGACGTTTCAGGTTAGGGGAGACAACAAACGAACGTGGACGGCGCGTTATTCGCTGCGTACGTGCACGTTGAAATGCACTCGAATCGCTTACGCTTTCCGAGAGTTTAATACGAAGAGCGTTTCGACGCAGTATCGTTTGGAAACGCCGCGTTAAACGTATCGTGAAATCGTATATTCTAATACCACACGAGTTTTGACAACAGTTCAATCGCTTTAATTTTTTTTTGCTGATTAAAATACATTGTGGATCTCTTCCCGGGTTGTTCGTTTCACGCGTATGTACGCGATCGTCTTAATGTTAGGTCAGGTTGGCCAGGTAAAGTCCTATCCCGGGTCCACGAGAGTTCGGGATGTTAAAATCTACCCGAGAACGTCGACAAAGGGAAACGGAATGCACTACACTCGTGCATTGGACCCAAACGGCTTGTCCATCATAGAATACAGCGAAAAACTGGCAATGACAACAGCGCAACGCTTATAATAAAGACGTGGCAAGCGTTTTATGTGAATAGTGGGCCGCCAACTCGTTCACAATTGAAGACGTGTTAGAGTTTCCAAAATCGACCGACAATGTCAATCGCTTGATCAAAGACCAGTGTGCATAATTATATGCGCCAGAGCATCCAGCGCTTAACAAGAGACCGATGATAGATGAGATGTACGGACCTGATGGAATCTTTGAAGAAGCCAAGGACGACTTATCTAATATTTAATACCCAGTCGACTCGCTATATATTTTCCGCCCTGTTTTCAATGTTGAACACGAACAAAAAAAATTCGGTTACGTTAGTCGGCGGCGTTCGTTACGAGATTTTTCCCCGGTCAACATTTACCGTGATCGCAAGCTCTCACTCTCTCTCTGTTGACTGCTCGTCACGTTTTGAATGTTTGTGTTTGTCGAGAAGAGCGTACAAATACAAATTCGATATCGTACGCGATAGAACTATTGTATTGTATGCGTTTCAGAAGACGAAAGTAGCGTGCAATGTTCCCCACGTGCCATGGACATCATAATACGTATAGGTAAAGACTCGCCTGTAAACTCTGCTCGGTGGAGAACGTACAAGAACTGTTCCAGCTGGCCGAACTGTTCCGGGACGACACCTGTTGTACCACTCGCAACCGTGCCACGTGATCGTTGTTTATCTTGTTCGGTTTGGCCGATATCTGAAAACGAATAACGGAAATGAAATATAAATATATATATTGTCGCGTGTTTTATACGACACGACAATAAAATCATAATTTATTTCGAGATTTTTATTATTATTTTCCGTTGCGTTAAGCCCGTGAAATGCCGTTTTAACGTATATTACGTTGTACAGTAATACGTATAATGTCACGTTATTTTAAACATTGGCGGGTCAACATCCCGAAATTAACGAGGTGAGAGCGATAAAAAACAAAAAATGTGAATTAGACTACTAGAAAAAAAACCAGTTTCGGTCGACGACAAATAAAAAAATAATACGTTTTATATATTAAATAGAAGAATAAAATACAAACACAAATATAATATGCACCGCCGTCCGTCGCGGGTTCTTAAGAATATGTCGTCAGTCTTACTGGGGTTTATGGGGGACACAGCTACAGGTGAGAATCGAAAAACGTGGTGAAATAAGAAAAAGCGTTTACGGGTTTTCTTCCGTGCGTGCAATCGAAACCTTTTCGGCGCAGCCTAAACACTCGATCGGTGTTCGGATGCGTTTTCCCGTGTCGACGGTATTTTCCACAATGACACGCAAAGCGCACGTCGTTGTCAGTAAATCGCGCTGTAAGTATATCGATGGCGATCATCGAAAACGCGCCGCGGCACAGCCACTCGCGCGGGACATTTTACATCGCTATCACGTCGTTATTCGCGTTACGCGCTCGCGTAGTTACGTGCTATCCGTTTTGAAGCCGGTCATAACCCGTGGCGGACGCGTGTTAAAAATATGTACGTATGGTTTGATGTTCTCCACGCGCGCGCGCGGTACGATATTAAATCGAGAGTTTGAAAAAAAAGGGGGGTACCTTACACACGGCGCGACGTATAAACAAGTACATATTATGGGCGCGTGTAGATCGGGGACACGAAGTACACATCACCACGCGCAATGTTGCGTACGCGTGCGGTGTGGGCGTTTGTAAAATTAGAAAATACGGCGAGCGGTATAATAATAATAATGATAACAATTAGAAGAGGGATATAAACGACTCGGTGTGTCTGTAATATATCGCGCGCACGCGGTATTACGACGTCAGCTGATTTCCTTCGTTGTTCTTTGTCTACTTACTCTCTCGATAATACTTAAGAACCAACAAATAATCAGTTCTTATTTGTAATTTTCAACACGCGTTTACGCGCGTATTTACCATCGGAAACTGTTCACAATGTTGTGTAATATTTTTTCGTATTTAAAAATAGTAGTAAATGTAATGTTGTTCAAACCGAATTCGGTGTTAGGGGAAAATTTTCGACACTTCGCTATCTCGGATTTATTTGATGTGATATTGACGATCCAATATTGAAAGACGTTAACGCGCAAACCGTTTGAAACACACGTATAATATTTGTTCGAGCTTATCGGATTTCTTCCGCACGTTTCACTACGGGACGTTATTCCTCGCGTTATTTACACATGTCAAAACTTCGAAAACGATATTAGTCTACGCACTGATGACGATTGAAGTATTATATGTACTTGCTACCGCGTTTGCTTATTTACAATGATTTGCCGTTGTTTTCATATTCAAAATAATCAACAAAAAATAAACCCTCTAAAACTCACTCACGGCTAACCACCGTTTTGTTTTAACATGATCGTTAAAATTGAATAACGTAATATCAAATAATGCACGGGTGTTATTTACGCGCAAGTGACTCAGCGAAGTTACTCGATGAACGTATACCTGTTAAGTAACTGTAACTGGACTTGTAGTTAATAGAATTGAATAATCGCGAACGTTCAACGACCATTCAACTGTATTCGAAAACATATTATTATTATTATTATTATTATTACGACGTTGCGGGAGATTCGAATCGACATTTTTCCAACGCTTTCGTTACATCACCACCGAGACAGTATAGGGGGAAAAACATACAAAACGGTCTGCTAACGTATATAATGTAATGCATATTAAATTACATAGGCACGATATATACGAATATTACTCTACTATTATTATTATTATTATTATTATTACGTCGCGGGTTTTTGTCGATTGTTACGAGGCTTACTATTCGTGTATAAAATATATATACACAAAGAATTAATCAATTAATAGCGAAACATCGTTATTATGACGTAACACTAACGGTCAAAGCGTATTATTATTATTATTATTATTATTTTTTTTATTTATTAATTCTATACATATACGAGTGACCCACTTGTCGAATTTGACGTCCTTCCGTCCGTCTTCGTCTGCAATAACCGTGTGCTATTATTATAATACTACCTAACAGGTGACGTGGTCGCGGGCGGTATACACGACGAACAAAAATTCAACAATAATTAATGATGATGATAATAATAATAATAATAATAATAATAATAATAATAGCAGAGCACGACTGTTTTTCAGCTGCGTACCCTCAGCATCATAGGTGTCGGACCAACGGTGGATTTATCGCGATACGAATAATAATAGTTCGTGAAGTCTGTCGTGATCGCCGATGCTCTGGCCAGCGCGTTATCAAAAACGTTCTGTTCAAATCGAAAAATAACTTTTAGCTACTTTGTTGTTATTACTATTTTTTTTTTTTTTTATTATTCGTTTCTTATCTCGCTACGGCGCGAAATCCAATTGTAATCTCATTCGGCGTGTTTCTCGTCTTATCCATCACGTTTTATCCTATACACGTCACGTAAGCACGTCTTTAATGAAGTTTTTTATTACTTCGATCCTATACACAAATATATATATATATTATATAACGTATATCGATTTCTCTTATTGTTGTAAACGTAATAAATGTTTTTCGACCACAAATTCTAATATTATTAAATCCTCA
This sequence comes from Schlechtendalia chinensis, assembly GCA_019022885.1. Lineage (NCBI taxonomy): Eukaryota > Metazoa > Arthropoda > Insecta > Hemiptera > Aphididae > Schlechtendalia > Schlechtendalia chinensis. Next base: position 2,918,757 of record CM032351.1, on the reverse strand, counting down.
ATTTATTTACAAGCAGTTGAAATATATAGGTTTTCATTTAATGATATTTGTTTAAAATATTGTTATTGTCATTCAGTTTTCACTTAATGTTCTCAAGTGTGGTATGGTAGACAATTGATTACAATGTCTAATAGAAATATTACTATAACGTCTACAAATATTCTAAGACTACAAATATATATCAAATATGAATTAAGATAGAACGGATGGCCATCAAAGAGCAAGTTAACTGCTGGCTACTTATCTTGGTTCGTTGTACGATACACTACATACACGCGTGGCACCGATAATATTATAATTTCGTATTTTAATTTTTGATTTCAAGTATCGGTTTTCAGTGATTAATGTTTCAATTTCAGTTTTTGATTTCTTATGATTTCGATTTTTGACGGGTATCCCGGTATTTAAAAATTCGATTTCAAGTCAAGCTATGATGATCCTTTTCTGGAAACGACAAGTTTTGGTTCGTTGACGTAAAACATGTAAGATCGGTTGAACAAACAAAAGGATATTACGAATCTATACTATTTATACACGTGTACGCAATTATATTGCATACTACGCGCTCAAACGTCGCCGCCGTTAAATTCAGCAAAGCGCATACACTGAAGTCCGCTCTAACACGACGGTCGCCGACAATAATTCATCCGAAACATCGGTGAACATGTGCGTTTATGCGCGTGCAAGTATAACAAGTACGGTAACTGTTTATATTCCATTTACCACGACGACGTCTGCGTAAACAGAGATACGCGTGGATACAAGTTTGCACATATTGTACACCACAAAAACAACAACAACAACAATAATAACAGTGTATTAACAATATAAATTACGCGCCGATGACTGTACACAAAATGAAAATTACGGGAAAAAAAAAAATCGTATATATTATTTTACGCGTTTACGACGTCGGTGCGGTTAGGTTAGGTTAGACGGCTACTATATATATATATATTTATGTATATAATATATAATAAACTCGACGAGTTATGTCTCCCGAAGTCATCCGCAACACTCGCCTTGAGTAATTCCGCGACGAATATTTTTGTCGGCGGTTAGGCGCGCGTCGGAAAATATTCCCGTCCGACGGCAATGAAAACACAAAAACGCATACGTTTATTCGAGTCGAGCGTACACATCGAACAGGTTAAGTTTTTAATTTTCTTTACCAGAAGAAAAAAAAACAGCTAATTGTCTGATCGGATTTTTACCACGATAACCTGTACGAATTGTTCAACTATTAGCAGCGCGTGATGACTTCGAGCACCATTGTGACAACGATCCGATACCCGTTGTTTGTATTTGCATTTGAACGCGTTCGGAATATTCTGTATCATGAATACTGTCTATTGGACGTATTTACAATGCCGCGGCGACGACGAAAGCCGCGAAGGAAACACTTCCCCGCGGTCTCCGTCCGTTTTGTTCGGGAAACGAATACGCGTGCGGTACGTTGGCGTGCGAAGTGCGACGGGCCTAACCCTGTTCCCGACAATGTCATGTCCATAACAACCACGAAAACATAGACGAACAATTCGACCCGACTATTTCGCTCTTGTCCGTCGAACGACCCGACGCGGTACGGCAATGGCACTATGTCCCGTCGTCAGACAGAGGCCGTTCGTAAAAAATCGAAAACACAACAATCCGACAACGTTATCGGAAACAAGGGTCGTGCGAATCCGACGCGCATTCCTATTATCTCGTATTGCACGCGGGGTTCGTAACGTTCGGCGATTCCAACTAGCGGCAGCAACCGTCGAATCCAGTGGTTCCCAAAGCGGGCGATATCACGGGTTAAGGTGAAATTCCGGGATAGGGAGGCGGTGAGATTTTTTTTCGTTTTTTTTTTTTCGTAAATGGGCGATAAGGGAAATAAGTTTGGGAACCCCTGGTCTATCCTCCCGAACTCCTCCCGTATTACATACACGGTCGAGTTTCTAAATAGATATTGTAACGATGCGACATCGTGCGGCAACGTGCAAACGTTTGATTGTAGCAGGGTCCTTTATCGTTTGATTACGAACGCGCGCGCAAGTTCGTCTAACGTGCACGGAAGCGGCTGAAACGACCGTAACCTATCGAATTTCACGTAATGACGCCGCCGAGTACGCCGGGAATCGGGTTAGTCAGTCGCGACGCTTCAAAATAAAATCTATACACGATAACAATTATAATTATTCTCGTTCGCGCGTAGAACCGTTTTGGTCCGCTAAAACACGCGCGCTCGTGTTAGGACGTACGTACGGACGCGTCCGTTTATTTACCGTACAGCGTTTTTCGTGGTTTTTCATTTCATTTCATTTTGACACGCACGACCGGACCGATTACAGTAATAACGTCCGTGTAATTAATGTTTATTATAGACATACGACCGTATGAATTCCCGTAGAAAAAAACAATAACATACAAAACTAATCGAATACCACCGGTCGAGTGTTGTTGGTGTTGTTGTTGTTGTTGTTTTTAAGTTGCTCCGAAATCGCATTGAACGAAACGTTATCATAATATCATTGTAACTATATGCATACATATAGCTGTAGACACTTCGGGTTTATAGACGAAACTACCTTGAATGCACTATTTTGATTTTTTTTTTTTTAACTCACTACTATATTTAGTTCTGATAATAAGTATTGTGCGCACGAGTCAAAATATTTTATCTTTGAAAGAAAAAGATTAGATTACTTTCTGATTTGTATTTAATTTTAAAAAAAAAACGGCTTCCCGGCTAACGAGATTTGCAAAATACACCGAGAACAGATATAAGGTATCTATGTCAGCGGCGTGACGTGATCAAACGAAGGAAGGTGTTTTGAGTGATAAAATATAAATCCGATTCGTTATCAACGTGACATATTGGATACGTTTGATTTTTGTTAAAAAAAAAAATTGTCACGATTACGCAGAGAATTATTGTCGTTTATCTAAAACGAAAAAAACACCCCTTCGTAAAAATAAAAATCCCAGCTACGACCTAATCCACAAGATGTCACACAATAAGGCCTAAATGCATAATACGTTACGTCAATCATTCGAAATACAAACCTGTGCGCGTTCAGAGGACACAATATCTGATAATAACGACACTATTATCGTATTGAAAACAACGGAAGTCCCGATTTAAACTATTTCAAAGACAGTTCCGACGGCGCAATCTGATTTCGGAATATAATAATAATAATAACACGTGTAAGAAAACGCACGACCTCTTGTTACCGGACGCGATTTTATAATATTTTATGCTGGAAAGAGCGGTGCGGACGAATGTAGAAACACGATAATCGATACTGTACGTAATACGATAAATATACGTCGAGTAGGTCGAGATTACTGTTTTTATACATAATCGTATATTGTTATACTCGGGATATTTCGCGGCAACAAACCGACCAGCTACGACGACGACGAAGACGGTTTGCGGTTCGAATCGTTTTCCGTAGCGCGTATTATTATTATTATTATTATTGCTGTTCTACGTCGAACACCGAAAACGATTAACAATCGCACGGTCTTCTATATGTAATATAATACTGACCGAACGCATTTTCGATATCGTTGAATATTATTATTATCACTATTGTTATCGTATTCACACACGATTCGGGATTTTTTTTTTTTTTTTTTACAACGAGTATAATATATATTTAGATTTATATTATACGCGCGTTCGTGGGCGTGTACGATTATTATTACGACGACGCAGAGACTTAGCATGGAGACTTACACGAATTACAATAACTCATTCGAACAGTTCGGTTAGAGAACGCGCGTTACATGTGTTCACGATTTCAAACGTAATATTTTCTTCCGAGTCGTTTTATTCGACGTGTGAATATAACATACATATTTGTATTAGAATAGGGAATAATAATCGTACGCGTGTTTTAACGAGTTCACGAGTTTAAAAGTTTAACCGATCTCGAGGTTTTCGACCAAACCGCAGCGGACCACCTAGACATTCGTGATACGATAAATCGTCGTTTTTTGTCCATATGCGCATAGACTTACGTGTCGACGATTTAAACGTACGATATACGACGAGACTATCAACAAAATGTATTTGATATTGACAAACACAACCGTACGCAATATCTATTTCGAGAGTTTATTCTAAGACTTGTAAATACATCATTGTGTATATTATTATACAAGCGCCCGGCGTGTTCATAACAGTCCGTGCGTTAAAGTCTCCGAAGTAAAACCGTATACGATACGGATGCGAACTATTCAAAACCTATGTATTTAATACGAATATCACGTGATACTAATCGTTATCGAAAAACATTTTTTTTGGATTTACACGTCGGGCGTATTTAAATATTTCCTACACACATAATATATGTACGTAGTATCGGGGGAAACGACCGACAACCGATGTTCGTTATTAACGATTTAAACGATGAGAAGGATACGAAAATTATGTGGATATACTGTGACCGATATCTTCACGATACCGTGCGAGGTTATGAAAAGCTAAAATCATTCAAATCGTTACGTACGTGAATGCGAAAAAAAAACAAACAAACGAAAATATATTTATTCTATTGTACACGTAACTGAACACACCATTTAAAAATCGTATTTCTCATTATCCATCTTCTCGACGCTGTCCTCATATTAGGACAAAAAGCGATTCGAAAGAACAACGCCGCAGCACACGTTATAAGTAGAGATTTCCTAACCAATATTCTCGACCGACATGCGCTGCAGCGTTTCCGCGTCGAGCGTCGACTAATATTCCAAGACAAACGACAATCATTTAATAGACACATTTGACTAATAATAATATGCGCTACCTGTTTGTAAAAATAATAATCACTGTTCGTCTCGTTAACGTCGTGGTCCGACGGCGACGTACCGCCACGACGGAATCCGTCTGCAGCGGTTTGTTGACTGAGCTGTTGGCCGGCGACTCGCGGCGATTTCAAAACGCTTCGGGCCATAATAATTTTTTTTTTCGATTATTTACGTATTACCAAGTATATTTATATATATATATATATAAGTAAAAAAGATCGACGACGAACAACGCACACATTATGTTAAATATTCTCGTCGATCGACGCGCACGTATGCATCACCGACGCCGATCGGATCGTACTTCACACTGCGACTATCCGTCGTCGACGTCGCCGTCGTTTTGTCGTTTGGTTCCGGCCGCGGTCCTGTCGCGTATAATTTGGTATCATTATTGTTATTATAGTGGTCTCCTATTTTTCCTCTGTCGCGTACTGCCTATATAGTATTATTGTTGTTGTTATAGTTTTTTTTTTCGCTTTATTCGTGACACCGCAGGCGATTACATTTCTTTCGCGACTGATCGAACTATATAAGTGTGTACGATAAACGCTAAGTATATATACACACACACACACACACACACACACACACACAATAGATGTGTGTAAACAAAATGGGAGAAAAAACCGCAAAAAACACGTTAATATTATTGTTACAAAATAGCTACGAAAATAGTGTGTGCTGAGTTCGCACGCAATATATACTGCTGGAGGGAATGCATCAAAATCGGTCGAGAAGTCCGTAAAAATGGATAAAATCGATAGAAGTAATTTCTCGATATTTTAAAGTTCGTGAACAATCAAAAATCGGGATTATTTTGATGGAAATTTTGCGACGGGACTCGAAAGTGGCAATCTTGGCTGTCGGCCCCAATTTCATTTGTATAATATGATAAACTATTCGAATAATTTCCGAATTTCCAACATCGCAGTCGTCCCCAATCTGAAGTTTTCTTACGATAAAGTAATTCTAAATTCGACCGTACATAAATTTGTGCTTATCATGAAATAAAATCCGAGTCTTCTAAACAAAAAATGTACGTGTTTCTGTTTTTGAATTTTCCGATTTCGATTCTGATTTGTCCAGACAAAAGGTCTACCTTAAAATGCCGGACGGTCCGTGCCGAATTTACCTGTAAATATTGCGTACTTAGATCACAAACGATCACGCGCGAATAATAATAATATTAATAAATATATTTTGTATCGAATACCAAACGATTGGAACGAGATAGAGTTCCGTATATAAATAATCAATTTTCAAATATTCCAGACGAATTGGTGTGTGTGTGTGTGCACGTCATGTCATCCAAGTTTAAAAACGCTTTCCTCAACACAACACAAAGAGTTTTTTTGATTCTCGACGTATAAATGCGCTTATACTCGTATAATATGTAATATACTCGTGTACATATAATACGTGTATGTAATATGGACGGGCGATGTAACGTTTCCAACGAGCTGTATACGCGCGTAAAAACGATGCTGCCTTAACCTTTAGCACTCTGAACCCGTTTAATATCGACAGTAATAATAATAATAATAATAATGGTACGTGCAGTTTCGTGTAACGTAATATGCACTATCGTCTGACGTTTGATAAATTCGCTCTTAGCGATCGGAATCGACGTACGGTAAAATAACGCGATGTATACCGTCTGTGAACCGCTAATCATACCTGTGTCGTATAATTACCGTGTAAAAATCGCAATCGTGTACTAACTGACATATATATATATAGTAAGTCCGTTAATCGCCAAACGTGTATAAAGTTGATTCGAATTCGATTCGTTTACGGCGAGTGAGGTGCGGGGAAACGTTTGTAATGGAAAGTATTTCCACCTGTACACGCCACATGTAATAAAATAATATATATCATGTAGATCGGGTGAAAACTATCAGTCGAGTTAAACCATATGATATGATTACAGTAACGTTGACTTAACGTAACAGTGTTAAACACGTTATAAGAGGTGATATTTATTTATTTTATTGTTACGATTTGGACGATTTTAAGATTTACGAAAAAGTTAGCTCTTAGCTTTTGGGAGTTGAGAAAAAAATATATAAACGAACGACTTTCTAACACGTAGTTGCGCGTATATTTGTGATTAATTTTTTAACGCGTTCAAATCGTATGTAACGTTTACACGCGTTTTCCATTCGCGCGTACAATAATGATACAAGTAGTTTTCGAAAAGGATAAGTACGGAAAATTGGGTCAACGTCTGTAGGTGTTCTATTATTATTATTATTATTATTATTATATATGATTTATAATTTAGCGCAAGAACGAAGAAACGATATTTGTCACCTTCGAATACAAGACACGGCTATTGACAACGCGGTTTTGGAACGAGCGGTTTCTAAATCGTCGTAACCGCGCACACGCCCACCGCGATTGCGGTGCGAAAGTAAGTACCTACGGTGTACGCTGAATCGAAAAAGAAAAAAATACACGTCTCGTGACGTTCGTATAAAAAAAACAAGACGAAAAGTTAAAAAATAAAAACGCTGTCGATCGTCAGGGCGTGCGTGTGTAAGTATTCTCGAAAATCATACGGAAACGCGGTGTGTGCGTGCCACGACGAGTGGATATTTTATGTTTATCTTGAACGCGTCGCACTCGACGGAAAATCACGGGAACGTTCGGAAATCGACTAATACCTTTTATTCATCCTGCGCCTATTCGACAGTTGAACACGACTAAACTCTGTTAGACACATTACTTTTTCTAACCACAAATGTATATATATATATACAACAGCCGACGGCTTTGTGGTTCGATGCCGTATAATAATGATAATAGCGGTCCAATCATCGTTTAAATTTCATAGAAAAAATCTAATTTGTTAGCATTTATCCATTCCCACGACTGTCGGAAATATATTGTGTTAAGTCTGTATGCTATGGTCTATATGATAAATTCTATGCGCACAGTAAGTCGTATCGTAACATCGTGCGAATTATCTTTAAATACTCGTCAAAAGAGTAAATACTTTTTACGGTGGCGCACATAACATAATTGTTCGTACCGAGTCATTAAAAATTAGCACTTCTCCGCAGAAATTAAAAAAGAAACAGAACGTTTTTTCGAACCCAGACTTGTGATCTATAAACGTCACGCCTGTCCATCCCAACTCCCTCTTAAAACGTCGAAAAACAAATAAAATCTTAACAAAAAAAAAAAAACAATTGTATCTTACTATATAAGTAAACGTGACGTCCGTCCGCGTTAACGGTTCGTCGTCGCCTTGCCGACACCAGCCGACCAAAACAAAATATCGAAAAATCACTTGAAAACACGCGTGGAAACCGAAAGCGTAGCTGCTCGTCCAAACAGTAACAAAAAGAAAACAAATCTCAAATCCACAACACGTGCGTGTAAACCGTCTCCGCCGATATTGCACCCGAAACGTGAGGAAAACCGATTTGAAAAAAAGTCACGAGATAATCGTTCGAACGAAAAAATGACACCCTCGAAATGCACCGCGATGTGCGTGGACCGGTACTGCGAGACGGAAAAACGCATTAGCATTTTATTATCTATTTCACACGCGCCGAGCATACCATTTAAAAACGAAACACACACATATATAAATTCGCGTGTTTAATTGACTTTCTGTGTTCCTGTCGGTCCGACGCCACGTCGCCGTTCACGCGTTTGCCAGCGGATTTCCAATTTCAACTGTACCGCGCCCGGCGAATTCGTCGACCCGTTTCCCCCGACGTATCGTTACGCGCGCGCGTTCAAACGTTTAGACGACACGCCGGCGACCGACCACGTAGACACCGTGGAATGGAAATACGAAATCAAACACCATCGGACGCCCGTAGTAAAATTCGCCATGAAACCACCAACGTTCAAATATCGAAATCGATTCGGCATTTTGTGCTGCACGAAATCATTATTTTTGAACGCAATTAAATTCGACGTTACATCTAAAAGGTGCATTACAAAACTCGTGTTCGAATGTGAGCTGTACATCTTTCCACATTTCATATCCTTAATGATCATTTAAACGAATTCACCGTCTATACATTTACAGTTTGATGTAACTCCATTGAAAGACTAAACCGATAAACTTTATATTTATCGCCGACGAGTGCATAAACATTAATTCATCGAAAACCAAAAAATCTTTATAACACTATTAAAGCTTAGACAACGCTTTTTTTTTGATATTTGTTATGGCTTTTATTCAGTTTTGTGACGACTTCGTCCCCTTACTATACCATGTATACGCGTATAAGATGATTGTCATTTCAATATTCTATACGACACGTGCACAACGTCTTGCGTTATATTTCAACGGGACTCGCTATTATTTTCCGTTTCCCAACAGTACAATAGTAGTGTAACACAATCATAACGATAATAATCTGTAAGTCCGTTGCCACTCGAAATAAAATGATAATGCACGCCGTGTCTTCGCGTAAATGGCTCCGTCTTGACGTAAACGCGCGAGATGTCACGGACGAATTTCTCGCCCCTCGCGTGACGCTATACAAATATTATGCAGTCGTCAATCAAACATCAATCAGATCAGCACACCGCTCGTGCATTCGAATAGCATTTCTCGGCGCGCGTTTTCTTTTTACCGGATCGTCGTGTTTTTGTGCCGTCGGAATGTGTTCATAGTTTTCTTTTTTATGAAATCGAGAAAAAGAAAACATCGTGTTTAGTATTGTGCACCACACAATAGAAACGGATGGTAGGTTTTTTTTTTTTTGTATATTATAATACACGTCAATTCGATAAATACTCTAAAATTTACTTTAGAGATTTTCAGGCCAAACGTTATGTTATTTATTCATCGGTTCACGGAAGTTCACGAAGTTTTTGTTCGCCGTTGAGAATGTACACGATAAGGCAAGACGTGAAAATGCCAGAATACGGTATTCAAAATGAAAATCGTTATCGCAAAAACCAAAACAAAATACATTGAGTTTCTGCCCGAAACACTAGTAGGTATTTTAAGTTTCTGACGGTAATTTAGGAAACGTTCGATATCGTTTCATTCAAACATTGTTCTAACGAAATAACATCGTATTGTAATTTATAATTTAAAATCGAAACAATAATAACAATAGCGATTTCGTGATCGTACGGAAATAATAAACACCACTAAAAAAAAAAAAATTATGGCTTTTACGGGCACACGCGATGATAACGCGTTTTCGGATCTGCAAATCTTAAGTCACCGGTTTCGTGAGTCGGTATTTCAATGACGTACGTACGTGCATAGATAAGCGCGTGTCCGGAATCCATTCGGAAACGATAACGATCGGCGGACGTTGAAATCGGACGGCGCCGGTCGGGATCGAACGCGTTGTGCATTTGTTCGTTGGACACGGTCTGGTTAACGGCGTTTTTCGGGGTATCGAGATTGAACGCGGATTATAGTGTCGTTTATTTTTTCATTCTAATCGGATTACGCGCCGGGGCCCGTACCCGACACACTCGTTTCAATCGTGTTGTTAGGTTTTTATCGATTTTTCTTTTTTTGTTATTATCGAATCGCTCTCCGTTCGACTTTCGAACGAACATCCCGCCCCCAAAAGAAAATTATAACAATAGAACACAATCGATACGTAAACGCGTTTCGTTAACATTATTATTTCCACTCGGCGCCTTCAACCGAGTTCGTTAACAAAAAACAAACAACAAACAAACAAATAAATAAATAAAATAAAAAAGTAGAACGCTTTAAAAGTACATCGCGTTTTTACTTGAGCGCACTGCCAGATGCGAAAACGTTAGACATTTGTTGACAACACGATAAGCGGCGGTATTGCTTACGATCACTAAATTTTTTGTTGTTTTTTGTATCTGTATAACGGTTTTCGAAAAATCGTCTGCACACGTACGGCGCGCGGTCGGCTTGCGAATATTTCCGACGAACGCGTGTGGCCGGACAAGGAAGCACTCCGGCAGCGAACTCGGCAAGTCGTCACGACACCTAACCTCGACGATCGGGTCGGGCAAACATCCGAATACGGCGGCGACTTCTCGGCGACTCCGGTCGGAAACACCGCGGGAACCGTGTTCGCCGATCGCACTCGCGTCGGTCTCGGGCGGCACACGCGTAAACGAGTTGAAAATCGCGCGCGCCATTACATTGTTATCGTCGTCGTTATGTTACCTCTTTACTCGTGTTCTATACAATAAGTATAAGTACACGCATTGGAAGTATAACGATATTACGGTCGTGATAACGGCCATCGCGATCGCCCGCCGCAGAACGTATAATATACGCGTACCTACTTCATATTGTTATTATAACAGAAAGATTTGGACCGAACACGCGCGCGCGTGTGTGTGTGAACGAGAGATACAGTTAAGTCGTTAAAACCGATTAACTGGCATCTTAACCATGTGTGTGTGTATGTGTGTATAGCAACGACCTAACGGGAACGACCTGTTCCAAGATCGGAGTTAACGCGCGCACGAGACTCGCACCAGTTTACGCACGCGATAGACGTGCCGATTATTATTGTCGTCGTCGTCGTCGTACATTTGTATGGTCGCGAAACGACCATACAAATATTATTGACGAGAACCAGCGGAGACCTGTAAATTCAACGACGACATTCGATCATACCTGACACGAACACATGCCCGGTCGAATAGAAGAAAAATGCATTTCTGTACAAAAATCACACGTTGTTTGTGGCTGGCGGAACGGTCTAAACCAAACGTTTAAACGGTTTTCACGTGCGCTCAAGACATTAGTAACAGTACAGTATTTTATTTAATCGTGTTTTCGATCATTTTTTATTTTTTTTTACTTTTTAATCCAACACTGTATTTTATTTATATTAATGAATTCAAACTTTTCTTTTTTGAAAACTGATATGTATCGGTAAAAGATATAAACATATTTTTTTGAAAATATTTCTGTAAATAACCGTCGACAATGGAATGCTTTTTGTACTTAAAATACGTGCGATTGTTAATCGTTAACTTTTGTTTATATTCGAACTTTCACAACTTGCACGAAACGAACGCAACTGGTTGATTCCTATTAGTGGTGATTTGATAGCTTATATTTTTTCGATATAACGATACGAAAAACATAAATTATTTTAAGAATACTATTTCTATGACTTAAGATTTTTCCACTTTTAAAATTCACACTTTAAACGTTTCTTTTAAATTTTCTAAAAAAAAAATATATATATAATACGCTTAACACGTTTGTATTACATTTCAAAAACAAATTATGATTTTTAATTTTTTCAAAAATATTGTTAGAGTAGTATCATATTGTTTCATTGAATAAATTAGACCCGATGTCGAAAAATGAACGTTGTGAATTTCAGTCGGCCCCTTCCAAAACCGTGTTAATTATTTATTCTCGTTCTCACAATTCACGGATTATTTTTTTTTTCATTTTGGTTATATTTATTTCAAAATAATTTATCTTTATGGACATTTTTCCGTTTCAAATTATTTACACATGATATATATATATATATATTATTACTAACGCGTCACGCGGCTTTGTAAAAAGAAAAAAAAAACGTCCTTGTAACAAACGCGGTTTCAAACATTCAACGAGCGCAGTCAAAACGCTTAAATTATTATTTAACGGATTCCTTATATGGGACCCGTCCGATACACACGTATTGTAATATTACTTGTGTTGTCGACAGTTCATTACGCGCGTCAAACGTTTTACGTTACATAAAAACGAGTCCGTACGATATTATCATTTTTTTTTTTAATATACTAAGTAATTCTTTTTCGCGTAGACGGTTCTCGCACGTTTCGTCCTATGTTTTTTTCATAATTTCGGTACGGTTTTCGATCCTGCGGTTTCAGTTATACGAACGCTCGAGTAATGTTTCGATTTCAAGCGCTATAATCAGGGACGTAAACAGGGGGGTGTTTTGGGTGTTCAAACACCCCCCAAAATGTTTGGTTATTTACTTATTCAATTTTAATATTATATTATACAGATTATGTTATATTATTAGACAGGTTTAATACTACATTATGTTTGTGGACCACTGGCTAAAGCAATATAAAAATTCGTATACTTATTAAAATAAAAAGTTCTAACTTTCAATTAATGATTTTCAAAATCACCCCCCAAAACTTTTTTCTGTGTACGTCCCTGGCTATAATGACAGTGTTTATACGACAAACAACGAATGAGTCGCAGAAAACCAAATAGTCCTGTTTTAAAACGTTGTACTCATCGGTAGGGTTAGATCGAGCTAATTAGAATATTTTTCATCTAATTCTTCCTTTTTTTTTTTTTTTTACGGAGTTCTTATTCAATCGTGGTTCTTGAAACTCGCATAACGGAGACAATTAATACGTTTTATCAGACACAATATTAATAGATAATACGGTAATCTTACAATAACATTATTATTTTACCAATTTTATAAATAGAAAGACATTATACCTGACTTTGCGTTGTATTTATATACATATGATGGAGATAAGACGTGTTGACATTGGTCTTATCCATTCGTTAGTTTTTACTTTCATTTGATTTTCTACGCATCGTTATATAAATCTAAAATGTGTCTTATGCAACATATACACTTATAACTATATCAGTTTACTACGTCTCGTGATAGAATATATATATATACATGTATACGTAGTAGACCGACGTCGGCGAGTGTGATGGTCAAGCGCTCATCGAGTAATCAACACGATATTGTATTTAAATTATAATCGTTTGTAAACATTTCCAGAGTGCTCTCGAATAAATAATAATTTATTTTTTTTCTTTTCGAAATGATATCAATCATCTCGACGTCCACGTAATAGTTCCGACTAATTATTGACGGCAAATTTTAGTGTCAGTGAGACTGTTTTTTTCGAATTTTCGTACGCCTTCGTTTATATACACACATTACACACATAGCGTTTATATAATGTGAATCGTTTTAAATATGTTATCGATTTTCGACATTTTCGTTTTCTATTAACCATTTTCGAAACACGATTATTAATTAGCTGGTACCCGATACGTACGACAACATTTGGACTCCAGTTAACCAAAAACCCATTTAAATATTGTCATATTATATCATGTTTGATACGGTTGTAGCGTCATTTGAAGCTATTTTATCGTAACATTGATAAACATACAAACGCAATTAACGTAAATGAACAGTTGTTTTTGACTGTTTCGAAAAGTTTTTAAATATTGTCATTTACGACAAAACCTAATTCAACATAACCCGAGAAAACACTACGTTTTACCTATGAGTATCAGTTTCAAGTCAATTGAATGGAAAATATATTTTGCTCGTAACATAACAATAATATGTTGAAAATTCTCAATGGCGACAACGGTTTCGAAGTTGAAATTCTACACTTGTCGTGGTCAGATTAAATCGTAATATTTTATTCGCGTCGGTCTGGGCGTGAAGTTCGCGTGCGTTTATTGACAATTATAATGAGATTTTTTTTTTTTTTATCAGCTATTTGGGTTCGTCGAATCGCTTCGGTTTTCTGAAAATGGCAAGACCCTAATATTGAAATATACGTATTTAAACGCGCTCTGAGGTGAAATAACGATCCTTTTGAAATCGACGTATCGGCGGCGCCCATAATTATCATACCGTCGATTCCATTTCGATCACTGCGTTGTACGCGCGAACGACGATAACACTTTACATGTTATGCTCGGGCGAAAACTAATACCGATCCGTACGCATCGTCAAGTGACGAGCGTCTTGGATTGTTCACGACGAAACTATTGAATATTTTTCCGAATATTATTACGCGCGTCGCGCTTTTTTTTTCTCTTTTTTCCTCAAAAAAAAAAACCAAAAAAGAAACGACGTATCACACGAGTTAAGGTCAAGTTACGGTACGAAAAACCGTACACCGCAACACGATATTAAATAGATATTCCATTTCACGGGCGAGTTGTTTTCGACTTGACGTTTCTCGCGTCACGTTTTTATTATTTATTGTTGTTGTTCGACATTTCCCACCCCCGTCGTTCCGTATCGTTCCGACGGTATTTTATTTGTCAATATTCTCGCGGACGAGATTTTCGACGAACGCGTGATTCATTAACGTACAGTACGTACACGAGTCTTCCGACGTGGCGGTCGCATCGTGTACAACGGTACCGTATCGTTTACGTCACGGGCGTACGGTACAACGAGACGGAATGCGCTACGCATTTCGCAACCTAACCTAACCACGTGGAGAAACCGTTCGGTCGTGATAAGCACGCATGGCGAACGTTCTAACGGTGGCCACGGCGTACACGGCGAGTAGCGCGTTGACACTCGGCCGCAGTCGGTCGGAAACGACTGTGAGTTTCGGCTCCCGAAACGTTTTTCGACACGTCGGTAATAACCGTCGGACTTGCCGCACAGATCGGACAGAAGGCGCTTCGACTGTTGTTTTATTCGACGTTTCAGCCGCCAAACTCCTAATGTTCCGGTTCGTCCGCGTTTCGTTTGCCCCCGTCGAGCTGCTGCCGCGTGAAGCCGTTCGACGTACGTGAAAATAATATAATCACGCGTTTCCCTCGCCGTTTCTCGTTTTCCAACCGTCTCTCTGGACCGTCAGTTCGGTATTCTCGTGTACAGTTCACCAACGCGTTTATTACGCCAGTGATATAACAGTAAAATCGACAATCGGTAAACGTATTCTTCTGGTGTGTGTGTGTGTGTGTAACGTGTTTATCTGGGCGAGGTGGCCCATCTCTATGTTTATATACATGTATATTTTTATAACGTGTACGGATCGTATAATTATTATAATGACAACGTCGATACACGCGTATTATACTAATTAAAAAGAAAAAATAAAGAAATAACTAAAAAATAAAAACGTACGTTAAATTTAATTTGTTTTTTTTTCCCGCCGTCCCCGAATATTATTCGACGCGCGATTGCCGCCGAATTCGGCTGTACCCGTTTATTTTTTTTTCTTCCTGTTTTTAATGCGTTAAAAGATAATCAATACGTAATCGAAAAACTAAACTAAAAATCATAATTAAAATACCGTACTCGAATAACGAATATTATAATAATCCACGTACGTGCATAAACCGTGTTGAAAAAACACCACCGTGTCGAGTGTAATGTTATACTAACACGTTCGAACGAACAAAAATAAATTTTAAAAACGCCGTCCTGTTTCACGATATGTTTTTTTAAATTTTTTTTTTTAAAAAGTTTGAACTCGCAACACAAGCGGATTGTATCGAAAAGAAATTCGTGTCTATACGATTTTCGTGTTGAAATTGGCGTCGTATACAAAAATAAAAAATCGAATTTCTATTTGTGACTCATATCTGCGGGCGGCCAAGTTTTTGTTTTGACCAACTGCAATAACTACAGTGTTTTTAAAAGGTAATTCTCTCTTTCATAGCATAAATATATATATATTTTTTTTTACGCGGTAGCATAATGCATATCATATATTAAACGTGTGTACATTATAATGTCATGCCGACGGCCACTAAATAATGCATCGGGCGACCAAATTTGGCGTTTCGGTGAAATTTAATAGAACGCGCGAAACGCGCCACCTAATGGAAAACACATAATGAACGTATATAATACATACGTTTAGGTTCGTTTTCGAATCGAGTCGTCTCGCGGTATATATCGAATCGTACTATAAATATATACGTGTGTGTGTGTGTGTACTCGTATAATACGTAATATTTTATTTAAAATTAAAAAAAACTTGTTTCCGAACGTTTATCGTTTCGATCTTTCGCCGTACTACGGCCGTCAAGATTTATTTGTTTTTGAAGTACGCGCGTCTGTTTTAAATGTCAATGTGCAGCGGGAAAACCGTGCGGATAGAAACGCGCGCGGGTCCCGTGCGAGGGAACCGAACTCCGGACGTGCACCGCGGTCGGACATAATTAGTTATTGCGGGTAACTGCCGCGTACGCGTTTTGATTGAGTGAAGAAAAATGCAATTACGTCCGGACCGCGTGCACTCGTCCGCAGTTGCCGGGCGAAAAAATGAACGTGGGCTTCGCGGGGTTACCGTACGCGCGGCACGGACACCCGACACGCGTTCAGAGGTTAACAAACGTAATTACAAAACGGTTGCACAAACGGTTGTTGTTTCCACGACGCTTCTAGGAACGTTTGTTGCCTCCGAGTCGTCGCGGGCGATGCGAACATCACGTGTCGGTTTGATTTCAAAAGTCGTATTTAAAATTACGCGTAAAACGTGTTGCCGGGGACGCGATACGAGCGATTTCGCGCAAACCCAACGAAAGCGTTAACGTCGTCGTATTCGTCCGTGCACAATGTTTATTCGTGTCCGCACGTACGTGTCTTTCCGATCTCTTAGGACCAGCGGCAAAGCGAGTCGCACCAAACCGATAATGAAGTCACCAGCAAACGTGTCCGAGAGCTCGTCCACGCGTTAGGTTAGACACGTGTACGCCGACCAGACTCGCTGTTGGTTTTCGATCGGTTTCGTTTCGCCACGACGACCGCGTCTTGGACGTCGACAATTGTCGAAATGTCGAACCGTCCTCGACGGAGAGAGGACGAGTTGAGAAATCGGCCGATCGATTTTAACGGTCGTGTGATCGTGACGCGTCTACTTCCCCCCCCCCCGATTCGACTCTCGTCACGAAAGGGATTATTGAAATTCCCACACGACACGGAATCGACGTACTCGTGAATAACGTGTTTTTTATGTTTTTTGTTTCTCGGTCCTCGCGCTCTACAAACCAAAACTCTTAACGCGACGTTACACACAATCGGACTCGTACTCGCGCGTATATACGATAATGTGTGTATCTATACTGCAGCCGAGGCCGTGTCGCCCCGACCCCCTCGCCATTTTCGTTCCCTCAGACAACCGTTACTATACACGTATCACAATATACTTTAAATGGTACGTACCCGACACACACAACACAAAAAGCGCATTAACGCACGTGTGCGTGGAGAAAAAAAATAGTATATATAGAATTTTATTTTCCCGGCTATTGTTTCGTTTCGTTTTGTTTGTTTGTTTGTTTGTTTTTGTATTAGTAGTAGCAGAAATAGTAGTAGTAGTAGTAGTAGTAGTACTTATCTCAAGAAGAAGAAGACCATTATAACACACACGGTCTATATACGGGTGAGACGAGGGTCACGACGACGGTTTTCTTCATTTTTTTTTCTTTTTCTCGTTTGCGAGCGCTCGTGTGTGTGTGTGTGACGGTGGCAGCGAGTCGGACGATAATTATTATAAAATAACTGTTGTAATGGAACGGATATATGTATATATAATTGTGTGTGTGTGTGTGTGCATAGATCTACGTACTTACATAGGTATTATATACACAATACACGAGAAAACCGTGACTGCGATATTCAGATTAGGACTTGCGCCCGAGCCCGAGCGCCAGCGTATACAGAGTGATTTTTTTTTAATTTTTATTTTTATTACCGGTCGACGATCGTTTGCCTGTCGAGTGGTTCGACGAATTTTTTTTCGGTGTTTTTTTTTTTTTTGGTATACTCGTTGTCTTCTGTGGATATGGTTTATTACCGCGAAATGAGGTGAACCGCAACACGAAGACGAATCGTGTTTAATGAAATGCATTTAATGAACTTGTGTACTGAAAACCGCAGATAAAACTATCGATAAAACACACTTTACGATAAGAAATCAATTTTGTTTATCAAAACTCCGTTATATACATTATGGACGGAAGTTATTTCGGTTTTTTTTTTTTTTTTTCGTAATTTCATACTAAAAAGTGAAACACCTAATATTTTCCAGGTGATTCACAACGTCGAATTGATTTCGTTGTATCGCAGGTACAACGATTTTTCACACTTTTTGGTGAGTATTCATTTCAATAACTTCTGTTTTAGATAGTTTAATTGTGTTTATAATTATAGATTACGGATGTTGAAAATTAATCTTTCCGCTCGATCCAAAAGCTCAAAGATACAAAAAAAAAATGAATAACTACGAACTTATGAAAAACGCCATAACTTTACACAATAACACTTTTACCGTGTACATAGTATAGAAGGTGATTTTGTTTTTATCGAAAGCCTCATTTTTTTTCTTCTAGAAAAATACAAATAATTTTTCGTTATATTTTTGTTTGCAGTTTTAATATTTTTACCCCCGTTCTTCCTTATATGTTAAAACAACAGCAATTCCTCATTTTTTGAATGTTATCCTTTTGGTACGTACAATACACTATGCCGAACATGAATTACGTGTTATCGTGATAAATATACTCGTATTACCGTTTGTACAGCGTCGTATACTGCGTGATAAATTTGGAAACCCGTGAAAGACAGGGGAAAAAAAACCGGAGAAAAAAACGCGTGATGATCGTAATAGTCCCTCGCGCATAGATTACGCGGTCGTGTTTTTATAGTTTTTTGTTTTCTTCTAAAAACCAAAAACCAACATCGTCATCGCGACCACCGTGACGACTGATGTCCCGACTACAGTAACCGTGCGGAGACGACAGTGGACCAAAAAAAAAAAAAAATAATACGCATTATTATTTATTGTCTATTAGCCGG
Source organism: Schlechtendalia chinensis (assembly GCA_019022885.1). Classification (NCBI taxonomy): domain Eukaryota; kingdom Metazoa; phylum Arthropoda; class Insecta; order Hemiptera; family Aphididae; genus Schlechtendalia; species Schlechtendalia chinensis. Next base: position 2,899,441 of record CM032351.1, on the reverse strand, counting down.
ACGTAAATCGGCCGAAACGTGGCAAAAAACAAGAAAATACAAGCCAAAGTAATTGTCGACGGCCTGTTATTTCAACATTACGTCATTACGAAACGAATGTAACGTTTTGGAGTGCATTGTGTTTTTCGTCGTGTTCGACCGTCGCCAACACCGCGGAGTCGTGTGCACAGCGTCATCGTCCGAGTTCAGCTGTGAGGAATTGTGATTCGGATAACTCGTAAATTTCCAAAGCAAAAATAAAAAAAACCCCCCATACTTAACAACACTGTGACTGTATTATTATTTTACTTTTCGGACGCTCTACGTACCGCGATTTACAGTTGAACGTGCGTTTGCTGCACTGCGCCCCACACACGCTCGCATATAATAATATAATAGTTACACGTTTTGAATATTGCATCACGACCGGCCGGTGTGTTATTATTATTTTTGGTTTTTTTTTTTTCTGTAACCCGAAAATAGCGATCTGATATTTTATCTTTTCGTTCGGGCTCAGACATACCTGACGAAATACATTGTAGTGTGTATAGAGTGTATTATATGTGTATAACATTATAATAATTCTCGTGCGAGGTGTGTGTGTGTGTGTGTGTGTGCGTAGTTTCCGGTCAGTAGGACGTAGAAACTTGTCTCGCTATTACAATATATATAAATATAAATCGTAATAATAAATAATAATTGCTTCATCAACGCCCCCGCGTGTACGACACTGAAACGTTATACGTATCGTACGTATTTTGGATGGATAATACTTTTTTAGAAAATATTCATATGTTTATAACGCATTGTCGAATGTGTTCACGAAAAACGGGTACTTATCATCAATTCGATTCGAAATCTCGTCGTGTGAAATACGTCCGCTGCAATTTCGTGCATTTAGTCGGATTCGGTCGATGTGGGAAACTCGCAACAGTATTCGAAAAATCACTTCCATTGTTCTCCAGAAAAGATTAAAGTGTCATAATTTTTCTCGGGGCGAAAGGTCTCCAAACGTTGTGTCATTTTTTTTTTTATTTTTTTACCACCTTAGAGCTGCCTTACGTAACACTACACGACACCGAGTTGTTCTAAGTATTTAAAAAAAAAAATATTTATATATTATCCGTTCAAAATGAAAACAAAAGAATAGTTATTAAATAATGTTGTTTGATATACCGTGATCAAATGTATAATGACAATTGCGCTACGTACGAATCGAATTCGATGAAAACCGTTCGAAACGGTAATTATTATTTTTGGCGTTCGCGTTTGTTTTTAAGTAGCTATATTATGATTTTCGTACGTCATGTCGATAAGTCGACCAGATGTAGTCATAGTAAGTAACTATAAAACATAAGTTGTTGTAAGTCTTCGGAAACGACAATGCCGAGTGTGATAAAAGCGTTATAAATACTTTCAAAAAATTGTATTTCACACGGACTGATAATGTGTCGGTACGGCTATTTGTGTGTCGCGTCGACGTGAAATCGAAATATGACTTAAGACGCGTGACTAACCGCATCAATACACATATCGGTTGTTTAAGACTTCGAATACGTTATATTATTGACCGCTTCAACAACCTCAACAAATTCGTTCCATATTTGTATTTGTACACACATATAAACGACCGGCTTAACACTAATCAATACCCATAATCTATGTACGGGTAATAACGTCATATATTCACGTTGGTGACCGATCAACTGTTTTCGAGTGACGGATTTTGAAAATCGTCAATCTCGAGGACCGTTCGAGTTTGTGATTTCCAAAATCCTGTTTGTGCGCGTGTTTGCCCGTCGCGATTTCGCCACATCTCACGCTGGCTGGTGACCGCGTTAATCGATTGATTCCGATCGATATATTATTATTATTATTATTATGACGCGTTAAACGCGCTCGGCGAGTTGTCCAAATAACACGAGTATAGTACACACGGCGCGTATGCAAACCGGGGTGTTATCGAAACGACAAAAGCGAAAACAAAAAGGAAGAAAAAACCGGTTTTTTTTCTAAAATCGATATATTATAATATTGAATGTACGTGGTGATCAACGATCTCGCGTTAAAACGTTTCTCGTTTTCTTTTATCAAACGCTATACCGGACAGTCGTTTTTTTCGTACGAAATATACTATATATTTTCACACGACGCGTACACATATATCATAATATCATTATGCCTACCGCGGCGAGTGGGAGTTGGTGTGTAATATTGTTGTTATTATATATATATATACAAGAGATAATCGATACGGACAAATTGCCCGAAATGTGTAATATATTATATTAGTACACGCATCCGCGCGCGCGGCTCTTTGATAATAACATATGGCGGTTCACAACTAATCTGCGGCCCGCGAGACGATTGAACATACTCGTATTACGTGTATATTATTATCATAGTATAACACGACATGTTGTCCGATACCCAATATATTACCGTATCGCGTTTCTGTCCCGTGAAACCACACCGATATCATAATGTGTACACGCAATCGTTTGGAAGGAAAAAACACATTTAAAAACGTGTGTTGAAACACTATCGCAGCTACTCGAATATCTTCCGCGAGCAATGCGGAAACAACACTAAAATATACATCTTCTTCTTCTTCTTCTTCTCCCTCGCCTCTATCCCAGATATTTGGGGTCGGTCACCCGTGTCCTAGACCTTCACTCGACACGATCTCCCACATCATCTGCGCACACACCAACAATCCTCATATCACACCCAATTGCGTCCAACCACATTTTCTTCGGTCTTCCTCTTCCTCTTCTTCCTTAGACGTTCATTTCCATAATCGTTCTTACAGCTTCCGAATTTTCTCACATCATAACATGACCAAACCATCTAAGTCTATTCTCTCTCGTCTTATCCACGATCGACGATACTCCTATGCATCCTCTTACATATTCATTCCTTATCCTATCTTCTCTCGTCACTCCGCTCATCCATCTAAGCGTTCTCGTCTCTGCTACACTCGTTATCTGCTCTATTTTCTTGTCAACCATCCAACACTCTGAACCATACAACATAGCTAGTCTCACTACGCTCTTATAGAACTTACCATTCAGCCTCATTGGAATTCTCTCATCGCATAAAAAATCAGACGCTACTCTCCACTTGATCAACCCGCACTGAGCGGCGGTTTTGTACAAAAAACCCTAATTACTTTACTTTCAACCATACTTAACTCGTCCCCGCTCATTGTCAATACACTCTTCGTTTCATCGACTTATTCTTTTTCATCAAACTCATACTCTATATACTTTGTCTTAATTCCTTTAGTCTTATTCCGTTTCCTTTGAGAACTAATCTCCACACATCAAGCCTTTGGTTAACTTCTTCCCAATTTTCTCCCACTAAAATTAAACCATCAACACTAAAATATACACGATTATATAAAATACGAGTATATTTTTGACACAGACGACCATATTGGCGGACGCTCGAGGGTGTTCGATTTACTCTACATAAAAAAATACTATAATGATATACTTACGAAACGTAAAATACTTTTCTATAATTTACCCGAAATTATATACGTTTAATATCTTTATTATAACTTTTAAAAAATATCTCTGGAATACCGTATCAGAACATACTCTGTTTTCAAATCGTACTTGTCTTCGAATAACATTTTACGAGCCCGTGTTATTGCGCACGTATATCATTAATGCCAAACGAACGTACATATTTGCGGTCGTATATAAATATATTGTATTATACGTATATGGTAACGCTTTTGGCGAATTCGTGTATGCACGATTTTCAAAAATAACGGTAAAAAATCAAAATGTACGGAATCACACTTGGTTATTTACATTCGAACGGACCGAAAATTGCAGATTTGACTCCATACCGAAAACGGACTTGCCGGCGGACGCTTAATTACGCGGCGGATGAGATTTTCGCCAAAAAAATCAAATGTTATCAATTTTATCACGCCGTGGAGACTGTACACTGACTTAACCGCGTTTCGGGCGAATCGGACGATTTTTCTGTGCCCGTCGAGCGTCGCCCGCGGCCCGTCTACACAAACGAACGTGCGCGATCGGACGACGTGTTAATACGGTCTTTAATATCGCGTGGTAACCCGTCGGCGACAATACTTTCCACGACGTTCTTCCGAAACGAACGAGACCACTTTCTGTTTCCCCTCCCACCCCCCCACACCAACCTCAGCCGTCATATCATCAAACCTACGACGACGGTCCTTCGAGCTGACGCGACGTTTGTTTGCCGTCGAACAATTTTAATCCGTACGTCGTTTACATACGACAATTGATTTTCTCGACGTTTTCACAACGAATATTTGTTAAAGTCGCGTAAAAGACCACGAAATTCGCGTCGAACGCGTCGTGTATGTAAATTGTTATGGACGCGTCTTAAAGTCGACCGTAACGAACGCGTCAAATCGATAACGTGTTTTATTTCAAAACCAAAAAGACGTGCGTTAAGTTGGCACCGTTGGCAATCACGACATACTCAACTCAAATGTCTCTAACAAGCTTATTTGACGCTTGTTAGACGTTGTTAAAAGCTTGTTAGAATTTGTCAGACACCATCGGTCGCGTTATGTAGGTGACAACTTGTCGTCAGCGCCCTCACATCCTCCACCGCTAAAAAATTGTTCGCCTGAATCAGACGTTGAGTTGACCGTTAACGAAAATATTGTCTCGCTTTAACAGGCACCAAGTTTCGCCGTATCGCTTCGAGACGTTTATTTGCCATTTTCCCGTCGAAAACAATATTTGTACCATTCGTTAAAGTCTCCGCGCAGAGCTGTCTCAAACGTGTTTATAACGAATTCCAACTTTCTCAGACGCGGTGTGACGATCTATTATTATTGTGTGCTCGCTACATAATCGTCAAGTTTTACACGTACGTTGTGCTTCACGAATTTGACGAAACGTGTTCGGCTCTAATAATTCATCATAGTATTAAACGTAGGTATTTGCGCGTATAAAACGAAAACTCGATCGAATAGAAAAACCTTCAGTGTGTTTTGAAAATTCACTTGGTTCTAATATATAATTGAATATTTAATCAAATCATAAATTAGATTATGCGAATGATAGCGTACGTTGAAACGATTCGATATATTCGATATATATATAACTATGAATATGAATAATTCGAAAAATATGAATTAGAAATTAGATAATATGATACGAAAACAGAGATCGTGTCAAGAGAAAGACGATACGTCGTTCTCGGACGCTTTGTTCTTATTTTTCATATTTACGAATTCGGTGAAACGATGGGAATCGATGAAAATATAGATGATAAATGATCGATCACACTCTCGGTTTCGATAAACCGTTCCGGAACGATTGATTACCGAAATTGTTAATAACAATTAATCTGGAAATCTCTGAAAGAAATAAACACACTAGAGCAAACGTCACGGAACGTACACTATACTTTTGCGCGAATTGTGTCGTAGCGATTGTGTATGGTCCGTTTTTGATTCACGTAGGCTGTACGCAATTGTACGTGTGATACGCGTTTTCCCGAATTCAACGTTTTTCACGGTTAGGAATCGTGAAAACATCATTTTTTTTTTCGCATTCCCCTTCCGAAACGCGGTGGCTATGTTACCGTATTAAACCGATGGGCATACACGTGTATCAAGTACGATCGCACGACGACGTGCGTGTGAACTCGACCGACTACTATGTATACACATATATATATATCAGAACGGGCATGAAATACGACGGGGAATTACGGATCAATGACCAACAGGAAGTCGACGTGTGTGTGTGAAGATGTGAGTTTCGAAGTTCTCAAGTCTTTTGCGACAATTTAATATTTGAAATAAGGTTGATTATATATATATATACATGTATACATGTATATATTTAATGGCGTATTGTTGTCGAGGGATAAAAAACATGTACGCGCGATGGGGTGACGAACGGTGTGAAAACAATGCGTCTCGTCTCATTATCCCGACGTCTCATTACACCGTATTATTATTATGATTATTATTATCGTTATTGTATTTTGCTCTGTTGTCGACTTGTCGTGCAGGTGTTTTTTCGGTTTTTTCGGTTTAGATTTTTCGAATTGAGTGGATGCCGCGCGCGTTATGTTGTGCAGCTGTACAAATTGTACAGTGCCCATAGAGTTTGTACCTGTTGCCAAGGCTGGGAACTAACGAGTTAAAACATTTGAGTTGCTCGACTCTATGTACAATGAAATATCCTTTTTTTTTTTAAATTCGATTTCGTGCGAAAACCATCACAAATTGTCTGTATGCCGGGTTAACGTTTTAGTACATGCGATTCGTATGGACGTAACAATTCATAAACATCGGTTGTTCAAAATACCACAGAAACTATTATTTCTAGATATGTAACATGTATGCCAATTTATATTTCATTTTCATTGTTTACACTTTTAAAAAGTGTACTAAAGAGTTTTTATTGACATTTCGAAAACGTCAACTATTCACTAAGTTAAACGATCATACAAAAATTACATGTAATATATATATATAACCCTTAAAATATTATCAATAGCGCATGGAAATAGATATAAACATAAAAATATTCGAGAGAAAGAGAGAGAGAACGTACGGATTAAAATTAAAACCCACATTTCAGTATTTAATATCTGAAGGAAAAAATAAAACACGAAATCAAAATTCGTAGACCGTAAAATATATATTATGATATAACGACGTACGTTTTTTATTTGTTTGTTTTTTTTTTAATCGGTATGTCATTTCGAGTTACATTGTATTTTATAATATTTACATTTTAATAACGTCTAATATATAATAAATTTAAACGTGGGATGACGAGTGGGGGTACAATGGTTTACATCGTAACGGCTTACCTACGTTGACTACTGCAACACAATTATAATATATCATCGACGTGTTTTCGCGACCGCTTTTTCAACGCGTACACATAAACGAACCGATTTCGTTTGTTGCGACTTACCTTCCGAATGTTTTGTTTTTCGGTTTCTTTTTGTCTCGAGTCGTCGTAAAAGACGCGAGATAGTTCCAAATCGCGTTCCAAAATCCTTGATTCTTTCCGTTTCCTGTACGGTAATATTTTACAGAGTCGGTCCGTTTTCAAATTTTGTCGAGTTTCCGAATCAATAACAAAAAAATATCGACGGACGGCCCGTAATACTTTACGTAGCGTTTTTCCTCGCGGTTTCGACGAGCCACACCGGCCAAATACTACGGGTCGAGTCATTCGTTCGTTTCGCCCGCCGAACACGGCTCACCCAAAGCTGACGGTACGGCCTCGAGTTCATATCGGACTCGCGGGGACGGTCGTAAGACGGTATTTACCGTCGGTCGAAATCAAAACGCGTTGGAATTTTTTTTCGAAACGAAACACTCACGTTGTCAACAATCACATCCGCACTCCGACGACCACTCTAGAGTACGATGAAACGGCCTGTTTGCGAGCGATCCGTCCGAAGTTCGAACCGGTCGAATCGACGCGGTATGCCGAGACCTCCTCAGTTGCAGGCGAGTATTTTTCTTCTTTTTTTTTTCACAAACGCGTTTTTATCGGTTTTCCACAAACACGAAAACCGATCTCGTCGTACGCGCGGCGTTGTGATGTACGTGGTCGCTGACGTTTTCCCGGCGGCAAGTATACCAAAAAACGTAAACAGCGAGGACGCGGGACGGTGGCGAGGAGAGGAGACCTACCGAAAAAAGACGGCCCAGCGGGCGATTACGCAGAGGTATATCCATATATTATACGCGTGTACTTTTCCCCGACAGACTTTCGTCGTGTAATCATAACGATGATAATAATGCGCACACTGCGTGACGACGCCGACGACGCGGAGCGTCCGTTTTTTTCTTTTTACCTTAAACGCATTCGTCGGGTATTATCATTATACATATTTATAGAAAAAACGAAATTAGAATATTTTTATCCACGTCGCGTTTAAACATTCCGTATAATATATTATAATAATATAATATATAGATATATATAGTTTTATTTATAAAGATATGATATACGGCCTTGGACTCCGCGACGACGAGATACCGAACGAGACCTCGAGGTACACGTAATAATAAATACGACACTCGACGGCGACGAGTCGAAATAATTCCCATTAAACGCATCTGCAGGCGGCGCAGAGAAAGACATCCCTTTTGGGATGTCGTGATCGGTCGTTAACTATTTTACCTGGGGATCCGAGTCCGACGCGTTTCGAACGGTCTCCACGAACGCGGTCTTTCAACAGTTTCCAAACACGCGTTTTCCCCCCGTCGCGCGGTTCGGATGGACAAAATAACAATACTGTCGATTTCGGTTCGTTTGTTCAATCGATCGGGTGTTGCCGACGACCAGATATTACGACACGGTCTAGTGCCGTAGAGGCGGAACTAGGATTTTCGACTATCCCATGTAATATGTTTACATTTTAAACGTCGCGATAGGCTTCCGACGATTTCACGCGACGAAATTTTCCCGCCGCCCTAGTCCCCCGGCTTATCGAAATGATACGGCGACGACGACGTGTTGTTTCTTCTCCCGGAACCGCGTAAAAATGATGCGACCGACCCGACCGCGATCGTCGAACGTCCGCCAAACTCGGTACGATGTCTTTGGTTCGCCGGCATCCGAAGCCGCGCCGCACATCGTCTAGTGTTGTGCGACGACGACCGCCGATAATCGCGTTTCGTGCACCCGGTGTCGTCGTAACGTCCGTAATATTATAGGTACGCCGCGCGTTTCGGACCAAAACGTTTCGACGCACGTCGTGCACGCTGGCCCGAGTGATTTGTGAGAACGGACGTATACTACATACCGCGCGCGTTAACGTACACGGCCGAAGTATTTATTTGATCGGACGCGACTATCGCGGACCCGCGCGCGATTATACCAGATGGAATGTTATTTATACACGTCCGTCTGTTTTTAACGAAAAAAACTCCTGCCCGACTGTTTCGTAACAGCGGAGATATTTGTTCCCGTACGGATTTTTAATCGTCGTTTGCGTTTTGGACGCATTCATCTAACCTATCGTCTAAATATCTAAAACGACAATTTTAAAATACGGGATTGTCCGTCCGTATTTCTAGAAATTTTCGGCGACATTATAACCGCGAAACCGTTACTCGAACGGTGTGTACAATATCGAAACATATCCGGTAGCTCGGAAGACGGCGTGTCGAGAATTCCCGAAACAAAAAAACACAAATGCGTTGAAACCCTGAACTTATTACACGAGACGTTATCGTACAAAGTGTTTCTCACCGAAAACAACTATAATATCATAATTGTAAGCGTGCTGAACAATATTGACTATTTGCCGTCGACCAGTGCGGCGCTGAAAGTAACTGTGTTATTGGAAAATAATCAAATATTATTAAACATCGCAATTGTTATCGATAACGTTGAAGATGGAAATGTTTTCAAACGAAGAAAACAATTGGATTATGATTCCGAAATTTCCACACGTAAACCAAAATGATAATAACAACGTTCAACACAAAAATCATAAAACGATATTAAAAATTCAATGCCGGTAGTGTTAGCGGAATCAATTTCCGCCAACTGTAAAACAAAACGGAAATGACGAAAAAACCGACGACCGACGAGCGGACGATTGGGTTTCCGAACCGTCGTTATAATTTATATCGAACCGATTATTAAACCGATCGAGCGACGGCGAAAACGGCGGGGACGTCGTTTTCGTTTCGAGATCAACCGGATCCAACCGCGTTCGCACGTCGAATATTATTTATCCCGTCGATCCGCGTAACATATTACGTACAACGTACACGCGTGATAAATAAACGCGCGCAACAATAATAATAATAATAATAATAATAACGACGTGCCAGCGATCGTTTCTCGTTTCGAGGCGAGCGCGTGAACTTCGCACGGATTAAAAACTATGATTCGGCAATACGCGAGTGTACAGACGCGTCACGATAAACACTCGGTTATGCTCAGAACGACGGATTCGTGTCCGTACGCTGTCGGGTTGAAAGAACGCGACAACAACGTTGTTTTTCTCGTCGTCTCAGGCCGACGGAAATGGTTACGAGACGAAAACCGTCGTTATCACAGACGAGCACACGGCGTTGTGAATCGCACGGAGTGTCACATCCGGATGTCGCCAACTCCGAGATAGCGCCGATACCGATAACAGTACTGTTATCTACCTATTATACCTATCAACCTGTTATCTACCTATTATACCTATCAACTGTACGTTGCGCGCACGTTTTCTTCTCGGCGTATCAGCTCTGCAACAACAACGACGACGACGACGACAATAATATTCTGTACGTCCGTCTCGATTCACGTGCGTTTCTTCTACTTCGCGGTGCACGCGTGTCGCTGCGATTGAGCAGACTGCGTGACTAGTCCAACGATTTGCGTGCGTGTACGATCTCGGGTTCACACCGTTTCCGAACGGACACAACCTATCCGCCGGTTTAGCGATCGCACACGTTACGCGCCGAAACGCATTATTGCGCGATTAATCGTTTTGTATGAACCGCAACGTCCGCGTTCGCACAGTTTTTCTGGTCGGTGTTAACATACGGAAACTGCATGTTTTTGGATTTCTTTCTCGGTTTTATACGCGTGTTTCACGTGTTTATGATTATGCGTACTCGCAAATCACGAGACGAAAAAAACGTATACAATCGCGATTATCAATCCATAATTGTCTAATAAAAAATAAAAGTTATTGAAGTAGATACTCAATTCATTTAAATTCCAAAAACAATTGTGTGATAACTGTCGGCATCGGATTACTTTGAATTTAAAAAAAAAATAACCCCCCGAAACCTACAAAAAAGCAATATGAAATATCCATCTCGAAACTCGTTGATGTTTTGTTCGGATTACATAACTGGAATGGAAAATTACATTCAAGTACGAATTCGTGTGGTGAACAAACACCTTTTATACATTACTAACATGATCTACATTATATTATCGTGGTAAAGGAATGGACTATAATTTTATTTCTGTGTGTTTTCAAATCTATTGGTTTTGAATAAATATATTTTTTATTTTTTTTTTGGTTTTCATATTTGTTCACCGTACGATTTTATCATCACACTGGTCGCGAAATACGGATTTGTAGCAGCAACGTGCACACGGTTTTGCGTTCAAACACATCTTAAAGCCTACTTGACGAAAGTAAATGCCGTCATGAATACGGTCCAACAAAACATAATTAACGGTTGAGATCTGTAACGGGAAATAGTAGTCCAATGTGTGTATCGTGCAAATGTAAGCATAAGCAGAGGTACGAGGGGCCTTACGTCCCAGAACCCACGTAGTCTCCCTTGACACACGAACGCGACGAATAATTTGAACGGGGGGGATACGACACTTATTGTCGTGGTATCAAAAAAAAAAAAAAAAAAAAAAAGAAGCGGCGTTATGTACGTACACTTTTTTTCGTCCCGACGAAACTCGTCGAGAACCTCTACGGAACACTTTCGGACGATCGTGTGGAAAAATCGTTTTCCGGTCGTGCTTTCCACATAAGACCATATCGATTTCGTGAATTCCGCGGCACTTTTCGACTCACGGCGGACCGACGCGACTTGACCGTATTCACATCGCCCATCGTATTCATCGTCACGACCATACGATTCGGTACCCGGAGCGTCGTGGGCGCGCAGGCGGCGTAAAAAACGTATCGTTACATCGAATGATCGACCGGATAGGTAGCGGCGGCGATCCGACCGATGCCGACGCGTATTATTTATTAATATCATCGTATTATATCATAAATATATATGTACACACAATATTGTTTGTTAATTGTTGCGGCCACGATATTGTGTGTGTGTGTGTGTATCGACGCAGCATGCTGCCACGTGAAAGTGGGCGATGACGAAAAACCTCGTGTGTATGTCAGTGTCAGTGTGTGTGTGTGTGTGTGTGTGCGCGTGTGTGTACGCATAAGTATCTCGACGGTCTTTAGAGACGATTTACACGTATAGCTTGTATTGTAATATATTATATGGACGGTACGTCTTATGTAACCAACGAGACTGCATCGACGCGTGCAACGTAATGACGATAATAATAATACAATAATAACAATAATTATGGTACACGAACCGACCGACATAACCAATAATAATTGTTCGCCGTCGGAATTCTGTGTTCGTACACCCTCGCGCACACGACCGACGGTTTTCCAAAACGTATTGCCGACGATTATCATGCCACGGCCCGAACTCGGATATCGGAAAATTATAGAAGACCACGGGTCTGCTGGGCAAAACGAAAAACAAATTAGGAAATCCCGCTCCGCACGATACACGTTTCCGTACGTGTTTTTCGCTTGGTCGGATCGATTCGCCCGCGAATCGCAATACGAATGGCACGGTAAAATCATATTTACAGTTAACTCAGACTAATGACGTGGACTTGCGTAATATGACGTGTTTTACACCGATGGCCGAAGATACCGACCTATAAGAGTCGTAATACGTTGATTGTCAATACGTATATGAATGTGAACGGTTCTAGGTCACTTTTTAATATCGACTAGTGCAAATTCAAATTAGATTATCTTCGAAAACACTGTACATTTGGTGTGTTCGATCTGACTCGTAGTAGTCTCGTATCGATTCGTTTGGCGACGGGTAACACTTGCAGTGTGGTCGACAAAAATGTGAAACCGCCGCATTTGAAACGAATCATTTCGGTCATTTGACCGACCGTTTGTAGTCATCGGCATCCGCGTACAATCTATCGTTGTTCAGTCCGGACTTCGATCCGATCCCGACGTGCGACTTTTCGGGCGGAATCGGAATAAGACCGAGGTCAAACGCAATCGACAATTGCATTCGAAACAGTGTCGGATCGGGTTAGGACCGCATCGGCGCAGCGGGATCGTATTTCATACGTTCTCGTAATATTAATTAGCGTCTCTAAAAAACCGTATTAAAGCGCATTGTAATATATTACGTTCAACATGAAGTGTCCGTATCCGACACACTGCCGCGGCCTTGAATCCCCGTGTACACTCCTCTATACACAGTACACGGTACTAAACGATTTATTATGTATAAATACGATTGACTCGATTCGTGATTAATACGATCGCGTCCGTACTCATACGCGAGACTTTCTCTATTTCGGAGACAATATAACATATCGTGTTGTGTGCGCGTGTAATAAAGAAAACGTCGAAATACAAGATTTATGCGCCCTTGCCCGCGGTCACGTCGTCGTCGGTGTTTATTCAATTCACCAGACGTGGTGGCCGAGTCGTTCGCCGACAGACGGATTTACAATCGTATACACACAGGCGCGACCAGCAAGGTGCTAGAAGGACTTGTCTAGTGTTTTCAAAAGTTTTGAACTCAACTTGAAATAATATCATTCCGTCGTGTTAGATATGCTTATTTAATCGATTAAACTTACACTTCGGACAGCAGTTACGATACCAATTAGTCCGGCATCATCCGGCAACGCGGCTCATCGAGTGTGTGTCGATGTTGAACATTTTGTTAGAACAAATGTAATCGATATAATGTTACAAATGGTTTGCAACCGGCCGTTTTGCGATTCCGTCAATCCCAAAAATTTAGGTCTCGCGTACGCCTATTATCCGTCCCGAAATCTGTACGTGCACATACCGCTCGTCGTTTAACGATAGCGGCTGATGTTTGATATTTTCAATTTAAAACGCGAAATCTTAACTGTTTTTAAAGTCGACTGTTAACCTTCAAACGGGTCGACGTTGATTTCAAGCGGCCGAGATCAAAAAACGATCGCAAAGGATGATGGTGCACACGAATAACGCGCCACCGGAGTCGCCACCCGCGCCCGCACTCGAAGTCTCCGCAGGAACGCCGCCGCGCGTACGTACGTGTGGATTAATTAAAAAAAAATAAATACGTGTTATCATCAATAATATTCTTGGTCGTTACGCGTGTATACGGTGTTACGTCCGAACCAGTAGTGGTTGACCGCGGTAGACGTTCACGAGATATCGTTCCGAGGAGAGAACAATACCGACACGCGCACATATCGTTGTGACAATGGCGGCGAGTGACGTGCTGCGTTCGGATATATCGGACGACGACGGGGTTTTCACACGACGCAACACCGGGCTTACGACGAATAATCGTCGCGGATTTCACATCGCGCGAGAACAATGACTTGTGTGTGTGTGTGTGTGTGTGTGTGCATAAATTACCACAAAACATAAAAATAAATTAACGGATCGAGCGACCGAGATTACACTCAGTACGCCCTCGAGTTCGTTTCAAAGTTGTGCGGTCGAACGTTTTTTTTTTTTTTTTATTAAGTATTCGTACGAGTATACGTTTTTTATGGGTTTTTTTCCGTCGTCGTCGTCGTCGGCTGTACGCGCATACTGCCTATATATATATATATAGAATACGTTATACACGGAGGTCGCCGGTAATAACATGAATTCGAGTGTTCAGATATTACGATGTTTGTATACGCGTATTCGTGATCTATTTGGAATATTTTTTTTAATTGTAATTTGAAACGTTTAGTATTACGGAACATTATCGTGTTATGGTTCTATATACGGTGTTTAAATTTCTGTTTTGACGATATTCTCTTGAGCAAACGAGAAGAAAAATTGTAGGGACCATGGCCAAAGGCGTTTCCGAGGCCGTGTCATAGTCGATTTTCAAGATATCATCTGACAAAGAAGTTTTTTTTAAAAATAGACGTATATAGTTTTACAGAATGGTTATGCGATGCCCTGGAAAATATGTTCTTCTTAAATGTTTCTATCGATAATAGTTACACGTCGTTATCCGTAACAGCATTCGTTCGAACACAAAAAAATAATTATAATGTTTTGTAAATAGACGTGAGTGGATTGGGCGGAAAACGAGTTTGTTTCGTTTCGTTTCATTTTACACGTTTTGGAAATTCGCTGAAAAGTAGACGCGTGTGGCCGATCGTTTAAAAACGCGCGCGCGTGTCGGCCATCCGGACAAGCGGAAAATAAATTTCGATAAACGTATTTTCGCCGCACGGACACGCGCGAACGAGTGCCGCCCGCGACGACGTCACAATGACGAAAATATCACACGCAGCAGTGGAACCGACGGTAAATAACGTACCGTTAGACTACGTGTGTGTATATAGTAAACGAATATTGCGTGTTATCGTTATCGTTGTTGTTATTATTATATGGAAGGCCGCGACGAGAGATCGATCGGAGATAGTTCCGACGGATGTTTACACGCGATATGTCGATGTGCGATCGACCTCGTTTCGCGCCGCATTGTCTTCATTATATTCCGTGTTCGTCGTCACGGAATTCGTATTATTATTATTATTGTTTGTCATACGCGTATCGAACGCCCCGTTAGTCGTTCGCGCCGTGACACCGATACGATTATAATATTAACACGACGTAAACGAAATCGTTGATTAATCGCGTTCGTCCCTTCGTCACGTGAAAACGTCCGCGCTCACAGGACGGGCGAAATGCGGCGGCCCGTCCGCTTTACCGATCACCATCATCCGGGTTCAGCTGGGGCCCACGTGGACTCGGATCGCGCGAACCGTCGTGGCAAACACCGTCTAATCGGGTGGTCGCGCGACCTCACGAGTACAGTTTGGACGGTTCGTTTGTTGCCGATCCAAGTTGTGACCGCGGCCGTCCCGTTGTGCGAGACTGCCCCCGAGAGACGACTGAAGCAACCGGACGGATAAGAAATTCAGATTTATTGGTCCGCACGGTCTCCCGCGGTCTTTATCGTTCTCGTTGTTCTAATTACACGAATAAATAAATAAATTAAAACCTACTTGATTTTAAATTTGAATTCGTTAACGTCCGACGTTGACAGCCTTGGGTTCGTTCCTCTACCGCTCTCATCCCCCTCGAACGGATTTACTACTAAAAAAAAAAAAAAAACCGAGGCCGCACGAGCGACAGGGAATGATGGCGGGGTGGGTAGGGGCAGGGGGCGAAGGGCCTTATGAATTATTACCGTTATCGCCGTAGTATATTATATCGCGCGTGTACATAATAGTCGCTCGTTATGATAATCGGTAAACTACTACTAAACGATTAATATTGAACGTGCGCGTTATAATATATCGTCCGCCGATCGATATTATTAAAAATATGTATATCTATCGATCTCTTGTTGTCGAGAGCCTCTGGTGTGTTCTACGCGTGTACATATACATATACGTATACAAACGAGACGCGAGAGACGACCCTCGGCGAGCGCATCCATTAGTGAAAATAATATATTCTTAACGTGCGTAATACACATGATAATAAAATATATAAGGTACCTATTTATACGGGCGTTAAAAAAACAAAACTAAAACAAAACAATGGACATTCGTCGTGATGTCGGGGGATAAGACCGCCGCCTTCACTACACTCGTACGTTATATATATATATTGTCTTTAACGGTCGGTAGAGGAATCCGACCGGTCGCGACCTCGTCGTGTCGGCGGCATCGTCTTGTATATATATATATATATAAATATATTATGCGTCTTACGATCGAGGGGTGTCTGTATAGGGTATTGTTTCGTGTCTCTCTCTCTCTCTCTCCGTTCTTTCGACTTGCGAGAGCCGACGGCGTTTACCGTATAACGTATACACGTACGTGTTTACAGCAGTGAGGACCTTGACGTCTCCGGGACAGCCCCACAAGTGTGTGTGTGATATTGCGTTTTGACGACCGCGTGTGTGTGTAGTACGGCGTCCGTCTCGTCGTACGATCGTTTGATTTCGTCCATCGTATCCTCGACAGACCGGCGCGGAGCTCGTCGTCGCGTATACAAATTTTTTTTTAGAAATAAATCACGACCAAATCGGTGCAGCGAGTGTTTGAAAACAAATAAAACGAAAACGGTTATAGTCACTGCTACGACTGCGACGAACGCGATGAACATCGATCGGATCGCGCGTACGTCTTACGTCCGGAGCACACGACGAATACAAGAGAGGTGCCCGTTTCCCTTTTTGACTCTAAACTCTGACGATTTCACCGGTTTCGTCGGTGATTCTGGGCGACGTGCGTTCTCGCGACACGTTCCCACAGCAACGCCCTGTGGCGAGTGGCGCACAATCACGGTACGATCCGCGTGGGTTCGTCGGCGAAACGCGCGTCCGGCCGACAAACGCCGTTTGCTAACACGATGGAAAACAAACGAAAAAACGACCGGACAGACGGCGGGCTGGGCGGTTACCCACTCAAAACGTACGCGCCGGACGGACTCGAGTATCCGGTCGCGTTTTTCGTACCGTGCCCAACGCGCCGTTGAGGTTCCGCTGAAGTCCGACGCCGGCCGGACGGTTTTACACGCGGCTTACCCGGTTTCCTTTGCTCGCTATTACGGTTTTCTCGTCGTGACGGGCCCCGTCGTCACGCCGTTAATTTTCTGTCCCGTCCGTCGGCCATGCCTAACTCGCATTCGAGAATGGTAAATAATTAACACCGGACGAACGCGCTCGTTGGCCGTCGTACGTGCGCGCGGTGTATAACGTACCCACGGCGTCCGTCCGGTGATTACAACACTGCTGATGTGTAACGCAGTGTTTAGATTGCCGGCCACTGTCGTGACGAGCGTGCGATTCTTCTCCTCGGAATCGTGTGCGACTGTTCGCGGCGGAAACACGTCAGCAACAACGTTCCGTTCGAGAAAACGTTCAAAACCGATCGGCGTACGCGACGCCGTGGCGGGAACAGATTTCCGGGCGAGTCTAACACAGAATCATATGTTTTCGACTACCGGATTATGTTGGGCACGATAAAATCGTGTCTAAACGCGGGTCAACGTGCGGCGCTATCATAACCGTTTAAAAGATTCGGGGGGCGCATGCGTTTCAACCCCAAAAACCCTCCCTAAAATACGTTCTTGGACACGCGCACACGAAAAAACAACGCGTTTCCGGGCACCGACCGTGACGTGTACGTGTTTTATACGCACGTGTTCACGTTTTCTTATTATTTTGTATTTTTTTTTGTACGCGCCTGCGAATCGACGGTTCCCCGATCTCGTCTGTACGTCACATCGACCACGGTTCGAGTAGGTTGTGAGACATCGTTGCGAACCAACACGTTTTCCGACGACACACCGTGTTCCCGGAGGTTTTCGTCGTGATCGCCATGTTTCCGGAAGACTCGTCGGTACGATTCTTTTCCTTGTCCCCGGAAGTGGTCCGACCGTTTGGAAACCCGTTTTCCATCCGTTTCGTCGATCGCGCTTTTTTCCGCCCGACTAAAAACCGACGGCGGACCGAGTCGATCGTGTTTGATTCATGCCGTTGATTCGTATATTTTAATTTTGTAACAAAAAACAAAAAAAACCTAGTAGGGTTATCCGGTTATGTTTTCCAGTTTTAGCGTCGAACTCAACCGGTCGCGAACGTGTGCCGTGAATCGCGCGATTCAACTCGATCTGTTGGTTTCGGAACGACGTTACCGGAAAGACGTGCCGGGAACTTCGAGCGCGTGGAAACCGTCGTCGTTCGGCTATAATGCCGCGTCCACGCGTTTATCAAAACGTCGCGTGAATAAATTACAAACGGGGTTTTTTCTTTTTTTTAAATTTTTTTGGTATATTTCGAAACTTCTCTCCGCCGAGTACGTACGCACGTGGCGCGTTACAAGATTCCCGTGGCACGCGGCCGCGACAACGTCATTAATTTTGAATTTAGCGTCGCACGCGTTTTAATCGAGAAAGTCAACGCGCGCGCGCGCGTATTAATACACGTACGTACATACATATATATATGTATATTCTTCACCGACCCGTCGTCGTCGTCGTCGTCCGGTCGATTAGAAAACGTTACCTGTTGCGTAAAAAATCGGCGTACCCAACTGTGCACGCGTTAGCACACGGTCACGATGATTTACGAACAGGACCCGGCCGAAAGTTATTTCCCGTGGCGGTTGGCCAGCGTCCGTGTCGGCGTTCATCACGCGTTCCGCGCGTGTGTAACACAAGCCAGCGGCGAAAGCAGAAGGGGTTTTGACGGTTAAAAACAACCGCCACCAACCCCCGAAATCCACGACGACACGTTCGATCATCTCGCACGAAAGACCGATGAACATTTGTTTATTATCTACGGGTTTTTAACTATTGAAATCGGAATTTTCGGAATTTTCGTTTGTTGTCGTCGAATATCATCCACTTCGTGTACAACACGTTCGTTCCATCACGGGTACCGTGCGTTCAATCGCTGTCGAATCACTGCGATACATCATTTCTTTGCGATCGTTTTATCTTCGTGGATCATACGCAATCGCCCCTGACACACGCACGTTATACGTACGTCGCAAAGTGAGAATACGATTTTAAAACCCTTTTGAAACACTACGCGTGTACACGAATGTGACAGTCCCCTGTGGATGTGGTATCCATGATGTACCCATCGAACCGAAATCTGCAAGTTTTCTGTCGGCCGCATGGAGTCGACTGTTATATACGGTGTACCGTCGTCCGGTTTAGAGAGAAAGAAATCTGATAGAACTTCGTTCGTTTCGAAGCTGTTTCATGTCGCGACAAGCAAACGGGGACGGAATTGGATTGTCGGCACGTCGAGAGATTTCCGCCGACTTATAGCCAAATAAGTGGAAACGGCTGCACTGCGTTCGGAATGGGTAAACGTAAAAAGGATATGTACCTACAAATGCAACACAGCCGTTGCTTCACTAAGTCGATATTGATTATCAATACATATATGTATATATTTATGTTTTTTATTTTTTTTGAAAAAACCTACATAATATTTTCTCGGGCCGAGTCTATTTAGAGAAAACCAAACCAAACTCCGAGTACGGAAAAACAATATATATATATATATATACAACATATTATACAGAATATTTTATTCGTGTTCTGTATTAAATTGTTATTGTTGGGGCAACTACCCGTACGCGTAATTGTTTTGGTATTTTTTTTCTTCTTAAAACCGACTCGTTAAGGCTTAATGACTGTTTAAGTCGTAATGGAAAAATAAAAAAACGTTCCGAAACGTATTAACGGACGCGTAACACTCTAGACGATTTATATATATATATATATATATGTTATAATATTATTCGTACCGAAACGATATAATTAATAATGAGGTGTACGACCGACGACGCGGCGGATGACCGTTCGGCCGTACCGCAATGATATGTTTTTGTTGGTACTTGGTTCGTCGTTCGCCCCAACTCGAATCGCGTTATTGCTCGTCGTATTATTATTACTCTTGAGCACGTCCCGTAATAATAATAATAATTTGTATTATTATTATTATTATTGTTATCACGGAAACGATACGGCATTATCGTTAGCGACGACGACCTTGGATATATTCGCGAACGCGCTGTTTATTCGCAATAAGCTACAAGCCGTTGGTTCGTCCTGTTTTTTTTTTTTTTACGACATTTGCACGCGTATAACGCGACTTCACGTTTCGCGACGACACCGTCCGAACAACCAATCTGTTCGTACGGATGTTTGACGTCTGCCGCTATTTCAGTCCGTCCGTGTGGCAATAAATACGGTAAGTGCTACGGCCAACGAATTATTCTGACGTCACGCCAAACGGAATAAAAACGATTCACCAAGAAAAAAAGTATACGACGACTCGAGATTTTTTTGTTTTTTTGATTTTTCCCGTTCGCGTCGCATGACGACGACAATCGGATTATCGGGCAACGTCAAACGATATACTAACTTCAGGCGTACTTAAATACATTTAGAACAAACGCTGAAAAATGGATACCTTTTAAAAGCGTTGATTTATCGATCTGTTTTAACCGTTGTGTTTAGAGGAGAGACATCATTTGAGAAACGATAGTTAGTTTAGAGTGTTTGTGTACTTGTAAAAAAAAAAAAATTTCAAAAATAAGAGTATTTGTTGCGATCAATACTGAAAATTGTATTTAAAAACGCTTTATAACACTGGAAATATTCAAAGCCGGACATCGACGAGTTAAAAGTCAAAATTAAGTTGCTTGACGCGTAAACTTCGAGTTTTAATTTTTACGAAAGTATCCAAACGACATAGTTAACGTCAGATAACGTTATATTATTGTTTATTTAGTGTTTGATTACATAAACATAATGGTATATGAAGATTAAGTCGGGAGGTCTTATATCATTTTTCACGCTGTTTATATATATATAGTAATAGTAATAGTATCGAAAACTATCTAATTTTTCACGTTAACCTAGGAATTTTAACTTTCAACCAAATTAATCGTTATTCGATACGTTTAATGGTTCAGGAAATCAGTCAACTCGCCCAGCCCCGGATACGTGTTGTATAATAAACAGCGTGTTGCGTATTTACGCCGAGCTGACGCGCGTTTCGTTTTGGAGTCCGCTGTTCGGATGTTTTTATCAACGAAAACTGGGCTAAAGCAATTATATTTACGATTATGTTGTACGTACGGATAAAAATTCTCGCGTATTTTCGCATCGGATAGCGGTTTTCTCGTCGTGGCCCTGGTAATAATTCTATACGAATATACCGACGTACGATATACACACACTTGACTACTTAAGACATAAAAAAAAAAAATAAAAAAAAAATAAAAAATTGAATGATTAACACATTACATTGCGCACGCGAATGCGTTTTATTCGATAAACGAGTTTTTATAATAATAAGACGATTTTTTTTTTTATTGTTTAAAAATCGAATTAATGTCTAGCGATTATATACATACGTGCGTTTTCGTTAAACGTTTTATGGACTTGCTGTATATTAATTATATACGTACTTATGTACGTGCGTGTGTATGTATAGACGTAAATTCTAATCCGATATAATACTACATATTATACGACCGTATATAATAATAATATAAAACGCACGTTAAAAACGAATTTAAAATACTTAATCGAGTTTAATTATTTAAAAAAATTTTTTTTTTTGAATTAACAGTTTTAATTCAATTACAATTTACGTGATATATCCGCAGCAGTTGAGTTAACAAAATTGTCACGTTAACTATTAGATTTTTGTGTGAAATTTTAATCGCCTTATCGTTACGAACCCCTCTGGTTCAATAGGTATAAGTCAATGGCTACTTTTTATTATCACATCACAGTATTTATAATGGGTGGGGGAGGAGGAAGGCACACGCGTGTAAACGAAAGGGGTTTCTAATGCTTTTGTTTCAAAATATGAAAATAACAACACCGACATTTGTATTTCGCTAGTACGCGATGCGTGTGCTGTAACACACGAAAACAGGCCCCGGTGATGAGTATACCGAAGCAATTCAATGCGCGTCGCCGGTAGTCGAACGGCAAACGCAAAAACGTTAAGCCTATCAGTTGTAATAATATACGATAGTACGAATCCGGCTCAATAAACAAATCGAATAATAACACGTGTGTGCTGATTCCCGAGAAGAACCCACAACCAAAAAACAACCGAATGACGGATCCATCCGGGTTAGGTACATTACGTTATTGCACTCGTGTTTTGGTTCGGCTAAAAAAGACGCGTGCGTTTTCTAGACCGCCCGTGAACGGCAATCGGAACGGACGAAACGAGAAGACATAATAAATAACCGAATTCACATGTTGACGTCAAGGCGTACAGGGGATCGAGTTAATTCAAGTCGAACTCACGACTCTGGTCCGCGTTAGAATATCACGATATTTACCGACGATACGACGACACGATTATCAAAACAATAATCAACATCGAACGTTTTGTGTTTTAATAAACAATTTTTTTTTTTTCAAAAGCACACGTTTTCGCTTTTCGGGCGTTCCGAAAGGATATGTATACAGTTAGTGTTGCGCGGATTTCTAAACAAATACGTTAATACACTGCGCGCGAACGGGATATTTGGCACGATCTCAACTCACGTACATCCAATAATAATAATTATTATTATCATCGTAACGTCGCCGAGCAAAATCAATAAATAATAATAATAATAACATCCATTAGCGTACGAAAAATTTAACGGATTTTTATATTTAATCGCGTTATGCGAGCACTCGGCACGTATATACTTATAATTTATATGCTTACGATTCAATAGACGATCCGTTAACGTGTTAGCCATATTATTACCGCGATAATTATCGATAGGGTCTTATCGAATAGACGAGTACGTCCAAAATCTCAAACCGTATAGAAATTTTGATTTTTTTTTTTTTGATATGTTAAACGTGTTGATAAAGGAAAACGTCGATTTACGTAAATAATTTAAACGAACGAGTTTACAAACAGCCGATACGTCGACGTTTTTCTTTTTATCGTCCGATCGGTTTTGTAACGCACTTCATTTGAAATATGCACGCACGTTCGACACGTTTTACAATGTAAATTGAAAATTCGTTTAATTGCGTTAACGTTGAACTTTTCGAATCAAATAGCAAAATATAAGCAACTCGACTTGCATTTACCGACTAACGCGTTTTCCGATTTCGGGAAATCGTTATCGAAAACGTCATGTGTTTTACGGATATTTACAAAAACGTTGATTGAATAACCGCCACGCGCGTTCGCTCACAACCGCTATGTAGTGCACGTGGTACGATTACGTCTCTACGGCAGTCGACTTGTAAGACCGGAAAAAACGTCACCGTAACACGTGTTAAAAAGTGTTTGAGCCGGAAGACCGGTATCGAACGGCGTGACGACGATGATCGTTCCGAGTTTATTGAGACCTCCGCCCCCCGAAAAACGCGAATCCGAAATGATCGCGGTCGATGTGTTAACGTAGTGGGGTCGGCACACTCACCGCGGTCGGTTCCTTCGGTTTTCTGCCCATCGGTGTCGTCGGAATGTTGCCCGGAAATCCGCAGCGAACAGGCGCCGCGCACGTGCGCACGAAACACGCTTCTCAACCGCACGCGCGCGTCATGAACGCGAGACGCGTGATTTTCACTGCGGTTTTATTTACGCGACAGACATTGCGTGACGGCCGGAAAACTTCGCGAGACGAACGCGAAAGAAAAAATAAATAAAATATTTATACCGCCGACTACGCACCACGTACACGTCTCACGAAAACGTTTGTTGCCGTTCGGTTCGGACGTCTTTGGGCGGTACGTGGACGACGCGAACGGACGGCCGTCGCGCGAACAGTGCGCGGTCGACGAGAGCGCGTGCGGTGCCGCGGCTGCCGCTCTTGAACAACGCCGCCGCCGTCGCGGACAAACCGGTTTCGTAACGACGCGATTGTTCGTTGTCGCGGGGGGGGGGCACCGACCCGCGCGTGACCCCCCCCCCCCCAGAGCACCACGTCACCTACGCCCGCAGAGCTACGGGAGAGGGACTTACCGACCGGACCGACACGGATTGCTACGGGAAACTAAATTTTGGATACCTGGCTTTTCAAAGCCCGCAACGGCAACAGATAACGGTAACCTGACATCGGATGACGAACGTCGATAGTGGTTATTGACGACCCGTGCTGACCAATATTGATTTGGTACCGAATATCCACACGATTGCGTGATCAAAAACAAATACGCGCTGACCGAAAAGAATAAAAAGTTACTCGATGGGGGGGGGGAGGGGACAAACGGGCCCCTGTTACGACACTGCCGCCGGACTTTTTTATTTTTCGATTCACTGACACGATGTCAAAACATAGCGGTCAAATGTTTGTGTGGCATCTACTACGGTGGGTTGATACAATCAAGGACGGGGAAATTTAAAACCGAATCGTATATTTTCAACTAAACGCCTGAATGCCGGTTAACACGTGGCGTGTGAATAGTGTGTCTCCGTGTTCAACGATTTAGTTTAATAAGTTCAGTTTGTTATAACTATTTAAAAGATTCGGGAGGGGGGAGTGGGTTCAACCGCCAAAACCGTCGGTTTGACTCTCGGATTCATCGGATTCATCGCTGCGCTATCGCATGCGTTATATATGAATCTCCGCCCGGCGGCACGTGTTCGGCTGCGGCAACTCTGCTTGCAAGACTCTCTTCTCCGTTCGTGTCTCTTTTGGGTTCCTTCGATCGGTCGTCTGTTGTGTTTTTCCTGTGCGTGTTGTTGCACGCGTTCTTATGATTTCCGACGGTCCCGTGGACAAATGTTTCCCATCGACTCTGGTTCGAAACACATCCTGTTATTAGTCTACAGTCCACGTGGTTCGTCCGATAAGCAGTGTCCGCTAACGCGTTTAACGTGTTTCGACTGGTTCCGTCACTAGAAAGCCATACACTCCGCGTCGGGAAAACACAGTGTTCATCACGGATTACGTTTCCTGTTTGCAACCGTTTACTTGCGTTGAACACAACACGCGTCTTTTCGATCATTCACCAAAACCGTTCTGCATCAAGTTCCGTTTTGGCGTCTCGACTCCGGAAACTACTACACGTTCGCGTTTCATCCGTGTTCGACCGTACGTATTCGGTTTTTGTTTTTCTACTGTTTTGAAGTACTCGGAGTGTTTTCAACGATTTTCCATTCAACGGCGAAAAAGGTCACGCGTCGATTTTATGGGTTTTGTCGCACAAATCCGAAACTCGTAAAATATCAATCGGACACTTTGAATTCACGACACTTCGTACAAATGTTCGTTGCCGCCGTATTTGTGAATGGAAGTGTTGTAGCTTTCACACGACTCGATATATACGGCCGTGAGGAATGTCGAAAATATTTACGAGTGAAAAAAATAACGTTCACGTCGGTTGACAAGTTTCAAATGTGCGATTCCGTTCGATTTCTCGAGTTTGATGTTTTGATTGCTAACATTCAAATTGTATGGAACTGTGATCGGTGGATGAAATAACTTCTCGAAAAACGCCTTCTTTAATAGCGCTTAGAACATCTGGACGAGACGGGTAACCGTCAGATATTAAATATCGAAAATACCGGTGAAACGATCAGGTTCTACCGAACGAAACGATCACAGACGAAATAAACACGAGTTTAGAGAAGAAAAATAATAATAAGTAATTGTAAGAACATTCCGGGTTTCGCTCGGAATTTGAAAAAAAAAACCAATTGGTAAATGCTAAAAACAAATCGCATTCTTCGCGTACACAACCGCGTGTCTGTTCCCCACTTCCCTTTTTCACCGCACATCCGTCCGTTCGTCAATTCGAGAAATGTGAGTTCGAGACTTCCAAATAATTTGGAACTCGGATTTAAGTGTAAAAAAAAAAACGGAATGTCAGGTATGTGTTTTTTTTTTCGATTCTTTATTATCGAATTGTTTGTATTTTGAGAACTTTCCACGACTCGTAACAGTTAAGCCAGGTGCAAGAATCGATCGAGGAAAAACGCAAAAATTTGATGTACGAAAATATCCGAGTACAAAGTGTGTTCTCGGTGTCCATCGAACCTGTTTCACCAAACACCCAGTAATTTCCAGTTTCATAATATTAAATTACGTATAGACTTGAGTTGAAAAACGAACAAATATTATAACAGTAGCGGTACGGTTATTATCGTCAACTATGTTACTACGTATTGTTTATTGCAGTAAATAAATAACAAACAAAAAAAAGTCTTCAAATCGTTCGACGAGCAATGCGTTAGAACTGGGAAACAATGCGCTCCCGAAACGTGTGGTGTACGTAACGAAATCGCGTTTAATCGCGTGCGTTATCGTCATTTGTTGTTTTCTGCAGCACGTCGCGTTATTAAACGATAGTTATACTGCTGATACGGTCCGTCACACTACGTTGGTCACGGGATTTCACAAAATTAATATACATACGTGCGATTAGGCCGTGTGTGTGTAGACTTTGTTGTCGTGTCCGAGACGTCATTGGGAAGTCGTGGGACGGCGTGGGGGAAATGAAACTAATAAACTGCAGCTCGAAAAATTACACTTTGAGTGCATTACAGTACGGACGGACGGTCGTAATGATTGGTACGTACGTGTAATAATGTGCATAATAATTAACGATATCTAATTGCGTTTACCGCGCGCGAGAACGGGATACGTTCGGGATATTATCGCGGAACGCCTTTCTACGCGTCAACGAACGCTATCAACGAAACAATAATAATAACACGTTATACCATATTTAGGCGTTTTCGTGCTTCCCGACAACGCGTGTTTTCGACCAACACGACGTTATTACTATTGAAACGCGCGTCGAGCTCACCAGCAGCCGTTCAATACGCATACCAGGTTTCGAAAGTCAACAAATATCGTTACGGGTCCGCGTGTTATTTCGTTTTCGTTTTCTTCTCGTCCGATCCGTTTGAATGAATGTCGAACCGATAACAAGAGACTAAAAACATCCAAAACCGTATTTTACGAATACGTTAGGTCACGTGAAAACGAAAAACCGTTTTTGTCATTTGTGCGATAACGTGAAGAGGGTGGCATTTTCTTTCGTTTAGCATTCCGGTTTAGACTCGTCGCGGTCTCACACACCCGGTGGCGCTTTTGAAAAACGCCTCGATGACGAAGCCACGTTGTTCGCCGGACCATCTAGCTGCCTTAGATCAGATCGCGAGTCAATGATCATTTTAAATATGGGAGTCTGTTACGCCGCACCCCGTGTAAGTCGAGTGAAACACCGCTTATATATTTCTTTATTAAATTTGAGAAAAAAAGATAACTCGACTCGGTCGAAAATTCAAACTGTCCAATCAACAAGTACGAAAAACCTTTGCGTTAAAAATTCTTGATTTTTCTCATTTACCATTCAAAACAAACCGTTTCGCCAGTTACATTGCACGAACAGTGCGTTTAACACGCGGCCGTCTAAAATCCAACAATATCGTATACTCGCTTTTATGGTCGATTTAAGCTGTTAACAGTTTATTAATACGGTCAATAGTACATTACGATACGATATCCCGTGTATTGTTGACACGGACATGGATGATTTTTCACACCTCTTGTAGCTATGTATTATTGTACTTGTTATGGTCTTTAGATTTATATGCATATACCTATGTATTGGTTGGAAATTATAATATGGCGAACATAATGTTCTAGACAACATTTCCCGTGAAGCGACGGCTCATGATATATTATAATCTGACCTGATTTTGCAATAAATTATTTGGGTTTCTTGGACATAAAAATAATAATATATTGTTCACCATACCAAGTGAAGAACAATGGACAAACCGACGCGCTCCGAAGAAATACATCATCGTTTTTATAAAGTTACAATCGATTTTTATTTAAAAATTTAAAAACAAAAATTGTGTGTAATGATTAAATTTTGAAATCTGTTCACTTTACCGCGTAATACGGAGACTATAGAATGCGGTGACTAGAAAATCGGATTTAAATTTGAAAAAAATACAGTTAAATTCAACGAAATTCGCATGCAAAAAAATTTACTTCAACATTTACTTAATGGAATATAGTCAAAATTATAATAATAATAATCTTAACGTATAGAAAATTTAACGTTTTTAAGTCAAGGTCGAAATTGACGATTAAACTATACAGAGAAACAATGCACCTATGCCGAAATTTGAAAACAAAAGAAATCAAACTTAAATGTTAATATAAAGAGGAATCCGTAACGTATGTTATGTACGACTACGTGGTCACGGAAAGTTATAATATTGTCACGGTGCCTTGCAACGACCGTAATTCGGGTATTTTCGGCGTTTTTTCCAAAATTTGTTTTATTTAATCAATACCAGTACGAAACGAAAGAAAATAATGACAATAAATTACAAGTCAATTACATTGGAATTAATGGTCGAATACCGTCACACAAACGTTTTACAAACGCCGTACTTAAACTATATATTTTATAACATAACACACATTAAACGCTCGGTTAAGTACTATGTGTTGCCTATACTGTCTTACGTACGTGCTAATAACTAGTAAATACAAATAATGCTTAAAGCCCAATTGCTTAAGCACGATTTACGATATTCGGTTATAACAATACGGTTTTTTGTACGTTGAGATTTTCTTCCCGTTCGACCACGATCGCTGTTTATGTACAGTACAAATCTTGTGTACAAATGATCGAACTTCTTTGAAGTATGCGAACGTAATCGTCAACAAACCCGTTGTGAACTATTTCGAAAAAAAAAATAGTATTTGAAATATTCTTTTCGGAGTACGCTTATAAGGTATATTTGTATTTGAACACCTTTTCGTTGAAAATAATGCAATACGAATTCCAAATAGTTTTTTTTTTTTATTTAAACCCGTCGTTAATGGGACAGGTTTTTGTAAAGAAACATTAATATTATATGGTTTTATAGATGTTATTCCGTTCGAGCCTACCACGTATATTATTAAAATGATTAAAAAACAAACGAGTCGTAATGAATGTTTTAATCTTTTACCAAATATTTCACGTTCATGGTGTTAAAAATGGCTAGGTCAATAACCGTTAATAGATCACCGCACGTCGTACAGCTTGTGTCGAATATTATTTGAAAAGACGGAAATTAAAAAACAATGGTAAGTACATAAAAATTATGTAAAAATTCAACGTCCAAGATTGACAGCAAATCATAAAATTAAAAAAAAATGTATACGAAATAAAAGTTTCCAAAACCGAGTAGTCTTTGACATTTATATGATACCGTTATATACCTTTGTATTTTTGTACCCAAACAACGAACGAACGCAAACATTGCGTTGGCCACGTATCCGCAGCACCGAATTAATCAGTTATTGTTATGACGTCGAGATTCCCGTCGTCTTAACGGTTTAAAAATAACGTCACGTTTTTAATCGTGTGACAAACGAGGTTACCAAAACGAACAAAAAATATATGATTATGTGTGCATCACCAAACAATGATTTTTATCTATCACTTACTTATCTATGTGAGACGGTCTCTATACGTGAGAAATAATTCATATTTGACGAGCACGCGTAAATTTATTACATTTCAACGATTGTGTACTGTGGCTGTAAGGTTTTCGTAAATAAAACACGTGCCTGTAAATATTATTACTTTAAATAAGTTTCGGGGGGGAAGAAATCAACAAGATTCGAACAAACTTTATACGAATTCTGAACGTATCATAATAAATTCTCGTAATCAATTGCATTTACTCCGAACAAGACGCGTACGGTTTTATTATATTCCAACGACGTATTTATTTATTCATTCGTTAAATTCGTATGGACGTAACGGACAAGTGCAAGACGCGAGTGACTGGTGATATGACCAACACCGTGCACGTTGAAATCTGTTCACTCGGTATGAACGACAAACCACAAAGAGGGTGTAAAACCATAACCTACCCTAACCAGACGCGTTTTTACGGTATCCGCGGTGTTGTGGTATATCAGACACGTCCGAGTTGGGTACGTGGTAATATGATATTATGTATTGTGAGAACTTCATAACATTATATTTTTATCATAATGAATCGTCATTCGATCGCGTTAGATTGTATTATATAACAGACTGTGAGAAAACCACGACAATCGTGTCGTCGATTGTCGTTCGGCACACGACTCACGAGCAGTATGCGATCATATTATTGACGAGACGAAATCGAATGCGAACGATAGGTCATGAGTGGCGCGGAAAATATACCCGAAAAACATCGAAATATATTATCTAAACAAAAAGATATGGGTGGGCTCGATTGATAATTTTCCCGAAACGACAATGTAATTTTGATACAGCACAGATTCGAATGATAGAAATGTATGAATCGTTTAAACAAGAAAAACAATTGTTCTTGAATCGCGCGGTATCACGCAAGTAAGCTGGTACGAAAACATATTTCTTTAGTCCGGTCAAAACAGAGCGTTTTAGTATTTAAAACATCTCAAATACGCCTTGAAAAAAGCGAAATGAAATCATACGTGCACGATCGTTAGGTGGTGGAATACACGCACACCGGTGAAAATCAGTTATTCTCTTATTGTTGACCTACCACAAGAACAGGATGCGAAATCGTATGATCGTAAAACGCCGTGCGAGGTTAGGTTAGGGTTTGATGTGTTCGACGTGTTTGATGGAAATTTTGATTGACGGTGTGTTCGACAAACATGTTTTATAGTGTACAACGGTGTTTGTCAAATAAGATCTCAGTACAACCGCGATGAATGACAACGGAAGCTCGAAACTATGGACAAGTTAAACAAATTTATTTGATCTATTTGTTTGATCGTATGCGCTTTTGTTTGATGAAAACATTATGTTTGACAAACAAAACCGACAAACAAATTTGACCGCTATAGCGGCGAGGAACGACATTCAAAAAACAAAAACGAATCGATTAACTAAAACACTTTTAATAATATTATAATATGCTCGTCTATAATAAGTTATTAAATTTATACATTTATTTCACACAACTGATATTATGTTTTACGTGTCCGTCCGGGCAGCGGCGAACGTAAACTCAATTATTATTATTATTATAATTATTATACTACTACGACAAACACTATATATATATATATATATGTACGGTCAAAGTAATAATACTGGCGATGAAAAATATGTAAAAAAAAAAAATAATAATAATAATAATAATAAATCCGCGGGTCGAGCATAGGTGTATAAATAAAATGAAATATAACAATATAAATTCTGCGTTGTTATTTACAGGAGAAAAAAAAAATTACATAAAATAATAATAATGATAATTTTGGACTCGGCGACAAGGCACACACGGCGCTTATCGTTTGGACGCGGGTGGGGCCGGCGTGTGTTGCATACAGCCCTCGACGTTCTCCGGCCAGTCGCAAACGTTCTCTTTGGGTTGAACACCAAATTGGACGGGCACGGCATGTGGTGTTTCCTCTCGCCCTCGCACATGTAGTACATCGTGCAGTCCGCCTTGTCCGCGTGATAAGATATGTGTCCGTCCTCTTCCTCGCACGTCACCGACGCCGCTGCGTAACACACACGCCGCATGACGATTAATCACGCGTAGGTTATGGGTTATGCGGTTCGTACGAAAGCACTTGTTTTTCGGCCCCGGGGATACGATATGATGACGGTATCGGTCAAAAGCGCGTTTTCCCTCGCCGAAACCTAACCAAACGGATTCGCGTCTCTTCGAGTTCGCCCCGTCACCGGACTAGGTCCGAACACCTAGTTTAGTCCGAACTGCATTCGGGTCGCGGGCCCGATTTATTATTTATACTTACCCACGATAATGGCCGTCTGATCTTATATCTGATCATGAAAAGTATCTAGCGCATCCAAAGTATTTACGTTATGTTCAATCGCGTTTCAGCCACGAACGGACGTTATACGAATCGGACGAAAGTCAATATTTGATTAAACACGTGTTGACAGTAGCGGAAATGTCGAATTTTTTTTTAAAACGCTATATATACTCCGTCCCGTACAGCGCCATCTGAGGGGTTAGACGACCGAGTCATTATTATACTCACGGTCCTTTGTCGTATAAACGGTGTTTCTGCCCGTGGCTTCATACGGCCCGTCGTATTCCAATTTCACCGTGTACCCGGCCAGCTCTTGCTTCATGGCGTTGATCAACGGATATTTCCCGGTACCGCAATGACCGCGGAAGTCGTCCATGTCCACGGACCAAATCATTACACCGCCGAACCCTTCGTCCTTCAGCCAGTTCATCTGCGGGGACACGAAACCACACAATCAGTCGGTGTTCATTTTTCACCACACAGTACGACTTGGCGCACCTTCGTTTTCAAACTCCTCTCGTCGTCGAAACCGATCCATTGGTCCTTTCTGTACGCGAACGGCACTTGTTGCTCGTTGTCCCAGACGAGCGTCGTGTTGTCCACGTGCAAAAAGTCACACACCTGAGTTGCGGCACAACAACGCGTATATAAGTACTCGAGAAACGGTTCGCGACGCTCGTTATCGCGCACGGATCGAACTTACTTCGTAGTAGGCCATGAAACCGGCCTCGGACGTGTACTTGCCGGCCGTGCCGCCGCCGGACGCCGGAGCGCCGATGTCGAACTTGGCCGGATCGACCAGCGTGAACGATCTTCCGTAGGTCGGCATCCCGATCATGAGTTTTTCTTTGGGGGCGCCTTGCTTCACCCATTCTCTGGCACTGTAATCCTATATCGAACCAGACGGACCGATTGTCACCGTTCAAACACGCACATGCATAAACATATTTTCTGCTTATCGTTTTCACTATGTTACTCACCACGGTGAGTTTCTTTTGATAGCTAGTGGCACTCTCCAACGGGTACAGTGGGCTGTTATGTCCGACTTGACGTTCCCACTGTCCGTGGAAATCGTACGTCATCACGTTTATGAAGTCCAAATACTTGGATATCTCGACCACGTCGTACCTAAACACAGACGACACAGTATCGAGTTTAGAGCGACGTCAGGTCGGGCCGGGTCGGGTAACGCTAGGCGTGCGGTTTGTCGTATATAGTCGTTCGACGCGTACCGCGGTCGCGGTCAACGCTTACCCGGCGGCGATCGCTTCGAAGCTCGCCGGCACCGCCGCGGTGAGCAACAGCCTCGGAAGACCGGAACTCTTGGACTCGCCCTCGAAGGCTAGCCGCAACTCTTTCAGCAGGTTCACGTACGCCGCCTTGTCGTCCGACCCTCTGGGATACTCCCAGTCCACGTCCAGACCGTTGAACTTGTGTTCCCGCAGGAACTCGATGGCTTCGTAAACGAACTGATTCATGCGGAACGTGTTGCCGGTGAGCTCTTTGAACGGCGTCGATCCGAACGCCCATCCGCCGATCGCCAAGAGTACCTGAAATTATCGATTGTCTTAGTCCCGTGCGGTCCTTAAAGTCGGGAACTTATCGTTCGTACTTTTCCCGCTGCACAAAAACAAGATTCGGGTATATTCTACCTGTTTATTTATTTTTATTTTTGTCACCAAATTTACCCGTGTTTACGAAAATCGTGTCGAAAACAATTTCGAGTAACGTTTTAAACGGTCTTAAACAACAGTTTTTCCCAACGCGACCACACGGTCGGCACGCTTACTTTGAGATTGGTGTTTTTCTCGCGGAGCGCCATCATGTCTTTGTACTGTTCGGCGTCCTTCTCATCGGTGAATGTCAGTTTGAATTCTTTCAGCGATCCGAACGCGTACAGCACGTGCGTGCACAACGACGGGTCGATGTTTTCCGGCGTGAATTTCCCGGCGCCGGGTCTCTTGATCG
Organism: Schlechtendalia chinensis; assembly: GCA_019022885.1. NCBI lineage: Eukaryota > Metazoa > Arthropoda > Insecta > Hemiptera > Aphididae > Schlechtendalia > Schlechtendalia chinensis. The sequence goes on along the minus strand of CM032351.1, from coordinate 2,865,470 downwards.
ACCAGCTGGTCATGTAGCACATGACCTGAGGCGCTCGCACTGAAACAAATATAACGCGAATAAACTTTGTTTTGCGAGCGAACAAAAACAAAAAAGCGTAAACAAATAAAACGCTTTGTTTACCGTTCATGTCGATCACGTCCGTCTGCGTGGCAGTCGACGCTTGGATTTTGTTCGATTTCACTTTGGACAACACTTCGGCGACGCTTATTTTGATCGGCGACGGTTTGGCGATCGTTTCCGCGGTAATGGTGTTCGCCACCTTCGACCAGTCTACGTCCTCTTTGCCTCTCTTCACGCCCCGCAGCTCTTCCCTGTGACGACCGAAACGATCACGTCACCAGCGCACGATTGTGTACAATATTGTTTTCGAGTGTCGAACAATGTGCCCTACCTGATGGCGCCGATCAACGGATACTTGACGTCTCCGCCGCAAGACGTGCCGGTGAAGTCGTCCATGTCCACCGTCCACACCATGGCGCCCGCGTACCCGTTGTCCTTGATCCATCTCATTTTGTTCCTGATCGACCGCTCGTCGTCGAACCCGATCCACTGGTCGCCGGCCAGCGCGTACGGCACTTTCATCTCGTCGTCCCACACGTAAGTCGCGCCGTTCCTCAGTATTTCGCAAATCTACAACACGCACACCGTTGATTGTCGAGTGGCCAACCGACGTATATTATCGCGGAACGCACCTCGTAGTAAGCCAGAAATCCCGCTTCTTTCGTGTACTCTCCGGCCTTGCCGCCTCCCGACGCCGGCGAGTTGACCCTGTAGTTGGTCACGTTGGACATGGTGAATGTCCTGCCGTAAGTCGGCATGCCGATGACCAGCTTGTCCTTGGGCGCGCCCATCTTGGTCCATATGGACGCGGCGTTGTCGACGCTCAACTGTTTCCGCCACTCGGAATCGGACGACGGCGCGTACAACGGCGCGTTGTGTCCCGTCTCCCGTTCCCATTTCCCGTGGAAATCGTACGCCATCACGTTGATGAAGTCCAAGTATCTACACACGAACGACGTATGGTCCGACACGCGGTGGACGACGGGGTTAAGCCACGTGTCTGCGTGTGTTACGTTATGAAATGTTGCACTCACGAAGAAACGGCCGGCACGTCGTAACCGCCTTTTATGTTGTCGGGGCCGACGGGCACCGCGGCGGTCAACAGCAGACGAGGTTTCTTCACTTCTTGCGCCTCGGCCTCGAACGCTTCTCTGAGCTCTGCGCGTAGAAATCCAAACGCACATCATATGTAACATATAAACGTCGTAAAGTACAAACACGTTGTCGAGCTGCGCACGCACACTCGCATGTCACCTTTTAGCAAGAGCACAAAGTTCTTCTTGTCTTCCGGTCCTTTCGGGTACTCCCAGTCCAGGTCCAAGCCGTTGAAGCCGCGTGCCCGCAGAAACGGTATAGCGCTGTAGATAAACGTCTGTCTCGCGTATCTGGTGGCCGACATGTCCTTGAATTTCTGCGTACCGAACGACCAACCGCCTACGAAAAACGTACAATACTCAGTTACAAGGGCGTAGTAATGATTGTACGAATTTAATGGAACGACGTATATTGTAACGACACTTAGACGTCCACTTTCCGAAAAGAAAAACTTTTACAATCGTTTACGACTCTAAAATGTGAAAATATATGAAATTACATATACTCGCACAAATCTAACGATCGATGTACGTGTTATACCAGTAAGTACGAGTAAATAATGTCTGTTTAATGAACACTGGAGATCTTAACGCGTTAAAATTCCTACCGTTCGAAATGTTGAAATTTAACAATCGCTGTGCACGTACAATCAAATAAATACTGAAATGAAAACTAAATGAACTTTTCAAGGATTTTTCCTAAAACCTAAATCGTAATACGTTCATTCGAATTGATAAAGTACTGAAAATTCGAATACTCTTTTGAAGAACTCATTACATGATATACGAGTAGTAATATATTACGAACGAGTATTATTTTTTCCATAATTGAAAATCAACTCGTCGTTAAACTGCAAGTGTCGAACAACAAATATTTTTGTTATTGCAGTAATTATAATGTCTAAACGTTGGGCTTCAGAGCAAAAGGTCTTTTTTTGTTTAATGTCATAATATACTAAACACTCTTTACGCCACAAATCGTGGTGGACAGGTAATTTATTGTCGTTCGTACTTTATACGCTTACACGCGCAACAATAATATTTAAATATTATAACTCGCACGAAAAACGGTTTGAAATGAATAATTATCAAGTAAAACCTGTTTCGGGTTAAAGATAAACGATTCGAGACCTTTACGTTTAAAAAATATAAAATAATATAAATAAATGATCGATTGATAACGTAATGTAATATGTTATTGTACGACCTTATTCGAAAATATAAATTATTAATAATATTAATATATTTGTGTAAATAACGTGCGAACGACTGTTTACTTAAAAATACGAAATGTTTGTACACCTCGTACGAGCTGGTCGTTATTCGCTGACGTGCACAATACGATTTCGTAATCATTTCACTATTCGTAATTCGAAAAAGAATTGTAGAATCGAATCCAACGACGTCCGCAGACAAAAACGAGCGAAAAACTGTCTGAACGGACAGCGTAATAAAATATTCGAACAACGTTATTGTGTTGAACATTTTTAAGTGTATCGAATGGTTTTTGGAGAGAAAAAAATGCATACGTATGTTTCGAGATGAACGTAAAAACAAAACGTTAGTAAGTAAGCAGAGAGTTGTTTTCAGCAATACGATACTTTTTGTCAGAAGAAGAAGAAGAAGAAGAAGTATTCCGAACGATTTTTTATTATTCGTGCGCAAACACGCACTTATGGTATTCGAGTAAATAAACGCTCGTTTTTCACGGCGAGACGCCGCGCTTACCCAGGGCCAACAGTGTTTTCAACTTGGGGTTGGCTTTCTTCAGGTTCTTTATCCGGTCGTACAGTCCGACCTTGCCGTCTTTGCTCTCGTCGTTCGACTCGAACGACGGACATGCGTCCTTTCTTCAGCCACCCGAAAGCGAATATCACGTGCGTGCACAACTCCGGGTCGATGTCTTCGGGCAAGTACTTACCGGTTTTCGGTCTGTACTGCGACCAGTTCGTGTAGTAGCAAACGATCTGAAACACGCGAATCGTCACTATCGACCGACACGACTTAACCAACTCGTCCTCGTACGTCCCTGTGCTTCGGACCCGAAGAGAAAAATCCGAAATCGTTTGGTTTCGGCGCGTCTACTTATTTATCGGCAAACGTTTGAAGTCATGCGCGAAAAACGAACAAACAAACACACGAAAACAAAACCGAGTTACGCGCACCAACTATTCGTAAGTGTTCATTCGTTCCTCGAGTTCGATAACAGAACGGAAACGCTGTCCAGAAGAGTTTACCGACGAGACGACTTAAAAAAATAAAAAAAATAGATACGCTTTCTAAGATAGATAGAAGGCCTTGGACGGCGTTCCCGCATAACCAACGAACAAACGATATCGTAACGTAAACTATTCCGAACGGATAACGTGTAAACAAACGAAACGCGTACGACGGTAAACGCACTTTTGCGTCTGTTAAAAGATCGCGGCTCGGGCGTGTCCGCGTGTATTTAATGTTTCGTTAATTGCTGTTTTCGTTTATTTTATTCGCTTCGCGTTTCGACGACACTCGAAAGGTAACAACGTCCTTGGCATTTACATGTGTAGCGAAATGACACGAACCTCCTACCGGCACGCGAAGTTTTCGTCCATCTTTCCGACCGAAATACCGACGGCGTCCGCGATCCCTCTACGCCGGGACGCCCGTGTTCGCTCGGCGCTTCAAAACAAACCAGACGTCCGCACCGGCGTAATCAGTCTATCGACCGGCCATCTACCGCGGCAACACCACGTAGCTCGAAAACGATCGTTTGGGCACGTCGGTTTTTTTTAAATTCTTGACGTCTCTGCACTTCTTCCACGCGTCGAGTCGTTCACTCGACCCCGCAGTGATCGTTCACCGATAAACAGCGTTCCTTAATTGTTTTGTTTCGAATAACACTTCTCGATCGCGTCTCTGTAAGTGTGAGCGTTTGCGGCACACGACAAACGCGAGTCATGGTTTTCGCCTTGTTCGCCCGCGTAAGTTGTGTCAGTCGCCGAAACGCTGTCGCCGATCGTAGCTCAAAGCAGTTCTCGTTTCGACACGCGTATGATGGACGCTGGAGAAGTATTTAGAATTTCGTCAAACCGCCCGGGGTACAATGTTATATTGTTTAATTATCACGGGACACGCGTCACGACGTTATTATTATATTGTTTCTTCGCGTCATATTATTATAAAACCAACGTTTGAATACGCGTTTATTTATTTTTTCCGATTTTCAAATCACAATCGAGTCCGTGCCCTTCGGATACGATAAATATATATATATATATTATCGAAATACACCTATGCGTACTTACAATAAATACGATTTTCTCTTTCTCCGTGTGTTTGTATCTCTCTGTCCATTTCTTTTTTTGTCTTTTCCGCCGAGAAAAACGACATCACGTTTCCCGGGTCACCACAATAGGTTTCACGGTCTTAAGGTCCGGAGGCACGTCATATAATATATATCCACGCATTATTTAGCGTATCGCTCCCGCACGCGAATACCCGAACGGTTGAATAGGATTTTTTTTTTTCTTTCTTCCGACGGAATATCGTTCGCCCGCTCGATACAATGTATTACATATAGTCGGCCGAAGGTCTCGGACTAATTTCATTGTTCCAAAGAAAATAAAAACCAAAACCGTCGTGCCCAATAACAATAACAACACGCGTTTTCGTGCCTCGTCATGGCGCGCGGCGACCCTCCCTTTTCTCCATAAACGGGAAACGACGGCTCTTACGGCCGCCCGCGTCCTTCGACCCCGCGGGCCGACGGTTTACTTTTCTCGCCGCGAAAATCGTACCTTTCCACCCACGTGCCTTTCCCGTTCCGACGGGTTTCCAAGACCGTCACGCGCGTGTATGCACACACCACTACTACGAGCTGGACAAGATATTTGTTCACATTCTCTCACTCTCTCTCTCTGTCTCTCTCTCTCTCTCGTTTACAAAATCAGAAATGCCTATCCACTCTAGCTCGATATGGTGTTGACATTCGATTGAAATGGACGCCCGGCCGTTCCGGAATTCGCTGAGTCACGCCGTCCTCCTTCTACATTCGACTCCTTGACCGACTTATGTCCCGTGCGCGAAATTCATTCCTATAAATTATGGTCTTCCTGCTGGTCGAGTTTACCGACGAATTTCTCCGGCTGGCGCAGAAGCCATTCTAGAATCCTTATATCTCTTCCCAACTATGGTTTAATAACCTAAATCTAAACAGAAGAATAATCGCTTCTTTTTCTCGTCTCCGGATCGGTCACGCCCTTCTTTCGTCTCATGCGTATAAATTGTCGTTAAACGATTTCCCTCTGTGCCCCCCTTCATAGCTCCGACGCTATTTGCGATATCCCTCGTCTGATGTTTTAGTTGCCTTTCTTTAATGCCTCGACATCGAGCCCTTTTCATACGTGTCGACTCACTCAAACGTAATTTAAACACCCAATCAATTTTCTCTCCGCGTTCAAAACTCGTCATTCTTTCTATAATTTCCTTCTTCGATCAGTCCGACATTGTAAATCTTATTTTGTATACTGTCGTTTTTCGTTTTTCTATAGCAGCCGAAACAAATAGTTTTATCTGACGTTTCAACGAAAACAAAAGAAAAAAAAGATTAAGTTTGTAGATCCTAAATATGAAAATTAGAAAACCAAAAATGTTTTTCATAAAACGCTGTGGATAATGTCGAAATAAAAACAAAGTACCGAAAATCAAAAATCCGTCGGTTTACGCGTACCTTGTATCCTCCTTCGTCCTGGTGATCCTTAGCTACGTGTCTTTCCGTCGACGCGTCCGTGCCCGACTTCCTTGTGGCGATGCGATTGCGAATTTTGAACTTGTTCACCGAAGCTGAAGTTTCCATGTCCACGACCGCAGAGGTGACCGCCGCTGTCGCCGAGTCCGACGACGACGTTGCCACCGCCTGCGCGTCCGACGCTGGCGGGTTCTCTTGGTGCAGTTTGTTGCCCGTGGGCCGTCTCAGTCTTCTCCGGACGGCTGTGAAATCGGGAACAAAAAAAAAAAAACAAAAAACAACGTTCGACTTGAATTAGATGATCGAAAACCAAAAAATAAACCTCGAACCGCTGTGAGCGCGTGTCGTCAAATACTACGGGTTTTTCCGACGTTATTATTTCGCGTTCTTACGAACCTAACCTTACGCGTGTTGCGTGTCCTACGTTGTCGTTGCACGCGGAGTTTTTTTTTTGGATTGCGGAATCTCGAGACACAACGACGAACCACGTTTTCGTTTGTTTACAACGAGACGAAGTCTTCTCACGATCATTTAGAATTTTGAAATCATGCGTACCAAAATAACTTTTTTCTTTTTAAATCATTGACTATTATTATTTTAACGGGTTCCGTGTAATGTTAATTGCTCCTGAACATTTTATATATATATATATATATAATGTTTGTTCCCCCGTTTATCCTATGAACATTTGAAATCGAGTGCACAAAATAATTGGTTCGATTAAAACAACCGGGTATAAATCCAATCCAATCGATTTTAATTCGATAAAAAGAATACGGTTTATTATATTGATTCGGACGAATAGTCGAAAAAATAAAAACTACATTCATTCCTTTTATTTAAATAAAATAATTAGTGGTTTATTTTCGAAAAAAAACCATTTTTTTGTTTTTTTTTTTTTTGTTAGTTCGCCTGCACGATAACGATATAAACGATTTAAATTATCATCAAAAAAACTACTCGTCGAAAAAAGAAGCACACGTGTAGTTGTTTCTCGTTTCGGTCGAAATTCCGTTTTATCGTGCCGCGTAATAAAACCACTACGTGCAATGGACACACTCTGTACGCGTATGACGAAGACGGCCGTGATCCAATTATTATTATAATTATTTTTATTCATTTTTTTTTTGTCGAAAACTGAATCTGATCGAAACTTAGGATTTACGCGACCTCGTTAAAATAACGTCAGAAACTTTTCCTCTGAATTATGCATTTAGAACCGCGATGGACAACTGGAGCGTGGGAAGGAAAGTATTTTAATAAACTGGCTGTACGAATAAATATCACGCGATATACGGACGGCCGTGTTCACCCAGTTTCGAAACCGTTTTCTCGTTCGGACCAATAATGTAATAAATTTTTATTATATAATAAAAAAAAATTGATTATAACACGCTCACAACGATATCGAGTGTCCGTCAAATTATTCCCGACTTCCCGATATCGGCGCGTGGCACTAGTATGGACACGACCAGTATTGAAATTTGTCGAAACCGTTGTCGCTTTTTTTTAATTTGAATACAGAGTCCATACTTTGAGGTTATTTTGTTTTGCTCGCACGGTGACGCGGAAATGAAAAAATACGTGCTCGAAACGATTAAAGTCAGTGTTGCTTTACTTAAATCTAATAATTCTGATATGATTAAAGCGTTAATTAACTTTATTTTGAGCACAGGCTTGCGCGTCCTTTGTTCTGTCCTTTTTACGATGTGTAGTTTTGCTTTGTTTTGGTTTTTTTTTTTAAATTTCATTTAAATTTTTGTTTTTTTTTCTCGCGTTTCTCTTAGTTTTAATTAAGGTATGACTCGTAATTGTCGAAATACGATAACTTTTGGTTAACATTCCAATAAAAAAAACGATTGAAATGTTGCTGTAGAGAGGATTTAACACACGCGTACCCCAGTACGTATTTCGACGATAACGATTAGTGCGTATCTCGTCATGTGTTTACCTATGACTAACCTATATGATCCTGAGACATACATTTACAATACGTCGACGAATACTCCGAATTCTTGAACGCGAACTCGGTGCGGTTTTCAAACGCGTGCAGAGTTTCTCAGTCGTATACCACGTGGGATTTTCAACGATATTTTGAACCGGTAATGTTGACGCGATTATTATTATTATTATTATTATTGTTATTATTGTATATCCGCGTCGGCAAATATCGCGACGAACAATACCGTTGTTTGATTAATCGGTCGGACGGCAGCAACACCCACCGCACCGTCATCACTCTCGATTTTATCGAACGATTTCCGTTCGCCCTTCTCTTGAACTCGAGATGATGGTGAAACGAAAATCGGTTTTCTACGATACGTGTCCACGTTTACACCGGTATGCAATTTTATAAAAGCGTTGTTACGGATTTATTTGTCGACCACCTGTTACACACGTCGGAAGCAATCATAGACCGCCGTTGTTAGCGACGGAGATACAGATATTGAGAAACGTAGTCGGTCGATATATTCCGGTTATTAAATTTTTTAAAAGGAAACACACGCACACACACACACAATCGACGGTGTCGAACCCACGTCGATGTGTGTGTGTGTGTGTGTGTGTGTTATATATCCAAGTACCTAAATGTTGAGTAACCGACGACGTCGCCGCCGGGAGCTGGTCTAGCTGGTCTCCGCCGCGATACGTACATAAACGACCGATATAGAACGTGTGTAAACCGGTGCGTGTGTAATTGTGTATTATTATTATTTGTATATATATTGATACGTAAACCGGCGCGCGCGCACGTGTGTGTGTGTGTGCGTGTTTACACATTAGTACGGGATCAGCTGTTTAAGGACGGTATAATATTCTTATGTTATTACGGTTGAAAAGAAGAGAAAAACGAGAGCGTTGCCGCACGGGTCGTTGACAAAGTAAGAAGTAAAAGGCGTGCGTGTGTTCTGTGCGCGAAACGACCGTTTGCGAGTGGCGAAACCGGTTCTGTCCCCGAGTCCGTCGGAGATTATCTCTCATGCGCCGCGGCTCGTTATTTGCACGTCGTGTGTTATGATAACGTGAGCGTCAACTCGATTCCTATTTGAACATCGATATGTAGGTTAGGAAGACGAATTTTCAGTCAACAGCTTCCGGACGTATCTCGAGTACCAGCGTTGTGATGCGCTCGACCAAACGAAATACACGCAATATTTCCGCGCATAAGAACATTTCGCTTAAAGTAGAGATGACGTACACGTGTGAAACTTACGGCATTTTTTTTTCAAAAACGTTTCGAACGCGTTCGACTCACTCGCGGAGGCAATCATTTCCGAAAAGTATATACCACGTTACCGACGTTTGTACGAATACTGTACAAATAATACAACATAACAGACGATAAAATTAAACGCGAATTATCTCAAGAACAACATTAACGACGGAAAAATACACACACACACACACATGTGTTTGTTCGCCATACTACGTATACTGTGTGTCCGTTCGAATGGCACATATAACACGTGTAAAATAGCGCATCAAAACGAAAACCGTAAAACTACGATTGAGCTCTGAAACGTATTCGCCCCAAGTCTAATAAACGAATAACGTGATATCTGCCAGTTGTTCGCATCGAGAAGTTTCGATTCGATTCGATATCGGTTCATGACGTTTATTTATTTTCAAACAAACCGTTTTAACGTAACGCTAAAAATTTTATTCGATTTTATCTGTAATCGCGCTTCGACCTTCAATCGGAGATTTTTGTATTCGTATACATCAAACGTAAGTCACAAGGCCGGACGAGTTGAAATGTTAAAAGTTAACTCAGAAGTTTTTATTTATTTTTCACAACTTTCGACTTAACGAGTAACTAATAAAAAATAATAATGAGTTATTATTCAAAAAATTACGAAGTTATTGTCAAATCGATCGCAACAATTCATATGATATTGTGTAAAAACAAAAATGAAATAATAACGGTCACCGCCGACGGCGATAGGTATACGAAAATAATAATAATATATTATAATATTAATGAAAATCTAAATTAGAACGTTCTAAATCGGGTACGCGTTATAAGATAACGCGAATTTTGTAATAAATAATAACGTTTAAAATGACAGTCGTGACTGTCATACCCATGAGCTATATTTTTCGAAAAAAACATAATAAAAACCCGTGAGTTCATGTGTAATATAATTGAATTAATATGAACTCATTATTCCGACACGTTTCGTACAGTCGTAATATTGTCTCAGATATTTCAAAAATAGACTATACGCGAAAAAAATATACGTGTACGTACGCGATTAAAAAAATGTCTGATCATGTCTCGACCGTCTCGTTCGGATCACTCGGTGCTCGAAACGGTGATAATTTTCCACGGTTTATTTGCACTAGTCAACGTTTACGATATTTTGTTGACATTTTAATATGCGTGCGCTTATCGACTTCGGGTTTTATATAATTCCTATAAACACGTGCGGGTTCGTGATTCGTAATAAAACGCAATGGCCTCGGGACACTTTTGTACTTTTCGTTTCGGAATGATTTTGAATTTTAATGAAAGACATCACTAATATTATCCTAACCGAGTTTTGAAAACGTATTTCGAGTCGTTAATTCTCTGATGTTGACTTCGTATGTTCGTAGTGATCAAAACAGAGTATTCGAACACGAAATGCAATGTTTTTGGAACGAACGGACCCATGATGGTCGTGAACTATCATGTCGGATGGGTGACTTGACAAGTATTATTGACGTACACAGTATTTGTATATAATATTAATTGAAGAACTTAACCTTATTATTTATTCCCCTTAACCGCGGCGAATCGAACTATACATTAAAAGACCAAACATATAGTACCTATACTCGTATAGTCGCGTGCTTCGCACTTGTCCGTCAGTAAATCAAAAATTTAACTCCGAATTGTCGCGAAAAACCATTTGGCGATAGGTAATGGGGAAATGTATGGAAATGAAAAGTATACAATTACAGTTATTAAAATACACGCATAATAATCGTTCTTTCGAACTAAAAACTTCTTTTCCTACGTTTTAGATTCAGCGAAAAATGTATCGTTTTACTTATTGAATATAATAAACTACAAACGTCTCTCGGAATCTCGGTACAAGATTTTCAAATTTAAAATAATGACGAAACTCTAAAATCATTGTTTGAACCGATATCCACAGCAGTCGCTACCTATTTAAAAAAAATATATATATATTTCAGTTGGCATTTGCAATAAAACCATAATTTTTCGCAAGAAAAAAACGAGCTAAACACCCAGATGTTTAAAAAAAAAAAAAAAATATGTCTACTTAAACGGGTAATAAACACTGAATCGTTGTACAGGTCCGATGGACAGCTCAACGCATGTTTCGCAACGTTATCGCAATATTTTCCATAAAAATAGATACAATGCCGCTGCGATTGCAGTCGTCTGTTTGACTGCGAACCGCCGTTATATAATCGCGTGAGTCGCGTCGTAACTGTACACACACACACACACACACATATATACATATTAATTACACACTTAAACGAGTGTATTGAACATATCGTTCGATCTCTTCCTATACACCGTGACCGTGTATACGACACGTAACAGTGATACATTTTGTGGCGGCCCGTTGTGGGACACGCGTAGATCGCGTTTTCAAAACGGATTCTCGGGGGGGTTGAGGAACCGGTGCCCCCAGATGAAATCGCGAGTCCGTTTGGATTTTTTTTTCTTGAACCTTGACCCGAGGCGTTCGACGCGTACAACGACCTTGCGCCGCGCACGAACATGTCCGGAACGTGTGTGTGTGTGTGTGTGTGTGTGTGCGTGTGTGCGTGTGTGTGTGTACACGTGGTGAAAGCGAATCGGACTTCCTGCAGAAAAAGTGCAACGCAAACGGTCGCGCGGATCCGACGCAGAGGGAGACCGGCGAGACGTTAAAGAAAACTTATACACACGCACAACACCTTTACCTGTTGTACACACCGGTCACGTGTATGTGTGTGTGTGTGTACTTGGGGAGAAAGCGTACCGTTTGGCACACGCTAATGTGTATAATGTGATATTGTGTGTGTGTGTGTGTGCAGCCGGCGATAACTATATAACGTAAAATTACGCCCCGGAGCGAGATTATAAGTAAACTGCGTGCGTGTGTGTGTGTGTGTGAATAAACGTGTGAAGCAACAGGTAGTCGGTGCAGTCGATCGATATCAACGTACGTATATCATTAAGTGGAACTCGGTCGTCTTGTTCTTTTTTTTTTTTTTCGCCGTGACGTGATATAATATTATATATAAATATGTGTGTGTGTGTGTGTACTATCGAATTTGGAACGTATAGCGATGATATAATAATAATAATATGTATAATGTGTGTGTTATGGAAACGGTATGAGACCGGTCATGTTACTACTGTTAACGTGGTCGCGATTAACAGATTTCATTGTTGATGCACGATAGACGTAATCTAATAACCGATGTAATAAATTCGTTTCGCGAAAAACGCATTTTAATAAACAATTATTGCGTTTGAAAAAAAAAAAATAATAATATCGACTTTATCACGTAATTTCCTTTTTACTTGAAATATTTCGATTTGTATTTTAAGATACATAAGAGTGAAAAATATACGCGTTAATATCAATGGAGAGAAAAAAATGGAATACAACTTTATCAACACTGACTGGCAGACATCTGGATCGCCAAATGACTTATACGATAATATATTATTATGTGTTCTCATCATTGTTAGTCAGTGGATCTCTATTTTCGTCCGGCGCTAACAATATCAAAAACTAATGTCGATGTGTTTAGATTTGCACATTTTGTCTGGGTTATGCACAACACACACGATTCAAACATCACTCGTAGGGACGTCGGTATCCGTCGAGGAACTTGTACACGAATCGAGTGATCCTGAGACTATGCGCGTTCGTCTTGTCTTTCGATGAACTTTCGCTTCACACGTTTTTCTCGACATTACAGAAAACAGTAATAACATTGTCCGGTATCCGATCGTTTGTCGTATTCAATCATTTTTATGATACGTTTTTACTACGAAAAAAATGTGCATACCATTGCAAAAGGTGCTTCGGGTCAGATGTTGAAACACGTTTTTCGAGAGGCAACATTTTTATTTGTCGTCATTATCAAGTCCATGAATAAGGGTTCTGATTGTACAATATGCGAGGAGTACAATGAACTCGAAAAAAATAAGCCATGTATATTAGTCGTTGTGTTAGGCAATACGCTCACGCGCGTGTCGGTGTGTATACATAATAGTAAGTAGCCGAAACGTAACGTGTTCACACGGGTGTTTCGATATCATGAGATATTTCTATTTTCCTGTATATGATGAAGATAACACTTTTTTTTTAATAACGATGCGAACCCCGAATACGAAAACGGCGCGCAACGAGGTTATCAACAACAGCACACGTATTTTTCGGCGCTTGCGGTTCATGTTCGCCGTCGACGGGCTCGTCGTTTATTTGCTCGGGCGCGCACCACGCGCCCGCCGAGCGCATTATTCGACACACGGGGCACGGGCGTGTTTTCGTCCGAATCGATGAACGCGAAAAAGAAAACCGGACCCCGACACGCGTCCGTCCGACTACGGGACCGGTCGATATCGCGTCGGTTTCGGGCCGTTTTCGCCAGGCCCCCGTTCGGATCGCGACAAAAGCCATTCGTCCTGTCGCGCCGGACGGGACACGGACGAGACAGCTCGCGGCACGTCCCGTACGAAATATGTACGCGAATTATTGCGCAAGTCCGATTTTCCGTTTCCCCGTTCGTTCGCCTATTTTACGCGTACAGTCACGGTCACGCGTTCGTGCGGAGCGCTCGACGGCCGAGGAACAACGAGAACGTTACGGGCTTACAAATCCGGACGCGTATGCGCGCGCGTACGTCAATCGTAACGACGCCGCGAATCGTCATGAACACGGTGTACGTTGATGGTTTGTACGCCCGTTTCACATCGCACAGAATAGGTCCGTCACCCTGGCCCTGCCGCTTTCCATTTTGGAAAAAAAAAAATACTCGAAATTATGTAATATCGTTTGTAATCATTTGTAACCACAAAAAAAAATCGAAAAGTCCACTTCAAACCCTTCAAAACGGGGTTTTTGATACCGCAGGCCCCCTATAGCGTCACCCTGTTTGAAGTGGACTTTTCGATTTTTTTTTTTGTGGTTACAAATGATTACAAACGATATTACATAATTCTATGCCATTTGCAGAAATGTAAAACTCGAATTTCCCAATGGCAGGGCCAGGGTGACGCTATAGGGGGCCTGCGGTATCAAAAAGCCTGTCTTGAAGGGTTTGGGGTTAGTTGCAAAAAAAATTTACGGTGGTTACAAATGATTACAAACGATATTACATAATTTTGAATATTTTTTTTTTTCCAAAATGGAAAGTGACAGGGCCAGGGTGACGGACCTGTACAGAATAATGAATAACGTGTTGTCCGTCGACTCGGAACGCCGAAACGGTGATGGGACACGGCTCGCGTATGTGTAAACGAATCGTTTACACCACCGGTACGTCGACGTAATAGATAGCGAAATACTCCTAATGCTACGATTTTGCGATTAGGTAAATAAGCAGCGGCTATTGATTACACGCAAGTTGTATTTGGATATTATAAATAGGAGTATTAGGTTAGGTCAGGAATACGATGACTTACGAACGACGACAATCCGAATATTTCAGACCGATATATTCGAGTAGCACGTTCGTAGCCGTATTACCGTGAGCGCTTAACATTGTCGGGCAACGGAAGTGTATAAAAAAAAAAAAAATATTTTAGTTGTGCAAACGTATAGTGCAGTTATCAACCGCTATCAACCGTCACGAGATGGGCGACGCGCTTGTGAAGAACAAACGTCGATCGCTACACGATTTTCACCGGTTCCAACTAAAACCATATCGACGGGGAATCGCACTCGACCGGTGTTTCGAGGCCGCCCGTCACCGTTTTCCGATTTTCGAACTTACTCTCGGAATCTGTGCGGGTGCATAGTGTCGTTAAGACGATGGCGACGAACAGCAACTTAAAGTGGAAGCACAGCTTATATTTCCTGTTTGTCTGGAAAAAAAAAAAACAAAACAATATTAGCGACCGTTCGTATAACGTCATGATAACCATTCGGTTCGTTACGATCTGTTCGTTCGTTTTATTTATAGTTCATCGAAATATTTCTGAACCCGGTGTGGTTCGGGCGTATTTGACCGTTTTTGGACATCTACGGAGATTCGTTCGAAGTACGTAGTACCTCACGCACCTGAATATTTAATTTACTCGTTGTATTTCGCGTTATTCTTTTTTAAAGTGAAAATAGAAGATATATATTTTTATTTTTTTTTTTGACAAACACGTGGCACGTTTTCTAGACGATTCATTATAAATCGTTTTCAAAATAAACGTCGATATTATCGTATATCCCGTAATAAGTAAGGTAAATATCGTCCGGCACCGGGACTCGACTATTAGTATCCGAATTTCAAACACTCGTCCAAGTCTCCTACTTGCGCGAAGAAAAAAAACTTTATATTAAATCCCACCTGGAAACGTCCACGCAGACGACGGAAATAAAGTAATATACGTATACATGTGCGTGCTATAATGACTATGTAATATTTCGCCGCGACGAGATTGGCCACGGTGAATCGGATTCACGTAGTGTATTTTAACACTTTCCTCGTCCGCGAGCGTAAGCGTTTTTATGTACGTGTATAGAATAGAAAAAAAAGTATATATAGAAAAATATGTCTATATATAAAAAGAGAGAGAGAGAGAACAAAAAAAAAAATAACGATTCGACGGCTTTCACCGATTTTTCTGACACTCTTTGTGTAATAAATAATAATAATATTGTTATTATGACCGGCGAAAATTCTTATTCTTATTATTATTATATTGTTCGCAACGTTTTAATCGTCTATATGATATATAATGGACAGCTGTTGCGTGTCTGAAACACGTCCAGTCAAAAAACGGCGGCGAACGATTTCGGTTTTCGGTGTTTGTATATGTAAAAACGATAAAAAATTAAAAATTAAAAACACTACACACCGCATAGATTTAACGGTACAATCGTATACTATCAAGGTCGTAGCTAGGACACATTTTCGGCGGGGTGAGGGGATTTACAACCGAATCATATATTTTAATAATAGTTTTAAAAAAACTAACATTAATTTTAAACAAAAAAAACTCTATAATACATTAATATTGATATACAACTAGGTTGAATAACGTGATATTATAATTTTATATACTATTAAAAAAATTCAGGGGGGTTGAACCCCCCCCCAAATACGGTCTTGTATACTATGATATGATAATATATTATCGAGTGCGGACGAGTGAACGACTCGAATCCGCGAAACTCTCAGTGGAGGGGAGGGGGGGTGTGCTCGAGGTTTACTCGAGGTTTACTCGCGAAACGGTTTTCGGAAACAATCGCCGTCTTGCCGAAATCTTTCTCGTTTGGGTCGAAATGTTTTCTCGGTTTTATTGAAAATGTTCGTTTCGTGTTTTTAAAACGGAAAATAATCAACAACACGATTAAGACCGTTTAAAAACGAAACTTTTTTCTCTTTCACGTTCATGTTATACGTTGCGGCGATTGTCATTTATTTGTTTTCGTATACTTTACGAGTTTGTCGTAAAAATTAATAACATTTAGGTCTCGGGATAGTGACCACGCGAGACGACGTAAAAATTATATTTTTTCTTACGGCATTTTTAGAACGTTGTTTCACAAAATAATAATGTATTGAATTTCGATTTATTGGTAAAATAGCGTGTATTGACATGCATGCAGTTGTTTCTAGACGAAAATAATTAAAAATCGGTTTTCCGGGCAAAAATACAACTGTATGGAGTGAGTAGGGTAAATCTTGAAAACGTGTGTCGGTTTCAATAGCGAATTGTCATTTATAAATAAACAAGACTCGCGTAGTGCCCGCTGCGGTAGGTAAGGTATATATAGGTATATATAAGGTATATATCGAACAACGAACAACATTTGTTTGTTATGGAAATGAGATAAACGTAACGAGACGGAGAGAGTGTACAAGAAAATAATAATCGCAAACGGATACACGCGCGAACAACATCCTTTCGTTTTTATGTTTTAATTTATTTTGAAACGTTCCGCAGAATTTCGATTGGTTCGAATCGGAACAAATGCGAAAGCCAAAACCGCCATACAAAACCATTAGGGAGAACGCGCGCCGAAATCGTTTCAATACGTTTCGATTCTCGATGACGATAATAACGGCAATAATAGTAAACGACGACGATAATGATAACAATGATAACATCATATCAGAGACGTCTCGTCCGCGCGTTTAATGAAACCAACAGGTCTGTTCAGGTCTGTTCGGCTTTCACCGGCCAGAAGAACGTCGGCACGCGCACAATACAACACCGTCGTGTTTTTCCCAGCGGCGCGACGCGAACGCACGCGGTTCTCAGACACACACAATCCAAACGGTACGAACATGACGAACACGCCCTTTTACGTTGTGAAGTCGGCTGTGGACGGTGACCGGACTGTAAACCCGTGTCCCGCGCGGTATAGGTCAGTAAATGTGTTATCGTCGTTGCCCACGCGGTTTATTTTGTTTTTGGTCGCCGCCACTGCGCTGTATCAGGTCGGCCTGACCCCACACGATACCGGTTCACCGTGCATGACGGTTTTGGTTCTGTTTCTTGTCTGTTCGTCGCGGGTTTCGTTTTTTGGACTAGCGGCGAGTTTTCGAATAAAACGGTTAAGCACGTATATATACGTGTGCGTGTGACTGAAACGAATGGAAAATTCGCAATAAACGTGAAGTTCTCAAGTGTCGACCGTATTCAACGGTCGCGGTGTCAGGGAGATCGGTCCGAGTGGAGATTTTTTCTCGAACAATCAATATTATATCGTCGTTATAAACGTGTGCTTTATTCGCGGCTTTCGCCGGCCACGACAGGGCGTAGCCCTCCCGGTCGACCTTGGACGCGCGAACGTCGTTTCTTCGTGCGTCCCCAACGCGTTCGTAAACAAATATACGTTTTTACCGGACTGGCCGAAGTCTGAATCTGAACAAATCTAATAATCCATCCCAAACGCTGTTACGAGATTTTCGTACCGATTCAAAACCCTCAATCGAATTATAATACACAACAATGCTGACGGACAAGTGACGGTAATCAAATTTTTTTTTTTTGAGGGACTACACAAAATGTAGGGGGGCTTAGCCTTTGCGTCCACGCACACGTCTTGTCGCGACGGACGACCACCGACTGTGTACAGTGACGTGTTTAGGGGAGGTCAGTTCCCCCTGGCATCACGTTTTTTGGGGGGGCAGCAAGCATTTTCAAGGGTTTTATTTGAATATAATATCACTATTTTTGTTTCTGAAATATTTGATGTTCGACGTTTTGTTTCACAGTTAGGAAAATAAATATTGTCAGACATATATACACCCTGTATATACCCGACAACGAATTGTATGCTATTGTTTTATAGTTATAAACATTAACGAAATATTGATTTACATAATTTATTTATTATTACTTTTACATAAAATATATGTCTTAAAATGGAAGGGATTGTGTTTGTCTCAGAAAATTACTTGGTAAAGCGGTTTTTTATCTTTTTTCAATGCAGTAAGGAGGTCAGAGGGGGGGGGGGAAGGGGACAACAAATAAATGTGTATCTAGGACGAAAAAACGCTAAATACATCACTGACTGTACGTGACTTTGAGTACGCGTCGACCGCCAAGTACAACGTACGTAACGCCGTTTACAAGAGCTTTATCTCCACGTTTCCATAGGTTTCGACGTGAAAAAAGATACGAGAGGAACGTGAGTCGGTAGGCACGGATTTACACTTGCAAGTGTGTGTTTTCGATTCCAGTTGAACGCGTACGTTAGAACGTTGACGTGTACGTACCGTCGCGAGTAACGTGTTCATCGGTTTTAATGGCACGTTTCGCGGGCAAAAACACGTTATTTTGATTAATTGCAGTTATCAAAACGATTCCGAGAGGGGGGGGGGGGGGGTTGCGAAAGTCGTTTTATAATATATTTTACATTTTTTTTTTCTTTTTGTACCGATCGTATTTTAATAATTAACTTTTTCGAACAATAGCATTTCCCGCGTGTTTCGTTCATTCTTTTTTAACGCGTGTTTCAGCATTTTTTTAGTGCACAACCGTGCATAAATAATAATAAACCCGTGCGTGATTTACTACATATAATAAGAAACAGTAGACGGGAAAATTTTTCTTTTCTTTGCGTCTTTTAATCGCGCGTTATTTAACACATTCGTGTTATATTGTACGAACACGCTATGAAAACGGCGTGAAATCTAAGTGATTTCTAAGTAAAACGAAGATCCCGTGGAAAACGCGAGCGGAAAAATAGGAGAAATATATGCATACGTTAATATTATTAATTTTCAAAAGAGAAGGCGGCGCGCACGAGTGTGTATAACATTATACATGTTCTTCAAGGGAAACCTATCGGTGACCCACTATTCCGTGTAACCTTATTGTTGTTTCCATAACAATCGTTTTTTTCCCGTACATATTATTGTGCATGAAAAATGTAAAATATTCTATTTTCGTAAGGATCCCATTTCGAACAATAATATAATATCGTCGTTTCTCTTTACTCTACAATCCTACGTCGTGACGGACAACCCATTATCGGCCGAATTGTTATCAGGTACACGTGTGTGTGTGTGTAGTGCCTCGAAAAAAGCATAATATACATAACATAATTTCTCGAAGTATAGAACGTATAGAAACAGGTGAAGTTTTGAAATACTTCTGGGAAAAAACAATTTAAACACTTTACACGCGCGTGCGTCGGTGGAAAATTGGTAAAACGCGCGTAATTGTAATATGATATTATTGTTATGAACACTGGGACAATATAACTATAGGGAAACCGTTTGAAGCCGTCCGAAACACAGAATGTGTGATTTCCACCCTACGAAACGAGCAGGCGAACAGAAAAATTTCGAACGCTGCGACACTCCATTAACATTAACCAGTAACGTTAGACGGAAACACTTGGCTACAAACAAACACTGTGCAAGTACGCAGAAGGAGATTTTTATAAACGGGAAGTGGATCCGGTCACACTGCATGTATCACTATATATTTATAATGCAAAATATGCATGCCCGGTGTGGACAAATTCCTGCAAAACAGCTACCAATACCAATACTTTATATTATGACACGATGCTAAAAACAGACCAAAAAAAAAAAAATTATATATACTTGGTGGTATAACATCAACGACGGATCAGACGAAATATCGCAGCAGACATCGGAGGGATAAAAACGCAATCATACGTACGCGCCCAATGTATGAAATAAAACAGACGAAATTTCGACAGAAAATCGAGAGCTGTATAAAAACAAGTCGGACGATTGAAGAGAACGTGAACCGGGAAAGGGTAGAGTAATGAAGACGAAGCATGACAGTAAATGACGAGTACGATACTATAACAACCGAACCAACAGAAGAGTTACGAATACATGAAGATAAAACCCTCCCGAGAAAACTTTGGAGAACAATGAACCGAATCAAAGCGACATGTTGGCGAGTAATGAAGAAGAGATACAAGATAAAAAGCACATATTTTTATGTCCTAAATTTGAAGGAACGTGTAGGCAAGAAAATGTGGACAAGATGAATGACAATGTGGTAAAACTGGTGGCTTACTGGACGGGGAAGATATATGACTGCTAATATAACTGGACATGAATAGAATTATTATTATATTAAGTCGACGACGGAAAGGAGGTTAACCGCGGCCGTAATGTCACGTGCGTTACAGCCCGATTGAAAAAAAATCGTTCGAATCTACGATATTATTATATTTCACAAGAAAAAAAAAATGAACGGTCAGAGAAATAAAAAAAATTATGCCACCCGTTTCGCTCCATTATTATAATAATTACGCGAGTCCTGTTATTACGAAGTCAAAGTATAAAACAGTGTCGTGTACCGATTAAACGCGTGCGTATCCTTATTATTTATCTTGATATTAATATGTATATACGAGTATACAAAGGAACAAACGTTTTAGATCATACGAGCTTGTGGCGAAACCATTGAATATCTTTCATTGTTTTTCCACAGAGTTGTTCAAAACACTTCGCCTGCGTCATCTTTCTTTTTTTACATATTTTTTGCCCAGGAAATGAATGAGATGATTGTAATCAAATTGTTTGACATAAACGAATGAACGACACGGGATATGGCGAAGACAGGAAAAGACGTGATAATTAGCATTAGTATGCGTACGCGAAAATCGTTCATTTTACACAAAATGTGAACATTGAACGCTTCAAAAGTGTGGTGTTTGAATGATTATTAAAGTGTTGCTGTAAAATAAATTACGGTTAACGACGCCGTATTGTCGGTTCTTAGAATTTCAAATTCACAAACGCAAGAAGGGTGGAAATCATTACATTTTTCCAAATGCAATTTTCATCCCGAAATCGATTAAAATGTTTAAAAACTGTATGTCCGCGTAAACGATGTGATCGATAAAAATCTCACGTGTTTATTTATAATAATAATAATAAACCAGTGCGTTATTAACGATTATAGTTAACATTCAGTTAAGCAGCGCGTAAACGTTTATACGAATGAAAATAAAATCTAGTAGAGCTCTGTGCTCTGACCAGAGGTCGGATGTTAACAAATTATCTCGCGTCCCGTTCCGAACGTTTTCGAGACGACGTACGTTCGACTAGTGCTACTGATGACGTTTATTCGTCGTACTCGCGGGTTTCCGATCCCGTTCGGCAGTAATCGAACGTGCTCATTGCGTGAAGATATGTCTGGTACGTCGCGTACGGTTTTCCACAACATGCCGTCGTTTAACAACCGTTTGACGTTGCGTTGGCCTAATAAATATATATGCATACGAATATACACACAAATAGACGGGAAACGTACACAACGAACTTCGCCGATGACTTTCAACTGATCGACAAAGTTGAGTCTCGAGTTTGATTTTTAACATTTTGTGTCGGTAAAGCCTAACCTAACCCTAACTCAACCGGTATGTTTTCGTATCGTCTTGATTTCAACGAGTCGACAAATCGTTTCACACGATTATTTTAAGCACCGAACCTTTGAGCTTTGAGACTCGGACCCCCGTGCGTCTAGCTTCGGGTCGGCGGGCGTGGTCGCGCGAGTGAACTCTCATGACCCACGCGTAGTCGACGGTCAAAAAAAAAAAACGAATATTGCGCGATAATGTCCGATAAATATATTATGTATAATATCAATCACACATCATAAAGTCACGTCCATTTGTGTCGTTATAAATAACAGCCTCCGGGTGATACACGCGCGCGAATGGGCGTTGTCGCCGGACCATATTATATTATTATTATGATTATGATTATTATTATGATTATTATTACGCGTTTTCATAGTGTGTGTTCGCTCTCTCGCGTGCCGGTCGTGTAACGAAAGCCGAAAACCATGACTCACCACCACCACTACTACTGTTGCTCGATCGTTTACGAAAACCGATCTCGTCCGCGGCCGAGCGTATAAAAAATAATTGATATTCCGTTCGGCACCGCGCTCGAAACGTTGCGTTATGATCACAGTTTTTTTTATTATTATTCTTTTTTTTTTACATTGTGTGAATAATAATAATAATAATAATGTGGTCAATGATCTATTGCATACGGTTTGTGAAAAATGGATAGGTACGCGGGAGACGAGAATTATTATTATTATTATTATTATTATTATTATTATTATAGAGCAATAGTTTAAGTATAGTTGTAGTAATAACGACGACATAATAATATTATAACGTACAGTGGTACAGACGTATTTTCGATCGGTAACCGATCGGTCAAGCGCGATAATTATAATAATCATAGTATCTTTCGATCATAACGAACCGTCAAGAACTAAATAATTGCACGTGCCCTAAACCGGGCGCGAAATCTACTGCCAACGGTTTGGTTTTTTTATACGTCGCACCGAAGCTGGGCCATTAACGAGTTGAAAGTCAAAATTATATTATTTTTTTCCCCCCAATTGGTCCAATTCGTATATCAATGACATTTTATCGCGTTTCGTAGGTCGACTTTCCGAAGGTGCGAAAACAGTCGATAACGGTAACTACCTATTTGCAAAGTCGCCCGGAACTCATAACCGTTCTCAGTCGCCACTTACGAGTCATGAATGATAATACGTAATATCTGCAAAAATACGAGGAACTTTATTCGACTGCTCTCGCGGACGTTTAACAGACAATACGATTTTATTGTTTTCTACAGTCATTGTTTCGTGTGACTGCAACACGATATTTATGTGGAACGGATTGACCTTTTGAATCCGTTTAAACGTAGTAAGGTACCTATTATACGAATACATACATATATATACTTATTCGCTGCGGTGAATATAATTATATTTGACGTATTATGATAATTCCGAAGGTCGAACGATCTACGCAATTATGGCGATATTTTAGCGAATTAGATAGCGAGATCTTGAGCTTAATTAAGTCGCGATTGTAAAGAAATAAGATAAAAGAAAAAATAATAAAACGTGTTGAATTAACGACAATATGGCGAGAAAAAAAATAGTATTAATTAATTATAAAGTGTATGCAATTATCGTCCACGACTTCATGAACATGTACTCGTTAATATAAATTATCTCGTATATTGGACATTTTTGGCCAATTTTTTTTCTTCTGATAATTGTTTCGATTCTGATTCGTTGTTTCGATGTTAAAAGAACAATATCGTATCTAAATTTAGACATTTATTCATTTTTGCTCGGAAAGTCCCTTTGAAAAAATACAGGCATTCGTTAACGTTTATCAAACAATATATGAAAACAATTAGGTTCACTTTCCGTTTGATATAGTTATACAGAAAAGCAATAATTTCTTTCCTCGTCACTTAGATTGAAGAACGTTTTTCAGTTTTGAAATGTATTTAAAAATATATATTATATTGTCGTGTATTAAAACGAAATGTTGTAAATATGGCTTCGTTTTCAAAGTCTTCGGCATAACTTAACGCGTATAACGTGGCCACGAATTCACAACGTTTTCGAAGTCCCTTCACCATTTTCTTCTCGACTCTGAAATGGCGTATCACACACACACACACACATATATGACGTATGGAATTACGAATTCAAATCGAAACAAGTTAGGTTTGGACGAAATCGTATATTCTACACGATTGAGATGCCGGCCACCGTGTGAAAATCATACCAAAAATCGATACGAAAAAGTTGGAAAAACTCCAAAAAAAACAAATATAAAAAAATAATAATTAGAAGTAGTCACGACGACGTGTGTGTCCACCACCGCAATGCACGTGTAACCTTCGGGGCTTACGTAACAATATCATTAAAATATCGTTTCCCGAGAATATATCGTTTGCCCCCCGGAGTCGGGTGGATGACGGGGAGATGGCGTGTCGGACCGAAATCGAAAAACGAAAACAACGCAAAACAGGACCGTATAACAATAACAATATTATCGACAATATTACACTTGACAACTGTTAAAGTGTTTTGGGTTAGGTTTCGAGTATAACATATATTTTAGTATTCGTCATTCGTCGGTCTGGACGAGCTGCCCGCGGTGCAGCTACGATGTGAACAGTATCACAGAAGTTTTGTAACTTTTCTAGACTTCGGGCGAGAACGCGAGAGAACGTGTGAAATCGCATATTACAATGTACGTTATGCGTTCGCAATGAAAAAAAACGCGCTTGAGCCATTAAATACAACGACGGCTTAGAAATTTCGTTTTAAAAGTCCGACGTTTCGAGTCAGATCAGGCTTAAACGTAAAAACTGTAATATTTGTCAAAAGAAAAAAATCCCGTATAAACGGGGAACAGTGTTGGGAAATTCTACATTATTTCCGCGTTCAGCAAAAACGAAAATAACGCGTTCATCCGAATACTATCTGTTTAAGTGTTTCGTTTACTGTGCATGGACGCCATGAACAACATACACGTATACCGTTCAATTATGTTACGGTAAGTTCTAGAAAAGTGTACAGGTTACACAAGAATACGATACGTGTTATACTATTTCAAGGACAACTTATATTATTGCTCGAAGGCCAATCTGTCAATATTAAGTATATCGTTTTCGGTACGTGTTATTTATCGGTTCGTACGGTTTCAAAAATATACAACGTTTTGAACACGTTTTTCGGAAGTCATTCCGGTCTACAAATATGATCGGAGACGCGGTCAATAAGCTATGAAAATTTCCAAAACTCTTCACCACGATGATCGAATAGCGCGCCCAATATTCTAATAGTATAATCACTTCTGTATCGAATGAGTTGGCTGTGTTTCATTCGATACCTATTATAAAAAAAATTCACAGATATCCAAATCCGTCTTTTGATTATTATTTACTAAAACAAATTATCGGTTTATTGTTACCGAGTTACTTTATGACTGACGGTACTGATTTACACGACGCATTTTGTAAAATGTGACGATACGGCACTTTAAACGCTGAGCTCCCCAAACCCTCACAGGAGTTTTTTTTTTTAAACTATACAGTCGCGACTACGACATTGTGGAAACGTATTTGTGTATACGCGAGCATTTCAACAACGGTCAATCTTAAAGAACCCCGTGTGTGTACCTGTCGCGGGACTCCGTTTACCGTCAAACACGTCCTCCTCACGGAATGCCGGACGTTCGAAGAAGAAAGGCCAGAGTCGAACTCTCGGAGACCCTCAACCCGAACCCGACCAACGTTACCGACAGAACCGTGAACCCCCCGCTGAATCGAAACCGATCTTCTCAGAGAGATTTTATGTTTGCGTATAAATATTTGTAAACGTAAAGTAAATGTTAAAAGAGTTGTTGTCCAATGGACACACAAGCCGCGGACTTTATTTAATTTAAAAACAAAAAACAAACTAATAAATAAATAGCTACATTTATTGAACTATTAATATATAACTAATATATACATAGTCAAACCAATGACGTTATTATAACGATGATATCTCAGACGACTTTCTATTTAAAACGATAATAATACTATGTTCTAGTTGGATTTTTTGTGAACCGGTTTGAAAAATCGGATAATATGATGTGTTTATTCGTGTCGTTCCGTCATACAAAAAAAACGCGTATAAATTATGACTAGAGATAAGATTTTAATGAGTTTTGCATTTATTTTTCTGTGGAAGTTCTATGCAAACATAACCAAGTGACACAATTCGTTTCCATTGTACAAAAATTCAGAATTCGTAATTTTTATTTTGGATTTTTTCTAATATATTTGTACATATACATATATAACGTTTTCGATTTCCAAAAACTTTTTTCGCTTTTCTGTTTTTTTTCGTATCAGTTGATACAATAATGGTGTATTGCCAATTCACATAATAATATTTCATTTTCTTACAACGCGTATTTAACTACGGTTGACAAATGGATTTCACAAACATTTTATAACGCTAAAAACGAATTCAAAACGAATAGTTTTCTATTTATTTATTTTATTTTCAGATCGTTTTCTGCTGTTTTTTAGGTCGTCAAAATCCTATCTTTGTTTATGACCCGTACGCTCGCCGCGTTTTCACGATCCAACGATAACAAGGTTAAGTCAGGTTAGGTCTCGTTTTTATATTATATTACGATCGAGAAACCGGAGTAAAGAAATTATTTTTGTTTAAACCGAGCGTCACGCGAAAATAAATTTCACTTTTACCGCGCCGGAGCAAATTTACAATTTTTTTCTGCCCGACCTAATCCACACGTTTATATAAACATATATATATATATATAATACCGTCCCGGAGACTATATATTGTTAATACGCATATACAGATATAGAGGTATTCGAGTAGCGCACCTGTTGCCCGCTAACCTAAACCACCTCTAACCTAACCCGTCGCGTGGGGCCAATGTAGATCAATCATGACAATGATAATATATCGTACTTCAATATATACGTATATATGTACGTATGTGTGTCGCTCGTGGACCGAAAACAAAAACGGGAGCATTGTAATTAACAATTTAAAAACAAACGCAACGTGCGCACGTATGTAGGTAGGTAGGTTAGGTCCACGCCGTCATTTGAAAATCTAATTTAACCCTTCGCCTCCTCTCGCCCGCCGTTGTACACGGTTTAATAATATGTTATTTTTCGTCCAAGGTTGGCTGTCCGTTTTCCTTTCACCCGAAACGCGGCACAGCTCGCCTCGCGTTATAAATCTGTAACGACCACATGAGCCGGTGGCGTAAAAGCGTCCGCGCCCGAACTTCACCGTTATTAACGATTTTTCCAAATCGAACGGTACGCGATCTGACGGCGCGCCGTTCATGGAAAGTATGACGTCGTCAAAAGCATATTCGACAAAAGTATTCGAAATCATATGCGAAATTCGCACACACACGGCTAACGCGAATTTGACTGTCGTCTCTGTGCATACGATCGTGTAGTGCGCTTCCCGAGTAAATCACAAACTACGCTGTCGTCTGTCCGTCTGTACGCGTGCGTGGCGTGACGTCCGCGGTGGCGGTTTATAAAATACTCCGTAGATACAATCCGACTTCGATCGGCCTGCACTGGATCAGTCCGTTCCAAACGGGAAACACCGCCTCGGTGTCAGGGTACAGTGTATTTTCGAAATTCCCACTGTAAGCCGGACACGTGAACGACGGTGTCGTTTAGGCGAACACGTTATTCGGTATTTAAAACGACGGGCGTTTTCGATTTTTCGAACAATTTACGGTCAAAAGGCTTTTGCACTGTGAACTGACTGCAACGGAACGCGGATTCGTACGTACACGCAGCGCTCCGAAAACGGGAATATTATTTATTTTCACGTAGACAGGTTAGGGTAAATCGACAAATAAACACTCGTCTGTGAATGATTATCGTAAAAGTGATCACGGTGCGTGCACCTCAATATACGTGGGTACGCGGTGTTTGCCAGTCGTTGATTAATAGCGAACCCGGTGAAAGCGATATACTCTCCGGGCCGTGTACCTATTAACGAACTATGCGCGTGTACGTTGCACGGGTATATTTTATATGTTACATCTGTTACGGACACGCACGCCCATTAAACATCACGACGTGGTGTTATATTTGGAAAAATTAAATCAATTAGAGATAATCGTCGAAATCACTCGGATGCATACGTACGTATCACAATAACCGGAACCCGCGGGACTCGAAAACACCTACAAAAACGACCTTAAAAATGAGTTTATCGCCGTGAAAAATGCACGCTCGCTTCGCGTGAAATATCTGAAAATGACCTGATAACGTCAAAAAAGAAAAAAGAAAAAGCTCTACCATAATAATTAGTAATACTTAGATTTTCATTAGAAAGTATGGTCGAAAACATTTATTAAAAAAAAAAAAAATAGAATGTATTTAATGAGTTTTTAGAGCATATAATAGTCTGCTCGAGTCGTCGGTGTGTCTGTACACACAAGGGGATGTTTTGTTCCGCCCGTAGACACGTTAATCCTTTTCTTAAACAAAACAAAAAAAATCGAAAAGACATAAAAATCCCGACGCTGCGACAAAATCTCGCGAAGAAGCATTCAGTAATCAGTAGACAACCCGTACTTCCAACCAGTTCCCTCCGCCCCAAATCACAAAAATCTCTACAATAATGTGAAATCCAAAAAAAAAATATAAAAAGCCATTGTCGATATTTTCTAACTGATTCTCAAAAACCGGATTCAAAGTTGCCGGTGAGATGATTCGTTCGGTTTTTTTCTTTTTCTTTTGTTGTTTTTCGCGCCTTTCGAAACTTTCCTCGCCTAACCCGAACTCAATAGAATATATACTGTTTTCTCCTCCTGCCGCGCATGCTTGCGGATTGCCGCGCGCGTAACGATACGACGACATAATACTAAGCCTATGCGTCATGAGTTATGTCGAGCGCCGGGAAAGGACTTTCACCGCAGACTGACTTAGACTCGGCTCAGAGGTATCAAAAAAATATCAAAAAAACTAAACAATAATCAAAATCAAAAAATATAAAAGAAAAGTGCGCGTTTCGCGTACACCGCGCGACGTCGGTTGACGATTTGCGCCCGTCCTGGGCCGTATGACAATAAATAATCGTGTCGTCGTCGTCGCGTCGTCAGGCGAATATCGACTTCACACGAATTGTTTGTTTGTTTTTTTTTTGTTGCTGCGGTTCGTCTGTCGGGCTCGATTTTTACGGGGCGACACGAGACGTGACGAGTGATAACACGAAATAATACGGAAACGACGAGTGGACGAGCGCGTTAGGTTAGGTTAGGAATGATGACGGTGATGACAACGACTAACAATCCGTTGTACGGCGGACCCAAACGGACGTCCGTCGGCTCGAGTTGACGTTCGGTTTTTCAGGAGAGAAAAAAACAATAGCCAGGAAGCGTACGCGAGTCACAACCGAAAAACAATAATCGAAAACGTATGACGCGACAACCCGGTTTGTCATTGACCGAATTGAATATGCGAATACGCATAAATACTACGATAACGTGATAATGATTTCGCGAAAACGAACGCGCGTTACCCAATACGAGTTGTTTTTTTGTTTTTTGTTTTTTTTAAATACAACGTACGCCGTGAGATTTATTTCGTAACGATATCTCTACAGAAGCACGCGGCCGTATACGGTACCGAGGAACGTACGTTTTTGAAACAGTATTCGGAGACGACACAATTTTCACATTTGTGTTCTGTAATGTTTTTTCGGGGTATCGAGAGCGTCACACCGAGAGCGTCCGTCTTCATAACGGACACGGCGAAATAAAGTTACGCGTGCGGAACTCGATGGCGTCGAAGAGACTCAGGATTCTTGTAACGTTTCCCCCACTTCCGACGTGAAAATATAAAATTTTCTTTTTTTACACGAATCTCTCGAAAACCGATTGAACGTTCAAAAATCGTCGACACACTCAATGTTCGGAGATCTCAAGATTAAAAAAAAAAAATACGATAAAAACGGGAAAGTCGATCTAAAATAGAATTCTCACGACGAAGTCAAATCGGCCGGTGCGTGTTCCCGACCCGTCACGACACGTACACGCACACCGCGTGACGCAAACAGAATATTAAAGTGTCTTGACAAACGGCAACCGTTTCCGACTCCTTGAGAATATGACGTGCGCACACGCATTCTCGAACACGGTCGCTGCCGGACTTAACGAGAAGAATATTTTCGAGCGTAAGTCTTTCGGTCAAATGTCGTCGGACGACGAGTGACTATGATTATTCAAACCACACCCCGAAGTCTTGAAACAACGTAAGCTTTTTGTCGGACGATACTTCACCGAGACGCTCGTGGAGATGCCCTCGAAAACGTTCTTCTCTTCGAGTTCGGTACAACAACCGTCTGCGCTGAAAATTCAACCCGCGCGCAACAATCTCAAGTCCTACGGCAACGTCAGTTCGTTACACGGACGGAGACGACGAAACCCCACACAACTCTCACAACTTCATAGCGTGCACCGTCCCCGATTCCAGTACGATGTATTGCTGAGTTATTTATATTGTTATTTTGTCGACGTGCTCATCTCGATAGTAACGCACGCATATAAAATATACACGCACGCTAAGCATTACACGGTTTTCCAGTTTGGTCTTCCGTTTTTTTTTTTTTTTCATCCGTCCCGAAACCGGTTCTCGTTATTATATTATTGAGATCGTAGGTTGTTTTTTTTTTTTCGTATTATTCGTTTTTATTTTCCTTTCAGGGTCGAATTCATACATAACATAACTCGCCGTCGTATCTCGTCTTACCTCTTTTTGTTTTCGTTCATTTCGTTTTTGTTTTTTACTCGACAATTTACGCGGCGATTTCGAACTTGGCGCATAACACGGTTATATAATAATACACAATACCAGAACAATAATCGGTACGTGTTTACATTTCTGGGCGCACGCGCCGTGTCTTGAACGCGTTATGCATAGCCTGGTTAGGCCGACAGTCTCGACTCGACTGAATAGGTTTGCCGGACCGCCCCGAGTACTATATATGGGATTATCGCCGGGGTTTTATTTATTTATTTAATTTTTTTGAGATCTTATTTTATAGGAAAAAAAGGCCAATAAATCCAGTGTATTAGCCGTTCGGGACTCCCGTATGGTTTTGACTTAGTGGACACGACTCGCATGATTATATACATAACGAACTCTATGATAATCTCTCGACAACTGACTGATACCTCAACCGATGATAATTATCGTGTATGGTAAAAACGGATTCACGAATAGGATATTGTTAAGCAAGGGCTATTTTTCATTATTTTTGTTACTACACATCACAGTATCAATAATGGGGCGGGGTCGTACGCGTAAATGAAAGGCGCTCTAAGTTTGTACACGTTATGATCGACTTCTATGAACGGGAAGAAACGAGGACTTCCTCGCTGTTGTATTCGATTTTCAAACGTCTATTACCCACGCCGAAACCTTCCGTTAGCGTTTTTTTTTTTTTTGATTTTTATCGAGTCCTTAAAATTTCACAATGTAATAAATACGAGTAAGCACGGTTCTTTTTAGCATTCGTACGTGGCGGTAACGTGTGATTGTTGATCTTTGGCCGTATACGATATTATTAACTCATCTAGTGTATGACCTGAACAGGTACTTAAGCGTAGAGGTTTATTAATGTAAATAACGTTCGCGGCGTGCGTTCGACTAAGTTGGTGTTTTGGAAGTGTTTTGTAGTAATTGTTCTCAATTTTTTTTTCTGCACGCACACGCTCGCGACACGACATATTATTATTATGACATTACATCGTATCGTAGGCGCGAGATAACAATATCACACACACACACACGCGCGCTGTACGGTTACATTGATAATTGTTTCGTTATTATTCTGTCCGTCCGTTAACACTACTTAAAAACGTGGTATTAATTTCGTACAAAGCGTACGTAACAATAATATTATTATCATATAACACTGGAACGACAACAACAATAATAAAATTGTGCAACGGTTTCTCGCGCGCGGGACGTACACGTACACACGCGTATTGCATGTGTCGACCGGCGCGGCGACAGACGATGTGTGAGAATGTGTCGTCAACCGTCGCGGCCTTTCTCTCGCGCCGGACCGGGCAGGGCCGAATAATAATAATAATAATAATAATCATTTAATTATATATAAATTAGCAACGATATAGGTGACGTCGGACACTATAGTATTATTCATTGTGTTCGATAACATAAACATAATAGCGTCGAAGACCAAATGAGACGTTGGGAGGTCATATCTTATTTTTAACGTTAAATAGAAAATGTTAACTTTTAACTATGTTGAGTTACTTTTTTTTTTTTATGTTAACGTGTATTTTTTCATATTAACTTAATTTAACGAGCTTAGAAAAAAAAGTCGTTAACTTGCCCAGCCTTGATGACGATAGTAATAATAATTGTGGATACGTGATATTGTTGTTGTTGAAACGCGGCACGTACGGGTGGTAATATCCAACTCCATATGTGACCGCCGCCGCGCGGTCAGGAGACCAGAAAAATAATTACGAACCCAACGAAACTCCTCGCGCCGGTGTCTATCGTCAACCTTTTCGTCCGCCTTCACAATATGTACACCACGCAATACGTTTTGAAAAAATTATGTAAAGTATATCGCGCGAAACGAAAAAAAAAAAAACTTCGCAAATCTTCGGCCCGGGAGTGTTTAACGTTTTAAAGACCACGCCGAACTGTTGGAAATGAAAACGCAGACATCGTAAATACCGAATTCGCGCACTCGATTTCATTGCTCGACGGTCCTCCTCCCGTCGCTAAACAGCCTAACCTGTAGGACCGTTAGATCCTATACTCGTGAGTGTTGGGCGATTTTCGACGTTCGTCGAACATGCACGACAAAGACCTCGACTAACTAAACATCATCTCCATAATGCTCTGTTCGTTCGCGCTCGTGAAAATGACGAGAAATCCGCTCGCTGAACATTATTCACGTCATGTCGTGGTCTCGGAACGTTTCGAAACGATATTCGCATAGAATCCATAACATGACGCGGAAGACGTTACAGACATTAAAAGGAAATAAAAGCCAAAAAGACAATAGGTATGCGTGTAACCACAGCGCCGAACAAATAATCGGGAATTTCTTTTTGTCACTAGAACACGAACAAGACGGGCTTTCGGATTTTTTTTTTTTTTCGAATTATTATTTTTTGACGACATCTCGTACGTATTGTTTTATATTTCGCGCACGGCATACAATTATTCGCGTCGGCCCCGCGACTGCTGACCGCGCCGCCACACGTCGAGCATATTAAACTCGTCTCGTTTCCTGTCGATGCCGCACAGTGTAATGACGGTTGACTGAACCGGTCGGGTTGCCAATGACAATAATAACGCTATCATCGCTTTGTTTTGCCAAACACGTATCTTATCCGTGTCGTTAGGCATCTTAATTCCTCCTACGCGATAACATGTACTGTACTGTACGCGAGCTCGTTTTCGATGATGAGCAATTCGACGTTGTAAACGTGTCCGGCAGACCGTACGAAGACTGGAAGTCGTTTTTTTTTAACGGATGACGATAGTGAAAACGTATCGTTTGGAAAATATTCGTGAATACGGACTTGTCAGGAAACCGAGCAAACGTCAATCGAACAAACAATTGTTCTCGGCCGACAGTCGACTTTATTAGACGTGACAGTCGACACGTGTTTATGCGGATATTTCAAGTCCGGTTTCGTGCAGGAAGTCGACGAGAGTTTGTTTCGGTATAGGACAACGAAAAAGAAAATATATGATTTATTTTATCGCGAGTCGACAAAAGTTCGGTCAACCTAACCCACAGCCGAACTAGGTCGATATTATGTCCGTCACCGCGTGGACGCTGCAGCGGCGCGTAAAAAAACAATAGTATAGTGTAGCACTGAATAAATACTATTGAAATGTTTTCCTGAAATACATATATATTTTTACGTGAATCGTACTTGTGTTCGGAGAAGGCCGTCGCGAGTTATATGTTCGGGCGATAGTTATTATTTTGAACGTTTCGAACGCGTGTTTATGTCGAATTGGAAACAAAAACCAAACAAATTGTACTTACTATACAAGCACCTGTCTAAAACTTCGCGTAACGAAGTATTTGATATTTCGTTAAACTTTATAATTAACCGCGTACGTACGAGTATGTGTGTACGTACTGAAAGAAAAGTCTATGTTAACCGAAGATAAGTCTGACAACGCGATAAATGACCAAACGCCCTGTTTGATGTACGGTCGCAGCGCATTTTCAATGAAGCTTTTATGATTGTATGCTCTCGATTTTTCGCTTTTTTTTTTTTATAATTTAAAAATATCGTGTGTACGTATACGGCACGCAACGCAAATGGATCGAACAAAAAAAAAAAGAACCGATATCGAGAAAGCAATTATTTGAATGTCAACGCATTCTTACCCGATATATACATTATATTAACCGCTTTCTATTTAATTATAGAAACACACACTGTATCGCGCATATATTACATTACACTATCCGTACCGGTGGCCGTTAATGATTTTCACTTTTCCGCATAATATGCACAACTAACCACGAACGGCGGCTCGCGCAATATAAATAATATGGAAACATAAGGACACTGCCGTGATTACACAAAACACATTTCATTTGATATCGGCCACCTGTTCGGATATCAAATATGTTCATCGGGAGCGGAACGCACGAGGTACGCACCGGAAATTTACGGATGCGTACGTAATTTTGAATTATTTCACATGAAATGAATACGACCAATACGAACATTTATCATTATTTACGTGTTAACTGTTAACGTTGGAAATTTCGGAAATATTTGTTACGTTATTCACTTTATGTACAATACGTTTGTTCCATTACGGATATCGTATTTAATCGTTGTTAAATCATTGCCATACATCTAGCTGTGTATTATTCGATCATTCGACCGTTGTGGAGCATACACATTTTGAACGTTTTGTCCAAATGAGTTCCGGTCCGATTCTAAACTTTCAACTTCGACTTCAAATTCGTTATCATCAAATGCGTATAGAGGTCACGTTACGAAAAAGTTATTGAGATAATGGCTAAATTACCCGGAACAATGGATATGATTTACTTTTCGGACGAATGTCATTAGCTCGTATTTTTTTTCGAAACCCCACCTCACAAATTTTTTGTCTGCGTTCGCGCCCCCGACACCCGTCGGGTTATTCAACTGGTGGCCGGAGACTTGAACGCGCGTACTGTCCGACGACAAATTCGTCACGATAGACACGAAAAAACAAAAACAAAAGAACAAAAAAAACCCCCGTCGACGACGGAATCGTTACCATTTTTCGTATGCGTGCAAATCCAAAACACTCCGGCCGGCTACGTCTGCACTGTTGCGGCGAAGCGCGCGCGCGCGATCACTGTTGTACGCGCACAAAAAACCGCCCGGAAAAAAACATTTACGACCGCGACGACAACTGAGAGAATCACCGTCGACAGCGTTGTGTAGGCGTGTGTAAGCCGCGCGCGTGGGGGGGAATATTGTCGTCCGACCAGTGGGAATCGCGTCGCGTCTGGATCGTGACTGACGTCGGACGGTACGCACGAGAACGAGGACGTGCGGTCGGCACACACTTGTCCTTTCTATTTCGCCCCCCCGTCCCCCCGCGCCCCCTCCTTCCGTCACTCTCTCTCTCACACGGTACGCGAACAACCCCTCTTCGCCGTGCCGGTATCCGCCCGCCCGCGACGACTTCTTGGCGGGAGATCGACGCGTAAAACGCGCAAGTAACCTGACCGTCGGCGCAACGCTTCTGTGCGTTTACAAGTATATCGTGTACGCCCGTCCGAAAACGGTCTTAAAGGGCACGGCTCTCGGATCGCGCTAAACTTTTAGAAATTTTTTATGCTAAAAACATTTTTTTTTTACAGAAGAATACCCATTTTTGAAAAAGGGTGAAAAAAAATTGAATATTCACGCTTCTACGTGTGATCACGTTTGTCATCTCATCTCAAAATACACACACACACACACATTCTATATAAGCCTATTAAGAAAAATGATTAACGCATACGAGTCCGCGTTAAGCGAGACATTTTATGTCTTATGTGTGAAAATTTTTTCAAAACCGAAACAATGGTTGCCATGGAAACAAACCATAAGGGAGATAACGCTTTTTCGTGACAGTCCCCAGTGGGTATCTTAATTTAGGTAACGCTTTTCGTGGACGCTTTTTCGTGACGGTTTTTTATTTTAATGTGCCAAAGTAAAGACATAAAATGTCAAAAATTTGGTGGGTGGGCGGAGGGGTCGTACATACGATTTTCTTATGCGCGAGCCCGCCGAAGGAGCTCGTCACACCGTCGAAATCGTAGTCACGTACGACACTCGAACAAACGAACGGACAATTCGTCCTGTACTTTCGACGTTTCGTACGGCGTCGTCGCAACTCGAATACCTGGTCGTGGCAATCGCTTTTCACGTAGCACAGTGGGGAACGACCGACCGTGTCCCGTGGACGTTAGTGGTCGTAACTGCGCGTCGACTGCAACGGAGGCATTCACATGACTGCCGGGCTTCGAAATGTCCGATACCGCGTGATACCAAGACGACGGTACATTTTCTATACGCGCTCTACACAGCCGCGCATCTTACCGTGCCTTGGATTTAAATCCACGTAAAATAGAATCGACAGTTGACATAATTATAATAAATTATGTAAGCAAACATATTGAAATTACAAAACAATATATTTATACATAGAAATGGAATGCGCGAAATATTTCCCGAAATATGGCTCGGATCGTGACAAAAAAAAATTAAAAAATCACCATTTACACGTTATTTATTTATATTGCGTTATGTAACGCGGAGCAATGGTTTTTATCGCATTATCGTCATTTATATATATATACAATATTTATTTACTTATCAGGAGAAAACTGCTTTCCCTTGGTTACGAGCATACATATACACACATGTGCGAATAACACGTGTACCCGTATAGTTGTGTATTGAGAAAAAAAAATTCATAAATCTAGTATATTGTCTGTGTAAACCTAACCCGCGCATAATACAATATAGTCTTGAGAAAAAAAAAACAAATTATTACTGATACGTTCGAAGCCCGAAGCGATTTTTGAACTATCGTAGCACTTACGTAATACTGTCATTTGGAAAATGATGTAGCCGGTGAAGTGTGTTGAACCCGCTTGTACGATATGTATGTGTGCACGTGAGTAATATCACTTGAAATCGTTTCGTTTCGAAACGACTCGGGTTCGTTCGTATAGACTTTACGCGGCGTTTGGAGAGAACCGCGAGTTCGGATAAAAGAGCGCACGTTCCTTCGTAACAAACATTACTGGAACGGAATTGCCCTTCCTTCGCACGAAACGAGCAACGGTTTAACGAAACGTTAAACATTCAATTTTTTAATTTTCAAACCCCCCAAAAGAGTTATTCTAAATTTAGGCGTTTTGTAGGTCGGTTTTTCGCCGAGGAGAGCGAAGACGATTTGTATACACGAATAACGGTTTGGCTTCTGCACGAATAATTCTGTCTCGTGGACTCTTCAAATAATGGAAAATAAACAATAAATAATATTTTAACGAGTTATCGTACAATGATTTACCTCGTAACTATTGTCGGTAGAAAATGATAACAAAAAAAGAATGATTTGTGAACATATAATAATAATACAAATAAATAAACGTAGCGTTTTAACGCGATTAGAAAAAGAACTCGCAGGTTAGGTGCGCAATGGACTTGCCAGACGTCGATGCCGACGATGAGGAAACGAGTGTATTGTATTTTATGTTGGTGTTAACCCCTAACCTAACCCGTGCCCCGGCTTCAACGAATACACGCCGAAGAAGTCAAATTGGCGCTACGACCACGTGCGTGTGCGACCGCGAGCGACGACGGACACGGACGAAGACCAATGCGGACGTCTACGACGGCGTGACAATCTCGCTTGGAGGTTTTTGGGCCGCGATAGTAATAGCTTAATTTATATTTGTTCGGCACGAACACGGACGTTACATTTGGTTTCTACGTCGACGGTTATTTTCGTCGTTTCTCGCTCAAGACACGATACAACATCGAAATAACGGCCGTCGGTCGGAGTTCTACTACGACAATGCAAAGACGTCCGAGTCCGCCCTACGGTCCGGACTTAGCGCCGTGTGATTTTCGTTTTCTCCCGACGCTCGAAGCGCTCTTAAAGCCATATCCGAAATCTTAAACGTGGAGCGCCGTTATTTATCAGCGAGCTATCGTCGAACGACTCTGACAACATCCGATCCGCTCGGGATCCGCTGTCGATAAGGTAAACGACGACGTGAACTCATCGGTTATGGGATATTATGTGTAACTGCGTCGCAGTATTAGTATGGAACCGTACATTCGTTTTATAATCATGTTTATTTTGCTTGACAACATCGAACTGTTACTAGAAAACTCATTACAGACTGCAGATTTCACCAAATACACACACAAATTTAAAACGCGAGACAATGCCTAATGTGTTTGATATTTGCGTAAGTCATTGCTATTGAATATAATATATATATATATATATATACTTTAAATGCGTTCTACTTACGCGTTAACAAAACAAATTATATAAAAATAATAATCGAGCGGTTTAATAAAAAAGAATGATCTACAGTTTTTTTTAAGTAAGCACGTGAAATATGTTAGTTTAAAACTCTGAATATTATGTAAACGTGCACAATAAAAGTATGAAACCTTAACGCGTTATAATGTCATATAATATTTAGACTCGTAAGACATTTACACGCACACAGTTGCCAAATACTTGTTAGAATATCATATTGTTATGCGTGTACAACGCAAGCGTAGTGGTGTGTGTGCGCGCGCACGCCCTTTTACAACGTACGCATACGCTAACTGTTACTCGGCACTAAGTGCTATGTAATTGTAAGACAAATACGAACGTTATGCGGTTCTGGACACTCGCGTCACCCCCTAAAATTTCCGATGTCTATATTTTGGGTTACGAGATTGTCCGTGGCGAATGTCGAACTACACGCGTTCAAAAGAGTTTTTATAATTTGGAAGAAAAAAAACCCCCCAAACGAAAAAAAAAAATGTTCAAATACGTGCATAGCAATTACCGAAGAATCTGTAGACGAATAATAATTACGAAACATTCCGTTCCGTTCGTCGCAATTCAAACATATATTTTAGCCTCGTCCGTGTGTTCGTCGAACGTCACGCGCGACATTTAATTCGGAAAGTTCATAGCCGGAAATTCGCGCATAATATATGATATAAGACGATTATAATTTAATTTTTTTTTTAAAAATATTGTTACGCGCTAGAGATACAATTCGTCTCGAACGTTGTTTCGTTCCGTCGTTAAATCGCATTACTATACGTCACGCGAGTGTTTGTCTTTCGATTCGCTACACGTATACCATTATAAATAAATCGTATTATTCGGATACAATGCACACTTTACTGGGTCGTTTAGTGTAAGGCGATTACTGTGTTATTATTTTTAACGGCGACACGCGATACGCGTGTCGTATCGATGTGTCTCACGGAAGATGTACTCCTTAAAAGTAGTTTGAGGTTAGCGTACCTACCGTACATATTAAACAGTCGAAATCGGACGTGAACCGTGAGAGCGTTTTGAAAACTTTTTTTTTTTTTTATCGCCGAACGTCGTGTAGGAAATCTCTAAGCACACGGCGATTGTCATTCCGAATTTATTTGGAACCGGGTCCTTGACACCGGGCACCGCGTCCGCTTACGGTTTTCTCGTTTCCGCACGTTCTGGTCCCGCGCGTGAAAATACAACAAAACGCCCGAAAATTTTCGAAACACGTTTTGCGCCGAACGGAGAGACACTACAAAAGGCGGGTCGTCCAAAAAACGGATCCGCACGCGCGAGTGTAGACGTGTCGACGGGATAAAAACGAAATCGTAAACACATTTATTTTCGGAGCGGCCGAACGGGTTCGTCGACATTCGCGCGCGTTGCGAACATTGACGATCGTTTCGGCAGCATGTCGACAACGGCCGTTGTCTGTGTCCGAAACGATGTGTCGTATCGCCAAAATGACGGTGTTGTTGATTTCCGATAACAAAATCAATTATTTTTCACGGTTTTTTTTTTTTTCCCGTTTGATTGGCCGTTTGGCTTCAATTCAAAAACTCGTCCGCGTGCCTGACACCGTTACCGTACGTGTACGACGTACGGTTATAGTCTCGTCGATATCGTTTCGAGAATAACGAATTTCCATCGCCGTAAATGCGTCCGATCGTCGCACGAAACGTTACGCAAGACCGAAGGCCGAATTGGACAACGTGACCGTTGCGAACGATCGTTCGGCCGAATGATACGCGTTATTGATCGCGTCTCTACTTAGAATCCGTCACACGCGTCTCCGCGAAGCTTTCGTGCGTCGCCATTTGCATTGAAGAAATAATAATAAGAAGAAAAAAACGATGATAAAACGATTAGCCTACGGTTTCGATCTTACGTCATTTTGTTTTCTCCGTTCGAAACGCGTTCCGATCAAATATTTTTATATACTTTGGTCGCGGCATTG
Source organism: Schlechtendalia chinensis (assembly GCA_019022885.1). Lineage (NCBI taxonomy): Eukaryota > Metazoa > Arthropoda > Insecta > Hemiptera > Aphididae > Schlechtendalia > Schlechtendalia chinensis. Next base: position 2,825,023 of record CM032351.1, on the reverse strand, counting down.
TGATCGCGCGCGCGCACATATTGTGCAACATGATATTATCCGGGGAAAATAAAAACCGATCGCTTTATACGGCGCTTCCTTGTCGGGTACGCGTGTACTTTTAAAACGAAACGCGAAACGAGTGGACTTTCACGGATTATCGATCGCATTCGTTTTGCGCACATTTGCCCGACAGCAATTCGAAGACGCACAATATATTTATTAACAATGGCGTTCACGACGTATATATACATATTTTTTTCATTAGGAAATTATGTTTAAGCATACGACTCGAAAAATTAAGATAAACTTCACCAACAGTATTAAGTAATATCAAAAATATAGTTAAAACAATAATCATGATAATAGGACGAAAAAGAAAATGAAAATCGATCAAACAACAGCCGTCAACAATTTGAGTTTTTGTTTCAATTCCTTTCTTTCGGATATTATTGTTGATAATTGATTTTAACATCGGTCTCGGCGTGGACTTGTAATTCGGCTTCCATGCCTAAAATAATTGTGACTGCGAAATTGTGCACATCGTGGCAACTCTCCGAGTCGTTAATTGTTTTGGGAGAGCCGTCAGACCTTAGATGGACGTACAATCGTGTGCGCAAACGTTTACGTCGCCCGAATTGTCGTCGATCGCATTCAAAACCGGCCAGTTTTCGAACCTCGCGCTCAATGTCGTTGATTTTTAATTATTTCGTGTGTAAAAACGCGTTATTCTATTTTTTTTTAATATGGTTTATTCGTTTTCGTTTTTTTTTTTTGCGACTGTATTCGAATATTCCAATTATTTTCTTTTAATTGGTAAAAACGAATTGTCGATCCGAGAATGATGACTTCCGGTAAGTATTTTACGAATATATGTACAAAGCACGTGTCATAAACGCATATGAGGCTCATAACGGTCATACTATTGTACAATAGAATATATATTTAAAATGTTTAAAATATAAAAATAAATTCAATCCTAGCTACAACATAATTTAGGTTCCTAACGGAATAACGGATTCCTCGAGACAAAATATTCAATATCCAACTGGATTCTATCAGGAGTCTCATTTGATTCCTGGTGGTATCCAGATAAGATTCCTTGCCAGGGGTCCTTGGGACGAACATTCGACGTCCAGGAAGACCCTACTGGGATTCTATCAGGATCCCCTACTAAGTGCATATATATACCTGCCGGTGTCACGAGCGGTCATGGCGAAATCTTCTCGACTCTTAAAACCAACGATTTCATTTCGTTTCTCGAAGTCTAGGCGTTTTTCAGTTGCTTACGGAGGTCGTTCCGTCGCTGACGCCGTACGTCGACGAGAAGACGAAGACGATTTCTGCACACGAAACGGTTTGGCTTGTGCGCGAATTCGAATATCGTATGTATAAGCGTGCAACACGTAACACGTGTCTCGTACACAATATACAGTTTCGTTAAGAAAAAGTTTATTTTTCCAAAACCCGTTTTCCATAGTGCCGTCTCTTCGAATGAAAGTTGATTTTTTTTTTTTTTTGTTAATAAAAAAGAAATTTAACGTTATACGCTCGTGATAGCGTGCGTACGCGGTGAATAGTACATGAACACATATTACTCATAACTTATAAATATTTATTTAGATAAAGATAGACACTGCGAGTACATTGCACAACGAGTAAAATGAAGTAGAGTTCAAAAAAAAAAACCAAAGAAAATAAACATATTTTATCAAAACTCGAAAAGGACAATAGTAATTATTTATATGTTAACAGTGACTCGATGAATTGTATTTTTAGCGAAGCTTCGTCGCCACACAGCGTGCGATAGGTATATAAATGAATACTTACGATCATAAGCCACATATATTTACAAAACAATTGTAGTTAATTTTTTTTTTTTTTTTAGAAAAATATTCGCACGATTATTATACATTTTAATTTGAACGAGCAATAATTTTATGCACTTTCCACCCGACGTGAACGTAAATTACGTTAAGCAACAGATATAAACTCTGTGCGATACGATACGACCGTTGTCTATACAGACGTCTTTCAGCGGCTTTCGTACCACGATAAAACGCGCAACAGTTCGATATATTTCGCGACCGAAAATCCCGCCGAAAATCGTTCGAAATCACGCGGCCGAATGAGTACGATGCACACATTGACGACAATACCGTTCGTGTGCGTTGTGTGCGTTGTGTGCGTAGTGTGTGTAGGCAACAAACTTCACGCGGGTGTAAATAACTCGTGTTCCACGTCATGACATTTATCACGCGGTCACACGGCGAATAATTATTGTGAGTAACGATTCGCAAACATTTTTCAAGGTTAGCTACAACGGAAAACGGTTCGTCATTGTAGGTTTTGAAAAAATGTCCGTTAAGTCGCGCACTTGAGTCAAAAAAATTAAATTAAATAAATAAATAATAAATAAATAAATAAATAAATAAATAAATAAATGGTTAATAAATTACAGTGCTGTTGTTTTTTTCGTTTAGACGGAAATGATTTCGTGAGTCGCGTACGGCTAACAACAGTATCGTCCAACGGTAATTAATTTACTAAAATGAATATTACATCGAAAGCAAAAAAAAATGGAAATCGTGTCCATAGAGAATATTGTCCGATGTAAACCAAAAAAACAAAAAAATTAACGCGTAATTTTTAGGAGATATGTGTATCGCGTACGACAATATTGTTTGCCTTTAAACGACCATACTAACCATTTCATTTACCGTAGTGCGAAGAATTATTGTTATTGTACGACATATTATCGAGCGGACCGTCTAGGGAAATCAGTGTCGAGATGAACATTCGAAATTGGCGAACGACGCGAATTTTTTTTATTTTTGTTTTTTTGTTTATTTTAGCTGTTTGTTTATTTGAGCGAGTTGAATGACATGGAAAATAGCGATGCCTTTTAGTCGCCACGTTCGTACGTCTATGATGTTTCAACAAAATCGAAACTCCGTACGTGCGTGTCCACCGCAGTCTGGTAACGCCTAACCACCGTTCTGGTTTTTTTATTTTGTTTTTGAAAATTTTTTTTTTCTTTTTCGTCTTTTCGACAATTCTTTTTGGGCACACTGTGATCGAAATTCTCCCCGCGGGAACGTTTTCCTTACAAATTCGTATCTGAAACACGCGCAAAAAAAAAAACGTTTATCGGGGAACATTTTCATGCACAAATTACGTTTTTATTTTCTTTACAAAACGTCTTGTGAAATGTAAATCGGCGTATTGATTGTAAATAAGAAGAAAAAAATTTTAAATGATGCGAAAATAACTTACGGAATTGTCGTGTTTAGAAATGTCGTTCAAATCGAATTTTATCATATACAAAATCGCTATTTTTAACGGTGATATTCCGAATCGGTTCTCGAATTGTATTCAAGCGCTATTTCCGTTTTGCTTGCCGATTCACACGGACTTGAGAGACTGTCGGTATGTTTAACTCCCAAGCGATATTTCGAAGCGTGTGCTTTTTACTTTTCGGTATTTAAAAAACAGTCGGTTTAACATACATCGACATTCGCACGAGCCGAAAATTTCGATTGAACTCTATTTTTCCAATAATCGTATTTCTAAATTTACGAGAAATGAATACAAATTTTTCGTATATTTTGAGTGAGTAGAGTCGGCTGTAACGAATCGCGTAGACGTTCTCGTGGCCGATGCGATCAAAAAATTTAAGTTTTCACAGTAATATCGGGCAATATTTTTTATTCAAGTACCGTGATTCTCGTCGGTTCGTAAGTGACAACAACAATTGTGTATTTTTAAGACGCGAAATCTTCGACAAGGATTTTAAAACCGTGTGCTCAAAACGAGAAACGAAATACATTTTTAAATATACGAGCGTGACATTTATTATTATTATTATTATTCAGTTTTTCGGGAAATATTAATTAAAAACGTTTACCGGTGTCGTTCTCGTCAGCCGGCACCGGATCGTTCCACCATTGTATCGATGCGGACGCCAATATCAAGTATATCGAATTGGCCACTATCACTACACCGCTGCTGATCCAGAACACGTTGCGCCATTCCAACAAAGTATTCTGCGATGAAACAAAATCACACCCTCCTGGCAATATTATTATCGTCACAAAAACACAGTTGTAAAATGAAACGAAAACCCCGTGACCCGTATTATTATTGGTGCGAAGAAAACGAAAACTCGCCAGTTATAACATGTATGATAACCATTAAACTGCAGATTTCAGAACTTAAAACAAATGAATTGTCCGTCAAAACATATTTAGCAAAACCGATAAGTGTTGGCGAGTTAAAATTATTGTGAAAATACATTAATTTTTTCGCTTCTTTTACAAAATGTATAAATGACGTGACGGATGTACGCATATGCATGTTGTGGTTTCGTCGTCAGAACTCGGACTCGCGAGATACATTGCTTTATCCGGAAATGAATAAGATGATTATTTTTTTCGCCCCCGACATAAATGAGTTTTGTAAATTTGTTACGTTGGGTATGAGGTATCCGATGAGAGGGGGCGAAACGATTCCGGCCACGGCACCGACCCCGTTGACCATTGCCATCGCGGGACCGGCGAAGTTCGGACTCAAGTCCATCACGTTTACTTTCATGCTCGAATAGAAAAATCCCATAGTGGCCATGCCGACGGTGAACAGGGCGACCACCTTTATCTTGTCGCAGCCCGCGTACGATGCGGCCAGTGTGCCCAACATCGGTCCGATACAAGCTGAAAAACAATTAAACGCATATGGTTCCAGCATCAAACGACGTCCAAAGGACGTTTCAAAAAAACTGATAGGTTTAAGTTTTTTTTAATTGTGCGGACACTAGACGCGTGCTCGCGAAAATATCAGCCGGACGATTATTAATGACGTGCTACAGTAACGTTCGCGTGCAAGAATCTGAGGGCCGTCGAAGAAATTGGATCGGGTTAAGATGGAAATAATTGTCTACGTTTATTCTCCGACACGACACGATCATAGTTGTATTTTGAGTGTTTATATTATACGTTTTAGTCGGTTTTCAAAAAATAAAAAATAAAAAATAAGACACGCTCGATGAATTTCTCGGATTATCTTTATTCGACACCCGAAGAACTCGTTTAAACGTAATTTTTTCGTCGTGACCAATATTTCACGTCGGTTATCTCGGAAAAATCTAACCGTGCGCTAACGTTACGCATTACTGGAATACCTATTGTCGAGAACAGTCTTCTCTGTTGTAATATTCCCAGTTTGTCGTTAGATATCAAGTAATCGCTTAACCATCCCGTCATGATGGCGAAAACCCACATCAAGAGATGTGGCGCTGAACTCCATACGCCGGTCTGGTAAAAAAAAACAAAAATAAAATCATACAAAAACGATATGCAACACAACACTTCAATACTTGATTGTCGCGCGTGGTAAATAAAACGTCGAAAATTCCATAATCGTCGATTTCGCGTTCGACGATGTAAATCAAACGTTACGCACAGAACGTATTTTAACGTGTTGATAAAAACGGAAACACTTGAGACATATGCTCGAGACTGCAGTTAATCGGGTGCAGACACGCGCATTATCGGTATTATTATCGCTGCACTCACTTCGGCAATTGAAAATTTCATCACGCTCTTCATGTACTTGGGCAAATCGGCGTTGATCATGAACAAAGCCCAGTCGTGTGCGATTTGACCGATCATCAAACCCCACATGGGACCCGACGACAGCATGGCCATCCACGGCGTGGATTGCAATTTATTCTGAGGACGAAAACGAACGGGTGTTAGTGTACGCCTCCTGAGCATAATCCTACAAAGTTGGATCGGTGTTGGACCACGCGTGCGGGGGTGCGCCTCGCTCGATTCGCGGGTGAAGGGAAAAACGAATTTCCAGTAATATGTTTTGAAATAGGAAACGTTTTCAAAAATGTCTTCTCAAACCGTACACACCGTGCAGTGTTGTCTCGTGGAAAACGACAACCCTGATCATTATTATTATCATAATCATCATCAAAACTTAAAGATGATAATGTCGCTTTTTTCACATTCCGATGTTCGCCGACGGTTGTTCGTTTATACGAGAATACGCGCGTTCGGTTGCCGCGGCGTTTACCTTGTTTTTGTTCACTCCTTTCAGATGACGTTCCAAGTACATGAGTTCGTATTCGGTTATGGACGGATGTTCGTTGGGCGAGCTGTACACGAAGAAATTCCAAAACACGTACCAGACCAACGCCACCGCGCCGCAAACGTAGAACACCAGCGGCCAATTGTCGTCGGTGTACTTGAGCAAGTATCCGGCCGAACTCTGAGCGACAATCGTGCCGATCATGTTCCCTGCGATTCGACGCCATTGCAATTAGATATGTACGACGTTAGATTAATAAGGATGACACGGCGGCGCAATTATCGGTAAGCAAGGTGTGTGTGTGTGTGTGTGTGTGTGTGTGTGTGTGTTTGTGGGTGTGTGGGGAAGAGGAAGATGCCAACGCCCTTGGCTAGAAGGCTACTATAAAATACCATTTCGGGGCACCTTTTCCGAGTTTATCGTTTTGCGCGGTTGCAACGATTATATAAAATCGTTCGTCACGATGTTGTCGACAATCGACATTGGTCACGTTGTCTGACGAATCTCGTGGAACAGAATAGAAAATTGGAAATTATTTTATGAGCCGGTTGGTTGATATTCATATAACGATAACCAGCGCTAGGAAATCAAGAAATTAAAAACGTTATTATATTGGCTACTTCAATTTTACATGCCTTCCAAAACTATTAATTTTAATTTCACAGATGCTTTTCTACGAGAATGTATATGTATTCTAAATTTGATTTGAATTTTTCATTCAAAATTGATTTTGTAAAAATTGTTGGGATCAGATTACTTAAAATTCTTGAAAACTTAAAAAAAGTGCAATATGACCTTTAAAACGCCTGCTCAAAACTAGCCTTCAAATAAAAAAAAGACCAAAAGTGATTAAAAAGCAATATGAAATATGCATTATTACACTCGTTGATAATTTCGTAACTGATTTCAATATCAAAGAACAGATTTCGTAACTGGCATGCTGAATACTAGAGAACACGAAAGAGCCGAATCCTAATGACGACTTTTGGCAATTTGAAATTCTGTTCAAGTGCGAATTCGGTCGGTTGATAACAACTGTTATACTATTGTATTTCGTATGCATAATATTATCGCGAATGAGGTTATGTCTGTATATTTTCAAATTTATTGGTCTCGAATATGTACAATGTACATAGGTTTTACTTAAACGATTGGATCGTCGCGCCAGTCAGATAAATTTTGTAGGAATGTAGTTTTAGTTCTGGTAGTTTTGACTTTTGACAAATAAACTTTTAATGATTTCTAACAAAGTGTTCTAAATTACTGGCTATCAGTAGAGGTCGCACCAAAACAAAATATGTATATAATTACGGTACTGTATGGATTTGTGTACTTACCAGCGAACACGAATGAACCGATACGTGACCGTTCGCCGATGGGCACCCATTGAGCCAAAAGAGCGTTCATCGCCGGAATCGTGGGACCCTGCGAGTAAACAAAAAAAAAATAACCATTTTGAAACATTACTATCGGCGGATCCTGTGAAAATATACTCGCACACGATATTATATATATATGAGTGTGTGCGTGTGTGTGTGTGTGTGTGTGTGTATTTAGACGAGCTTTTTAAGCAAGTATAATATTCCGATATAAAACATATCTCAAAGAGAACATTTTTTTATTTTTTTTATAAAAACGTAAAAATCTCCGCAAATCGAATAGGTTCTCCGATTCGTTGTGAACTCGCCGAGTTTTCGTTGGACATTTTCGTTTTAACCTTATTGTCCACAATCATCGATGATGGTCGTGTTATGATGATGGAGAATATTCGGAAGCTGTAGGAACGGTTATGGAAATGAACGTTGAAGGAAGAAGAGGAAGAAGAAGTAGTTGGATGCGATTGGGTGTGATATAAGGATTGCTGGTGTGTGCGTAGATGATGTGGGACATCGTGTCGAGTGGAGGTTTAGGACGCAGTTGGCCGACCCGAAACAGCTGGGACAGAGGCGAGCGAAAAGAAGAAGACAGTTTATTATTTACGTATGGATTAATTTCTAATATTATGTCCACTTCGTTTGTTTGCGACACTGCTGATTTCAATCGTATGTTCCAAATCGAACGTCTCCGCATCAAAAACAAATAAAACGGTTAATTCTTTACTGTCGAAAAAAATGCGTGCTTAAAACTCGTACAGTTAAAGCGCTGAACATTTATCACACGCTGTCACGATCAACCGTCCCTATCTGCTGTGTGATTATCGCAAACGAAAATACTTTCCGTCGTGATTTTATTACGCGCATGACAAAGTTAGGTACCCAGCCGGCGAAATATTCGTACTTATGGATATAATGCGACAACGGCGAATATATCGAATTGCGATCGGATGCGATTATGTGCGAACGAACCGACACCACACGCGACCTTAACCCATCACTAATGCCGTTCGCCTTTAATTGCATTGAATAGTTTTACGTGGACCGTGTGATATTTTCGAAAATAAAGAAACGTTAAACCCTAAGGACGTTGAACGGTCAGTATATGGTTCCAACGGACAACGACCAGTTGTAGAGTGAGCCGTTGAACCGCAAAACGTTATGACACGTCAGGAAGTAGTCTACCATTTGCTTATGACATTTAAAGTCGTTATAGTTTAACGTGCAAACGTAATTCGACGAGTCGGTCGAGAACCGTACGTAAACACGAACAAATAACTCGTTGAAATAAAAAAAATAACTAAAAAACAATAGGAGAGAAAAACAACGCTCTCGTCGGACGGAAGTGTTGTATTCGCGTTTCGCGTTAATTTATTAAATGACCCGTAACCTACACAATACGCACGCACGCACGCACGCGCACACGTACACGTACACATCGTACATATCGTTTTCGTGACGGTTGTTTGTACGTTTTTATGGAAACAAAACCATTCATTTTATAGTATTATTTTATCTCCGTTGCCATACGCGGGTACTTGTAAAATAAAATATATATATGTGTAAATCGAGAACAAATCACGACTAATCGTAATCGTGATAAATATTATTACGACAACGGGTAAATAGTTTCCTCTTTCTCTCTCGCTCTCCAACTCTCTCTCTTTCTCTTTGCGGCCGGCCGCGTCTCTTATCGCGCGTTACAATTATAACATTGATAAAAACCGTGAACTTCTCGTCGAAACGGCGCATAATATTAATAATTACAACCGTACACACACACACATATATATAACACGTTGTTTGTTCGCTTCGTAATAAACGTTCCGCGCTATTCTCCTCCGACTCGGACAGCGCCCGCCGCCGTACAATAATCGCCCGGACCGAAGTTTCCAAACGTTTTTCCGAACGTTTTCTAACCTAACCCAACCTAACGTTTCTCGCGATCATGGGCGCCCATAAGATAATATTTAGGGGGGGGGGACAAAATAATTTATTATTTTTGATAAGCAAAAAAAAAAAAAAATGGTTAGGTTCAATAATTTAATGTAGTCTTGTGTTATTTCATCAATGTATGATATTGATTTTAATTTCCGATAATCATACCAAATTAAACCATTTATATTTAACTGTTGTATCTTCACTGTTGTATTATCACAGAAGAAACAGAAGGGAAATTTGTTCAATAAACAAATATATTAATAATGCTTATTAATACATATATATAAGATTACTTAAAATATTTTTATTCATGTTAAAAAAATAAAACCGAAATAAAACGTCGACCTTTACAATGGCAACGTGAAAATACCAATTTTAGCAACTATACTTATTTTTCAGAGGGGGGGACATGTCCCCCCTTGCCCCCCCCCCACCACAATGGATGCCCATGCTCGCGATTACCCGTTTACGAACCGTCGGCTCGAGCTCAATACACGGGCCGCTGCAATATTATGTTATAGGAGTTTTGTTTTTTGCTTTTTTTTCGTCGACGAGACTTGACGACATATACAATCACAACTCATTATGTATTCGTCCAATAATTCAATCGTCCACGCGACGTTTCGCATACGAATCCAGAACGAATCGTTGAAAAACAATTTGAACTACACGTCCGAAACTTTATCCTCGTGACTGTTTTCAGTCGTGCACGCGAAACCACATTATTCGTCCGTCCGTTAACGACTGAATATTTCGAACGTTTTAAACGTGTCGGACAATACGCCAATTGTCGTTTCGATGTAGCGATGGGCGTGGGGCGAGAAGCTCGCACATCACATTTCTAACGGTGAAATGTGTACGAATAAAAACCCAAACGACAATATTGTTAGGTGCATATCGGTTCGTTTTCACGAAGGGTGTCTCCTATCTATCTAGTTGTACGATCAAAAAACGAGTGTAGTCGCACGTCAGTTATTAACTGTTCGTTTGTACTGTGCGTGTAAAAAATCGAGTTGAATGATTTTTATGATTTTGTGTTTTTAACGAAACTAACCGGGCTTGATATTTATTCCCGATTTATTTGATAAAGAAAAAAAATACAAAAGAGGAAGTGCAATTAATACGATACGAAAATAGTCGATTTTAATTGTTACTGTTTGCGGTTTATTAATCCTTGTCTGTTTTATTTGGTCTGATTAAAAAAGAAAAAAAATTGTATTTGATTCGGTGAAAAAAAAAACGTGTATCAATCAATAAGACTAATACGAACTGAAATACGATTTGACTCTTAAGTTTATCCTTGGACTGTGTATTGGTCGTCCGGAATGACACGCAAACAATATTTTTCAATGTCGTTGATTTTCGTTTCGCGCTTTATACTTAACACACTGAAGTACGATCCTAGAAAATATGGATAACTTGCCCTACCTTCCTCCCCGCCGTTCTTTCCTACAAATACGACAAAAACGTTTCCAATCACGACCAATTTTCGTTAAAGAGATGTTTTTGAGATATACTACATCAATACTACTAAAAGTATAGTATATATTCTCAACAAAAAAAAAAAAATGACCAAACGGCAGCGCTCAATTTTAAAGCAACAAAATGTGTACCTAAATGTACATTTTGCCTCACAAAGCGGATAATGCTGATATGACAGAATTGGCCGACATTACCTTCTAAAGGACCGTGCTCCGAAGAATGGACAATAGACACGGCCTCCTTGCATTTATAAAATAATAGTGTAATGTAACGTGATACAGCTCTCATGATATCGTACCGGCGAGACTACGGTATACTTACTTCGCCAATACCTTCAAGCACTCTAACGCTGATTATGTACGCGGGTCCCATCCTGGCGGCCAGCGGCGTCAACATGGTGAGTATGGAGGTCACGAAAATGCCCACGCCGAACACGTGTTTGCCTCCGTATTTCTGCGCGAGCATGCCGCCAGGGATCTGTGCAAACACGTATCCGTAATAGAAAGCGCCGAGGATATGACCCTGAAGCGTTTCGGACCAATCGAATTCGGCATTCTGCGGGCAACGTAATAATGCGACGTTATACGAAAATCATTATACAATTCGTGAAGTGCGTAGGTGAAAAAGAAAACAATGTTAATGACAACGTCCCTAATAGCAATGATGGCAGCTCTCGGAGAATGCAGCTCCGTTACAGAACAGTCTTTGTAAAGAATACTTTTGAATATGTGAGGAGCTCCCTCGTCTTGATGAATGCTTATTGAAATAGTTGGGATAATGTAAAACTTCATTTTTTTTTTCGCCAGACACGACTTCAAAACTACAGCCACTTGATTGGAGAACGCTTAAAACGTTATATCGCAAATGGAATGATAGGGAAATAGAAAATAGGCTCTAGGAGCTCCCCAAGAACTCTTTTTTGCTATTAGGGTACTAAATCGAATTCGGCATTTAATTCTCGTTTTTATCAAACTTACCGGATTCGTCGTGTTTATCATTTTCAACGGTCCCGGACACCCGTTGGGGTCTATGGCCGTTTTGTGTATGTCCTCTACCATTTCCGTGATGGCCACACTGAGCACCGATCGCATGGCGTACGCGTTGGCGATGCCTACAAATCCCATGACGGCTATCACGAACCTCTTGGAAAAAGCGCCTACACTTCGAAAAATATAAATTTCACATAAGCATACGTTTTCACGTTATAATAATAATACCGCGTTCGAATCGAAGTACCGGGGGTGGGGAGGATGTCATTTCACAATTTCGCACGGAATGCAAAACAATCTACTCGTACCTGAATGGTACAAACGCTCTATCATCTCTAATAGTGAGGAAACTCCCGGGGAACGGTACTTTATACATTGAATAGGGTTCTCGCAGAAGTTTACACAGACGGGACTCATTAAATGTTTCCCAGGACCTCTCTGCGGTTAACTTCAGTTCAGGAGTAAAGTTTTTTTGAAGGCTGTACTTCAATATAGGATTGTATACCTACTTGTATGAAAGCAATAAGGATTCGAACAATAGGCTCCCGTCTAAAATATTCTTTTAGGAGGAATCCCTAAGAAGTAGGCGTCATCCCTGAAAATTTCTTTCGATATCAGGATATAAAATAATAGTGCAAAAACACTTGACATTTTTTAAACATTTCGATTAGGTTTAGACTAAAAATATATAATTTTGGAAATTTCAATAAAATTTCTCGTATACGATTTGAAATGTTTAAGAATTAAAACCTGAATATTGAATACAATATGATAACTATCTTAACATGATATTATAGGAAATTTCAAAGATCATTTATCATTTTTTTCAAGTGTTTACAGTTTGCATTTGAAATAAAACGGAAGATTTCCGAGTTTTATGACGATATTTTAATTGCAGAAAACTATATATTACATTATTCTTTATTCATTTTTTTTTTTTTTAATCTCAAAAATCGTTAATTTAGATCGCAGAATGATCACGATAAACTGTTATATATATATACATATATATATGGAACACTAACTGTCTAAGATTGACCGCGCCTCTGAAGGCCTCCTGTTTTTTGATTCCATGTTTTGCGAGGTAAGTAAACCGTTTTCTTCCTGAAAAATTACAAAATCCTTTTCATCATAAACCGATTGACAAAAACTGTATAAAAAATACTCTTACCCGCGACGTCACTGCTAGAACACGTAGGTACGCGCACAAACTCGTACGACTGGTACAACTGGGTCGTACACGATTTCGAGCATTCCTGATTTAGACGTGTGTATCTACGGGAAAAAAAGACTACACGTTATATTGTCGCGTACTATGTTATAAACTCGATACTTTTAGTATATATGTAATGTCTCAGACGTGTAATGGCCGAAAATATACTAATTTCGTGAAACGGACTGTGATCAATGCTGCTCGGTTCGTGTAGCGACAGAGACAGAGGCAGCGTGAGTGACAAAGGAAATGGAGGTGGAAGGTAGGAAAGGAACAGAGAAGACCCCAATGATAAAAAGGTGATGTGATATGACACAGAAGGATTCGAGGATGGCCTGGTGCGCGTGAAGACGATACAGGGATCGAGTGAAGTGAAAGACGAGGACAACGATGAACGACCCCATATAGTTGGAAGAGAGGGTGATGGAAATAACGATAACGGAATTTCATACTAACCAGACCTTAGTGATAAATTACAATTTTATACACGACGATAAATATTTTTTTTTTTTAAATTTAACACTAATTAATTATAAGAATTGGAAACGAATAACAACATGAAATATTGTTTTTAAATCAATAAACATTGAAAACCGACGGTCAGTAACATATTCGAGAGAAACGCGTCGATAATAATATAACAGACGTGTACCGTGTCCCCGGCGAGCAAAACCGCGCCATGTCAACGCTCATGAATATTTATCAAAACGTATAGTGTACAATGTATACGAGTTGATAATATTCGGTCTGTGGTGTACTTACAATATACAGCATCGGAGCGCGGTGAGTATATTAGCCAAACCGTAAAACGCTGCACGGTAAAACAAGCGTTAACAATACGCGACGCGTCCTCCCGGTGATATAAATATTGTCTGCAACGACGAGACGTCTACTATTCGACCTTATACCGTCATAGACAATGACAACTGTAGGTCACACGCATGACATAGACATTTGCGTTGTCTATTGTGACGACGGTGGTAAAAAATAAAATGGAAAAGAAACGTTGTTTTATATTCTACATATACATTATATATCGAAAATTTCCAGCTCACGTTAAAACCGAAACAGATTTTCCACCAGATTTATTTCTTAAAAATAAACAATAAAACGACTATTACGAGGTTTTTAATGCAACATATAGACACATATGTTGCGTGTAACACGTTTCGAATGGTATACGAAGGGATAAGGGGTTCGAATCGAAAATAAAGTATTGGTTAGTTAAAAAAAACAAACACTTAACCGAGAATCGTTTAATTATAACTTATAACATAAACGGGGTTATATATATGTTTTTTTTATCACAAACTTGCGATTATCTGCCAAGATTTTGAACAAACTTTATGTCGGTGTTTTCATTCATTATGAAATAATGTAAAGAAAAATTTACAGACCATTTTCAAAATTATATCCCCACTCCCCTTAAACACTAAACAAATGTAAACTATTGATTTTCCAATGGCAACCGATATTTTTTTTCCACGCCATCTTATACAACAAAAATAATCAAATGAAAACATGTTTTTTTTTCAATATTCCGTTTATCAATAAATCGATCCAATTTAAATTTGCCCTGCTTTTTCAAAGTGTCGCGAGTAGGCGAAGAGGGAACCAATGGTGTACTGAATAAAAGCTCGACAAATTAATTTTAAAAAAAATAAATAATTCGCGTAATTTGGGCCGTGACATATAAGTACATTCTATTAGTATTATGTACGTTTGGAAATGTGTTTGACGCTCGTTCGTTTCGCGTGTCCTCGTAATCTATCGTAATATATGACAGAATGAATTATTTTATACAAAAAAAAAAAAAACGTTTTTCGAATTTATAATATTCGCGCAAATCTTGACAGCGAGGAGAAAAAAATGACGTCCTTTACGCGGTATTGTATCGACAACGTGGGTCGGCTCGTCGTCGTATATACGTATTACATACATATTATACCGGTAACGTCCGTATAATCAATTTATATGGTCTCGTGACATCGTGTTCGTACTCGTGTACTATATATCGTGGATAATAAGAGGCCGTGGTTTACGGTCATTTTTTTGTCCTTTCGCCGCCCTCAGCTACACATTTTTTCCACCGACGAGATATTTAATAACGAATTCTAGGCCAAAGCATAAAAAGTAAAAAAAAATCTGGTAAACAAAAAGAAATTCGAAAAATCGAAAAATCGACAGAGAAATCGAACGTGGGGTACCTCAAGAGAATCGTACTCCGTATACCGTCTCACGTCGTTTAAAACACGTAGCGTATACGTATACGTAATATTTGTAAGTCCGTTGCCCGCAGCGCATATATTGTAGTACAACACAACCGCGTTATGTATATTAATATGACATTATTATTATTATTTACGAGTGTTATATACTTTAAGAATGGATAAGTGACCGGTTAATCGCGTTTAATCTATTATGGTCGTCATTGACTGCAGACGGTACGGTATAAGTTATTATATATATGTATATTACTACGACACGAACCGTGTCAAGGCGTTTATAATAATATAAATACATACATATATGTATATTTTTTTTTTCGTTAACGAACAGTTTTATAAGACACACAATGGAACTGTAAAAATGTTGTTCGTTTTGAAACGGCATCATGTCTAGATTTTTTTTTTTTTTGTCATTATTTTAGTTACAAAATTAATACCGAATCATGTTGTATTCTCATTTTGTCTAATGACTAATAAAGTTCACCAATAACAGACGGTGGCTTGCGCGGTATTTTCAACTGGAAGGAGCAATGAGGATGTAACACTAAGGTAGAATGTGTATCGTGAGAGTCAGAGCCTCCTTCCTCCAATTAAATAACTAACAAAATACACCCGAAAAATTCAACGTTAAAATCATTGGCCACATTAAAAAAATATATAAAAATAACAATATCGTAGATTATCGATGGTCGATTGAATTGAATATAACTTGGTCAAGTTAAAGATAGTATTTTGTGTTAAAATATTTTTTTTAACGAAAATAATACTTGTGGTAATTTTAAATTTCGAACTTGAGGTATTACATAAATATTTTTTTTTTTTGTTGGAATAGGGGGAATTCGAAAAATTAAAAATACGGTCTCAAATCATTCAATGCATAATACGTGTTGTGTTGGTAAAATGCCTTGAAGTTTGGTGCCTGCCACGTCAAGATGATCTGAAACACGGACGACTCGATGAAAACGTTGCAGTTTTTTTTACTTTTTAATGCATTTTCGTGTTCGTTTCAATTGAAATTCTTTGGAAGAACAAAAAACATACCGGTACTGTTGTAAACGCGTGATGCGTGCCTACCGTACGCATGGTTCCGACGACGTTCTCCAATCGGTCTTAAAATAATACAATTCTAGCGTGGAAACGTCGTCTACGATGACTTGGACGCGGCCTTGGCCGTCGCGTCTGAACGTTCGGTACGTATATATTACACGGCGATTATGTTTTTTAAAATTCTAATTTCGCACACCCGATCCGTCTTCGATACGGTCGTGCACGCGCGTGCGGCGCCTTTGTAACGACCCGAAACGTATCGAATCGCCGTCGTCGTGACTATTGTGAATATTCACTGTGCCGTTGACACAGTTGATCATACGTATAATGTGTCTTCTGATGATGTGTCTTAATGAATTGGACGAATCATTGGACGATTCGAGCGATCCGAGATCCGAGACTTGAATCGCTTTTTTTTTTTTGTTTTGTTTGATACGTTCCGAAAATAAAAACGTTTACAGTAATCCGATCCGACGGAATTCGTATGCTTAATTCTTTGTTTACATGTAAAACGTCCGGCGAAAAAAATGGCCATTAGGTGAACAAATAATGGTAAATTATGGTGAACACATAATAATAGATAAACAAATTGTCATGTTATTAAATTGTCGTACGTATTCGTAGTAATTATAAAGAAAACTATTAATTCGAGTAACCAGCATCGTAGGAAATCACTTTTTTTTAAATTTTCGATAAGCATATCAGTATTGTTGTATTCCAAACATATCTGTCATAATCTGTTTTTGTTAAGTTATTTAGTGGTGGCCGGTCCAAATCCCTTTTGCTCAATAGCTCAGTTCATCTGCCCTTATCTCTCTATTCGAATGCATACGATTAATATCCGTACTGTGTGAATTATTTACCGATCTCGAGAAAAGCGATGGCTCCGTCCATCGGTTTGATTGCACCGGCCGTCATTCAACGTCACATTTATGAACACTTCGAACTGAAATATGGAACAGGGCATTGGCTTTGCTTCTATAATAACACGTTTGGGCTGGTTTCGTCGGAGGTTTAAAAAACCGATTTCCTTGATTAACTTTTTTTTTTTTTTTTTTTTTTTGTAATAACACGGGATAAATAAACGTATTTAAATTTGCACGCGATTTTGATAAGCACGAGACAGACGTGATCGAGAAGAGAATCGGTGGAGATGTTTTCGTTTTTGTTAATTCTACTCAACACCATTCGTCACAAAATCAGAGTGTATTTATACGCTTCTGGGCCGTTTTCGTTCGGTATTTTTTTTTTTACCAGACAAGTAATACCACGATATACGTATTTATGTATACAGAGCGCGCCAGCACGACAAACTTTTGGCGTTGCTGCGGCCGACGTCAAATCATGAATAAAACATGACGGTCGTACGACACGGAACGTCGACGAATCTCATACGGTTAATTATTTTACTATAAATATTCCGAACGACGTAAATCGTCAAGTCGCGTTGACGTGCGCGCGCGTAACAAAACGGACTAACCGCGCGACGAACAAATTATGTAATGTAAACGGTAAGCACATTGTTGACGAGTTCGACCGTCTCACGCGACTATATTGACACATTTGTGACATTCAAAGGGTCTCGTGTTCGTTTCTCTCGTGGACCAACTCAACCGTTTCACAATCAACCGGCGCGTTGCCTTCTTTTAAGACTTCAAGTCGACTCTTTTGTTTTTCTTTTTTTTTTTTAAATACGTTTTTCCCGAGACGGCTCAACGCGGTTCAATGTGTGTTATTAGCGTGATTAAACATTGAATACACGTCCGACGGTAGTAGTTAACCTGCCGATGATATCGACTAGTCGTCCGTAACCAGTCAGGAGTCCGCCGGACGCGGCGCCAGACGGGAGAACACAATATAATCAAGATAATAAAATATCGCGAATTACATCTCCGCGCCGCCACCGCTTCACATGACGTGATGAAGTCTGCAGTCGTTCGGGTACCATTTAAATATATAGCAGCACATGATAAACGTTTTTTTTTTTTTTTTTCGACCCAAGGACATTTAAACGATCATGTCCCCATTAATTAAAATTCGCTTTTCTTGTCTACCTGACTGCGTTGTATGTGTATGTACATGTATTTTTTAGAAGCATTTTAGATTTATTTATTACACAATTAGATATATTATATTGTATCCAATAAAAATAATCGCGATTAACCTCAACCCAAATTGGACTTACGTATTAACATATATTATTTTTATTTTTTTTTTCGCATACATATGATCGACAGCTTCGTCATATAATAATAATAATAATAACGTAAATTATAATTTACGCTATTTAAACGTAATCTCAAACAAGTTTCGCCACTTCCAAGTCTATGTATTCACATTATATTTAATTTTTGTTTTTCCGTTTCACAGACAGGTACATAATAATACGTACGTACGTTCGAAAACGTACTTATTATATAATAATAGTCAAGAATATGTTATTTAAAACTGCAAAAACCTATTGAAGCGCGTGACAATGTAATGATTGCTATACAAATATTATATAATATTGACATGTTCGTATGTTGTTAACAAATTTGTTTCGAGTATTTCCAAGTTGTGAATATTACACAACAAGTTGTAATCGAAGAACTTACTAATTCGTCAGAAATCTTGGGCGAAAATATTGTTATATATAACACGGACATAATATTAGCTTCTCGCAAATTCAAAGTTATCAATAAGTATTCAGTTTTATTTTGCATTTTTCATTCCTTTTTTCCATTTTCGTTACATTTTTTAACATCGTTTTTATCGTAAAATTCCATCGTTTTAAAATATTTTGCACTAACAGTAATGACTGTTAAACGTTACAAATCGTAGCGAACAGCGATTTTTTTTTTTATGCAAAACATTAAATCGTCTATACGTTTTTGAAATTTTTTATTCCGTATAAAAAGTAGACTACTGTTTTATTTGGAGTATTTTTGGCGATTTGAAATGCTCGGTTTAAAATTGTTCACTAAACTCAATTCACAGCTCTCTATCGAATGACAAGCAGGTGTATGGGATAAAAAATATAATTGTAAAAATAATCTGAATGGAACAGTTTTTCCTATGGTTTACGACATGTCGAATAATATTCGTAAATAACATTGAATGAATAATATATTCGTGTATATTTTAAATACGACGACGTTATATAGTTTCCGGGGTACATAAATTATAATTTGGCGTAACGTTTTAAATCGAATATCGGAGGATTAACATAAAAATTAACAACAAAAAAAACGTTTTTAATTTTTTTTGTGATTGATCGACTGCGTTTGTTGTTAAAAGTTAGTCGCCACGCCGAACGAACAGATAAACCGTTTTACCGGTCTACGAGAACCCAGTGGGCTTATATAGTTATTCGTTAAATACGTTTAAACACTTATTGAACGACGAATGGTTCAATTGCTTGTTATGATAATAACGTTCAGCGTATAAAATATAAAATTAGATTTTCAAATCGCGATGTCAGTCTACACTCCGATCGTCCGATCGTTTAAGGCCGATCGGTATAATTATTATTTATTATAGTCGTGCGTTCAAAACTAGACTTGCACCCAATTATTTCGCCGTGTAGGAAACTACATGATAGCCGCGCGCAACGTTTAATTATAATGACCGCACACGACGATAATCCGTTTGATAATAACTAGGAATCCCACAATCAATGTATTGTCGTAGATCGTTTGCTGTAAAAATAACTAGTTAAAAATTATTCAAAAATTTTACAATATCGTCCGTCCCCCCTTCAAAAATCCAAAAACTTAATGAAATACGAACTATCAAAAAAAAAAAAAAAGAAAAAAAAAATAACAATCTTAGCAAATTAGAGTATCGGAAACAATGAAGAGACTTACGCGAGCTGTTCTCCGGTACGGACCACGGTATACGAGTACGACGAGTAACGGCAGCAAGACCAGTTCGATCGAGTGCGGCAACACGCGACGACTGTCGGGTTTTAAAACGCCGCTAAACGGAACACTGAACTCGGTTCGCCGCACGCGGACATCGTGGCATCGCGGCAAAGAAACGGTTTTTTACCACCACCATTTTTAACGTCGTCGTCGTCGTCCATTCGGTACATCTCGTACGCTCGCGTCTGTTGAAAATACACACCGATTGGGATCGGACGACGACGATAAAAGATCTGTTCGATCATTTTTTTTTTTTTTTATACGTTATCGGAGTTTCGAGACGTTATACCACCTGCTAGTGGGGTGGGGGGGGGAAGGGGGATTCGACTCGACGAAACGTTCGGTGGAACGCGCGCTTTTTTTTCTCGCCGTCCGGGCCGCGCGTGAACTTCAGACTTTTACCTCCCGGCCGACCTTTCGCGTGTGTGCCCGAGATGATGATAACGACACGCGGTCCGTCGTGTTTGATGATAACGACACGCGGTCCGGGTTTCTCGCGAGACGGAGATCGAGCACCGCGAACGCATTGCGACGGCGTGGGTCAGGTATCATTCGGCACGGTTGACGGACGAACGGCAATTATCACGCGCAGGTGTCAAATTAACACGACGGTAATTTTTTTATTATCGCAAACGGCCGGGCGGCCCATCAAAAAACGTACACCGTTATTTTTTTATATACTCCGAGTACAAAAACTAAAAACTATAAGTTGACCACAGCCGTCCTATAGAGTCGTTTCCGCGGGTATGGTTTTGAGTACGGCCGCGACCGTTTCGGACGAGACTAGTAGAAACAATAATTATTCGACATTCGAAAAAAGACATTATGTCGCCGATAAAAAACAAATATCAAATAAAATAGCGGGCGGCCTTGCCTGGACGGCCGTTGGTTACGTTAGATTATTTTCAATCAAAAAAAACACACACACACACACACGATTCGAATGAGTGAAGCGAGACATCATCAGAGAGGATAACGGTCGTGGTTACGTTATTGTTGTAAATCCGAAGAGCAACGTTTCGCGTTCGAATAAACCAATTGTGACGCGGACGGATTCGTCAGGACTGTCGATGATTACTATGACGGTATAATCGGTGGAAAATCAACCGGAACCGTTCAATCCAACAATTCGACGAAAACGTCTAGTGTCATTGCATGTGCGTTCGGAATCGTAACGAAATCCGATTTTCTCGCGGAGTGCGAAGTCATTATTGATCTTTCGAAAAACGTTCGGGTCGGAATCGCCCGACGTTCTCGTAAAACCTCATTTCGCTTTGGGGCATGAGTTCGAAATCCACACGATAACGACGGTTCACGACCGACACGTCGTCCGATTTCCGTTACGGTGTAATCACGACAAACCATCACGCCTTATCGAAACCCGGCGTGTTAATAAATTTGAAAAAATTAGTATTTTTTTATTAGAGACATATTATAATAAAATAACAATTAAATAAATGCGAAATACAAAATAAAACAAGTAAAAGAGAAATAAAAAAAAATATATATATATAGATTAAAGTGAAAATCCTACGGAAAAGAAAAAATTTAAAACCGAAAGGATCACGAAAGCGTAATAAAAAATTGGCGAATAATAATATTCAATCGTACCGACCGGCCGACTCGTATCAACACGCGTGGGACTCCGGTTGTAACCGCCCGCGACAGAAACGGGGAATCGTCGAGTTCCGGTTCGGTTCGGCCGTAACCGACGTTATGTCGCGGAATCGTTATCCGGTTCAAGGCGATTGACGGCCGTGCGCGAACGATTTGCGACGACGGGTCGTCCCCGGGCGGACACAGGACTCGCGCACGTTTCGTTCGTTTGGTTTTCGCAAAATTTTTGCGTTCGGAAAACCCGATTCGTGGGGAAAACGATCGGACGAGAAACGGTTCGCGAGATCTCGTTCGCATTCCACTCCTCCCCCCCCGGATTCGTATCGGGCGCGGATCCAGAACTTATTTACCGGAGGCGGGGGGGGCCATCTTAATCAAAACAACTTCAACCTAACCATTTCGTCGCATCGAGTGATGAAATATTTTCCAAATCGTTTTATTGGAAATCGTTTGCGACACACCGAAATAAAACAATAAAGTCCGTCTTCGTCGTATCTTTATCAAATGTCGAATCGCGGCTGCTGTCGGAACAATTCATTGTCCTCTACGGAGATGTTCGAGATATTTAAGAGCCATACTGTAGGTGTATTATATTATGTGTGACCCACCAATTTTAAGGTTCAGGTATTGGTATCTTTATTGGTTGTCGAAAAACCGAAAAATCCCATAGCTACAATTTCGTTTTGAATTGTCTTTCTACAGTATCATAGATAAGAGTTAGAATTATAAAACGATACTAATAAAAAAATTTAACAAGAGTCTACAGAGGGGGATCGCCCCTTGGCGATGTTCGCGTTCGTCGAGTTGCCGCTGCTTACCGAAATCGTTTTTAATATTGTTGTTTCGGTGTTTTGACCGTGTCGACATCGTCTCGCATCATCGATTTCGTTTCAAATGAATTTTCATGGTAAGCGCAACAAAACAAAACAAAAAACAACCGTCGAACGACATTCATTAACGTTAGACACCCGCTCTGAAAACGGCCTTGCGCCTATCAGCCGTTGTTCACGAGTTAGACCCAATTTGCCATTTCTTCCATCGAACCGATCGATAAATTCTCTATTTCATATTGTCACGTTTTTTTTTGGTCTTTTTAACATTGAATTCCGGTCGCGACAATAAACCATTGCTATTTTGACGGCGGAATTTTTTTTTTCTCCGTAATTATTTTAATCTTCCGGACTCCGATGGGAAATCACTTGCCGACCCATAGTCTACGGGTATTGAACGCGAACGTTCTGTTGTGGTGGTGGTGGTGAAATACCGTTTGTTTTGTCAAATCCGTATTACGACAATAGTACGGTCATAAACGCGTTTGGATAATCTGTTATTTTTGTTTCGCGATACGGGAGGTTTAAGTAAAAAAAAAAAAACGCTTATAAATTGACAACCGTTATCGTGATGGTCGTGTGAGGCGCATTGTTGAAAGCGCAGCGGTCCATTTCAAACGAGACAGGAGTCATCCAATCGGCACGGACCTCTTTCTCGCGATGAAATTATCATGGATTATTTATCACACCGCGGCGTTTTAAGCGTGGAAGAAACAGTAAGCCGCCCGCCCGTCGCGAAACGACCGAGAGATAAGCCGTAACAATGACGTTGTGGCCATTGCGTTGCCAACTTCCAACTGCTGGGAGCATTGAAAACGCGGTGTGATAAGAACGCGCGGTCCGGACGACCACGGCCCGTACGCTGACCAATGTGGAGTTGAACGCGAACGGCCGATCGTGTGTTGTCCGCGCGGCGAGAGTTTCGCGTGTCGCGCGCGCGCGCGCGCGTGAACGATCTCGTGACAGATCCGTCGAACGGCGGCAGCGATGGACGCGCACGACGCGGCGCGTTTCTGCCGTCCCGGGCCGTCGTCGTCGTCGTCGTCGTCGTCGTCGTCCGGCAGAAAGAAAAAAGACGAAGCGACGGAAAAGGTGACGGAGAAGACCGGCCGGCGGCGACGGCAGCCTACCGACGACCCGGGGGCCGGACCGTCCGGGTGCCAGACGTACGCGAAACGGCCGCTGGTCGCGTGCCCGCCGGTGATGTCGTCCGCGTGGCCGGGACACGTGCCGCCCGACTGTCTGGACTGGACGCTGAACCCGGCGGACGCGCCGCCGCGACAGTTCAAGACCACGTCGCAACCGTTGTTCAAGCTCGGCTACAACACGACCATATCGGAGAACTGGATGCGAGCGGCGGACGAGGGCCTGCAGTACAGCATCAAGAACTTCACGTTCTCCACCAAAAGGACGACGACGACGGCGGACGGCGACGGTCCGGTCGACGAGTACGACTCGTTGCTCGTGTCCATCCCGCAGGTGAGTGAGAACGACCGGTTGGGCTGCTCGGCCACCGATTGTGTCCATCGCGTTTTGCCTCTGGAAGAGTTTCTTCAACTGATTATTTTCAATTTTACTCCCCGGTCTCCTCGTGCTTCACCGGTCCAAATATCTTCCTTGAGATTTTTCTTCCGGAAACCGTTTTCGTATCTACACGTCATACAAACATATTTGATTGTAACATTGCGATAACTCTTCGAATACTTATTGAAATCGGAAATATTCTTAAACGACTACATCTTTTTAAGAATTTGCGTATCATGAAACGCAGAAACACGTTTACACTAAATTAGCGAACCGGACTGTGTATCAATTATTGTGTTTCTTCTTTTATTGATGATCTTGACATGAGTTGCTTTCGACAACAAATCATATCTATTGTTTAATTTGATATTCATTTTTTTCTCAATTCAATTTTAATATAGAAATCAAATATACATAATCGTGTCTTAGAGTAGAATATAACGAATTTTTTTTTTTGTGCCCAATCGAGTTACGAACCCTGCCAATAATGCTTCAAACCTGAAGTTTTAGCTAAAATACTTATGGTACAGGCTCTGGAGGAGACTATCATTATTACGTTTGGCCAGCATCGCCCGTACTTGCGTGGATTCTATGGGAGCACAGGTTCGAGTTGCCCGGCAAAAGGATTCTGGAAGTCGGTTCGGGAACTTCTTTACCGGGTATAGTAGCCGCTAAATGCGGAGCTATCGTCACGTTAACCGACGATCCTACCGTATCAGGAACTTTGCAGCACATTAAAAAATGTTGTCACATGAACAGCATGTATCCAGAACAAGTGAGTTGGATAACATTTGTACTACAGTTTTCATCGACGGTCGAATAAATGAATTAAGTTTCCATAACTGTATACAGATCAGAGTGCTCGGACTGCAGTGGGGATACTTCTTCTACAACTCTTTGAACATCGGATCGTTCGATTTGATTATCGGTTCAGATTGTTTTTACGAACCGATGTTGTATGAAGATTTGATTGCGACCATATCGTACATACTAGAACAGAATCCGTTGGCCAAGTTTATGACCACGTATCACGATAGAGAAACAACATACGAAATAGATGGACTGGCTAGAAAATGGAAACTTCATTGCGTGCATAAATCACTAGAGGATTTGGGGAAGAACAACGAGTTGGACATCTATGAACTGATGAAAGGCAACAACATACATTTGATAGAATTTACCAAGAAAACTGTAAAAAAAAAAAAAAAAAAATGACTTGTTAGCATGTAAAATATAATAATGATACCGTCCAGATAATTCATTAAATGAAAATATTATTGTTTAAATTGATATTTTATTTATTTTTTCAAAAATATTTTGCATTGAAATTGTTAAAAAAAAAATTTTTTATACATAATATAATATGTTTATTATTAAGCGTCGCATATAATAGAATTTTTTTTACTTGTTCAATTAAAAAAAAGGGCTGAAAAATTATTAGCAAAACATGTTGACCCGACCCCAATAAAACAAATGTATATTATATAATAATGTACGTACTAAAATTTAACAGGTTAAGTCCCATTGAAACCTAAGGTTCAAAACCCTATTATTATGTATTATTGCAAATTATGTAGCATAACATTTCTGATCAATAATTTTAAGATTTCCCATAATTTGTATTATCTTTTAAATGTTTTGTTTTGCATACAATTTTCAACCTACTACAAAACTTATCGTAACAAATAGTTACATATACAATTAGATGAAACAATAAGAAAACGTGTGGGGTTATAGGCCTCTCATAGTTCTGAAGCTATGTGATAGGGTTGACAGACCATACAATAATTAATAATGTCTGGTCAACAAACAAATAGGAAATTAGATTAAAATTTTCTGGTAATATTTTCTACAAATAACTTATTTTTTCTTATTGTTGAATGAGTCTATGTCACATACTCGAAATGACTGGTTAGAATTTATTTTGTTTTAATTATTCAAGTGCTTTGATAATTTGCTCTTTAACCGGAAATAATCACGAAAGATGTATTCCTGGCGATTGATTTAAAAAGAGATAATGCATTGACAGTTAATTTGATTAGATGTATCTATAAATGGTTTTATATATGGTTAATTTGATTAGGCACTCTTTGAATCTCTACAATTTCATTTATATGGAAAATCCAGTTTAAATTAAAAACACCATTCAATGGATTGACAAAAATATCTGACCATTTAAGTAATTTCGTTTTACAGACAATACTTTAAATTATTTCCATAAGAAAATATATAATAAACATCTAAGAAAATCACATAAAGTGTAGGGTTTCTAAATTGTAGTGAGCCTAAAGTGGAATTAAAAATGTACGATCTATAAACTCAACAAACTATGTTTTCTGACATTGGGGCTTAACCTGTTAATAAGTAAAGAAAATTGAAAATTATTGCAAATGAAGTTTATAAAGGTATTAAATTAGGACATTAATATTCATTAAAATTTGTATGAGCAGTCGCTTTGGCGTGTTCTTGTGCTTGTGTTTGTCCAATCATAATACAACCACAATCTAGACACTTCAGGGTGAATCGATTAACATCCGTATACTGTCTACTAGACTTGGCTTCATTAGCCAACATCTGAGCGGCTTCTAACATGCGTTCATCATTCGTTTGGAATAACGTTTGAATCTCTCCGGTCTGAAATCATAAACAAACGTACTTTGAATAATTGGAAAAAATATTATCTATTAATACATTCAAAAAACAATACTAACAGTAGACGGAGCTTCTAAATAAAGTGGATCGTAGTGTATGCCGTCGTAAATAAGGAATACTCTGTGAGGAAAATTCTTATCTTCACCGAATTTACTAATAGAACCGCTTTGCGTATCGATCACAGCGATCTCTATACCATAGAAATTTGCCAATATAGACACTTCGATAGCACCTCCCCAAGAATTTGGATTTTGTATCCACTCACAGTAACTATCGTTTGGCTTTCCAAGCACAGCTTCGCTAAATTCTGTTTGGTTGTCTTTTACTGCATTGGCTATTATTTCTCGCATGAAGTTGCCACTAGTCAGATCAATTTTGCCTGAAAGTCATCGACAAAAATTATTAAAGTAACCGTTGTCGTAAACGATTTACGAGTGGATATTAACTTTTCTTCCTAGTTGTTAATGATCAATTCGAAATGACCATAAAATTTATGTCCGGCAATAGTTATTTACGTTTGTCGAAACGACATGTATCTACTGACTATTGTAGACAATCGTGCACCTACTTAAGTGCATTGTCAAACACGAATCCGTATCGTATCGAATGATAATTAGTTAGTGAAGCAAGTGGGTACTCGGGTAAATTTTATTCGTACGTCGTTAACCGTATAGAAAAGAACGTTCGTCATGGACGGCATTATTGTCATTACCTCCCAACACAAAACCCAAACTGGTGAACAGACAAGAGTTGTCGGCCGGCACGACTTTACGCAAAATCAACGGCAGCCCGTCTGCCGTTTCCTGTTCGGTGATGTGCCTTAGAACGTTGCTCTCGGCGTTTGCCTTGATTCCCTGGACGCTGGCGCCGCCCGAGTCGACCTCGGCAATGATCGTATCGCCCGACTTGAGACCGGCCTCGCCGATGGAACCGTCGAACGTCAGTATGGGCTTGGGCGGAAAACCCAGCAACAGTTTAACGCTGGCCACCGGGATTTCACTAAGCACCGACACCCGTTCCACCAAGTCGGTTATGGTGCAGGCCAGAGGACCGTTAACGGGAACGTTCCGGTACGGCATTTCAGCCGTATCATCACGTCCGACATTGGTCAACTGCGACTCACCCGGGACGACATATTTCAAATGAAAAAAACGAAATTAAAAAAAAATCACGCGAACCGACGATCGGCAATAATCGTTCGGGGAACGCGTGCGGAAACCGAGAACGCAAAACGGCAGCACGAAAATACGAATGACGACATCGTGATTAGGGGGACGTTGTGTGAACAACACGAAAGTTACGGAAACTTCTGCCGTGATACCGCGGTAGCGCAGTGTTGCCAAAGACGACATAATCGATTCGGTGTGACGCCGACCGTTCGCCGGGGCGCGACGATCTCGCGGTTCGAAATTCGCGCGAAAACGTTTATCGTCTTGTGGTAACATTTTATTTACGTGAATATTATATCATAGGTTTTTGTGTTATCGTCGTCGTACTTTGACCGTGGAGATTATTGGATGACGACGACGACGCCGCGCGGGCGACTTTGTCGCGCGTAAGTCACCGCCGTGGTCGGATGTTTTTTTTTATGTTGTATTAGCGAAATAATAAAAGTTCATCAGTTAAACATTATTCTTATCGTTTTAATTCAATTACACAACCCACTGTTCGTTTAGGCCAGTCGACGACAATCTGTACACGTGACCGGATCGGGGGCGGTTTTTTTTTGTTTGGTGCATGCGGTTCTTGATCATTGTCCCGCGATCGTCCAAACGAATCCCGTCCGAGGACGATTGACGTTCCGTCGGGGTCGTCGGCCATTTATTTTGTTATTATTATTATTGTTTTTCCCGCCACACATCCAACGGTAACGAATATAAACACGACACAACACACGCACGAGAAAACGGGCTCTGCTTTTGGTGCCGCGGCGTGTCCGGGTGGATCGTAACCCCCGTCCACCGACACCCGAAAGTTGCTGTTGAATACAAATGCGTACGCCGGAGCCGAACGACGCCATGTCCGTCGTTGAAGAAATTTAGTCGGCTGCTTCGTCCCGCGTCCTCGTGATACGTTTTTCGCCGTACACGAAGGCGTACTGGCGCCACGTCCGTTTTTCTTTAGAGGCAAATTAGAACGCCGCGTGGACTTGACTTGGACTTGCTGTGAGATCACTATTCCGTAATGACACGGTGTCCTCTACCGCCGGGGTCCAGAACGACAAACAAAAGACACCGAATCGGCGTGTATCGTCGGCACCGATTTTACTGCTCGTACATCGTTTTCGGATAACGAAAATCGTTCGCACGTCGCCCGTTCGGTTTGAATGCGAAATCGGTGGGCGCGACGTCCCGCCCGTGACCATTACGCGTCAGAAACGTTAGCTCTTATCCGCTAATGTATTTTTAGCACGATTTCGGATTTCCGCGGCGTTTTCCCAAACGGTATTTGTCCGCGGTGAAATGCCAACGCTGTCGGTCTGAACTCGTTATAATTTTATTTAACCAAAAACAAATTCTGGACACGCCGTTGGCCTGGCGCGGCGCACAAAACGTAGATACAAACTGTCTTTTTCATCGCCCAACACCGTTTGGCCGGATGGTTTAGAGATTTTTTTTACGATCGCGTTGTCGCAAAAACCAAATGAAATACACGTGTGACCGGACGTTAATATCCATTCGTCGCGTAAGACAACGCATGTCCTGTGTGCGCGTTCCCGAGACGTTCAATGTAAATCGAAAGATACCGTCAACGTCGTCAGCGTTTATATTCCGTGTGTCGGCGGGTGGGCAAGACGCCGAATCTCATTTCTCTGGAGCACGGGATCAAAGTCCACGTGTAAAATCGACCGATAATCGCGATCGTGTCGGTTGCTCAACCCGGCGCGTATAGTTTCAACACAATTTTCAACAGGAAAATATGTGAACAAATAAATACCAGGTGTTTCAAACACGTTATGACGACTACGTGTGTTGTCGAAAAGTATAAGACGAACATTTTGTGTGGTATTATTCCGTTAATCCGATCGGTTTGAATAGCACACGAAGTAATCATAATATAACCGTAAATTGTTGTTTTTCCTCTCGGAAACGGAACGAAATCCCTCCTCACATTCCATTCAACGCCTGGTCGTCGTATCCCGCGTACGGTTCTATTTGTGGTCGTAGTAGCTCGAACAATATCATTTTATTCGCCTACCCGAACGCCCAAAAACAACATTAACTATTATTTAAATACGAATGCGATACGATTAAACCTCCGTGTCGATTGCAATTTGAACACCACGGGGGGGGGGGGAAACGTGTTAACTAGGATTCTTTCCGTAAATGCAGGTACTAACTAAATGTAACCTAGTAATTTTTTGTTGAATCATCCGTCTACCGGGGAAAATTCAAGGATAGCGGTTTCCTGATCGATAGTAACGATGCGGCGAGTCAATAAACACAAACATTGTTCTCCTGAAAGGTTTTTTTAAAAATCGAGTCAACACGTTTTTCCCCTGTGGTCTTCAATTATTGTGATACGTACGATGCGCGGTGTCGTCCGTAAATATCCGTCGCGAACGTTTTCGTCTCGTAGCCGACGAAGACGAGAGCGCGCCGAGGTCGTAACCGTACTGCCGGCCGGTTCGCGTCCCACTTTCTTTTATACCGATAACGCAGGGTCCGCTTATCGGTGACGTCATCGTTGTCTGGCCGTTGTTTCCGGTTTACGGCCGATCGTGTTTTTACCGTCAACGACGTTTCCGGTATTTTTTTTTTAGACGTTATTCCTTTTCCGCGACGGCAGTCTTCCGGTTATGACTCCCGCGGTCACCGACGACCGTTGTAATAAATATCAATCGAAAATAGCAATCCGCTGTTGGATCCCCCACACTCGGGTCGACGAACACAATGGCTTGTTATTGTCACCGGTTGTGTAAAGCACGACTGTCGTTTTCGTCCGCTCTAAACGCGCGAAATGCAATCGCCTGTAACCGTTCGTTTAGTTGTTTTGTTGGGTTGCAAGTGTGCCGAGTACTCGCGGCCCGCTCTATACAATAGTCTCATGTCGGGACCATTATTTTTTTATGTCTTTAACCGGAGACAAAAAGGCAAAACGTCCCGAGAAGGCCGGAACGAGCAAGTCAACGGTCGACACCATTCTTGTTGTGTTTTTATCGACAGCAGTCAAAGATACGTGCACCAAGGCTCTGAAGGACATTCCGGAAGCGGCTAACCGTCTCGATGGTTCATGCCTGGAAATCTAGACGGAAGCGATGCATCGACGCAGCAGGAGCCCATTTTGTAACCTTTCAATGTTACACGATCAATGGACTTTTTTTAAATTGACTTACTGACATTACTTTACGGACAAACCGTGTATACCCTCAGTGAATTATAAAACTACTGTATGCTTTGTTTTTAAATGAAAAACAATATTAATATTATAATATTTATTTAATATCATTGAAGTATTCGTTATAAATATAAAGCACAACCTAAGTAGGTAAATATATAATCAATTATGGTAAATTAACTATTTAATATTTGAATAAATAACATATAAATATAAATTGTGAAGTTTATTTTATCTTTATTTTTGACTGTGAATTTAAAAAAAA
Organism: Schlechtendalia chinensis; assembly: GCA_019022885.1. Taxonomy (NCBI): domain Eukaryota; kingdom Metazoa; phylum Arthropoda; class Insecta; order Hemiptera; family Aphididae; genus Schlechtendalia; species Schlechtendalia chinensis. The sequence goes on along the minus strand of CM032351.1, from coordinate 2,793,547 downwards.
AATTTACTTAATACAAATTTTGGACAGATATATAATTAAAATTTGTAAGTACCAGTAAAGTTAAATATACTTTTATAATTATTTTGTAGCTATAAGCATAAATAGAGCTCAATTAAATTACGCAATTTATTGTATACTCTAGTTATTAATTATATAATCAAAAGCAATGAAAATAATAATAAAATCACATTGTTATAAGCCCAGTAGGTAGCTTGGAAACTAAAACTAATATTCATGGACCTTCATTTATTATTATAATATATATTAAATGTTCCTCTAAACTGCTTAATTTTAATAAGGAAAATGTAAATAAAGAAACACGTTTTTATCATAACTAGTTTTTTCAAGTATTAAATATATGACCCAAATAACAATATATATATAAAATAAACTTAATTTAATAGGTAACCAAAAATTATTAATAATTTTAACAGTGTTATTATAACTATAAAATAGTTTATAATATCTACACCAAGTACATTAAAAAAAAATAATAATAAATAAATAAAAAAATATTAATACATAAATCGATAATAAATGTTGACATTAAAAAATATATGGCACTAAAGTGATTTACTTTAGAATACTTTTAAACTTAGCTAAACACTTATTTTAAAACAAACATTGGTTCTAAACGTGGGAAGACTGAATAGAGAACCGCAATACACAAAAATGTAAACTTATGTCATGTGACTGGCATTACGTATTTCTTTAGTATATTATATTAACAAATTAAAATTATTTTTAGGCACAACTTTTCAACAATTAATTTCCAAAGAAATAATAACATTTTTATTTTAATAACTGTTACAATATATATTATATAATTATAAAAAACAAATGATTAGAAATAAATATTTTGTTCAAGTTATAACAAATTACAATTAATTATATTTTAACAATTATATTATAATGGATTTTGATTTTTCACAGCCTTATCATTATTATTATTAATATTGAAATCTAAAAATAATTAACTTTTCAATTTGTATATATAACTATATATATATATATATAATATATATATATATAAGTATATATATATATGTATATAATATATAATATATATATAACTATATATATATAAGTATATACATATATATATAATTATTAATACAAGACATTACATAATTCACCTAACTCTAAAGATAAAAAAGCAAGTGTTTTAATTAAATTTTTTGTAGCATAGTTAAATTCAAAACATCTGGTACTTCTATGTCTTCTAGTCGTATATTAGATGGATGAAATGGGAATGTAATTGGATATACATACTTAGTGTCCATTAATAGTTTTTCCTAAAATTAAAATATAAATTATATACACAAACTGAATAATCTGAATTAATAGGTTTTTTTTCATGTAAAATGCATTCAGGATAAAATTATTTTTTAAAGAATGGGTAATTATAAATTTGTAAAATATTCTAAACATTCGAGTTAGTATTTTTCTGCAAATTTCTTGAATAATTGTTGTATTTTATATTCTTTACATAAATAGAGACATAAAATATTTATTTTATTAATTTCTGTTATATGTACCAGAACCAAGTTAACATTTTGTAAGAAACCATTACTAGATTCAGTATAATAATAGGTTAAGATCAGAATTATTTTACAAATGAAATTTAATGATGAAATGTCTTTAATTTAGTTTTTTATTTTTTATATTTAAACAAAATGCACAAATAATTGTCTTTTCTTTAAATTCAATTTAAATCTTTCATTTAATCTAGAACTTACAATTTTAATTTGATACAAAATAAATTAGTAAAAATTACCTTATCTTGGCACTCAGGTCGTTCTTCTAACTTATCCTTAACTTTTCTAATAAAATCCATTGATATACGTTCCTCACAATCATCAGTTGGCTTGAATGATGTTAGAAGTTTAATAATCTATAAAACCAAATTAATATTATATTAGCACTTAACAATACATCATAGCACTTTAAAAAAAACACATATATTTTATCATTACTTAGTAAATAATATTATATTAAGTGTCTAAGAAATTGTTATACAGTGCATTTTGAAAACGAGACATTTTTTACACTCTATACATACAAACAACATTTTGTCATTTTTAGATACTTTGTAAAAAGCTCATATTTTAAGAGTCGTTAACATAATGTGCCATAAAAAGTTTCAATAATTATAAAAGTAGAGATGTGTTTGTTATATTTAATTAAAAATATTCTTATTGATAAATTGAAAAATATCTAAATACGTGTATGTATAGAACAACTAATTTTAATTTTCAAATTTTACTTTCAATTTTATTTCTGTAAATCAAACACAAATAATTCATTGTTAATGTATTATGGCCCAAATAAATACTTTACTAATAATTATTGAATAAAATTAGAAGATAGCATAAGTTGAAATTCGGAAATGTATATTTTTTTTTTTACGAAACTTATTTTTTTAAATCATATTTTTACTAACTTGATTTGTATTCATTTTATCACACATTTCACATATGCTATTGACATCATCATCAGTTTTCCTTGCTTGAAGTAATTGTGATGCTTGTATAATTGGCAATAATGTGTTCACAACATCTTGTGGCTTTTATATTTACATATTACATATATATCACATATCACAAATATAATTAAAATAAATGATTAATTAGAAAAATAACTAAAAATACTCACATAAGGTATTTTATCTCTTATCCATTGTTCAAGATGTGATAAATTAAATCGAATTTGCATTCCTTTAGCCCAATAACTCAAATCCTTTCGTAGTAGAAGATTGTTTAACGCATTAGCGCATATGAAATAGTAGAGCTTAATTGAAAAGTAAATTATTACTCTTAGTTATTGACATTTATGAAAAAAATTAACATTTTACTTGTTTGAATATCTGTATAATAACTTCTTGGTCAATTGCATAAGCTACCAGTTGACTGTACATTGCATTTAATTCAGTTTCCAATGTATTTGTGGTCGGACTAGTAGGCGATTGATTCAATTTTAGTGAACCTACACTACGTCTTATTTTTCTACCAATATCAATGCCCAATGAATCATGTTCCAATAAAGCTGGAACTATCAATATTCGAATGCTGTCTTGCATTTTCTGTACTAATTCCTATAACATATATATATATATATTGAAATCCAAAACATTGCTTAGAGTTGTTAACTTTTTTGTAATATTTAATTTTTTAGAATTCTAAAATTGATAAAATTAAAAATCAATTATAGTTATAAATAATATGCAATCAATTTTGTACTATTACATAATAATAATCAAAACAATATGTATATATTATTTTCACCTGATATAATATAACGGCATGATCACAAAATACTTGACGATAATCAGCTAAATCAAAGTTCTGTAAAACTTGAGAGTTTTGTTTAGTTGTGTTATCATTAGAAAAAGCTGGTTCACCGCTGTACTGTTTGAGAATATGAATTAATCTCATTGTATTGGAAAGCCATAAAATTATGGAATCTTGATGATGACGTTTTCTTGTTAATTTTTGTAGGTTTTTAACCACAGTAGTTAAAAACGATGCAATCTAATTAAGTAGTAACAATAATCATATTAATAAAATATTTAGAATTTGTATTATACTGCACAATATATACAACATAATAATATAATACAATAAATATAACTGATGTTTATTTAAATGTTGTGGTTTTTACATTTAAACAGGTTTGAAAAACTTACTCTTTTTTCTTCTTTTGAAAAATCATGATAACGAATACACATGAATAATATATACGCTGGCAAACCTGGCAATAACTTCAGTGCAGTTTCAGGTTTTAATTCTTTAAAACAAAATTAAAGTTAAAAATAATATGGCATTATGAAAACTATAAATTAATTACCAATAATTAAATTTCTAGTGACAATTGGATCATCCTCTATAGAGCATTTGAACATTCCCATGAATTCTGAATGATTTTTTTTTTAGCAACAATCGTCCCATCATCAGTTGAAATTGTTGTGCTGTTAGCAAAGTTTTCATTGTTTATTGCTACATCTATATAGACAGATATAAAAAAAAAAATGAATTATTCATTATAAGATATTAGTTTATAAATATACCAAAATTAATAGTGGAATTTTCTTTTCCATCAAGCAACAGATCGTTTCGTAATGATACATATTTTCGTAATAATTCATCATATTTTTGTTTCAATTGCTAAAAATAAAAATACAATTTAAAAAAAAGTTAATCAATATTATAATTATATAGTATGTATATTATAATTTACAATGAATAATTAAAAACAAATAAAAAACTATTAAATATTTAATTTGATTAATCTCGTTGATAACAGCTAAATATTAGATAATATTTTAATTATAATATATTATTCTTGGTCTTACTAAATGATCATAATTGAGTTTATTCATATCTGATTGAAGAATCGCATCACATTGTGGATTTTTATCAAATTCGATAGCTAAAAGCTCTTGTTGCATTTCGTTTTCTTTGAGTAACTTTACAAGTTGACTGGACATTTTCTCTTTCTCTTCTTTCCATTTTTCTTTTTCTCTTTGGGACTCTTCTAAAAGATGTCTATAACATAACATACATACAAACCGATATAGTTTTGTTTTAATTTAGCAATACAAAAGTTAAAATACCGATTAATAGCTTTTTGAGCATCCATTGCTTGATTTAGTTCTCTATCTTCAGTTAATGATGAAGTGGTCATTTCATAGTCAACAATTTTGCGCAATGATTCTGATGTATCATTAAGATGGTTCTGTAATTTAACACATTCCTCTTTCTTTTTGAATAATTCATCTTGCAATGTTTCTAATTGTCCTAAACAAATACAGTACTTATTTTCGAAAATTTAATATTAAATTTTATTTCTATAATTAATAAAGAAAACTTGGTTACAAGAAAAGGTACAAGTTTTTCATTGACTAGTTATGCATTTATTGGTTACAACGTTTAAATAACAGGTTTTAATAATTAGTCTAACTAAAAAAAAGTAAAATAAATCATAAAATAAAAATAAATAATCAACAAAAAGCAAACAAATAAAAATATGAAGAAATATCTTCGATAGTCAAGGGAACAGGTAACATTCAATTAATCCGAATATAAATTTGAAAACTTTTCGATATTTACGAGTCAATTCGTCAGCGACAATGAAATTGTTGTTGCCTGATGACTCTGTTGCTTCACGTAGCGAATTTAAGTTTTGCCGTAATAAATAATTTTGTTCTTTTAATTGAGTTATCTAAAATTGTAAAATATCATTTTATATAATGATCTATGTACTTTATCACTTTATTGCCATTAGAGTTACTTACATCATTGTCACTAGAGTTGTCTCGGATTAATTTATCATTTTCTATTCTTTTTAATAGCATATCTCTTTCCATTTGAACGGCTTTTAAAGTTTTGTGAAACTTTATAAAACCACCATTCTCATTTGTATTCTGCAAATATTTAATATTATTATTGAGTCAAAAGTAGTTATTAAGCAAGTAATATTCAATATTGTCAAAATGTACTATTATTTTTTAACGTATATAACTCATTATGATTTACCCATTGTGTTTTTATAAATTATTTTATTAATGTCACATATAATTTTTAACGTACGTTTTTAATATTTAAAGTTAAAGTAAAAGAAAAGAAAAAAATGTATTTTACTCTCTTATTCATAAAAATGTGTAATAATAACTTACAAGTGTCACATCGCCATTTGTTGCATATCCATTCTCTTGGCAAGACTGAAGATTTAAATCTGACACATTGCGTTTGAAACTGTCAGCAGACACATTAATAGTTTGCCGTTCAAACATTTCTAATCTTTCTTCAATCACACGCTTTTCTGATAACAATTTTTGATATTTACTCTTCTCCGTTTCAATTTCATCTCGAGCTTTTGCAACTTCATGGTCAAATTTAGTACGCCAATTTCTAAAACAATAATTGTAATTAGTAATCATTAAACATTTATGCTCGAGATATATATTTTACACACCTTGAATTTCTTTTAAACTTTTTTCATTTTCTTCTTTTATAAAAACTAAATTAGATTCTAAATTAGCAATAATTGTTTGTGCTTCCAATAGTTTTCGTTCCGTATTTGTAAATTTATCATCATATGATTGAAGTGCCTGTGCAGCAATTTTTTTCTCAGATTCATATTCTAATTGTAATATATTTAATTGAGTTTCAATTTGCTTAGCATGCTTTTTAGAAATATTTAATTCTGATGCAATTTGTTTTTGTTCTACTAGTTTTTGCTTAGTCTCTTGTAACTCTGTCTCTAATAATTTTGTTGAAGTTAATTGGTTGTTCTACGAAAACAATTTCGTTTTTAATTTTTTCATTATATTTAAACAATTGTACAGTAAATCTTCAAAAGTTTACTTACTAATTCTGTTATTTTCTGTTGCATCATATAAATCTTGTTTTCTAAACCTTTATTTAACTTGGTCACATGAGCTACTGACCGAGCTTCTTTCTTTAATGCTTTCAAACGTCTTCTTGCAGACCATCTCCTTATGCAACACTGGACTTTAATAATTTTAACCAATGTATCATGGTAATGACGATAACATAGCCACATTCGAACTACTGATTGAATACGCACAGCCTATAGCACAAAATTAAATATTTTAAAAGTATATAAATATACCAATCCATTCAATAAAAAAATTACTTACGGCATTATTTCGTCTTAATTCTTGTGTAAATTTTCTAGCTACAGTGCCACGGTAATACCGTTGCAAGTCAAGAGTAGCTGCTTGAATGCGTAAGTACTTTTTACGACACAACCATGCTCGTATAACTTTTTGAATTGTAGTAGCGGCTTTGGTTCGGCGTAAATGCATTGCCAACCTGAAAAATTTGATTTAAATAATAATAATTTATAATAGTCAAACAATATAATAATTATATTACCGTCTAGCTAAGTAACCTCTTCCATATCGCTGTAATAATAACGCAGCCCGTCGAATTTGCGTGTACTTCTTTTGACATATATACTTTCGCCATGTTTTTTGAATACATATACTGCAGTCTTTACGTCTGTCAGCACGTTTTCTTTCCAAATATGCCACTTGTCCAGCTCTGAAGAATATTTTTGTGTTACCATACTTATAGTTGTCTTCAGTCTAAAAAGTTACTAGTTTATTATACCGTTTATACAACTTTTATAATACAGATTTATAGATATACTTGTATGTGCTCTTCAACAATTCGTTGACAAGTTAATTTGGGATCATCTCTATTAATTTTCTTTGATATGAGTAATACACGATATCTTAAGAAGAAATCAACATAGGTCCATCTAAAATATTTGGAATTAAGAAATGAGACATTATGAAATAACGAATTGTAATAGTAGATTTTACCTAGAAGGAAAACCAGCAGCACTAATGCGTATTGTTTCTAACACGCCACATGCTCGTAATTGATCGACCACTCGCTGATGATCAAAATCAAATGGCAACTTACAATCATTTGGTTTAACACACCTTATATAATGTGGGGTTGTATCATTGAGTGTTGTCATAAGAGCATTGAGTGAATCTCTAAATTGAGAACCCACCTAAAAAATGTTAATGAAAATATTGAAATTCTAGTTTTTTTCTTTTATTATTATTATTATTATTATGTATCATACAGTTTTTTTGTTTTGTTTGGAATGTGAAGGTGATCCTATTGTCGCACAAATTGGCCTCATTGGTGTAAGAATCCGAGATTTTGTTGTTGCTCCAATAGTGGCCGATTTTGGAGTAGAGTAAACATTACCTCTTCGATCTGGAATGCTAAGTTTACGATCCATTGAACTTTCAACCATGAATATTGTACGTAGCATAGCATTTTGACCATTTCTCAATACATTAACCTAAAATAGTAAATCATTAACTTTTTTCCAAAACAAATGCAATATTCTAAAACCATACTTGATCTTCAATAACTGTATCTTTATTTTTATCCAAAAACCCGTTTGAAAAATATTCAACATCACCAGCAAAATGTTTAATGGTGAAAGCACTTCCAGCTTAAAATAAAATAGACAATATTAAACACAATATAAAATTATAACATTTAAAGAATACAATGGATCAGTTACCAAATTTAGGTTTTGTAAATCTATCCCATTTAGTACATTTGGCATATAGTTTTTGCGTCCACGATGCATCCGAACCTTGAGGCATCTGAAACATTGATGTATTGTTAATCAAAACCAACAATTAATAAATATTAGTTTAAATCATTTACTCGACATTCTTCATCGAGAAGATCAAGTATGCCTAGTTTAGATTCTATAAGATCAATGCAAGGTTGGTTATCGTAAAAGTCAATGAATTTCCATTCAATTCCTTCTTTCCCATACTCTTCTTGTTCCAATTTGAACACGTGCTATAATATAATTTTTTCTTTTTTATATTTTGGTTACAAATTCTTTTATTCCATATAAAATATTTGATAAATAAAACCCACTAAATTAAATTGTTGCTGAAGTTTTTCATTTGCATAATTGATACAAAATTGTTCAAAACTATTTAATTCAAACATTTCAAAACCGTATATATCCAAAACACCAATTATTGGACAATTATTCTAAAGGAAAAATTTAATAATGATTAGAATTAAATACAATTTAATTGGTTTTTTCTTCTTAAACAAACCGATGGCGATGGTTCACACATGGTCCTATTCATTATTGATATCAACCACTGAAATAATGATGCATAAATGTGCTTAGCTAAAGCATCACGAGCTCCACTTGCCTAAAGAAAAGAAATTATAAGTTAAATATTAAATAGTAAACAAATAGCTTTTAGAAATCTTGTCACCTCATCTGCCGTCATTGGTTTTTCATAAGTTTCTTTCATACTAATAATTTTACGACAGCATAACCACTTTTGGAGTTCACCTTTGTTAATGTTAAGTAATGTTGAAACTATTTGTAGACTAGGATCATTCAGCTAAATGAAAATTTTAATTTTTAGATCATACATCAAAAAATATAATAAGAAATGAAAACGAACCGATATAAAACATGAATCACCATCTCCTGGATGTTTCTGAATATTGTCATTAATTTCAATATTACCAAGATGTAAAATACTTGCTAATACTTTCCACATGAGATCTTGGTCTTCTTGAGAAAACCCTAACGTATTAAGCGCATTAATCGTATCAAAGAAACTTTTTTGATCCTGATCACTACTGGGTTGTGAAGATAAGTACAAATATTCTTCAGAATTGCCTAAAGATGATAATAATTCACAATTAGTACTTTGCTTAGTTTATATTACATTAAAATACATTTACCTAGTTGTAAATGCGGGAACGCTTCACGAGAAGAACATAATTGATAAAATATATGATAATTTCTCTCATCGATTGCTTGGTGCACAACACGAGATTTTTCAAGTAAATAAGTCCGCATGCTGGCTCCTATTATATGATTACGATCATTAAAATGTAGTTCGATATACTTTCCAAAACGAGATGAATTATCGTTTCTTGTTGTTTTGGCATTTCCAATAGCCTAAAAAATATAACATTTGTGAAATGTTAAGTATACAAAAATATTTTAATATCAAATTTATAAAATTACCTCCATGATAGGACTAGAAGCAAGAACTTTCTTTTCCACTTGAGTTTCTGTTTCAGAGCCACTAATTGTAGCAAAATATCTCATTGCGTACTTAGCAGACACAGTTTTTCCAGCACCTGATTCACCCGAGACTATGATGCTCTGGTTATTATTCTCTCTAAAGAAAAAAAAAAAGGAAAAAATAATAATTCATTAAAACAACATAAGAGAAAACCTAAATCTTTATTTAATTTTTTTTCTCACATTTCCATTTTATTGAATGCTTGCTCCGCCACGGCAAATACATGAGGATCTAAACTTCCCATTGTTTGACCTCTGTACGCCATCATCGTATCAATGCCATAGATGTCTAAATCTTTATAAGGGTTGATAGCGACCAACACGATTCCTAGCGAATGAAATGATAACAATGACTATCATGATTCAATGTTAAAATTGTTTTTGAGCCTTAAAAATTATTACCACAATAAGTGTAAATGGCATGACTTTGAACGAATCTACAATACAGATTGTAGAGAATAGCTGGCTCGTGTAGGTATGATAACGATGTCAGATCATTCTCTCCAAGAAGTATATCTGGATTTTGAAGAGGTGGAAGCTCTTCGTCTGAAGAAATCTTAATGACTTGTTCATCTCTGCTCTTGGTTTTCCGAACTGTTAATTTATGTCCATCGTACGCTTCTATTATCTCAGCCGTTTGCCACACTTCTGAATCGCATGGGATCCATACTTTTGTCCCCTGAAAATAAACACGAAACAATTTTTTTTATTACATAGTGTGTTATTAAAGAAAATTATATGGCTGCCGATTTTTTGCAATATATGTTTGTAATGGTCGTTTTCAGTTCACGTGTCTATTAGAGGACCAAAATGTGTATATGTTCAGTCACCAAATACGTAATAAATTAAAATATATCATTTGTCATTCAACATAATTATTATTTATTATTTTTAAATGAGTAATACACACGATCGAAATAATTGCAGAAAACATTATAGCAAACGCAACGATGTCAGTTTAGATATATTTAAAATACAAGTAAATAAATACTATAAAATGGGGGGGAAAAAATGACGATGTTAATATAATTAATTAATATCAATAAGAATAATAATGCGACCCCCAATTCGACGTACTCGATAGTTTTTGTTTTTGACCAACTCGCTAACATAATCCATTCATTTTCCGTGTTATTATAACATGTAATTAATAATTATTATGTAACAAACACGCTGTTCAAAATCTGTGCGCTGATAACGAATTAAGACACGAAGAAACAATATTATTATAAGAATCAGAATTCGAAATTCCGCACTACAAAAACTACCCGCTGATAAAACGATGAACATAACTACGGTATTGGTCTCTGTCACGCGTGTCCTAAATATGCGTGACGGTCTTACGGCATTTATTCAATCGAGACCTACTGCGATTTCAATCATTATTTTTGCGACGACTGCCGTGTTTTTGTTCGCGAATTCATTGTCTATACGACATTTTGAATATCGGTTTTTAAACGTATAATATATAAATATTATAACACGGCTATAAACGTGTACGCATTATAAAAACGTTCCACGCCTTCCAGCCGAACGAAATTGTAAACAAAAACACACACACACGAGTCTTTTTTCAATTCCCGTCTTCAATATGTTGTGAACGTTGGGCACAATATATATTTTAGTATACAGGGGAAACAGTGTCGAATGCAAACCGACGACGTGTGACTTTCAGGGTTGTCGAGAAAATCTACATATTTAAATTTACACGGATGAGTACGTCTATATATATTTGAGTTTATATTATCATATATATATGTATAAACGTGTAAAATAAAACGTCCGATTAATGTACATAATTTGCGGACACTCGCGCGCGTTATATTATATATTATTATACAAAACACAAACACATATTTTGTAATATTCTAGTTATTAGTTGCACGGTGACGACACAGTTCATCGTTAATATACGATCCGCGGCCGGTATGGACTGATGGGCGCGAACGAACATTTCACAATATTAAATCAACAACCATATGCCGTCTAATTATATCGAGGAAAATGAGAAGTCGAGTTCCGACTACGGATGGTATTTCGTTCTCGAAAATAACGTAGCTCTGTCGTGTTAAAAACATCAAATATACACTTGATTGTACGGACATTTAAAGTATTCGATTAGCTCACGGGTCCGATATATATATATGAATATTATGTTTATTTACGATAAACCGAAACTTTTAGAAATGATTTGCATTTCGAAATCGAATTAAAATATACGCGATTAATAATGTTTTTAAATCCGACCCAAGACGAGAACATTGTTTTTTTGATAATTATGACAAAATATAGCTCCGGTTCATGTTGAAATCGTACGAATGTCAATAAATAAACGGTATACGGCGCGCGTCTATGCCCGTTCGATTATTGTGTAATTGTTCGTTTTGATGGTCGACGAACAGAAAGAACATTATCGTCGTGGTGCGTCTATTTCTATGACAATGCGCGGCAGTAGACAGTAAAAAAAAAAAAAATAAAAAACAACGTATCGATCAGAGTCATGAATTTTACTTTTATACCGTAATTTAGTCTCGGAACGATTCGAGTTTTCGTGACATTGTCGTAGAACTCCGTACAAAAAAAAAATACGAGTCGATTAGATTTTTTCTCCGCGTATAGACGCGGGTGGACGGCGCCAAGTCACAAAAACCACATCCAATATATGTCATACGACTTCACGCAATACAATCTCTCCCCCCCACCACCCCAGCGGGATAATCGAACGTATACACACCATTCTCGTTGTACGTCATACGATACAATTATTCATTTTTTAACGCGACCCGGTCGAGAATACGCGGTGTTACCGTCAAATTCTTTACGAACACGACTCATTACGAAATGCTGTACATCGCGCGCGCACGACAAACACGGATCCGTTTTTTATCATTGCACTTTGAACGACTACCAAGTGACTACGCGACGTCGTTTACATTTGTTGTCGGTCCATCGGCAATACGTCCGTAACGATTATTGTTGTACGACGACGTTAAAACAACGAATAAATAAATAAATAAAAAATCGCGACGATCAATATTTCAATCCGACCGCAGAAAGCGGAGACGATCGATAAATCGAAATAAATGGCGCAGCAAGCAGCAGTACGTTTTGTTCGTCGATCGATGGAAAACCCGTACCGACACGATCGGTTATAATTATGACCCACCCGCGCACCCGTTCAAGACGGCGAAACGGCACTAAACATTATCGCGGTCCGGGCGTCCGGTTTTCTATAGACCGGTTATTACGCGTGCGACGACTTTTGAACCGAGAACGAATAATAAACAATACAACAAAATCGTTATTTGTCATCGAAAATCCACAATTACTACGCTGGTGGGCGGGTGTCCAAACCGAACACATGAGCCGTGCGCGTACGCTCGCCCGAACCCGTACAACGTTTCCGTAAACCGTGAGAATTCATAAAAACCAATAACAAACAACGCAACGTAAATAGTTCTCCGTCGTGGTCGTGGCCTTGGCCGCCTCCTCCTCCTCCTACTAGCCGTCCGCAGCATAGGATTTTCGATAACGACGCGCACAAACATTTTGTACGCGTAAACAAATCGACGACCGAACGTCAATTAATAAATAGCACGGCCGTCGACGACGACGACGACGGAAACAACGGTTTCCTCTATCACGCGGCGGCTACTTACGGCAGTGTAACAAGCCCTGTACTCCGGCGCGCGTCTCCAGCATCGAAAACGGCAGACCAGCCGATCGTCCGGCGTCTTCGTCGACGACGCGCGTTTCCACGGTGCCATCGTGACGTTCAAAAACCGCCGGTAACCTCGGCCGAGTACTCGAACACGATCGGACGACGTTCGCGCGCGTTTCGTTCAACTGCGACGGCGACGCGAACGGAATACATCGTTTTCGGAATGTTCGCTAAGCAACGGGGCCGGCCATTGGTTGTCCTGCGATCCCGATCGACAACCGTCGCGGCGTAACGGTTATTAATTATTCGTCAACTATAAACGCGTGCCGTCTCCACTCGAATGTCCGTACGCGATATCGTTTTCTCGACAAATAACGATTTCGGTACCGCGACCGGCCGCGGGGGTCGATCGCGAAAAGTATCGGGTTCGCGCGTTTTTCTCCCTTCCCCTTATCTTCCTCCCCACCAAAAAAAAAAAAACCGCGCGTTCGTATTCACATACGTGTCGACGTCATTACAACGAACTTTCACAGACCGACGCTATTTGCAAATACGTCTGTTCGATAACGGTCTAATACGCACAAAGCGCACTAACCGACTCGCAAAACACGAACGCCACGTACAAATATATGTGTGTGTGCACTTATCCGGATTCCTTGCGAGTTTTACATAACACCGTTTTTCGAAATTATTTTTCGATTCCCGACCGTTCGTAACAGTCACTCGACGTCCGGCCACGACACGTACGTCAACAATGCGATTCACGTTTGATTTGTTCGACAGACGCGACGTTCGAAGCCGATGGAGATCTGGACTCGTATATCGTTTACACGTTTCATTATTATCGTTATTATTATTATTATTATTATCCGCCGTTTTGTAATATTTCCGTACGATTTTCATTCCGTCCCGAGATATTCGGACGTCAAACCCTGCCGGAACGTTTTCGCGCGAACGCGTACTCCCGGAGAACACACGAGAAAACTGCCGCGCCCGCCGTTCACGACCACGTTGCGCGCGTATTTGCTGTTCGGTAAAAACCGTGCCGTCGAGTCGATACAACCGCATAACGTCACGGCGGACCAGTGCAATCGTTGATTGACTCGTGGGCCACCAACTCGGTTTTACTGCACGTTTCCGTATATTTGCTCTTCGCGCGCACAAACGCCCGTCGACTCCGGCACGGGAACGCGATCCGAGGTCTGTCGAAAACACTCGTTACACGAACACGGTTAACGCCTTAGAACACACCTCCTCTTAGGTAGGTCTCGGGTCAGACGGCACGGCGATCGAAAACGGATTTTGAAAAGTTTTTCCACGGAACTTTTCCCTACGGTTATGGTTGTAGGGTTGTATTCGATTTTAAACAAACGAAAACGCTTGTCGGCACGACTTCGTTACGTGTAATACGCTTGATGACGACTAATGACTAGTAACAACCTGCTTGTGTTTAGTCCGTACACATCTTAATTCAAACGATAATCACACCGACATCCGAACGAGAACGAGCCGAGAACGAGAAACGTATTTACCAATATTGAATTTCAATTGACTATTTTTAAACAACCCCGTTCAAACATTGATTACTGTTTTAATCGAGTTATGCGTTTATCCCGCGCTCGGCTCACCGGATTCGCATGTTATTAATTAACGAGAAAATTGAATACAAATGAAAACCACTGCCAAACGAAAACTGTAATATTAACAAAAAACTAGAAGAAATAATAATAATAAATAAGAGGCCGATATAATTATCAAGCGTTGAGGCCAAACGTGTTTGTCACTTCGTTAGAAAATTTAATTTTTTCATTCCTTCTCACAAATATTTGGATATGTTAAACGGTACTTTTAATAAGAGCAATAAAAAAAAAGAAAAAACAGAAAACAGTATATTTTAAGCGGATATATAATTTAATTAGTCGAGAATGCGTAAAAATATCTAAAATTCACTAGAAATTTAACTAGTATCGAAAAAAAATAATGTGTAATAGATTATGTCAAAATAAAATGCATAATATATAAATTAAAGAAGGGTCAATAACTTTTAATTCATTTTTTTTTTTTTTTTTTTTTTGAAAGAGTTTTGAAACAAATTATGTGCGAACATACATTGAATAAAACATAAGTACGTATATATACAGAAATTAAAAAAACAACAATTGTATGAAAAATACTATATAAATACCCGAAATTATTTTTATATCATGATGCACAAATTGGCTTTAATATTATTTATTAATAGAAAATAATAATAATAATAATAAAACTAATTAATAATATGATCGAGTTTACAGCACATTTCAGCAATTATCTGTATAAATGATTGTGACAAAAACATGTTTGTTTAAAGTAGCAAATCTTTGTAATATGTATGAGTTAAACATAAATATTCATATTTTATTATTTAAACATTAAACAAAAAAAGATTTATCAAAAAACTATTTGTTATTGAGAAAAAAACAAATCATGATATCTAAAATGTAAATGATATTTAATCTAAAATTTTTTAATGTTGCCTGTCATAAACTCAAACACAGTTAAACTCATTTGTTAAGATAAAACTATTTTCTAATATTATTTTATGGAATCTTCTTTCAAAAAGGTCTCTCTGCAATATTTATTTGTTTATAACATAGTATTTTATGAAAATGTTTACCATGATAGTATTATGTTTAGAATTGTTTATATTGATGTAATTCAAGCTCTAATATACCTAACCCATAAAGCAGAGTGGGCATTGGAGAAGAGGGGAATGTATGCATTTACTTCACTCAAGTATTTAGCTCAATTTCAAGTCGGCGTTCTTGAAAAATATTAAAAACGCCAATAGGTTATTTGTTACTAATTTGAGCACATCATAAAATGTTTGCCACAGTCTAGAAAAAACTGAAATAACGCCACTGCCATAAAGTTTTTAATAGATAGTGGTCACACAAAACTTTTTATTCCTTTCATTTATCAGCTTCAAAAAAAACTTTTGTAAAGCATAAATAAAATATAAATATTTCTTACCGTAGCATAAAGATTTCTATGGTTTTGAATATCCATTGTCGGTTTCCTAAATAAAAATCAACAAATGTAATTAGATAAAACTATAAAATATCATATTCAACAAATTTCAGACTAAAAAAACCCACACAAAATGGCTCTAATTAGTACATTTAAAATATTTATTTCATTGTGTACAATTTTCATAACAATAGATATGAATATACAGATGTCATTCTGGGCATGAAAACTTTAGAGCCCTTTTCGATTATACAGCGAGCAACAAAATTAAACCAATCATCCCACAGTAATAAATCAAGACCAAATATAAATGAAGGCTTGTTAATTAAATGTTTACTTGCATGTACAATGTAAATAAATAATATTAGTTGTTTTAAATTGGTATGAAATTGAAATGAGAGTGAGACATATATATTATGTAATATGAAATAATTGAATGAAGTAAAAGAGTAGCACAATCAAATTTATGATCCAAATAAAGTTCAATATATATTTATAAACACCACTGTTCATTGAATATTTCTTCATAATGTTATTATTATTATTATTAATTTCAGAAGTCAGAAACAATTTAAATATGATCATTAAATAATAAAAATCAGCTGTGAATTAGACTAAAATTATGAGTACCTTTAATCTATATAACCTAAAACACAACAATTAAAATGTAAACAAATGTCTTGGTAAATTAAATTTAATAGTCATAATAAATCTATTAGGATTATTTCAATTACTTAATAAGACATTTAAGTAGGTAACATATATCAAATTAAATAATTGTCTTTCTTTTTTCTTTTTTTTTTTGACAAACTACACATGTATTGTTATTTGTTTTGAAATGCTAAACATAATATTTAATTTATTTGAATATCTGAGCTTTGGTTTAATATAGTCTATAAAGGTAGCTATTTGGTATTTGGATTTTAAAATGAATATACAGTTTGTTAACAAAGCGCATGTTTTTATTAACTGGTAAAATAAATTCCCTAGTAAACTTTAAACACCTACCTAATAGTAATAATAATAGTAATAATAACATTATAAAATCGCATTTAAAACACGAACAATATGACAAAATTGATAATTTCTGACCTTAATTTTTTTTTTTTAGTTCAATGTACACGACCCGCGATAAAAAAACATTATGTTCATTTAAATAATCAACGCGTCAGGGAATTTCGAGCCATTTACTATATTGTTACGTTTGACATCACACGATTTCCACAAATAAATGCGAGTTAGGTCGATCGAAATCGATAGTTCATTATTAACTACAAATCTATAGCACACGTTACACCCACTCCGGTTGTTTTACACCGTACTCGTGTTCGAGATAAACGTGCGAAATTGTTAGAGTGGTAACGTGTTTTCCTTCACATCGTACCGTTTTATGGCTTTTCAATGCCATACGATTGATAAAGTTGCCGTGTGTGGTATTTCTCCGAACTAACCTATATTCGATTTATCACAGGGAAGTCGGTATTTATTAATTTATTTATAGAGGAGACCGTCGAGTTGACGATAGATAAGCGGATAACGTTAGAGTATATCGGATTCCGAACACTAAAAACCCGTCGTCGTTAAGAAGCTGTACAAATAATTACGCGGGGTTAGGTGCTCGCGCGATTGTTCTCACTTTTTGAAAATCCAACCACCAGCTTTTCGCACTAAAACGACCCGCGAACGTTACGCGTATCGCCGCACAAAAACAATTGCCATTTTCGTAGCAAACAACTAACGAGGAGGAACGTACCTTTGTGTGAGAGCTGGTGTACTTTACGGGAGGTCGAGTCTCGATTTTGCCATCGATTCGCGGGAACGTGTCACCGCCACGACGAGAAACGGCGAATCGACCACGTTGGTGTTGTTTTGACACGGGCCGAAACGCGCACGTATTTCACGTTTTGACGGCCAACAGACAGACGACGACGAGGACGACGACGACAACGACTGCGACGACGACGCGCACGCAGTCCGCGCGCAAATAGTTGACGATTAACGAAATCACGTTATCAGCGTTTCTGTTATCACGGTCGGTTGTACGGTCGGATGTTACGAGCGGTCTCGACGACGAATCGATAGCAGGCGACCCGCGACGTACGTTAGCGCCCGGACGACGACGAGACGGAAACAACTCGTCGAGAATCAACGGCGACCACCAGCTGTTTTTCCTTTTTTTGCAACGGCGACGGGGGAGGGGACGTTTACCGCGGTCACGCACACCTGTAGGACTTTTCGACAACGCGTCGAAACCCGATCGAAAGTGTTAATGTTTACGCCTGTTCAACTGTTTGTTGGCTGAAATTTTAGTCGGAAGTGTAGACAAAACGTCTTCGCCGGTAAGTGTTGGTGTTTTATTGATTTGTGATCTATTACGCGAAGAGCCGTTAAAAATTAAACAATTATAATACCAAAAATCTTATTTTACTACTGTTATCATCTACGCAAATGTATATATATATTAATTATTTATATATTTATAATAATTAATATTTAAAAACTAAATATTGTTAATACCTATTTTTAGATTTTCATCGCCTAGTTGTTTACACGTGATCGATTTTAGCCACGCGACAATGATTGAATCGTTAAAAATCGACCAAGAGTACACTGCTTTTCCATTTTAATCGAATCGAATTATTTAGCCGTGCGACTGAGTGGCAAATGAGTTTACACAACCAATTTGCTTTCGATTTCGCCGCACGGTGGACAGTCGTTCGACCGCGATCGGCCCGTGTAAACGCGGCTTTATATAAATCGTCGTAACATTCAATCGTACGTTATACGCGATTTTCATCGAACATCAAGAAAAACTGGAAACTAAAACAAGTCGAGCGAATATTTTACAAGTGGATGGGATACCGAGTCTCGGAACTCGTTGCACTAAATATCTTATACAATTGAATGTGCAATGTCGCAGTGAAAAATATACAAAGTCGTGCATTGAATTGCACTGACTAATTTTTTTATTTTATCAATGCACTTAAAATGTTCATTTTTATTTACAAAACCATACATTCCCATACCTTTTGAGAAAACGTCCAGTAACGAAAAAATACGGCGTACAACAGCCAAACCTCCGTCCAGAACATTATTTTATGGAAATCGTTAATATTTATCGTTAACGGTTTTTACAGTCGTCGCCGTATAGATCTATCATGACGTATAGAGGCGGTCGTATTTAATGTTATTTTTCTCAAACATCAATTTCCAACTATTTGTTGGTCACAATAATGTTTATACGTATTAGTACATTATGCATTTTATAGTTAGTTAGATGATGACCACATATTGAATTTATGAATTTTTGTCAAACGGTATTTTCAAAATTTATTTATAGCACATAAAAAATATTAGTCAAATTTACGAAATACAAATTGTATTATTACCGAAAAATGCACTATGATTATATAGACACACACATAAAGAGCACTAGGATTTTATTTAAAAACATGAATAATTACAAAAAGGACATTAATGATCTAAAGGAATTTCGTTCAAATAATTGGTAGATACAATCCGTAATGTATTATATATTATAATTTAAATTCTTCATGAGACATTTCTGTATTCGATATTTTTTGCAATGCGCAAACGGATTTGTTTAAAAATTCTTCTTTTCATACGCATATACAGTTTTATTAAAAATCACAATTTATTGTTTTTCTATACAAAATATGTATATATTATACAAGTATATTTGTTTTATCGAAGAAAGTCGTGTAGCAGTATAATGTTTTTAACCGAATAGATCACTTTCTCCTCACGGTATATTCTGATAATCCACAACGTATCAAATTTCATGCCTCACAATAGGTTTTATGTTATATTATGTCATGCAGTGCATTAATCAAATCAGTGTCTAATTTTTTATTTAAATATTTAATTCAAAAAGTATTTCGTATATTGGGTATAAACCGCGTACCCAATAATCGATATTGTGTGATGTTATGTTTGGTGAGGCCAAGGAAAATATGTTAGTTTATTATGTTTTTTCAAGATATCACGATCCAAAATCGAGAATGAAATTTATAGTTAATTTAATACGAATCGGCATAATAAATTTGAAAATTTTCCGACCTATAGGTCCTTCAGTATGAGTTGTTAAAATATTATAAATGTACACATATTATTTTACCAAAAAATAAATACAATACAATATAATATATTATAATATACGCGTGCATATATTTAAGTTATATAATATAATTAAAATATTTTTAACATACTTGTGTAAGCTATATAGTGAAGAATTTATAATGTACATATATTTATTTCGTTCTATTTTGGATACTATAATAGTAAATTAGGTATTATTATTTATAATTAAGCTAAGGTGATTTTATTTTAAGAAAAAAATTATCAATCCATTTACATCATTACAAGCTACTATATTTTGCACACTTACGATGAAACGCTATTCAGTTAGGTATTTTAAGTATCATTATTATGATAATTTAAAGAATTTTCATTTATTTCGGTTCAAAATGTTAAATTCGTATTTTTGTACATTTTTTTGTAATTTTGTCGGTCCAGAAAGGTTGATAAAAAATATATTTTTCGTACACAGCTGGTGTACAGTTTTAAAACAAACGTTGGATAGTAAAACCTGTATAGGTGAAATACGTTATTTACCGCAAATACTCTCAGCTGGTAGATTTGAATATTTAAATCATTAAATTGCCAAATATAGTTTAACTCATAACGTATTTAAAAATTGTTTATGAGGGGCGAGGGGAGGGGCGGGATAAGACAGCGAATCACGCTTTTTTTTTTATTGACAAATATTCTATTTACTGTCTCTAGGTATATAAACCTAAATACTTTTACAATAGCATGAACAAAAGAAAAAAAACTCAAGGGGATCATCTATCTCTCTCAAATCTCCTCTAATAACAATGTTACATATTATATGAATGTATATTCGCTATAATTTTACGAATTGCAGAATATTTAATTACACTTTAAAGTTTTAACAGCTTCGATTTAAATTTGAATACGATAACCAAGTTGCTATAATATTATTGTTATGTGTAAGCTGCATATCTTTTTATCTTATTATAAAAATACTCAATAGTATTATCTTGACGTGACTGTTGTTCGAAGTCACACAATGCACACGCCGAAGTTTCCATATACATCGGATACGATTCCGAGGTACACTGATAGCGTGGACATTACAACACGATTGTTTTCGTACTTCGTTTCATTAAATGGTTGATGATTGTTTGAACGACACATATGGCCAGGGCGACGAAACCGATCAGTCTAAAAGCCATCACGCTACCTAAACGACTGAACGTGTATCCGGCCAGCGTCGCGCCCAACGAAGCCCCTGTGGAAACACAGAAAAACAACAACGACAATTATACGTATTTACGCGTTTCAAATCGTCGTCAGCTCGCGGGATACAAACCGAATCCCTGGAAAGCCATCGAAAACAACCCTTGAATAGTGCCTTCGCTGCCAACCGGTGCGATTTTCGCGGCGTACGATATGCCCGCGATGTAGCTCAGCCCGAACGTGACGCCGTTCAACAGCTCCACCGGCAGCACCCACAACGGATCACGGATGATCGAGTACAAGAGGAATCGCAATGCGAACATGGCGAACGACAGTGAAAACGCCGTCATGTGACCGGTTCGTTTGATGAGGTGGCCTGAAAATTCGGATTCGTCAACGAATCAAGTTAATTGATTATTGTTTCTATTTCGTCCTAATGTGATTCATAGTAATATATCGACTATCCAGTTCAAGATTGCAAAAACTCAAAAACGCACGTTTTTTCATAAGGACGATGAGCAAAAAAAGACAGGCGAACATTAAATCGTGGATTATTTTTCGAATTACTATTGACGTTATTCAATTTAAATTGTCTGAACAACAACAACAACAAAAATATAGTGATGTTAATAGTTTTAAAAAAAAATTCTGAATTGTAGTATTCTTGGACTAGTCCTAATAGCAATAACGGAGTTCCGTCTCACAAAAGGAACATTCTCGAAGAATCTCCAGATCTTTCGTTTGAACGCTCATTAATATATACATAATATTAGTTGAGAATACTTTTAAAAAATTCATAATATCTTCTTGAGAGCTGCCCCAGACAAAATGACACCATTGGGATAATATACGTAATCAATCGTGTTTGGAAAAAGCGGTCTTAAGAATGTTGTTACGAACACATTAAGGTTTACTGCTGAACATTGAAGTTAAATGGGAGTTCTTTGGAATAAATTTAATAACGGGAGCTATTTTCTATTATTGTGGGTGGTTGATATTTTTTTAATCTATATAGATATCCGTAAAACGAATAGACATGTAAAATATACATATTTAGACGAGACGAAAATTGAAAATACATTGATTTCGAGTCTTACCGGATAAATAAAAAAACGGAACTTCTCCACCCAGACACTCGATCGTGAGTGAAAACCCTTGGATGGAATTCAACATGGATTTCCGTTCCGGGTGGTAAATTGTCGCCAAATCGTCGATGTACCTAACAATCCATTCAAACGTTTGTCAGTAACGTACATTTGGGCATTAGGTAGGGTCAGACTGGGTCAGGTTCTTACCAGATAAAATAAAACCATATGTATGCGGTGAAAATTCCTCCGGCCGTCGCCCAGACAAGAAAAACGCATACTTTTTTATTTTTCAACAAGTTCTTTACGTCTTTTAGTATGTTCACTGTCGGCGGTGCTTCGCTTTCTGGTACCTAAAAGATAATTTTTTTTTTTTTAGAAACGAGACAAAGACTTCGTCAAAGATGCGAAACGGTTGCGTCGGAAGTATGTTTAATATATGGTTGCCTTAACCTTCAATTTACGCGCCACCACGAAATCCACCAGAAACGCGGCCATCGAGAGTAGGTATCCCGGTAAATGGTTCTTGTGTTCTTGTCCAACGCTATACAAGTCGATGACACTGCCCGACACGACGGACATCACGCCCCACCCGATAGCTCCCCAAAGCCGTTGCGCTCCGAATTTGACCGTATCTCCGCCTAAGTGGAAAATACAAATTATTTTAATTTCGTTCCTACGTCAAAACCGATTATGCGTATTTTATCATGTTATTGAAGATTTTAAGTGTTCTTGTATAATCAAAATATTTTATCCTTTATAACAAGCCGTAGTTATACCGATCCCGAAATTCGATTTTCAAATGAAAACTTTTACTTTTCAAATCTCTCGAAAAAATATAATGTCTTTGTGGTTCAAAATGGAAACGTGCGTGCCGAGGTAAGATAAAATACGCTTAACATCTTCAGAAAAATTCACCGACCAAGTGATCGTTTAACGGTAGTTGGTACAATAACCTCGCGGTTAGGTCGAGACGGGTTGCAGGGGTTAGGTTAGGCGACGAAAACATGAACAATTATCATTTCGGAATTTCGGCCGTTTAAATCGCATGCGGTATGCCCTCAACGGACTCTGAACTCCGAGAAAAACGGCTGACCTCAAGCTTAACTTAATCTAACCGTCCTGGAAACGTTCGCGCGTAACTCGCCCGCCTCGGGACCCGATCCGACCTAACCGCGTATATAACCGTCGTGCGCGTGCCTACGATTCCCATGCATATGGTTTCCTGCATGACTTCGCTGACCATGAATAGTATCATCCTGACCGTGACCACGGTCGTAAACAGCCAAAACGGCCACGAGCCGACGGCCTCGGCGTCGGAAATCTCGCCGGCCGAAGACGTGGTGCCCGGCACCAGGTACAGCGTAGGTGTCAGCAGCCCGTTGACGAGTATCGAGCCCAGGAACACGGTCCTCCGGCACTTCCATCTGTCCGTGACGTAGCCGGTCAACGGTTTGACCACTACGTTCAACAGCAATAGGAACGTGAAAATGTCGCCGACGATCAGCGGTGAGTAGCCCCGTTGTTTGGCGATCGTCGACAGGAACGGGTTGATCGGCGAATTGGCTGAAACGTATATTTTTTTCTACTATTTACTCGGGGATATTCATTTTGGGGTTTCGCAACAATTGAACGATATTTCCGATTTTCCGGGCATAGCGCCTCGGCCAACCACACAAAATGACCAACAATGCATTTTCATGTCGTTGACAGTGTAGGGTCGGTGATCCTATTGTCTCCTAATTAGAATGAATTATAATGCCAGAAACCAATTTGATATCCGAACATATGACTTTAATATCACCATTTTTTTGACGGCGGAACGATTTTTTCATATATTTTTTAATTTAATTTTGGTTTCGTTTTGTTTTTAAACACGACTTACAGAATGTATTAAAATATGGCACAGACAAGCTAAATATTTCTTGTTCTCTGAAATATCTTCAAAAATGCAAAAAAAAAAAAAGTTTTCCGTAAATCTGTATTTAATAACTTATTCATATTCTTTAACCCCATCATACTGCATAATATATCAAATTAATGCCTAAAAATCTTAAAAGTTCGGACCACCCTAATGTAAAGTGGTTAATGTTCACAACGTTTCATAACCTATATTAAAACACAATTTGTTTAAGTTTGAATTAATTAATAATGATTTTTTATTTAGAAAAACTGATTTCACTTTTAAATCTTTACATTTGGGCATTTTATAAGAATATGAATAGTTTATGATATTGTGGTAAATATAGCATAAATTATATACGTTTCGATTTGTATATATATATATAAAATTTTAAAAAGTACTTATATTCGTTTAAAAAAGATTTTTTATACAAGTATTTTTCACAAGACTATAAGAAAACTAAATAATAAGAATAAATTATGTTTATTAGAAAAATCCCGTTTTGAGGCGTGGAAAATCGCGTTCGTTGAATTTTTTTTTAGATACACACGTATATTGTGATGTTTGGCGTTCAGCTTATACTTTTTCGTAGTACGATTGCAGTATATTATTTGCTTTTGTTTTCAATTGCAATTGTTTTATCAATTTACTCAATCAGATATTTTTGTGATTGTGTAAAACGAATATGAGAAATGCCACAAATCCTCTGTCCTAATTATTATTATTATAGCTACTACTCACCGGCTTCTAAGAGGAAATAATGCGTTTTCATCGGCATGAGCTCAAGGTCTACGTGAAAAAAACGCATATTTCGGCCACGTCCGAGTTTTTCCCGCAATAGGAATAATATGGCGCGGAAAAAAAAATTAACAAAAATCGTACCAGTCGAGTATACGCAAATAAGGACACGCGTATCGATGAGCCCGAACTGTGCACTCGAGTATGGCACAACAAATATTTAGAGCGGACAACGTTGATTATTATTATTGTTTTTTCTTGTTTGTGTATATACATATATACGAAATACTTAGCGGTAAATAAAACGATAAAACGGACATTCGAACCTCGACACTATTAATGTAATATGATGATAATCTATTTGTTTATATATATATACATGTGTATATATATATATATGTATTTATGTCAAGTGTTTAAATTTATCACGTGATAATATTTTTAAATTTTTTCTTTCTTAAAATCTAAAGATTACTTGCTCGCACGATCTACACAATAACATAATATTATAGTCATTACGAGTGTTAGCACGATATATAAATCATCGTTCCATATATATATATTATATACGGTTTTACGATAAACGATGTAATATAGAACACGATGCTTAAGCTTGGTCGGATTTAACTACTCGATGTAATTTATTGTTCCATTGTCAAATGATTCACCAGATCTCGTATTACTATTTGTATTATAATAATATTGTATTGATCATTTGATTCAAGATTTAAAAAACAAATTTTTTTCAAATATCGATTAGGTGCACTCTGCAAAAACGGTAAGATGACGATTATATACGTGTCGGAGGATATTATACGGTCACTTCGATGAAAATAAGATCAAACATCGGATCGAGGATACTAATATCATATGTGCTATATAATCTTTTTCGAATCAGTTATGGTCTTTATATTGTCATTCGTTAAGACGAACGGACAAATAGATGATCAATCTATTTTCTCCTTGCTTTGGTCCTTCGAAATATGTTTTATCTCTAGACTCGTTCAAGTTAGTTTAAAACGAACTCGCAGAAGTTGAAAGACGGTCGCTCTATACCCCTTCCCCCGATATCGAAAAAAAAAACATAACAAATAACAAACGTCGTTTAAAATTATACGACACTAGATTTCACAATGAAACTTGTGTTCAACGTTAGAAATTCTTTTTTTAAAACCTAATGAATATGGTTACGGGTTGCATATGTGTCATTTGAAACAACGAATAGCCTAAGTCCTAACCGCCAGTTTAGTTATTGGGCATTGTTTTTTATTTATGACGTACATTTTTGCTCGCCGAAATACGTAAAATATTATTATAGCACAGAACATTCCGAATAACACGGCCCAAAGGAGAAACAACTGTATATTGATTGTAGTCAACAATGTTTTGACATCGGACGCGGCGGTATAAACATTATAAACGCGTAGTGTATACGAGAGAGTTTTTTATTTGCGGAACTATGTTTAATATGCGATTGTCAAGAGTCTTTATTGTGAACTTTTTTCTAATATCGTATGGTAAACATAATGTAATACTTAATTGTACATATACTGAATTGGTTTTTTCTTTTGGATTTCGAAACAAATTTTTTTCGAATAATAATTTTGAATATTCTGCGTGTTTCAAATTGTTAGGTATATAATAATATTTGATTTAACTTTTTTTTTTTTTTGTTGACATTTTGCGAGTATTTTGAAATTATATTTAATCTAATTTGTCATATACGTAACTTCTAATTTTTTTTTTCAAACAACGTATGTATTTTAGGACGAAAAAAATTGATAAACGCCATCATCATTCACCAAGTGGACTTAGTTTAGAAGTATCATGATTAAAAACTTAATTTTTTTTATTTTTTAAATTGTAAAAATGTATTAAAATTGATATTTTCAAATAAGAGACTACATATAAATAATAAATAATCAATACGTAACGGAGTTTTCGGTCTATAATTCCAACTATCGAATAAACCGCATACAATTTTTAGAATAGTAAATTTACAAAAAAAAAAAAAGAAAAAAATATGGTTCGACATATTTGTTCCAAAAAATTTTTCGCAGTTCGCCCGCGCAATCGTTTTCGTGATTTGAATAATTGTCATACGTTTCGCGTTTACGAAACCGTCCTGTACGGTTGACAAAACAACAAAACAATAATACGACAAGTCTTTCGGTTACCGCCGCATGTGCGTACGTTATACGTATATCACACTGTCGTTTCGGCGCACAAAGTACTTCAAAACAAAATGTGTTCGAACAAGTGTTTGTTTTCCTGTCGTGTTTTTCTTTATTTGAACGTCGTCGGGAAATTCATTTCATACGATATTTAACGCACGGCTATGCATATACCGGCGCGTGTAGCGTTTGCGTTTTATTACGTTCTAATCGATTCAATAGTGGCTTACCGCAGTGTACCGTTTTATTACCGAGCCGTCCGTGCTGTTGTCATTACGATATCGTCGAACGATGTAACGTAAAAAACTTACGACGCGAAAAGAATAAACGATGGAAAGATTGCCGGACACGTATCTGTTGAGACGGTAACGTTACGTTCTGTTGATCGTTTTGAATTCTTCAAAGCCGAAATCGAATCGTTCCGTCTTTTCGTCATATTTTCAACAAAAAAGAAAAGGAAAAACGAACTATACGAACGTTTCTCTAACGATGTAAGTACGTACTCGATTTACGTTTGTTTATTTACCGTGAAACCGAAACGATTTTTTCGTGATAGGCGTTAGAAAGTACTTTGTTGACATTTTTTACCCGCATGAGTTGTGTCACATATTTTCAATATGTAAAATTGCAAAAAATTTCGTTGATTGAGTTCGAATAGAACTTAAATAAAATAGCTGGGGGTTTCACAATATGTAATAACAATGATACCTCTCCGTGCAGTGTAATTCATTGAAACCGATAATAATCAAATGCGAGATTTCATTTTTGGATTTGACCATGCGTATTTATCATGTAATTTATGTGAACGAAACGAAATAGTGTTATTCAATTGTAAAATCGAGACGGGCTTAAGTAGCTGTAAGACACGCGTGTTAAAAAAAAAGGTAAAACCATAATAGGTTAATTGAAACGATTAAGAAATCAAACTCGAAACCCACAATCGAATACAAATCACTCGTATTTTTCACAATTAAGTTTGAACTACAGGGGAATGGTTTATTTTTTCGGCCGTCGTGTTGCGCGTTTCACGTTCACACGTACACACACTTGCGAGCAACCGTTCGCTGACGACGACGTACACGCCAAAACGTGCGCCAGCACGCGTTTGTTAGGACCGCTTGTACACAACTTCTTAAAAATAACTCGCTACGTTTCAAAACGTATTCCGTCCGCGTCGTGTTTCGGTAAGAAAAAATATGGGTTTTCTCGGTCGGAAAGTAAAAAGTTAACCCGCGCACGCGCAATCGTCGACGGCCCAATATATATATGTATAATCGGTATAGTCGCGTTTTTCGTTTTGTTCACATACGTTTAGACCAGCGGTTCCCAACCCGAATTCAAATATCTGTGAAAAAATCGATTCTTATTTACGAGAAAAAACTTATGTCTAAAAACGATCAAAATCTAAAAAACGTCAAAAAGGTCGGGGAACCACTGGTTTAGACGGGCACGAGATATTGTTTTAATGCGATGGCACGCTGTTCTGTTCGCAGAGGACGTCGCGGTCGAGACGGTAAACCGGAAACAAAAAAAAGAACCCCCGACAACGAAAGTCCACAACGTCATGCTGCGCGCCGCGTTGGGTTTCGCGCTGTTGCTCGCGTCCGCGGGCTTCGAACGTCGTGTGCACGCGAGCGCCACGTGGTCGTCCAGCGAAACCGCGATGACGCTGAACGAAATCCTGCTGGCGGACGGTTGGCGTTGGACGCGCGCGGACGTGCCGCGAGCGCTCGTCGACGGGCAGATGCGCGCGCTGGTCGACGTGGTGAACGTCCCGTCGAGGATCCACGCGGACAACGTGCACCGGACGTCCGGCCTCGTGTACGCGACGTTCGCGTGCCAGTGCGTCCGGACGATCGACCGCCTGTTGCGCCTGACGCGTTCCGCGGTCGTCCGCGACGGCCGTCGCCAGCCGTCGCTGTCCGACGTCAACCGCACGGTGCTGAAAACGATCGCGTCGCTGTTCCGTCTGGCGGACGTGGCCCCGGGCGTGCTGTCCTACGATCCGGACGTGCTGGTCGCGTTGCTGTCGGCGAACGCGCGCGTGAACCGGCTGATCGACCGGGCCCCGGGCCCCGACGAGTACGACTGGACCGTTTTCCAAACGATCAACGCGATCGAACGGTTCGCGATTTCCAATTGTCCGCTGCGGGCCGCCGGTGACGGTGACGGGACGGCCGGTGACGGGACGGCCGACCCCGCGCGGCGGCTGCGGCGCTCGATCGACGAGTTCGACGCGTTCCTGGACGACGCCGGCCTGTTGACGGGCGATTTCGCCGCGTACAACGTCGGCGACGTCTGGCCGGCACGGCTGGCGGACGACGGGCCGACGTACGACGTCATCGCTCGCGTTTTGCGCGGGCTCGCCGCCGTGACGGACGTGCGGAACGTGTGCGCCGAGACCGGCAGCGTGGACGTCGACTGGGTGTCCGAATGCCAGAGATCGGCGTTCCGCTTGATCATGACGATCGTCTATCGGAAAACCGAGACGGAACTGCGCGATCGCCGCGACCGGAAGCACCGGGGCCGGACG
Organism: Schlechtendalia chinensis; assembly: GCA_019022885.1. Taxonomy (NCBI): domain Eukaryota; kingdom Metazoa; phylum Arthropoda; class Insecta; order Hemiptera; family Aphididae; genus Schlechtendalia; species Schlechtendalia chinensis. The sequence continues at coordinate 2,763,528 of CM032351.1, read as the reverse complement.
AACGGCGGCGAGTCGTTCCGCGCGGAAACATTCGACGTCGCCACGTACGAACGGTTGGCCGTCGAGTCCAGGCTGTTGCAGTTCCCGCGCGATTTCGTCGGTCACGTGGAGTTGTTGTTGAAAATGACGAGGGACGATTGGACCGTCGGCGAGTTGGACATCGTCACGCGTAAAATCAATGAACACCTGTCCGTCCTGGACGTGGCGAACGGAACGTATTTGAACTCCGCCGGCGAACGCGTGGTCACGACCGGTTTGGAATTGCACGCGTTCATCGAGGAAATATTGTCGATACCGTTTGTCGAGCACTTCAACCGGATTTACCGTTTGTTCTGGGACGACTCGGGAGAAAATCACGGGACGAGACACGAGCACGGGGCGAACGAAACGTTTCGCTACGCGGACAGGGAGAACGACAGGGATTGCGTAGCCGTGCGGCCGTTGTACGCCCGTTGTTTCGACGTCGATATGTACATCGACGATCTGCTCTCGAACGGCCACGACGACGTTTCAGAGGGGAAAAACGCCGGAGACTTGCCGAAAAAGAACGTAGACGAGCTAAAGGCGAAAACCGTTCAGGTGCATGCATTTTTGGTAGCGTTAGCGGCTGAGGGCAATGGCTCGTCAGCGATAGACGTGGTGACGTACGCGCAACGTTATTTGGGTTACAACATCACCTATTTTCCGGACGCGGCCGAGAAGATCAGACGGATTTTCTACCACGTGACCAACATGATCGACAAATACCAATCGATCGCATGCAAGTGGCCGCGTTACCGCGATTCGCGGTACGACGAATACGTGGACGAAAACAAAACGTTGATGACCAACCTCAACCAGAGAAACCATTGGTTTGCCGGCAACAGAATGACCAACATAAAAAACGCGTACGACAAATCGGCCTTCGACGATTTGTCGTACGGGAAATTCTTCAAGGACTTGCAGAAGGGCTCGAGCGGATCCGTCCGGTTATTTTGGAGAGGAGTGCCGCAGACGATCGAAGAAATATCCGCGGATGTGATGCGCAACGTTTTTGACATTTCCTATATCCCGAAATACGTCAGACTGGTCTCGAGGTGGACCGGTTCGATCGTGTCTCGCGCACTGATCGATTACGCGAACTATCTTGTGTTGATGGCCGACAGTGGCAAGAAAGAAATTCTGGCCACAGGAAAAACGACTACGACTGCGACTACGATCGAATTGTTTTTCGACAAATTCGTGACGATATACAATTTCCCGGAACATTTTTCGGCCACGTTCAAAACGGTCGCCACGAACTTTGTCAACGTGTCGGTTAGGAGCGATCCGCTGTTGATTTTCACCTTAAAAATCATGCTGGAGGAGCTCTTGGAGCGGGACGAGGACAGAACAGATTTCACGACTGTTCCGGCTTCGAAATTTTCCTATCACGTCAATAAATTGAGTGTGATGTTCGATAAATTGAAAACAGTTTGGAAATTAAAAGTCGTGGATGGAAACATCGTCGAGCCGAGTAATAAAACGACGGGGGAAGAACACGATGAAACTAATAATGGCGTGAACTGGTGAACTGGTGAAAAGAACCCTTCGTTTTCCAAAAAACTCTTTAACCAGATTACACATGCGAAAAAACAAAAATGACATTGTATATACAATAATTGTACATAAATTGCATAAATGAATGTTATAAGAAAAATATTTACAAAAATGTTAATATTTCAGATATTCGAAAAAGTTTGTAAAGTACATTGTGGAAAGAAATATATTTATAATGTTGCAATAACTCGCGCAGGAAGTCATGTAGTTATAATTAATTACTATTTAACAATTAAAATTATAAGATAATCGAATTTTTTGTTCAAAAATACATATTATACGTATATTATGTTCGTTTATAGATTGAAGTTAATTTAAGAGAACCCTCCTTTTATTTTTAATAAAACAATTGTTTCGCGCGGGAATGAACGACGAAAGCTATAGTCATATTTTAAAATCATAATGTTCGCGACCATGACAACCGTTGTTTGTGGGCTACAAGAGGATTTTTTTAAAATATCTTTAATTGTAAAAAAACTAGAATGTTGTATTTTCTAAATTTTTAAAACGCTGTAACGATCGAAGATATTAGAAAGAAATCCGCATCGACTCGACAGCGATTCGACAGTCCACGATTAGCGTACGGCATACGACTTGCACTCAACCTAACCCCGCCGACAATCGCGGATCTCGTTGCAGCTTTCGTTGTGTTTTTCCCGTGCGGAACGGGTTTGACGAAAGAACATCAACTTTTACGAATCGTCTTTATCTTTGCCCCCGCGTCATAATCAGAGACGCCCGGACCGTCATAAGGTTCTAGCTCGGCAGACGACGCAACACGACGAGTCGAACCGAAAAGTAGTTTGTTACCGCGGCGGCATCGCATTTGATCCGTCACCGATAATTTATTACTTTGCGCTCGTCTAGACAAATGTTTTTTGCTACCAAGACGGCCAGCGGTTAGCGACTAGTCCACACATCTGACACGGACGTGGGTACAGCTGCAACGGTTCATGTGCGCACGACCAGCGCGATGTAATAATAATAAATATAACATTTTTCGTTTCGTTTTTTTGTACCATTCGTTTATGATCTATCATGAACAACGTAATTATATTTAAATTTAGGAGCTTTTTTCTTTTTTTTTTGAGATGTAAATTACTCGGAATAATAATAAAACATGATCCGAACATTTCAGCATTTCGAATTGTCCGTTTAATGTTCTTCGGAACGGCAACGATAACGTCACACGTCCGCTACAACAGGTTAGGTTAGGCATACGAAATACGACGGAAAACACGTGATGCCGACGTTTTACCGGCCGAAAACACAACGATCAGTACGAACTCGTGGGAAGGAATCCCGCGCCGTTCGTTTTGTCCGCGAACAACAGCGACCCGTCCGATTATTCCCGTAGACCACGGACGCGGTTTGGCCGAACTCGGTCCCGTGACGGGCGTTGGGAATTCATACACGAAATCCTGAGAATTGTAGACTGCCGGACGGATTTTTCATGACGAACGTTAGAAAAAAACACGTTTAACTATTTAAAAAACGATACATGGCACGCGGAAACGAATTGTAACTACCGACATTCATTCCGATAGACCCTGTACGAAGAAAACAAATTTAATGTTTAAGGTTTTTAAACAAAGGTTTGATCTCAAAATGCTTGTGTAATAACCAATAGAGTTGATGAATCACATCGCATTGGTTTTAGGAATACGAGCACTCGGCGAGATGATATTTTGACAATACCGTCCACCGATTGATATGTTTAATACGGAAGATCGAAAAAAACGTGTGCTGGTGTCAATCGGATATATCGTTTTACCGGAAGACTTGAAAACTGATATCACTTAAGTTTCAACAGAAAAAATTCGATGACTCGTATTGAGTATTTCAATCGAGTTTTCAATCCACTACAGAACGATTTCCATGAAAACCGCAAGAATTTGATCGACTTGGCCAAGCGAAGCGTCAAGTAAAATCCAAAATTTCACGCTAGACGTATTGATATGATTGTTTGGACGTCCACTCGGCCATTTGTAATGTTTAGCATTCAATAGATATGAATGATCAACTGATAGGCATGCACGTAATTTATAAACGATTGAGATGGCAAGAGAGAAGAACGAGACGAGCAATTCGTGAATCACCTGCGACAATATTTAAATAACAAAACTTTTTTTGAAATTGTTGCCGTTTTTAACTGAATGATCGATAAAATATGCAGCGCATACTGTTCATTCAGATGCGACCTATACATAGGCACACCTGCATATTATTGTTATATTTTTTTCATGTCTAAAATCAACTGGTGCAAGTAACACATACCAGCAAATATTTAAGTATATATCGATCAAAAAATATATTATATCTACGAATGTTACAAAATATTATTCCGACTATAATAGTATTTAAGACGATCTTTCTGATCGTACATGCATAATATCAAATAACAATTCTTGCGGAAGTTTTTTTGTTTTTGAAAACTAAATTTCACTATATACCTGATATCATAAATTAAAAACAACAATATTTAAGTTGGAGCAATTACATTATAATTTATAGAAAATAACGAAAACTACTAAATAATAAATACAAAAAAAAAAATCATATCGTAAATAAAAGCTAATTAAAAATAGTAAAAAAAAAAAATTTGTTAACTAAACACTGTAAACATACTTAAATAATATGAAAATTATCTGATAAAATTATATATATACGTTCAATAATAAAGAAATCGGGTTTGCACGTAACAATCAAATATTACATTTACCTTCTTACGATAATGAAACATATAATTTATGCTGAATCGATACGAAATTAATAATATTTGAAACATTAAAATTTTTATTTAGTTCATAAAGTTATAAATAGACAAACAAATTATTAGAGGTGGCTCAGTAATGTTTGTATCTAATACACCCACACGCTGTCAAATTATCGAATACGACGATTTTTGTACATACGAGTTTAACATAAATAAATAGTAAAAATCCAAAAATTGTCTTGAATACGTGAAAAATCTCCATCGAATACGAAAATATAAAAAATTAAAACTGATATCACGTGTAGTACAACTCCTACGTGTTGAATTCCGATTTGAATGACGACACTACGTATGTCATATAAGTTTTTGTAAATAACTTATGAAACGAAATACATGTAACAACTTCATTCAAACATGATCAAATTCTATACACACTGCATTTACATATTTTTAAAGTAAAAAGAAACTTCCATGCAGTCCTATTCGAGCTTGCAGATGTTAGAATATCGAACGTCCAAGTTTGTATCCGTTGAACTGTCAACGATTATAACGATTATTTATGTACAATCTTACTAATATTCTACACAAATCACACGGCGACTTCCACCTACTATCATTTTAATATCCTTCTCCCTACGCCACTGGTGTTCCGAAAGTTCTAACAACATTATTACAAATACGATAATATATGATTCGCAAGAACATAATATTATAACAAATCATAAGGTCAGGTATTAAAACCGAGAGATTCGACTTCAAATCAAAATAATAATAATAACAATAATAACAATAGTAATAATAATAATACTACTACTAATACTACTACTACTACTAATAATAATAATAATAATAATAATAATAATAATAATAATAATAATGATAATATTAATTAAGAACACCGACGTATACTTAAAAAGTCGTAATGTTGTTTTCGTCGACAACGTCATCCTTAGTCTCGACTTTGCTGTAAACATCCTTGACGTCCTCGTTTTTAGCCAAACGATTTATCAAACCATTTACAACGAATTGTGTAACGCAAGTGATGCCGCGGCCACACTCAATATTTTAAACGTGGCAATGCTTCCGATCGTTTTGAACAAATAACCGCCGACAATGCTCCCAAAAGGCGCTCCTAAAATAAAAACCAAATACTTCATTTTGTGATTCCGATTCGATTACGTTTTCAATTTTTTTTTATTTTATTACTATTGTTCGTTTATTTATTCTAAAAAATTCTTTGTGACGGCTTATATAAATAAATATATACATATGAAAACCCAAAAGTCTTGTAAATTATTCGAACACTTTTTTACGTATTTTAATATTGCCATAAAATACTTTTTGTAAAATAAAAAAATTCAAGGAAACAGTCATTTGTCCGATCAGAATTTATAAAAAATTGCTTTAGAACTACAAGAATACTGGGTAAGTATATTAATAGAAGTAAGTCCGATATATAGTCGTCTTTGTTGTAACCACATAATGGCTATAGCTTATATAATATGCTTGAACCATATAAGGAACGATATTGGTTTAACAATATATAGTTTTATTTTATAATTATAATTAGATGTATTCTGTAAATCGAACGTTTACCACGTCCTTATTCAGAAGTTAAAAGTCAAATTCGTGAATAGAAAATGTGAAGTATTTTTATATGATTTATATACGACTACATTTATGTTCCAACCTATTCCACTCAATGCCGTGCCGACGATTCCTTGGAGCGTCCCTTCGGCGCCAGCTGGGGTGATTAGGGCGGCGTATGAAATGGCTGCCGAGTAGGACAGCGCGAACGTGATACCGTTGAACACCTCAAGCGGTAACGCCAACAGTGGATGTCTGATGAACGAGTACGCGGTAAATACCACGGTGAACGTGAAAAACATCAAGGAAAACACGGTCATGTGATCTATACGTTTAAGCAGGTAACCTATATTAAAATACAACGTGAAATGTATAATCAGCGTTTTAAAAATGTTTAAATTTTTTTTTGTTTAATTTGTGTTTTTAAGGCTAAATTTGAGAGCGCTTAATAAAAACATTCACTCTTTCTTATTTCGGAAGATATACTAAAAAATCAGCGAAATATATTTTATGTTACACACTAATTTATATATCCAGTAATATAATATTACATATAATATAATAAACAATATAATACACAAATAATATTTGTTTTTGATTTTGAATAGAATTTAGAGTATAATTGGGTTGTGGAAATCATAAAACTGAAAAAAATTTAGTTATTTTCTGTTTTTTTTTATGTTGTACACAATATTCGAAACAAGTAAACATCTGCGAATAAGATACAAACGGCTGTTCATTACTTGAGTCCCAAAAATTAACTCCGATTTGTCGTGAAAAACGATATCGGGTAAGTAAAAAAAGAAATACGAGAATATATTTTGGGTATAGTCAAATACATCTGAATGTGATTCGAAAAAAATGTAAAATACTAATATTCACATTAGTACTTCGATATTTTTGTCGAAACACAACTTACCAACAAATTATATGTATGTAATATAATATCTGGGACGCATATAGTGTGCATTAGGTAAGTAAAAGTAAAACGATAAGTTACGCGGTCACTGCTAGCTTACTGGAGAGAAAAAATGACGGAACTTCGCCCAAAAAACATTGAATTATTAATGCGACTCCTTGAAGAGTCTTCATCCACACTTTAGTCTCGGGATGGTAAAGATTCGACAAGTCTTCGAAATACCTGCGGAAACATAATAAAATGTAAATTTATTTAATTAAATAATGTATTCTCGAAGTCGATTGATCGTATTTTACATAGAACACTTATTTTTTCTAGGTCAGTTTTTTTTTTTTTTAATTTCAAAGTATATATTTTTTTAAAACATTCACAAAAAAATAAACAAAAGGTAGTGTTTACAGAAGCGAATGTTTACGCGCTATGTGAATGGCTTTATATTGTAATATTTACGACTTTAATATTTTGTAATATAGACCAATAAATACTAATTGAAATAAAAAGTAATTACAAGTTTTTATCACTCGAATATCTAGATTACAATGATATTATTTAAAATATCTATATAGTTTCGATAAACATTTTATTATTATGACTTTTTTTTCCGTTTCGTTATTCAGTATTCAGTAAAACATACTATTATATAATAATGTCATTAAAAATGTCATTCATATAAACGTTTCAACTAGATTGTTTAGAATACTTAAAAACGACTATCATATTGTGTCCTTGGTTATTTCATTACCGATAGTGTCTAAATACAAATATACAGTTTATTATATAATTAAGGTGAAGTATTGTTTTTCTTTTACATAATGTTTGATTCTTTTAAAAATATAAGTTTGTAATATACATTTTGCAGTATTATAAATGAGTAATGCTTACCAAAATACGTAGTTCCATATGAATGACAAGAAAAATCCAAACAAAACTACCCAAAGAAGAAAAGCTAATACTTTACCTTCAGTGAATACTTTTTTCACGTCGGAAACCACAACATTGGTATTGTACTCTTGTACGACCTGCGTTAATAATGCAAATAATAATAATTTAAATGCGATATGATAATTCAATTCGCATCAAGTTGACGTTTACTTGCTTTTATTTTCGCCACTACATATATGTCCAAAAGAAAACATATCAACGCGATGACGTATCCGGGTGTGTAGTCTTTATGCTCTTGTCCCGTGCTATACCAGTCGACGCACGCGCCGGAAACAGCGGCCAACAAACTCCATCCAATGGATCCCCATAACCTCTGTTTTCCGTATTTGTGTTTGTCTTCACCTTAATGGAAGGAAAAAAAAATTAGATTGGATTACATTAGGCCAATGGAAGAATGTGAAACAATCTCGGTCGTTGGGGCAAAGAGAGAGGGCCAGGACTATGAATAAGTTGCAGGACTGTCTATATCTAACGGACACGACCATACTCAAGGTACTGGAGTGCCTCCATTAAAGAGACTTGCTGGCAACGGTCGATGACACAATACCGAAAGACCACGTGGAGTCAGACCCACATCTTGATTGCATGGTCGAAAGAATCAAGGAAAGAGGCAGACGAGAGAGAGAGTGGTAGACGAAGGATCAGAGAATTTTATGTGCCGACGGGTGCTATTTTCATTATGTTCTTTTTCATTTACCTGGTTATGTTGAAACTTTGGATTATGTCCCTCCTCCTCCCAGTGCTATTTGGCGGAATTTTACTGAGTAAAATACATGTATTTTATTAAAAACCAAATGACTTAGTACTTGGGAAAAGTACATTGACAACAGAGTACCTACTCTCTTGGTTCTACGATTCAAGCATAAAAAGGTAAAGTTAGGTTAGGTCAAATTAGTTTACTCCCACTGTCCCAAGCATTTATTAACTGTGTTTCAAGGAATTGGGCGTAATGTCGATTAATAAAGGTTAGATTTACTCGGTCAAGTGAGCGCGACTGGATGCGTGAAAATGGATTGAATATATCGGTTAGCATGACGGAGGCGATCGAGCTGACGACGAAGCAAAGGTATCGACGTACACAGTTTGTGCTTCAAGAGGAACCATTGAAACTCAAAAGGCAAATCCAGTACCTGGGAATTGAGCCGATTACAACAATAAGCTTCAACGAGCATATCTATTAGGTACAGGCCAAAGCTTTGAAGACAACAGCCGCCCTTTCTCGTCTGATAATGAACGTTGGAGGTCCTAGGCAGACAGAAAGGAAGTTATTCGCTTCCGTGATGCACAATCAGCTGCTATATGCGGCACTCATATGATGTCACTCGTTGGTTTTCCATAACCATACACATAGCTTCTGGTGAGTTTACAGCGTTGTATAACCTTGAGAGTGGCCAGCACGTACCGAACGGTGTCAACGGTGGCTGGAATTGTTCCCGCGCTTCTGATTATCATATCATGAGCACATGATGAAGTCCATGAAGTGACTTACCACATGACATAATTCCTAACGAGGCATGGTTAGATTCCAGGCCTACCTTCATTGCACAGGTGGCCAGTCCGAAATTTGTTTTATGTGGGGTAGTGTTGGATGAATTATAACACACGTTCTTTGGATGTGACCGATGAGCCAGAAACAAGATAGCGCTGGAGGCCACTGTGGGTAAGGAGTACACGCACGAGGCAATCATAGAGTTTATCATGCTACATTGCCAGAAGAAAAGGGAGGCAGTTGTGGGTTACGTATTACTCATTCTGGGTGTAAAGGAAGAGGAGAAGTGGAGGAGGTAGCAACGAGATATCTGGAACGTCGGTCCGTGGAGCTCATAACATAAATCAATCAATAAATCGTTAGCTTCCGGCCAAAGTAAAGGGGTATAATAAGGAACCCATATTATAATTTGTTAAAAAGTATGTTATTGTGTAATAATTGTGTTCATTTAATTTAATACACGATGCGGATGACCCTGACGTAATGCGCAAACTGTACCAGGGTCATCTACGGCGACAACTCCAAAAAAGATAGAAAGAAAAGTCAGGTTAGATTAATAAAATATGTATTAAAATTATTATCGCAATACCCAACAGGTCCATGCAAATCGTGTCCTCCAGCACGTTTTTCACCATGCCGTCCGCGTTGATCAGCGAAATCGTACCGAAGAACAACCAAAACAACGGCGACTTGATCGCGTCCAGATCGTTCATCTCTTCGTTGGACGTCGTGCCGGGTATGATTGCCAGCACGGACACCAGCACAAACGTGATAACCGTGCTGCCAATAAACACTTGCCGACGACATTTGTATTTGTCTGTTATGGCGCCCATCAGGGGTCTGAACAACAGACCCGGTATCGGTTGTAACATAAATATTAAACCGACGACGAACGCCGAGTAGCCTCGCTGTTTCGATATCGTCGTCAAAAACGGGGAAATCGGCGCGTAACCTGAAATCGCAAGTGCCTAAATAATATAGTCGATAAAACGGAATTTGTTTTCGAAAAATAACCATTCTATAACATCGTGTATAACATGTTTTTTGCGTTTCGATTATTAAACGTATTTTGTGTTTTTTTTTTTTTATTGAGAGAAATTTAATACGTTTAATATCGGTTACTTTATATTTCGTCCAATCGACAATTTTTTTTTTTTTGTAATTATAGCTAATAAGTAAGGCTTAGATTTTAACGCATTTGAGTATTTTTTTTTTTTTTTTTTTAATAAAACGACACAATACGCTTTTTTAGCTACAAATGTGCATGTTACAATACAGTACACATTACTCAAATACATTATTTTTTTTATTTTGTATATTTTTAGGAATTTGAAAAAAAAACAGATTTATCTGTAAAACAAATATTCAATTTATTTATTTTTATACTATAAATTAACGTATAATCTGATTTTGTTTAAAATCAGTTTCGTTTTATCTTAACGATCGCATCGTCACATGCCAGTTTTCATTGATGTAGTTTCTTATCTTTCAATTGTTTTATGTGCTTATTAGTACTTCTTGATTATTTTTAAAATTTTTAGATTATAGTTTTGTCATATTTGATCATTTTCATAACTTGCAAATGCTCAAACTCAAATCGTTATCGATAAAACTGTACGAATACATATTTCTTACAAAAATTAGTTCCGCTCTTTGATATACTTGTAATATATATATATTTATATATAATAGTATCGTTCTACAAAAGTAAAGACCCGATTTCAGTACGACAAGTAACTTTTTTTCATTGTTTATAATTTCGAGTGTATTTTCAATAAAAATAACTTGTTTTTAGTAAAGTAATCCGAAGTCTTGAGAAACAAAATTATTACTACAACGACGTACATTAATTAAATGTATTGATTAATAAAAAAAAAAAACCACAATATTATATTGTCGTCGGAGTTAGGTTATGGTTAGTTTGATTGAAACAATATTTTGACATTTTTAGGCATGTGCGTGTAGTCGTTGAGTTTGAATAAAAATCGATTGCGAAGAAATATAAAGACGTCATAATTTCGATTTCTCGTGTAAATAATTAATTATCAACAAAATTTAAATTAAAATTCGTTCGTTTCAACGAGGAATTTCCAACAAACGATATTATTTTGCTTATCTATGTTTTTCGCAAATATTGTTGTTACGCGATAAAATCCGCGTACATTACATTTTTTTTTTTTTTTAACGTATAATTATTACTATTATTCAAGGTTACTCGCACATGTATACGCATAGCACTTGTGCGCACAATCCAGCCATTTATACTCAATGTTTAAATTGTACGTTTTAAATGTAAACAAAACGGGAACACAGGAACACGTTTTTATTCATTCGAATTCGATATAAATCCACAACTCCGCGGAAGTGTCGAGTGTTCGAGATGTACAACAACAATGTGACTCGGATTGAAATAAACAACAATACATTTATCATCAAAAAATCCAGTAGGGACGAAGAATCACGCGCGATTATGTAAATATTACGTAACAGCAGTTAATATTAATTGTTAAGCATGATGGTTTTAAAAAAACGCTTTTCGTCACTCGAGTAGACTTCATCGTGTCGACAAATGGACGAAATAAACATTCGATAAACAAAATAACCGATGTTGTATTAATTTTTTTTTTTATTGAGACAAGAGATATCCGACCGGAAAATAATAATTTTATTCCTTTATTGCGTTTACGTTAGATAACAGTTTATACTACCGTCGTTGTAACGAAATTGCATGCCAAAACGTTCAATTACGATTTCGTTACGTTGCACGAGGAAAAGTTACGTTCCGTAACGACAACGCGTTATTTCCGTTACGTTACCAGCCGAGACCGTACAGTGTTTAGTTGATAGGTTGAACTGTATAGGATTTCACGCGATAAATTTCGGCGTGGAAAAAGTCCACGTGTTGCGCCGGATGACGGTGAGTAGTCGATTGGAAATATTTTTACTCACTTCACGCGATCCAGGTAGACGTACTAATTGCATTTTTCAAAAAACGTGTCGAATTTTTTTGCTTTCAACGAACAATATGATTCTACGAATCGATTCAATTGTATAATTCCGTATGCTTTATGTTTTCGCTCGAAACTTGTCGAAAAACACCCGGTCGGGTGACATTGTGAAAAACGCGAAAACCGTACAACAGCGTTATGAATAGTGTTTATTTCTTACCGCCGATCCCGACAAAATAATGGATTTTCATCAGCAACAGTTTCTTGTTAACCTGGAAACGAGACATATTACGACGCGACGACCGGGATTAATGACAACAATATTTTAGTTGTACGGTATACAACGATACACGCGAACACGATATTACACGGTAACGATACGGTCAATAAAAAAATAAAATATATATATATATAAATCGGATACGCGTTTAAATACGTGTGTGTGTGCGGTAACGTTCACTCGCGTTGGACAGATTGTCAAATCACATCGGGTGTGTATCGTTTACTCAATATCGTATTATGTCGGACGTAGTTAATCGGTTAAACGTGAACGTATACGATGTCAAACGTATATAATAATAATAATAATGCGCGGCGTATACAACGACACGACGATAAGTAAAAACAACAATATTAATACGAGAAATGTCGACGAGAGGAGAAAAAAACATAAGGACACGTCTGACGGATAAGCGGGACCGGCCGGCCGTCGGGTGTAAACGACGAACGGACCGACGGCAAGTGTTGCGAGTCGCGTACTAGACGTTGTTCTTATTTTTTTTTTTTACCGAACGGACGCCCGGAACAGACACCGTAACCACATGTGGTCACGATATAACGTGTAGACGACTCTTCGTGTTCGTCCGCGATCCGGCGGGCGCGCTCGCGTGTGTACAAGTCAAACGCAACAGGAAACTACAAAAAACGAAAACAAAAGACGAAAAAACGAGTAGGGACGACATTGTAATAACACGTGTTCGTGTGTGTTATACTCGCGCGGTACGATCGCTGTGGGTTTCCGTACGCGTGTAATTTCTATAGTGTACACCACACGCGGGTAAGCGTTTTTGGATTTCTCTAACGGCTCGACGTACGAAATCGAACGGAACGAAAGAAAAATGAAAAACAAACGAACGGACGGACGGACGAAAAATGGCGGAAAAGAAAAACGAAATTCGTGTTATGTGTGGTATAGTTTATTGGTGCGTGCAACGATGAGCAGTCGATTGGCTTTTTCAGCTCGTCCGGTATCGATATGAACACAAATTTTGAAAATTTTTTAAAGTTACTCGTACATTTGTTTGTTTATTTCAGACGTTAAAAATCGTCTGGAAATAATAATAACGACAGTCGATCGAGTCGAAAATTAAAATTTCTAATTAATAGTAAAAAAAAAAATAAAAAATAACGCCAAAACATTATGTAAACGGTGTTTTCCAGTATTCGATGTTACGTGTATATCATTGCTACACTAACTCGGTTTAGATGCTTTCATAATATAAACTACATAATGTTCGCTTGAAGTTAATACGTTAAATTTGAAAAAGTCAAATCGTTCAAAAAGCGGCACCTATTGTAATAAATAACTGTTTTTTTTGTAACGGCGCGTCGATTTCCGAATATCGTTATTACAGCGACATATCACGTTTATAGCGTTAGGTATAATTGATTTTCTAGAATCGTAACTCGGACGAAAATATCCAAAATCGATAATAAACAGAATGGAAAATCTTATCAGTATTGCATGAACACGTGTTGCAATCGACAGACAATCGCACTTGCTTACGATACATAAACGAAAAGCACGTAATTTTTTTTTTTTTTAAAATGTCGCATGAAAACAACATAATAATTTCGTGTGAATTTAAACCGCGTAACGATTCCGCGCACGTTTTCATCTTTTCAACTAACCTTCGCGCACGTCTTCGAACATTATTATATAACACAGTAGAGTATAAGCATATTGTCATTAAACCCATTTTGGAAAATATTTTATTTATAAATTACTGCCTATGAATTTATTATTTGAACGCCGTTTCAATTTAAACGCGTCGAGTCCGTACCGTTTGTACTGTAAATAATCGAAATCAAAAGTGAAAGGTTCAATTAAAATCTGTTTCAATTAAAAATGACGCATCGCGCATTGGTCCGATGAGTCTATAGCTTTCGGTTTTTTTCTGATAATGTTCGCAGTCGAGCCCACGTCCGTTCTCTTTATGATTGTAAGTCTACACTTAATACTGAGGACAGGTTGTAAATGTAAAAGTTATTTTTATGAATATAAAATTCGTATAATTTATCAGACTAGTTTAAATGTTATTTGTATATTATTGAAATAGACTTGTAAAATTACGATATTCTTAAAGAATATTATTATCATAAACTATTCGTCATTAAGAATTAATTTTGATTAAACCTTATTTAAACGCAGTGGTTTGACCGCGTTCAAAGTACTCTTCGAATAGTATTTTCAATTGCTTTTTTGATAAGTTCGTTTCACCCACAAGCAATTCATATTTTCACTGTACATTTCTAATAGTGATCACGGTCTGCTTGTTTCTTGATATTCTAAAATAAACGGATATGCGTCGTCCGGCATATCGCATGCGGAATACACGAACACGATTTCATGTTTTCTGATCCATTTCCGTCGAAATCGTGGCAAAGTCCGCGTTTTTCAAGTTTTTTGTAAATCCGAATGTGTTGCTCACCACGTTCAAGAAGCACGCGAACGCGGAACAGTAGGCGAAAAACCGAAACGACCACACCCCGCCGTATGAGCCGAACAGATATCCACCGACCAGACTGCCCAAACATTCACCTATATGAGGAACAAAAGGCGTTCAATTTGACGTAACTTATCGCAAGACGAATAGTTTTTAACAGCATTTTTAAAATATATATTATTTAAAATATTTCACACCGAGACATTTATATTCGAGTGATATTCAAATACTTTTATAATGTTGAATTTAAAAGTCGGCGTTTATTATAAACACGATGAACTTCGGTGAATTCGTAGCAAAAAGTTTGTTTTACATTTTACTTTTCTTCGCTTATTTTTTGCCTTTTCATGACTTTTCTCTTTTCGATCACACTCAATGAAATTATTTTTTTTTTTTTTATAAATTTCATGCGAATTACAAGATTTTCATTAGTATTATAAAGTAAATATAATATAACAATGATATTTTGTAAAATATTATTTAAAAACATAAAATAAAGTACTCAAAATACTAGTAGTAACCCATTGAATACTTGCAGTGAAATAGATGCATTCAAAACAGTAACACATAGCTAACAAAAAATTTAAATATTTCTAACCTCGTTCTAATCTCATCAACGAATGAAACACTTTTATCTGAGTCCGCGGGTTGACATAATTACATAATTATAACATCGTATACTATTATTTTTTGTATTCTAAAGCACAACAGTTTTAAAACTTGTCTTTCCACAAAAATATACATAATATTTTGTATTATGCTCGGAACAAGTGTGCTTATCGGGCACGTACACATGTATTTTCGGGCGTAGAAAACGACGGTGCAATCAAAATGTATTGGATGGATTTAATTTAAGAGTTACGCTGAAAACCTATCGTTCACTTCTTTTGTTTTGTGGAAATTAAAACACTTTATTGACTTTCGGAAAATTGAAAAATAAAATTTCAGTTTAATATAGGTTTATTGATACTTAAAAAATTGGGGGGGGGGGGGTGGAAAGAGTGCGTATAACTATACTTACTCTTGAAGTTCTGTATACGAGTCGGGAGAGAAAAAAAGTGCGTTCGGTAAAGTGCATTTATCCTACTGGGAGAGCTCCGACGCCTATTTATCACTAGGTTAGATTAATACGCGCGTACCGATATGGTCGAAAAATCCGGTGAAGCCGATCACGGTGTTGCTGGCGTCCGGCGGCGATACGATTTTCGCGTACGACATCTTCACCGCGAAACCCAGTGCGAACGACACTCCGTTCAACAGTTCGATCACAATGATCCACGCCGGATTCCAGATGACCGTGTACAGGTACATCCTCGCGGCCATGGCTCCAAGCACCAGAGCCATGCAGTTGACGTGGCCCATTGCCTTGATTATCCGTCCGGACCAGAAGAAGAACGGTATTTCGCCGCCGAAACATTGGATGCCCTGGACTAAACCTTGAAGCGTTTTCAGCCAAACCTTTTGATCGCGGTCGTCGTTTCCCGATACTAAATCATCCATGTACCTGTAAACGCACTGTCAACCCGCTGAACTTGATGTTTATTTATACGAGACGGACGAAAAAACGGCGTTTTCCAGAATTGCATTTAGAAAATATAACAACAACGATTGATCAAGTTATATAAATATAATACGAATAAATTAAGTCAAACAATACACAAAATAAATGTGGCTTTAATTTTAGGCGAAATAAAAAAATTAAATTGATTAAAAGTTAAAACTTGCAGGATTAATAGCACCTATTAAAACGCACCTAACCAATAGGTCTGCAACACGCGGCTGTACCGAGATGTTTACCAGTCGTGTCGTGTTAACTTTGGTAACTTATTGTCAATTGTTTTTATATTTTCTTTCGTCGATTTGAACGAGAAAAAACAAACCGCAAATTCGTGTCTTGAACTTACCAGAATAGATAATGTGTAATAATGGCATGGAACATTGTCTTCAGTACTATCCAAATGTAAAATGCTATTACGTAGTGTTTAGTAAACAGTACGCGCACGTTTTTCCATTTGCCTTTGGATTTCTTGGTTTCGACAACCTATTAATAAACGTGAACGACAATAAAATTAATAATAGGCACTTGAATGACCGTTAAAATATTATGGCTCAAATTTTCGCGTATTTAGTTAAAAAACTAAAAATGGGTAAAATTATATTACAATGTGATCAAATATTGTCCTATATAGTGTAAAATAGGAAAAATCCAAAACATGTCATATGATCTATAACTTTTCTATATAGTTCCACTGGATTTATGTAACTATAGCTATTTTTTATTATTATTTGTAATATTTTTGTTTTAAAAAATTAAAAGCGAAATCAAATATTTTAAAATTCAAATTGAGTTGTTAATTGTTTCTGGTGCATATTTTAGAAGGTCAAGTTGTAGAAAATACAAATTCTGTATATTTCATAGTTTTATCTAAAGGACATATTTTTTTAAATGTATGGTAAAACAGAAAATAACGTACGTTGATTTTAATCCCGACGAATAGATTACAAATCGTCAGTATTAGACTCGAGTAGAAAACGGGTGAATAGTTTTTTTCTATTTTGCCGACGCTGAACCGGTCGACGAGCCATCCGACAAATATAGAAAAAGATCCCCAGCCGATCGATGCCCAACATTTCTGTTTGCCGATGTCTTCAGATCTGTCTTCTAAAGACCAAAACAAAACGAGTTAAAAAATAATTTAAGTTCTATATATTCGATTCTCTTCAGGCTAACGACCATATGATTATACCGGTGACTATGTATTATACGCGATTTTAAATCAAGCCTCGCGAGATGTTAATGCCGATCACGATATATTATTGATCTTACCCAAAAGATCTAGACAAATCGGATTTTGTAACATGTGTGATATCGTCGTGCTCGTCCACAACGTAAGTACCGTACCAAAGAAGATCCAAAATTGATACAGACCGAGAACGTTTACACGGTACGTCGTCGTGTCTGCTACTACGTCCATTGTGGCCAGTTTAGAACAATAGTCGATGCGACAAAATTGCGTGTCGTTCAAAATTGTTTGGCAAATAGTTGTCGACGCTATTTGCGTGCCGTTAATCTTGACGTATAAGACGCGAAAAACGTACGAGTTTTCGATCTAAAATAATCGGAAATACTAGAACATCGTCGTATAATATTTGTGACACGAACAATGCAGTTGAAACATGTGCTTGTTATGCTTTGTGCCGTATTTACTTGTTTCGTTTTGTTAGACTCGAGCGTCACGTCGATCCGTTTTCGAAAACGTGTCGAATTCTCGATAACGTCGGCCGCCGTCAAGTTCGAATGATTTTTCGACGTACTCATACTCGTGATGTCACGGCCGTACCACTTGGTGTCTTGACAACTCAACTGAAAATCAATAATAGGTCCGGCAGAATTAGACGTTTGAGACGTCCAGAATCGGAGCAAATGGGTGAGCGGTTCTTGACCAACAATGACACAATGACTCCGCGCGCGCACGGCGTTGAACGTGAAACGGTTCTGTGACCAAAAAAAAAAAAAATAGTACAACCGCCGTTTCTCACTCCTTCTCCTATTCACGTGACCCGGCACCGTGTAATTTCCGTCTGTCCTCGAGATTGAAAAAAATCACGAGAGAAAGATTTTCTGTCGTGGAAGCACTAACAAGCGTACAAGAAGAAGAATTCAAAAAATAATTCGTCGCACGGATAGTTACTCCGAAGGGAACCGATATAATTTTGAAGTCGTATAGAATCACGCTTTGCTCGTAGATTCCCGTTACTCTTGGGACCCCACTGACCCCCACTGACCCCCCCAAAACCTCCTCCCGCGATGTATTCACCTCGCACGTTAACGATCCGCCGTCGTCCGGTTCGGACGCGCTCTGCTGAACATTCCCGGCGTGGACGGTTTCCAGGACGGTTTCCGAAGTCCGCGCGTCGCATTTCAACTCGGCCGCGGCACCGCGCGAATACGACGCCCTCGGCGTGAACGTCAACGAGAACGTCGCCGCGCCAACCAGCAGCAGGCCCGCGAGGAACAACGTCTTCTTCGCGCGAAACCTGTCGACGAACATGCCGACGGCCGGCGCGACGGCCATCCCCCACAGCGACACCGCCGTCATCACGGCCCCGTAGGCCGTCATCGAGTATCCGAGCTGCCGGGCGTAGGTGGGCAAAAACCCGTACACGGGTCCCAAACCTGCGCGGACAACGCCATTGTTATGCCATCGTTACTGAAACGTACGCGAAACGACACGAAAACAGTTCGCGCGCGTCGTACGTATAACGTCGCGAAATACCGCCGGTTAAAATAGTAACCAAACGTCGCAATACTAATATTCTCAACGCTAATAAATGTCTGTAATAAAATTCGTGACATCATCACGACGGCCGATTTTCTGAGCCGATTCGTTCGCCACGAGGTCATTTATTCGGTTGCTGTTATTTTACTCGCAGACGTATGTAGATTTATACATTTGCACGCGGGTACGTGATGATCGCCGCGGAACGAGGTGAAAAAACGCGAGCACGCGCACGAACGCCGCTGTCGGCCCGGGAACAATCAAGAAAACAAGAAATGCCGTTGGACGACACGAGTTTTCGCGCACGAGGCAGTGAGGCAGGGGAGTCGTAACGTTGCTACGACCGGCTTCGTCGATGACGCGTTGAGGCCCGGCGGAGGTGACCGCTGACTGTCGGCTATTACAACGCGGAGTTGGAATCGTCGCGGCAATGGTTCGGTCGGGCCGAAGAGGTCTTCAACCCGCGGCCCGTCTTGTCTTTGTTTCGCGGCCCGCGATCACATTCTAAATATGGTACGGCGTTTTTCCTATTTTCACGAAATTCAGAACGGCCGTGAGACATCGCTATCGACGAAATTGGAAAATATGCGGCAAGATAAATGTTATTACCTATTATCTACATGTGAAACGCGTTGGCTGTTGTCTGTGTTGGTTATCGATCGCGGAACGAACATAATAGTATGTACTCGTACGTTTCACGTGCTTTCGCCGTAGTCGGTCAGTCGGTAAAAAAACGTAAAATCTACGACGAATTTTTTCAAGATAAATGGTCCGATGGTCATGTTTTTGTTCGAGTTAAACCGCCAACGATCCATCGCAGCAACGAATGTATACAGTTTAAAACGGCGTTATGGCACCAAACGTGCAGCAAAAATATGATATTTTGTCGCACGGATGAAAACTATCGAGTCGAAAACGAGAACTCGGTTCGTCTCGCCGAAGATTGCGTCGTCTCGGATACGACCAAATACAGAAAAAATTAATTTCCGAAAAACAATGACAATTGTCGCACTGAAAATTAAACGTTTAATTTGCAATAACAATACTAGTCTGTAGTTTAAAATTTAATTATAAACGTTATAACGATAAAAATTGAATTTCTGTATAAAAAATACACGTTTTTACTACGAATGCGGCCCGCGACATTTTTAGAAAACAATCTGTGGCTCGCTACATAAAAAAGTTGAAGTCCCCGGGCTTACAGTTTTTACGCCGGTTTACTACTTAGTAAGCACTTCTGACGAGGAATGCGAGGAATGTATTTACGGGTTGTTTCGTCTATCATTTCGTTTACAGGGCACGGACGATGCGTTGTGTGTAGCCTATGCGCTTATACATCACGGTGTTCATATTTTCTTTTTCATTTAGCTAGTGACATTGCGTAACCATACGCAATTGTAAAGTATTCGAATACGAGTGCTTTTTCAAAATGTTTTGTCTCTGTAAGACAGGCCGAAGATACAAAGATTTTTTGATCACGAACCGATTCCTACAGAATACAGAACTACTATTACTACCACTACTACTACTACTATTTCTACTAATGATAATGATAATTAATTAAAAATTATTAAATAAATAATTAATAAAAATGTTGTTCAAGACAATCAGATACGACGACGTCGAAGTGAAAAGTACCTCACAAATTATTAAAATGGACAATTATTGACAGGTTTCTTTAATATAGATCTGGATTATTTTTTGTTTAAACCCGAAAATTTTATTTGACCAATTAAAATTTCTAGTAATAATTTTAATATAATTAATCCAGTTTAACATTAATCACATGAAATTTTGTTTCTTTCCAAGATTTTAAAACTATTTTAGTATGTGCGAAGTTTAACCGGGTTATAAATATATAAAAATGTTTTTACATAAACTGTTTTGAAATAATTATAATCGAAATAATTAATATATTTTTATATGTAGATTTTCTTTGCCGTCTTCGTAGAATTAAGTCATTAAGTTTCATACTGTACGGTTTTAAGCGTACCACGACATTCTTTTAGCGGAATGAAGAAAACAAGTGACCCTTTCACATTTTACACAATCATGGCAAAATGTTGTCGCCGTACCGTGTAGCAGCCATCCATGACTGCTACTGCAATCAACTGCGCCCGGACGACGACAGTAAATACGGGTTAGGTAGGTTAGGTTAGTTAGAGGTAGGTTTGAAATCGTGAATGAACAATTGTTTGCTTGTTTGGATTTAGACCGTTCGGTTTTTTGCTGTACAATCAAAACCGTATAGTGTGCCTAAGACGAAAGTGTCTGGTACAAAAAATCAGTTTTAATCGAACGGTCTTTATATAATTAATTTTATTGCGTTTAGAAAAAAATCGAATTGAAATTTGGATAGATAAATTATTTATGAATAAATCGACTTAAAACAATCGTCGAACTTACATGCATAGAATAGAAAATAGTTTACTTTCATCGGCAACAGTTTTTTGTTCACCTCTATTCGAAACATTTTCACTATTATGTTTTAAGAAAACTTGTACTTTAAAATTAATTCCAAAAAATAAATATGTAGAAAATCACAAAAGTCGTCCGATATCACTTGTCTGCTTTAAATCACATTTTAAAATGCATTGTGTCTAGGTATTCGCAATAATTTACAGCACTCCAACTATTTTATATTGTCTTTCGACATCGTATAATCCGTTAAGCCGGTACAAGTATTGTTGTAGTTTCAGACTTTTGTCATCAATGTATCTCGTGTATTTTTAAAAAAAAATCATTAACCGATTAAAACGATTTAATATAGTATACAAATCGAACGGCATAATAATTTGTCGTATAATGAAAAAAAAAATCATTTTACGTAAATCTTATATCTGTAAGTGTATGTACTAATGGCAACGATTTTAGACGTGTATTTAAAATACACGTGTATTACACGAAGCTCGTGTATCCAACACACACGTGTAATTACACAATACGAATGATTAATTAAAGTTTCACATGTATTTTTAATATTTTAAAATGTTGATTTTTTTTTTATTAATATATACGTCTCGTTACCAGTGGTTTTACGTTTATCAAAAAATATCACACTTCATAATAACTATATATTATTTATATGTTATTCAATATTTACAATAATTAACAATAATAACATCGTTAGCAACAATAATAATATTTAATAATAATCAATTCAATAAAAAAATAAATACAAATCAAACAGAAAAGACATAGTAAATTAATAATAAAATATATAATATTTTAATAAATTATTTTAGAACAATAATTGTTTTTTTCTAATGCGAAAACAAGAAATGTACTAGAAATGTGCAATATCTAAATATTGTACATTTATTCAAAACGAGACGTTCATTATAAGGTATACGGAATTTCACCTTGTTTTACAACTCTGAAGTAAAGTGATTTTCGTTATACCAAGTTGCTCTTGTTTTTCTTCTAGTAATTTTTTTAGCTTATTTTGAACGTTACATACATTTTGAATAAAATTGATAAAAAAAAAAAGATTATTAAACGATAGAAAATAAGTATATTTGTAAACACGAGCACTTTCTAAAAGTTGTCTTTTATACATATGTAAAAATATAGCATTACAACGAGAACAAAACGACATTTATAGGATAAATGTTATAGAATGAAATCCTCAACTTGAGATATTTATAAGAAAAAAGATAAAATAAAAATTGTCCAGCGTTAACGTTGTCGATTTTTACTTTCGTTTTTATTGATGTGGTATACCTCGTTAGTTTCCGAAATTCCCCATTCTTCTCATCAATCCAAAGAAATTTGATAATATGGTTAATCCGCACACCAAAGCGGAATTGTAGGCGAAAAATCGAAAGGACCATACGCCACCGTACGAGTCGAATAAATATCCGCCCAGTAAACTAGCTAGAGATTCGCCTGTAAAACCAAAAACAAAATAACAAACTTAGATATATTTTAAAAAATCTGCAACTTAACGCATATATATTACACATTTCAAATATGTCTCTGTAAATTGTTTTTTCCCAAAATTTTTCAAAAGTATTTACCAAAAACTTCATATTTCGTTATAAAATAGGTTCTGAATAAATGAAGAAAAAAAAAATTCTAAATTTCCAATAATACGTATTTTGTGTTTACTTAGCTAAGTAAAATAAAATTTCATACACTCAGAAATTACCTAGAAAAAAAATGCGTAAAAACAATTGTTGAAAATATAGTAATTTAAAGCGAAAAATATGTTTTTTATTTCTCATTGTGACTTTCAAATAACGAATTACGTCACGTGATCCGTGGAGCCTTGTATCCATTGACCATTTATTACGTTTATGTTTATTTAAGGACAAATAGAACGATACGATTTATCAAATTTATATGTACGTGTTCTAGAAAGTCGTGTATGAGAAAATAGATTTAAAATACAAAACACTTTGATATGTACAACTGAACAGTTATTTATGTTATAGGTGTTTAGTGACGACGCGATTGTCGAAATACGAGTTATTAAATTAACGTGTGTTATTTGAACTAGGATTATTGAATCTTAGACTGTTTATACATCCATGAAATGAGATGAGGGGCAAATAATTGAATATTGACCTTTATTAATTTATAAACTGGTTTATACCTATTTTTGCTCTACAGTAACATTTGCATTTTAAAATCCTTTTGCTGTTCTGTAAACATAATACTCTAGTTTATTATTACGTTGCATACGAACATTGATTTTTTAATTTTCATACTTAGATACTTCAGTGTTTTATAACCTTTTAATAATATGGTTTCAATAAAAGTTCACAAGAGAAATTTCTAATTTGTAATGCGCCTTACCTAATGTTTTGAATTGTATAATATCTGTTATTGTATTGTGTTTATTTGTATGTAGCTGTATTTTATATATTCTAAAACATGACGTTTCTCAAACACTCGATTTTTTAAAAAAAAATTTCCAAAAAGAAGATAATGGATTTAACACTATTGCGTTTTACCGACGTACCAAAACAGTTGACTAATCCGATGAGACCAATTACGGTGCTGAGGGTGTCCGGTGGTGATATGGTCTTCGCGTACGACATGGTCACCGAGTATCCCAACGCGAACGACACGCCGTTCAGCAGTTCGATCAATATGATCCACGCCGGGTTCCAGATGACCGTGTACAGATACATCCGCACGGCCATCGCGCCCACGACCACGGCCATGCAATTGCAGTGGCCCATTTTCTTGATTATCCAACCGGACCAGAAGAAAAACGGTATTTCACCACCGAAACATTGGATGCCTTGAGCTAGACCCTGGAGTGTTTTGATCCACGCCCGTTGACGGGGATCGTTGTTGGCCGACACCAAGTCCTCCATGTACCTATATATTATATTAGAATATTGTATTAAGAACACGGTTCGTGGAACTTGCAAACACATTTTTATAATATTTTATTACGCCGTATCGTGTGAGTATGACGTTTCACTCAGTAAAAATGTCTTCAATTTTCGACCGTGAAACGCTCAATTGTGTGATTACATATAAGCGTTGAAAAGTTTCGTTCACAAGAGCTCGACACACCTCAATGGTACATTCCAAAAAATTAATCATAAAACGTGAATTCATCACAGTCTCTCTGTCAATTACTTAAAAATTAATCTCGTGTTCAAATTTATTTAATAATTTATTTATTTGCATCAACAATATGCAATAAGAAAAACTTTTAAAATACTTCTAAAAAATGTTTTTTTATGTATACGAGTGTAAATATTATTTTTAATATATATATACATTATATAGCTGATACTATACTAAACATATAAATACTATAAATAAAAATCAATTAATAATATTTACTGAAATTGTAAAAAATAAAAAAATAGAACGTGTTATAGTACTTGGTTTCCGATTTTGTGAACATTTGATGAAAATCAGTTATTTTTCGTCAAATAAAGATAGAAAAAATGTGTGCATTTTAAACATCATCAGAATACTTAGGGAGTATTTAAAATACTCTATTGTAATCAAATACGTCTCGTTATCGAAAATCGTGGCTGCTGGAATCAGTCCTTAAAATCATATAGCTGTCTCATCTTGAGAAACTTACTCCTCCACCGCTATCATTTAATCTGTCGATCTAATCGTACTGTATAATATTTATATTTATTTATATATATACACATTCGGAAGTCTTTGGAAATTTTGGTAAATATAAACGCGAAAAAACCATCTAACCTTCCTAAAAAAAAAAAAAAAAGAAATTCGAGTGAACGAGCGAAATTATGTACAACAGAACAAAAATACCTTGCACGATAATGATGATAATGATAATAAATCGTTAAGAGTACGCGCGGATGAAGCGAAACATCTTTCAAAGTCATTCAACCGACCGAGTATTTAGGTTCGTGTTGGAATAAAATAAACCACAACGTATACGGGAGTTACCGAATTTGCTCTGTTCCGCTAGGTAAATAAAATGTTGGGAACTGTACGAGCGGAGGGCGTTTTACAATAAAATGCTTACTTGGTCGCCACTGCTTGGACGCTTTGAAACGGGTGTTTGGCTTACCGATCGTAAGTCCGACCAGCATTGTGGTAACGTAAATTAAACGAAGAGAAGAACAGAAAACAACGCGTAAATAGTGGGTCAACACGAGTAAGACGGCCCGCTGTACATTTGTTCACATTATTCGGCCCGTTGCGCGTACGCGTGCGTACAGATGGCAAATGACGTGATCACGGCGCGTGCGCGGATGCACGAGTGTCTTGGACGCGGTAGGAAATTTGGTGGGGGACGGCCAGACGGTCGGCTCGCACGCTATTGGCCGCGACAGGGGTATTGCGCGCATGCGCAACTAATCTCGTGAAAAAGACTCGTGACAGCCGCGACCGTAACGCGAAAAAATACCTTTTTTTCCGTACCTTCTATAAAGGGGTTTCACTTCGACAACACTCACCAGAATAAAAAATGCGTAATGATCGTGTGGAAAAATGTATTCAACGCCGACCAGACGTAGAACGCGATCGCGGAAGGTTTGGCGAACAGCCCGTACACGCTTTTCCATTTACCTTCCGATTTCGTTTCGATCACCTGCCCACGGAAAATACACGCGACAAGACGTTAATTGTAATTATTGTCATCGTCGGTTAAACTCGTAAGGCTGACAGATCAAGCCAGGCTATTACTTGGAGTTTAGACGTGGCGGCCAAGTTACAGGCCGTAAGCGCGACGCACGAGTAGAAAACAGGCGAATAGTCTTTTTCCGTTTTGCCCGCGCTGCACAGATCGACCAGCCAGCCAATGAATATCGAGAAAAATCCCCAGCCGAACGACGTCCAACACTTTTGCTTGCCGAAATCTTCGGTTCGATCTCCTGCCCGTAACCACCGGAGAAAACGGTCCGTTATCATCATTAATACCGGCACGAGGACCGTACACGTTTCCGTTTTTTATTATTTTCTGTTTTCATTACTACCCAGAATGTCCAGGCAAATCGGATTTTGCAACGCGGTGGTGGTCACGAAACACGACCATAGCGTGGTGACGACGACGAAGAAAATCCAAAACTGGTACAGGCCGAGCACGTTGCCTCTGAACGATTTCGCCGTGGCCGCGCCCGTCACCGCGTCGTCGGTACAGCTGACGATTCGGCAGAACGTTCGCGAACGGCACCGGCACACGGTCGACGGCACCGGCGCGCCACCGTCGATCCGCGCGGACATCACCGGGAAGGCGCCCGACACCTGTGTGGATTTTTCGATCACGTCCGGCGACTCGAACGATTAAAACGTAATAAGGCCGAACTTGTTCATCGTCTTTCCGTCCGAACGTCACGTCGACTCGGTCGTGTTCGTAGAGGATCCCGGTGCCGTTCACCGTCATCCAGTCGTCACCGTCGCACCGGTAGGATCGATCGTTCGGTTCGTTCAATATGACACCGCGTTTGCCGTTCGATTGCGTGGCTCTACAGTTCAACTGACGAGAACAAAACGACGTGTTAGTACGTTTTAGATTTAACAGATCGTCTTTTGGGACTATCGATTAATTTATCGTATAGTAAACTATATGTCATTGAGGTAAACATAAGAAATGAAAACGTATTCAAATATAACTCTTGTAAGTCGTTCACTATAACACTAAAACACTAAATAGATAGATCGTATTCTACGTACACGTTGATCAGTATTTATTTTCTAATATTTTTGAACGTCAATAGTTATGTTTTTATTGTATAATTATTGTAGAAAAGATGTATGGAAATATAATATAATTTTTTTGTTAAAAACATTGAAGTCTTGAAATAATTACGATACTCCCCGGGATGGCGAAATGTGCGGTAGCGATAGGAGGACAAAGTACTAGAGAGAAGTTAAGATAAATGTCCCGTTTTTAAATCGCTAAATATAGTCATTGGTTACCTTACGCTAAGCTGACTCACAGTTTTAAAATTCTGGATACTCCTCTGTACACGAATAGTGTGTACTTGAAATATAATAATAATACCAATATTATTATTAATAATATTAAAATAATTATGATCGACAATAAGTTGGCTTAAAAAAAAATATTTAGAGTTTAGGTTTGAAAATGCGCGGGGAAAGAAATGGTTTTAGGAATAGAGTTAGGTTTGATGGGAGAAGTTATAAATCTGATTGAAATGATCAGGTGATCAGGTTCAGTTTCGCAAGAGGATGGACGTGTTGAAGAGGAGGACGTAGGAGATAAAATGTAACTGGACGAAACGTGACATTTAGAAATAAAAGAGAATTAGAAAAAAAAAAGAGTAAGAGATGATGTACGAAACTGAGCGCTGGGAATCGAATGAAAATAAAATAGAAGTAGCCGAGACGAGAACGTTTTGAAGCGGATGTGTTGTTCGGTTAGACGGAATGAACGTGCAAGAGGTAGTTGTTGGGGAAAAAAACGAAAACGGTTAGAGACATGTTTTCGGGCATGTTCGGAGATGGGACGGCAATGAGTCGGTCGGGAAAACGAGTTTGAGACGGGCCAATGGAACCGTGTTGGACAGCGGAGGAGTTAGGACGAGTGGGCGGCGTCGCGGCCTAACCTAACGGCGGCTGGCGAGCGGGAACGGGGACGGGAACGGCGTGGACGACGCGCGCGAATAGAACGACAGACGACGTCGGCCGCGTCTCTCACCTGGCACGTTATCGATGCACCCCTGCCGGCGGCGACCGTCGCGTCGGCCGCGCTCGTCGATCGCGGCAGCCCGTTTGCGTCGCGCTTCACGTGAAACACGGTCGCGTCGGTGGACCACGTGGGCCGGTCGCATTCCAGTTGCGCGGCCGGGTCCGCCGGCGGCACTGCGGGCACGTACAGGAACGAAAACGCTATGACGCCGATGCCCGTCACGCCGGTCACGAACAGGCGTTTTCGCACGCGGAACCGGTCGACCGCGATGCAAACGGCGGGCGCCAGCACGGTCGCGAACACCGACATGAACGTCATGGTCACGCCGTAGGTGGTCAGCGAGTATCCCAGCTGTTTCGCGATCGTGGGCAGAAATCCCACTACGGGCCCTATGCCTGTCGGACGTGAATCCGACGTGCGCGTGTCGAAAATCACCGGGACGGGCCCACGACGGCCGGCCCGTCGTGGGCAACACGGGGTGCGCACGGGAAGCGAGTTCCGTTTTGTATTTTGGATTTTTTTTTGACATTTTATGTCACGAAAAAGTGTCCACCAAAAAGCGTTCACCAAAAAGCGTTACCTAAATTAAGATACCCACTGGGGACTGTCACGAAAAAGCGTTACAGAAAAAAAAAACCTAAATCTCCCTTATGGTTTGTTTCCATGGCAACCATTGTTTCGGTTTTGAAAAAATTTTAATTTGAATTTGAAAAAAAAATTTTCACACATAAGACATAAAATGTCTCACTTGACGCGGACTCGTTAATGCGTTAATCATTTTTGATTTTAGTCTCAGTGCTGGTTTATGTTCCGATATTTTTACGAAAACGCCGTCACCGTGATTATGGCATTGTTGGCGGTCGTTTCGTCGGAAAAATCATTATTAAAAAAAAAAAAGAAAAGAAAACGTTTCGAGACCAGCTGGTGTTGTGTACGCCACGTGGCGAGTGTTTTAAAACGGACGAACAACACCAACATCAACGGATATCCACCGTCGAATTTATGAAGTTTACGGAGTTGAGTAGTGATTCAATGGCCAGAAGACGGGTGCGACTTTTAAAAAACTGCGTCGCGCAAACGAGGCACGCTCAGCCGCGGTATTGTTTTCATCCACGACGATGCCCGCCCAAGCACAGCGATGTAACGCAACAGCTTCTTATGGATTTCCACTGGGAACGGTTTGATTATGTCCCCCCCTCCCCCAACTACAGGTTAGACTTGTTAGTACCTGGTGATATTTCTTGTGACCAGAACTTCGACGAAGACGACGGGCTGAAAGAAACTGTTAACAACGTGGTTGCACTCACAGGCGGCATCTTTGAAAAGTGTCTAAATAACGATCGAAACTATGTAAACAAATAGTTTTTTTATTTTATGTTTCAATACCTTTTTTTTTTTTTTAGAAATATACATTTTACTTGTTTCTATTGCCTAAACGGAACTTACTTCCTGGACGTACCTCGTATGTACAATACAATATTACTATTATTAATATACATTTGCTTATTGACTAGTCAATGCCAACATTTGGTGTTGAATGTGTCTGTGGATTAAATATCGTAAATGGTTTTAGTACCAATTCTTTTTAACTAATCGCAAAAATATTACATATTTCAGAATATGTTAGACAGCCCCTAGAATAGGAATCTTTCGCTATGAGCCTATAAATAACGGCGATATGATTTGGACTCATCATTATAATGAATTCGAATTTCTTAAACGAAAAAATTAACCGAAATGATAACAACATAATTTAATAATATCGTTTTCCAATCGTTTTTTCCGATCCAATCTAATCACACATTTTTACGTGATTAATATTTATCAACATAATAATAGGTATTCTCTTATTTATCAACACAACGTGTTAGATTTACGATTTATATAAATAGGTATTAGACCCGATTTAAGATATTATAATGTAAACTCTGGGAAAATATGACTAAAAATATAACACGCTTCCCTTGACAAAAAAAAAAAAAAAAATTATCAATAATATTATACTTGTTATCTGTACGATACTTACATGCGGCCGTGAAGAAAAAATTCATTTTCAACGGTAACAGTTTTCGGTTCACAGTCGTTCGAAACATCCTCATCGATAACTAAAATATTGAATTATGTAAACACGAAAATAAGAACAATTTGAAAATATTGTAGTGTTATATAATAATACTATTATATTAGATTATATTATAGTTTTGGAGATATTTGAAAATGTAGAAATTATTTTTATTAAAAAATATCAAAATGCCGATCAGTATAAGATGAATGATAGACTCGTGAATATAATAAATATATATATTTGTATAGTAAGCCGTATGTGAACTCTCCGAGTATTTATATTAAATGGAATTGTTCAACAAAAATTGCTTATAAGCTAATTGTAACGTTCTAGATAAACTATTACAATCGTACGTCTTCACAGCATATTATTATCATTGTTACTGGTAAATTTATTTGCTATTATAATAATAATTATTTGAACGGAGCTAAAATTTACATAACAATCAGGAAATAGCTTTTGATTATAACCTTAATGCGCGACCTTAAGATAATGTTTTTTTTAAACTATTTAATTTAGTGTATTATGTTTAGATTCGCCAGCGAAGTCTCGAAAAAGATGTTTCGGAATATTTTCCAGTACTTAAGTTTTTTTTGTTCTATACAATCGATTAACATATCAATAGTTTATGCAAAAATCAGCTAAAATTTGTCTGGTTAAATCAGAAATAAAAACAATACACTAAAAACGTTGAATTTTCACAGATTAGTTTAACTATTAAAGCTGGACATTATAGAGTTAAAAGTTAAAATTAAATTACATAACTTGTTAATTTTTTCAGAAATTAACTTTTGATTTGATAAATTAATGTTTATTCAACTTAAACGTTAAAGCTAACTCGTGACGTCAAATACTATAGAGTTATATATTGTTTAATAATAAAAACATGATATTATTGAAGACTAGATAAGAAATCTTATCTCATTCATTCTTCACGTTATTATTTTCATGCTAATTAGAAAACATTAACTTTCAGCTACTTTAACTTTTTTTAAAGTTGACTTAAGTTAAAAATAAAAATATGAGTTTTTTTAAACTTGACTTAACTTATATTTTGAATATTAATTAAATTAAACGAGTTTAATTGATTAATTAACTTTCCCAGCCTTATTAATAATAATATAATTGTTATTTGTTTTAGTAATGTATACCACGAACGTGGTATAATTTTTAAAAACGTTAAGCTAAGGGTTAGTAAATAGCGTTTGTATGTACGTATGATGTTCTAATAAATTACAGCAGGTAAAAAACGTCAAGTGTTTCGCGTTATTATTTTAAGAATTACGATAAAAAACAATCGAAATTCGATTTTGTAATGTCCGGCATGTTGACAAATTTTTCCGGTTTCGTGCAATTTTTTAAAATTACAGTGAAAAGCAAAAAACATGTAAAATAAAGTGCCGACTAGATAACGAACCGCTATACGAAAATGTGTGTGTTCACCGACGAAACTAAATAACACATATAATCATTTTAAAACCAAGAAGGTTGTTCGCTTTGTTTTAAAAATTAAACGAAATAATTAATCGTTTTTATAAATATATAACTCCCTAGTCCTAATTATTATAATGATATTAAAAATACGTACATGATACATCCTATAGATAGATTTAATTATTCTATTAATTAGCGGATTTTTTTTTATCACAATAAATTTTAGTTAAACACAATATATAATAAAAACAAATCGTTTTAATAATTTTAGATATTTGTACACGCACGTTTCGATCGGCTGTTATTATACGACATAAATAAAAACGTAATATATTATTACCGCGACGTGTGATTCGCACGCTACTCGACACTATTTTACGGTGTGCGACATACCAATAATAGTATAAAACCGAATACAATTATTTAAAAAATCATGGAGTAAAAAACGGCCGAGAGATGATAGATATGACTATGCTACGTGTCTCACGATCGTGGCAAGCATAATGAATAATTATTATGTACATGTACAACAAACGTCTGAGTCCGAAGTGAACGTTTACAAGAATTTACGCCACGTACTTATGTGATCCTTAAAAAACCGGTAATTTCGCGAGGAATTGTTCAGCACGCACGTCATCGCGATAAATACGTACGTATTACGTTATTTTTGCAATGATCGTATATATTATATAAGTTTAGGTCATAGATTCTTATGCAAAAAATGAGGAGGAGGGATGGCGAAATATGTACATATTTATCTACAGTCGTAATTAACCAAAACTATTTTCTAAAAAAAAAATCGTATGATAAATAGCGCATTTGCATGATACAATTTTAAATGTAATAAATCGAATTTTCATTTGAATCGTTTTAGTCTTTGTGATGAAAGTAATTAGAAATAACGTACATTTGACGATTTACAAACCTAAACGTTTGTCGATTTATGGATTTCAAAATTGATCCATAACGATTGAAAGTGCGTTCGACATCGACTAGCGCAGCTTAACTTTTGCTAATTATGTTTTAACTAAATGTATACAATATATATATATATCAAGCAATTAATTTTACAAGAGTTTTTTTTTTTTTATTTGATCGGAAGAAATTTCGTCGATACCTGTTATATGTGTCATGGTGGGGGGGAAGGAGACTCGTTAATAAACACGACCAAGAATGTGGTTCGCAGCCTAAAGCCTAGCGACCTGGCCTAACCGGCGCTGAATATTACGATAGATTTTACACACATTTAATATTTAGATAAAATGAATAGTTCATGGTGATTGAGATAAAGTACTATCACACAAACATAAACAGTGATGGACCTAGAAAACAATTGTACCCGGAAAAACTTTAATTTGGCTAACCTTATTAAAACGTATATCCAAGGCGTGCATTAATGTGTGCTACTATTGAAACTGAATTTATAACACATCGTAATATTTCCTAAATTATCATGTACAAGTTTATAAAATTTAAATAAAATAAAAAAGAACTTCAAACTCAATTATATAAATTCGTTTAAAACGTAAATACTACTAAAGTGTTTTTCAAAAGTATTTGACTCCTAATGAAGTGTATTATATAAATATAAATATAACATATCATATAATATAAAAATATTAGTGTGCTATATGTAGTCTCACGTATCTAAGTATAATGTGCTCATCGCGTTGTCATTGTATATGTAATAAATTGATTCAATGAAAATAAAATATCTTATACATGTAATTTCAAGGAATCGATCGATCGATGGCTCACACACACAAATACTCATTTACGGGATGATTCCATTTCGTTCGATTAATAATTTAATTAAAAATTTGCGTTTTTTTTGTTTACTCAAATTCAACAATGTTAAAAAACGAAATTTTCATCGTGCTCACACTTCGTCAAATACTTCATACGTTTTTATGCGGACTCGCAATATCTTCCACTTTGACTAAAATTGTGTGTAACGTGTTTACAGATGAAACGTGTGACAGCGACTTCAATAATTTGCAGAATAGTTGATATTATTGTATTTTACAATAAAAAAAGATTGTCAAATATACTAAGTAATGCACTTAGTGTTTAAGCGCATCTCGAATTAAAAATAAAAACATTTAAGAAAGTTTAAGAACGAAAGTATTCCAAACGATAAGACTTCTTCAACGCGAAAACAAACATTATCAAATTCGATTGACTATAATACATTAAAAAATGCTCGTTTTCGTATTAGATCTATATATTTTTAAATTTACTTAAATAATCATTATTTATTAATACTGTGATAAAAATAATTTTGTAAACAAATGCTGTACAGTAGAAAACAAAAAAATTATATCTATCGATTTATACATCATATAGTAGCGCTTACAAATAATAACGAATATTGTTGTACAAATGTTCGTCGTACACGCAAGTATGTTTCCATTAGACTTTTTCGAAAAAACTATACAAAATAATTTGTAATATGCACATCCCAGCCGAACCATAAGTGAATGATCGAAACAACCATACTCCGCCGTAATAATCGTATATGTGTCCAGCTAGTACGCCACCAAACGCTAAACCTGTAACGAGCACAATAAATTGAAAAAAATACTTTTCAAATAATCGCGTTTCAAAAAACAATATTTTACGAATACCCTATAAAGGGTAAAAAAATCAATAAATACGATAAGGAAAATAAAAGAGTGGTTAATATTTTGAACGAATTTTCACCTTATTATGTTTTATATGTTAAATAATGTTCATTATCAAAAACTTTAGTAAATTTTCTTGTTTATCAACATCGCTTGCTTAAGAACATATCATTTCTTAACTTTATTAATTCTAAAATTTATTTGTTTTTTAGTGAAAAAGTTGTACGTGGTTTTTTTTTTGTAATTTATATTTTATATTTCAATAAAGTTTGATTAAACTAGTTTTCTAAGTTCTGTAACTTTCAACAGTTATATACGTGTTCACAAAATATATTTCTAAACGATCGAAATTTGTAAAAAAAAAAAAAAAATTGTCAATAAAATACAATAACTTTTTCTTACGATTTATTTTCTTGAACTGATTAATATAAACAATAATCTTTGGAGTATAGCTAAATATGACGAATAAAAAAAAAAAAAAATACTTGCATTTAGACGAGAAAAAAAATATTAAACATCGCTAATTACCGATGCAGTCGAACAGACCGACCAGCCCCAAGACCGTGTGGTTCGTGCTGGGTGGTGAGATCATCCTGGAGTACGAGACCATCACCGCGCGACCCAACGCGTACATCATGCCGTTGAGGATCTCGATCAGCAGTACCCAGACCGGATTCGTTATGACGGAATAGAAGAAAAATCTGACGGCGAACGCGAACAACACCAGCGACATGCAGTGCCTGTGTCCGATCCTCTTTATTATCCAACCGGAACAGAAGAATACCGGCATTTCGCCGCCGAAACTCTGCAAGCCCTGTGAAAACCCTTGCAATGTTCTTATCCACGCCAGTTGGCCGCACTCGTACTCCGAAGCTACGTCTTCCATGTACCTGTGGACAATGTGTGGGTGGTAATCGATCAACAAATTTACCATCGACTAGCTTGTCCCGACAAAGAACGGACAAACTGAATGTTGTATGCGTCGTATTTCTTGACGTGAAATTAAAATCAACCATCTTGGGTTGGCAAGTACTGAAGCACCACTGGATTTATCTAGGTTTCCCCGATCCTTAGCTACGCCTCTGGAATGCCTACCTGGTTCATATTTATTTAACCTTACAATGCATGTGATGATATACGTGATAACATACATTTTGTTCAAAAAAAATTAATTTTCGTTTCAAATTTGAATACAATATTTTTACATTTTCATGTAACGTTTGTCTATACATCTTTCGTCAAATAATTTTATATCGTTTGCCAAAAAATCCCGAGTAAAAATTGTGAGGATATATATATATATATATAACACGTAAACAGATTTAAGTCATTAATCTAATATTTTCGAGGACAAAAAAATGATTGAACTTGGTATTGAAATTAAAAAAAAAAAATCATTTGAAGTTCCCAATTGGCAAAATCGATTTGAAATTAATTTTGTAATTCGTATGAGATTTAATTCGACCCACACGCAAAAAACCATTGTGGACTCACCAAAAAAGATAGCTCATCGTCATCGAGCTGTAAACGCCCAACAGCAAAATCCAGAAGAAAAAATTTACGACGTGGAGCTTCGTAAACAGTTTGAAAACATTCTGACACGTGTTTTCCGACACTTTGAATTCGACGACCTGTATAGTTTGGTAAATTTACGGAAACATAAAAATAATAATATATTATTGTCGACGCGTATAAACCATAGTGAACGGTATACCGCCGTACTGTGATGTTGGACGCGAAAATCAAATTCAACACCATAAACGACGCGATCAAATAGGAGACGGGCGTGTAGTTTTTATGAACTTCGTCGTGGCTGAAATAATCCACCAGCCAACCGCTGAGCATCGCGACGACACCCCATCCGACAGACGTCCAGCATCTTTGTTTTCCGAAATCACCGAGTTTGTCCTCTAAAATGTAACAATTAATTATTATTTAAATGACGAAAAAACAAGTTTTTTTTATTATTATTATGTTATACGAATTGTATTCATAAAGTATTGAATCAATTTAAAAAAATATAATTTTTAATTAATAACTAATAAAATATTTATCGTTTAGACTCCTCGATAATACTCAAACTATAGTTTAACATTTTTTAAAGTCCTCTATTTGAATAAATGATGTCAAGCAATGGCACCTACCACATTCCTCTTTATTTTCTCTTTTGTTTCAAAATAGAATCCAAAGAAGTCAAAAAACAGCCAAAAACTGATAAAATAACCAAAATTCAACATCTAATGAGTTGTATTTGAAAAATCAGCATGTGCGTTATTGTGATGAAAATTCTAATTCTTTGAAAACAAAGAAAAAATGATGCTGGACATTTTTCAATGTCTTCGAAAAGTTATTTGACGAAATAGACCATATACCTAAAGTATTCGATGACATGAAACTTTCGCCACGATTCAAATTCGATTTAGAATTTATCGCCAAATACTGCCAGTTCATCAAGTCAAACAAGCCTAATGCTCATCAAATATGGTATTGGAAAGCTACGTAATCTACTATTTCAAAACTACAAACAATGGTCGACGGCTACCCAGACATTTCGAACGAAAAAATGTAAAACACGTTTTGATCAATTGACTTAATGTGCGCACTACCAAGAAACATATTTTGAAATAGAAAACGTCCTTACCCAAGAGGTCGAAGCATATAGGATCTTGTATAGTCCATATACCCGATTGGCTGATCCAAAATATACACAACAGAGCGAAGAATTCCCAAAACTCAGGCATGTATAGTATGATTTTTTGAGATTTCTGTACCGCGGCCAATTCCATAACCGTCTTACTAAAACAGTCCAACTGACACGGTGTTTTAACTGAGCTGTGACGACACGACGGCCATATCAATCGAGTGTAATTCATTTCAGCGTATTTTATTCGAAAATTATACGAACCGTTCTACACATTATCACATGATATTTAATTACAATTTTAAATTACATAATATTGATATGGCTTCGTTACCTGCTCGGCGTTGATATGAAGCAAGTACAGAAATACCGTTAAGTTATAATTTTTGACTCCTAAATTGTTCAATTCATTAGTGGTGGTTTTGTTCGGTTCGTTTTGCGATGTCCAGTCTTTGGTCGTTTCCCAAGACGTAAACATTTCGGAAAATAACCGTTCGTCGTTATTGCAATTTAACTAAAACATAATTTTCAAAAACAAAATTTACCATTTTATGTTCTTCGGACATTTTCCAACAGCTAGAATTTAAATCTAGTGTAATACATACATATAGGTTTAAAGTATTTACTAAATTTAATTCGCCAATGTTCTACGAAAATTAGTATGAAAAAATAAATTCTAATAAACATTCTTGAAACAAATTTTTTTCCAACCAACGTTCGCCACAAACGCAAGTTTTTCATTAGCTATGGAATAAATGATACTGGCGTTATTTAAAAGACGATATTGTAGATAACTCATTATTTTATTTCAGACTAATAAAACGATATGTTTTTACCAATTATATATAAAGAGATACTTCTAGAATAAAAAAGTTCAACGAATATACTTAAGAATAATAGTGTATTTATATACTTTAAAACACTAAGAGTCGAGTTACCACAAATTAATTGACATGCAAAAATAAAATCATATTATTTAAAACTGATTTGAGCGAAAACGCTTGCGGATTGCCTTGAGAAGACCCGTGTAAACTGTATTACTGATTAGAAAAAATATAAGAAATCAACGCGTAGCATTCATATACGTATACACAAATCAATTTTTTTTCTTTTTTTTTAAAGATATTTTTAATGAAATACCTTGCAATTGACCAACATCTCACCGTTTTCTCCCATGAGTCTTTTTTTGTCGCAACGTGAAAGTTTTTTACCGTCAATGGAATGATAGACTTTCACAGTGGCTACGGAAGCATCACAATCTAGTTCGACGGACGTCTCCAGCGACAACCTGGGCACAAACATCAGGAAGAACGCCGAGACACCGGTGGTACATATGAACGTCAGAAAAATATATTTCTTGACGGGAAACTTGTCGACGATAGCGCCCACAATCGGTTTCACTAGCATAGACATAATGAACAGGCACATCATCATGTATCCGACAGTGATTTTCGAGTATCCCAGTTGTTTCGCGTACGTAGAACCGTAACTAAGAATGGTCGCTATGCCTGAAATGAAAACGTAACAGACCAAATGTTTAAAGCTGAGAAATGGACATTAACCTAACTTAACCTAATCATCTTCTCGCGGTATCCACCTTGTTATGATAGAGTAGTTCAAAAACTTTTCAGAGACCGACTAAGAAGTACCAATAAACGTTATGACGGCACAACAGACTTCCGGAAGGGAGCAACCTGGAGTTATGGAAAAACTATGGAACTGGAACAAGAAAAGAGGAAAGAACGCAAGTACATTATATTTGTCGAGCACAGGAATTATCGACGTAGATATGAAAATAAACACTACACTTATTAGAGAAGACAAGGAAAATACCCTTAGAATGGTGTACTGGAGAAAGGATATTTGTTATCCAACGATCACGCCGTAAAAATCGTCATTGGTCCGTGTTGGAGCTGTTTACAGAAACGAGAACGCAAAAGAAACGACATACAAAGTTCAAAAAATTGAAACCTCACTCCATTGAGATCAGTGATGACACTGCTCTCATTTTGGCTTGGAGTTTAACCAAATAATATAATAACAATCTATAGCAATAGAAGAAAAGAGTTTCATAAACACCTTCTCTTACCTAACCTAACATAACTATTAAGTAAAGGCGATTTCAATTGAGTTAATTATTTAATGTTTATGTGTCTTTTATATATACACGATCTGTATTAAAATATACGAGTAAAAAGGTAGACTGTAGTGTATAAAATATTGGGAAGCCTTATCTCATTTGCTAACCATATTTTTATTGTTTATTAGAAACGTATAACGTTTAACCAAGTTGAGTTACTTGTTTTTAAAGTTAAATTTGAACTTAATTCGATTTAAATAATATTAACTTAAGTCAATGAGTTAAAAAAATTAGTTGACTTGCCACGTCTCTTTGATAATATTTCCTATAATCTACTCGACAATTCCGAGTACACAAAACGAAAATTAAACACGATTGTAAAATCAAATGCATAATATGATATTATACATTCCAATCGCTTTGGTGTTAGAACCTTAGAGTGCAAAATATGTAGTTTTTTAAACGTTTACAAACACAATATTACTATAACGGAAAATACAGACAGAAGTCGACAATAAATACTTCACATTTTTCTCGCAGACGCCTTAAACGATTAATTGACAAAACAAGTATTAAAGTCTGCGTGAAACATTAGATGAAAATCATTAGATCGATAAATATGTTTTTGCGCCAAGTACATGCACTGTTATTATATTCGTTCGTGATTTTTGAAATATATTTTTGTACTTACATCCGGAGTAGAGAAAGTAATGCATTTTCATGGGTATTAGCTTTTTATTTATTTGTATCAGGCACAGCATTGTGATGATCTTATATATTCGTCGTACTTATTACTATTAAAATCGTCTTTGCGGAATATATTATCTGAAAAAACAAGACAATTACACACTTTATTGGGCTTTTATACATATATATTATATATAATAACAAAGTAATTATTATTGTAAAATGTGTTGCGCGGGTTCGATACGATTTATATTGAATAATATTTTAAATATTAAAATCGTTGAGCGTGCGCGATAAAGTATTTATAATTATTTATCAGCAAATCATTTTTTTTTTT
This sequence comes from Schlechtendalia chinensis, assembly GCA_019022885.1. Classification (NCBI taxonomy): domain Eukaryota; kingdom Metazoa; phylum Arthropoda; class Insecta; order Hemiptera; family Aphididae; genus Schlechtendalia; species Schlechtendalia chinensis. The sequence goes on along the minus strand of CM032351.1, from coordinate 2,723,372 downwards.
TGCATTCAATGCGCGAGGAAATATATTAATGTAGACCTTACAACAATATTTTTATATAATCAGTGATTTACACAAAGTTATTTTACTATTTTACACACGCTATACTATTCAAAGTATAAAAGTCAATTATTAATTACGTTTTAAATCACTTTTCGAAGGTCGGCACAGGTTAGATAAACAATTTCAATAAACGAATTCATAACTAATTCTTTTTTTTTTTTTAATATCGAATGTTTTTATATTGTTTCATTGAAACGCGTGTTGAAAATATATTATTTATAAATTTAGAGTCTTTCCGGTGTTCATGTTACAAAAAATGTTGTAAATATTTAAGCCCAGCGAGCCTTTTACACTTGAAAACATTTTTATTGACCTACCTACCATCCGCATGTGCTAGCGCATATGAAACACTAAAACACATAGTTTATAATCATGTGTACTCGCCAAATACATATCTACGAATAGGCAAATTATGGTATTTTTTCTTTCACCTTACTATTGATTTTCGAGATTTTCGTTTTACACGACATTAAATTAATTGTTATTATCACCAATGGTCAATTTGTATTTCATTGAATACGATATAAACTGTTTTGCATACAACTGTCATTTATTTGGAAATCGATCACCGTTGTAAAAACAGTTATTCATTGTTATAACTTGTTAGTATCGCTAGTTAGAAAACGAATTTATCGTAAAATATATTTTAAAAAACGTAATTTTTTGTTTTTCCGAAAAATTTGTAAATATGGTCACACATATGACATGATGTATCGTCTAACCGTCAATACCAAGGTTAGGTATCGGTATCAGTTTATCGAATATGAAAAAAATATTTAATTAAAAATCAAATCATAATTTACGAATATCACATAAATTTTCAATAGCAAAAATCAATTCTACAATAAACGAAATAAATAATAAATTGCTTTTGATTAACTGTTGTTAGATTATATAGGACACTATCGCTTTGGCATTTACTTCAGCATTAGATTAAAATACATTAGGTGTACGTACTCGTAAAATAAAACGATAATATTTTCCAAAAAAAAACCGTGTGTAAGTATTATACGAAAATCGTACGGGTTTAACCATAAAAAAACTTACGTGGTTCGTTGTACAGTTGACCGGACAAGGAATAATTTCGAATTCTCAAAATCGGCGTACTACGAAAAAACGCATGACGATCGTTGTTGTTAACATGCACGTTGCACTCTTTGCGTGCAGTTATGATTTTTTTTTTCTTCTCCTCGGCGCCACGGCTCGCGGTCTTATCGGAATTATTATTTCACGCGGACCATATATTGTGCACATGGGTACTAAACTGCGACCCGTCTGCGAAATTAAACCGTCGCACTGAATTCATATAATTATTATTTTCTCGCCTACCACGGTTATACATCATACACATTATTTGATATAAAATTCGATAAAACAATCAACGTTTCAGTCTTTTAGATAAAAAAAAAAAAAAACCGTCTAATACTGTTGCAACGTTATAACTACGTTTATAATTATTGTTATAATGGGTGTAAAGTGCTTAATAATATTTTTCTGTATGCACGTGTCACGCCGAATATAGAATATATATATATATATCAATCATGTGTAGTTTCCGTGGACCGAACGTTTCTAATTAACCTGTACGTTTCAAACAGACCGAACGATTTTTTTATTCTCCGCGACACAAACATTTTGGAAATAATTTTTTACGGTAAAAACGAATTTTTACGTGAGATATAAAATGTATTATATGATATATATATATATATAGCAATAATAGTGTAATATATTCAAATCGACAGTTTGCACGTTATTCGAAGAATTTTATCGTCGGGACGCGCGATAGTGTCGGATTATTATTACAGTCACTAATATTAAATTTCGAAATTTGGAATTTAAAATCGTACATAATCACGTTCGAGAGACGATTTTTTTTTTAATTGTATGTAATAATAATAGTTAGAGTATACAGGTGTTCAAAAATACTCAAAAAACCTTTAATATTTTTTTCTGAAAAGAAAGACTTCTGAAAATTAATACATTTCTATAGGTAAGATTATGGATCAACGAATTTATGTACGATTTAATTGAAAAACATATGAATAAATAAATATACCGTTTCTAATTTTTTTTCTCAAAATTTGCCAGAAAATATATTTACAAAAATGTCAAAATTACCAAACTACATATGCACTAACCGATTGAAATATCACCTTAAAATCGTAAAAATATCCTTAAAAATAAAAACAAAATATATCCAAAATGCCTACATATTTTAACTCTGCTGGTAAAACTAATTTTAAAAACATATTTTTGTAAATATATTTAAAATTATTATTTTATTTTGTCTTATATTCAGTATAAACAATATCTAAGCAAATTATTAACAAATTTAAACACACCAATTTTTTTTTTTTTTTACAAAAGTTTATTGTTTATTATAGCAATACAGTTTAGATCAGCATTAATTTGTCATATATTAAATATTATTATTATTATTATTTTATGTAAAATTAGTGAAATATTAAAAAAAACACATATTTTATCATTATATAAAAATAGCAGAACTATCGGTATAATATTTTTACATTCAAATAATTTGTAGTAGGTTATATATATATTACTATATAGCTATATATTTGATATAAAGCTGATTACTGCCGGTATAAAGTGTATCTACAATTTTTTTTATCGCTTCGTTTAGACTGTGTATAGGATACATGAAAAAAACTATGCATTTTATCTAAAATATGCCTAAATGTGATTAAAAAGCAAAACATTTCGAATGTATTATTAGGTAATTGTCACGGCTAGATGTTGACGAGTTAAAAAGTTAAGATCAACTGAGTTAAAAAAATGATTAAATTTTATTTTGCGCAGCACAACTTTATTGAAATCGACAACTTCCTAATTGCAAAAAAATTAATACAAAAGTATTTGATCTATATATAAATTTTTGATCACATGTCTAGTGCTCTTGTTGGTCTACTTAATAATAACTAAACAAATGAGAAAGCGCAGACAAAAATATTTTTAAAAAAATTGGTTTTAAATTTTGATTTTTGAAGTAAAAAAAAAATTGTAAGTACCTATATAAACTGATATTGAACTGCAAGAATGAAAATATCGATTAAACTTCTCAGTTTCGGGTTATAGCTAGTAAACTGGTTTTAAAAAATATAACAGTCGACAATGACTTTGATTTCTTAAATTGTTTTTTTCGCTTTGACTGAATCTTTTCTTTGGTGTTTGAAATCCACGTTGAAAAAGTTGAAGTTTATATTACCGCACTCACAACTCGTATTCACACATTGTAAACGTATACTAATAAAATACTTTTTGAATATGAAATAAATAAAAATTTCAGAAAATGCGTTACAATAACAATTATATTTTTCATTTTACAGCAATTATAAAAATACTTTTTAAAAATACGGAATTCATGTAAAACCCATTCGGCTTTCAGTCGGAATTCGTGTCAGCGCTCGTATTCATTTGACTTGCAGATTTTGATAAATATAACATGAAGTATACACGTTAAAAACGAGACGTAGGAAAACATTTGAAACGTCCAAGCGCCTCCGTGGGTCTCGTACAAATATCCACCCAGAACGCCGCCCAGGGAAGTACCTGCAAAAAGTGTATATAAATAACTATATTGTTCAACAAATAACGTTTGAATATTTGCTCTTTTAGCGAAAAATATATTAAAACAAGTCATGCATGGTCCAGGCCGAGTTTCGGAACGTATATATCTATAAAACAGAATAACATTGAATTTGATTTTTGGTTTTGTCTTATTGCCGTTTCGTGACAAATAATATTCTTAATCGAACACAATAACGCATAATGACTAAAACGAAAACGTAATAAAATATGCTTCAAGTTAAAGTGGGTCAAACATGGAGTAAAAGCAATAATTCGAACTCAACTGTGCGTGCGCATACAGTGCGTATAGATTAAAATTGTAATACGTAACGCTATTACAGATAAGCGATATCCGCGTTCGAATAACCGGATATCAGATGTTTTGGATTTCGGCAATTATTTTAATACGAATATCGTGTCGTGATTGTGATCGTCACGTTATTTCGTTTTTTTTTTAATTTTCAAACAGTAATTTGTTGTCGAGATTTTCTCTTCGACTTTAAAGCGCGACGCGACCGCTAGCTATTCCAAGCACTTGAAACGTTTTGTTTCCGTTCCCGTTCCGGCAACGCGAAATCGTTTGTTTCGCGCGTGTCCGGCGCGAACCGATTCTCGAGGCGCGCACGGCTTACCGACGCCTTCGAAAAGCGCCCCGGAAAATCCCACGACGGTAGTGACGGAATTCGGTGGCGCGACGATTCGGGCGTACGCGATCAGAACGGCGTGACATAAGCCGAACGTGATGCCGTTGACGAACTCCACCGGCGGTATCCACGCCGGGTCGGTGATCACCGAGTACAGGTAGAACCGGACGGCGAACGCGAACAGGCCCAGTGACATGCAGTGCCGGTGACCGATGCGCTCGACGAACCGACCGGAAAAGAACAGGAACGGCACCTCGCCGCCGACGCACTGTATCCCGACGGCCAGGCCTTGTAACGTTTTCGTCCGCGACGCGTCCCGGTCGCTACCGCGCTTCCGGCCAATGTCCTCCATGTACCTGTCGTCGCACGAACACGCGAAAAGCGCCATCTGACTATATTCTACCGACGAACGCGAAACGGGACGTCAGGCAAAACCGGGCCGCGGGTTCAACACCTAAACCGACGACGATGCGAACCAGTGCACGTACCGTAATACGCGCCTGTAGACAACGTGTAAACGAGACGAAATCGGATTTATGGGGTTTCACAACGAAACGCAGAATGATTTCGATTCACCTGTCGCGCTTATCCAGCCAACGTTTATTCATTATTTTCATGTCGTATGGTCGGCGATGCGAGTATTCTATCATTTTAATAGGGAAATCCAAACGAATTCGACAAATAGTTCATATGCGATATGATCATTCGCGTTAATTATAATACACTATGTCTATCGTCTTACCAGAGGAGATAATTCCACGGCAACGACGTGAAAATTCCCATCGCTATAACCCACATGAAATACACTACGACGTACGACTTGGTCAGCAATTCGAACACGCTCGAGAACTTGTATTCGGATCCAACGGTCTCGGATATCTTGGAAATCACGTGGAAAATTTAACACGTTTGTAGCTATCATTCGGTTTATATTATTTAATACTTCAATCGGCGTGCGTCGATGCATGCAGCAAACGCAATGGACTTACTTTTATTTTCCACGCTAACGCGAAATCGCACACGATTATTATTAGACACAAATAATAAATCGGCGTGTAGTTTTTGTGCGAATTTCCGTCGCTAAAATAATCCACGAGTACTCCGCCGAACATCGAAAATAATCCCCAACCGATCGATCCCCAACACCTTTGCTTGCCAAAATCTTCTGGCTTATTTTCTAAGTAACACAATATAACGATAACAGTACTTATACATTATAGTTATGATTTTATATTCGATTTTAATACAATGCTGTGAAAACCCGTTATGAAAGTAAAATAACCCGTACCCAATAGATCGAAGCAAATTGGGTCTTGTAGACTCCAAGTAATCGATTGACTTATCCAGTACATGCTTATGACGATGAAAAATTCCCAAAACTGACGTAAGCCAAAAATATGTCCTATTGATTTTGGTGCTCTAACTAATCCCGTGATGACATCATTCAAACAGTCTCCTTCACACCAAGTAGTAACCGGTCGTCCACAAACGGGCAGTAAGATTTCTTTTTCATTAAATTGTACGGATATTACTCGGTAAGCGCTTTTTCTTTCCACCTAATAATATATATACATTAAATATATTATCAATAGAAGAATTTTCTATGTATAAACTTATCTACTTCATAAAACTACCTGTAATATTAAAAGTAAGTTAAATAAATGTTATACTTTAAACTATAGTACTCGCATATATATATATTGTTTTTGTATCAAGGGAGGAAAGAACACATAATCACCAATCCGAAATCTAAATATTGACATATTACCTGATCCATCGTAGTGTTTACGTACAACGATACATTGAAAATATGATCGAGTTTGTTTTTTTTAATCGTGTTATTCGGATTCGTGCAATAATCGATGACGTTCCAAGACTTGCACATTTCACTCCGAAAAAAATCATTTTGCTGACAAACTAACTATAACATAATATTATTGAAAGTACGCGTTATTAATAAAATATGTTCTCGCGAAAAATCAAAGACTTATATTGTTCGTCGTAATGATCGTAATATACTTTATAATCTTATATAAAAAAAATTTTTAATGTGTATAAAATATGTGATTTAAAATAGATTTCATCACGATTTGAAACACGATGCCCTGGTAGAAAATAAGTTCCTCGAGAGAGGAATCCTAGAGAATTCATAATGGGAGTCTCATGAGCTCCCGTTGAGCTTCTAAAGGAACTTCCCTATACCTGACTCCACGTGGACCGTGATAATATAAAAACACTGGTCAATCAAAATACCTAATAAATTCAAGAAAATGAAAAATATTACTTGTTGATATATCACGAAAATTTAATGAATAAATTAGAGCAGTTTGTACAATGTACTCGTTATAATGTACGTAAGTATAATAAGCAAATAATACGTATTTGCATCAAATCGCGTAATTATCTACTCGCATAATACGAATTATTTTATTGCTTATGGTTTTGATATGTTTGGAAATTTGAAACGAAACAATTTTTTAATTTTTACATTTAATGTTGGAGGTTTTTTGTATTATTTTTAAAGATGTTAAGTCGCCAAATGTGGTTCATAGATATCTTCGAGACATTCAGAATGTCGCGGTTATGACGAAGACCGAATAATTAATAACTAATTATTTCATAAGAGTTATTAATTATTTATTCAATTAATTAGTTATAATTAGCGTGTTTTTGTTTTTCAATACTTTGATTTTAATTAATATTACGTTTATATATATATATTGCACGTTTGAAACTTGACGAAATTGGTTCTTATTACGTTTTAGTTTAATTGTGATTTCATGAAATTAAACAAAATGTTAAGCGATGTTATTGAAACGGAATATGATATTACTATGTCGTACATTCATCATACGTGTATTGTAATGACGGGTAATTTATATTTGTAATTATGGAAGCCATACAACACACCACGTAGACCACGTCTTATCTTGTAACGCGCTATTTATTTATTTATTTTTTTAATTCGACATCTACAATGCGTGGAACAGTTATATAATAATAATAATAATAATAATACGTAGTACTTGACATTTGACAGACTCGGCTGTATTGTTCTCTACAAGTTCAGATAAATAGTCGATGTCGTCGGTCAGCAGCGCGGTCGTCGTCGTGTTACAAGTCATGTGCACCGTAGCGGATTTTATCGGCAATTTCTCGACAAAATTCAACGCGAACGCTGTGAGACCGCATGACAAAACCACGGTCAAAAACGTGATCCTTTTCACCGGAAACTTGTCGACGATAATTCCGATAACGGGTTTCACCAGTAACGATAAAATCGACAGATACGTGAACAGAGAACCGGCTGCCATCGGCGAATAGCCCAGTTGTTTCGCTATTGTGGGTAAAAATCCCTGAACGGACGCAACACCTATATATATATATATGTATATATATTATTATATGATCGGACCGACTTCTGTCCCGTGCCCGAAGTTCATTCTTTAAAATGATGGTCTTCCTGCCGGTCAAGTTTACCGACAAATCTCTTCAACTGGTATAGAAGCATTAATCCATCCATCCCTTCCCAACCATTATTTAATAACCTAAATATTAATAGGAAAAAGATTGTTTTTCGTTTTTATACCATTTTCGAAGCAAATAATTTTATTTAATGTTTGAATGAAAAAAAAAAAATACTATACGATAAAGTTAAGTATACGTCCATGTGTTAAAAATGCGTTTTTTTTTTTTTGAGTAGTATGTTTGAGTATTTTGACACATACGAAAACTTCAAAAAAAAAAAAAAAATAAGCAGCATACTTAAATTTGAATACGAAAACCAAAACGGTATATTGTCAAATAGGAAAAACATTGGTTTCTATCGGATAATGCCATTTCAATGATTGGGTAATTATTATACTTGAATTCTTGTTCAAATATACTTTCAAGGTATTCGTATCTAAAACACACTTTTCTTAGAAGTATTTTAAAAGTAGATTTATTATTCGTAGATATATAAGCAGTTTCTTGATGACGAAATTAAGGACAGATTGCTTTATTAGAATATAAAATACTTACCACCCAAGTAAAGGAAATAATGTAATTTCATTCGTAACATGCGTTTATTTATACGCGTTGACCACATTTTGGCCGTAATTCGGATATTCTTTTGCTTAATATATATTCTAAATTCAGAAAATAATTAAAGACCAATTAAAATGTACATAATATACAAATCATTTACATGCATTTTTATAAATACGATTTTTCTTTATTTTCATATTTCAAATATAAATAAAGAGTTTAGTACGAGTTTTCGAGTTTATCGTTTCGTCAAAAATAAAAATAAAAATAAAAACCATATTGAAAACGAGAAAATGTGTTTTTTTAAACAAATATTTCGCTTCACATAACAGATAAGATAAAATAATTTAACGTTTTTAATACACTTGTAGATATAGCTATTTATAAGTTTTGAAAATATCTTTCAAGTATTTTATTAATTATTTAATCTAATTTAACACATTCATACCTAATAGAGTGGGTATTTTGTACAGGTTTATATTATTTTTGCACGCTTAATTTAGTATTATATTTTATTTACCTCAGATACAGTTTTTTTTAATATCGTATTTAAAATGTCATCATACCGGAGTCCACATCTATAGTTTCAAATTTATATTCGTGAGAATTCGAGATAAATAGTTCACTGCAATTGATTTTAAAACGAAACTGTTGATTTCAATCGATTTTTAACGTATTATTCCACCGCAATAGTATTACGTACTCTTTTTTCAATATATATTGGTACATAAGACATGAGCTATTCGTTCAAAAGCAATTGCTCCGATAAACAATAATCGTTTCATTTTATTTCTCCCCCGCCCACACCGAAAACGCGCAATACACAAATCGGAATCAAGTAATAACATATAAAATGTATAATTAAATAATAACTGCAGTAATAATATCATTGACCTCGATTAATAACGCGTATAATTACTGAATATTATTTGAAATCTTTTTATGACGAATCTAGAATCTTTATGTAACAAAACAAAAAAAAAAACAATTGACTACATAATTTCGGTATAATATTTAGATAATACGCATTATTATATTTACTGCGACATTTTGATGATTTGGTGAGAGGCTACGTGACCTCCACGACACTCGGACGGCCCCGCAGTACGTTAAACTTAACGAGCTTAGTAAACGTGACGTGTATGATACACATTGACAACGATCCGTAAGAAAACAATCGAAATGTCTGCGCTCCTCCATATCGTTCGTAAAATAATCCACCGAGAAAACCACCCAGAGACAAACCTGATAAACAAAAATATTCACAAAAATTAAAAACAATGCCGTTATATACTCATGATTTCAACCCGTATGGATCACCTAACATAAGCCTTGTGATAATAAAAACACGCGTTTGATTCGGTTATATACTAGTCAACACATATTAACACGAGGACTATCTCAAAATCAACCTCCGGTGTGTTATTAGTCGCTACATAGAGACACCTCGTTAATACGCTGCGGCATGTTTTCGTTTTTGCATGTCGTTTTCGTTCGGTATCGTTCTTGTATTTGTCGTATCGATATGGAGAATACAATATCATCTCCCGCCACTTTGATTTGCCCGAGATTTGGAGTGTAATTCGTTTTTTTTTCTGTAAGTCCGAGGAAATGACGCGGCTCAAATTCCTGGAACCTGGAACCACCTTAAATGCAGCGATTTACTGTGAAACTCTACGTAAGTTGAGAAGAACAATCCAAACCAAAATACGAGGAATACTTACCAAAGATGTGGTGCTTCTGCATGATAACGCGCGACCATACACTGCTGCCCGCGCAAAAACTTTAGTTGAGGAGTTCAACTAGGATATTTTTAATTACCCCCACAGTCCCAATTTGGCACCAAGTGATTTCCACCTTTTTCCGAAAATGAAATCGTCCATTGCATCTCAACATTTAATGTAAGAAAATATTTTAACATTTTCAAGTAATGAGAAACTTATGAACGGAGTAAATCAATGGCTCAAAACACTGGCGGCGCCATTTTTTAGGGAGGATATACAAAAACTCGTCTTACGTTACAAAAAATGTATGGAGTTAAACGGAGACTATGTATAAAAGTAATTTAAATGTTAACGAAACTATTTTATGCAGTTAATTATTGTTTTTAATTGTTTTTTAAAATATTTTTCTCTTTGGAGGTTGATTTTAAGATAGCCCTCGTAGAAATTTAAACATTAACATACTCAACACATCTTTTTTTCATTTAGGTATACGGTCTCCTCATATTATAGATCAATATAATTCATTAAAACTTATACATAGGGTTAGGATAATTGAATCTGTTTATTTCTAAAATTGTGTATACAGTTTTTGTCTGAGAAGGTTATGAAACGTTTCTAAACATAATTGTATAAATAAACATTTAATAAATTAAAACAATATTTTGGTGTCCACTGTGTTTAAAAGACAATAATTATGCAATTTATTTTCAATTTAAAAGATCTTAAGTCGAATAAAAACCGCTATTTATTTAGTATGCACGTGTACACGGTTAAAAAGCCGTTAGAAAATGTCAGACAGAAAAGCGTTTTGTTTGTCGTTGGAGTTTTTTTCCCCCCAGAAAATGACGACGTAAAATCAAAGACAAAACAAAAACGAATATGTACGTACCCACTCCTTCAAACAGTGAACCGGAAATGCCCACCAACGTGGTAACGGCATTTTTGGGAGCGATGATTCTCGCGTACGACATCAAAACGGCGTGAAACAATCCGAACGTGATGCCGTTGACGAACTCGACCGGCAGTATCCATACGGGGTTCGTAATGACAGAGTACAGATAAAACCTGGCGGAAAACGCAAACAGTCCCAACGACATACAATTTTCGTGGCCTATTCGTTTGATGATCCAACCGGAATAGAAATATAACGGCAGTTCACCGCCGATGCATTGAATTCCATTGACCAAACCCTGCAATATTTTTATCCACGGTTGCATATCGCTTTGGTACTCGATCGTTATGTCCTCCATGTACCTTAGAATATTAGAACGCACAGGACACAGTGATAAGTAAATTTTCAACAAAAAAAATTATACACGTTCATGCGATAAACGTGTGTACGACGTTTAAAAATCAAACGAAATATAAAAATATCCTAAACTGAATTTAGAAAAAATGTCGCTTCGGTTGCGGTCAATCCCGACCCAAGTTATTCTCGATTTCCCCTCGGCAATGCTAATGAACTGAACACAAACTAACACTAACTATAATGACACGATTATAGTACAAACAAAAACCTGAGGTTTGCATTGAAATTCAATATGGGCGGTACCAGAAATTTTATTATAACATCATTAATTTAGTGGAAAATTCATACATTTGACGTTTTAAACACTTAAAAAAAATATTTTTTCTTTTCCGATTCGATTTTTCTGAATATTGGCACATACATATAGGAAAATAAATCTTTAATCTTACGTTAACATTTCAGCTCTTGAATACAGCGTTTGACATTGTCATGAAATTAAAACTAAAATTTTTGAACTTCAAACACAAATCAAAATCGTTGGTAAAAATGTCAAGTGTTTCGTATTATTTTTTTTAGAATCACAACAAAACAAATTTTAAAGTACGAAATTTGATTATGTGAATGTAGATGTATTGACAATTTTAATTGTTTTAACAGTTTTTCCTTGCGTTGTTAAAAATATTTTACTTGAAAAATAAAAAAACGTGTCGAATAAAATACCACCCATAAATTAAGTGGTAGGTAAGTAAAAAGTAAAAATTAGAGCATTTGCACTACGCGGAAAACTGCTCACAAGTACAAAACACACATAGTTACGAAAAACCAATTCGTTTTGTTCACAATACATAAAATTACGTTTTATCAAAAACTACTCGGAAAACTTACCAAAAGAGATAATTCCAAATCATCGACGTACAAACACCCATTACAACGGTCCATATAAAATATATTATGACGTTCGACTTGGTCAACAGTTGGAGTACATCTGTAAACGTGTGCTTAGATCCAACAGTCTCGGTGACCTTATCGTATCATATGGCATGTAACAACGCGTTTACATTATACATTTATAAATACATTATATAATTATTTATAATTTATTAGTACCCTAATAGGAAAGAACTCTCGAGGGAGGAGGGAGTGTTCAATTGTAGAGTCCCTACGAAAGTCTCCGAACGGGGGGAGTGATTAGATGTATTCCAGGCAACTCCCTGCAATTATGGGAAATGCAGATATTCCATTCAGGAGTCAATGATCTTAATATATTATTTTAAAAAAACATTATTGACACAATATAAAATTGTCGTTTCAAAAATATTTTTTGATGCTTCAGTCAAGCCCTCAAGAATTATCATAGATTTTTTTTGTCGAAATATCCTATACAACGAATTTCAGTATATATGGTTATATACACACACATACACACACATACACACACACACACACGCGCGTATATATATTTATATAAATCAGCAGTTTTACATCCTCTTATTTCTCAAACACAAATATGCTAAGAGATTGCAACCCTTCACGTATTATGGGGATCGAAGATGGTTCTTGGACAAGCCAAAGATGAACGGGGACGGGTAATTTTGGCCGGTTTGCACCAGAGACCTAACGCCACCAACACGAAAAATCTCATTGGCTACCCTGGGGATCGAACCACAGACCACGTGCGCCGAAACGTGTGATTCTTTCAACTCACTCGACCACAACTGATCCTTAAATACACACACACATATATATATATATATAATATTTTTTTTTTATTTAAAGATCCCTAAACCTTTCCTCGGAACTCTATTCATTATTAATGTTATTTATAACGTGTAAATAACATAATATAAGTAGGTGGTAATATAGGTAATATGCGACTGAACTTATGTACTTTTATTTTGTACGATACGGCGAAATCGCATAGTATGGTTATTAGACATGAATAGTAAATCGGGGTGTAGTTTTTGTACAATTTTGCGTCGCTAAAATAATCGATGAGCGAGCCGCCGAATATCGAGAACAGTCCCCAGCTGACGGATCCCCAACATCTTTGTTTACCGAAATCTCCTGGTTTGTCGCCTAAACAATATTGAATAGTATTTCAACAAAAATACCATTATAACAGGTGTGTTATACATAACAATGTGTAAAATATATTATTATCACCTAAAAGATCAAAGCAAATCATGTCGTGTAAACTCATGGTAACCGATGTACCGATAAAAAATATACTTATAATAACAATAAATTCCCAGAACTGATACGAATCGAAAACACTTCTTTTTTCAACCTTGGAAACGGTAGTCAATTCCATTACGGCGTTATTTGAACAGTCTACTTCACACCGGGTAGTAACCAGTTTTCGGCAAACTGGCTGTAAAACATTTTGCCCGTTGATCTGTACAGATTTTACTTGAAAAGCGTATTTTATTTCTGTCTAGAAATAAAAAAGTTCACAACTTGTAATATATTGTTATTTTTAAGTACAGGAAAATATCTATCTTTTTTTAAATACTGACTTTGGACATTAATGTATTACCTGATCTGTAATATTCGTGAATAAAGTTGTGTTTAAATAATCGAGTTTTATGTTTTTAAATGTATTGTTCGAATTTGTACAATAATCGATGGCGTTCCAAGATTTACACGTTTTGTCCCATAACGATTCGTTTTGTTGGCAAAATAACTAAAAAAATAATAATAAACACGTTTTATATTTATTTTTAAATTTTATATTTATTTAAAGTAAATCGATCTCGTTTTTTAACGAAAATTAATTAATTGTCGACTGCAAATGCTTCATAAGATAATATTTTTAAGTAAAGTAGTATTTTAATCCATCAAAATTATCCAAAAATCAATCTCAAAAATGCTAATACTATTAAATTTTATAAGTGTACTAATATATTTGTTTTAGATATTTCATATCGAATTTTAAACTATACGATATAACTTTTATAAGATAAATCTATTTTTATTTTTTTTTTTTTTCAAATTTATGTCACGAGAATGGAACTGTCGGAAAACACGGAATTCGAAACTACGTTTATTTGCAGCGGGGACACACCCGTAGGGCGTACACACTTAATCGTTACCAACGTGTATCATGACTTTATGACGAACTTGACATTCGACGGGCTCCGTAACGTTTCGTAAGAGTGCGGACAGGTCGTCGTCACACCGGCGTAATTGCAGACTGCCGCCGTGGTCGTCGTCGTGGTCGTGGTCGTCGTCGTCGTCGTCGTCGTACGAACAAACGTTTATCGCGCCGGTCGTCGCGTCACAACTCAAACGTACGGCGTTTTCCGCGGGCAGTTTCTGGACGAAGTTGAACGCGAACGACGCGAGACCGCACGACAAAATGGACGTCAGAAACAAAATTCTCTTCACGGGAAATTTATCGACCACGACGCCGGCGACGGGTTTCAACAAAAACGCCAAAATCGACAAATACATCTGAATAAAACCGACGGTCGCCGGCGAATAGCCCAGTTGTTTGGCTATTGTCGGCATAAATCCTACGATCGACGCGGTACCTGCGATAAACGTACGAATTGAATAGCGTGGTTTTGCTAATACACTTTTTTCGGATTTTTTTCAATGCTCGGCAAAAATCATCAGCAGTTGTATCTAAACTACACGCTGTACGCCCAAATTCACAAAAAATAATAATACACTTTAACTGTTAAAAGTTAATCGGTTAAAGTGTATAATTATTTTTGTGACTTTGGGTTATAGTGCATAGTATCAAACAGTCACAAGCTCTCAAACATGTTTTAGTTGTACCTAATATCACCGTACGCATAATAATATTATTAGTTTCGTATTAATGCTTTGTCATGCGGGGATGTTTGCTTCGTTCGAAACAATAAAAGTAATCTTTAAATAAAACGACAAGTTATTTTATATAATGTAATTAATTTGAACATTGGAAATGTAAGAACTTGTCTAAACCTATATATATATATATAACTATAATGAAACAATATTCATACCATAAACCAATTTTTAATACATTTTTTTAAAAATTAATCAAAATTTAAATCAGTTTGTTCCGAACGTCAGTGATCTAATCTATTTCGGTAGGTTCATTCACTACAATATGATGCAAAACGTATATATTAATATATATATTTTTTTTTTACAACTTTTTAATCATTCTTCAATTCAGGTAAATAAATGAAGTTTTTTATTTTATTTTAATTTCATGAATTATGGTACAAAATAAAATTATGATAATTAATACTGTTGTTATGACATACTTACCACCCATATATAGGACATAATGCAATTTCATTCGAAACATACGTTTGTTAATTAAATTCAAAATCATTTTTGATTGAATTCGGCACTGTTTAACTATTTTTTAATGTTTTATTTTTAGTTGCCTAAGTACAAAAAAAATCTTATAAATAATCAACGTTATAATATTTTTTTTATTTTCTGACATTAACAACATATAAAAGTGAAGACATTATTAAAATATTATTAAGAGAATAACGGAAAAAACCGATTTCAAGTTTCATTACGTACGCTAATAAATAATTCTATTTGATTTTCATTTACTGACCTGTGAAAATAACACCGAGGACGATGCTATAGTTGATTTTGAGAAACCCCAAACGAAACGTTATCTCGAAACCTAAAAATTTTGAATGTGGAAATCAAATATATAATGACGGAACTCAGTGAATACTCCGACTCCAGAATTAGTACGAAACTTCCCGAGGATTTATCTAAATCCCTTTGCCAAAGCCTTTCCTCATTAGCAGCTACCATCAACTTTATAAACAAAAAAAAACGGAACTTCAAAATAAAATATAAAACGTCATATTGTTTAATTACTTCTTTATAACTATATTATGTTGAAATATTTATAAGTAGTCTATGTATTTATCAATAACTTGTAATATTTTAAGTGATTCCCAATGGCCTGTGTTGCCGGGGGTTATAAATGAATAATAAAAAAAATATAGTTGATTTTGAGAGATCCTAGACGAAACATTATCTCGAAACCTGAAAATGTTGAATTTTTTCTCGTGGGAGATGCGTCGTAACTGACGTTTACATATTTTAAAACAAATGTAAAAAAAATTATAAAATGGAATACATTAATTAATGTATAAAATATAATCATAATTCGAAACGATTTGTTTTTCCAGAAACTCATAATGGGTTATCAATTCGGGGGAAAAAATAAGTACATACAATCACTGTTAATGGCTTTGCTACAACAATTTAATATTATATAACTGTTTTTGTACGTTATAAAATCAAATTATAATGGCTTAAAAAGAGGTAAAATATATTATTAAGCAGATTCTTTTGTGACTATGTTGAAAAAAAGATAATATTTCTAATGGTAACTGTTATTGTATTATTTTATTTTATTTTAATTTAAAATAAACTATCGTTTACAAATCGTTTTGTTTCCAGCGATTAACTTTAACAAATGTCTGATGTAAGACGATGACGAGCTACGAAAAAAAGAACACAACATTATCTGATGACAAAAAAAAAAGGGAAAATGTATTTTGGTGATAACATAAAAAGTAAATCAATTCGACGGATTCGCGTTTTTACCAATAAAATACAAACAGCATTTTCCAAATGTTTTAAAATTCTATACTCGATATATTTTTTGTTTTGTTTTTTAATGTTTTTTTAATTACTCAAATAATATTTTTTTTATAAAGAACATTATAGATAATAATTTTAATATAATCATATTAGGCGTGTACTTACCAGATCCCGGTCAAAGAATTTTTGATAACATGTAATGTCAAGGTAGTCTTCTAGACAAGTTCTAGAAATTCGTAATATTTAAAATTCAACCAATTATTTTTGAAATTTATTGAGTTAAAGACGAACAATGTCTGTACAATTTGTGCAATTTGTAAATTGTATTAATTTTTCTTCTTGTATTAGTAATAAATGGTAACACAGTACCTATCTATACACACCGTGTATATTGTATGGTTACATGACACATTAAGATATTAAGCATACTTCATGAGTGAAGTGAATTGAAGTGAAAATTTAACCGTGTTTGACACTAATCATTACATAATCCATGAATGATAAGATATTTACCTATAATACGATATTATGTTGACGGAAACCTACACGCCGAAATAATAACTATATTATTAATGTTTAGAAATTAAAAATACTAGTACTTAAGCAATTAAATTACTATATGTAATTGCACATTTTTCAACATAAATCTGTAGATATCGTTCTTAAGATATACCGCATTCATTTGAATTTTTTAGTGCATTAAATTCACAGCCTCAATTATAAAAGTTATACACTATTATTTAGTCGTAAATATGGTTAACATTGTTTGAAAACTGTAATTTTTATAATTGAAAAAATAATTTATAAACTTACGCTTAATTGAAAATCATCGTAATTGTTAATTTGTAATAAGTGTTATAATTGAAAATTTGTTATCATTTTACTTTTTTATAACCAATGCAGTATAGGAATTATCGACGTTCACGTTTTTTTTTTTAAGTTTTCAGTGTTTATAATATATATATATTTGTACATAGCATAATTATTAGTATTAAATTTCGCAAAACGTTTAAATAGTAGCTTAAAAAACCAAAATACTCGAATTATCTATTTCACATATATCATAACTGTAATATTATAACACGATACATAGTACTTACGCTATACATACCTGTATACCGGGCACATTGTTCAATTTCGATAGGTAAAATAATATGTGGGTTTCATAACCGTTTATCTATCGATATAATTCGAATAACGAGAATCGATTATTCAATAATGCGTCTGCCATAGGTATTTATGTATATATATATATAGGACGCGAACGTCGAATGTTATGAATCTACCTATTTATGAATTCGAATTTTGAACTTGCTCATACAACTTTTTTACATATAAATAGTTGTCGATTAAGATTGCGTATTGTTTAATTTTTATCAGTGTTGTAGAGTATTAGCATTATTAGTGCAATATCGTTGTATTCAAATAATTTCGTTAATATATTGAACACATCAATAAATTATTTTAAATAAATAAAATACCACTACTGGTAGAAAATTTTGTATGTATTAATCGAAAAAATTTTAATTAGTTATTTCTCGTGTAGTAATATATTATCTCAAATATTATGTTCTTTTATCAGGTGTATGTACAAATATTAAGGTCTACAATATTATTTGCACTATGACACACTTAACGATGTTTATACTATATTGCGTATTTAAAAGCCAAAGGACTTTATTAGTTACATTATTTAAATTCCCAGTCTTTAGCTGTTCCAAAACGATTGATCAGAAATGCCAACTTTGATCTCAGAAAATTCAAAATTATAGATACTTACACAGCACTTGTACCTATTGCGCCATGTGGGTTGTACACAATAGTATTAACTAAATATAATATATTATATTGTGTAAACTAGTAAGTACAGTTAAATCCCGTATGAAGACAATATTATTATTCTTTTTAATCCAGAATATTAACTACTCATATAAATAGATCTTGTTTTTTAATTTTGTTTTCTGCATCACGGTGTTTCAAAGGACAATGGTCTCAGTATTGTTACTATATTGAGATAAGATTTTGATAACTATTACAATTTATATTCTATAAGTTGTATGGTTTTTTTTATATTTAATACATATTTAGTTTATTTTGACTGTTTTTTAGGTCATCAAAATCCTATCTCTTAATATTCCTATTCTCCACGGACGCATAATTTATTCATTTTATTTATCAAAATACAAATTATAATATTATAGACTGAAACATAACACGTCTATCTACGACTTAACATAATGGACGTTACGTATGAATATAAATCTGTTCCGGGTTCGATACGACCTGCGAACGCTCGCCGTTTTCGGTCCATCTCGCGCTTGTATGGTCGGCGGGCGTGGCGGCGGCCTGCACCGCGTTCATCTTACCAAACTTAATGAATAAAACGACGTGGAGAACGAACATCATTAAAGATCCACAAGAAAATAATTGAAACGTCTGCACACCTCCGAAATGTTCGTACGAATATCCAGCGATTAAATTACCTATAGATATACCTAAAAATCATATAAAAACCAGATACCTATTATTATTTAAACAAATATATATATATATATAGTTTTTTTAACACGTTTTCGAGTAAAAATGGTTATCCGTTATCAGTAGTTAATAAGTAAACTAGTTTGCAATTATTTGAGATAGAGCGCTACAGATAAGTAATTTCAGAAATTATATGACTGCTTTCTAAAAAAAATTTAAAAAATGTTCAAACGTTTCTATACCGAACCCGTTTTGAGAACAAAGTTTAATTTTTAGTGAAATATTTTTATATAAAACTGAAGTCCTAATACATAAAATTTACATATGTATATTTACACATATTTAAGTATATAACTGCAAAATATGCAATACAGCAAGTCATATATTTTTCCACATAGTAAAACTTTTTAAAACGTACTCAAAATAAATAGGCTTAGCTTTTTATTTTCATACATGCATACGTGTATATAAATCGTAAGATTCTATAAAAAAAAAAAAAAAAATGGGCCACCACAAGACTTCGGTGAATTGAAAATTTTCAAAAGCAAATCGCTACGCCTATTTGAAAAGTGTATTATATGTTTACTATAAAATACGATACAGTATGCAATCGATAGAACTAAAGTTAAGTGTCTCGAATCAATTTCGCATGATTTAGAAATGCAATGAAATCGAAACACTGCCGTAGATTACGCACTACACTTACCAACACCTTCGAAAAGCGCTCCGGAAATTCCCACTAGCGTAGCAACAGAGTTCGGAGGAACGATGATTTTGGCGTACGCCATTAAAACGGCATGATACAATCCGAATGTGATCCCGTTGGTCAGCTCGACCGGCAATATCCAAATGGGGTTTTGTATTATGGCGTACAGATAAAACCTAACGGCGAATACCAAAAGGCACAGGGACATGCAATTCCCATAACCGATCAGTTTGATGATCCGACCGGATAGAAATAAAAACGGCATTTCACCACCCATGCACTGGACGAATGTGGCTCCACCCTCTATCGTCTTTATCCACGGATACGCATCACTATGGTACTTCTTCGTCATGTCCTCCATGTGCCTGCGTACAGGTCGTCAGACGATACAAGTCGATTTAAACAAAATATTTCTAATATTATTTAATGTTATGATTTATGTTGTGCAATGGAACTCGCAGAACGTGTATGAAAAAATTAAATAAAAATTGAAAAATTTCATTTGAAATGATGCACAAACCAAAAACATTAATTTTTTACAATAAGCGTATGTGCGAACGAACGAAACCAATGAATTCATCATATTAATAAAAACCCGTATTCAAATTACAGTCACGTTAACTTCCAACACGAAATGATTATAAACCGATGAAATCTTACCAAAACAGATAATACCATATCATAGACGAGCAAATACCCATCACAATGATCCATGCGATATAGAGAATAACATTCGAATCGGTCAATAAACGGAGTACGTCCGACCACGTACTGATGTTCTCAGATGCAACGTTCTCGGTGATCTTCAGTGCCGTGTAACAAAATATGTATTTATTATGGGTGGCCTAACAGTGTCAAGCTACATGTTAATAAACATACTTACTTTTATTCTGTAAGCTATGAAAAAGTCACATAGCATAATTATTAAACATAAATAATAAATCGGAGCAAAGTTTTTGTATAAATCTCCTTCGCTAAAATAGTCGATAAGTAATCCGCCGATTGCCGAGAAAAGTCCCGCACTAATAGATCCCCAGCATCTTTGTTTGCCATAGTTTTCAGGCTTATTACCTATACAACATGTAATAATATATCACAATTAAATAATTAAAAAATAAAAACAGTATACCAATGTTTTACGAAATAATATACGCTATACTTAAAAACTGTGTAAATATAATCACCTAAAAGATCAAAGCAAATTGGATCGTTTAAACTACAAGTAATCGATGTACCGATGTAAAATAAACTCATAATAACGACGAATTCCCAGAACTGATGCGACTCAAAAATACTTCCTTCAATCTTCGGATCTATAGACGATTTCGATATGACATTGTTTGAACAGTCCATTTCACACATGATAGTGACCGGTCTTTGGCACACCGGCAGCAACACTTCTTTTTCCTTGAGTTGTATGGATTTTACTTTGAAATTGGATGTGCTTTCTACCTGCGCGCAATACGTAAATTATTATAATTAATTTTATCTAATGGAGGACAGACAGACATAACATCAGTTAGTGTGACTATAAAGAAACTAATAGTATAATAATATTACCAAGTTCGCCTTGTTTATTAACAGAGATACGTTAAAAAAGTCGAGTGTATGACGGTAGGTAATCGTATTGTTTGGTGTTGAACAATAATCAAAAACATTCCAAGACATGCACATTTCTTCTCGGAATAATTCGTTGCGATGCTCGCAAGTCAACTAAAAATAATAATAACAATAATAAAGACAATATACATTTTATTTATTCATTAATATGTAATAGTATGCAATACGGAGATTTGAATGTGGTAGAAAATGTCGAAGATAAATTGGATAGAGAAGAACTAATAAAATCAAAATCAAAAATAGTACTACTAGCAACCATAAGAATGATATATTGTCTGTAGAGTCATAAAAACAGTGAAAAGATTACCAAACGATAGATAGAACAACAGTCACAGAGTCAAGACAAAGCTTTGTAGCTTAAATTGAAAAATAATAATATATATTGTAGTATAGTCCAAGAAAGCCTATTGCGTTAATTAAAATTTATAAAAGTTTGTACCAAGTATAAGAAATTATTATAATTTAGGTATCAAAAATCTTCTTAGCCATGCAGGTAAGCATATATATAAATCTCATATCTATATCAATATACATTAGTCGCTATAGGTATGTTATACCAGAATTTCAAATGTTACCGAATAACTAAATAAATAATAATAATAATAATAATAAATGTAATTGGTGTTACGTACTTGACATGTGACGGAAACGGTAATACTTTCTAAAAGGTTGGACAGGTCTTTGTCACACTTGGGCAGTGATGATTGTGCATTATTATCGTCGTGAAACGAACAAATGTACAGTATGGTTTCATTCGTGTCACAACTTAAGTGCATAGCGTTTTTCGTAGGTAATACCTGGATGAAGTTTAACATAACCACCATAAGACCGCACGACAATATCGCTGATAGAAATACGACTCTTTTCACTGGAAAATTATCGACCACAATTCCAGAAATGGGTTTGGCCAAGACGTTTAAAACAGAAAAGAATGTGTAAATCAAACCGACAGTTCTCGCGGAATAACCCAGTTGTTTCGCTAATGTCGGCATAAATGCGACAATGGACGTAATGCCTAAGAGAACAGTATATACGTTATTCGATTTTGAAAAATAACACATAAAATTAATACTATAACGTTATACTTACCACCGAACTGAAGGAAGTAATGCATTTTCATCGGCAATAACCGCCTGTTGATACATTTCGAAATCATTTTTGGTCGAATTTTCGTTACTTTTAAATTTTAAATTCGTCTTATGTTTTAGTTTTATGATATTCTCCGATAGCTATATAACACAAACACTGTAACTAAAATTGTTATACGTCATGCCACAAAAACGTATTGTTTATTTATTCAGAGTATTTAAATTAATTTGGACAGTGTTTGAAATTGTATTGGGTATTATTTATCAAAATTTGTTAATACTAATTAGTAGATAGGTACTAATAATATTTAAATATAATGATACGTTTTTAGATTTAATTCGATTAATTCCAATGTTTAAATCGAATATATGATCATGAAATTGTTCTTAAAATCTCGTTTTGAAAGAAAAAACGAAAACACTGAAAATATTGTGTACCTGTCCAGAAACATTTCACTACTAATTATTACGACATATTCCGATATGTCGTAATAATGTTATAGTCTGTGGATGTCATATTACACGCGTCTAGTCAGTATAGTGTGACCTCGAAGAATCGAGTTTATAACATCATGTAAGCAGTTATGATACACCACCAACCATGGTACACCACTCTAAATCTAGATTTTTATTCATTCGTTTTCAGGCATGTGCAATATTTAAAATCCGGTTTTAATATCATATATCAATATATATATATACATTTATTATGATAAAACCATTCAACATAATGTCAGATCAAACGTAATATTTATTCATATCTACACGTTGTATCTATTCAGTGGAGAAAAAAAAATTTTGGGCTTTTCGACCGGATTACAGTCTTCTGCAGTCTGTGTTATCGTTCGCTGAATACTCAATTGCCTATATACTGGCGTCGGCAATAATAATTTATATTTGTATTCTTGCGTAAAATATATTTGGACATAATACTGTAGTATTTATATTATACTAACAACATGTTATTATTGTTGGGGCCTATTTATGTTTTAATAAAGCACATGATAATTTTAATATTTTTGATGAAAAACGTTTATTAGAGTATCCGTAGAAATATGCAGTTTATGGATGGCGGATAACGAACAATATACCGATAAAAAATTAAAAGTGTGAAATATCAGAGTTAAAAATACGCCTGTGTACATTTTGTATTAAAATACGTTTTTACAAGATTGTTTGTTTATCATGTTCATGTATAACATTCATAAATATTAAATCACTAACCTGCATGATACAGATAACTATAGATAACGCCTTGGGCAGCGAGAAGAGCGTTGCCAGGCACCAGACAAAACATTATTATGGTAAAGTCCAAACATTTAAAAATGTTGAATATCTTCCGTGAGTAAAGCTGGAGAAAATAAACAAATGGTTTAATAAAAATTGTAAAATGACAACAACAAAAATTCGTTTTCATAGAAATTTTTAACACAATTGTTATAGTAATATGATCGTACTATTATTGTGACACTCAACATTTTAAACTCAACTTATGTAGTTTCATACGTTTTAAAATCTAACCAATGCGTGTGATCATTTTAATGCTGTCGTAGTGAGGCTTATCTCTTATTTTAGAAAACTCACTGAACATAATATATTACTTAATTTTTTTTCTAGCATATTTGAATTTCATTTGTTCACATATAATGTTGTTATGCTTTCCGATATAGTTCGAACAATTATTAGGAAAGGACGAGACCAGCCGACTAGTATCTTGAGCAAATAATAGATATCTACTAACACGAGTAATCCAATGAATAATCTAATATTCGTTTTCGTACTTATATAAATGATGCTTGCACTTCATGGCTATTTTATATAGGGACTTACGTGAGTCCCTATGCCGGTTAAACATAATGCATTGTAAATGTAATTATTAATAGCGGTAAGTACCAAAACGAATTGTTTTAAAATCATATAAAATGTATTTTAGACTGCTAAATTTGGAAAAAGAAATTGTTCTTATATTATTATACTGCGTACTTTTTGAAAATTATAGAAAAGAATATTAAATCGTAGCCAAAAACTTGATTTTCCCGAATGATATTTTGATCAGCTTCACAAACCCCCCCCCCCTCCCCCAAAAAACGATTAAAGTATCCAAAAATTAGTCAATCGTTATTTAATTAATTAAATCGTTACAACACGTTAAAAATAATAGCATAGTGATATGCTATTAAAAGTATGATTATTATTAGTATATTATTAAGTATTAAAGTATATTATTAGTAATGAAATGAATAATCATCGATGTACATACGTGCTCGCAACGACGTCTTCAAAATGTAATCCGTTGAAGTTTCTAATATCCCGAATTCACAATGATGTTGTACGCCGAAACGAACAGGCCAACAAATTTTTAAATATAAACGGAACAAGAAAAGACACGATCTCGAATTATTTGTAACGTTTCTAAAAAAAACACCAAACAAAAAACATTGACCACTACACTTAAATATATTGTATTATCATACATGGCTGAATAAGCACACGCGCTAAACATCACTATTCGTAGCAAGTACTCGTACAGTGTATTATACTGGTTCACAGGCGTTGCTCAATATGTCGACTGACGTCGAGTTTCAATTCTGAAACCCGTTCTGTCTATACTATACTTACATGCGAACATGGAATATTGTGGTCTGTGAGAATCGGTTATATAATATTATTATTATTATACACTACGAATTCAATCGGTGAAGCCCGGTTATCTTATTATATTACCTTATTATTTTTTAAATTGAAAACCCGCAAAAAGTGTTTTTATCATTTTTTACTACAAAACATTTGAAACTAAAGAAAAAAATTAATTGAACTTTCCATTTTCATATATTCCCCGCTAAGTTGTTACTTACTCGAGGTGGTTATTTTCACAACAAACCGAAGTCAATTTTCGATTTGCGAAGCTTTACGATGAGTGCCAACCACACCATGTCCAGTAAAGCATTGGACATCTACATCTGAAATAGTTGTTTTTTTTTTTTTTTTTTTTAGAGACATATTAAAAAAAAATATTTATCTCAACCATTAATAATAGAATAACAATTAAATACATGCAAAAAACAAAAGAATACAAGAAAAAAAAAAAAATTATATAAAGATTAAATTGAAAATCCTACGGAAAGGAAAAAATTTAAGACGGAATGGATCAGGAAAGCGTTTGAGGTTTGGAATATATAAGGAAATGAAAAAGGAATGTTATAAGAAGCAAATAAATTTTCCAGGATACAACGTTGATGAATGAAATAGTTGTATCGTAAATAATACACTAAATTTCAACATTTTTTTTTTTTTTTTTTAGTATTCTGTTCGTACACTTTGCCAATATTTGATGAAAGTTAAATAAAATACATGTAATATACAAATGCATAAAAATGTAATACATTATAATTATTATCTACCATAATTACTTTTTAGTTATTACCAAAAACCTTTGGCTTTCAAAAATATTTTATTTTTCTTTCTATTGCTTTCTAATGATGTTTCTATTTTAATTAATCCATAAGTGGTTAAGTCATTGTAAATCATAATCAGTTGTAATAAAATCAAGTATTAGTCAAATTTCTTACAAAAAAAAATTCAATACATTTTTGATATCCGATAATAATTTTGTATTATTTTTATTTTGATTGCATAAATAGTTAAATCATATGCGTGTGTTTTAATATAAATAAAAATAATTAAAAATATGGTGAGATATGGTAATTATTTTATCTTTTTATTATAGTCTTTAACAAGTAGCTATTACGGTTCAATGATGGAAGTTTACAATTTCACTAACTAACTAAAATATAATAATACGCAAGCCTGCAGAGATGATGAAATTAATGACAGCTTTAATTGGGGAAGTTTTGAAGATAAAATGCATAAATCTGAGAAGGGAAAGTTTAGAGATACACATAAATTGGACAGTTGTAATCTGTTTGAGGTCAAAAAAAGACAATTGAGTAAAACGTGGACCGCACCTTTCATTACTACAATTAGGAAAAATACAATCAGTACAGGTATTAAGACCTAATTTAAAAGCATGTATTGAAAGGCAATTATGACAAAAGTGAAGTCTACAATAAGAGGTAATTATGTTCTCACTGATGTGTAAGCTTTGTATGATATGTGCTTTGAGGTTTGGCAAAGGAAGATGAAAATAATTAAATATTCATTAATTTGTAACTCAGTCAAATTAAAAATACTGATAAAATAAAAAGTAATATTAAATTTAATGAGAAAGTGGCATTACAAATTTCACTCTTCAGTTTTGAACAATCAACAATTTTCAAATCTACCTGATATTGATCTGTTGTGTATAGTCACAATTAAATAACCTAATATTTCATTACAAATTGGCAATGGCACATTTGCATTACTCATAAACACATACTTATATATTTTAAACATAGTGCACAAAATTAAAAAATATAATTTCAACACAATACAAATTACAATAAAAGTATTTATAATTTATTTTTTGGTAAAAAATAAAATAAAAAACAAACACAAATACTAAAGAACAAAAATATGTCATAAATAAAATAGGTTGTCTGATGATTATCATAATTATGGATGATTAAAAATTCATTCCATATTACCAATTATACTTAAGTACCTATTAATATCTAATTACTAAAATTAACCCAGAGGTAATAATTGATTATAATTAAATACAAAATAATTATAATTGGTAGGTTTTTTTTTTTTTTGTAAATATCCCTGTAAATATTTTGTGCTACAAGCAAATTACAGAAATTAACTATATAGCACCATGTTAAACCAAAAATACAACAGTTTAAAACTACAAATAAAAGGTATACATAAATGAATGATAAAAAACCTAAACTAATACATATGGGTGAATATAGAATCTAAAATAAAATGCAGTGTGGGTGATTTATAACTGAGAAGTATTACCAGTTAATTTAATATTAAACTTTTGTGTATCTTACAATTATTATTATGTTGTATATAATTTTAATTGGCTTCCTGGGTAGGATGATTCATGATAATTTTTATCAGTTAATTTAATGTATGATTATTATTACACTTTATGAGTTATGTGTACTAAT
Source organism: Schlechtendalia chinensis (assembly GCA_019022885.1). NCBI lineage: Eukaryota > Metazoa > Arthropoda > Insecta > Hemiptera > Aphididae > Schlechtendalia > Schlechtendalia chinensis. Next base: position 2,695,546 of record CM032351.1, on the reverse strand, counting down.
TGAAAATGATATAAATTAATATAACCAACAAGTGCTATAATAATTAATAAATTCAATGGTCAGAATTAAGAAGTATGGGAACAGAATTTAAAGAAGACATAAAGGGGAGATTGTAAAAAATACAAGTAATGAAAAAAATTATGTGCTATGGATTTATATAAAAATAATACTGACTACAAATCTAAACCATAGAATATTCTGAATCACTCTCTATATATGGATAAGTTATTTTAATATTAATTAATGAAAATGTCAAAAATGAATATAATTATGAATTGAAAAATATAAATTCATTGAAAAAATCATTTAATTCTTTCAACATATACTATCATCATTGTGCAAATAAATTCAATATTCACCAGTTTTCATAATATTATAACATAATTCAATAAAATTCTATGCAGAATATATGTAAATATAGAGTAAATTAAGTATTTCCTCCCTTCATTTTTTTATTATTATTATTATTTTTTAAGTAAAAATGAGATGGAACAATAAAGTAGGAACATTGAAGAATGGATTCTAATTATCAGTTAGCATGTGAATAGCCTCATTTGGACTTGCATATTCTGTTGAGCCGCCTATAAAGCCTGAAAAAAAAATTAAATATATATTTCATAAATCCTCAACTAAATAACATTAAAATGTAGTATCGTTTAATTAGTTTTTTAATAAACTTAATTTTATAAATTGAGAAGCTATTTTATTTTTAAATGTACAAAACATAAGACTTTTAGCTAAATACAGAAGTTTGAGAAATTATCATCTTATGTCTCAGAAATTTAATATTAATATAAAACCAAATAAAATACCAATAATTTATATTAAATTATTCTAAGGTACTAAACAAAAATGTATAAACACATAGAAAGCACAGAATGTAACTAAATAAAATCCTTCATCTACCTGTTTCTTTTAAATTAGATTTGTTGTTTTGTACTTCTTCAAAATTGTAACCTAATAAGTAATAATTTATAATACGATAAAGCAATATATTTTGATAACATTTTTAATTGAAATGTGTAATAAACAAAATAAAATAAAATAAATTTTAATCAATAATATTTATTTATCATCTATAGGTTAACTTACTTGGTAGACTTAACTTCCCATTTGATTTTAGCAAATTTTGGCACAATAAATGAATTATGCACATTAATGCAGAACCAAATGCAAATAATCTGAACGCTTTAGCTCCACCGAATGTGTGGTATAAACTGCCACCTATTATACTACCCAATGATACACCTACAATAGAAATTTTTAGGTAATAATTAACAAAAACATTAATTGAAACTTTTTAAAATATTTACCAACGCCTTCGAAAACTCCACCAACAAGTCCTATAATAGTGTTTTCAGTACCGGGTAGTGCAATTACACTAGAATATGACATAAGTACAGCATACGCCAATCCAAAAGTGATTCCATTAGTTAGCTCGATGACTAATACCCAAACTGGATTAGTTAGAATTGAATAAGCGAAAAATCTAAATGCAAATACTCCCAAAACAAGAGACATGCAATTCAAGTGCCCCAAACGTTTTATTATCCAACCCGACCAGAAAAACAATGGCACTTCACCACCAAAACATTGAACACCCAATGCTAAACCTTGTAATGTTTTAATCCACACTTGACTGTTACATTCATACATTGAAGCTACATCTTCAATATACCTAAAACAAATTAAAAAACAACTGTAAGTTATAATACTAAACAATATATTAAAAATAAAAATTTTACCATAAAAGAAATTGCCAAATCATTGCAGTACACATTCCAAATACTATAGTCCAAATAAGAAATCCTACGACTTTAACTTCCATTAACAATTTTCTAATATCTTTAAATATATTAGTGGATATTTTTGTTTCTGAAACCTATAATATGAAATGTTTATTATTTATAAATTAAATAAAAATATAAAGAATGTTTTTATAGTTGTGTAAACACAATAGAATAAACGATTACCTTAAGTTTTGATGCTGTGAATAAGCTGCAAAGTAATACCAGTAAACACAGAAAATGTATTGGTAAATAGTTTTTATTTACATCACTGGAACTAAAAATATCCAGAAGCCATCCAGACAGTATAGAAAAAAAACCCCACCCAATAGCACCCCAGCATCTTTGTTTTCCATAAAGATTAGGCTTGTTACCTGTTACAAAAACGTGAAAAATAAAAAAATAAATACATTTACACAATTACACATCAATAATACAAAAGTTATATTGCCACATAAAAAGGCTTATTAAAATTCTTACCTAATTGGTCAAAACAAATGGAATCACCAAGACTATAAATAGCAGCTTGGCTAAGCCAAAACAGGCTAACAATAAGAAAAAATATCCAAAATTGGTTTAATTCTAAAACACTGCCATAAAATGTTTGAGGTGTTAATAAATCCATAATAATTGGACTGGAACATTGTACTTGACATTGTGATATTATATTACTATCACAAAATGGCGTATGTGTTATTGTTTCAGAATCATTGTAAAAGAATTGAGCAGATGATATTCGGAAGTAAAAACAATTCTTCATCTATAAATTATAAACAACATAAAACATCTTAACATAGTAAATATGTTTATTAAAAATATAAAACTATGTACTTACATGTTCAGTAAAATTCATTTGTATCGAAGCAAATAAGTAAACATGATCATCATTAAAGAAATTATTCTTGTTTGATCTTGGTTTAATATTTTGTAAACTTTTTGGTTTATTATAATCTAAGGCATTCAAATTAGATGATTTAGGTATGGGACAATAATCATTAAATTTCCAATTTTTGCACATTTCATTACGAAAACTATCACTGTTTACACAATTCAGCTATAATAAAAAAAAATTATTTAATAAAAACTACAATTTAAAAATTAGTGAAATTAAAAAATACATCAATTTGAAAAAGAAATATTAATATTTACCTGACATTTTATCAAACCTCCATTATGTAGTTCCATAACTCGTATGCTATCACATTTTGACAAAGAAGAATTTTCTTTAGCACAAACATTTAAATAAGTTACTTCTTTACAATGAAGCTCTGCTGTAGTTTCCAAAGGTATTTCAGGAACAAACATCAACCCAAATGCAGTTAAGCCAGTTAATAATATGAACGTTAAAAATATAGTTTTCTTAACACGAAATTGGTCTACAATTGCACCGACAATAGGTCTTATTATCAAAGTTAGAATTGGTAAAATACTGTAGATCGTTCCCACTACGACTGTAGAATATCCCAATTGTTTGGCGATTGTCGGTAAAAATGATGTCATAGGAGCAACACCTGAAAAAAAAATGTATAAGATATAATTAATGAGTAATAAATATAAACAAATGATTTTGTCAAAATACGATAAACTAAAAAATTCTAAATCATTTAATTAGTAATTTCTTTTAGTTTAGTTTAATTCTTAAATTATTTTCTAGTTATTTTACTTATTTCACATAAACATTAAAATATTATTTTCCTATGAATAGCAATATACACTCGTTTCTTCATTAGAATTTCTTAGAATATCTACAGTGAGTACAAAATTGAAACAATTTCATAATATTTATAACTCATAATCACATAGTTTAATATTTACATTTCGTTCATTCATATTTTTTTTAAAAAAACATTAATTTAGATTAAATGAATTAGTGGTAAATTTAATATCTTGTAGTTTTTTATATTTTTTAAAAACGAATAAATATATAAACAAATTTTACAAAAAAAATAAAAACTAATAAAATGTTGTATTATTTCATAAAACGGTATTATGAACTACCCTAGTGTTTAGTTTATCTCAAATAAATGTCCATATAAAAATTAAAATTAATAATTAAAAGCTACAAGTACTACAAAAAGTAGTCTTTAAAAAACAAAGATTTAAATATATAATATTAGGGATGACGTATTTTGAAAGAAATAAAAAAATATTCCAAAGACACTGTATATATTTCATAAGAAACAATCGTCATCGATTGTTGGTAGTATTATCATATCACGTGGAAATGAATAATTTTAGGTTATCATTTAATTTCTAAACCAAAACAACGATTTTAGTAGTTCACAAAACAATATTTTCTACATATTGTTGTTTTTCATTGTATTTAACACTTCAATTTTTTAATATAAAAAAAAGTTTATACTGTAAAAAAAAATATTAAACAATGCCCAAATCGAAGAGAGATAAAAAAAGTAAGTCGTTCTATCATATTAACTAACTTGTCAATATATATTAATATATTTTCTTATATTTATACAAGTTGGGATTGACTTTTTTTAATAAACTTACTGAATTCGAGGTACAGAATAGTTATAAAATCGAGAATATAAACATTTAATGAAGTAAAGAAGTAATATATACGTTTTTCTTACTTGCATATTAAATAATTCTTAAATAAAATGAAAAAGTATTAAAATATTATATACTAGTATTTATTAATATAATAAATTGTAATTTAAATAATTAATGTTATAATATACTAATTTGAAAAACAATATTTTATCATAAAAATCTAGATCATTTCATTTTTACCTGTGATATTGGTTCAATTTTAACTAATAGCTAATACACTTTATTATGCATTATTATTTTATGAACAAAGTAGATGCAACTGTCTAAACAACATAAACTATTTTTATAATTTTAGTTTCATTGACTAAAACGACCAAATTGGGTTCTAAATTAAAGCAATCTGTTATGGAAAATCTTCGTGATGCTGTTGACAAATATGAACACATATTTGTATTTTATACAGATAATATGCGAAATGGTAAATTAAAAGATGTTCGAAATGACTGGAAGGATAGCAGGTATTTTCTATCATAATACTTACCAACAAATTATATACTTAAAAATGTAATATGTTTTAGATTTTTTTTCGGTAAAAATAAAGTGATGTCATATGCTCTTGGAAAATCAGCTCAAGATGAAATTCAAAATAATTTACATAAATTAGCTCTGAAAATTGAGGGACAGTGTGGATTATTATTTACAAACAAATCAGTGGACAAAGTCGAAGAGTAAGATATTTAAATGTATTATTTACTGATATTTAGGTGGTACTCATGTATGATCTTGCCAAACAACTTTGGTATGTTTATTGTTTTATGCTGATTATTTGTATTACTAGTCAATTATTAGGAATATTAGTTATTGTTATACGATAGTGACAGGATCATAAATGTTGAATGGTTATGGCCAGTAGATTGTGGGACATAAGTATACATGAGTACCTACTGATATTTATTGAATATTTAATATAAATGATATTTAGGTGGTTTAATAACTATTCAAAGCCAGAATATCCCAGGGCTGGTACTAGAGCAGCGTATACAGTAACATTAAATGAAGGCCCATTACCAGACACATTTATACATTCAATGGAACCTTCATTGAGACAGCTTGGTTTACCCACAAGTCTACAGCGTGGTATTATACAAGTTATAAAAGAACATACAATATGTAAAGAAGGAACTATTCTCACACCTGAACAGTCTAGACTACTTGTAAATAATAAGATTATAAATATCAAACAATATATTAATATAATTATTTGTTTTAGAAACTTTTTGGACACCAAATGGCACAATTCAAAATAGTTTTAAGATATGTTTGGTCAAAAGATGGCAGTTTCCGTTCTTTAACCAACGAGTAACGTTTATAACCCATTAAATCATGCTGAAACATTAATGCTAACCAATTAAGACCATAAAAAAATGTAACTCAATTAATTTTAAATATACATAATTGTGTTTTAAGTATTTAATGTAATAATTGTTTTTATTTGTTTAAAATGAATCATTATTGTCACAATGTAATTTAACAGTGAAATGTATACTTTATCACAAAACTACTTTGAATACTTTGAAAATTATAAATTCAATAAACAGCCAAATAAATGTTTACCATGTACATTATGTTGAAACAACAGATGGTTGCATAAAATATGAAGTATTACGACTACTACTTCTGAAAAAAATATTTACAGAATATTAATGCTACATAATTATAATTAACGCCTATTTCCATAAAGGAGTAACAACAATTAAAAATTAGTTATTTGATTGCAAATAACTGCTCGTGTTACTTATTGATCATTCATTTAACATTCGATATTTAAACATAAATTAAGAGGTCATACCCGCATTTATTGTTTCTGTCTATTAAAAGGACAACATAGCTAAATTACGCTATGCATTAAACAATTGTAGTCTTTTGGATTGAATGTAGTTTAAAAACTAATTACCAAGTTTGAAGAAAAGAATATTTTGGAATGCATCACAATGCCTTTTTGTATCACCTAACTGACAACAAAATTTTAAATCTCAAAATATTCGTAAATGTAAACTTTTTTACAAGGTAATATTTTACAAAATGCCATGTAATGTCTTCAAATTCTTTTAAATTTAGTCATGAGTGTTTAAACTCTAAGTTCAATCCAATTCTTGAACTACATAGCATAATTTTCCTATGACATCTTCCTAACCATTAACATTATAAATTACACATACATTCACATAAATGATTTTAAAATGAAAAAATAATTTATATACTGATAGTAGTTTAGTCTTGCAGCATAAAGATTACATGTAACATACATTATGTTTATACATATTTGTATCGAAACACCATAACTAACATTTAATCTCAGTATTTTTTAACAAAAAAAAAAATTGTATCATAATCATAAAATATTTTATGAATAGAAAACAATTTGAAAATATATTATCTGTAATTAAAAGAGAAATAAAAATTGTTACAAATATAAATTGATATGATGATGAATCAGTCAAGAATGACAAAATACAAAGTTAAAAATCGACATTGCTTGAATAAAATATGAAAGCATTTGTTCTAAAAAACTAGAATTATTATAATTGAAATATAAAGTGAACTAATATAATATTTCAATGAATAAATTATTTTATGGGCTGTTTTGGGAATCCTAAATCTACTAAATAGTTTAACTTAGAAAGAGCGATACTAAGAAAATATTTGTTAAAAATTATTATATCTGTTATTTATAACAGATATAAATAAAATTAATATAACATATTATACGAAATATACTGATTACAGAATGTTTCCAATATTAGGTATATCAATTAAATACACCACTTATATACTTGGTCAATCAACTAATATAAAACATAAGAATTAGGTTATTAGGTCAGGTTGACAAATAGATAGGTAATATCTAAAACTAATTGATCAGTTATTCTGACATTTTACCAATATTGATATATCACAAACATTAACACTCACCTCCCATAAACAGAAAGTAGTGCACTTTCATCGGCAACATTTTTACATCCACTTGGATCAACGGCATCTTGTAATCCTTATTGTTTTGTTGACGTTGGTTATACTAATAATGACACCAAAATATTAACGTTAATTGTCTACTATGTTCAAAATCAAATTTTTTTGACACAACTATATAATGCTAAGAGTACCTTTTATCATAAAATTCATTAATGTAATCTTATACGAATAAAAATATTCTTTATTGAACACGCTTAAAAGAAAAAAATGATACGAATTGAATTATTATTGTTTCATTATTTCAGATAATAATGCACCTCACCAATAGAATATAGTATCATTATCTAAACTTGTCATACAATATGAAATATTATACTTATATATAATTTGTTGATGAAAAATTACATAATATTAGATTGTACTACACGAGAAAATTGACGAAATTATTATCGAATTCGAAAATTACGTTTGTTAGCGAATTAAAACAAAAGTGAAAAATAACTAGGAAAAAAACAATTTGCTGTAGCGTCCGTACGGATACAATTAACAATACTTATTAATTACTGGCGCGTTGTGGTTAAAATAGGGGGGAAAATTGGTTTACTGTAATACGTTGTACTATATGTTTATATATAAATATATATATATATATAGAGAGAGAGAGAGAGCGTGAGAGAAAACGAGTGAGTAAATGAGAAAGACCTACACTGCTTTTTTAGAAAATGGTCACGTTGATAACAATTAATTTTGATAAAAAAATAATAAACGTGCATGATCGTGCCACTGAACATAACACAATATCTTATGATCGCGTACAGTCGTAACCGTTCTACCAACAAAACAATAAAAATCTGTTGGTGTCACTTATTTCATAGTTTCCGGGCCGCTATCATCGAATGTTGTTATCATGAAAAACATGCACAAATCGTGGACGGCGGTGTACCGTTTTCGAAGTTCGGAGTTTTCGGTCGTTTTGGTAAAATATTCTTACCCTGTGTAAAATATTATTGTTTTGTTTGAACGCTTGAATTTCCAGCAGTTTGGAAGATGTTTAATTAATTGTTCATTTGTTTATAGTTTCTTTACTACTTGTTATCGTCTGGTGCTGAAATTGGAAATTTCTAATTTAACTGGTATTTTCTTAAATATTTTTCATAATTATTCATGTTCTCAATAAGGTAAATCCTAAGATATTACCTAACAAATATAATAAGATATCACTGTATATTCAACAGCTATGTCTTTGAACGAAAATAATGCTTCAAAACTAGAAATTCAACATGTTCATAACGTATGTACCTTATTATATTATATATTTGTTAAATCCATTGATCTAAAAAAAATTTTATTCTTCATAACATTAGTGTTGCTTCTAAATTCAGAATTTATATAACTTATTTGTGATATATCTCCGATTTTTTTGCTAAAAAATTAAATGTTATTTCATACACATTCACATGAAACAAGTATGAGAAGACAACACACAACTTTAATGTTATAAAATATATAATGAAAGTAATCATTAGAAAGTAATTGACGATTTTCCTAAATCGCGATTCAAATAGACAAAATATATACAAGGATTGTGTAGCATTATACCATGTAAATTTAAGAATTTAAGATGAAGTTATCAATTTTTTTTTTCTCAAAGCAATACGATTGTTAATGAAAATTGTTGATGTTTTTTCTAGGTTTATGAAAACATAGCATCACATTTCAGTGAGACACGTCAAAAACCTTGGCCAAATGTGGTAACATTTTTAAACAAATCCAAACCAGGTTCAATAATTTTAGATGTTGGCTGTGGAAACGCAAAGTACTTTACAAATACTACAAACACGTATCAGGTATGATTTAATATCATTAAATTGATTGATAGAATATAATTAATGTTATTGAATCATACTGTTATACAATAATATTTTATATTTAATTTTTAGTTGGGTTGTGATCGAAGTACACAACTGGCTCAAATATGTAAATACCGTAATCATCAAGTATTTAACTGTGACTGCCTTCAACTACCACTACGTTCAAATTGTGTTGATTTATGTATTAGTATAGCAGTTCTCCATCATTTGGCAACAAGTGATCGGCGTCTAAAAGCTTTAATTGAAATTAACCGAGTACTAGCAATTGGAGGCCAAGCACTTATATACGTGTGGGCCAAAGAACAGTGCAAAAACCAAAACCTGTCTACATATATAAAGCAGAGCAAAACTAATAAACAAAAACCTGAGTCTACTAATGATGAAAATAAAAATTTTTATGTAGAAACAATTAACATTAATTTACCAATACATAAAAATCGTTCAAATTTCATACACAATGATTTGTTGGTTCCATGGAAATTAAACCAAAAGAAAGAGCAACAAAATGAACCTGAAACACATTTAAGATATTATCATGTATTTGAAGAATTTGAATTGAAATGTTTATGTGAACAAATTCAAAATTGTAAAGTAGTCAATTATTATTATGATCAGGGTAACTGGTGTGTAATATTTGAAAAGACCTAAATTTAAGTACTATTGTTTTATTTAATTTATTTTTTTAATGTTATGTCAGTTTTTCTAAATTCTTAGAATATTATTTTTAAAACTATTTAAAAATGATTCTAAATATAATTGATTGTATTTATATTATTTTATTATAAAATATTTTTATATTAAAATACAAATGTATTGTAATCCTAAGCAGAATGAGAATAATATATACATTTTAAGCAATACAAAAATTTAGTTCCTCTGAATCATAAACTTTATAGGCTATACCATTGATTATAAAATACACAATACAATTTATTTCATAATCAATGGTTATACTAATTAAAAATTAATAATTTAGCATTACAATAACTGTCCTATAAATGATTTTTAATTTAATTTTGGTATATATAGTCAAACATATTCTTTTAAATTCAAACTTCAATTTTTTACCACATTTTGTTGAATGCCAATTAATAAAATTTTAAATCTTAAAATATTTCTTACTAATTAGTCTTAGTAACATTTGTTGTATATTTACTTTTACAACTTATAATTTTATAAATTTATTATTAATATTATAAAAACTTACCTCAATTTTGAATTATATTATTAAATTAAAAAATTATAACATGTTCAGAATATTATTTTTCTTTATCGAAGTATATTAAACAGTTTATATCACATCTGTATATTTCTATACAGTAATCCGCTTAATTAAGTCATTATTTCAATGAGAACATCATCAGTTTCGTTTTTAGCTAATCAAGTGTGTTTAATATTTATAATTATTTTTATAATTTACTTATTTTATAAAAAAAACATACTCTTTCATCTATTTTTTTCAATGAAATATATTAATTAATCATATAAATTCTTAAACTAAAAAAAAAAAATTGTACGCAGCTTTAAACATAAAAAATCAATTGAAAAAATATTTATGCTTAACCGTAACACTAATATTATGTTATGAAAATTGTACGTTATAATAATATAAATGCATAAGGTATTTAAAAAGATTAATTTAAATAAACGTAATTGTAGTTTTAGCTTGATTCACTTGCCACACATTAAGCATCTCGTACTCTTCAATGCAATCATCTACTTGTGTAGTGTTAAATCCTTTGCTCGTACAATATTCTCTAATATCGGCCATTTTGACAACAGTACGACCTCCGGCCATTTCTCTGATTACATTGAATATACGATCCACGACGGTTTGAAGCCTAAAAAGAAAATATTTGTTGTTTGTATTGAAATTTAAATTAATAGGATAAAATTTTATTTGTATGACATACCTTCCTGATTTTTCATCAACCTGCATTAAAGATATTTTAGACATTTCCAAAAGTCTCATGGCTTCTACTACATCTTCGCGTTCCACCAAATCCGATAACCTAAGCTTAGCCAAAGCGGTGGATATTCTCAGTATAGCCAAAAGATTTCTAGCTGATGTAAACGTTGTATCTCCATTATTACGAGAATCCTTACGTAAGTCCACATATGAATCAACTAGAAAATCTGTAAGTTCTACAGGAACAGTTGGCGACTTTTTTTTACACAAATCAATGTATCGACGCATTAAGCTCATGTCTAATGCTTGTACTTCAGTTGGCGGTTGACAGCTATGTTTGTGAACATATGTTATATGGTGCGCCAATCTGATAAAAACATATTTGATTAGCGTTGGTAATAATAACCAACTAAGTAAAAAAAAGAAGCATTGATTACTTAAGATCATTTTCCCGATTGGGTTTATCTTGAATTAACCACAACAAGTCAAAACGAGAGAGCAAAGCTGCCGGAAGTTGAATGTTTGCTTCGATTGATCGTTTGGGATCGTATCTTCCATAAGCAGGATTGGCTGCAGCTAATATGCTAACACGAGCATTCAAACGTGTCATTATTCCAGCCTATAAAGCGTAAATATTAATTAAAATTTAATATGCATTAATTTAATTATTGTTTTAATGAATAAACTAAAACTATGTACTTTAGCAATTGAAATGGTTTGTTGTTCCATCACTTCATGAATGGCAGTTCGATCAGACTCTGCCATTTTGTCAAATTCATCAATACAACAAACACCTTGATCCGCTAATACGAGAGCACCACCTTCCAGCACCATTTCATTGGTCAAAGGATCTTTCATCACGGCAGCCGTAAGACCTACGCCAGAAGAACCACGGCCAGTGGTGTATTGACTGCGACGAGCAAGACGTTCAATATACGAGAGCAGTTGAGATTTTGCTACACCGGGATCTCCCATCAGACAAATATTGATACTTCCTAAGCAGAATAAAAACAACGATTAATTCACAATGTTAACAATAAGTGAATTTAATTTTACCTCTGATTTTCATTCCTTTTGGTGCTCTGTCTACACCACCGACCAAAAGTAATAGTAAAGCTTTTTTAACATCCTCATGGCCGTATATTTCTGGTGCCAAACTTGCCGCTAACTTTGTATAAAAGTCATCTCCAGCTAATTCTAAAACTTCATCTTCAGTCAGTTCACCTTCTCCTAGTTTTTCTTCGTTCAATTTATTTAAACATTCGATACTCTAAGCACAGTAATAATTTAAAATAAAAACAATTTTCATTAGATAGGATATTTAGTCTATTAAACTCACATGAGCTTCTAGAAAAGTGTCTGATAATAAGCCTTGTTGAATTTGTCGGAATCCAGTACGAAGTAATGGTAAAAATATTCCAGTTACTGAAATGTGATCTCCGGGCACAGCTTGACGTGTAGCTTCACCACGACATAGCACAGTTAACGAACGTGGAATGTTACCGACAGGAACTTGATCACTCTTAAAACAAATAACAAAACTATATAGGATATTTTATTTTTATAACAAGTTATTTTGGTGAAAATGGTTATTTTACCAATTCTTGAATTTTAAGCTCTTGAAATTTTATAAATTTAGACCCTCTGGTCTGTAAGTATAATCGACTGCCGGGCTTATTTGTTGAACATTCTACACTAGGGCAGAATTCAAGAGGCTTGAAAGTCAGTGAATTCACCTATTAAAAATAAAGAAATTAATATTTGCTAAAACCCAAGATATTTTAATATGTACCGGTTGATATGTTTCTCCACCACATAAATCACATGAGTAAGTAGCGACTACTACCATGGGCTTTACCTCTGTACTTCTCATAACGATTCCTCGCACAGAGATTAACCTACCAATACTACTGGCTTTCACGTCTCGAATAGGCAATTCTTTCCTGGTGCTTAGATCTTTGAAGTATATTTCACTGAAATGAAATTATATGGTGATAAGATAAAAATAAATAACACTACTTAATATGTATTCTTACAATCGACGCATCAATTCAGGAGGATATCTGTTTGTAGGGGCGACATTCTCATTGGCTTGTATCATGTTTTGTCTTTGCTGAGCCAATATTCTGTGTTCGATATAGATGTCCAACACGTCTTTGTTCTCGGGCTGAAACAAATATCTTGTTTAGAAAATTGATTTCGGTAGCAACGTATGTTGCTCGTTGATAAGCGGCTCACTTCATGGTCTTTGTAACTGGGCAACAATTCTTGTACAATATCACCGATCATGGTAAAGTATCTGCGACTGTTGGCAATGATCGCGTCAGCTAACTCGTTGTCAAAATGGTCCAAATCATCCAGTTCAATGTACAGGGACACCTGAAAGACGAGAACGTGACGTTACTACGCAGCAAGCAACAAACAGCGACGATCATCACGAACCAATCGCTGATCATTACTACGTGTACCTGTTCGCGATGCGCAAGTTTAGATAACTGTACGGCGTATTTGGCATGTTTCCGATTGTTTTTGTCCGGCGCTTGGTAGTTTTGCAAAAATTCTGTGAGTTTGGCTACACAAAACGAATGACAGAAAAGACGATCGAATTCATTACATTATCATAACAACGTCATACCACGATAATGCACTCCAATACACTCATCCACTCACCTTTGTCCGACTCGTAGTCTCTGTAGCCCGTTTTGACCATGACGGCTGGAAGTCGCGGTACGTTTTTTCGAACGTTTGATCCGACGAACTAATATTAATATTATTAAAATTATTATTTAACGAAAAACCCGAGTGGGGTGAGGCCGATAACGTCTAAAAGTACACCTCGTGTACGTGTGAACACCAATAACAGTAAACGCGACCGCGCACCTTTATCGTGAGTAAACAAAAAATGCGCGGGAAACACACTGATCACTCACGGCGACCAGTGGTTCCCCGCTTGGGCAACGGCCGCTTTTTTATTGCCGTCAATACCATTGACCAATTGAGGGGCCGCCACACCAAAAGTAAAACCATCGTATTGTAGAACGCACCGATAGCCCGCGGTGTAGGAGGAAATTCGGCAATTAAAATTTTATTTATACGTGCGCTCGATAGGTGTCGCTGTTGTAGTGTACAAACGATATTTAAATAAACAACATGTCCAATCCCGTGCAACTTCGTTTGCTCTAGTGTTTCGTATTTTACATTTACCCCTTAGGGGTGTAATTGTGGGACATTCTTTCTTATTAGGTCTCTACTGTAAAGACTCTACATCATGCAGCAAAACTATTGACCAAATTTCATACTCATAGCATCAGTGGTTTCAGCCACATTGTTTTCTATTTTTACTCCTTTTGCCTTTTATCGTTTGAGTCCGCTCCGGAAATAACTAAATACAATAGAACCTGATTAAAACGCACACCTAGGGACCAGTTGAAAAGAGCGCATTAAGTCCTTATATCTATCTCATGTCCGTCGTCCATTTTGAACCAACGTCTAATACGATATCAAAATACTTTAATTTGTCCTTGTCACGGGTGTTGAGATATTCATAAATTTTATCGGTTCTCGCGTAACAGAATATCGTATACTGGCCAAAATAACAACGTAATTTTTCTATTGTACCACTCGTCTTTTAAAGCCGATATTATAAATTATTATCTCTAATAAAAAAAATTTTAACAAGAAAATATAAAATTCAAGGTAGATCAAAAAGTTAAAATTAATTAAAATTTTTAAATAACTATATTTGTTTAGTCTTGATAAAAACTTCGTATCAATTTAAACAATATGTTATATAATCGAAATGATGACAATATGTTAAACTCTTATTTATGTTCGTTGCAGTCAAATTTTGCTTTTTTTGAGAGCTAAATGTGTAATACAAGTTAATCATATTTATAAATTCTTATCATTTACTAGTGTCGCTCAGAATCGTTTTTTATACCATGTTTGATCATTGCTTTCTTATTGCTTTTTGGATTATTCAAATACATTTTTATTAGAATATTTTTTGTACCTAAAATTTGATAACATACAATAATTTTCAAAATCGAAGACCACAGTATGATTATTTTTTCTGAAATAGAAAAATTACAACACGGGAAACTTAATTGGCAAGAGAATAATAAACCTAATCAGATGCGGACTGAGACCCTGAAAGCCCAGGTGGATAAGTTTTTAGGAGGCCTTAAACTAATGTAATCAACACAAACAAGCGACTTGATATTACGATTTTTAATTTTAAATAAGATTAATGATTTAATAATGTATAACATAAACATTTTTTTTTGGAAAAACATAAACCCAACTTCGAAAAAAATACACTAAAAAGTGTGAAATAATTCACAAAAATACTGTCGAAGTCGGCGCCAGATTCCAAATTGACACATAGTATCTTGCTTATATCACTCCCAGACCAAATATTAAAGACACTTTATATTTAATTTTCAATTACGCATTACTAAAAAGAAACAACACAATTTGCCCAAAAAATACACAAAGTATGTCCAAAGCCAAACGCACGTTAAAAATAAAAAAAATTAGTATTTACCTGTATACTTTTGCGTAGATACTCAATAGTTTAAAAATTGTGCATTCACAAGCACAGCAACGTCACAAACGAGTCATGAAAAAATGATCGGAGTAATATATAATAATAAACTTTACAAAAGTAATTACAAACAAGAATTTGGAAAATAATCAGAATTGACAATTATATATATTGATCGTAGACGATAATAAGTGTAGAATACATAAAAATAGAACAGATAGGAATAAAATTTATTACATAATTCCAAAAATGGATCTAATAATAATTTTTATAACCACAGTGGCCTCAGTCCCAGTTGTTTTATTTTTGTATTGTTTCCTTCGATTTCGACTATCGGCATTTGGCAACTATTTTGTGTAGGCCAATAGGTCATAATAAAAAATATAGCTTGAGACCCAAGTACAATATTTTTAGGGGGTCTGGGTGGGTAATTGGAACCGAAAAAAATCTGCAATCTCATTACCAATACTGTACAATATAATTAATATGCGATAATGACGATACGTACGTATCGAAGAAAAAATCATTTCTCTAGACTACACCTGTTTGGAATATGGACACTTTAAAGCAACTCAAAATACGTGAAACACATTGGGCGTACATTTTTAACATATATAATTAAATTATTCAAGTATTGTTTTACTTGAATAATTCATTTAGTTGTTAAAAAAATATTTAAAACTTTCATATACTGAAATTGTATAATAAATAAGTGTATACGACAAAATATGAATAGTACATAAAATTAGAAAATGGGTTAGATTACATTTTCATATTGTATGTATAACATATTATTTTAAGTTTTTAAGTTTTCTTCACATAACTCATAGTGGGAATTGTTTATGACAAAACTAAAGAAATATTTTATAAGTAAAAATGGTTTTGACAAAATCTGATAGTTAATCGTAAACGTTCAAAATATATAAGATTGTGTGTAACCAGTAAAAACGAAAATATTTGTGTGTATTAATTAATCAATATGACTATTCAATATGATAGTATATGAAATATCAATACGATCAATATCATATTAATCAATATAACTTTTCTCTTTACTAGACATAAACAATATATATATATATTGTTTATTATTAATTGTTTTATTTCCTTTTCAAGAAGATTTAGTGTTAAACATCAGACATTAATGTCTATAAAACAACAGTAGTATTATTATTAATATTATTATTGACATATTTTTAAATTAACATTATTACATTATTCTATTGAAAAAAAAGAAACTTATATTAATGATTTTGTTATATTAAGAAGTTGTGGATTATTTTTCATTTTCAAGATTCTAATTAAAATACGTTCTTCAATACCAATTATGATTATTTCGTACACTTCAAACCCATTTTTTTTATATATGCACGTATTTATTAAGGGGAATAATTTATTGACCGCCAGAAAAAGGCGTCAGCACGACAAGCATTTTTACGCATAGGTAGTCTAATAGAATGACGAACAATGTTAATATTCACGCCAGATAAAATCCGTCAGAAAAATATTTATAAACGATAATAAATACAGGCGCCAACGACGAGACAACGATAAGAAAATAAGACGTTTACCGCCGAAACAATATATTCACAACAGAATATTTCGATGCAGTGTATTGACAACTTTTAAGCTATTCTTTACAATGAATTTTCAAGATTTAACTTATGTCGAACATTTTAAAGATAGTAGTGACAGTGAACCTAAGAAAGAAGTGAATAAAGAACCAAAACCAAAAAGAAAATTACATATTTGGTGCAAAGTTCAAAGTCAGAATGCAGTTGCCCATATTTTTTCAAACATTTAATATATAAACACGTTCTGGGAATGCAGATTCGGCTAAAACTAATAGAACCACCGCCAGAAGCCAAATCTATACCAATTGGACAACAACGAAAAAGAGGTAGACCGACAAAAGCTAAAAAGGTTCTCCTCGTATAATAAACAGTAATAAAATATAATTTAAATATTGAACAATTTATGATTTATGATTTTGATCATTTTTATACATACCTATTTGATGTTATATAATTATTTTTTGTCGTTAAATGTAATATTTTTATACATACCTATTTGACGTTACATAATTATTTTTTGTCGCTAAATATAGATTATTTATTATTTTATGTAGTAGTTCAAATTATTTTAATGTCATTTATTTATTTATTGGATGTGCAATACATTTTTTAGTAGTTGAAAATTTTTTTTTGTCGTGCTCCAACCCATTTATTAATACATAACATAGGTATGAACAAATATTGATTTAAAATAAAATTATCTTTAAAAATAATTAATATTCGTTCGTCTAAATGAAACAACACTGGATATTTAAAAAATAATAATATTAATAAAACCATTAAAATATAAACCTAGAATAAAAATGATTTGGGAATATCTATAAGGTGGAACTTTTATTCTAAAAATGTTCTAAATTTATAGTCGATACAAATAACCATAGATATAGGAACATTTTTACAAAAAAAAAATTTATATATATATATATAAATTTATTGATAATAACGAAAAAATCATATTTTCTTTTATTAACTTACATTATAGGTTTATATATGATAAAAATAATATCATATTAGCACTTGCTATAACATTATTAATTTAAGCTAAAATGTATACTTAATATAAATGAGTAATATTAAAAATAATGCTATTATTACGTCTACATAATAAAAGTTTTAACTGTGAAAAACCATCCAATCTTTCAATTGTCCAAATTAGAGGTTTGAGTATCTTCATTAATAATATGATTATCTTCAATTTCGCATCATTCTCCCAATGGTTCTTCCTCTATAACTAACAAAAATAGTTAAGGTTCAATTGCCGGCGACAGAATTTTTAAAAAAATTTTAAAAGAAATTAAGTCCCTAATAACAATTTACAAAGGAAAAATGAATATCTGAAATGTGCACTTTAATACATTCGTTCCCAATAACGTACTAACTAGAGGGGTTTTGAGGATAAACAACATTTTTATGAAAGAATTAATTTCTTATGAGTTGTATATTTTTAGTCAATAATATTGAAAAACTAAAATCAAACCCCCTCCCTCCAAAATTCAGGTCTAAGTACGCCACTGTTCGTTCCATTCGTTTTTGATATCTTGTCGCAACATCTAAACTGAGTTATATGAGATTTTTAAAAAGTGAAATATTTATATTTCTTTGAAAAATGTGTAAACGAATAACAAATTTTTGATTAAAAACCCGAAATTTTAAACACAATTTCCCGTTTATACACAAACACAGGTTTTAAAAAACCAATAATTTTCCAGTATTCTAATTTAGAATTTATTAATAGAAGTACAAACAATATTTTCTCCCTCTAATGACAATATCTTAACACACAATAGGTAAGAATAACCAAAATCATCGTCAAAATGAAATACGCGACTATACATCATTTAAATTAACAAATTTAACATAAACAAAGTACGAAACCGAATTATGTCGGTGTACGGATAAGGACTCGTTCAATATTTCTACAACTATATATTGTATTATATTAGGACAAAAAAAACGTTTAGCAGTCTTAGGATTAATTAAATTTATTCACGAAAATTAAAACCCAAATGGCAAGGGTCGGGCGTCCATCAGGAGCGCCTGTGCGTACCACACAGTATTCTATGACACCGTAACGGGCGTCGCGCGGACGCCCCCGATCGACCTCCGGGCCGTCGAACGCGCTTCGGCGTACGACGCGAGGAAGGCGATGCCGTCGACAGCGGACGAACGGTCTTCCTACCTAACCCGAGAGCCGCTCTGGAGAGCGGGTTTTCCCATTGCGCATAAATCGCTGCTAAATTTAAAAATATTAAGATCAAAATTAATTATAATATCCCAAGTCAATATAATACATTAAGGAAAGATAATATTTCTAGTTACACTTACTAGTTTTGCAATATGCATTTGGCAACAATACATGTAAATCTAGACAAATAAAAAAAGTGAACTTTAAAAATTATACAGTTTTTGTAAAGTGGTTGTTGAAGTTGATAATTGAAGTCATAATGGTGCGCAACGAGTCGGCCGCACATGTATATGTACGGACGTTATTAACGTCTTATTATCGTTATTATTATTTTTATTATTATTAGTTGTGAATTATTATATAATAGCTAATAGTGCTGATGTGTAGCTCGAATCGAAAAGTGGTATCGTGCGTATCCGCTGTTGTCGTCGCGCAATTTATTGTTAAATAAATTTATTGCTTGAATATACTTAAATGTTCGTAATTTTTAGCGCAAATCGCGAAAATTTATAATTGATTTCGAGCGTGCGCTAATCGCCGCAATTGTCATAGATTAATGTTTTTATAAAAACGTGTTATTAATTATACTTGTGTTTTTATGGCGCACGAACCGCATTGTATTGTAAAAATTACGCTGTAGTTTATTAATTTGAATTTATTAATTTATACTTTATTATTTTGTATTGATTGATTTGTAATTATTATTTATATTTATCCTTTTATATTGCATGATTTTAAGCTTAGGTAGCGGCTGGCCAGTCTGCGCACCGTTAAATGTAAGTATACATAAGTCAGTTTGATCATTAATTATTAATCTTGTAGATAATAAATAGAACATATCTGTTACCTACTTCGTTTTATGTATATATATATATATATATATATATATATACGTATATCGCCTTATTCTTTGAACGCTCGCTTGAGCCGTAAATAATAATATTTATAGTTTGATATACGTCGATTGCATATAAATATTTACGCGCCAGGCCGTACATTTTATCGGTTGTAAAACAATTATACAGTCCACTAAAGACCGGGCAAGCCGACCATATTCAGTACAGCCCCCGGTCAGAACAGTGGTCATTTTACATTTAAATCAAAGTTTTAGGTGAATATAACTGCAAATATTAACAACTAATTAACCCTCTCGCGATATTCAATTTTAATATTTTTAATGAATTTCTGATATTCGTTTTTTTCACTCAAAAAACATGTAGACAGAAATTGTATCCTTTAAAATAAGAATTTTCAGGCATTCATTCAGACTTAAAAAATTTTTGAAACAGTGAATGCAGTTGCTTTACAAAATATTAGTCAAATACAAATTGTATTATTATATATTTTCCTCGCCGAATTTCTATATATTGTAGGGGCTCGTATATGAATAAAATACAGTCTTAAAATAACCATCATAACTTAATTTCAAACGAACAATAAAATAACTATCATAACTTAATTTCAAACGAACAATAAAATAACTATCGTAACTTAATTTCAAACGAACAATAAAATAACTAATGGTTGTACACACACAATTACAATATTAAGCAACCAACTCGACAATTAAACGTTACAATTAAATACGCGTAGCAACAACAATGGTCGTGTGCCGACTAAGACGACTACACACGCACTAAATGATGTATAATAAATCAAGCTAC
This sequence comes from Schlechtendalia chinensis, assembly GCA_019022885.1. Classification (NCBI taxonomy): domain Eukaryota; kingdom Metazoa; phylum Arthropoda; class Insecta; order Hemiptera; family Aphididae; genus Schlechtendalia; species Schlechtendalia chinensis. The sequence continues at coordinate 2,674,526 of CM032351.1, read as the reverse complement.
CCCAGGGCCCAGGGATGATAACAATCCTGGTATCGTATTATTACTAGAATATAATGTAATAGGATTATAATTTTTTTATCCTTGAAAACGAAATGAAAACAATTATAAACATAACATATAACAGTTATACAACTATTAAAATTTTTATAATTATTTAAATGTTTTAATGCTTTTCAAAAGAAACCCTGCGAACGACAATAATAGCCTATCAGTTTACTGTAAATTTTTAATTATATGTTTAAAACATGGACCATTTTTGTCATTTCAACTAATATATATATATTTCATAAAACTATTTCAATATTTAAGGAACGTGGAAATTTTATAATTATTGTCTGTATTCATTTTATTCTTCCTTATGACCGAAGATACTATATATATGTATAGTTAGAAATTATATATGTAAGAATAAGAATTATAATGGATTTAGTTAGACCATACAAAACATTTTGAAAATAATAGCGTAAACTGTTGTTTTCCAAATACTAGTCAAATACAGATCGTATTATTCAATATTTTTCTTGTTGATTAGCATAAATATATATTGTAAATACGTATTTTTATAATATTTAACGTCTCACTTTGTGCGGTTTTTTCGTTCTCTATAATACAAATATATGTTATTATATAAATCATTAAACTATTTAAAAGATCATAAAAAATGAAAACTTTATTACTATTGTGTATATATATAATTACGTTGTTCAATACACCATTGTTCATTCTTTACTGGTCGTTGTACAGCATCTACAATATGTCCATATGATTAATTTGTACATTATAATGTGCTTAAACTTATACTACTATTATCTAATATATATAAATTAAAATCATATATGCTTAAAAATGTTATAATCCAATGTGAAAAAAGTCAGTGACTAATTAAATATCTGACGGATTATATTTGTAGTTTAACCAATACATGTTGGCGTCGAACCGATCCTACGAAACAGCGGTTGTCGACTCGACTTGTGTTGTATAGGAATAGGACTCACAGCGAAAAACAATAAACAGAACACGACGAAATGATGCTAGTATTTTAAGTGCTTATAATAATAATCAATTCATAATTAACAAAACATTGAATAATACAGTACGTGTTAGGTTAGGTATATACAGCGCCACAAATACTGAATGACAAATACAGTTGACGACGGATCGACGCGGTGTTGGATAACGGCGTACACGCAAAAGGGACGCGAGAACGCAAAACAAACGCGTGACGTTAAATAATATCATGCGGAAACAAGAAAAGACGTGACGGCGCACACTTTGTCGTCACTGTGCAGGATCGTACCAGAGCGAAAAAACGCGATGGTCGACGACACCAGACCACGAACGGCGGAAGGCGAACAACTTAATGGACGGTTCGAACGAACAACAAAAACGCTTTCGGGCTTTTGTCACGAACCGGCGCGCTCTGGTGGACAGGTCCCAGACGTAATCGTCACAGCGGCACGTTCTAACGTCTGGAGACCGAACAATATATATATATATTAATTAATGACATATATGCTTACTAGTTTTGTAATCTAAAATGTAAAATAATATTAGTTATTAATTCGAGCATTTCGTATCAACAGAAGCCAGTCAATTGTGTTTTAAACTAATTCCGAATAATTAAATATTTGTCGAGTTTGAGTACCACATTAAATCATGTTTATTTTGAAAAAATCATGGTACGACAAACTAATTAAAAATAAATTACTTTGTGGGAATAACTTTATTTATGTATTACTTACAATTATGTAAATATTGTGTGTACAGATAACCATAAGCTAGAAATATTTAATTTGAATTTACCGAATATTGATTAAAATATAGTCTTTATTCTCTATATCGTGGTCTATATAGTATATGAAAAAGTAATATTTCATCTTCATAATTTCGTATGTACTCGTAAAGCAAATTATATACAGATCTGCTCAATGAATAGAATTTTTTCAATTGAATCGAATAAAAGTTATTGAACAATTATTTCTGTTCAATTTAAAAAAAAAGTATTCTACAAAAATTTAAAAAACCTAATCTACAATATAACATACAATATAACTACAATATAACACCCTGCTTAAAATTGTATAGACTATTTAAGACTAAAATTACGTAGGAATTGTTTTTTGTTTTTAATTTATTTACAACATTAAGACCCATCCCTTTATTGAATCAATTTAAAAAAAAATAGTTTTAATGACAGACCAACTAATACAGAGTAGTTGTTGATTTTCGATAATGTTTTGAAGGTTATAAATATTTAAATTTCTTTCAACAAAAAAAACTTAGTTGTACGCCATAATTATGTTGACCACACATGTTCTTTCGTACACCACTAATGAAATTCATTTCTATATTTAAAATCTTCGTCATTTTTCCAACGAATAATTTCTAATAAAAATTTTTAACACCAAAATTAAGTTTGCTGCAAAAAATGTAAGTGACAGTATCAGTGGACGTGGGTGTGATTGTGTCATAACGCAAAATCGGATACGCGAAATCAGCCACGCAAATAAAAAAGTTGTATTTAGCCCAAATACATGTATAAGTATGTTAAAAATGTTAAATGCTATTGAAGTGCAGGATTAAACTATTATCTTTATTAGCGTAAAAATTAGGTAAATACCATTTTGAATGATTTTGAGTTATTGCAGTTTCCGTGGAACAACCTCTACATGGACTTACATAAAATCCGTTATTGACTTACATAAAATCCGTTTTTCACTATTGTTGATGAACGTACGACATATTTTAAAAAATAGTATACCAAACAGAAATCTAACTTACACGATGGCTCTATTTCTATTTGAATGTCTGAAATCCAAAACAAATAATTTAGTACAGACAATTATGACTTGAATTTCGTATTTAACAAATAAAAAAATAAGTAAACTGATAAATAATCAATCAACACAGTTTTACATCTTCTTATTTCCTCCAAACAATAATATGATTAGATATTGCACCATTCACATATTAGGGGAGTCAAAGATGGTTCTTGAAACTTCATAAAATTCGTTATCAAGTTTTGTTGTTGATCGAATAACACCATATTAAAAAAAAAATTATACAAAAGATTAGCTTACTTGTAAAAAGCTGATCATTGCGAAAACCTGAAATCCAAAACCGTACAATTAGAACATGCAATTAATACTCATAGTTTAAAATAAATTACACCAATAACATAGGCTTTATTATATAGTAAATTTAACCGTATATTTATACCAATATATTTTAACAATTAAGGGGATCGCTCTAAATAATTTATGTATAAAACGCTATATAATTATATCAATTTCTTCATTTGTTTCGTGTAAATTATTAAGACTTACTAAATGTAAATGTTATCTCACAATTAAAAACTTCATCTTCTATAGAAAAACAATTAATGAAATTTCATATTTCATTACTTTAACGTTTACCTTTCGATTGTACAATAAATATAGTTATTTTAGTCAAATGTAGTACATCGTTATGTGTACACAGGAATATCGTGTGTCATATTTGATTTCCATGACAAGTAAAATAATTGTTTGAACGTGTGACGACAATACCGTCGTACGAATTAAAATCATTTTTTATTTTATACATTACACATATAATAACCAAACCTATTTCGTATCCGATTTCTATTATATTATCTATGAAAACCATTAAAATAAAAATTCCATTGGGGCATTTAAGAATATTGTCGTGAGTGATAGAGATTATTAATTAATAATTATTATTATTCAAAGCAAGCAAATATTTTTTTAAATTATAAATTTTGTCATCTTGCATTTATTATACAAAATAAACTGTATATACTTACTAATGCATTCTGTAGAATTAAACAAAAAAATTATTAACATTTTTCAAATTAAGTAAATTTTATTTTCAGTGTTCAACTTCTTATCAATGATGATACTGTATATGAAAAGAAAAACTATTTTCGATAAACAGTCATGAATTTTTGTTAATTGTTTTTTTTTTTTTGTTATTCTGACGATCTTTATTATGAGGAAGAAGTATATTGCTGATACTTGTGTTACTTTCCTGAAGCAAATTATATATACATTCGTTCCCAATAACGTACTAACTAGAGGGGTTTTGAGGATAAACAACATTTTTATGAAAGAATTAATTTCTTATGAGTTGTATATTTTTAGTCAATAATATTGAAAAACTAAAATCAAACCCCCTCCCTCCAAAATTCAGGTCTAAGTACGCCACTGTTCGTTCCATTCGTTTTTGATATCTTGTCGCAACATCTAAACTGAGTTATATGAGATTTTTAAAAAGTGAAATATTTATATTTCTTTGAAAAATGTGTAAACGAATAACAAATTTTTGATTAAAAACCCGAAATTTTAAACACAATTTCCCGTTTATACACAAACACAGGTTTTAAAAAACCAATAATTTTCCAGTATTCTAATTTAGAATTTATTAATAGAAGTACAAACAATATTTTCTCCCTCTAATGACAATATCTTAACACACAATAGGTAAGAATAACCAAAATCATCGTCAAAATGAAATACGCGACTATACATCATTTAAATTAACAAATTTAACATAAACAAAGTACGAAACCGAATTATGTCGGTGTACGGATAAGGACTCGTTCAATATTTCTACAACTATATATTGTATTATATTAGGACAAAAAAAACGTTTAGCAGTCTTAGGATTAATTAAATTTATTCACGAAAATTAAAACCCAAATGGCAAGGGTCGGGCGTCCATCAGGAGCGCCTGTGCGTACCACACAGTATTCTATGACACCGTAACGGGCGTCGCGCGGACGCCCCCGATCGACCTCCGGGCCGTCGAACGCGCTTCGGCGTACGACGCGAGGAAGGCGATGCCGTCGACAGCGGACGAACGGTCTTCCTACCTAACCCGAGAGCCGCTCTGGAGAGCGGGTTTTCCCATTGCGCATAAATCGCTGCTAAATTTAAAAATATTAAGATCAAAATTAATTATAATATCCCAAGTCAATATAATACATTAAGGAAAGATAATATTTCTAGTTACACTTACTAGTTTTGCAATATGCATTTGGCAACAATACATGTAAATCTAGACAAATAAAAAAAGTGAACTTTAAAAATTATACAGTTTTTGTAAAGTGGTTGTTGAAGTTGATAATTGAAGTCATAATGGTGCGCAACGAGTCGGCCGCACATGTATATGTACGGACGTTATTAACGTCTTATTATCGTTATTATTATTTTTATTATTATTAGTTGTGAATTATTATATAATAGCTAATAGTGCTGATGTGTAGCTCGAATCGAAAAGTGGTATCGTGCGTATCCGCTGTTGTCGTCGCGCAATTTATTGTTAAATAAATTTATTGCTTGAATATACTTAAATGTTCATAATTTTTAGCGCAAATCGCGAAAATTTATAATTGATTTCGAGCGTGCGCTAATCGCCGCCATTGTCATAGATTAATGTTTTTATAAAAACGTGTTATTAATTATACTTGTGTTTTTATGGCGCACGAACCGCATTGTATTGTAAAAATTACGCTGTAGTTTATTAATTTGAATTTATTAATTTATACTTTATTATTTTGTATGGATTGATTTGTAATTATTATTTATATTTATCCTTTTATATTGCATGATTTTAAGCTTAGGTAGCGGCTGGCCAGTCTGCGCACCGTTAAATGTAAGTATACATAAGTCAGTTTGATCATTAATTATTAATCTTGTAGATAATAAATAGTACATATCTGTTACCTACTTCGTTTTATGTATATATATATATATATATATACGTATATCGCCTTATTCTTTGAACGCTCGCTTGAGCCGTAAATAATAATATTTATAGTTTGATATACGTCGATTGCATATAAATATTTACGCGCCAGGCCGTACATTTTATCGGTTGTAAAACAATTATACAGTCCACTAAAGACCGGGCAAGCCGACCATATTCAGTACAGCCCCCGGTCAGAACAGTGGTCATTTTACATTTAAATCAAAGTTTTAGGTGAATATAACTGCAAATATTAACAACTAATTAACCCTCTCGCGATATTCAATTTTAATATTTTTAATGTATTTCTGATATTCGTTTTTTTCACTCAAAAAACATGTAGACAGAAATTGTATCCTTTAAAATAAGAATTTTCAGGCATTCATTCAGACTTAAAAAATTTTTGAAACAGTGAATGCAGTTGCTTTACAAAATATTAGTCAAATACAAATTGTATTATTATATATTTTCCTCGCCGAATTTCTATATATTGTAGGGGCTCGTATATGAATAAAATACAGTCTTAAAATAACCATCATAACTTAATTTCAAACGAACAATAAAATAACTATCATAACTTAATTTCAAACGAACAATAAAATAACTATCGTAACTTAATTTCAAACGAACAATAAAATAACTAATGGTTGTACACACACAATTACAATATTAAGCAACCAACTCGACAATTAAACGTTACAATTAAATACGCGTAGCAACAACAATGGTCGTGTGCCGACTAAGACGACTACACACGCACTAAATGATGTATAATAAATCAAGCTACCCCAGGGCCCAGTGATGATAACAATCCTGGTATCGTATTATTACTAGAATATAATGTAATAGGATTATAATTTTTTTTATCCTTGAAAACGAAATGAAAACAATTATAAACATAACATATAACAGTTATACAACTATTAAAATTTTTATAATTATTTAAATGTTTTAATGCTTTTCAAAAGAAACCCTGCGAACGACAATAATAGCCTATCAGTTTACTGTAAATTTTTAATTATATGTTTAAAACATGGACCATTTTTGTCATTTCAACTAATATATATATATTTCATAAAACTATTTCAATATTTAAGGAACGTGGAAATTTTATAATTATTGTCTGTATTCATTTTATTCTTCCTTATGACCGAAGATACTATATATATGTATAGTTAGAAATTATATATGTAAGAATAAGAATTATAATGGATTTAGTTAGACCATACAAAACATTTTGAAAATAATAGCGTAAACTGTTGTTTTCCAAATACTAGTCAAATACAGATCGTATTATTCAATATTTTTCTTGTTGATTAGCATAAATATATATTGTAAATACGTATTTTTATAATATTTAACGTCTCACTTTGTGCGGTTTTTTCGTTCTCTATAATACAAATATATGTTATTATATAAATCATTAAACTATTTAAAAGATCATAAAAAATGAAAACTTTATTACTATTGTGTATATATATAATTACGTTGTTCAATACACCATTGTTCATTCTTTACTGGTCGTTGTACAGCATCTACAATATGTCCATATGATTAATTTGTACATTATAATGTGCTTAAACTTATACTACTATTATCTAATATATATAAATTAAAATCATATATGCTTAAAAATGTTATAATCCAATGTGAAAAAAGTCAGTGACTAATTAAATATCTGACGGATTATATTTGTAGTTTAACCAATACACGTTTCTCATCTCAGCAATATATATTTATATATTTTATTTATTTTCATTGTATAAACAAAGTTATATAATAGTTGTCTCATTTTGTGTGGTGTTTTCATTATCTATAATAGAGTTAAGAGTTAAAAGTTAGAAAAACGTGCATCATTTAAAACGAATTCAAGCACATTAAGAATCTAAGATGCGATTATTAAAGTTTATTTCGAAAATTTTTAATGATATCTTATTTGTTCGATGAAATTCGTTTTAGACGCTATTATATTCAAAGTACATAAGAAAAAAGAAAATTTTATAATTATTGTCTATATTGATGTTATTTGTCTTTATTGCCAAAGAAAAAAAAATATATGATATACTTAAGAGTAATAAATGTAAATGATTCAGTAAAACTATAGAAAATATGAAAATAATAGCATAAGCATTTATATATATATATTTCTCGTCGATTAGAATAAATATATATATTATAAATACGTGTAATTGTATGCACACATATCACTATTAATAATAAACACGAAATCGGTCTTCGGTAGGACGACTTCAGTTTTGTGCATCAACTTATTGGTTTGTTTAATTTGTCGGTGAATTCAACATTGAAGTAAAGGCACCATCCCAGCATATTTTCTCAATCCTCTTTGCATGGTCAATTATATTCACAGATATAATAGAAAGTCAAGTACCAACAGCAAGGTAAGAAAAAACATTATATTTATTTTCGCTTCATTTTCATTTGATTTTTCTTTATTTTACTATATTATTTTTATGACTTCTTACTTGAATAATTATTGTCCAAATACTCCGACTTTACTTATTTTCATTTAATTATAATCCACTTGCCTTTTTTTGTAACATTACATACGTATTTACATAATATTTGTCGCCTCACCTTGTTGGGGATTATTTATTACTATAATAAAATTAGATTCTAATATATAAATCATTAAACTATATCAAAGATTACGAGAGGTGAAAACTTTATTATTATTGTGCATATATATATATATATATATAATTTATGTTAATTAATACATAATTTCTTTATGTCTAATGTGTGTTTTTTATAATCTTTTTATGGCTATAAGATGTTATATATTTTTATATTTTATATTGTATTTAAACGTATACAAATATTATCTTATATATATATATGTTGGCGTCGAACCGATCCTACGAAACAGCGGTTGTCGACTCGACTTGTGTTGTATAGGAATAGGACTCACAGCGAAAAACAATAAACAGAACACGACGAAATGATGCTAGTATTTTAAGTGCTTATAATAATAATCAATTCATAATTAACAAAACATTGAATAATACAGTACGTGTTAGGTTAGGTATATACAGCGCCACAAATACTGAATGACAAATACAGTTGACGACGGATCGACGCGGTGTTGGATAACGGCGTACACGCAAAAGGGACGCGAGAACGCAAAACAAACGCGTGACGTTAAATAATATCATGCGGAAACAAGAAAAGACGTGACGGCGCACACTTTGTCGTCACTGTGCAGGATCGTACCAGAGCGAAAAAACGCGATGGTCGACGACACCAGACCACGAACGGCGGAAGGCGAACAACTTAATGGACGGTTCGAACGAACAACAAAAACGCTTTCGGGCTTTTGTCACGAACCGGCGCGCTCTGGTGGACAGGTCCCAGACGTAATCGTCACAGCGGCACGTTCTAACGTCTGGAGACCGAACAATATATATATATATATTAATTAATGACATATATGCTTACTAGTTTTGTAATCTAAAATGTAAAATAATATTAGTTATTAATTCGAGCATTTCGTATCAACAGAAGCCAGTCAATTGTGTTTTAAACTAATTCCGAATAATTGAATATTTGTCGAGTTTGAGTACCACATTAAATCATGTTTATTTTGAAAAAATCATGGTACGACAAACTAATTAAAAATAAATTACTTTGTGGGAATAACTTTATTTATGTATTACTTACAATTATGTAAATATTGTGTGTACAGGTAACCATAAGCTAGAAATATTTAATTTGAATTTACCGAATATTGATTAAAATATAGTCTTTATTCTCTATATCGTGGTCTATATAGTATATGAAAAAGTAATATTTCATCTTCATAATTTCGTATGTACTCGTAAAGCAAATTATATACAGATCTGCTCAATGAATAGAATTTTTTCAATTGAATCGAATAAAAGTTATTGAACAATTATTTCTGTTCAATTTAAAAAAAAAGTATTCTACAAAAATTTAAAAAACCTAATCTACAATATAACATACAATATAACTACAATATAACACCCTGCTTAAAATTGTATAGACTATTTAAGACTAAAATTACGTAGGAATTGTTTTTTGTTTTTAATTTATTTACAACATTAAGACCCATCCCTTTATTGAATCAATTTAAAAAAAAATAGTTTTAATGACAGACCAACTAATACAGAGTAGTTGTTGATTTTCGATAATGTTTTGAAGGTTATAAATATTTAAATTTCTTTCAACAAAAAAAACTTAGTTGTACGCCATAATTATGTTGACCACACATGTTCTTTCGTACACCACTAATGAAATTCATTTCTATATTTAAAATCTTCGTCATTTTTCCAACGAATAATTTCTAATAAAAATTTTTAACACCAAAATTAAGTTTGCTGCAAAAAATGTAAGTGACAGTATCAGTGGACGTGGGTGTGATTGTGTCATAACGCAAAATCGGATACGCGAAATCAGCCACGCAAATAAAAAAGTTGTATTTAGCCCAAATACATGTATAAGTATGTTAAAAATGTTAAATGCTATTGAAGTGCAGGATTAAACTATTATCTTTATTAGCGTAAAAATTAGGTAAATACCATTTTGAATGATTTTGAGTTATTGCAGTTTCCGTGGAACAACCTCTACATGGACTTACATAAAATCCGTTATTGACTTACATAAAATCCGTTTTTCACTATTGTTGATGAACGTACGACATATTTTAAAAAATAGTATACCAAACAGAAATCTAACTTACACGATGGCTCTATTTCTATTTGAATGTCTGAAATCCAAAACAAATAATTTAGTACAGACAATTATGACTTGAATTTCGTATTTAACAAATAAAAAAATAAGTAAACTGATAAATAATCAATCAACACAGTTTTACATCTTCTTATTTCCTCCAAACAATAATATGATTAGATATTGCACCATTCACATATTAGGGGAGTCAAAGATGGTTCTTGAAACTTCATAAAATTCGTTATCAAGTTTTGTTGTTGATCGAATAACACCATATTAAAAAAAAAATTATACAAAAGATTAGCTTACTTGTAAAAAGCTGATCATTGCGAAAACCTGAAATCCAAAACCGTACAATTAGAACATGCAATTAATACTCATAGTTTAAAATAAATTACACCAATAACATAGGCTTTATTATATAGTAAATTTAACCGTATATTTATACCAATATATTTTAACAATTAAGGGGATCGCTCTAAATAATTTATGTATAAAACGCTATATAATTATATCAATTTCTTCATTTGTTTCGTGTAAATTATTAAGACTTACTAAATGTAAATGTTATCTCACAATTAAAAACTTCATCTTCTATAGAAAAACAATTAATGAAATTTCATATTTCATTACTTTAACGTTTACCTTTCGATTGTACAATAAATATAGTTATTTTAGTCAAATGTAGTACATCGTTATGTGTACACAGGAATATCGTGTGTCATATTTGATTTCCATGACAAGTAAAATAATTGTTTGAACGTGTGACGACAATACCGTCGTACGAATTAAAATCATTTTTTATTTTATACATTACACATATAATAACCAAACCTATTTCGTATCCGATTTCTATTATATTATCTATGAAAACCATTAAAATAAAAATTCCATTGGGGCATTTAAGAATATTGTCGTGAGTGATAGAGATTATTAATTAATAATTATTATTATTCAAAGCAAGCAAATATTTTTTTAAATTATAAATTTTGTCATCTTGCATTTATTATACAAAATAAACTGTATATACTTACTAATGCATTCTGTAGAATTAAACAAAAAAATTATTAACATTTTTCAAATTAAGTAAATTTTATTTTCAGTGTTCAACTTCTTATCAATGATGATACTGTATATGAAAAGAAAAACTATTTTCGATAAACAGTCATGAATTTTTGTTAATTGTTTTTTTTTTTTGTTATTCTGACGATCTTTATTATGAGGAAGAAGTATATTGCTGATACTTGTGTTACTTTCCTGAAGCAAATTATATATACTTACTACTATATTTTCCAAGTTTTAACTTAACTCAATAGTAAATGAAATATTAAAAAAAAATTTTCTTTAAATTACAACAACAAAAAATGGCGGAACTGTTAACATGTATATTTTGGATATGATCTATATGTTCCTTTTTATATTAATGATCTCAAAATGTTTGAGAAACATGGACATACGATATAGTAAAATGTTTCAAAAATCGTTGATTCAATACCTTTTCTATTCGTGCGATATTTGAATTTCAAAAAACTACAGTGAATCTGAATAATAGAGAGTTTCGCTCAAAATCGATTTTCGAAAAGGTAATAATTTTTTATCTTCTTTCAAATTAAAAACAATAATACAACTCATTAAACATCCGACCACATGATCAAATGATCATTGTAAATAGAACGTTGGAAATCTATAACATAACATTTTGAATAGAATTTAAAAATATATACATCATAAATTACTAAATTGACAAAGAAACTAAATATACGACAAAAAATTGTTTCCTACGATAAGACTTTCGTAAGATTTTCATGTACTACTAAACCGATTTTAATAGAACTAGGATATGACATTCTACTTTAATAGCTTTTTACGATCAGAAATCCAACAAATTTTTTTTTATTAAAATCGACTAAGTATTTATCGAAATTTTTACTGAAATATAAGCAAACGTTTTCTCTTTATATAAAAGTAAGATAATAATAGATTTCGCTTACTGTCGATGGCATACACCTTCGAAACAATCACGATATTGAAAATGATAAATACGTTTATAATAGAAACTCCCATAAAATTCAATTTGAAAGGACTTGTGTCCATCTTGGAAAATAGTAAAATATTACACAAAAATTAGTACACCACTGTACGAATAGCAACATACGAATGACACAAAACCTTTTTTTATTTTTCATAATCGCTAAAATTCAACCTACGTACCCATAAAGTACAAATATGACAAATATTTGACTTAATATAGGTGTTTTAGCCTCAACAGGTGTAGCTGTTGTTAAGTAAACATCTTTATAGATGGAAGGAGTGATTTTATGCAAATGAAATATTTAACGACATTTAGGACTATAATTATGTTGTTTCGATAACTTACATTGTTATTTCAAGTATGCATTTTGCGTCCTGTCGAATTTAGATCCAATGAGATACATCACATGCTTAAAATGACGACCTCCTAATTTCATACTCAGTCAATGGATTTTATGATTTCGTTCAATCCATTCAACACTATAACTCAAAGACTCACAGATTACACTACTATAAGAGACTTTATTGGTTTGAACAAAAAAAACCAATTCCTCCTTCGCCACTCCATAAGGCAAGTATATAAATTCACAAGACGCATATTTTTGGAATTCAAAAACTTCGATAATTGTCCTAATGAGCACAAAGTCTAAATAATTTTGATACTACATACCCACTATAGTTCCAAAGGGCTAAATATTATATACAATTGATGATTATGTATAATTCTAACTAACCAGCTGAGACTAGACCACGGTTCTTTATGTGTTCGATAAATACAATAAAATTATTTATAATACAAGATTCGGTTTATGCGACGTTATATTGTATTTAAATCTATGTATATGCATATTATCAACAAATACCAAACAATTATTACGTTTACCTGTAATACATTTTTATCTTTAGCATTAGCATCGTCAAAAAATCGAGATTCAATTGATAAATAAATAATTTTAAATATGCATACATAAAACTTTATTTTTTCAAAGATATTTGTTTAAAACCTTTCTAGTTAACTAACGTGATATGTATTATATTTATGTCAAAAAAAAATTTGTAAATATTAATTCTGTTTGAATTGTATTACATTGAGTATATGTGTACATTGACGCAGCCCGTGAATTCCTATAAGACTCGTGTATATATATATATATATATATAATGAGTCGATAATAATCATACGTCCCTCACAGCAGCGGTTGGGTTATCACAAACGAAAATACGTTTCATTGTGATTTTATTACGCACATGATAAAATTATTTACGACCGCTGGTACCCTAAAAGCGAAATATTCATATTTATAGGTAATGCAGTAATGGTAATTGTGTTATTAAAACTCTCCGTTCTAATATCACCTGACAGTACGTACTAGTTGAAATAAATTTGAACATTTCGAATTACGATAAAATACAATATTCTACGAACGACCAAATGAAACTAATATATCGAATCCATTTAATCAGTTCGTTCGTAGACGTATTACCAACACTACATTAATAATTATTAATTATAATTGTAATAATTATTTTTTTAAATTCACAAATTTATTATTACACTGCGTATGAAATAAGTAAAAAGCATTGCAAAATTTCAAGCGTTATTTTTTGTTTTTTTACATTTTGTGCGGGTCGAAAACCACAGTCTAAGTATAATTTTTACAGTTTTTATTTATTCAACTGTGGCTTCAAGGTTTTGCTAAAAGCTCGTTGCAACGAATAAAACATCAAATCGTTTTCAACATTATTCTTCAGCAAGTATAATAATACGATAGCTAACATAAAACAAAAGACTAGAAATTAATCGTCCGCAAATAGCATGATTAACAAAGTTTACCATTGTTTTATAGTTCATTGTGAAACAACGTCCAATAAGGTGTATAATAAGGTATCATTTATCTTGGTCACGTGTAGAATGTTTTCATATTCGTTGTCGGCTCGCATAACTGAATAGCGTTGACTGGCCTAAATCACAATGTTATTCTTATATTGTTCAACTCGCGTTTAATAGCCGATATTAGATGCGGTTGTTTCTAATAAACCAATCGTTGTTTTGAATGTTTTAATTATTTACTGCAACGGTCGATTTTATTTTTGGTTGTGTCAGTGAGTGTGTGTATTTTAGTTTTCTATAATCATTAAATACTTTATATGGCATAAGACAAACAGCATTCGTGGATACATTGAGTTTTGCTATTAAAACTATCATTATCATAGTGAGATCTGTAAATGAACATACAATCGAACATTTTAATAAATAAACGGTAATAAGTCTGTGATTATATGAATTCATTGTCAATTTTAAGCTAATAGAGCTCCTTCTTTTAATAATTTTAAATACAAATTTGGGTTAATTTTTTTTTTTTGTAATTAGACTTAAATTGTATTTGTTACACTGGTCAATAAATTGTAGAATCAATATATCGAAACTGTCAATTTTTTAGCGTTTTAGTTAGTTGTAAATAAATGCTCATTCACGTACGTAATTCCACAGTTAACGAATCACTTATTCGCTAAGCTACAGGTAGAACACGTATATATAAAACCTGCATATTCTTTAAATAAATGAACTTTGATGACTGTCATATATGAACTGGAGCCTACAATGTATTGTTAATATTTTTAAGAAAAATATTATGACCAGAAATCCAGCCCTTAATGAACTCAGAAACGGTTGTTGTTGTTTCAAGCTGTTGTTTTCCAAATACTAATCAGACACAAATCGTTTTGGTATATATTTCTCTCATCAATTAGCATAAATATATATTGTATATACATGTAATGATATATGCACACATATCACTATTAATAAAAAACACGAAATCGGTTTTCCGTACGACGACTTCAACTTTGTGCATCAACGTATTGGTCTGTTTAATTTGTCGGTGAATTCAATATTGAAGTGAAGACACCATCCCAACATATTTTCTCAATCCTCTTTGCATGGTCAATTATACTGACAGATATAATAGAAAGTCAAGTACGAGTAGCAAGTTAAAAAAAAAAGATGTTTATTTTCGCTTTATTTTCATTTGATTTTTCTATATTTTCCTTTGTTTATTTTTTATCACTTCTTACTTAAATAATTACTGTCCTAATACCCCGACTTTACTTATTTTCATTTAATTATATTATTATATGAACTGGAGCCTACAATGTATTGTTAATATTTTTAAGAAAAATATTATGACCAGAAATCCAGCCCTTAATGAACTCAGAAACGGTTGTCTATCAATTACTTCCAACGCCACTCAAAGGATATACGTGACATCGTTATTGGGAGTCATATTATTGTATGTGTAGAACCAACCTATCAATTATAAGATACGTTTAGATTTCTAGACAGCGATAGATAAAAAAATATCAAGTATTTATATTTATTTCATAGCATTTTCTTATTCATCGGTTGCTCGTAAAAATATATATAAATACTTTTCGACGACACGCGTAAGAATCTGAATAATAATTGCATTCGCGTTGTGATAATTCCAAATTATATTCATGTTAATCGTTTTTATTTTAAATTCGCAAGTTTATTATTACACTACGTATGAAAAAAGTTAAAATTATTGCAAAATTTTAAGCGTTATTTTTTGTTTTTTACATTATATTGTACGTGTCCGAACACTGCAGTCTAAATATAATTTTTACATTTTTTATTTATTCAACTGTGGCTTCAAGGTTATTCGCTATGTACTCGTTGCATCGAATAAAACCCAAAAACCGCTTTTTAACATTGTACTTCAACAAGTATAATAATGCGATAGCTAACATGAAACAAAATTCTAGAAATTATTCGTCCGCAAATAGCATGAATAAAAAAGTTTACCATTGTTTTACAGTTCATTGTGAAACAACGTCCAATAATGTGTATAGTATGGTATCATTTATCTTAGTCACGGGTAGAATGTTTTCATATTCGTTGTCGGCTCGCATAACTGAATAGCGTTGACTGGCCTAAATAACAATGTTATTCTTATATTGTACAACTCGCGTTTAATAGCCGATATTAGATGCGGTTGTTTCTAATAAACCAATCGTTGTTTTGTATGTTTAAATTATATACTGCAACGGTCGATTTTCTTAATTTTTGGCTGTGTCAGTGAGTGTGTGTATGTTAGTTTGCTTTGATAACTAATTATATTGTATGACATTAGACTAACAGCATTTATGGATACATTGGGTTTTGCTATTAAAACTATCATTATTATAGTGGATCCTTAAATGATCATACGTTCGAATATTGTAATAAATATACGGTATTATGTTTGTGTATATATGAATTCATTGTCAATTTTAAGCCAGTAAAGCTCCTTATTTTAATAATTATAAATACTATTTTGGGTATTCTTTGTATGTTTTTGTAATTGGACTTAAATTATATTTGTGACTTCAAGTCACATAAAAAAACCGTTTGAACTGCTTATAACAAAATTAAAGAAACATTTTACCAGGAAAAATTGTTTTGACAAAATCTGATAGTTAATCGTAAACGTTCAAAACATATAAGATTGTGTGTAGCCAGTAAAAACGAAAATATTAGGCTGTATTAATCAATAAAACCGTTCTCTTTATTAGACATAAACAATATACATATATTGTTTATTATTAATTGTTTTTTTACTTTTCGAGAAAATTTAATGTTAAACACCATACATTAATGTCTAAAAAACAACAGCATTATTATTATTAATATTATTACTGTAATATTTTTAAATAAACCATTTTACATTATTCTATTGAAAATAAAGGAAACTTATATTAATCATTTTGTTATATTAAGTTGTTGTTGTTAATTTTTCATTATCAAGATTTTATTTAAAATATCAATTATGATTATTTCATATTTTACACATCAAATCCATTATTTTATATATGAACATATTTATTAATACATATTATAGGTATAAAAAAATATAGGTATGAACAAATATAGATGTGAAGTAAGATTCTCTTAAAAAATAGTTAACAATTGTTCGTCTAAATGAAACGCCACTGGATATTTAAAAAATAATAATATTAATAAAACCATTAAAATATTTACCTAGAATAAAAATGATTTGGGAATATCTATAAAGTGGAACTTTTACTCTAAAAATGTTCTTAATTTATAAACGATACAAATAACTACAGATATAGGACCATTTTTACAAAAAAAACAATTCGATATATATATATATAAATTTATTGATAATAACAAAAAAATCATATTTTCTTTTATTAATTTACTTTATAGGTTTATATATGATAATAATAATATCATATTAGCACCTGCTATAACATTCTTAATCTAAGCTAAAATGTATACTTAATATAAATGAGTAATATTTAAAATAATGCTATTATTACTATTATTATTGCTATTATTAATAAATGTTTTAACTGTGAAAAAAATATCCCATCTTTCAATTGTCCAAATTAGAGGTTTGAGTATCTTCATTAATAATATGATAATCTTCAATTTCGCATCATTCTCCATATGGTTCTTCCTCTATAACTAACAAAAATAGTTCAGGTTTAAATGCGGGTTACAGAATTTTTAAAAAAATTAAAAAAAATTAAGTCCCTAATAAAAATTTACAAAGGAAAAATGAATATCTGAAATAACGTGAACTTTATAACATTCGTTCCCAATAGCGTACTAACTTGAGGGATTTTGAGGATAAACAGCATTTTTATGAAAGAATTAATTTCTTATGAGATGTATATTTTTAGTCAATAATATCGGAAAACTATAATTAAATTCACCCCCATCCAAAAAAATTAGGTCTGGTACGCCACTTTTCGTTCCGTTCGTTTTTTATATCTTGTCGCAACATCTAAACAATTATATTTATGTTAACTGAGTCATATGAGATTTTTAAAAAATGAAGTATTTATGTTTTTTAGATAAATGTGTAAACGAATAACAAATTTTTGATAAAAGACCCGAAATTTTCAACATAACGATCCGTTTATACACAAACACAGGATATAAAAAACACATAATCTTCCAGTATTCTAATTTAGAATTTATTAATAGAAGTACAAACAATATTTTCTCCCTCTAATGACAATATCTTAACACACAATAGGTAAGAATAACCAAAATCATCGTCAAAATGAAATACGCGACTCTACATCATTTAAATTAACAAATTTAACATAAACAAAGTACGAAACCGAATTATGACGGTGTACGGATAAGGACTCGTACAATATTTCTACAACTATATATTGTATTATATTAGGACAAAAAAAACGTTTAGCAGTCTTAGGATTAATTAAATTTATTCACGAAAATTAAAACCCAAATGGCAAGGGTCGGGCGTCCATCAGGAGCGCCTGTGCGTACCACACAGTATTCTATGACACCGTAACGGGCGTCGCGCGGACGCCCCCGATCGACCTCCGGGCCGTCGAACGCGCTTCGGCGTACGACGCGAGGAAGGCGATGCCGTCGACAGCGGACGGACGGCCTTCCTACTTAACCCGAGAGCCGCTCTGGGGAGGAGGTTTTCCCATTGCGCATAAATCGCTACTAAATTTAAAAATATTAAGATCAAAATTAATTATAATATCCCAAGTCAATATAGTACATTAAGGAAAGATAATATTTTTCTTACACTTACCAGTTTTGCAATAATTTATCGGCAATACTGATTCAAGACAAAAAAAAACACTTAGTAAACTTTGTATTTGTACTATACAGGGTGACTGGCGATAAATCTGAAAAATTTCGGGATGTGATTCTACACCCTAAAGGGACAAAAAAGTTCCTATAAACCCGTGTTCATCTCTCAACCATTTCCGAGAAATTTTACATTTTGTGCTTTTTTGACATTATCAGACTTAGGTTATCTTAATTTAAAACTGTGAAATGCCCATACACACGTGAAAAAGCGTATATCGAATCGATTAATGCTAGAATGGGTGAAGGGGTAATAACTCCACAACGCAGTTATTTACAACTCTGGATTATTTTATTTGATAAATAGGCATCTAAAAGGATATAAAACAGTATATGTTAAGTGGTCACTTTACATTAAAATCGACGTTTTAGTTAAATATAATTGCAGATATTATCAACCAAATAACTCTCCCACGTTATTCATTTTTAATATTTTTAATGCATTTCTAATATTCGTTTTTTTCACTAAGAAATCATGTTAACACAAATTATATGCTTCAGAATAGACTATATAATATTTTCATTCTAAATCCTAAACAGAAATATATCGATATATACGTATTTATATAATATTTGTCATCTCACATTGTGCGCTATCTTCATTGTCTATAATATAATTAGATGTTATTAAATATGTGGTAATATTTTATTTACGTGAATATTATATCATAAGTTTTTGTGTTATCGTCGTCGTACTTTGACCGTGGAGATTATTGGATAACGACGACGACGATAACGAGGCAACGTACGCCGCGCGGGCAATATTGTCGCGCGTAAGTCACCGCCGTGGTCGGATGTTTTTTTTACATTATATTAGCGAAATAATAAAAGTTCATAAATTAATATTATTCTTATTGTTTTAATTTAATTACACAACCCACTGTTCGTTTAGCCCAGTCTACGACATATAATTGATTAAACAATTTCAAAGTTTATGAAAATTGGAAACTGTAAACCTGTGCTTACGTATATCAATATGTTGTTCAATACACCAATGTTCATTGAAATCTGTATATATATGAATTAAAGACATATATGCTTAAAATAAATGCTATATATATATATACATTATGTCTTCAGTTAGAAAATTGCGCAACGGATAAAATGAATTCAAACGCATTAAGAATCTAGGATCCGATTATTAAAGTTTATTTCGAATATTTATTATGATATCTTATTCGTTTTAGACGCTATTGTAATCAGAGTATATAAGAAAAATGGAAAATTTTCAGTTATTGTCTATATTGATGTTATTCATCTTTATTGGCAAAGAAAAAAATATACTTAAGAATAAGAATTGTAAAGGATTCAATTAGGCCACAGAAAACATTTTGAAAATAATAGAGCAAGCTGTTGTTTTCCAAATACTAATCAGACACAAATCGTTTTGGTATATATTTCTCTCATCAATTAGCATAAATATATATTGTATATACATGTAATGATATATGCACACATATCACTATTAATAAAAAACACGAAATCGGTTTTCCGTACGACGACTTCAACTTTGTGCATCAACGTATTGGTCTGTTTAATTTGTCGGTGAATTCAATATTGAAGTGAAGACACCATCCCAACATATTTTCTCAATCCTCTTTGCATGGTCAATTATACTGACAGATATAATAGAAAGTCAAGTACGAGTAGCAAGTTAAAAAAAAAAGATGTTTATTTTCGCTTTATTTTCATTTGATTTTTCTATATTTTCCTTTGTTTATTTTTTATCACTTCTTACTTAAATAATTACTGTCCTAATACCCCGACTTTACTTATTTTCATTTAATTATATTATTATATGAACTGGAGCCTACAATGTATTGTTAATATTTTTAAGAAAAATATTATGACCAGAAATCCAGCCCTTAATGAACTCAGAAACGGTTGTCTATCAATTACTTCCAACGCCACTCAAAGGATATACGTGACATCGTTATTGGGAGTCATATTATTGTATGTGTAGAACCAACCTATCAATTATAAGATACGTTTAGATTTCTAGACAGCGATAGATAAAAAAATATCAAGTATTTATATTTATTTCATAGCATTTTCTTATTCATCGGTTGCTCGTAAAAATATATATAAATACTTTTCGACGACACGCGTAAGAATCTGAATAATAATTGCATTCGCGTTGTGATAATTCCAAATTATATTCATGTTAATCGTTTTTATTTTAAATTCGCAAGTTTATTATTACACTACGTATGAAAAAAGTTAAAATTATTGCAAAATTTTAAGCGTTATTTTTTGTTTTTTACATTATATTGTACGTGTCCGAACACTGCAGTCTAAATATAATTTTTACATTTTTTATTTATTCAACTGTGGCTTCAAGGTTATTCGCTATGTACTCGTTGCATCGAATAAAACCCAAAAACCGCTTTTTAACATTGTACTTCAACAAGTATAATAATGCGATAGCTAACATGAAACAAAATTCTAGAAATTATTCGTCCGCAAATAGCATGAATAAAAAAGTTTACCATTGTTTTACAGTTCATTGTGAAACAACGTCCAATAATGTGTATAGTATGGTATCATTTATCTTAGTCACGGGTAGAATGTTTTCATATTCGTTGTCGGCTCGCATAACTGAATAGCGTTGACTGGCCTAAATAACAATGTTATTCTTATATTGTACAACTCGCGTTTAATAGCCGATATTAGATGCGGTTGTTTCTAATAAACCAATCGTTGTTTTGTATGTTTAAATTATATACTGCAACGGTCGATTTTCTTAATTTTTGGCTGTGTCAGTGAGTGTGTGTATGTTAGTTTGCTTTGATAACTAATTATATTGTATGACATTAGACTAACAGCATTTATGGATACATTGGGTTTTGCTATTAAAACTATCATTATTATAGTGGATCCTTAAATGATCATACGTTCGAATATTGTAATAAATATACGGTATTATGTTTGTGTATATATGAATTCATTGTCAATTTTAAGCCAGTAAAGCTCCTTATTTTAATAATTATAAATACTATTTTGGGTATTCTTTGTATGTTTTTGTAATTGGACTTAAATTATATTTGTGACTTCAAGTCACATAAAAAAACCGTTTGAACTGCTTATAACAAAATTAAAGAAACATTTTACCAGGAAAAATTGTTTTGACAAAATCTGATAGTTAATCGTAAACGTTCAAAACATATAAGATTGTGTGTAGCCAGTAAAAACGAAAATATTAGGCTGTATTAATCAATAAAACCGTTCTCTTTATTAGACATAAACAATATACATATATTGTTTATTATTAATTGTTTTTTTACTTTTCGAGAAAATTTAATGTTAAACACCATACATTAATGTCTAAAAAACAACAGCATTATTATTATTAATATTATTACTGTAATATTTTTAAATAAACCATTTTACATTATTCTATTGAAAATAAAGGAAACTTATATTAATCATTTTGTTATATTAAGTTGTTGTTGTTAATTTTTCATTATCAAGATTTTATTTAAAATATCAATTATGATTATTTCATATTTTACACATCAAATCCATTATTTTATATATGAACATATTTATTAATACATATTATAGGTATAAAAAAATATAGGTATGAACAAATATAGATGTGAAGTAAGATTCTCTTAAAAAATAGTTAACAATTGTTCGTCTAAATGAAACGCCACTGGATATTTAAAAAATAATAATATTAATAAAACCATTAAAATATTTACCTAGAATAAAAATGATTTGGGAATATCTATAAAGTGGAACTTTTACTCTAAAAATGTTCTTAATTTATAAACGATACAAATAACTACAGATATAGGACCATTTTTACAAAAAAAACAATTCGATATATATATATATAAATTTATTGATAATAACAAAAAAATCATATTTTCTTTTATTAATTTACTTTATAGGTTTATATATGATAATAATAATATCATATTAGCACCTGCTATAACATTCTTAATCTAAGCTAAAATGTATACTTAATATAAATGAGTAATATTTAAAATAATGCTATTATTACTATTATTATTGCTATTATTAATAAATGTTTTAACTGTGAAAAAAATATCCCATCTTTCAATTGTCCAAATTAGAGGTTTGAGTATCTTCATTAATAATATGATAATCTTCAATTTCGCATCATTCTCCATATGGTTCTTCCTCTATAACTAACAAAAATAGTTCAGGTTTAAATGCGGGTTACAGAATTTTTAAAAAAATTTAAAAAAAATTAAGTCCCTAATAAAAATTTACAAAGGAAAAATGAATATCTGAAATAACGTGAACTTTATAACATTCGTTCCCAATAGCGTACTAACTTGAGGGATTTTGAGGATAAACAGCATTTTTATGAAAGAATTAATTTCTTATGAGATGTATATTTTTAGTCAATAATATCGGAAAACTATAATTAAATTCACCCCCATCCAAAAAAATTAGGTCTGGTACGCCACTTTTCGTTCCGTTCGTTTTTTATATCTTGTCGCAACATCTAAACAATTATATTTATGTTAACTGAGTCATATGAGATTTTTAAAAAATGAAGTATTTATGTTTTTTAGATAAATGTGTAAACGAATAACAAATTTTTGATAAAAGACCCGAAATTTTCAACATAACGATCCGTTTATACACAAACACAGGATATAAAAAACACATAATCTTCCAGTATTCTAATTTAGAATTTATTAATAGAAGTACAAACAATATTTTCTCCCTCTAATGACAATATCTTAACACACAATAGGTAAGAATAACCAAAATCATCGTCAAAATGAAATACGCGACTCTACATCATTTAAATTAACAAATTTAACATAAACAAAGTACGAAACCGAATTATGACGGTGTACGGATAAGGACTCGTACAATATTTCTACAACTATATATTGTATTATATTAGGACAAAAAAAACGTTTAGCAGTCTTAGGATTAATTAAATTTATTCACGAAAATTAAAACCCAAATGGCAAGGGTCGGGCGTCCATCAGGAGCGCCTGTGCGTACCACACAGTATTCTATGACACCGTAACGGGCGTCGCGCGGACGCCCCCGATCGACCTCCGGGCCGTCGAACGCGCTTCGGCGTACGACGCGAGGAAGGCGATGCCGTCGACAGCGGACGGACGGCCTTCCTACTTAACCCGAGAGCCGCTCTGGGGAGGAGGTTTTCCCATTGCGCATAAATCGCTACTAAATTTAAAAATATTAAGATCAAAATTAATTATAATATCCCAAGTCAATATAGTACATTAAGGAAAGATAATATTTTTCTTACACTTACCAGTTTTGCAATAATTTATCGGCAATACTGATTCAAGACAAAAAAAAACACTTAGTAAACTTTGTATTTGTACTATACAGGGTGACTGGCGATAAATCTGAAAAATTTCGGGATGTGATTCTACACCCTAAAGGGACAAAAAAGTTCCTATAAACCCGTGTTCATCTCTCAACCATTTCCGAGAAATTTTACATTTTGTGCTTTTTTGACATTATCAGACTTAGGTTATCTTAATTTAAAACTGTGAAATGCCCATACACACGTGAAAAAGCGTATATCGAATCGATTAATGCTAGAATGGGTGAAGGGGTAATAACTCCACAACGCAGTTATTTACAACTCTGGATTATTTTATTTGATAAATAGGCATCTAAAAGGATATAAAACAGTATATGTTAAGTGGTCACTTTACATTAAAATCGACGTTTTAGTTAAATATAATTGCAGATATTATCAACCAAATAACTCTCCCACGTTATTCATTTTTAATATTTTTAATGCATTTCTAATATTCGTTTTTTTCACTAAGAAATCATGTTAACACAAATTATATGCTTCAGAATAGACTATATAATATTTTCATTCTAAATCCTAAACAGAAATATATCGATATATACGTATTTATATAATATTTGTCATCTCACATTGTGCGCTATCTTCATTGTCTATAATATAATTAGATGTTATTAAATATGTGGTAATATTTTATTTACGTGAATATTATATCATAAGTTTTTGTGTTATCGTCGTCGTACTTTGACCGTGGAGATTATTGGATAACGACGACGACGATAACGAGGCAACGTACGCCGCGCGGGCAATATTGTCGCGCGTAAGTCACCGCCGTGGTCGGATGTTTTTTTTACATTATATTAGCGAAATAATAAAAGTTCATAAATTAATATTATTCTTATTGTTTTAATTTAATTACACAACCCACTGTTCGTTTAGCCCAGTCTACGACATATAATTGATTAAACAATTTCAAAGTTTATGAAAATTGGAAACTGTAAACCTGTGCTTACGTATATCAATATGTTGTTCAATACACCAATGTTCATTGAAATCTGTATATATATGAATTAAAGACATATATGCTTAAAATAAATGCTATATATATATATACATTATGTCTTCAGTTAGAAAATTGCGCAACGGATAAAATGAATTCAAACGCATTAAGAATCTAGGATCCGATTATTAAAGTTTATTTCGAATATTTATTATGATATCTTATTCGTTTTAGACGCTATTGTAATCAGAGTATATAAGAAAAATGGAAAATTTTCAGTTATTGTCTATATTGATGTTATTCATCTTTATTGGCAAAGAAAAAAATATACTTAAGAATAAGAATTGTAAAGGATTCAATTAGGCCACAGAAAACATTTTGAAAATAATAGAGCAAGCTGTTGTTTTCCAAATACTAATCAGACACAAATCGTTTTGGTATATATTTCTCTCATCAATTAGCATAAATATATATTGTATATACATGTAATGATATATGCACACATATCACTATTAATAAAAAACACGAAATCGGTTTTCCGTACGACGACTTCAACTTTGTGCATCAACGTATTGGTCTGTTTAATTTGTCGGTGAATTCAATATTGAAGTGAAGACACCATCCCAACATATTTTCTCAATCCTCTTTGCATGGTCAATTATACTGACAGATATAATAGAAAGTCAAGTACGAGTAGCAAGTTAAAAAAAAAAGATGTTTATTTTCGCTTTATTTTCATTTGATTTTTCTATATTTTCCTTTGTTTATTTTTTATCACTTCTTACTTAAATAATTACTGTCCTAATACCCCGACTTTACTTATTTTCATTTAATTATATTATTATATGAACTGGAGCCTACAATGTATTGTTAATATTTTTAAGAAAAATATTATGACCAGAAATCCAGCCCTTAATGAACTCAGAAACGGTTGTCTATCAATTACTTCCAACGCCACTCAAAGGATATACGTGACATCGTTATTGGGAGTCATATTATTGTATGTGTAGAACCAACCTATCAATTATAAGATACGTTTAGATTTCTAGACAGCGATAGATAAAAAAATATCAAGTATTTATATTTATTTCATAGCATTTTCTTATTCATCGGTTGCTCGTAAAAATATATATAAATACTTTTCGACGACACGCGTAAGAATCTGAATAATAATTGCATTCGCGTTGTGATAATTCCAAATTATATTCATGTTAATCGTTTTTATTTTAAATTCGCAAGTTTATTATTACACTACGTATGAAAAAAGTTAAAATTATTGCAAAATTTTAAGCGTTATTTTTTGTTTTTTACATTATATTGTACGTGTCCGAACACTGCAGTCTAAATATAATTTTTACATTTTTTATTTATTCAACTGTGGCTTCAAGGTTATTCGCTATGTACTCGTTGCATCGAATAAAACCCAAAAACCGCTTTTTAACATTGTACTTCAACAAGTATAATAATGCGATAGCTAACATGAAACAAAATTCTAGAAATTATTCGTCCGCAAATAGCATGAATAAAAAAGTTTACCATTGTTTTACAGTTCATTGTGAAACAACGTCCAATAATGTGTATAGTATGGTATCATTTATCTTAGTCACGGGTAGAATGTTTTCATATTCGTTGTCGGCTCGCATAACTGAATAGCGTTGACTGGCCTAAATAACAATGTTATTCTTATATTGTACAACTCGCGTTTAATAGCCGATATTAGATGCGGTTGTTTCTAATAAACCAATCGTTGTTTTGTATGTTTAAATTATATACTGCAACGGTCGATTTTCTTAATTTTTGGCTGTGTCAGTGAGTGTGTGTATGTTAGTTTGCTTTGATAACTAATTATATTGTATGACATTAGACTAACAGCATTTATGGATACATTGGGTTTTGCTATTAAAACTATCATTATTATAGTGGATCCTTAAATGATCATACGTTCGAATATTGTAATAAATATACGGTATTATGTTTGTGTATATATGAATTCATTGTCAATTTTAAGCCAGTAAAGCTCCTTATTTTAATAATTATAAATACTATTTTGGGTATTCTTTGTATGTTTTTGTAATTGGACTTAAATTATATTTGTGACTTCAAGTCACATAAAAAAACCGTTTGAACTGCTTATAACAAAATTAAAGAAACATTTTACCAGGAAAAATTGTTTTGACAAAATCTGATAGTTAATCGTAAACGTTCAAAACATATAAGATTGTGTGTAGCCAGTAAAAACGAAAATATTAGGCTGTATTAATCAATAAAACCGTTCTCTTTATTAGACATAAACAATATACATATATTGTTTATTATTAATTGTTTTTTTACTTTTCGAGAAAATTTAATGTTAAACACCATACATTAATGTCTAAAAAACAACAGCATTATTATTATTAATATTATTACTGTAATATTTTTAAATAAACCATTTTACATTATTCTATTGAAAATAAAGGAAACTTATATTAATCATTTTGTTATATTAAGTTGTTGTTGTTAATTTTTCATTATCAAGATTTTATTTAAAATATCAATTATGATTATTTCATATTTTACACATCAAATCCATTATTTTATATATGAACATATTTATTAATACATATTATAGGTATAAAAAAATATAGGTATGAACAAATATAGATGTGAAGTAAGATTCTCTTAAAAAATAGTTAACAATTGTTCGTCTAAATGAAACGCCACTGGATATTTAAAAAATAATAATATTAATAAAACCATTAAAATATTTACCTAGAATAAAAATGATTTGGGAATATCTATAAAGTGGAACTTTTACTCTAAAAATGTTCTTAATTTATAAACGATACAAATAACTACAGATATAGGACCATTTTTACAAAAAAAACAATTCGATATATATATATATAAATTTATTGATAATAACAAAAAAATCATATTTTCTTTTATTAATTTACTTTATAGGTTTATATATGATAATAATAATATCATATTAGCACCTGCTATAACATTCTTAATCTAAGCTAAAATGTATACTTAATATAAATGAGTAATATTTAAAATAATGCTATTATTACTATTATTATTGCTATTATTAATAAATGTTTTAACTGTGAAAAAAATATCCCATCTTTCAATTGTCCAAATTAGAGGTTTGAGTATCTTCATTAATAATATGATAATCTTCAATTTCGCATCATTCTCCATATGGTTCTTCCTCTATAACTAACAAAAATAGTTCAGGTTTAAATGCGGGTTACAGAATTTTTAAAAAAATTTAAAAAAAATTAAGTCCCTAATAAAAATTTACAAAGGAAAAATGAATATCTGAAATAACGTGAACTTTATAACATTCGTTCCCAATAGCGTACTAACTTGAGGGATTTTGAGGATAAACAGCATTTTTATGAAAGAATTAATTTCTTATGAGATGTATATTTTTAGTCAATAATATCGGAAAACTATAATTAAATTCACCCCCATCCAAAAAAATTAGGTCTGGTACGCCACTTTTCGTTCCGTTCGTTTTTTATATCTTGTCGCAACATCTAAACAATTATATTTATGTTAACTGAGTCATATGAGATTTTTAAAAAATGAAGTATTTATGTTTTTTAGATAAATGTGTAAACGAATAACAAATTTTTGATAAAAGACCCGAAATTTTCAACATAACGATCCGTTTATACACAAACACAGGATATAAAAAACACATAATCTTCCAGTATTCTAATTTAGAATTTATTAATAGAAGTACAAACAATATTTTCTCCCTCTAATGACAATATCTTAACACACAATAGGTAAGAATAACCAAAATCATCGTCAAAATGAAATACGCGACTCTACATCATTTAAATTAACAAATTTAACATAAACAAAGTACGAAACCGAATTATGACGGTGTACGGATAAGGACTCGTACAATATTTCTACAACTATATATTGTATTATATTAGGACAAAAAAAACGTTTAGCAGTCTTAGGATTAATTAAATTTATTCACGAAAATTAAAACCCAAATGGCAAGGGTCGGGCGTCCATCAGGAGCGCCTGTGCGTACCACACAGTATTCTATGACACCGTAACGGGCGTCGCGCGGACGCCCCCGATCGACCTCCGGGCCGTCGAACGCGCTTCGGCGTACGACGCGAGGAAGGCGATGCCGTCGACAGCGGACGGACGGCCTTCCTACTTAACCCGAGAGCCGCTCTGGGGAGGAGGTTTTCCCATTGCGCATAAATCGCTACTAAATTTAAAAATATTAAGATCAAAATTAATTATAATATCCCAAGTCAATATAGTACATTAAGGAAAGATAATATTTTTCTTACACTTACCAGTTTTGCAATAATTTATCGGCAATACTGATTCAAGACAAAAAAAAACACTTAGTAAACTTTGTATTTGTACTATACAGGGTGACTGGCGATAAATCTGAAAAATTTCGGGATGTGATTCTACACCCTAAAGGGACAAAAAAGTTCCTATAAACCCGTGTTCATCTCTCAACCATTTCCGAGAAATTTTACATTTTGTGCTTTTTTGACATTATCAGACTTAGGTTATCTTAATTTAAAACTGTGAAATGCCCATACACACGTGAAAAAGCGTATATCGAATCGATTAATGCTAGAATGGGTGAAGGGGTAATAACTCCACAACGCAGTTATTTACAACTCTGGATTATTTTATTTGATAAATAGGCATCTAAAAGGATATAAAACAGTATATGTTAAGTGGTCACTTTACATTAAAATCGACGTTTTAGTTAAATATAATTGCAGATATTATCAACCAAATAACTCTCCCACGTTATTCATTTTTAATATTTTTAATGCATTTCTAATATTCGTTTTTTTCACTAAGAAATCATGTTAACACAAATTATATGCTTCAGAATAGACTATATAATATTTTCATTCTAAATCCTAAACAGAAATATATCGATATATACGTATTTATATAATATTTGTCATCTCACATTGTGCGCTATCTTCATTGTCTATAATATAATTAGATGTTATTAAATATGTGGTAATATTTTATTTACGTGAATATTATATCATAAGTTTTTGTGTTATCGTCGTCGTACTTTGACCGTGGAGATTATTGGATAACGACGACGACGATAACGAGGCAACGTACGCCGCGCGGGCAATATTGTCGCGCGTAAGTCACCGCCGTGGTCGGATGTTTTTTTTACATTATATTAGCGAAATAATAAAAGTTCATAAATTAATATTATTCTTATTGTTTTAATTTAATTACACAACCCACTGTTCGTTTAGCCCAGTCTACGACATATAATTGATTAAACAATTTCAAAGTTTATGAAAATTGGAAACTGTAAACCTGTGCTTACGTATATCAATATGTTGTTCAATACACCAATGTTCATTGAAATCTGTATATATATGAATTAAAGACATATATGCTTAAAATAAATGCTATATATATATATACATTATGTCTTCAGTTAGAAAATTGCGCAACGGATAAAATGAATTCAAACGCATTAAGAATCTAGGATCCGATTATTAAAGTTTATTTCGAATATTTATTATGATATCTTATTCGTTTTAGACGCTATTGTAATCAGAGTATATAAGAAAAATGGAAAATTTTCAGTTATTGTCTATATTGATGTTATTCATCTTTATTGGCAAAGAAAAAAATATACTTAAGAATAAGAATTGTAAAGGATTCAATTAGGCCACAGAAAACATTTTGAAAATAATAGAGCAAGCTGTTGTTTTCCAAATACTAATCAGACACAAATCGTTTTGGTATATATTTCTCTCATCAATTAGCATAAATATATATTGTATATACATGTAATGATATATGCACACATATCACTATTAATAAAAAACACGAAATCGGTTTTCCGTACGACGACTTCAACTTTGTGCATCAACGTATTGGTCTGTTTAATTTGTCGGTGAATTCAATATTGAAGTGAAGACACCATCCCAACATATTTTCTCAATCCTCTTTGCATGGTCAATTATACTGACAGATATAATAGAAAGTCAAGTACGAGTAGCAAGTTAAAAAAAAAAGATGTTTATTTTCGCTTTATTTTCATTTGATTTTTCTATATTTTCCTTTGTTTATTTTTTATCACTTCTTACTTAAATAATTACTGTCCTAATACCCCGACTTTACTTATTTTCATTTAATTATATTATTATATGAACTGGAGCCTACAATGTATTGTTAATATTTTTAAGAAAAATATTATGACCAGAAATCCAGCCCTTAATGAACTCAGAAACGGTTGTCTATCAATTACTTCCAACGCCACTCAAAGGATATACGTGACATCGTTATTGGGAGTCATATTATTGTATGTGTAGAACCAACCTATCAATTATAAGATACGTTTAGATTTCTAGACAGCGATAGATAAAAAAATATCAAGTATTTATATTTATTTCATAGCATTTTCTTATTCATCGGTTGCTCGTAAAAATATATATAAATACTTTTCGACGACACGCGTAAGAATCTGAATAATAATTGCATTCGCGTTGTGATAATTCCAAATTATATTCATGTTAATCGTTTTTATTTTAAATTCGCAAGTTTATTATTACACTACGTATGAAAAAAGTTAAAATTATTGCAAAATTTTAAGCGTTATTTTTTGTTTT
This sequence comes from Schlechtendalia chinensis, assembly GCA_019022885.1. NCBI lineage: Eukaryota > Metazoa > Arthropoda > Insecta > Hemiptera > Aphididae > Schlechtendalia > Schlechtendalia chinensis. Next base: position 2,642,451 of record CM032351.1, on the reverse strand, counting down.
TTACATTATATTGTACGTGTCCGAACACTGCAGTCTAAATATAATTTTTACATTTTTTATTTATTCAACTGTGGCTTCAAGGTTATTCGCTATGTACTCGTTGCATCGAATAAAACCCAAAAACCGCTTTTTAACATTGTACTTCAACAAGTATAATAATGCGATAGCTAACATGAAACAAAATTCTAGAAATTATTCGTCCGCAAATAGCATGAATAAAAAAGTTTACCATTGTTTTACAGTTCATTGTGAAACAACGTCCAATAATGTGTATAGTATGGTATCATTTATCTTAGTCACGGGTAGAATGTTTTCATATTCGTTGTCGGCTCGCATAACTGAATAGCGTTGACTGGCCTAAATAACAATGTTATTCTTATATTGTACAACTCGCGTTTAATAGCCGATATTAGATGCGGTTGTTTCTAATAAACCAATCGTTGTTTTGTATGTTTAAATTATATACTGCAACGGTCGATTTTCTTAATTTTTGGCTGTGTCAGTGAGTGTGTGTATGTTAGTTTGCTTTGATAACTAATTATATTGTATGACATTAGACTAACAGCATTTATGGATACATTGGGTTTTGCTATTAAAACTATCATTATTATAGTGGATCCTTAAATGATCATACGTTCGAATATTGTAATAAATATACGGTATTATGTTTGTGTATATATGAATTCATTGTCAATTTTAAGCCAGTAAAGCTCCTTATTTTAATAATTATAAATACTATTTTGGGTATTCTTTGTATGTTTTTGTAATTGGACTTAAATTATATTTGTGACTTCAAGTCACATAAAAAAACCGTTTGAACTGCTTATAACAAAATTAAAGAAACATTTTACCAGGAAAAATTGTTTTGACAAAATCTGATAGTTAATCGTAAACGTTCAAAACATATAAGATTGTGTGTAGCCAGTAAAAACGAAAATATTAGGCTGTATTAATCAATAAAACCGTTCTCTTTATTAGACATAAACAATATACATATATTGTTTATTATTAATTGTTTTTTTACTTTTCGAGAAAATTTAATGTTAAACACCATACATTAATGTCTAAAAAACAACAGCATTATTATTATTAATATTATTACTGTAATATTTTTAAATAAACCATTTTACATTATTCTATTGAAAATAAAGGAAACTTATATTAATCATTTTGTTATATTAAGTTGTTGTTGTTAATTTTTCATTATCAAGATTTTATTTAAAATATCAATTATGATTATTTCATATTTTACACATCAAATCCATTATTTTATATATGAACATATTTATTAATACATATTATAGGTATAAAAAAATATAGGTATGAACAAATATAGATGTGAAGTAAGATTCTCTTAAAAAATAGTTAACAATTGTTCGTCTAAATGAAACGCCACTGGATATTTAAAAAATAATAATATTAATAAAACCATTAAAATATTTACCTAGAATAAAAATGATTTGGGAATATCTATAAAGTGGAACTTTTACTCTAAAAATGTTCTTAATTTATAAACGATACAAATAACTACAGATATAGGACCATTTTTACAAAAAAAACAATTCGATATATATATATATAAATTTATTGATAATAACAAAAAAATCATATTTTCTTTTATTAATTTACTTTATAGGTTTATATATGATAATAATAATATCATATTAGCACCTGCTATAACATTCTTAATCTAAGCTAAAATGTATACTTAATATAAATGAGTAATATTTAAAATAATGCTATTATTACTATTATTATTGCTATTATTAATAAATGTTTTAACTGTGAAAAAAATATCCCATCTTTCAATTGTCCAAATTAGAGGTTTGAGTATCTTCATTAATAATATGATAATCTTCAATTTCGCATCATTCTCCATATGGTTCTTCCTCTATAACTAACAAAAATAGTTCAGGTTTAAATGCGGGTTACAGAATTTTTAAAAAAATTTAAAAAAAATTAAGTCCCTAATAAAAATTTACAAAGGAAAAATGAATATCTGAAATAACGTGAACTTTATAACATTCGTTCCCAATAGCGTACTAACTTGAGGGATTTTGAGGATAAACAGCATTTTTATGAAAGAATTAATTTCTTATGAGATGTATATTTTTAGTCAATAATATCGGAAAACTATAATTAAATTCACCCCCATCCAAAAAAATTAGGTCTGGTACGCCACTTTTCGTTCCGTTCGTTTTTTATATCTTGTCGCAACATCTAAACAATTATATTTATGTTAACTGAGTCATATGAGATTTTTAAAAAATGAAGTATTTATGTTTTTTAGATAAATGTGTAAACGAATAACAAATTTTTGATAAAAGACCCGAAATTTTCAACATAACGATCCGTTTATACACAAACACAGGATATAAAAAACACATAATCTTCCAGTATTCTAATTTAGAATTTATTAATAGAAGTACAAACAATATTTTCTCCCTCTAATGACAATATCTTAACACACAATAGGTAAGAATAACCAAAATCATCGTCAAAATGAAATACGCGACTCTACATCATTTAAATTAACAAATTTAACATAAACAAAGTACGAAACCGAATTATGACGGTGTACGGATAAGGACTCGTACAATATTTCTACAACTATATATTGTATTATATTAGGACAAAAAAAACGTTTAGCAGTCTTAGGATTAATTAAATTTATTCACGAAAATTAAAACCCAAATGGCAAGGGTCGGGCGTCCATCAGGAGCGCCTGTGCGTACCACACAGTATTCTATGACACCGTAACGGGCGTCGCGCGGACGCCCCCGATCGACCTCCGGGCCGTCGAACGCGCTTCGGCGTACGACGCGAGGAAGGCGATGCCGTCGACAGCGGACGGACGGCCTTCCTACTTAACCCGAGAGCCGCTCTGGGGAGGAGGTTTTCCCATTGCGCATAAATCGCTACTAAATTTAAAAATATTAAGATCAAAATTAATTATAATATCCCAAGTCAATATAGTACATTAAGGAAAGATAATATTTTTCTTACACTTACCAGTTTTGCAATAATTTATCGGCAATACTGATTCAAGACAAAAAAAAACACTTAGTAAACTTTGTATTTGTACTATACAGGGTGACTGGCGATAAATCTGAAAAATTTCGGGATGTGATTCTACACCCTAAAGGGACAAAAAAGTTCCTATAAACCCGTGTTCATCTCTCAACCATTTCCGAGAAATTTTACATTTTGTGCTTTTTTGACATTATCAGACTTAGGTTATCTTAATTTAAAACTGTGAAATGCCCATACACACGTGAAAAAGCGTATATCGAATCGATTAATGCTAGAATGGGTGAAGGGGTAATAACTCCACAACGCAGTTATTTACAACTCTGGATTATTTTATTTGATAAATAGGCATCTAAAAGGATATAAAACAGTATATGTTAAGTGGTCACTTTACATTAAAATCGACGTTTTAGTTAAATATAATTGCAGATATTATCAACCAAATAACTCTCCCACGTTATTCATTTTTAATATTTTTAATGCATTTCTAATATTCGTTTTTTTCACTAAGAAATCATGTTAACACAAATTATATGCTTCAGAATAGACTATATAATATTTTCATTCTAAATCCTAAACAGAAATATATCGATATATACGTATTTATATAATATTTGTCATCTCACATTGTGCGCTATCTTCATTGTCTATAATATAATTAGATGTTATTAAATATGTGGTAATATTTTATTTACGTGAATATTATATCATAAGTTTTTGTGTTATCGTCGTCGTACTTTGACCGTGGAGATTATTGGATAACGACGACGACGATAACGAGGCAACGTACGCCGCGCGGGCAATATTGTCGCGCGTAAGTCACCGCCGTGGTCGGATGTTTTTTTTACATTATATTAGCGAAATAATAAAAGTTCATAAATTAATATTATTCTTATTGTTTTAATTTAATTACACAACCCACTGTTCGTTTAGCCCAGTCTACGACATATAATTGATTAAACAATTTCAAAGTTTATGAAAATTGGAAACTGTAAACCTGTGCTTACGTATATCAATATGTTGTTCAATACACCAATGTTCATTGAAATCTGTATATATATGAATTAAAGACATATATGCTTAAAATAAATGCTATATATATATATACATTATGTCTTCAGTTAGAAAATTGCGCAACGGATAAAATGAATTCAAACGCATTAAGAATCTAGGATCCGATTATTAAAGTTTATTTCGAATATTTATTATGATATCTTATTCGTTTTAGACGCTATTGTAATCAGAGTATATAAGAAAAATGGAAAATTTTCAGTTATTGTCTATATTGATGTTATTCGTCTTTATTGGCAAAGAAAAAAATATACTTAAGAATAAGAATTGTAAAGGATTCAATTAGGCCACAGAAAACATTTTGAAAATAATAGAGCAAGCTGTTGTTTTCCAAATACTAATCAGACACAAATCGTTTTGGTATATATTTCTCTCATCAATTAGCATAAATATATATTGTATATACATGTAATGATATATGCACACATATCACTATTAATAAAAAACACGAAATCGGTTTTCCGTACGACGACTTCAACTTTGTGCATCAACGTATTGGTCTGTTTAATTTGTCGGTGAATTCAATATTGAAGTGAAGACACCATCCCAACATATTTTCTCAATCCTCTTTGCATGGTCAATTATACTGACAGATATAATAGAAAGTCAAGTACGAGTAGCAAGTTAAAAAAAAAAGATGTTTATTTTCGCTTTATTTTCATTTGATTTTTCTATATTTTCCTTTGTTTATTTTTTATCACTTCTTACTTAAATAATTACTGTCCTAATACCCCGACTTTACTTATTTTCATTTAATTATAATCCACTTGCCTTTTTTTTAACATTACATACGTATTTACATAATAATTGTCGCCTCACCTTGTTGGGGATTATTTATTACTATAATAAAATAAGATTATAATATATAAATCATTAAACTATATCAAAGGTTATGAAAGGTGAAAACTTTATTATTATTGTGCATATATATATAATTTATGTTAATTAATACATAATTTATTTATGTCTACTGTGTGTTTTTTATAATCTTTTTATGTCCATAAGATGTTTGTTCGCGCTACGATCAGGTTTCAATTATTATTTTTTCCCGCGATCGGCTCGACGGCCATGTTAATTAATTTGATTAGTGAGAAAATACTTTAAATTACTTAATGCGTCAATTTTTTTTTATGACAATTAGTTTCATTTTATTTAATTGGAGAAAAATTATTAAGTAATAAAGTTTTGAAATAATTAATAAAATAATCATGATTAGTGTTTCGCTCAAAAAGTTGTCTAAATTGACCGAATAATCATTCAATGGGGTCTTGGTTTATATCACGAGGTATGAGGTACTTAAAATTGTTTTTACTTAACCTAGTCCATAAAGACTTTAGTGCATTTAAACTAACTATCCAGTCTATGACATTTGGTGATTTAGAGGTCTCCCTTTTTTATCTGCAAACTCCATTGATTCAAATCAATTCATTGATTGATTGTTTCGTTAAAAAATTAAATATTAAAAAATAGCTAAGTAACCTAACCTAACCTGGTTGCTACTACGTCACGAATGACGATTGCTCGACTACAAAATATAACCTCCCATAATTCAATGTTTTCAAGTAATGTTCATTTATTTGTTTAGTCATGGTCACAGTGTCGTCGAATTCTCCAAATTCGTGTGTTTTCATCATGTGCGGTGACATTGAGAAGACTTCGTAATTCGTGTTAAATGGGTCCGAACCTGTTAAAACTGTTGTGCTGCTTTCGCCTTTCGGCCGTTCGTGTGACCACTTGTGAAACGACCACACGAAAAACGGCGGGTTTGTACAACAGTAAACGAATGAACTTAAAATAAACTTACAAGGAAAACGAAAACGGTATAATTTTAATGAGCACACGACGACCAATTTATAAAAAGAAAGACAATAAATAAATGCGATGGTGATTTGTGCATGGCGACGAGTAAAATATATATAGCAATATACGAATTTCGAACGACGATTTGCGTACATCGACGATAAATACGATCCAACGCACAAACGACTGCGAACTCGCGGCTTTCACGAACATTAACGAAAGAGACCAAATATACAAACGCGGCCGTTGCTCTTTTACGTAATATTATAATTATGTGTATCTCATATAATAATAATAATAATAATAATAATAACAACGATATACAAACAAAAATAACGATATAGATTTGTGCGCGCGAGCACTGCACACCCCCGATCGACCACCACGACGTATCGTCATAATTGGCGTCACCAGTTATAAATTGTTATATTTTATATTGTATTATAACGTATTATACGTTTAGTATACAACTATTATCTTATATTTATAAACATTAATTAATGACATATATGCTTACTATTTTGGTAATCTTAAAGTTAAAATAATATTAGATATTAATTCGTTATCTTCATATCAACAGAAGACAGTCGATTGTGCTTTAAACTAATTTCGAATAATTGAATATTTGTCGAGTTTGAGTATCACATTAAATCATGTTTATTTTGAAAAAATCATGGTACAACAAACTAATTAAAAATAAATTACTTCTTGGGAATAACTTTATTTATGCATTACTTACAATTATGTAAATATAGTGTGAACAGGTAACCATAAGCTAGAAATATTTAATTTAAATTTACCGAATATTAATTAAAATGTAGTCTTAATGGGCTATATCGTGGTCTACATAGTATATGAAAAAGTAATATTTCATCTTCATAATTTCGTATGTACTCGTAAAGCAAATTATACAGAGATCTGCTCAATGAATAGAATTTTTTCAATTGAATAGAATAAAAGTTATTGAACTATTTTTTCTATTCAATTTTAAAAAAAGTTATTCTTTAAAAATTTAAAAAACCTAATCTTCAATATAACATACACCGTGCTTAAAATTGTATAGACTATTTAAGACTAAAATTACGTAGGAATTGTTTTTTGTTTTTAATTTATTTACAACATTAATACCCAGCCCTTTAATGAATCAATTTAAAAAAAAAAGAGTTTTGATGACAGACCGACTAATACAGAGTAGTTGTTGATTTTCTATAATGTTTTGAAGTTTATGAATATTTAAATTTCTTTCAACAAATAAAACTTAGTTGTACGCCATAATTTTGTTGACCACACATGTTCTTTCGTATACCAGTAATGAAATTCAGTTTTATATTTAAAATCTTCGTCATTTTTCGAAATTCAACGAATAATTTTTATTAAAAACGTCTAACACCAAAATTAAAAAAAAAAACTATAGTGGTATTTTGGGTTTGTTGCAAAATTTGTAAATGATGGTATCAGTGGACGTGGAGGTGGGTGTGATTGTGTCATAACGGAAAATCGGATTAGAATCCGGAAATCGGTCACGAAAAGAAAATAATTGTATTCGGCCCAAAAACATGTATAAGTATGTTAAAAATGTTAAATTCCATTGAAGTGCAGGATTAAATTATTAACTTTATTAGGGTAAAAATAAGGTAAATACGATTTTGAATGATTGTGAGTCATTGCAGTTTCCGTGGAACAACGTTTACATGGACTTACATAAAATTCGTTATCGACTATTGTTGTTGAACATACGACACATTTAAAAAAATAATATACCAAACAGTAATCTAACTTACACGGTTTCTTTATACCCGTGGGAATGACTGAAATCAAAAACAAATAATTTAGTACGGGCAATTATGATTTGAATTTCGTATTTAACAAATAAAAAAATAACTAAACTAATAAATAATCATCAATCAACACAGTTCTACATCTTCTTATTTCCTCCAAACACTAATAATATCAGATATTGCACCATTCACATATTAGAGGAGTCAAAGAAGGTTCTTGGACAAGTCAAAAATGAACGGGGACGTGCAATTATGGCCGGCTTGCACCAGAAGAAACATGACGCCACCAACACGAAAAATCTCGTTAACTACCCTCGGGATCGAACAGCAGACCTCGTACGCTGAATTGTATGTTTCTACCTTCTCGATCAAAGCCGATCCCGTACGTAAATAATTAATCTCTCTATTGCTTTTTGTTTATAAATAAAAAGTATTTATACAAAAATATAATTTACTTTCTGAATTTCGCGCTTTAGTTTTACCTGAAAAAAATACAACTCTAAAAATATAATATACGCAATTAATACTCGTATTGTAAAACAAATGAATGCATGAATTCGTTATCAAATTTTACTGTCGATCGAATAACACCATATAAGAAGAAATTAGACGAGAGATTAACTTACGTGTAAAAAGCTCTTTATCGTCACTATCTGAAATCCAAAACCATACAATTAGTACATGCAATTATTACTCGTAGTTTAAAATAAATTACACCCATAAAAATAGGCTTAATTATATCGTAAATTTAACCGTAATCATTGGTAAATTTTAACAATAATACACAGGGGCGGATCTAAAGGGTGGTGCTTGGATGCTATAGCACTCCCCTATATTGATATATATATAGATGCTATAGCACTTGACCTGTGTTGATCTTTATTTTTTTTTTTTTTGAGAAATAATATAATTTACCATTATTTTTATTTTTAGCAATAATAAACAAAAGTAATAATAATATTTTTTGAAATACTGACTGAAAAATAAACTATTAATTATTTAAGTTTTTGGTTTTCACACATTTTTCATAACTTATAAAATCGAGTAAAATCTATATTTTGTAAAATTCGACTAATGCATAGCTCCTCTTTGATTTCAATTTGCAATATTTCTCACCAAAATTATTCTAAGAGGCACATCGAAAAAAGTATGGTCATAAGTTTTCAACAAATTTAAAAACTACTGGTTTATGAACTGCCACCGCCAAGTTACGGAGAGCCACGCCATCTCATGGAGCGATTAATACGTTTTACTTTTGGTGTGGCGGTCTCTTAAGTTATTTTTTTATAGATAAAAATAAAGGAAAATTTATATTTGTTTTTTTGGATTGTGTTAAACCAAAAGAAAAAAGTAGAGAAGTTGATGTGGATGTCGCTTAAATGAATTACATTGGTAAAGCTTTAGAGTTCTGATATTAGGTACTATAAATTTGAAAACTGATAAATCAATGCATTCGATAAAACGATTCTGAGCGGAGTTTCGATGTGATATTATTAATAATTTAGTGTGTATGCAGAACATAATTTACGAATAACTTTACAGTATGTCATAACTCGCTTAAGCGTATTAAGATCAGAGCACTCGCTCCACTCAAAATCTAAAAAACGATAATATAATGTGTGGCTACTAATTCTAATCGTAGCAACCCCCCAAAAATTATCCTGGATCCGCCTCTGATTATACGGATCGACTTAAATAATTCATGTTTAAAACGCTATATATTTATATCAATTTCTTCATTTGTTTCGTGTAATTTATTAAGACTTACAAAATTGCAAACTGAACACACAATTGTAGAATACATCGTCTATGAAAAAACAATTAATAAAATTTTATATTTCATTACTTTAACGTTTAACTGTCAATATATATATATATATATATATTAAATATATAGTTTTCAAAACCCGGCTCCTTAAAGGTTTCAAAACCCGGCACCGGTAAACCGGTAGTCCTTCACAAATACGAGTTGTTTACTTCGCGCCTATTATTTGTGATATTATTGTAGTAGCCTCGAGCGTATAGGCTTTCGAATGGGTAAAATGTGTGTAGAGGAAAAAATAAATCTGAGCCTGAATAGATACAATATAAGAACTTTATTAATTTTAATGTTATAATATAATTTTGGTGTGGTAACGCGAGGACGGTGTCGACTGCACTGGCTTTTCCTCTAATTGTTATCTGCGTCGGCACCGACCGCCGTATCGGGAGGGAATAACACACATAAATATACACACATACACAACAACATGTTACAAAAATACAATATTACCACATTATTGATAACGTGTTTCCCTTCCAATCCAAAAGATCTTTGGGAAAAATACAAAGCTGACATGAGTGAAGACATCCTACGTCGTTTGCGAACAACGAATATCAACATGCAATTCACACCAAACGTGTATGAGGCGTTGCTTTTGATCGAGGATGTATGTTTAACAATCGCTAACAAAGGATTGGTGCAATTAGGAATGTGTGCGCCGATTCGACCTACTAATACCGCATATGATCGTGATTTGCAACGTGAAACACAATTTGATATCCATGACTTGGGTACATTTGATGTAAATAATCTTCCAAAATTGGTTTCAGAACAGCACATTGTATATGACACAGTCATGGAGGCAATAAACAATCATAGCGATGAATTGTACTTAATAGATGCGCCCGGAGGTACAGGAAATACTTTTCTCATTTCTATGATATTGGCAAGTATACGATGACAGAAGAAAATAGCACTGGCAATTGCATCATCAGAAATTGCGGCAACACTATTGGACGGTGGTCGAACAGCGCATTCAGCACTGAAATTGCCGTTGAATTTGCAAACTAATGAGATGCCAACATAAAAAAAATTCTGGAATCGGCAAAGTTCTCCAAAAATGATAAATTATCTATGGGAACTATCTATTATGAACTTATCATGTGGGACGAATGTACAATGGCTCACAAAAAAGCTTTAGAAGCGCTTCATTGTACACTGCAAGATTTGAGGGGTAATAGACAGCCTTTTGGTGGAGCAATCATTATATTGTCAAGGGATTTTCTACACTCTGCCAGTGATACCACGTTCAACACCCGCTGATGACCTTAATGCATGTCTCAAATTTTCAGTTCTATGGCGACATGTCAACAAATTGACTTTGAAAACCAGTATACGTGTTCAACTACAAAATGATTCATTCGCCAAACATTTCGCGAAATAATTGCTGGATATTGGGAATGAGAAGTTAGCAATTGACTATTCTACACTATGTATCACATCAGCTAGTAGTACTATAAATTTAGTCATCTTAGTCAAATGTAGTATACCGTTATGTGTACACGAGTATATCGTGTTTCGTATTTGATTTCCATGACAAATAAAATAATTGTTAGAATGTGTGACGATATTACGGTCGTACGAATCAAAATCATTTTTTATTTTATATATTACACATATAATCGCCAAACCTTCTTTGTATTCGATTCCTGTTATGTCATCTATGAAAACAATTAAAATATAAATTCCATTGTGACACTTTAGAATATTGTCGAGAGTGATAGATATTATTAATTATTAATTATTATTATTCAATGCGGATAAGCATTTTTTTTAAATATAATTTTTCTCTTCTTGCGGTTATTACACAAATAAACTGTATGTACTTACTTGTGCATACTGTAGAATTAAACAAAAAAAGGATTAACATTTTTATGATTAAGTAAAATTATGTTCAGCGTTCAATTTCTAAGAATATCAATAACGATACTAAGATAACAATATCAATGACGATACTGCATACGTACTTAACATTACCCACTTTCGAAAAACAGTTATGTGTTTTTTTTAATTTATTTATTTTTTGTTATTCTGTCAGACACTTTATAAGGAAAAAGTACTTTGTTGATCTTAACATGTGTTTCTTTTCTGTAGCAAATTCTATATAATTGCTACTTTATTTTCTACATTCTCCAGTAATTCAATAGTTTACCAATAAGACAATTTATCCTAAAATTACGAAAAAGTTTAAACGAAATTGAAAACGAATTATACATGTATCTGCTAAAATATTAAGATAATGAAAATTTAATAAAGAGTGTTAATTGTGTTAGATTAAATTAAACCATATGTTGCGAACATTATATTCACTTTCTTTTACACACTACCTTTTTTTTTAACTAATCCATTTTATTAAACAAATTAATATCATTGAATGTATTAGTGGATATGATATATCAACACAAATCAATCTATAAGCTAACAATTATAATATAATGTAGGCCATTATAAGTAAATCTAACATGGACGCTTAATAGTATTGTCAGTTGAATTAATTTTTAAAATTATCTGCCCTCAATTAATAACTATATACAATATTTGACCTATACATCGATTCGTGTATAAAATCTATGACAAGTGTATACATCGAAACCAAATAAAAAATATTAAGTTTAAAAACGAATGTGATACCACAAGTGAATATAATATCTTAAGATAAGGTAATATTTGTAGTAACACATACCATTTATACAAAATGCATTTGGCAACATTACATATAAAACTGGACAAGTAAAAAAAAGTGAACTTTAAAAATTATACAGTTTTTGTAAAGTGGTCATTTTACATTTAAATCAAAGTTTTAGGTGAATATAACTGCAAATATTAATATCTAGATAACCCTCTCGCGATATTCAATTTTAATATTCTTAATGTATTTCTGATATTCGTTTTTTTCACTCAGAAAACATGTAAACAGAAATTATATCCTTTAAAATAAGAATTTTCAGGCATTCATTCAGACTTAAAAAAATTGTGAAACAGAGAAAGCAGTTGCTTTCCAAAATATTAGTCAAATACAAATCGTATAATTATATATTTTCCTCGTCGAACCTCTATATATTGTAGGAGCTCGTACACGAATAAAATACAGTTTGTGACAGGAATAATTTAATAATTTAATAAACGCTTAATTTCAAACGAACAATAAAATAACTAACATAACTTAATTTCAAACGAAGAAAAAAATAACTAATAGATGCACACACAATTACAATATTAAGCAACAAACTCGACAATTGAACGTTACAATTAAATACGCGTAGCAACAATGGTCGTGTGCTGGCTAAGACGACTACACACGCACTGAATGACGTATAATAAATCAAGCTACCCCAGAACCCAGGGATGATAACAATCCCGGTGTTCGCGCCATTCACCACCACCACCACTACCAATAAGAGCTTTCAGTGGAACCGGTTTTGTAGTCGCCGTTGCGTTACATCGCCCACCGCTTTGCGCGTATGGCGACGAGTTGTTGGCGGTGCGCGACGATCCGCGCGCCACGTGTATACTGTAACAATTCAGGGATTTTGGGCCGTATACCGTGTATACCCGTTCTACTGATTGTATGTTTCGGAATCATTTACTATATTATCACCGTGATCAGTGAAGTGCGTCAGTCGGTATCTTGGGCGTTCCAAGACCGAAATTGTCTTCGGTACGAAGACGTACGCGTCCGGTGACCAGCGGTCAGTGGTCGACTTTGTTTCGTGTCGCCTTGTATACATACGGTAACAACTTGTTTTCATGCTTGTTTAAACATTTATTACGGACATATGCCCGATTGTGCATATGCTTAATTATCATAATTCACGTGTATTTTGTATGATTTAATTGTTTATTATTTATTATATTATATCTATTGTCTTTTTCCATGTACGTAAGATAATTGTTTGTTAATCGTAAGAACAAATCACCCGTCCTCGTCCACATCGTATATTTCGTCTATCGGCGGTAACACCCGGTATCGTATTATTACTACAATATAATATAATAGGTTTATAATTTTTTTTATCCTTGAAAACGAAATGAAAACAATTATAAACATAATATATAACAGTTATACAACTATTAAGATTTTTATAATTATTTAAATGTTTTAATGCTTTTCGAAAAAAACACTGCGTACGACAATAACAGCCTTTCAGTTAACTGTAAATTTCCAATTTTATGTTTAAAACATAGACCATGTTTGTCATTTTAACTAATACATATATTTCATAAAACTATTTCAATATTTAAGTAACGTGGAAACCTTATAATTATTGTCTGTAATCATATTATTCTTCCTTATGACCAAAGATATTACATATATATATATATATATATATATAAATATTCTGCAAATATGTATATGTGCGAATAGAAATTGTTATGGATTTAGTTAGACCATACAAAACATTTTAAAAATAATAGCGTAAACTGTTGTTTTCCAAATACTAGTCAAATACAGATCGCATTATTCTATATTTTTCTGGTTGATTAGCATAAATATATATTGTATATATGTATTTTTATAATATTTATTGTCTCACATGGTGCGGTTTTTTTTTTTTCTATAATACAATTATATGTTATTATTATAAATCACTAAACTATTTAAAAGATTATGAAAAGTGGAAACTTAATTACTGTTGTGCATATATATAATTACTTTGATTATTACACCAATTTTTATCCTTTTTTAGTAGTTGTGTATCATCTATAATATGTCCATATGATTAATTTATACATTATAATGTGTTTAAACGTATAATACTATTAACTTACATATATAAATATATAAATTAAAAAGATATATGTTTAAAAGTGTTATAATCCAACGTGAAAAAAGTCAGTGACTTTAAATATCTGACGGACTATATTTACAGTTAAATCAATACGCGTTTCTCATCTCTGCTATATATATTTCTATATTTTATTTTTTTTTATTGTATGTACAAATTTTTATAATATAATAAGACGTTATTATATTCAGAGTACATAAGGAAAATGGAAATTTTATAGTTATTGTTTATATTGATTTTATTCGTCTTTAAAGCCAACAAAAAAAAAATATTTGATGTACTTAAGAATAAATATTGTAAAGGAATAAATTAAACCATATTTTGAAAATAGTAGCATAAACTGTTGTTTTCCAAATACTAGTCAAACACAGATCGTATTATTTTATATTTTTCTGGTCGATTAGCATAAATATATATACGTGTAATGGTATGCACACATATCACTATTAATAAAAAACATGAAATTGTTTTCCGTACAACGACTTTAGCTTTGTACATCAACGTATTGTTCTGTTTAATTTGTCGGTGAATTCAACATTGAAGTGAACACACCATCCTAACGTATTTTCTTAATCCTCTTTTCATGGTCAATTATATTCACAGATATAATAGAAAGTTATGTACGAGCAGCAAGGTAAGAAAGACAATATTTTTATTTAAGTTTTATTTTCACGTAATTTTTCTTTATTTTCCTTTATTTTATTAATTATATGACATCTTTCTTAAACAATTCTCGTACTAATATCCCGAATTTTCATAAACATTACATTTTTTAAACAATGTTTAAAAAACATAAAGAAAATGTATACAATATTAATTTGGTGTTGTTCGCTGAACGTACGGGCATGGAGAGATGAAAAAAAACTTTTATTGTTGCGCTGGGCCGACATTTACGAATAATCGATATGAAGTCACGTATGAGAAGGGGGGCTATTGGTTGACATTCCGAACGGTTTTGTAGGAACTTCAAAGTTACAATGTTATAAATTTTTATACTTAATATTGTATTTAAATGTATACCAGAGTTACAATGTTATACATAAATTAATGACATATATGCTTACCACTTTCGTAATCTAAAAGTTAAAATAATATTCGAATTAATTCGTGCTCTTCATATCAACAGAAGACAGTCGATTTTGTTTTAAACTTATTTCGAATAATTGAATATTTGTCGAGTCTGAATACCACATTCAATCAAGTTTATTTTGAAAAAATCATAGTACGTCAAATTAATTAAAAATAAATTACTTTGTGGGAATAACTTTATTTATGTATTACTTACAATTATGTAAATATAGTGTGTACATGTAGCCATAAGCTGGAAATATTTTATTTGAATTTACCGAAAATTGATTAAAATATAGTCTTTTTAGGCTATATCGTGGTCTACATAGTATATGAAAGGGTAATATTTCATCTTCACAATTTCGTATATACTCGTAAACCGTAAACTACAGATATCTGCTCAATGAATATAATTTTTTCAATTGAATAGACTAAAAGTTATTGAGCTTTTATTTGATGTTTGAATTGTTTTATTCAATTTATTTAATAAAATTTTATAAAAATTCAATAAACCCAATCTTCAACATAACAT
Source organism: Schlechtendalia chinensis (assembly GCA_019022885.1). Taxonomy (NCBI): domain Eukaryota; kingdom Metazoa; phylum Arthropoda; class Insecta; order Hemiptera; family Aphididae; genus Schlechtendalia; species Schlechtendalia chinensis. The sequence continues at coordinate 2,626,563 of CM032351.1, read as the reverse complement.
ACACCGTGCTTTAAATTTTATAGACTAATTAAGATTAAAATTACGTTGAAATATGTTTTTGTTTGCAATTTATTTGCAACATTTAGACCAACCCATCAATGAATCAATTAACAAAAAACGAGTTTTGATGACAGACCAAATAATACAGAAACGTTGTTGATTTTCTATAATGTTTTGTAGTTTATTAGTATTTAAATTTCTTTCAACAAAAAAAACTTAGTTGAACGCTATATTTACTTGATCACACATGTTCTTTCGTACACCACTAGTGAAATTAATTTTTTTATTTAAAATCTTCGTCATTTTTCAAAATTCAACGAATAATTTTTAATAAAATTACCATACACCAAAATTTAAAAAAAAACTTAGTGGTATACTGGTTTTCTGCAGAAAATCTAAATGATAGTATCAGTCAGTGGTGTAGATACAGAGGGGGGGTGCAAGGGGTTACACCCCCCAGCACTCTAAAAAAGCTTGTTCTTTTCCTTTAAAATTGTGAAAAATCGTTTCATTGATTTTGTGCACACGAAGCTAAAATTTAATATTCATAAATACATTTATTGTTAATATAAATTAATATTCTAAAATATTAACTATTTATTAATTAAAAATTTCATTCATTCAATAATATTCTAAATTTTAAAAGTTCTTTTGAAAAACCCCCCTAGAAAAAAATCGTATCTACGCCACTCGTATCAGTGAACGTGGACGTGGGTGTAATTGTGTCATAACGGAAAATCGGATACGCGAAATCGATCACGAAAAGAAAAAAGTTGTATTCGGCCCAAAAACATGTATAAGTATGTTAAAAATGTTAAATGCCATTGTAGTGCAGGGTTAAACTATTATCTTTATTAGGGTAAAAATTAGGTAAATACGATTTTAAATGATTTTGAATCATTACAGTTTCCGTGGAACAACCTTTACATGGACATACATAAAATCCAATATCGACTATTGTTGCTGAACATTTAAAAAAATAGTATACCAAACAAAAATCTAACTTACACGTATTCATTATATGCGTGGGAATCACTGAAATCCAAAACAAATAATTTAGTACGGGCAATTATGACTTGAATGTCGTATTTAACAAATAAAAAAAAAGTAAATTAATAAATAATCATCAATTAACACAGTTCTACATCTTCTTATTTCCTCCAAATACTAATATGATCAGATATTGCATCATTCACATATTAGAGGAGTCAAAGATGGTTCTTGGACAAGTCAAAAATGAACGGAGACTAGTAATTATGGCCGGCTTGCACCAGAAGAAACCTGAGACCACCAACACGAAAAATCACGTTAGCTCCCCTCAAAATTGAATCGCAGACCTCGTACGCTGAATCGTATGTTACTACCCTCTCGATCACAGCCAATCCCGTAAGTAAATAAATAAACAAAATCCTTATTAATTTTTGTTGATAAACGAAAAATGTTTATAAAAAATATGTTAACACAAAAATAGAACTTACGTTCTGAATCTCCCGTATTGACATTACCTGAAATCCAACACCAAAAATGTAATACACGCATTTAATATTCGTATTGTCAAACAAATAAATACATAAAATTCGTTATCAAATATTGTTGTTGATCGAATAACACTATATAAAAAAAAAAATTATACAAAAAATTAGCTTACGTGTAAGAAGCTGATCATCGTGAATAACTGAAATCCAAAACCGTACAATTAGTACATGCAATTAATACTCGTAGTATAAAATAAATTACACGAATAACATACGCTTTATTATATCGTAAATTTAACCGTAATCATTGGTATATTTTAACAATTATACGGATCAACCGAAATAATTCATGTATAAAACGCTATATATTTATATAAATTTCTTCAGTTGTTTCGTGTATTTTATTAAGACTTACCAAATTTAAAAGTTATCACACAATTAACGATTTCATCATCTATGAAAAAGCAATTAATGACATTTCATATTTGTAATGTTAATGTAATGTTAAGTTTAACTTTCGATAGTACTATAAATGTAGTCATCTTAGTCAAATGTAGTACACCGTTATGTGTACACGGGTATATCGTGTTTCATATTTGATTTCCATGACAAGTAAAGTAATTGTTAGAACGTGTGACGACAATACCGTCGTACAAATTATTAATTTTTTATTTTATACATTACACATATAATAACCATACCTTTTTCGTATCCGATTCCTAATATATCATCTGTGAAAACAAATAAAATAAAAATTCCATTGGGGCACTTAAGAATATTGTCATGAGTGATAGAGATTATTAATTATTAATTATTATTATTCAAAGCAAGCAAATAGTTTTTTAAATTATAAATTTTACCATCTTGCGGTTATTATACAAAAAAACTGTATGTACTTACGCATGCATTCTGTAGAATTAAACAAAAAAATTATTAACATTTTTCAAATTAAGTAAAATTATTTTCAGTGTTCAACTTCTTATCAATGATGATACTGTATAAGAAAAGAAAAACTATTTTTAATAAACCGTCTCTATCAAATAAAATAAATTATAATATAACTCATAAAACACCCGACCAAGTGATCATTATAATCTACGTTGTAAAACTCTAACATAACATTTTGAATAGAATTTAAAACTATATACATCATAAATTACTAAATTGACAAAAAAACTAAATATACTACAAAAAATTGTTTCCTACGATAAGACTTTCGTAAGATTTTCATGTACTACTAAACCGATTTTAATAGAACTAGCATATGACATTCTACTTTAATAGCTTTTTACGATCAGAAATCCAACAAAATTTTTTTTATTAAAATCGACTAAGTATTTATCGAAATTTTTACTGAAATATAAGCAAACGTTTTCTCTTTATATAAAAGTAAGATAATAATAGATTTCACTTACCATCGATGGCATCCACCTTCGAAACAATCACGATATTTGAAATGATAAATACGTTTATAATAGAAACTCCCATAAAATTCAAATTGAAAGGATTTGTGTCCATCTTGGAAAATAGTAAAATATTACACAAAAATTAGTACACCACTGTACGAATAGCAACATACGAATGACACAAAACCTTTTTTTATTTTTCATAATCGCTAAAATTCAACCTACGTACCCATAAAGTATATATATAACAAATATTTGACTTAATATAGGTGTTTTAGCCTCAACAGGTGTAGCTGTTGTTAAGTAAACATCTTTATAGATGGAAGGAGTGATTTTATGCAAATGAAATATTTAACGACAGTTAGGACTATAATTATGTTGTTTCGTTAACTTACATTGTTATTTCAAGTATGCATTTTGCGTCCTGTCGAATTTAGATCCAATGAGATACATCACATGCTTAAAATGACGACCTCCAAATTTCATACTCAGTCAATGGATTTTATGATTTCGTTCAATCCATTCAACACTACAACTCAAAGACTCACAGACTACACTACTATAAGAGACTTTAGTGGTTTGAACAACAAAAACCAATTCTTCCTTCGCCACTCCATTAGGCAAGTATATAAATTCACAAGACGCATATTTTTGGAATTCAAAAACTTCGATAATTGTCCTAATAAGCACAGAGTCTAAATAATTTTGATACCACATACCCACTATAGTTCCAAAGAGCTAAATATTATATACAATTGATGATTATGTATAATTCGAACTAACCAGCTGAGACTAGACCACGGTTCTTTATGTGTTCGATACATACAATAAAATTATTTATAACACAAGATTCGGTTTATGCGACGTTATATTGTATTAAGATCTATGCATATGCATATTATCTACAAATACCAAACAATAATTACGTTTAACTGTAATACATGTTTATCGATCTTTAATTATTCTAATTTTTTATCCACACAAAATTGCAAATAAACTAAAATTTATTAATAACCAGGAGGTGTGTACACTCCTCGATTTTATAATTCAAAAAGAAAACATAAAGAAAATATTTATTAGCTTAATTCCAACTATGTATTTCTTATTTAGTATTCCAATTAAATGACATACCAGTATTCACTGTAGAATAATAAAAAAAAAAAATTGTTTTGTGCAGATCTAACGAAATACCTTTTAAAAAATCTTTAATCTTGATTTTAGGAAAAATTGTTCATAGTTTATTAGAAATTCTTTACAAAAAAAGTAATTGGAAATTATAACACGCAATTTACGTTTAATGTATGTTAGAACATTGCAATATGATTACTATATAACAAACAAGACCATGTCATGGATACGAAAATTTGACAAAAATTAGCATCGTCAAAAAATCGAGATTCAATTAATAAATAAATAATTTACAATATACATGCATAAAACTTTATTTTTTCAATGATATATGTTTAAAACTTTTCAAGTTAGTTAACGTGATATGAATTATATTTATGTCAAAAAAAAAGTTTGTAAATATTAATTCTGTTTGAATTATATTACATTGTGTATATACATATATTATGAGCCATCCCTTACGACTGCGGATACGTTATCACAAACGAAAATAAGTTTCATCGTGAATTTATTACGCAAATGATAAAATTATTAGCGACCGCTGACGTTCTAAAAGCGAAATACTCATATTTATAGATAATGCAGTAATGGTAATTGTGTTATTAAAACTCTCCGTTCTAATATCACCTGACAGTACGTACTAGTTGAAATAAATATGAATATTTCGAATTACGATAAAATACAATATTCTACGAAGGACCAAATGAGCCTAATATATCGAATCCATTTAATTAGTTCGTTCGTAGACGTAGTACCAACACTACAGGTGACATTACCCATCATCTTTAACTATACAATTGTTGAATTAAATATTTATATATGGATTGCATAATACATTCGAAAATATGGAAATATCAATCCTAAAACTACTGAACGGTGATTTGTTATTGTGAATAATTATTAATTATAATTGTAATAGTTATTTTTTTAAATTCACATATTTATTATTACACTGCGTATGTAATAAGCGAAAAGCATTGCAAATTCAAGCGTTATTTTTTGTATTTTTACATTATATTGTGCGTGTCGACAACCACAGTCTAAATTTAATTTTTACAGTTTTTATTTATTCAACTGTAGCTTCAAGGTTATTCGCTAAGTGTTCGTTGCATCGAATAAAACACCAAAACCGTTTTTTAACATTGTACTTCAATAAGTATAATAATACGATAGCTAACATAAAACAAAAATCTAGACATTTTTTATTCGCAAATAGCGTGATATACAAAGTTTACCATTGTTTTTTCGTTCATTGTGAAACAACGTTTAATAAGATATAAAATGGTATCATTTATCTTAGTCACGTATAGAATGTTCTAAGATTCGTTGTCGGCTCGCATAACTGAATAACGTCTACTAGCCTAAAAAAACGTGTTATTCATATATCGTACAACTCGCGTTTAATACCCGATATTAGATGCGATTGTATCTAATAAACAAATGGTTGTTTTGTATGTTTAAATTATATACTGCAACAGTCGATTTCTTTTATGAATTTTATTTTTGGTTGTGTCAGTGAGTGTGTATTTTAGTTTTCTATGATAATTAAATACTTTATATAGCATAGATAAAACAGTGTTCGTGGGTACATTGCGTTTTGTTAGAAAACTATCATTATCATAGTGGATCCGTAAATGAACATACAGTCGAACATTTTAATAAATATACGGTATTATGATTATATGAATTCATTGTTAATTTTAAGCTAGTAGAGCTCCTTATTTTAATAATTTTAAATACAAATTTGGGTTAATTTGTATGTTTTTGTAATTAGACTTAAATTGTATTTGTTACATTGGTCAATAAATTGATCTCGTACACACGCATGTACACACGTAATTTCACAATTTACAAATCTTTTATTTGCCTCGCCCCAGGTTAAACACTTATGTATACAAATCCGAATATTTTTAAAATACATGAACATTGATGACTGTCTTTACGTCAGCCCTTAAGGAATTTGGACGCGGATACCTCATCCCTCTCAAATACTTCCTTCGTCATGCAACTGAAATGCGGAATATCGGTTTCATGCAAATATTATTAAATGTGTAATGGCTGTGTAATTCTTCTATTGTAAATTTTGAATATTATAATCGATTGAAAAAATGATTTCTTTTGATTAAAATATCGTTCATTTATATGTACTAAGCAAGTCTATGAAATTTTACAGCAATTGATGTTCATCGTTGTTTTTAATTTAGTTATTTGTGTGACTGTGTGTATATGAATATATATACGTAAGGTTGGTCATATAATTAAGTTGTACACATACAACATTTGAATTTGTTGTGAGCTTAAAGTGTATAACAAATTAGTCATACATTTTCAATATCATATTCATAAATTCTGATATGTATATTAGTATACATATAATACATATATTATATATATATATATAAGTTATAAGTGTTACTTAGAGGCGTTTTTCTTATACCATAATTGATCACTGGATTCTTATTGCTGTTTGGGTTATTCAAACAAATTTATAGTAGAATATTTATTGTACGGAAAATTCAATAACCCATATCAATTCTCAACATGTAAGAACACAGTATGATTATTTTTTCTGAAGGAGATAAATTATTACATGGGATACTTAACTGGTGAGAAAATAACATACATAATGTAACTGAAACGAAGAAAATCTGCGATCTCATTATCAATACTGTACAATATTGTTTTACATGCCAATGACGATACGTACTTGTCGAAGAAAAAATCAACTCATTAGACTACACTTATTTGGAGTGTAGATACTTTACGGCGAATCAAAATACGTGAAACGCATTGGGTCGTATATTTTAAACGTATATAAATGAATTATTCCAGTTTGTTGTATTTGAAAAGTTAATTTGTTTATCAAACTAACATATAAAACGTTCATATATGGCACTTGTATAATAAATAAGTGAAATTATAAAATGGGTAAATTTACATTTTAATATTGTATGTATAACATATTATTTAATATTTTTAAGTTTTCTTCACATAACTGATATTACGAACTGGATTTATCGTTCTAGCCTACTGCTCACACAACTTATATTAGTGCGAGACACTACTCAAGAGACGCGGCATATCAAAACCTGATCGGATCCTGGTTGTCCAATGATCATCTGCACTTGTACCTTATATTTTCGAGGATAGGGCACGACTCAGTTATGCGCCCTGTGGGTTCCTGTTTCCTCCATTGGGTCCTGTGGTTTTGTTACAATCTAGCGTCTCTTCCACAACCACCACGTTTCAGTCTAGGTTGGCTTTTCAACCTTCCGGGGCATTTTGCGGAGCTGCAAAACTGATCGGCGTGACATTGAGGCTCCCCGCTCCTGTAGCACCAACTAGGTTTTAAATTAGCGTTGGTTGGTGAATCCGGGACGTTACACACTTCCCACTATTTTAGCTCCCGGGCTGGCTAGTAATGAACCATTTACATTAGTGATGGTATGTTACAAAAATTTTTAGACCTCAATCTCCAAACCGTGCACCTTCTTTTAGTTTTTATGTGCTACTCAGGAGTCACAACAGATGACACCACGGCTGATAATAAGTTTTCGAGTGACTTGCCAATCGACTTAGCGCCGATGAAGACAGATCAAGAGCTCTTACCGTATTTACACATCGATGGACGCAAATTGGGCGCGGTGGACTTAACAGCTTAACCATCATAACGAAACCTAGCGCGCACAAATCAAACACAGATTTGCTCGATCCGTATTTTTACAGTTGTGAAGGTAGTCTCTGCAGTGGGGTCTTAGAGACACTCATGCTACTGTTAGTGCACGTATCATCAGTGAGGCATGCTTCGGGCAATATACGATTCATTGCTCTACCATAATATGGGCTTTAAGGTAGCACTAGCTATCAGCTGCCTATGCACATTAATGTCTTAATACTCAAAGCCAAATGTTGTCCGGAACTTTATCTGAAATTCTGAAGACCCGCCACGGTGGATAACTCGTGGTTCTATCAATTTACCTTGACCAGTACGGTGACCTAGCTCAGGCACTCAACGACGGTGTTGGTCAACCGATGGCGTAGGACATTCACTTCTGCCGCTCGACGATCGCTCTCCCCATGATGTTGCGTCTTAAGGAAATTTCTATTATTTAGTCATCTCCCTCTGCTAGAAGGTGACGATTTGTCAGGCAGCGGGGCCGCAAACGCCATCGGGAAACCCTTGGTCTGCTTTTTCTTATTTTGTATTCGTAACTATTTTCAGAGTTGAAAACCTGCCGTTATCTTTTGTTAACGTGACTGGGTAACATGGCCCGCTCATTGTTTGAGTTCAACCGCCAAGCCGGAGAAACTCAAGCGATGTCATGGCATCGCGCTAAGAATAATCCATACAAGTACCTCCAGTCACATACAAACCCCGTTTGAATTGTTTATAACAAAATTAAAAAAACATTTTATCAGGAAAAATAGTTTTGACAAAATCTTATAGTTAATCGTAAACGTTCAAAACATATAAGATTGTGTGTGGCCAGTAAAAACGAAAATATTAGGGTGTATTAATCAGTATAACCTTTCTCTTTATTAGACATAAACAATATACATATATTGTTTATTATTAATTGTTTGTTTACTTTTCAAGAAGATTTAGTGTTAAACACCATACATTAATGTCAAAAAATACAACAGCATTATTATTATTAATATTATTACTGTCATATTTTTAAATAAACCATTTTCAATTATCCATTTTACATTATCCTATTAAAAAAAAAGGAAATATATTAATCATTTTGTTATATTATGTTGCTGTTGATTATTTTTCATTTTCAAGATTTTATTTAAAAATACGTTTTTAAATATCAATTATGGTTATTTCATATTTTACACTTCAAATTCATTATTTTATATATGCACATATTTATTAATACATATTATAGGTATAAAAAAGTATAGGTATGAACCAATAATGATGTGATGTAAAATTCTCTTAAAAAATAGTTAATATTCGTTCGTCTAAATGAAACGACACTGGATATTTAAAAAATAATAATATTTATGAAACCATTAAAATATTAACCTAAAATAAAAATGATTTGGGAATATCTATAAGGTGGAACTTTTATTCTAAAATAGTTCTAAATTTATAGACGATACAAATAACTATAGATATAGGAACATTTTTACAAAAAAAAGATCGATATATATATTAATTTATTGATAATAACGAAAAAATCATATTTTCTTTTATTAACTTACACTATAGGTTTATATATGATAATAATAATATCATATTAGCACTTGCTATAACATTCTTAAGCTAAGCTAAAATTTATACTTAATATAAATGAGTAATATTAAAAATAACGCTATTATTACGTCTACATAATAAAAGTTTTAACTGTGAAAAAACCATTCCAACTTTCAATTGTCAAGGTTTGACTATCTTCATTAATAATATGATTATCTTCAATTTCGCATCATTCTCCCTATGGTTCTTCCTCTATAACTAACAAAAATAGTTAAGATTCAATTGCCGGTGACAGAATTTTTAAAAAGTTATAAAAGAAATTATTTTTTTTTTTTTATTGAGAAAAAAAACAGAGCTTTAGCTCTGATAAATATAAACTAATTATAAAATAAAAGAAATTAAGTCTCTAATAACAATTTACAAAAGAAAAATGAATATCTAAAATAACGTGCACTTTAATACATTCGTTCCCAGTGGGGTACTAACAGGGGGGATTTAGGGGATAATATTTTTTATGGAAGAATTAATTCCGATATGAGATGTATATTTTTAGTCAATAATATCGGAAAACTAAATTAAAACCACCCCCCCACCCAAAAAATTTAGGTCTAGTACGTCACTGTTCATTCCGTTCGTTTTTGATATCTTATCGCAATACATCGCAATTATTAAAACACGAATATATTTATGTTAACTGAGTTATATGAGATTTATAAAAAATGATGTACTTATGTTTCTTAGATAAATGTGTAAACGAATAACAAATTTTTGATTGAAGACCCGAAATTTTCAACATAACGTCCCGTTTATACACAAACACAGGATTTAAAAAACACATAATCTTCCAGTATTTTAATTTAGGATTTATAAATAGAAGTTCAAATAATTTTTTCTCGCTCTAATGACAATATCATAACACATAATAGATAAGAATAACCAAAATCATCGTCAAATTGAAAAACGCGATTATACAACATTTAAATTAACAAATTTACCCAAAACAAAGTACGAAACCGAATTATGACGGTGTACGAATAAAGACTCGTGCAATATCTCTACAACTATATATTGTATTTAGAATAAAATAAACGTTTAGCAGTCTTAGGATTAATTAATTTTATTCACGAAAATTAAAACCCAACTGGCGAGGGACCAGCGTCGGGCGGCCATCAGGAGCGCCAGTGCGTACCACACAGTTTTCTAGGACACCTAACTGGTGTCGCGCGGACGCCCCCGATCGACCTCCGGGCCGTCGAACACGCTTCGGCGTACGACGCGAGGAGGGCGATGCCGTCGGCAGCGGACGGGCGGCCTTCCTATCTAACCCGAGAGCTGCTCCGGAGAGTGGGTTTTCCCATTGCGCATAAATCGCTGTTAAATTTAAAAATATTAAGATTAAAATTAATTATAATATCCCAAGTCAATATAATACATTAAGGAAAGATAATATTTTTAGTTACACTTACCAGTTTTGCAATAATTTATCGGCTTTACTGATTCAAGACAAAAAAAACACTTAGTAAACTTTGTATTTGTATTATACAGAGTGACTCGCGATAAATTTAAAAAACTTCGGGATGTGATTTTACACCCCTAAAGGGACAAAAATGTTCCTATAAACCCGTGTTCAACTCTCAACTATTTCCGAGAAATTTTACATTTTGTGCTTTTTTGACATTATCAGACTTCAATTTAAAAAAATTACTATTACACAAAAACTGTTAACGCTACAACTAATCCAAGGTAATTTTTAAAATCTACGTTAAATTTTCTGTTAAAAAACATCCTAATAAATCCCTTAAAAGACTTTTTAGTTGCTGTTTAGATTGACAAAATTTTAAATGTTTAAAAAATTTCAAATTTTCGAAAAAGTCTTTGAGCTTTAAGTTATAACAATTCATGAGCTAATACTTAGCAAATTTTATAAAAACTTGTTTATTTAAATAGCTTTCCAACGGAATATCTAGATGTTAGATTATCTAAATTTAAAACTGAGAAATGCGCATACACACGTGAAAAAGCGTATACCGAATTGATTAATGCTGGAATGGGTGAAGGGGTAATAACTCCACAACGCAGTTATTTACAACTCTGAATTATTTTATTTGATAAATAGGCATCTAAAAGGATATAAAACAGTATATGTTAAGTGGTCACTTTACATTAAAATCGACGTTTCAGTTAAATATAACTGCAATTATTATCAACCAATCAACCCTTCCACGTTTTTCATTTTTAATATTTTTAATGAATTTCTAATATTCGTTTTTTTCACTAAGAATACATGTTAACACAAATTATATGCTTTAGAATAGACATTTTCAGGCATTCATTCAGACAAAAAAAAATACATTTTGAAACAGAGAAAGCAGTTGTTTTCCAAATACTAGTCAAATACAAATCGTATTATTATATATTTTCCTCATCGATTTAATATATATTATATATTATATATATAATATTTTCATTCTAAATCCTAAACAGAAATATATCGTAAACACGTATTTATATAATATTTGTCATCTCACATTTTGCGCCTTTACCATAGTCTATAATACAATTAGATGTTATTATATAATTGATTAAACAATTTCAAATTTTATGAAAATTGGAAACTGTATAACTGTGCTTACGTTTATTTAAATCCATTTCTATACACCAACTGTCACCAAAATCTGTATAAATATGAATTAAAAACATATATGCTTTAAATATATGCCATAAATATACATTATGTTTTCAGTTAGAAAATCGCACAACGTATAAAATGAATTCAAGCGCATTAAGAATATAGGATCCGATTATTAAAGTTTATTTCGAATATTTATAATGATATCTTATTCGTTTTAGACGCTATTGTAATCAGAGTAAATAAGAAAAATGGAAAATTTTCAATTATTGTCTATATTGATGTTATTCGTCTTTTTTGGCAAAAAAAAAAAATATACTTAAGAATAAGAATTGTAAAGGATTTAATTAGGTCACAGAAAACATTTTGTTGGCGAACGGCGTTCTTTTCCGAAGACAGTTGACGCCAGTCGCACGTATCCGGGACAATCGGTTGAGGGTTGACAATGATCACACAATATTCAATACATAATCCGTTAATATTTATTATAATACAGAACCTATAAAATCGATACTTAGACAAACTGATAGAACGGATTGGGGGAGACAAGATGGAACACCGCCGTGGAACCGCTGGTGTATCGGGTGAGCTGAGCGAACTGTGGAATGGCTTGAGCTGTTGAAGTCCGGAGCAGGAACAAGATGGTCGGCAGAGCAGCACGAACAGATCGAAAGGGTTTCGATCGCACGAAACGCGAATTATTATCGGGAGTCGTACTTCGGTCGCCGTACGTCTACGGACGACCCAGAGCAGCGTAATGTTAACCGACCAGTTTATAAGCTGGTGCGGTGCACGGTAGAAGAGTTAAAAACTCCTCATGAACAAACGAGCGAACATCAGGCAAGCGAGCGTGCTTGAGACGGGAGGCGGCACAAGAACAAGCGTGCACTCGAGCGGATCAGCAGCAAAAGCAACGTAATACAAAAAGAGCGAGTGGTGGCAGCCGAAAACGGCGGCATACGGAGCTTCCACAGTGTTGCCACCATGCGGAATGATCATATGTTGTCTGGCGAATCCTTGGCCACGACAACGCGCCAAAAGGCATTTATTTCAAACAGTGAGGCGCGAACATACTCCCCCCTTGGAAGTTCCGGCTTGGAAGCTTACAATCTGATTGACATCCAAGGTTGAAGCGTCCTCATTGGTGGAAGAAGTTGAGCAGATCACAACAGACTTCACGCGGTTCCACTAGAGCGGCGACAGGTGGGGTGGGGAACAATGCTTACTATAGCTTGTAACAATAAAACATATTAATCTTAGTGTCTATATATCATTACAAATAATAACAAAAAAAAGTTAAAGCACTGTTAATAACACGAGATAACCAATTCAAATGAATCCTATAAATATACAAAATAATATATAAAAATAAACAAATAAGTAGAAAATAAAATAACAATAAAAAATAAACAAATGAGCATTAAAAAATACAATACCAAAATAAAAAATCATATTATTATTATATCATTGTGTGGTCACACAATCGGTTGTCCCGAGCAACGGCCGACATCCTCAACATGAAGAGCAGGCTGGTCGTGCCAAAAGACCACATACATTTATGCACAAGATATGACGGTGTTAAAACATTATTCGGTCGGCAATACAACTATTTTGACCACCGGTCGAACTAGAATGCCTAGGGCTGTAAAAATCTTTACTACGCGCACTGTCCCATCCGACCCAGGTAGCAATTCTACCACGCGGCCTAACCGCCAAGATAACGGAGGTAGAGATGGGTCCTTTACAACGACCATAGCACCAAGCTTTACATTATCTTGCACGTCTGACCAACGTCCACGAGCTTGGAGCGTGTTCAAATACTCATGGGACCAACGTCGCCAAAAGGACTGGAACACTTGTTGAAGCAATTTCCACCGGTTACGCAGGCTCACTACAACAGTCGGAGCTTCAGGTTCGGGAACCGAAAGCAGTGGTTGCCCGACCAGAAAATGACCGGGGGTTAGACAATCAAGGTCATTTGGATCAGATGACAGCGGGATAAGGGGTCTGGAGTTTAGGGCAGCTTCTACGCGACATAAAATAGTGGAAAGCTCTTCCAAGGTCCAATTCTGGGAACCCATACTTCTGATCAGTAATGACTTGGTAGACTTGACCGCCGCTTCCCAAACTCCGCCGAAGTGAGGAGCACTCGGGGGGTTGAAATGCCAAGAGCAGGCTACACGACTCGAGATCTGTTCACGGTTATCTGGATGGTTAACCATTTTCCGTAACTGTCTTGCCGCACCAACAAAATTTGTTCCACAATCAGTATGGATGGACTTAGGCAAACCTCGTCTTGCGACAAATCGATCAAGAGTAGCTAAGAACGCGTCTGTGGACAAACTCGAAACCAATTCTAAGTGAACAGCCTTGGTGCACAGACAAACGAAAAGAGCAATATAGACCTTATTCAAACGAGCTTTTCGAAGACTGGTCTCTTTCATGGTCAGCGGGCCAGCGTAATCTATGCCTACGGTAGAAAAGGCGCGCGACTCTTGAACTCGAGGCGGTGGGAGATCGGCCATAAGCGGCTGTGGGTTGATGGCTGCTAGCTTCGAGCAAACAATACACGATGTGATCGTTCTATGAATGAGACTACGGACGCCCGGAATCCAGAAACGTCGTTGGATCAGTGACATGAGTAATCTGAGCCTAGCATGACATGCTAATAAATGCCAATGACGAGCGATAAGCTTGGCAACGTGAGATTCCTTTGAGATCAGCATTGGGTGTTTTCGGTCTTCGGAACATCTGGCATGTCTTAGACGTCCTCGTTCATCGCGGAACATTTCAGATCGAAATGTGGCCTCACATTGACCTTCCTCTGTAAACTGGAGCGGAGCAGCGTCTGGTTCTTCGATCTTCCAGAATTTTTCCATGAGCGCTTCCATGGAGGTTGTAGCTGAAACCAACATAGACTGAATACTTTCATCGGTACCCTGGTGAATAGGACCGATCAAGACCCAACCGAATACCGAGCTGTAAGCGGAGGGGAACCCGAGACCTAACGACACCTTCTGATTTTCCCAAACATCTGGAAACACATCAGCACCAAGCAGAAGTTCGACCGGAGCAGGCGTGTCAAATGTCGGATCTGCAAGGGTTAGATGTTCACACTTCATGCGCACCTGGCGGGGCAGTGGCCGAGGTGGCATATCTCCTGTTATTGAAGGTAGAACCCAAACTTGCGCCGTTATGAACGGGGACTGCATATTGCGAGGTTGGATCTGCAACTGGACTGCTCCCTTAACATCCGGTACAGGTTGTCCAGCTAAGCCTGTGACAGGTACTGTCCAGCGCGTAGGACGCAAGCCGAGTCGCGCACAACAATTGTGCGTGACAGCACTGATTTGTGACGCCGAATCAATCAGAGCTCTCACCACTTGACACGACCCACCTATGTCCCAAACATGGACCAGCGCAGTTCCAAGTAAAACAGCAGGTGTAGGACGACTTCCAAGCAACGAGACTTGAGCACGGCCACTCTTTGGTTTCGCAGTGGCGGACGCTTCACGGTGTAGAAGTGCATGGTGTCTACGCGAGCAGATCGTGCACGATGATGGACATGCGTAAGACATATGCGAGTCACTAAAACACACCATACATAAACGGTGGGTACAAACGGTTTCGTAACGCTGATCCACAGAAGCAGATAGAAATTGAACGCAATCTGCTAAACGATGAATGCCCGAGCAGCACGGACATTTATTTGATTTAGCTAGGTGAATCTTGGGCCTGGGTTTAGAAGCTGTCACCAAAGCTGTCCGGTTTTCACATCGAGGACCTGATTTTCTGAGCGGAGCAACTGCGGATCGGCATGAGCTGGTTGCACTTGAAGCGTCTGCGTTATCTAGCACGTGGATACGAGCCTTGACAAATTTAATCAGTCCAGCAAACGATGGATATTCTTCAGTATTTTCGGTCTCGAACAGTTTGCGAGAAAACAAAGGTAAACATTTAAAAGCAATAGAAAATAATAAAAACGAGCTTAAATCCGGTATATTAAGAGAGTTGAGCAAGGCGACTTTCTCGTCGAACGTACTTATGAATCCGTTGAGCACAGGGAGGGTTTCGGACTGAGCAGTCGGAGTGGCCAAAAGCTGATCTACAATAGACGAGGCTAACTTACGAGGCTTGTCAAATCGATCTGATAACGCTGACCAAGCTAAATCGTACGTATCATTGGAAACGGTAATGCCCTTTATAACCTCACGTGGCTTCGACTCAAGACATCCTAGTAAGTAATAGAACTTCTCGACGCTAGGCAAGTCCGTTCGGTTGTCGACTAACGCTACAAATCGGTCGCGAAACACCGGCCAATGATGCAGGTCTCCGTCAAAGGTCGGCAGCGGCAGATCTGGTAGGCGTGCGGTCATACGCTTGATCGAAACATCAGGAAGTGGATCGGTATCACGCGAAGAAGATTGTTCGTTCGAAACACGGCGAACATTCGCAACCTGCATGTCGTTAGTTGAATCAGTCTCTTTGACTTGGGGTCTCAATGAATGCTGAACTGTCGCAGAGACCGAAGCTAAAGGGGCAGTTTCAGGCTTGCCTTGGTTACTAATTAATGTCTTAATCTCATATATGAGAGCACGTAAGTCAATCTCCAGATTCTGAGGAAATTCGTCAGCTAAATCTAAGTCCAGAAGTGCGTCCAATACCGCATCGTTCTCCACTAAAAACCTATCCCACAATTCATCTAAATCCCCAGCTGCGATAAATAACTGTGGCATCAAAGCTGGGTCCGAAGTTGCGCGGATAGAAAGGGAATGAATCTGGCGGATGCGATTACAGCTCGCATCACGCTTGATAACCACACGCTGTTTCGCCCTAATCGCGCGTTCGGTGTCCGACATGGCGAAACAATATGCTGGCGAGCAAATATAAGCGTAATAATAAACAAAACGATCCAACCAAACAAACGAATCAACAAATCGAAAGTATACACGGGCGATCGTAATAATAACCGGAACGTTCGAACAAACAATTCGATGGAACGTATGAGCGAGCGTGACAACACACGAGACGTTCGAATAGAAAACAACTTAATAAATCGAACGTATACACGAGCGAGTGTAATAATAAACAATAACGTTCGGATAAACGATTTGATCGAGCTAACGTATGATCCAGCGTGATAACACACGAGACGTTCGAATAAACAACTTAATAAATCGAACGTATACACGAGCGAGCGTAATAATAAACAAAACGATCCAACCAAACAAACGAATCAACAAATCGAAAGTATACACGGGCGATCGTAATAATTACGTGAAATCGACTACGACAAGCGCGCACGGCAATATCACGATAACACTTATATAGATAATCTGTTAATATTTAACATCACAAATAACATTCTAATGAGAAGGTCGGCACGATAAATAAAAGTCTTAATTGCATATGACTTATTCGTATACGACGAGTATCGCGTCTAATGAGCAATCGACCGCGATATAAACCACGTTATTGGGAAAACCCGTCACATCTTGTACCTAAATATACATGATCAATAGTCACTCACCGAATATACCGTATATGATTGAACACCAAAAGAAACCACGCTCTGCTACCAAATGTTGGCGAACGGCGTTCTTTTCCGAAGACAGTTGACGCCAGTCGCACGTATCCGGGACAATCGGTTGAGGGTTGACAATGATCACACAATATTCAATACATAATCCGTTAATATTTATTATAATACAGAACCTATAAAATCGATACTTAGACAAACTGATAGAACGGATTGGGGGAGACAAGATGGAACACCGCCGTGGAACCGCTGGTGTATCGGGTGAGCTGAGCGAACTGTGGAATGGCTTGAGCTGTTGAAGTCCGGAGCAGGAACAAGATGGTCGGCAGAGCAGCACGAACAGATCGAAAGGGTTTCGATCGCACGAAACGCGAATTATTATCGGGAGTCGTACTTCGGTCGCCGTACGTCTACGGACGACCCAGAGCAGCGTAATGTTAACCGACCAGTTTATAAGCTGGTGCGGTGCACGGTAGAAGAGTTAAAAACTCCTCATGAACAAACGAGCGAACATCAGGCAAGCGAGCGTGCTTGAGACGGGAGGCGGCACAAGAACAAGCGTGCACTCGAGCGGATCAGCAGCAAAAGCAACGTAATACAAAAAGAGCGAGTGGTGGCAGCCGAAAACGGCGGCATACGGAGCTTCCACAGTGTTGCCACCATGCGGAATGATCATATGTTGTCTGGCGAATCCTTGGCCACGACAACGCGCCAAAAGGCATTTATTTCAAACAGTGAGGCGCGAACACATTTTGAAAATAATAGAGCAAGCTGTTGTTTTCCAAACACTAATCAGACATAAATCGTTTTGGTATATATTTCTCACATCAATTAGCTTAAATATATATTGTATATACGTGTAATGATATGCACACATATCACTATTAATAAAAAACACGAAATCGGTTTTCCGTACGACGACGTCAGCATCGTGCATCAACGTATTGGACTGTTTAATTTGTTGGTGAATTCAACAATTGAAGTGAAGACACCATCCCAACATATTTTCTCAATCCTCTTTGCATGGTCAATTATATTGACATATATAAAAGAAAGTCAAGTACGAGCAGCAAGGTAAGAAAAAAAATTATGTTTATTTTTTCTTTATTTTCATTTGATTTTTCTCTATTTTCCTTTGTTTATTTTTAATGACTACTTACTTAATTAATTCTTAATTAAATAATTAATACCCCGACTCTACTTATTTTCATTTAATTATAACCACTTGCATTTTTTTGTAGCATTACAAACGTATTTACATAATATATGTCGCCTCACCTTGTTGGGAATTATTATTTTCTATAATAAAATTAGATTATAATATATTAATCATTAAACTATATCAATGATTATGAAAGGTGAAAACCTTATTATTATTGTGCATATATATATATATATATATATATAAATTTGTTAATTTATACATAATTTCTTTATGTCTACTGTGTGTTTTTTATAATCGTTTTATGTCCATAAGATGTTTGTTCGCGCTACGATCAGGTTTGAATTATCATTTTTTCCCGCGCACGGCTTGCCGGCCCTGTTCATGCTATGATATTCGCGCAGAGGTTATCATTTTGCAGTTGCGATGCGGTCGGTATTGAGCATTGCTATCATAGATCAAGGATTGTATAGATAGAGGACTATATCAATCACCCTGGCATGTAAAATAGTGCTCTCGGTGTCATTCTTTACAACTAATTTTCGGCCAGAGCTGTGTCAGCTGTTATCACTATGTATGATAATAATAATAACTGAATAAAACAATAATTTAAATAACTTTAATAATTTATTTTACATATTTAATTATTGGTTGATGTAATTTCAATTGTTTACTAATGCACATAATAAAATATACATTAATAACAATTAATAACATTTAATATGAATAACTATTTAAGAAACTTGGTTACATATCATTATAGAAATAATTCAATTATAATTTATAACAAATGTTGATCATATTGATATCTATAATTGAATTTTGAAATACTAATCCTGATTGCTAACATTTTGTGAAGTCTTTCAAAACTTTACTAGGAACTTAATAATTATTAGATTTACATGATTTGGATTATTTTTATTTAATTAGTTTTTTTAGATTTGAATTTTTTGCCATATTTGCAATTTTGTCATTACTATTATAATTTTTGTATTTAATCCTCTTAAAATTCTATTAATATTTTTAAAATAAGTAAAAAGATACATATTAACAGTTTTTTTAATAAACATTTATTTGGTATCATGGACATGTGAAAGTTAGATCAGTATTCATTTTTTATAGTTAAAGTTGATTGTTGTGCAATATTATATTTATGAAAAATATCATTAATGCAATTTGAACAGATTATAAGAATTTGTAAGGGCTTCGTTATAACATTACTTCTTAAGCCTGTTGTACAATTATTGCATTTAAGTATTTCAGTTAATTTGTTTTTAATTAAAAATCCAGCTTTATAACTGAGTATCATATCGTTAACATCATTATTCTTATGAATATCTACCACAGTGTTTATATTACAGAAATTTATGTCCACAGGTATTTCAGCACTATAAATTTGATTAGTGAGAAAATACTTTAAATTACTTAACGCGTCAATTTTTTTTATGACAATTAGTTTCATTTTATTTGATTGGAGAAAAATTATTAAGTAATAATGTTTTGAAAGAATTAACAAAATAATCATGATTAGTGTTTCGCTTAAAATGTTGTCTAAATTGACCGAATAAACATTCAATGGGGTCCTGGTTTATATCACGAGGTATGAGGTACTTAAAATTGTTTTTACTTAAACTAGTCCTTAAAGACTTCAGTGCATTTAAACTAACTATCCAGTCTATGACACTTGGTGGTTTAGAGGTTTTCCTTTTTTATCTACAAACTCCATTGATTCAAACACTTTGATTGCCTCGGTATAAAATGAAATATTAAAAAATACCTAAGTAACCTAACCTAACATGGTTGCTACTACGTCGCGAATGACGATTGCTCGACTACAAAATATAACCTCCCATAATTCAATGTTTTCAAGTAATGTTCATTTAGTTGTTTAGTCATGGTCACAGTGTCGCCGAATTCTCCAAATTCGTGTGTTTTCATCATGTGCGGTAACACTGAGAAGACTTCGTAATTCGTATTAAATGGGTCCGAGCCCGTTAAAGCTGTTGTGCTGCTTTCGCCTCTCGGCCGTTCGTGTGACCACTTGTGTTCATATTCATCATCAATTTTTGATCGTCGTGCACTGTCGTGAATTGGATTTTTGGTTAAAAACCACGTTTGTCATTTTGTTGACATGGGGATGCTCGATGAAGATGTGGTCGCCACATATGCCATTTCGTCCGCTTCTTTGTTTCCTAGTATGCCTACGTGCGAGGGAACCCACATAAAGCTGATTTTTTTATTGGTTGAGATTGTAAATTCTATTATATGTTGGATTAATTCATTTTTGCTGTATAGGTTTCTGAGTGATGAGAGAGCACTGAGAGAGTCGCTGATTATTAGAATGGCGTCGTTGTCTATAGAGGGAGCATGTTGGACTGCCAAAAGGATTGCATATGTTTCAGCTGTGTATATGCTGGTGTATGTTGGAAGGCGATAGGTTCTAGCACTGAGGCCTTCAACTACTGAGAAACCTGTACCATTTGTGCTTTTCAACGCGTCTGTATATATATATGGGTGTATTCTGAATAGTGTTTATTTGTTAATTCGTAGAAGTAGGTTCTAATGGCTGAAGCTGTTGTGCTATTTTTATTATGTTCGCACAGTGTTGTGTTTATATCGGGCATCCATAACCACGTGGCGGATGAAGAAAATGGAATTTTATTGATTAGTGCTATGTCAATGTCGGTTTCTTCTTTTATGTTTTTGAAGTTTTCAAAGATGGTGGTTGGAGTATTTGATGTATTTGTTTGGAAGTTGCTATGGAAGTTGGAGGAGGATATGTGGTTTGGTAGATTTTTGGTTTTGATAATATATTTAGCAATATTCATGTTGCGTATAATTTGCAGGGGAGTTTCACCAGCATTACACAGTACACTGTCTATAGGACTAGTTCTGAAGGCACCCGTAGAAAGACGTATCCCTTGATTATGTATCGAATTAAGTGAATTTAATGTGCTCTTTTTCGCTGGATTGTATATAGTCGAGCCATAATTGATAATTGAGAGTATTAGTGATTTGTATATTGTAATGAGACTATTCTGGTCTGATCCCCAAGATAGGTGGGATAGTACTTTAATAATGTTCATTCTGGACGTACAAGTTGATTTTAGTTTTTTAATATGGGGTTTCCACGAGAGTTTTTGGTCGAATGTTAGTCCAAGGATGTGAATATTTTTTGAGAAAAATAACAGCGTGCTGTTGAATATAATATGAGGTATTGGGTTCTTTTTTTTATTGTTAAATATGATACACTGCGTTTTAGAGGCAGATAAATTAAAGCCAGTTTTGGAGGACCATTGTGACAGAGAGTTGAGTGACTCTTGAAGGATTCTTGTGGTGGTTTCGATATTTGTTCCACTACAATATATATTGCAGTCGTCTGCGAAGAGCTTGTATTTTATGGGCATGAGGAAGTTATTCCCGATATCATTTATTGCCACAAGGAACAGTGTGACGCTAAGTGCTGATCCTTGAGGGAGGCCATTTTAAATATGGTGTAAACTGGAAGTTGAGTTTTGTATTCTTACTCTTAAGGAGCGATTCCACAAAAAGTTTGCTAGAAATTTTAACATGTGTCCATTTATTTTCCATTTTTTTAAGATTAGTAACACTCTGTTTCTCCACACCATATCATAAGCCTTTTGTATATCGAGTGATATCAGTATAAGATGTTGGTTTTTTTTAATGGCTGAGCAAATGTCACTGTGGAGCGTTGTAAGGTTATCTAAGGTGGAGTGATTGCGTCTGAAACCACATTGGTGTCTAGATAGGAGTTTGGACGATTCAAGGAACCAAACTAGTCGTCTATTGATTATTTTTTCCAAAACTTTGCTCATAGTGTTGATAAGTGATATTGGTCTATAGTTTTGAATTTCGAATTTGTTTTTTTCAGGTTTGGGGATGGGGACTACTCTAGCATTTCGCCACTGATTGGGAAAAACTCCGTGGATCCATATGGTGTTATAAATAAGGAGAAATGTTTTTATTCCATTTTTGGGGAGATTTGGAATGAATAGATATGGGATATTATCCGGTCCTGGACTTTTACTTTTGCTGTTATTTAGTGTATTATGTAATGCTGTGATATTGAAAGGTAGGTTAAAATCATGGTCATATATTTCAGTGTTGAATTTTTCGATGGAGTTGTTGGAATTTTTGTGTGCTAGGAATTCTTTAGGATAATTTTGGTCGTTGTTGTTTTTTTGAAAAAGATGAGCAAAAGCTTCAGTAATGTTGGTTGGAGATGTTATTATTTCTTGGTTATAGATTAAACGGTCTGGGAACTGGCTAAATTTATTTCCTTTAAGTATTCGTATTTTGTTTCATAGAGATTTAGGATCTGATTTGAGGTTGATAGAAGAAGTAAATTTCTGCCATGACTGTGTTTTACTTTTTTTTGTTATGAACCTAGCTTTTGCTCTAGTTTTTTTAAGTAGAAAATGGTCAGTTAGAGATTTAGTTTTCTTAAAACGGTTGAGTGCTTTTTTGTATTATTTAATAGCTTGGTGGCAGTCTTCATTCCACCATGGTGGCGCTCTATTTCCTTTGGGTTTAAGTTTTGTTCCTATTGCTATATTTGCCGAGTTTAATATTATGTTGGTAAAAGTTAGGACTATTGAGTCGATATGTTCTTGGTTGACGTTTGTTCCTATTTCAATCGGGTTTGTGTTAAGGTCTTGGTCTATCAATTCCGAGAAAAGTTCCCAGTTTGGTTTGTTGAGATTCCATTTTGATGAAGGTTCAAAGGTACCACTTTCTTTATGTATTTGGATTTCTATAAGTCAATGATCACTGCTACTATATGAGGTTAGTACGTGCCAGTCCAATGTAATAGCCATAGTAGAATTAGTGATTGATAGGTCAATGGCTGAAAGAGATCCGTTGGAGCTGTTATATGTATTGTATTGCGGTCATAATTAATGACATATATACTTACTTTCTTGGTACACTTAAAGTTAAAATAATATTAGATATTAATTCGTGTTCTTCATATCAACAAAAGCCAGTCGATTGTGTTTTAAACTAATTTCGAATAATTGAATATTTGTCGAGTTTGAGTATCACATTAAATCATGTTTATTTTGAAAAAATCATGGTACGCAAACTAATTATAAAATAAATTACTTTGTGGCAATAACTTTTATTATAAATTAATGACATATATATTTACTTTTTTGGTAATCTTAAAGTTAAAATAATATTAGATATTAATTCGTGCTCTTCATATCAACAGAAGCCAGTCGATTGTGTTTTAAACTAATTTCGAATAATTGAATATTTGTCGAGTTTGAGTATCACATTAAATCATGTTTATTTTGAAAAAATCATGGTACAACAAACTAATTAAAAATAAATTACTTCTTGGGAATAACTTTATTTATGCATTACTTACAATTATGTAAATATAGTGTGAACAGGTAACCATAAGCTAGAAATATTTAATTTGAATTTACCGAATATTAATTAAAATGTAGTCTTTATGAGCTATATCGTGGTCTACATAGTATATGAAAAAGTAATATTTCATCTTCATATATTTCGTATGTACTCGTAAAGCAAATTTTACAAAGATGTGCTCAATGAAAAAGTTTATGAATATTTAAATTTCTTTCAACAAATAAAACTTAGTTGTACGCCATAATTTTGTTGACCACTCATGTTCTTTCGTACACCACTAATGAAATTCATTTTTATATTTAAAATCTTCGTCATTTTTCAGAATTCAACGAATAATTTTTAATAAAAATGTCAAACACCAGAATTTAAAAAAAAAACTTATAGTGTTATTTTGGGTTTGTTGCAAAAATTGTAAATGATGGTATCAGTGGATGTGGACGTGGGTGTGATTGTGTCATAACGCAAAATCGCACACCCGAAATCGGTCACGAAAAGAAAAAAGTTGTATTCGGCACAAAAACATGTACAAGTATGTTAAAAATGTTAAATGCTATTGAAGTGCAGGGTTAAACTATTATCTTTATTAGTGTAAAAATTAGGTAAATACCATTTTGAATGATTTTGAGTTATTGCAGTTTCCGTTGAACAACATTTACATGGACTTACATAAAATCCATTATCGACTATTATTGTTGAACTTTAAAAAAAATAGTATACCGAACAGAAATTTAACTTACACGGTTTCTTTATACCCGTGAGATTCTTTGAAATCCAAAACAAATAATTTAGTACCGGCAATTATGACTTGAATTTCGTATTTAACAAATAAAAAAATAAGTAAACTAATAAATAATCATCAATCAACACAGTTCTACATCTTCTTATTTCCTCCAAACACTAATATGATCAGATATTGCATCATTCACATATTAGGGGAGTCAATGATTGTTCTTGGACAAGTCAAAAATGAACGGAGACGAGTAATTATGACCGGCTTACACCAGAAACCTGTCGCCAACAGCACGAAAAATCTCGTTAGCTAAATTGAATCGCAGACCTCGTACGCTGAATCGTATGTTTCTACCCTCTCGATCACAGCCGATCCCATACGTAAATAAATAAACTCTCTATTAATTTTTGTTGATAAACTAAAAGTGTTTATAAAAAAAAAGTATAACAAAAAAATAGAATTTACTATTTAAATTTCGCACATTAGTTTCATCTGAAAAAAATACAATACCAAAAATATAATACACGCAATTAATACTCGTATTGTAAAACAAATGAATGAAACAAATTGAAACAAAATTCACTAAAAATCTAAAACTATGCGCAGTAAAAAAAATGTATGGGAAAATTTTGAAGTTACAAGAATATCAATTCGATATTTTGGATTGTTATATGATATTTCTTTCGAATATACACGTGGAAAATGGCATACATGCAAATAGCGACATAATAAAGCGAGTATTGAGATTATGGTTTACGATCGGGTCAGAAGCATTGCACGCATGTACACTGTCTGTACATGAACCTACAGGTTTCATTGCGACGAAAATAAATTGATAATTGCCACACGTACTTTGTTTGGCAGAAGGTGATAACGCGATAATATTGTTTCTGTGGTGCTGAGTAAAACTCATAAAACCCAAACAGTGTCTTACAAAAATAAAAATAAATTGAACAAAATACAAAATAAGATTTTGTAAACATGTAAGGGAAAAGTAAATAAGAATGAATTCAAGCATTTAGGTATTTGTCTAATCATTTTTTTTTTTACCTACTCTGAAAAACGATTTTTCTGAATTTATAAGAAACAATATGCGCTAACAACTTCAAAAAATCAACTATATGCCAAACACGCTTATACACCCAAAATATGCACTATTAAAATATATTACTACTTTTATTATTATTGTTATGAAACTGATTTATACTTCACTTGGCATGTTTTCTTATGCAGCAAATAAAAATGAACTTACGAGCTCTGTTTATTACTATTTAATAATACTACTATTTTGTCAGTCGTCAGACATTAAATCCACGATCCATTATTGTTGATTGTTTTTGATTGTAAACGGATTAAAATATATTTTATTAATAAAAAAAAAAGTCAATAGCCACCTACCACTTATTTGAAAAATAATGTCATGATACTATTGGTAAAACTGGTATAATTCAATAATTTTGTGCAATAGTTATTTCAAATTGTCAAATTATTTACGTTCTACAATGACGGAAATACGATTCATTAATTTAGCTGTATTGAGCATACATACACATATACCAGTTGACGTTCATCAAATTATTAACTCATTTTCCAAAAAAAAATATAAAAGAATGGAGTTGGAAGACTGGTCAAAATAAATTTGTTTTTTTTTATTTATAGTTTTTAAGTAAAATGTTAGTAAATTCTGTTAAGGGGCAACAACACTCATATTTATATATGTATTATAGAGCTTCTGCACTTATCCCATGTTTTGAAGGTGTTAATCAAGTACGATTTTAATGTTTAAACATAAATTAATTTATTGATATGTCTAATTTGCATCTACGATTTCTTGAAATACTGACTGAAAAAAAAACTATTAATTATTTAAGTTTTTGGTTTTCACACATTTTTCATTTATAAAATCGAGTAAAATCTATATTTTGTAAAATTCGAGTAATGCATAGCTTATCCTCTCCTCTTTGATTTAAATTTGCAATATTTCTCACCAAAATTATTCTAAGAGGCATATTGAAGGAAGTATGGTCATAAGTTTTCACAAAATTGATAAACTATAGGTTTACGAACTACCACCGCCGAGTTACGGAGAGCAAAGCCATCTCTGGAGCGTTTAATACGTTTTACTTTTGGTGTGGAGGCCTCTTAAGTTATTTTTTTATAGATAAAAATGAAGGAAAATTAATTTTTGTTTTTTTGGATTATGTTAAAAAGTAGAGAACCGCGGGTTGATGTGGATGTCGCTTAAATGAATTACATTAGTAAAGCTTTAGAGTTTTGATATTAGGTACTATAAATTTGAAAACTGATAAATCATTGTATTCGATAAAACGATTCTGAGCGGAGCTTTGATGTGATATTATTAATAATATAGTGTGTATGCAGAACAACATTTACGAATAACTTTACTGTACGTCATAACTCGCCCATAATCGTCTTTTCTGTAATTTTTGGGTAGTTTTTGAGTAATTTTTTTTTAGGCGTTTTTAAGAAAATCGAAAAATGAGCTTTTTATAGTAACAACTAGATAGCATTTGCTACCGGAAAAAAATTAAGCGTATTAAGAACAGAGCACTCGCTCCACTCAGAATCTAAAAAAGGATAGTATATTGTGTGGCTACTAATTCAAATCGTAGCACCCCCCCAAAAATTATCCTAGATCCGCCCCTGATTATACGCATCGACTTTAATAATTCATGTTTAAAATGCTATATATTTATATCAATTTCTTCATTTGTTTCGTGTAATTTATCAAGACTTACGAAATGTCAAACTGATCTCACAGTTGCAGAGTAAATTTTCTATGAAAAAAACAATTAATGAAATTTTTATATTTCATTACTTTAACGTTTAATTGTCAATATATATATATATATAAATGAATTGGTGTCTGTCTGTATGTATGTTATCGATGCCTGGCCAAATCGCAGGATGGATTTTAATAGGAATTTTTCTTACATACTTAGCGTGGTCCTGGGATGGATTTTGTCTCTTAAAAGTTTTCAAAACCCGGCTCCTTAAAGGTTTCAAAACCCGGCACCGGTAAATCGGTAGTCCTTCACAAATACGAGTTGTTTACTTTTCGCCTATTATTTGCGATATTATTGATAACGTGTTTCCCATCCAATCCAAAAGATCTTTGGGAAAAATACAAATATGACATGAGCGAAGACATTCTACGTCGTTTGCGAGCAACGAATATCAACATGCAATTCACACCAAACGTGTTTAATGAGGCGTTGCTTTTGATCGAGGCTGTATGTTTGGCAATCGCTAACAAAGGATTGGTGCAATTAGGAATGTGTGCACCGATCCGGTCTACTAATACCGCATATGATCGTAAATTTGCAACGTGAAACACAATTTGATATTCATGACTTGGGTGCATTTGTTGAAAATAATCTTCCAAAATTGGTTTCAGAACAGCACATTGTATATGACACAATCATGGAGGCAATAAACAATCATAGCGGTGGATTGTACTTCATAGATGCGTCCGGAGGTACAGGAAAAACTTTTCTCATTTCTATGATATTGGCAAGTATACGTTTACAGAAAAAAATAGCACTGGCAATCGCATCATCAGAACTGCGGCAACACTATTGGACGGTGGTCGAACAGCGCATTCAGCATTGAAACTGCCGTTGAATTTGCAAACCACTGAGATGCCAACATCAAAAATTTCTGGAATCAGCAAAGTTTTTCAAACATGTGAACTTATCATATAGGATGAATGTACAATGGCTCACAAAAAAGCTTTAGAAGCGCTTCATCGTACACTGCAAGATTTGAGGGGTAATTGACAGCCATTTGGTGGAGCAATCATTATATTGTCAAGGGATTTTCTACTAACTCTGCCAGTGATACAAAGTTCAACATCCGCTGATGAACTTAATGCATATCTCAAATTTTAAGTTCTATGACGACATGTCAACAAATTGACTTTTAAAACCAGTATGCGTGTTCAACTACAACATGATTCATACGCCAAACGTTTTGCAAAACAATTGCTTGATATTGGGAATAGAACGTTAGCAATTGACTATTCTACACAATGTATCACATTGCCAACAAACTTTTGTAAAATGACACCTACCAAACACGAATTAATTCAAAACGTTTTCCCAAATATCACGCGGAATTATAAAAATCATCAGTGGCTTAGTGAACGTGCTATATTAGCTGCTACGAACAACGATGTCAATTGAATTCACCTGATTTGCCAGGTATGCCACCGCACCTTCTAACATTGAAAATTGGCGTGCCTATTATTCTTCTCCGAAACATCAATCCACCACGACTTTGCAACGGTACAAGACTTTTGGTGAAAATGATTATGAACAATCTCATCGAAGCTACAATTTTGAATGAGAAATTCAAAAGAGAAGATGTACTGTTGCCACGTATTCCAATGATCCCAACTTATACTATTTGAATTCAAACGTTTGAAATTTCCTGTCCGTCTTGCTTTTGCAATGACTATCAACAAAGCCCATGGACAATCGCTGCAACAAGTGTGTGGGCTGGATTTGAGAAATCCGTGCTTCTCATATGGACAACTGTATGTGGCCTGCTCACGTTTCGGAAAATTTTTGATTTATTCATTGACGCACCAGACCGAAAAACGAAAAATATCGTATATCCAAAAGTACTCGAATAGCACTTTGAATATTGCTCCCCATTATGATTGACTATTGGAATATCTTATAGTGCATCGTGAAATATTCTATATTTGACCCTTGCAACTCACGGGTATTCAGCTAGTAATACTATAAATATAGTCATCTTAGTAAATTGTAGTACACTGTTATGTGCACACAAGTATATTGTGTTTCATATTTGATTTCCATGACAAATAAAATAATTGTTAGAATGTGTGACAACATTACCATCGTACGAATCAAAATCATTTTTTATTTTATATATTACACATATAATCGCCACACCTGCGTCGTATCCGGCTCCTAATATTGCATCTGTGAAAACAATTAAAATACAAATTCCATTGTGACACTTTAGAATATTGTCGAGAATGATAGAGATTATTAATTATTAATTAATATTATTCAAAGCAAGCAAACATTTTTTTAAATTATAAATTTGGTCATCTTGCGGTTATTAAACAAATAAACTGTATGTACTTACTTTCGCATACTGTAAAATTAAACAAAAAAATGATAAACATTTTTACGATTAAGTACAATTATGTTCAGCGTTTAATTTCTAAGAATATCAATAACGATACTAAGATAAGAATATCAATGACGATACTGCGTACGTATCTAACCTAAACCACTTTCGAAAAACAGTTATGTTTTTTTTTTAATTTAATTATTTTTTGTTATTCTGTCAACCATTTTTATAAAGAAAATGTACTTTGTTGATTATAACATGTGTTTCTTTTCTGTAGCAAATTTTATATAATACCTACTCTGTTTTCTACATTCTCCAGTAAATCAATAGTTTACTAACATTTTAAGACAATTTATCCTAAAATTACAAAATAGTTTAAATGAAATTGAAAACGAATTATATTTGCTAAAATATCAAGATAATGAAAATTTAATAAAGAGTGTTAATTGTTTTAGATTAAATTAAACCATATGTTGCGAACATTATATTCATTTTCTTTTACACAATGCCTTTTTTTTTAACAAATCAATTTTATTAAACCGTTTTATATCATTGAATGTATTAGTGGATATAATATATCAACACAAATCAATCTATAAGCTAACAATTATAATAGAATATACGCTATTATAAGTAAATCTAACATGGACGCTTAATAGTATTGTCAGTTGAATTACTCTTAAAATTATATGACCTCAATTAATAACTATTTACAATATTCGACCAACACATCGATTCGTGTATAAAATCTATGACATGTGTATATATCGAAACCAAATAAAAAAATATTAAGTTCAAAAACGAATGTGATACTCCAAGTGAATATAATACCTTAAGATAAGATAATATTTGTAGTTACACATACCATTTCTACAATATTCCTTTGGCAACAATACATGTAAATCTTGACAAATAAAAAAAGTGAACTTTAAAAATTATACAGTTTTTGTAAAGTGGTCATTTTACATTTAAATCAAAGTTTTAGGTAAATATAACTGCAAATATTAACAACTAATTAACCCTCCCGCGATATTCAATTTTAATATTTTTAATGTATTTCTGATATTCGTTTTTTTCACTCAGAAAACATGTAAACAGAAATTATATCCTTTAAAATAAGAATTTTCAGGCATTCATTCAGACTTAAAAAAATTGTGAAACAGAGAAAGCAGTTGCTTTCCAAAATATTAGTCAAATACAAATCGTATAATTATATATTTTCCTCGTCGAACCTCTATATATTGTAGGAGCTCGTACACGAATAAAATACAGTTTGTGACAGGAATAATTTAATAATTTAATAAACACTTAATTTCAAACGCACAATAAAATAACTATCATAACTTAATTTCAAACGAAGAAAAAAATAACTAATAGATGCACACACAATTACAATATTAAGCAACAAACTCGACAATTGAACGTTACAATTAAATACGCGTAGCAACAATGGTCGTGTGCTGACTAAGACGACTTCACACGCACTGAATGACGTATAATAAATCAAGCTACCCCAGGGCCCAGGGATGATAACAATCCCGGTATCGTATTATTACTAGAATATAATGTAATAGGATTATAATTTTTTTTATCCTTGAAAACGAAATGAAAACAATTATAAACATAACATATAACAGTTATACAACTATTAACATTTTTATAATTATTTAAATGTTTTAATGCTTTTCAAAAGAAACCCTGCGAACGACAATAATAGCCTATCAGTTTACTGTAAATTTTTAATTATATGTTTAAAACATGGACCATTTTTGTCATTTCAACTAATATATATATTTCATAAAATTATTTCAATATTTAAGGAACGTGGAAATTTTATAATTATTGTCTGTATTCATTTTATTCTTCCTTATGACCGAAGATACTATATATATGTATAGTTAGAAATTATATATTTAAGAATAAGAATTATAATGGATTTAGTTAGACCATACAAAACATTTTGAAAATAATAGCGTAAACTGTTGTTTTCCAAATACTAGTCAAATACAGATCGTATTATTCAATATTTTTCTTGTTGATTAGCATAAATATATATTGTAAATACGTATTTGTATAATATTTAACGTCTCACTTTGTGCGGTTTTTTTGTTCTCTATAATACAAATATATGTTATTATATAAATCATTAAACTATTTAAAAGATCATAAAAAATGGAAACTTTATTACTATTGTGTATATATATAATTACGTTGTTCAATACACCATTGTTCATCCTTTATTGGTCGTTGTACAGCATCTACAATATGTCCATATGATTAATTTGTACATTATAATGTGCTTAAACTTATACTACTATTATCTAATATATATAAATTAAAATCATATATGCTTAAAAATGTTATAATCCAATGTGAAAAAAGTCAGTGACTAATTAAATATCTGACGGATTATATTTGTAGTTTAACCAATACACGTTTCTCATCTCAGCAATATATATTTATATATTTTATTTATTTTCATTGTATGTACAAATTTGTGTAATATTTATATTCGTTTTAGACGCTATTATATTCAGAGTACATAAGGAAAATTGAAATTTTATAATTATTGTCTATATTGATTTTATTCGTCTTTATTGCCAACGAAAAAAAATAAATATTTGATGTAATTAAGAATAAGAATTGTAAAGGAATCAGTTAAACCATACAAAACAATTTGAAAATAATAGCGTAAACTGTTGTTTTCCAAATACTAGTCAAATACAGATCGTATTATTCTCGATTTTTCTGGTCGATTAGCATAAATATATATTCTATTTACGTGTAATGGTATGCACACATATCACTATTAATAAAAAACATGAAATTGTTTTCCGTACGACGACTTTAGCTTTGTACATCAACGTATTGTTCTGTTTAATTTGTAGATGAATTCAACATTGAAGTGGACACACCATCCCAACATATTTTCTAAATCCTCTTTTCATGGTCAATTATATTCACAGATATAATAGAAAGTCAAGTACGAGCAGCAAGGTAAGAAAAACATTATTTTTATTTTCGTTTTATTTTCATTTGATTTTTCTTTATTTTCCTTTATTTTATTATTTTTATGACATCTTTCTTAAACAATTCTCGTCCTAATATCCCGAATTTACATAAACATTACATTTTTTAAACAATTTTTTAAAAACATAAAGAAAATATATACAATATAATTTGGTGTTGTTCGCTGAACGTACGGGCATGGAGAGATGAAAAAATCTTTTATTGTTTCGCCGGGCCGGCATTTACGAATAATCAATATGAAGTCGCGTATGAGAAGGAGGGCTATTGGTTGACATTCCGACCGGTTTTGTAGGAACTTCAGAGTTACAATGTTATAAATTTTTATATTTAATATTGTATTTAAACGTATATAACCATTATCTTATATATATATAAATTAATTAATGACATATATGCTTACTAGTTGTGTAATCTAAAAGGTAAAATAATATTAGTTGTTAATTCGTGCTCTTCATATCAACAGAAGCCAGTCGATTTTGTATTAAACTAATTTCGAATAATTGAATATTTGTCGAATAGAGAGTACGTCAAATTAATTAAAAATAAATTACTTTTGTGGGAATAACTTTATTTATGTCTTACTTACAATTATGTAAATATCGTGTGTATACGTAACCATAGGCTAGAAATATTTAATTTGAATTTACCGAATATTGATTAAAATATAGTTTTTTTGGGCTATATCGTGGTCTACATAGTATATGAAAGGTTAATATTTTGTCTTCATAATTTTGTATATACTCGTAAACCGTGACCTACAGTGATCTGCTCAATGAATAGAATTTTTTCAATTGAATAGAATAAAAGTTATAGAACTTTTCTTTGATATTTGAATTGTTTTATTCAAAAATTAAAATTTAATATACCCAATCTTCAACATAACATACACCGTGCTTTAAATTTTATAGACTAATTAAGATTAAAATTACGTTGAAATATGTTTTTGTTTTTAATTTAATAGCAAAATTAAGACCCAACCCTTTAATGAATCAATTTAAAAAAAAGAGTTTTGATGACAGACCAACTAATACAGAGTAATTGTTGATTTTATAAAATGTTTTGTAGTTTATTATTATTTAAATTTCTTTCAACAAAAAAAACTTAGATGAACGCCATAATTAGTTGACCACACATGTTCTATTAAACACCATTAATGAAATAATTTTTATATTTAACATCTTCGTCATTTTTCAAAATTCAACGAATAATTTTTAATAAAAATGTCTTACACCAAAATTTAAAAAAAAAAACTTAGTGGTATGCTGGTTTGCTGCAGAAAATCTAAATGTTGGTATCAGTCAGTGGTGTAGATACAGAGGGGGGGTGCAAGGGGTTACACCCCCCAGCACTCTAAAAAAGCTTGTTCTTTTCCTTTAAAATTGTGAAAAATCGTTTCATTGATTTTGTGCACACGAAGCTAAAATTTAATATTCATAAATACATTTATTGTTAATATAAATTAATATTCTAAAATATTAACTATTTATTAATTAAAAATTTCATTCATTCAATAATATTCTAAATTTTAAAAGTTCTTTTGAAAAACCCCCCCTAGAAAAAAATCGTATCTAGGCCACTCGTATCAGTGAACGTGGACGTGGGTGTAATTGTGTCATAACGGAAAATCGGATACGCGAAATCGATCACGAAAAGAAAAAAGTTGTATTCGGCCCAAAAACATGTATAAGTATGTTAAAAATGTTAAATGCCATTGTAGTGCAGGGTTAAACTATTATCTTTATTAGAGTAAAAATTAGGTAAATACGATTTTAAATGATTTTGAATCATTACAGTTTCCGTGGAACAACCTTTACATGGACATACATAAAATCCAATATCGACTATTGTTGCTGAATATTTTAAAAAATAGTATACCAAACAAAAATCTAACTTACACGTATTCATTATATGCGTGGGAATCGCTGAAATCCAAAACAAATAATTTAGTACGGGCAATTATGACTTGAATGTCGTATTTAACAAATAAAAAAAAAAGTAAATTAATAAATAATCATCAATTAACACAGTTCTACATCTTCTTATTTCCTCCAAATACTAATATGATCAGATATTGCATCATTCACATATTAGAGGAGTCGAAGATGGTTCTTGGACAAGTCAAAAATGAACGGAGACTAGTAATTATGGCTGGCTTGCACCAGAAGAAACCTGAGACAACCAACACGAAAAATCACGTTAGCTCCCCTCAAAATTGAATCGCAGACCTCGTACGCTGAATCGTATGTTACTACCCTCTCGATCACAGCCAATCCCGTAAGTAAATAAATAAACAAAATCCTTATTAATTTTTGTTGATAAACGAAAAATGTTTATAAAAAATATGTTAACACAAAAATAGAACTTACGTTCTGAATCTTCCGTATTGACATTACCTGAAATCCAACACCAAAAATGTAATACACGCATTTAATATTCGTATTGTCAAACAAATAAATACATAAAATTCGTTATCAAATATTGTTGTTGATCGAATAACACTATATAAAAAAAAAAATTATACAAAAAATTAGCTTACGTGTAAGAAGCTGATCATCGTGAATAACTGAAATCCAAAACCATACAATTAGTACTCGCAATTAATACTCGTAGTTTAAAATAAATTACACCAATAACATAGACTTTTTTGTATCATACATTTAACCGTAATCATTGGTATATTTTAACAATTATACGGATCAACCGAAATAATTCATGTATAAAACGCTATATATTTATATAAATTTCTTCAATTGTTTCGTGTATTTTATTAAGACTTACCAAATTTAAAAGTTATCACACAATTAACGATTTCATCATCTATGAAAAAGCAATTAATGACATTTCATATTTGTAATGTTAATGTAATGTTAAGTTCAACTTTCGATAGTACTATAAATGTAGTCATCTTAGTCAAATGTAGTACACCGTTATGTGTACACGAGTATATCGTGTTTCATATTTGATTTCCATGACAAATAAAATAATTGTTAGAATGTGTGACGATATTACCGTCGTACGAATCAAAATCATTTTTTATTTTATATATTACACATATAATCGCCACACCTATGTCGTATCCGGCTCCTAATATTTCATCTGTGAAAACAAATAAAATAAAAATTCCATTGTGACACATTAGAATATTGTCGTGAAAGATAGAGATTATTAATTATTAATTATTATTATTCAAAGCAAGCAAACATTTTTTTAAATTATAAATTTTGTCATCTTGCGGTTATTAAACATTTGTTTATACTTACTGTACCCAAACTGTATGTACTTACTCTTGCAATCTGTAGAATTAAACAAAAAAAATTATTAACATTTTTAAAATTAAGTAAAATTATTTTTAATTTAATTTTAAATTACAACAACAAAAAATAGTGGAACTGTTACCATGTCTATTTTGGATATGATCTATATGTTCCTTTTTATATTAATGATCTCAAAATTTATGACAAACATGGACATAAGATATAGTAAAATGTTTTAAAAATCATTGACTCAATACCTTTTCTGTTTGTGCGATATTTGAATTTAAAAAAAAGAACAGTGAATCTGAATAATACAGAGTTTCGCTCAAAATCGTTTTTCAAATAGGTAATAATTTTTTATCCTCTTTCAAATTAAAAACAATATTGCAACTCTTCAAACATCCGACCAAGTGATTATTATAAATAGAACGTTGTAAAACTAGAACATAACATTTTAAGTAGTATTTAAAAATATATACATCATAAATTAATAAATTCATTTCATAATAAAGTCATATCATATCAAATTTATTATCATATCTGACAAAAAATGTTTTCCTACAATAAGACTTTCGTAAGATTTTAATGTACTACTAAACCAATCTTGATAGAACTAGCTTATGACATTCTGTTTTAATAACTTATTACGATGAGAAATCCAACAAATATTTTTTTATTAAAACGATTAAGAATTTCTCGAAATTTTTACTGAAATTTAAGCAAACGTTTTCTCTTTATATAAAAGTATGATAATAACAGATTTCACTTACTATCGATAGCATCCACCTTCGAAACAATCACGATATTTAAAATGATAAATACGTTTATAATAGAAACTCCCATAAAATTCAATTTGAAAGGACTTGTGTCCATCTTGGAAAATAGTAAAATATTACACAAAAATTAGTACACCACAGTACGAATAGCAACATACGAATGACACAAAACCTTTTTTGTATTTTTCATTATCGCTAAAATTCTACCTACGTACCCATAAAGTATATATATAACAAATATTTAAATTAATATGTGGGTTTTCGCCTCAACAGGTGTAGCTATTGTTAAGTAAACATCTTTATGGAAGGAGTGATTTTATGCAAATGAAATATTTAACGACAGTTATGACTATAATTATGTTATCTCGTTAACTTATATTATTATTTCAAGTATGCATTTTGCGTCCTGCCGAATTTAGATCCAATGAGATACATCAAATGCTTAGAACGACAATCTCCTAATTTCGTACTCAGTCGATGGATTTTATGATTTCGTTCAATCCATTTAACACTATAACTTAAAGACTCACAGACTACACTACTATAAGAGACCTCAGTGGTTTGAACAAAAAAAAACCAAATTCCTCCTTCGCCACTCCATAGGGCAAATATATAAATACACAAGACGCATATTTTTGGAATTCAAAAACTTCGACAATTGTCCTAATGAGCACAGAGTCTAAATAGTTTTAATACTACATATCCACTATAATTGCCCTCGGCATGAGCGAGAGGAGATTTGTGACCTCCGCCACTTGGTTTTCTTTTGTCCCGCTTTGGATAACCTCAGGGCCCCACTGCTAGCGCAATTAGTTTCCCTTGGAGTTCCTTTGGATATTATGAGTATTTAAGCGTCTCCCATTCCACGAGTAGTATTCTTAATTGTCGGAATTTTATCGGCAGCTGGTTTTTTTGTGTAAACCCTGTACTTTTGATTTGTTTGTACATTTAACCTAAGTTTAATAATATTGAAAATCGTTGAAGTTAAAAGTAATTTTTGCAAAACTTCCTTTTTAAAAAAAAAAAAAAAATCCACTATAATTTAAAAGGTTTAAATATTATATACGATTGATGGTTATGTATAATTCCAACTAACCAGCTGAGACTAGATCACGGTTCTTTATGCAATCGATACATACAATAATATTATTTATTATACAAGATTCAGTTTATACGACGTTATATTGTACTTAGATCTATGCATATGCATATTATCAACAAATACCAAACAATAATTACGTTTAACTGTAATACATTTTTATCGATCTTTAATTATTTTCATTTTTTATCTACACAAAATTGCATATAAACTAAAATTTACTAATAACCAGGAGGTGTTTACACTCCTCGATTTTATAATTCAAAAAGAAAACACAAAGAAAATATTTATTAGCTTAACTCCAACAATGTATTTCTTATTTAGTATTCCAACTAAATGACATACCAGTATTCACTGTAGAATAACAAAAAAAAATCGTTTTGTGCAGATCTAACGAAATAGCTTTTTAAAAATCTTTAATCTTGATTTTAGGAAAAATTGTTCATAGTTTTCTAGAAATTCTTTTCAAAAAAAGTAATTGGAAATTATAACACGCAATTTACGTTTAATGTATGTTGGAACATTGCAATATGATTCCTATATTACAAACAAGACCATATCATGGATACGAAAATTTGACAAAAATTAGCATCGTCAAAAAGTCGAGATTCAATTAATAAATAAATAATTTATAATATACATGCATAAAGGTTATGGCGTAGGGAAAGTGGCGCGCCCATCGCCCAATGTACAACAGTACATTGCAGTAGCCCTTCCCTGGCCTTTACTGGTTGAGGGAGTCTGGTCCTCCAGGTTGGGGGTTTAGCACAGGGCTGACAACCCTGTCTTAGAAAAAATTTATGGTTATGTTACCAACACAAAATAAGCCTCGGACACAGAGAAACGGTTTTAATTTTGGACACGGAAATCGGAAGGTTGATTTTAAGATAGCGACTTGGAATATATTAAGCCTACATAGGAGTGGTGCATGCCAAAATCTGGTGGAGGTATTAGGGACATATAAAGTTAAAGTAGTAGCTTTACAGGAAATAAGGTGGAAGGGAACAGGACAAGTAACAGTAAAAGATTATGAAATATACTTCTCAGGAATGGCAGACAGACACAGCTTTGGGAGCGGCTTCGCTGTACACAAGTCGATGGTACCACATATTAAAGAATTTAGACCAATTTCGGAAAGGATAACAGTGATGAGAATAAAAAGCAGACCAATAGATCTTATATTAATATGTGTACATGCCCCCACGGACACAAGTGAGGACCACATTAAGGATGCTTTCTATGAAGATCTGGATACAACATATGAAAGGCTGCCAGGAAACGTTATAAAAATTGTTCTAGGAGATCTGAACGCCAAATGCGGAAAGGAAAAACACTTCCTACCAATCATAGGAAGTGAAAGCGTTCATAACACTAGCAATGATAATGGGCTGAGAGTCATATCATTTGCAGCATCCAAGGACATGATTATAAGTAGTACAACCTTCCCCCACAAAGATATACACAAGGTAACTTGGAAGTCACCAGATGGTAAAACAGCTAATCAGATTGACCATGTATTAATACAAAAGCGCTTCAGGTCCTGTATCATCGATGTAAGAAGCTTTAGGGGGGCTGACTGTGATACTGACCATTTCCTGGTATTAGCAACTCTAAGAATTAAATTATTGGGTCATAAAAAACTGGGGGAAAAAAGGAAGACAAACCTCAACGTAGGGGCAATTAAAGACCCAGAAGTCCAACGAAAATTTGGGGAAAAAATGGACAAAAATATTAAATACCTCAACCTCAACCTACAAGATATAGACGCGGACTGGAACAAAGTCAATAAAATTCTTATGGAGACTGCAGAACAAGAAATCGGTTTAATGAAAAAAAAAAAGAATGAATGGTTTAATGAAGTGTGTCGGAAAGCGGTTGAAAAGCGGAAATTATCGAGAGATAGTTTTCTGATGTTGCAAGATCAAAACACAAAGGAGAATTACGAAATAGAACGTAGAAAATGCAAACATATAATTCAAAGGGAAAAAAGGAAATTTCTTAATGGAATATTAGAGGAAGCGGAAAGAAATCGTTCCCATGGCAACGCAAGAAATTTCTTCAGGATCATCAAAAAGCATCAACACTTCAATCCAAGTTTAAAAGCGATAAAAAATACAGAGGGGTGTGTTATTATGGAACCTGGAAAAAAGGCTGAAAGATGGAGAGAGTATTTTATAGAATTACTCAATAGCGATATACCAGCAAACTCTGTAGGGAAGACAGTATTCCAAAAAGCTGAACCTTGGATAGACGATATAACCCAGGATGAAACTGACAAAGCAATAGACAGCCTCAAAAATTGGAAGGCTCCCGGATCAGACAACATCCAAGCAGAGCTGATAAAGTATAGTGGGAAAGAAACTCGGTATTGTTTATTTAAAGTCTGTCAAAAGACATGGCGTGAAGAACAGATGCCTAAAAGCTGGAAGGAGGCCATAATCATACCTCTGCATAAGAAGGGTGATAAAACAGATTGCTCTAATTATAGAGGTATATCCCTGCTAAATACGGCATACAAAGTTTTTTCTAAGGTGTTACTGAGTCGTTTAACACCATATGCAGAAGAGTGCCTAGGAGAGTACCAATGCGGATTCCGCAAAGGAAAATCGACAGTGGATCAGCTTTCAATAATTGGACAAATCATGGAGAAGAAATATGAATATCGTCAGAATTTTTGGCAGATATTTGTGGATTTTAGAAAAGCATATGACAGCATTCATAGAGAGAGCTTGTACAATATTATGGAAGAATTTGGAATACCTAATAAGCTTATATCACTCACCAAAATGTGCATGGAAGGGACAAAATACCAAGTAAGGGTAGACAGCATACTATCTGATGCCTTCACAGTAGAAACTGGCCTTAAACAAGGTGATGCACTATCCCCGCTACTGTTTAACTTAGCACTTGAAAAGACGGTAAGAATGATGCAAAATGCAGAAAATGGGGGAGTAGCGGTCAATGATCATCGAGTGCAGATTCTAGGCTTTGCGGATGATCTGAACATCCTTGGTGAATCACTGGAGGATGTTTTAGATCAAACGATGGCCCTCGAAAACGCCGCAGCAAAAGTAGGGTTATAGATTAATGTGGAAAAAACAAAAATTTTAGAGATTCTCGACAGTGACCCACCTCAAGACGTATTTGAACCAATAGCTTTCGAAAAAGTGGAAGAATTCCAATATCTAGGAGCGATACTTAGTACAAAAAATGATTGGTCACGGGAGATAAATGCGAGGATAGCAAAGGCAGAAAGAGCCTCTTTTGCACTATCAAAATTCTTTAAGTCTAAAGCGCTGTCCAAGAAGACAAAATTAAGGTTGTACACGGCAATAATAAGGCCTACTCTTACTTATGGTTGTGAAGTATGGACAACAACAAGCGTGACGAAAAGAAGACTTAGAACCCTCGAAAACAAAATATGGAGAATGATATGTGGACCAGTTCGGGATGCAAGAACAAATGAGTGGAGAAGAAAATTCAATAAGGAATTACAGGAAGAACTGTGCTTAGCACCAGTCACTAGCTACATAAAAGGACAAAGATTACAGTGGTTTGGGCACATAATGAGAAAAAGCGAAGACGAAATTATTAGGGCAGTGATAGAATGGAAACCAGAAGGGAAGAGACCTCGAGGCAGACCAAAAAAGAAATGGTTTGACGTAGTAGAAGAGGATCTTAAAACTGTGGGAGTAAAAGAATGGAAGGAAATTATCCAAGATCGAGAGAAATGGAGAGACATAGTGTTGGCGGCAAAAACTCTAATAGAGTTATAAACGCCAGTGATGATGATGATGATGATACATGCATAAAACTTTATTTTTTCAAAAATATATGTTTAAATCTATTTTAGTTAGTTAACGTGATATGTATTATATTTATGTCAAAAAAAAAAGTTTGTAAATATTAATTCTGTTTGAATTATATTACATTGAGTATATTCATATATTATGAGCCGTCCCTTACGGCTGCAGTTAGGTTATCACAAAAGAAAATACGTTACATTGTGATTTTATTACGCACATGATAAAATTATTAGCGACCGCTTACACCCTAAAAGCGAAATACTCATATTTATAGATAATGCAGTAATGGTAATTGTGTTTTTAAAACTCTTCGTTCTAATATCACCTGACAGTACATACTCGTTGAAATAAAAATAAAAATAAAGTTACAATAAAGTTGAAATAAAATAAATATGAACATTTCAAATTACGATAAAATACAATATTCTACGAACGACCGAATGATCGTAATATATTGAATCCATTTAATAAGTTTGTTCATAGACGACACATAGTACCAACACTACAGGTGGCATTTAACCATCATCTATAACTATATAATTGTTGAATTAAATATTTATATATGGATTGCATAATTCATTCGAAAATATGAAAATATCAACCCTAAGACTACTAAACGGTGATTTGTTATTATTAATAATTATTAATTATAATTGTAATGATTATTTTTTAAATTCACAAATTTATTATTACACTGCGTATGAAATAAGTGGAAAGCATTGCAAAATTTTAAGCGTAATTTTTTGTTTTTTACATTATGTTGTGCGTGTCCGAACACTACAGCTAAAATATAATTTTCACTTTTTTATTTATTCAACTGTAGCTTCAAGGTTATCCCTCTAGCCTTTGCATCGAGAAAAATACCATACGCGTCTCTTAACATTATACTTTATTAAGTATCGTAGTACGGTAGCTAACATAAAACATATACAAAAAAATAAGTCGATCAAACTTTGCAAGTTTAACAAAGGTTGCATTTAATATTTGCATTAAGTATAACGTAAATATTATGACCTTTTCAATTAAATTCAACAAAAATCCTTTTGATATTTTAATTTATTTAAAACTAGTGGACATTACTAATGATCAAAAGGCAGCCAACTTCAATTGTTTTAGCCAATGTTGCTCTTATTTACCAAATTCTACCGCGGTGCCCTGCTGTGAATACCATGAGGATCTTTTCATTTGGTGGCATAACTTTCCGGGATTCATAGAGATGTTAGAAAATACTTTTGAACAAATTACAGACTGTGCTTTGCCATTATTAATCTTTGTAACATGTAAATGTAAATAGCTATTAAATATTATATACGATTGATGGTTATGTATAATTCCAACTAACCAGCTGAGACTAGATCACGGTTCTTTATGCAATCGATACATACAATAATATTATTTATTATACATGATTCAGTTTATACGACGTTATATTGTACTTAGATCTATGCATATACATATTATCAACAAATACCAAACAATAATTACGTTTAACTGTAATACATTTTTATCGATCTTTAATTATTCTCATTTTTTATCTATACAAAATTGCATATAAACTAAAATTTACTAATAACCAGGAGGTGTTTTCACTCTTTGATTTTATAATTCAAAAAGAAAACACAAAGAAAATATTTATTAGCTTAACTCCAACAATGTATTTCTTATTTAGTATTCCAACTAAATGACATACCAGTATTCACTGTAGAATAACAAAAAAAAATCGTTTTGTGCAGATCTAACGAAATAGCTATTTAAAAATCTTTAATCTTGATTTTAGGAAAAATTGTTCATAGTTTTCTAGAAATTCTTTTCAAAAAAAGTAATTGTAAATTATAACACGCAATTTACGTTTAATGTATGTTAATACCTTGCAATATAATTCCTATATTACAAACAAGACTATATCATGGATACGAAAATTTGACAAAAATTAGCATCGTCAAAAAGTCGAGATTCAATTAATAAATTAATAATTTATAATATACATACATAAAACTTTATTTTTTCAAAAATATATGTTTAAATCTATTCTAGTTAGTTAACGTGATATGTATTATATTTATGTCAAAAAAAAAGTTTGTAAATATTAATTCTGTTTGAATTATATTACATTAAGTATATACATATATTATGAGCCGTCCCTTACGGCTGCAGTTAGGTTATCATAAACGAAAATACGTTTCATCGTGATTTTATTACGCACATAATAAAATTATTAGCGACCGCTTACACCCTAAAAGCGAAATACTCATATTTATAGATAATGCAGTAATGGTAATTGTGTTATTAAAACTCTCCGCTCTAATATCACCTGCCAGTACATACTTGTTGAAATAAATATGAGCATTTCGAATTACGATAAAATACAATATTCTACGGACGACCGAATGAGCCTAATATATCGAATCCATTTAATCAGTTCGTTCGTAGACGTATTACCAACACTACAGGTGGCATTAAACATCATCTATAAATATATAATTGTTGAATTAAATATTTATATATGGATTGCATAATTCATTC
This sequence comes from Schlechtendalia chinensis, assembly GCA_019022885.1. NCBI lineage: Eukaryota > Metazoa > Arthropoda > Insecta > Hemiptera > Aphididae > Schlechtendalia > Schlechtendalia chinensis. The sequence continues at coordinate 2,582,273 of CM032351.1, read as the reverse complement.
GAAAATATGGAAATATCAATCCTAAGACTACTGAACGGTGATTTGTTATTGTTAATTATTATTAATTATAATTGTAATGGTTATTTTTTTAAATTCACAAATTCATTATTACACTGCGTATGTAATAAGTGAAAAGCATTGCAAAATTCAAGCGTTATTTTTTGTTTTTTTACATTATATTGTGCGTGTCGACAACCACAGTCTAAATATAATTTCTACAGTTTTTATTTATTCAACTGTGGCTTCAAGGATATTCGCTAAATGCTCGTTGCATCGAATAAAATACCGAAACCGTTTTTTAACATTATACTTCAACAAGTATAATAATACGATAGCTAACATAAAAAAAAAATCTAGAAATTATTCGTCCGCAAATAGCATGACTAACAAACTTTACCATTGTTTTATCGTTCATTGTGAAACAGCGTCTAATAAAAGTGTTTAAAATGGTATCATTAGTCTTAGTCACGTGTCGAATAGCTCATATACGTCATCAGCTCGCATAACTGAATAACGTTTACTGGCCTAAAAAAAAAATGGTATTCTTATTTCGTACAACTCGCGTTTAATAGCCGATATTATTATTATTTATTATTATTAAATATTCGGATTTGTATACATAAGTGTTCAACCTGGGGCGAGACAAATAAAAGATTTGTAAATTGTGGAATTACATTTGTACATGCGTATGTACGAAGTCAATTTATTGACCAATGTAACAAATACAATTTAAGTCCAAGTACAAAAACATAAAAATTAACCCAAAATTGTATTTATAATTATTAAAATAAGGAACTCTACTGGCTTAAAATTGACAATGAATTCATATAATCACAAACATAATACTGTATATTTATTAAAATGTTCGACTGTATGTTCATTTACGGATCCACTATGATAATGATAGTTTTATAAAAAAACGCAATGTATCCACGAAAGCTGTTTGTCTTATGCTATTTAAAGTATTTAATGATCATAGAAAACTAAAATACACACACTCACTGACACAACCAAAAATAAAATTCCTAAAGATAATCGACCGTTGCAGTATATAATTTAAACATTCAAAACAACGATTTATTTATTAGAGACAATCGCATATAATATCGGCTATTAAACGCGAGTTGTACGATATAAGAATACCATTTTTTCTTTTAGGCCAGTAAACGTTATCCAGTTATGCGAGCTGATAACGAATATGAACATATTCTACACGTGACTAAAACAAATGATACTGTTTTATATCTTATAAAATACGTTTCATCGTGATTTTATTACGCACATGATAAAATTATTAGCGACCGCTTACACCCTAAAAGCGAAATACTCATATTTATAGATAGTGCAGTAATGGTAACTGTGTTATTAAAACTCTCCGCTCTAATATCACCTGCCAGTACATACTTGTTGAAATAAATATGAGCATTTCGAATTACGATAAAATACAATATTCTACGGACGACCGAATGAGCCTAATATATCGAATCCATTTAATCAGTTCGTTCGTAGACGTATTACCAACACTACAGGTGGCATTAAACATCATCTATAACTATATAATTGTTGAATTAAATATTTATATATGGATTGCATAATTCATTCGAAAATATGGAAATATCAATCCTAAGACTACTGAACGGTGATTTGTTATTGTTAATAATTATTAATTATAATTGTAATGGTTATGTTTTTAAATTCACAAATTCATTATTACACTGCGTATGTAATAAGTGAAAAGCATTGCAAAATTCAAGCGTTATTTTTTGTTTTTTTACATTATATTGTGCGTGTCGACAACCACAGTCTAAATATAATTTTACAGTTTTTATTTATTCAACTGTGGCTTCATGGTTATTCGCTAAATGCTCGTTGCATCGAATAAAATACCGAAACCGTTTTTTAACATTATACTTCAACAAGTATAATAATACGATAGCTAACATAAAAAAAAAATCTAGAAATTATTCGTCCGCAAATAGCATGACTAACAAACTTTACCATTGTTTTATCGTTCATTGTGAAACAGCGTCTAATAAAAGTGTTTAAAATGGTATCATTTGTCTTAGTCACGTGTCGAATAGCTCATATTCGTCATCGGCTCGCATAACTGAATAACGTTTACTGGCCTAAAAAAAAAATGGTATTCTTATTTCGTACAACTCGCGTTTAATATTAGAGCGGAGAGTTTTAATAACACAGTTACCATTACTGCATTATCTATAAATATGAGTATTTCGCTTTTAGGGTGTAAGCGGTCGCTAATAATTTTATCATGTGCGTAATAAAATCACGATGAAACGTATTTTATAAGATATAAAACAGTATCATTTGTTTTAGTCACGTGTAGCATATGTTCATATTCGTTATCAGCTCGCATAACTGAATAACGTTTACTGGCCTAAAATAAAAAATGGTATTCTTATATCGTACAACTCGCGTTTAATAGCCCATATTATATGCGATTGTCTCTAATAAATAAATCGTTGTTTTGAATGTTAAAATTATATACTGCAACGGTCGATTATCTTTAGGAATTTTATTTTTGGTTGTGTCAGTGAGTGTGTGTATTTTAGTTTTCTATGATATTGAAATACTTTATATAGCATAGGACATACAGCTTTCGTGGATACATTGCGTTTTCTTATAAAACTATCATATTGGATCCGTAAATGAACATACAATCGAACATTTTAATATTCTTCTTATCGTGTCCGAGATATGGTATAGATGCTTTTTTTATCATATTCCTTTTCTACTCCATTGATTGGCTTTTTGTATAGCCGCGTCAGTTGCTTCCGCCAGATCTTCAGGTGTGCATGACACCGAGTTCAGGGGACATACGAGTATATGTTGTTCCGTTTGTTCACTTCCACATTCGCAATCTACGGTTTCTGTATTGTATCCCCACTTACAAAGATTTTTCTTCGTTCGGGCTACACCCACTCTCAATCTATTGAGTGTTTTCCATGTGTTACATTCACAACGGTATCCAGGTGGAAGTTTTTCCACTTGTTTTATTTTAAAATTTTTGGTTTGGTTTGATGCTATCCATTTTCGATGTCGTTCATGTTCAAGTGATGTTGTGATCTCCGTGGTTGATTTCAAAAAGTTTTACCTTGATTTCAATCTGCTTGGGGCCGGTTGGTAGCCATGGAGTGGGTGCCTTTCATCATTCGTCTGGGCTGTTTTTTGTCCATCACTGGCCACACTTCTTCTGATGTCGGGAGGTGCTATGCCAGCTAGAATTTGTACCGGTGGTATAGGTGTGGGTTTTAAACATCCAGTTATCAAGCGGCATGTTTCGTTTGGAGCTACATCCACCTTTTTCGCATGACACGATCTGCTCCACACTGTGCAAGCATACTCTCCAGCTGAATAGCATAGGGCAAGTGCTGTGGTTCGTAGTAGCTGGGGGTTAGCTCCCCATGTTGTTCCAGTTAGTTTCCTTATTAGGTTGTTTCGTGTTGCGACCTTCATTTTGATTTTTTCACAGTTACTTTTAAAAGTTAATGTCCTATCTAGGGTGATTCCTAGGTACATGGGTGTTTGTGTATACTCAAGATTGGTGCCCCGCCACTGTATTTTAAGTTCCTTTCTTGCTTGCTTATTGTTGAGGTGAAATGCACTTACTTGCGTTTTTGTTGGGTTGGGTTTTAGTGAGTTCTGTGTATAATATCTATCCAATTTCTCCAACGCATGTGTGAGTGTTTGTTCAATTTCACTAAACGTACGTCCTTGTGCAGTTATCGCTAGGTCATCGGCGTATAGGAAATGGCGGGTAGTTTCCATAATGGGCTGGTCATTCGTGTATACATTAAAAAGTATTCGTGCTAGGACACTACCTTGTGGGAGGCCATTCTTTGAATTTCTCCATCGGCTCTTTTGGTCTTGTAGTCTTACGTGGAATCTTCTATTTCGGTTCATTGACTCAATTACTTTCGTCAGATGGTAGTCCTTAGTTATTTTATACACTTTGTCCAATAGTAGGTTATGGTTAACAGTGTCATATGCTGCAGTCAAATCTATAAACACGACTCCGGTTATTTTCTTTGTTTCGAAACCATCTTCGATGTTCTGTGTAAGGTTTAAAATCTGGCTGGTACAGGATTTCCCAGGTCGGAACCCTGCTTGGTTTTTGATTAGGTTCTCTTCTATGACAGGGGTTATTCTGTTCAGGATTAATCTCTCATATAGCTTATACAAATGACATAGTAGCGATATTGGCCTAAAATTCTTTGGTTCGTTTGGTAATTTCCCAGGTTTTAATAGTGCTATTACTTTTGCTTTTAGCCATTGTTTTGGGATTTTCGCTGTTTGACGACATTCATTGAAGAACTTCAATAACCACTCCTGTGTGTTATTCCCAAAGTGTTTTATTATTTCTATTTGTATTTCGTCTATACCGGGGGTTTTACCTTCTTTCATCTGCTTTATTGCATGTATTAGTTCTTCTTTGCTAAAGTCTACTTGCATAATTGATGTTTCATTTTTTTTGTCCTTGGACGTTTGTGTTCTTTTTATTTTGTTTTCGGGTTTTCCATTTTTGAGAAGTGCATGTGCAATTTGGTTTGCTGTTACATTACTATGTTGTCTAAGCGCTTTCGGGTCCCCATTTAGTTGTTTTAAGGTATTCCAAGCTTTTTTGCTGTTTCGGGTCATGTCCATATTTTCTACTAATTATTTCCATTTCTGTCTTCTGTTATCGTTTACCAGATGCATCAGGTTCTGTCCAAATAATATTGTATTAGCAGCGAAAGGATCTCTGTCAAATTCTTGTTTGTATTTTTCGAAAGTCCTTGCCGAGGTTTTGTCAAGTCCCGGCACATATTGTGATCTACATCCTCTAGGAATATGTTTCCTGGATGTTTCTTTCACTAAGTTAACAAATTTATCGTAGTTTGATAGTGTGGTGTCGATTTGTTGGATTTTATTTTCCAGAGCTTCCGTAAATTCCTTTCACCTGACTTTTTTGTAATTAAATCTTCGTTTAAAAGGTACGCTCTGTGCTCTAATGACAGCGTGGGTTTGCAGGCACACTGGTCTATGCTGTGTATTTGGTATTGGTTACCCTATATATTTTGAACTTTGTTGTATAATATTGTTAGACACGAAGATGAGATCTGGGTTGTATCCTATTTTCCAGCGTCCACTATTAAAGGAGTGTGATAGCTTAGGGTCGTGTATCAACGTCAGGTTTTCTGCTTCTGACCATGCTTCCAGCTTTTATCCATCTTCATTTGTTTCAGTATAGCCCCAACTTACACTGTGGCTATTAAAATCGCCTATCACTATATTACTCGTATCTCTTTTAAAGTTTTCGGGGTTTATGAATTCGTATGGTTGGGTTGGAGGTTTGTACACTGATGTTATTGAGCACATTAACATTTTAATAAATATACAGTATTATGTTTGTGATTATATGAATTCATTGTCAATTTTAAGTCAGTAGAGTTCCTTATTTTAATAATTATAAATACGAATTTGAGTAAAATTTTATGTTATTGTATTTGGACTTAAATTGTATTTGTTACATTGGTCAATAAATTGATCTCGTACACACGCATGTACACACGTAATTCCACAATTTACAAATCTTTTATTTGCCTCGCCCCAGGTTAAACACTTATGTATACAAATCCGAATATTTTTAAAATACATGAACATTGATGACTGTCTTTACGTCAGCCCTTAAAGAACTCGGACGCGGATACCTCATTCCTCTCAAATACTTCCTTCGTCATGCAACTGAAATGCGGAATATCGGTTTCATGCAAATATTATTAAATGTGTAATGGCTGTGTTATTCTTCTATTGTAAATCTTGAATATTATAATCGATTGAAAAAATGATTTCTTTTGATTAAAATATCGTTCATTTATATGTACTAAGCAAGTCTATGAAATTTTACAACATGTGATGTTCATCGTCGTTTTTAATTTAGTTATTTGTGTGACTGTGTGTATATGAATATATATACGTAAGGTTGGTCATATATTTAAGTTGTACACTTACAAAATTTGAATTCGTTGTGAACTTAAAGTGTATAACAAATTAGTCATATATTTTCTATATCATATTCATAAATTCTGTTATATATATTAGTATACGTCTTATATATATTAGTTATAAGTGTCACATAGAAGCGTTTTCCTTATACCATGATTGATCATTGGATTCTTATTGCTGTTTGGGTTATTCAAACAAATTTATAGAAGAATAATTATTGTACGGAAAATTCGATAACCCATATTAATTCTCAACATGTAAGAACGCAGTATGATTATTTTTTCTGAAGGAGACAAATTATAACATGGGATACTTAATTGGTGAGAAAATAACAAACATAATGTAACTGAAACGAAAAAAATCTGCAATTGCATTATCAATACTGTACAATATGGTTTTACGTGACAATGACGATACTTACTTGTCGAAGAAAAAATCAACTCACTAGACTACACCTATTTGGAGTGTGGACACTTTACGGCGAATCAAAAAACGTGAAACGCATTGGGCATATATTTTAAACGTATATAAATGAATTATTCAAGTTTGTTGTATTTGAAAAGTTAATTTGTTTGTGAAAATAACATATAAAACGTTTATATATGGCACTTGTATAATAAATAAGTGAAATTATAAAATGGATTAGATTACATTTTAATATTGTATGTAAAACATATTATTTAATATTTTTAAGTTTTCTTCACATAACTGATATTACGAACTGGATTTATCGTTGTAGCCTACTGCTCACACAACTTATATTAGTGCGAGACACTACTCAAGAGACGCGGCATATCAAAACCTGATCGGATCCGGGTTGTCTAGTGATCATCTGCACTTGTACCTTATCTTTTCAAAGATAGGGCACGACTCAGTTAAGCGCTGTGTGGGTTCCTGTTTCTTCCATTGGGTCCTGTGGTTTTGTTACAATCTTGCGTCTCTTCCACAACCACCACGTTACAGTCTAGGTTGGCTTTTCAACCTTCCGGGGCATTTTCCAGAGCGACAAAACTGATTTACGTGACATTGAGGCTCCCCGCTCCTATAGCACCAACTAGGTTTTAAATTAGCGTTGGTTGGTGAATCCGGGACGTTACACACCTCCCACTATTCTACCTTCAGGGCTGGTTAGTGTTGAACCATTTACATTAGTGATGGTATGTTCCAAAAGTTTTTAGACCTCAGTCTCCAAATCGTGCACCTTCTTTTAGTTCTTATGGAGCTACTCAGGAGGCACAACAGATGACACCACGGCTAATAACAAGTTTTCGAGCGACGTGCTAATCGACTTAGCGCCGATGAAGGCAGATTAAATTAGGCGCGGTGGAATTAACAGCTTAACCATCATAACGAAACCTAGCCCGCACAAATCAAACACAAATTTGCTCGATCCGTATTTTTACAGTTGTGAAGGTAGTCTCTGCAGTGGGGTCTTAGAGACACTCATGCTAATGTTAGTTCACGTTTCATCAGTGAGACATGCTTTGGGCAATATACGATTCATTGCTCTACCATAATATGGGCTTTAAGGTAGCACTAGCTATCAGCTGTCTATGCACATTAATGCCTTAATACTCAAAGCCAAATGTTGTCCGGAACTTTATCTGAAATTCTGAAGACCCGCCACGGTGGAAAACTCGTGGTTCTTTAAATTTACCTTGACCAGTACGGTGACCTAGCTCAGGCACTCAACGACGGTGTTGGTCAACCGATGGCTTAGGACATTCACTTCAACCGCCTGACGATCGCTCTCCCCATGATGTTGCGCCTTAAGGAAATTTTTATTATTTAGTCATCTCCCTCTGCTAGAAGGTGACGAGTCCCGCGAGCGATTTGTCAGGCAGCGGGGCCGCAAACGCCATCGGGAAACCCTTGGTCTGCTTTTTCTTATTTTGTATTCGTAACTATTTTCAGAGTTGAAAACCTGCCGTTATCTATTGATAACGTGACTGGGTAATATGGCCCGCTCATTGTTTGAGTTCAACCGCCAAGCCAGAGAAACTCAAGCGATGTCATGGCATCGCGCTAAGAATAATCCGTACAAGTACCTCCAGTCACATACAAACCCGTTTGAATTGTTTATAACAAAATTAAAAAAACATTTTATCAGGAAAAATAGTTTTGACAAAATCTGATAGTTAATCGTAAACGTTCAAAACATATGAGATTGTGTGTAGCCAGTAAAAAAAAAATATTAGGGTGTATTAATCAGTATAACCTTTCTCTTTATTAGACATAAACAATATACATATATTGATTATTATTAATTGTTTTTTTACTTTTTAAGAAGATTTAGTGTTAAACACCATACATTAATGTCTAAAAAACAACAGCATTATTATTATTAATATTATTACTGTAATATTTTTAAATAAACCATTTTAAATTATCCATTTTACATTATCCTATTGAAAAAAAAGGAAACTTATATTATTCATTTTGTTATATTATGTTGTTGTTGATTATTTTTCATTTTCAAGATTTTATTTAAAAATACGTTTTTAAATATCAATTATGGTTATTTCATATTTTACACTTCAAATTCATTATTTTATATATGCACATATTTATTAATACATATTATAGGTATAAAAAAATATAGGTATGAACAAATATTGATGTGATGCAAAATTCTCTTAAAAAATAGTTAACATTCGTTCATCTAAATGAAACGACACTGGATATTTAAAAAATAATAATATTAATGAAACTATTAAAATATTAACCTAGAATAAAAATGATTTGGGAATATCTATAAGGTGGAACTTTTATTCTAAAAATGTTCTAAATTTATAGACGATACAAATAACTATAGATATAGGAACATTTTTACAAAAAAAAGATCGATATATATTTTAATTTATTGATAATAACGAAAAAATCATATTTTCTTTTATTAACTTACATTATAGGTTTATATATGATAATAATAATATCATATTAGCACTTGCTATAACATTCTTAATCTAAGCTAAAATTTATACTTAATATAAATGAGTAATATTAAAAATAACGTTATTATTAAGTCTACATAATAAAAGTTTTAACTGTGAAAAAACCATCCCAACTTTCAATTGTCAAGGTTTGACTATCTTCATTAATAATATGATTATCTTCAATTTCGCATCATTCTCCCTATGGTTCTTCCTCTATAACTAACAAAAATAGTTAAGATTCAATTGCCGGTGACAGAATTTTTAAAAAGTTATAAAAGAAATTATTATTTTTTTTTTTTTATTGAGAAAAAAAACAGAGCTTTAGCTCTGATAAATATAAACTAATTATAAAATAAAAGAAATTAAGTCTCTAATAACAATTTACAAAAGAAAAATGAATATCTAAAATAACGTGCACTTTAATACATTCGTTCCCAGTGGGGTACTAACAGGGGGGATTTAGGGGATAATATTTTTTATGGAAGAATTAATTCCGATATGAGATGTATATTTTTAGTCAATAATATCGGAAAACTAAATTAAAACCACCCCCCCACCCAAAAAATTTAGGTCTAGTACGTCACTGTTCATTCCGTTCGTTTTTGATATCTTATCGCAATACATCGCAATTATTAAAACACGAATATATTTATGTTAACTGAGTTATATGAGATTTATAAAAAATGATGTACTTATGTTTCTTAGATAAATGTGTAAACGAATAACAAATTTTTGATTGAAGACCCGAAATTTTCAACATAACGTCCCGTTTATACACAAACACAGGATTTAAAAAACACATAATCTTCCAGTATTTTAATTTAGGATTTATAAATAGAAGTTCAAATAATTTTTTCTCGCTCTAATGACAATATCATAACACATAATAGATAAGAATAACCAAAATCATCGTCAAATTGAAAAACGCGATTATACAACATTTAAATTAACAAATTTACCCAAAACAAAGTACGAAACCGAATTATGACGGTGTACGAATAAAGACTCGTGCAATATCTCTACAACTATATATTGTATTTAGAATAAAATAAACGTTTAGCAGTCTTAGGATTAATTAATTTTATTCACGAAAATTAAAACCCAACTGGCGAGGGACCAGCGTCGGGCGGCCATCAGGAGCGCCAGTGCGTACCACACAGTTTTCTAGGACACCTAACTGGTGTCGCGCGGACGCCCCCGATCGACCTCCGGGCCGTCGAACACGCTTCGGCGTACGACGCGAGGAGGGCGATGCCGTCGGCAGCGGACGGGCGGCCTTCCTATCTAACCCGAGAGCTGCTCCGGAGAGTGGGTTTTCCCATTGCGCATAAATCGCTGTTAAATTTAAAAATATTAAGATTAAAATTAATTATAATATCCCAAGTCAATATAATACATTAAGGAAAGATAATATTTTTAGTTACACTTACCAGTTTTGCAATAATTTATCGGCTTTACTGATTCAAGACAAAAAAAACACTTAGTAAACTTTGTATTTGTATTATACAGAGTGACTCGCGATAAATTTAAAAAACTTCGGGATGTGATTTTACACCCCTAAAGGGACAAAAATGTTCCTATAAACCCGTGTTCAACTCTCAACTATTTCCGAGAAATTTTACATTTTGTGCTTTTTTGACATTATCAGACTTCAATTTAAAAAAATTACTATTACACAAAAACTGTTAACGCTACAACTAATCCAAGGTAATTTTTAAAATCTACGTTAAATTTTCTGTTAAAAAACATCCTAATAAATCCCTTAAAAGACTTTTTAGTTGCTGTTTAGATTGACAAAATTTTAAATGTTTAAAAAATTTCAAATTTTCGAAAAAGTCTTTGAGCTTTAAGTTATAGCATTTCATGAGCTAATACTTAGCAAATTTTATAAAAACTTGTTTATTTAAATAGCTTTCCAACGGAATATCTAGATGTTAGATTATCTAAATTTAAAACTGAGAAATGCGCATACACACGTGAAAAAGCGTATACCGAATTGATTAATGCTGGAATGGGTGAAGGGGTAATAACTCCACAACGCAGTTATTTACAACTCTGAATTATTTTATTTGATAAATAGGCATCTAAAAGGATATAAAACAGTATATGTTAAGTGGTCACTTTACATTAAAATCGACGTTTCAGTTAAATATAACTGCAATAATTATCAACAAATTAACCCTCCCACGTTATTCATTTTTAATATTTTTAATGAATTTTTAATATTCGTTTTTTTCACTAAGAATACATGTTAACACAAATTATATGCTTTAGAATAGACATTATCAGGCATTCATTTAGATCAAAAAAAAACATTTTGAAACAAAGAAAGCAATTGTTTTCCAAAAAATAGTCAAATACAAGCACATTAAAAATCTAGGATCCGATTATTAAAGTTTATTTCAAATATTTATAATGATATCTTATTCGTTTTGGTATATATTTCTCTCGTCAATTAGCATAAATATATATTGTATATACGTGTAATGATATATGCACATCACTATTAATAAAAAACACGAAATCGGTTTCCCGTATGACGACTTCAGCATCGTGCATCAACGTATTGGACTGTTTAATTTGTTGGTGAATTCAACATTGAAGTGAAGACACCATCCCAACATATTTTCTCAATCCTCTTTGCATGGTCAATTATATTCACAGATATAATAGAAAGTCAAGTACGAGCAGCAAGGTAAGAAAAAAAATTATGTTTATTTTCGCTTTATTTTCATTTGATTTTTCTTTATTTTCCTTTGTTTATTTTTTATGACTTCTTACTTAAATAATTCTTATCCTAATACCTCGAATTTACTTATTTTCATTTAATTATAACCACTTGCATTTTTTTGTAGCATTACAAACGTATTTACATAATATATGTCGCCTCACCTTGTTGGGAATTATTTTTTTCTATAATAAAATTAGACTATAATATATAAATCATTAAACTATATCAATGATTATGAAAGGTGAAAATCTTATTATTATTGTGCATATATATATATATATATATAAATATGTTAATTAATACATAATTTCTTTATGTCTACTGTGTGTTTTTTATAATCTTTTTATGTCCATAAGATGTTTGTTCGCGCTTCGATCAGGTTTGAATTATCATTTTTCCCCGCACACAGCTCGCCGGCCCTATTCATGCTATGATATTCGCACAGAGGTTATCATTTTGCAGTTGCGATGCGGTCGGTATCGAGCATTGCTATCATAGATCAAGGATTGTATAGATAGAGGACTATATCAATCACCCTGGCATGTAAAATAGCGTTCTCGGTATCATTCTTTACAACTAATTTTCGGCCAGAGCTGTGTCAGCTGTTATCACTATGTATGATAATAATAATAACAGAATAAAACAATAATTTAAATAACTTTAATAATTTATTTTGCATAGTTAATTATTGATTTATGTAATTTCAATTGTTTACTAATGCACATAATAAAATATACATTAATAACAATTAATAATATTTAATACTAATAACTATTTAAGAAACTTGGTTACATATCATTATAGAAATAATTCAATTATAATTTATAACAAATGTTGATCATATTGATATCTATAATTGAATTTTGAAATACTAATCCTGATTGCTAACATTTTGTGAAGTCTTTCAGAACTTTATTAGGAACTTAATAATTATTAGATTTACATGATTTGGATTATTTTTATTTAATTAGTTTTTTTAGATTTGAATTTTTTGCCATATATGTAATTTTGTCATTACTATTATAATTTTTGTATTTAATCCTCTTAAAATTTTATTAATATTTTTAAAATAAGTTAAAAGGTACATATTAACAGTTTTTTTAATAGACATTTCTTTGGTATCATGGACATGTGAAAGTTAGATCAGTATTCATTTTTTATAGTTAAAATTGATTGTTGTGCAATATTATATTTATGAAAAATATCATTAATGCAATTTGAACAGATTATAAGAATTTGTAAGAGCTTCGTTATAACATTACTTCTTAAGCCTGTTGTACAATTATTGCACTTAAGTATTTCAGTTAATTTGTTTTTAATTAAAAATCCAACTTTATAACTGAGTATCATATCGTTAACATCATTATTCTTATGAATATCTATCACAGTGTTCATATTACAGAAATTTATGTCCACAGGTATTTCAGCACTATTAATTTGATTAGTGAGAAAATACTTTAAATTACTTAACGCGTCAATTTTTTTTATGACAATTAGTTTTATTTTATTTAATTGGAGAAAAATTATTAAGTAATAAAGTTTTGAAAGAATTAACAAAATAATCATGATTAGTGTTTCGCTCAAAAAGTTGTCTAAATTGACCGAATAAACATTCAATGGGGTCCTGGTTTATATCACGAGGTATGAGGTACTTAAAATTGTTTTTACTTAACCTAGTCCATAAAGACTTTAGTTTAGACGAAACATTTAGTACGTACACGTTAAACGGCGGGTTTGTACAACAGTAAACGAACGAACTTAAAATAAACTTACAAGGAAAACGAAAACGGTATAATTATAATGAGCACACGATGACGAATTTATAAAAATAAAGACAATAAATAAACGCGATGGAGATTCGTACACGGCGACGAGTAAAATGTATATAACAATACACGAATTTCGAACGACGATTTGCGTACATCGACGACAAATACGATCCAACATACAAACAACAGCGAACTGCGGCTTTCTCGAACATTCGCGAAAGAGACCAAATATACAAACACGGCCGTTGCTCTCTTACGTAATATTATAATTATGTGTATATCATATAATAATAATAATAATTACGATATACAAACAAAAACAACGATATGGATATGTACGCGCGTGCAATGCACACCCCCGATCGACCTCCGCGACGTATAATCATAATTGGCGTCACCAGTTATAAATTTTTATATTTAATATTGTATTTAAACGTATATAACCATTATCTTATATATATATAAATTAATTAATGACATATATGCTTACTATTTTGGTAATCTTAAAGTTAAAACCATATTAGATATTAATTCGTGCTTTTCATATCAACAGAAGCCAGTCGATTTTGTATTAAACTAATTTCGAATAATTGAATATTTGTCGAATTTGAATACCACATTAAATCATGTTTATTTTGAAAAAATCATAGTACGTCAAATTAATTAAAAATAAATTACTTTTGTGGGAATAACTTTATTTATGTCTTACTTACAATTATGTAAATATCGTGTGTATACGTAACCATAGGCTAGAAATATTTAATTTGAATTTACCGAATATTGATTAAAATATAGTTTTTTTGGGCTATATCGTGGTCTACATAGTATATGAAAGGTTAATATTTTGTCTTCATAATTTTGTATATACTCGTAAACCGTGACCTACAGTGATCTGCTCGATGAATAGAATTTTTTCAATTGAATAGAATAAAATTTATTGAACTTTTCTTTGATATTTGAATTGTTTTATTCAAAAATTAAAATTTAATATACCCAATCTTCAACATAACATACACCGTGCTTTAAATTTTATAGACTAATTAAGATTAAAATTACGTTGAAATATGTTTTTGTTTTTAATTTATTTGAAACATTAAGACTAACACTTCAATTAATCAATTTAAAAAAGATAAGTTTTGATGACAAACCAAATAGTACAGAAAAGTTGTTGATTTTATACAATGTTTTGTAGTTTATTAGTATTTAAATTTCTTTCAACAAAAAAAAACTTAAATGAACGCCATAATTAGTTGACCACACATATTCTATCGAACACCACTAATGAAATTAATTTTTATATTTAACATCTTCGTCATTTTTCAAAATTCAACGAATAATTTTTAATAAAAATGTCTTACACCAAAATTTAAAAAAAAAACTTAGTGGTATGCTGGTTTGCTACAGAAAATCTAAATGATGGTATCAGTCAGTGGCGTAGACACAGTGGGAGGGTGCAAGGGGTTTACACCCCTCTAGCACTCTAAAAAAGCTTGTTCTTTTCCTTTAACATTTTGAAATATCATTTCATTGATTTTGTACACACAAAGCTAAAATTTAATATTCATAAATACATTTATTGTAAATAAAAATTATTATTATAAAATATTTAATATTTACTAATTAAAAATTGCATTCATTCAATAATATTCTAAATTTTAAAAGTTCCTTTGAAAAATCCCCCCTAGAAAAAAATCGTATCTACGCCACTGGTATCAGTGGACGTAGACGTGGGTGTAATTGTGTCATAACGGAAAATCGGATACGCGAAATCGATCACGAAAAGAAAAAAGTTGTATTCGGCCCAAAAACATGTATAAGTATGTTAAAAATGTTAAATGCCATTAAAGTGCAGGGTTAAACTATTATCTTTATTAGGGTAAAAATTAGGTAAATACGATTTTGAATGATTTTGAGTCATTGCAGTTTCCGTGGAACAACCTTTACATGGACATACATAAAATCCAATATCGACTATTGTTGCTGAACATTTTAAAAAATAGTATACCAAACAAAAATCTAACTTACACGTATTCATTATATGCGTAGAAACCACTGAAATCCCAAACAAATAATTTAGTACGGGCAATTATGACTTGAATTTCGTATTTATCAAATAAAAAAACAAGTAAACTAATAAATAATCATCAATCAACACAGTTCTACATCTTCTTATTTCCTCCAAACACTAATATAATCAGATATTGGACATTCACATATTAGGAGAGTCAAAGATGGTTCTTGGACAAGTCAAAAATTAACGGGTACGAGTAATTATGGCCGGATTGCACCAGAAGAAACATGACGCCACCAACACGAAAAATCTCGTTAGCTACCCTCGAAATTAAAACGCAGACCTCGTACGTTGAATCGTATGTTTCTATCCCCTCGATCACAATCGAAAATACATTTCATCGTGATTTTATTACGCATATGATAAAATTATTAACGACCGCTGAAGCCGTAAAAGCGAAATATTCATATTTATAGATAATGCAGTAATGGTAATTGTGTTTTTAAAACTCTCCGTTCTAATATCACCTGACAGTACATACTCGTTGAAATAAAAATAAAAATAAAGTTATAATAAAGTTGAAATAAAATAAATATGAACATTTCAAATTACGATAAAATACAATATTCTACGAACGACCGAATGATCGTAATATATTGAATCCATTTAATAAGTTCGTTCATAGACGTATTACCAACACTACAGGTGGCATTTAACCATCATCTTTAACTATACAATTGTTGAATTAAATATTTATATATGGATTGCATAATGCATTCGAAAATATGAAAATATCAACCCTAAGACTACTAAACGGTGATTTGTTATTATTAATAATTATTAATTATAATTGTAATGATAATTTTTTTAAATTCACAAATTTATTATTACACTGCGTATGAAATAAGTGGAAAGCATTGCAAAATTTTAAGCGTAATTTTTTGTTTTTTACATTATGTTGTGCGTGTCCGAACACTACAGCTAAAATATAATTTTCACTTTTTTATTTATTCAACTGTAGCTTCAAGGTTATCCCTCTAGTCTTTGCATCGAGCAAAATACCATACGCGTCTCTTAACATTATACTTTATTAAGTATCGTAGTACGGTAGCTAACATAAAACATATACAAAAAAATAAGTCGATCAAACTTTGCAAGTTTAACAAAGGTTGCATTTAATATTTGCATTAAGTATAACGTAAATATTATGACCTTTTCAATTAAATTCAACATAAATCCTTTTGATATTTTAATTTATTTAAAACTAGTGGACATTACTAATGATCCAAAGGCAGCCAACTTCAATTGTTTTAGCCAATGTTGCTCATATTTACCAAATTCTACCGCGGTGCCCTGCTGTGAATACCATGAGGATCTTTTCATTTGGTGGCATAACTTTCCGGGATACATAGAGATGTTAGAAAATACTTTTGAACAAATTACACACTGTGCTTTGCCATTATTAGTCTTTGTAACATGTAAATGTAAATAGCTAATTAGTTTTCATCGAATTCACGTTTTCTGGTCGTTTCTTGAGAATCTATACTTAGGAGATCCTTTATTGGCACGAGGTTAATGAAGTCATTTGCACTTGGCTTACTTCGATTTATATGTATATTTGTTACACTAGTTAGTATATAGTACCAGCAGCATATCGAATCTACCAATTTTGTTAGCATTTAATACTGAAACGCCTCGTAATTGACTATCATAACTGGTTGTTGTATGTGTCAAGACGATTCACGATTTTAGCTCACATAAATTTCAATACTAACGTATACGATTGTAGAATTGCTGATACGCCGTGGTTTGCGGTGAATCAAAATGACTTATGGTTTAACGGAGGCCTGACGATTTGACAACTCTCACGAAATCTTTCCGAAATCTACACAGTGAACACTTTTCGTTACAAAAATTGAATGTGTAGAAAAAAACCGTCTCAAAACACTTTGTGTCCCCCCCCCCATCGGAATTATTTTCGTACAAGCATTTTGAGTATTTGCATTTTTCACTACATCAAGTAGTCGAAAATTTTGTACGAAGTTTTCAACGAATTTGACGAGACAGAAAAGCTACATGCTGCACGAAAAATCATTTATAACTTTAAAAAATATATTAATTATATAATGGTATCTGACCGACCGGTTTCACTTTAGACCACGGTGATTCGTTGTAGTTTTCGTTCGTGGTCTCCAACGTGGCCAGATCCGAGGACATCAAATAGAAATCGTCTCCAGATTAAATACCAACCAAGAACGAGCTGAATGACATCTCGAAATCACGAATCAACTTGTTGGACGTTCGGCTCTTATTATAGAAATTTATATAATTTTATTTAAATAGCGATTTGCTATTTAGCAAATCTAATCGATTTCGGATTATTAAAAAGAACAATATTATATTAATAGATTAATAGTCAAAAGAATAATAAATACAATAAAACTGATATAGTAGATTTATTCGATATATAATAGTATACAATGAGCATACAATTTCAATCACGGAACGGCTATAATGATGTTAATTGTTTTATACACGGCAAATATAATTCAAACACCGCATATTGAAACAAAAAATATAGTATGAAACCTTCTCACGTGCGACCGGAAAACGTTGTCGAGGTCATGTATTTCAAACGACGTTTCCCCACCTTTCAACGCGAAGATTCCAAAAAAAAAAAAAAATCAACGAAATAATAATATATATATACGATTCGTATTATAAACGTTAATAGATAAAATATTAATGCATTTTTTCTCTTTTTTTTTCGAGGGACGGACGAGGGATAGTGTCTACTATTTCGTTAGAAAACCCACTGATGGATTTCAGGTTCGAAATCCCAACAGTCCGGCAGTCCGGCGTGACTAAAGTTGTTCGCCCGAGATTTGCTCCAGCAGAACGTGCCAAGACGGCCTCCGGTACCGCTGGTTGGTCCAGAGACGGCCAAAAACTTTCGTTTTTTGAACAACCTGTGGCTGGTTACCTTGGCATCCACGCCGCCCCAGTTCGAATAGCCCAACGCCTCGAACGGGTACACGCCGTCCCTATCGTTCAAATCGTCCCTGTACACACGCAAGAAAAATAAATTAATAAATACAGAATGTATCTGAAATAGGTTTCACTTGTTAGTTGGTAATACTCGGTTAGGCGAAGAAAGGAAAAACTTTTTTCCGTTGTTTTTTACCTCCAATATTTTAGTCTTGACCTATTTGACGAGTAAATACTCGTTAAATAATATCCAACATTTAAAAAAGCCGATACCATATGATTTCTTGCAAAATTCTACCCTAAAATGATTTGTCACATCATTGAGTTATTTTTAGTTTTACAACTTCAAAATATTATTTTTAAATTTTCTATACGTTTTATTTTAGTGATTATAATAAAAAGAAACTATTTTTTTTTATATTAATTATGGAAATGAATTACTAACCTAAAAGTAATCCATACTACAGGGTCGTTGAAAAATTCTACCGTCACATCATTTTAAGGTAGAAATTTTGCAAGAAGTCACGTGATAAGGGTTATTTTTATTTTTGAATATTATTTAACCAGTAAATAGGTATAAGTCCAAAATATTGAAGATAAAAAAAAGTTTCCCCATTTTTTCGCTCAACAGAGTAAAACCAACTAACGGGTGAAACTTATTTCAGATACAGATTGAATAAAAAATATATACAGACAATGGCGTAATTCAGTTGACTAAATCTTTAGACGATTTTATTGTTTTTTCTTACATTGGAAGTTACGCCAAAAATAAAACTGGATATAACTTGATTTTTCCAAAATTTATACTAAGCCACAACAACATTTTCAAAAGTTGTATTTTATTGAATCGGTGAAAATGATTAATTAAAACGATCGAATTTTGACCGTTCAACTTAATTTTGAAATTGTACTTCATAACAAATACGTAAACTTTTACTAAAACTTTCATGGATTAAAATTTCATTACTACTATTATTATGACTGATGGCGCGTAAAAACAATGCCGTCGTTAATCAAATCATACAATTATTATTGACCAACTCTATGAAAACCCAGTAAATTACAATTATATCATTGAGAAAACAAACATCGTCATAGTTAGCAACTTGGCAAAAGCGTGTTTTATAGCATTTCGTTCAATAACGAAATGATCCGTTTAAACTAATAATCGCTAATACAGTATTGTTTCGTTAATTTGATAAAAACGCTGTCTTTTTTTTTGGGGGGGGGGGGGTTGTATACGATCACAGATCGAGTTTCAAAAACGAGCGCACGCATCATTCAACATTCGCGTTGAAGGATAAAAACTTTTACGCAAATTGAATCCCAAACGGTTTGTAAGTACACCCTACGATCAAGTGAAGACAATTTTTTTTTTGTTCGAAAAAATTACGTTTCCGATGCTATTTTTATTCGATCTACGCGCACTCGTCGGATTCATATGGAATCGTTCTTTTTTTACCTGGACGATATGGCGTTTTCGGCGGAGTACGAAGGGACGCATGACTCGCATCTGGACTCGGGATCGTTGCGGAAATCGTTGGAACGCATCAGGCGCAACATGCTCCGGACGCCCGTCACACTATCGTGGTCTCTGGCGAATATGCGAGCTCGGGGAGTGTCCCGGTATGAAAACCTTAATTAACGAAAAAAATCAAACAAAACGACAACGTAGATCATTTATTCATACAGGCGTTTAAAGTTCGAATTTCGGTACGGATCGGTCGATGTTTGCATATATATATGTATAAATATAATTTTTTTTTTTTTTGACAGGGGCAATTATTGTATCGAGAGCCGAATATACCTGTATATTATATAGTAGTAGTAGAAATCACTATAACGAGCATCGGTTAAAAGAAGATACCGTATAGAACGATCAAATCGCTAGGGCCCATATGATTGTGTACGCTAAATCATACGTTTACAACGAGTATGGTTAGTACGACGAGATACCGGCTACATCGAGCGAAATGCAACGAACTATACCAACGAAATTACGATGACTACGACCTGGTCGTTTCAGATTTTCAAAATTTCAAAATATGTAATTATCAATTTTTTCTTGTTTCTATTGACAGCTATCGATTTCAATTATGTTTGAGTACTAGAAATTAGATTATAACTAAAGTAAAATCGTATGTATATTCCGCTTTGCATTTACAACGAGCACAACCGAACACAACGAGAAAAACTCACCGGTCCTTGGAACTCGTCGTAACCGATTTCTACTGTATTTCGAATTACTGTTAATCGTGATTCCTAAGGCGCGTGAAGATAACGAATAACCAACACTGCAGCGTAGCTCGCAATCGTTTTTCTACAAATCATTTTTGATACAATAATTTCCGTTCTAAAACACGTCCTACTCGAACCGACGTCCGCGGCGTACACGATTCTCGCTATTTTTTTTTTTTTTGTTTTTTTTTGTTTTTCCCTCTCGCTTCGTTCGTCGTACCAATTCCCGTATCGTTCCACCATGTCCTGTTGGCCGCTCGCCACGAATACAGCCGGGAAAAACGGCACGTTGTAGCTCGCCCAGTACGTCTGGCTGAGAAACAGTCCGGTCACGTCCCGCGCCACGACCAGCCCGGGCATCTGTTCCAGGACGTAGAGCAACCCGTTCTTGGACGTTCCGTTCCGGCCCGGCCGGAAAAGCGAATAGTTGATCACCATCCACTGGTTGTTGCACGTGCCGCTGTTGTGTCTTTTGAACAGTTTCGTCCAGGCCAGTCCGTCGGACGCCAGCCGATTCGCCACCATGGCGCGGACGAACGTTAGTATCTGTGTGCCGCACACGTTATCGTCGACGACATTATTTCGATTTACGTAATCTACGTCAGCGTGATACTATGACGACAACAATGTAATGATTGTTTAAATGATTTTTTTTTGTCGTTTTCGTAAATAACATTTAGTGACATCTCCAGATTGTTTTCAGATATATCCATGTGTGTAGTTTTCAGCTGACGTTTCGGACTCCTTTCAGAGCGTAGTTACTTGGTCGAATGTTGTAACTGCGCTCTGAAGATGGACTCTGAAAGGAGTCCGAAACGTCAGCTGAAAACTACACACATGGGTATATCTGGAGATATTAACGATTCATGAAAGTTTTAACACATTCGTAACATTTAGTGATTTAATCGGCTCGTAAATATATATCGTGTTCCGAAACGACTGTTGCATAGTTCGTCTCGCACGATAGCAAATTCAAACAATGTATGATATGATATATATTATAATTACAATATCATGCATGATGTTTATCAAATTACGGTTCATTTCGAAATGTGTCAATAATAATATCCATTGTTACAATTTAAAAAAAAAAAAAGTTGTTCATCATACACTGTACATATATGTATAAAGTATGTAAAAGACCCCACGAACCCCCCCCCCCCATCCACATACGGCATTAGCCAAAACGAACGTAGTGTGAGCGCTCGTGAGTGCTTCAAGCGTTGTAAGTGTCCAAAGCGAACGCACCCGATATATGATACGTTTTGATCTCTCACCTGACCAACCGGCTGAATATTGGCCCACAACTGTGGATTATACACCGAATTAGTGGTTTCCGTAACGGCTAGACCCGAAGAGATCAAGTAAAAATCGTCCAGCGAGTACAAGAAACCGGGATACGAAGTGAATGTCATGTCATGTCCTAACATCATTTGGTTTGTTGATCTGCTCTCCTTGTAATTGAGACGATATCGTTTTTGTATTCTCAGCATTGTCTCGTACCTGGAAACAATCGATGTATCACAATTGTAAAAAGCGTTTAAAACCGAAATAATATCGATTCGCCGAGGAAATATCGTATAATAATAATAATAATAATAATAATGATTATTATTACGTGGGTCGTACGAAACATACTGATGTATGTTATTATAATATAAAATGTCAATACCGGTTCCACGTGACGTGAGAGAAGAGTAACTCTTTGTATCCTGGTAATAGTTGTATGAGAACTGAACTCGACCCCGTACCAACGGTTTTTTACGCGGGTGTGAAGAATTAAACGCGTCACATAGATCGTATAAATCTTTTTGAATGTTCATCCATCTACAAAATGACAAGTAACGGTTTCGTTAATATTTATGATTTTTTTTGTTTTGCCAAGTACAAATTAAAATAGTTATTTAACTATATTACGTTTCTGCAACTACACGCGGGTATCAATACAATCAAGGCCGTAGCAGGAACACATTTTCATTGGGGGGGAGGTTAAAATCTAATCATATATTTTCAATTACTAAATTTAAATACTAGATTATATTGTGTACGATAAAATTGTGTCTAAATGCGGGTTAACATGTGACGTGTAAATAGTGTGTCTCCACCTTAAAAATTTAGTTTAATAAATTCAATTTATTATAACTATTAAAAAGATTCGGAGGGGGTTTAAACCCCCGATCCCTCCACCACTCAAATATGGCCTTGAATACGATAATCAGTGTTCGAATCGGGAAAATTATAGAAGAGACGAACTATGTCACACAAAAAAAAAAAGAGCGTTCTGGAAATTCAAAGAAATTTACTTTGTCGTAACAACGTGAGGGGGCTAGCACATTTTCCCGATTCACAAAACATTTAGAATTCGCGAATTTGGCGCGCAAGACCAAAAAGTTGATAAATACTGCGATTCGAGTTTAGTCCGACAGTTCAGAAATTAAGCTTTACAAAACTCTAGGATTTTGTAAGAAGCAAGGAATTTAATCTAAAAACCAATTAATAATTGAAAACACTTATTTCTTAAATTGATTATTTAAGTTATTCTTATACGTTCAAGTGTTTTAATTTTCTTTTTTTTTTAATGACAGCTTTTATTTGAAAAATTATCCAGAATCGAATTAAATCGAATTTTTTTCAATTAGAAAATTATTTTTAATTACAAAAGATATCAAAAATATTTCAAATGTTTCGAATTAATTTATCGACGGTAACAATGCGATATTGTTGACGAAAATGTCAAACCGCATTTGAAATAAATTAATTTAAAAAAAAAAACCAATCAATATAAGTAAAAACGGACCTTCCGCCCGCGCACCGCCGATCAAAACGATTTCCAATTCACTGACAGCAATAATAATAATAAATAACAATGATATGCGCTTACAAGAAATGTTCCCGCGTTAGAGACCGCGTTCCGTGCACCGCGTTCATCTTGTACCCGTCGTACAGCCCGTCGAGTTGCCTGTACACGAGACCGACCTGCATTCGGGCAAAACGTATTATACGTCGATCGTTACGTAACCGGCCACTCGCCTGATGCCAATACGCGTCCGATCCGTTATTACCGGCCACTCGGGACGCGACCCATTCCGCGTTCGCGCGCAGATGCCCGTTCAGCTTCGCGCACAACGCCGCGCGGCCGTCGCAGAACCCTTCGGCGACGTTGTCCCAGTACGTGTCTATCGAGTCCGCGGTGACGAATCCTTCCAGCAGACCGGCCGCGTACGCTTGCAGCGAATCGTCCTCTCTGAACGACGTGACTACGTCCAGATAATCCCAGCTAGAAAAACACGCGGACCGGTGGGGTCGGTGAACGTTGGAAAGCCGCGCGGCGAACGAATCCGTCGCGCGGGGGGATGGGGGCTCAAATGACGCGGCGGGGTTCGCCCCAGGGTTGTGAACTGTCCGCGAGCCGGAGCCGTGACTTCGCCGGCGCGCGGCATTGCGGTGAGCCAGCCGGACATGGTGGAAAGCCGACGGGACAGAACGCGGCCCGGCAACGTTTGTTCACAGAAGCGTACGGGCCACGCAAATACCGTACCCCGTGGCGTTCGTGCCGCGTGCGTAGGCCGCCTTGCCGACGAACCTGCCGTCCTCCTCGGGCCGTATCGAAACGTTGCCGTCGTCGTCGGCCACGGCGTACAACAGCACGTTGTCGTTGTCGGCGTGCCGGCGGTCGCACCGCGACGTCCGCGCGACGGCCAGCGTCCACCACGCGACGAACGCGACTCTCGCCGCGGACATGTCGACCGTCCGTGTGCCGCGGTTCTCTCGGCCGCGCGCCGTTACTCTCTGTGGCCCCGGCCGGACACGTGCCCGCGTTCCCGTCGACCTCGTTGCCGCCGCTAAACACGGTTAGGAATGCGCACGACAAACGCACAATACCCGTCGTTACAAATGCGTGCCAATTATCTTATTGCGAATCATACAAGCCGTGTTTCGCAATCGTTTTTTATCACGCACACGTCGCGGAACGTAACGATCATCGTGATCAACCGTCATGAAACGGGAAATGATTCGGGACGGCCGAGACACCCCCCCCGTACGGACCTCGATTCCCCCGACTCCGGTCAATATTTTACCAAGTGTCGTCAAAACGCGTGACAATACGTACGAAGGCGACGGCCGTTCTCGATATTACGTGTGAAGCGTACACTGTATTGCGACCTCGGTACACGGATTCAAACCGTTCTTCAAACGGACTAGATTTGAAAACATAAATGGTCGCCGTCGTATTTAAGAGGATGTGATACCCCGAGAAAAAAGAAGTAAAAACATGGTTTACGCCAAACTATGTAGCTCGTTACCCAATAATCGTAAAGTTGAAATTCAGATATTATTAAAATCAGGAGAACTTAAACAATTATCTGTCGTCGGTTTTTTTCAATAACTTAATTTAAAGTGTTAAAAATAAGCTGTTAAAAAAACCAAAAAAAGTAAAAACTTAAACTTAAATTGTCAAGGCAATTTTAGTGTTAAACAAAAAAACCGACGACAGATAATGGATAAAGTTCTCCTCTTTTTAATAATATCCAAATTTTGAATCTATGATCATTACGTCAAAAGTTACACAGTTTGGCGTAGAACGTATATTTATGGAAGTATAAAAATGTAAATTAAATACGCTTCTGGTACCTACTGCTCGTGCGGTGGCGTGGCCACGATAGCAACTACAGTCTACACATCTCACTACATCAATTCCCAGAAACTATTATTAGATGCGCGGCCGATAAAATTTCTTATCTGACTATGTATAGAATATATAGTTATAAAATATGTATTATTGCTTACTCAATAGGAAGAAAAAAGGAATGAAAATATCTATTTTCGTTTACTAATTGAAAAAAGATTCTCAGAATAAGAATTCTGAATATTTCGGCTATCAACAATTTAAATAAATTGGAAATAGTCTAAAATGTTTTCATTTGTCTTGTGGCATTTGCGTATGATACACAAGGTAATTCTATATTTATTGAGTCTATATTATTTTTTGATTTTTATTTAACGTTTAACTGTTTTGTTTACTACGGCTTACAAATATTATAATGTATTAAAATTATATTTTAGATTTTGAGCGAAGCGAAGAAGCTAGTGTTTTTACAATGATGTTTATTTTTATTATTGTAGATCCACAATATGGTAAACGTCTCTTGAAGAGTGATATTGTGGAGTCAATGCACATACAAGAAAACCTACTTAAATACAACTCAATAAAAAAAAAAATTTAAAAACATTGAAATGAGTAAAAATTGTATATAAGTTAGGTATACCTGAACAATATTTTGTAATTATACCTATTTGCATCTACATCTAATATAATTTTGAATTATTTATGTTTTGGGTGTTTGATGATTGAAACGTGTTTCAATTAATATTTTAGAGTAATTTTTAACTTCTGAAATATTAAATTTGTAACATAAGCGTTAGCGCGCGTACCAGTGAGTGTCGAACTCGCGCGCTGGCTCGTTATTGCTATGATAAAACGTCATCACGGTAGAAAAAACGCACGCGAACGAGCCGGTATCGGCCGTACGGGCGATAAGGATATAATTCACACATAGTCAGATAAAGAATAATGCGCCACTCCGCTTTTACCTGTCGTAACGACGACGCGCGGCGGCACCGAGCTTGGTGGGAGTGGCGTGTCGCGTGCTTGCGCATCACCAAAACACCTAACAGCGCATTCTATTGAGCGTTGTATACGTTTCACTTTTGGTATGACATCCTCTTAAGAGGAGTGATTTTCTTCTTTTTTTTTTTTTCAAACAATCGTTCTAATTTTGTACGTACGTATGTTTCTGTTTGAATACCGCGTCTCGAAGTAAAACCTTTGAAAAACTAAATCTGTTGAATGACTTTGCTACGCGGTTGGAAATAATCAGATAAAAAACTGTGAACGTATACGAAAAAAAAAAAAAAATTAACGAAAAAACATTTCCCACGAATAAATTATAACATTCGAACACGGAAATCGTTTTTTTTTTTTGTATTTCAACGACACTATATATACGTATGAACGATACATATTTTATCTCGACAATCGAATCGTAAACTGTAATAATAATGATAATCAAATCTGTGTTGCACAATTGACCGAATACGTGCTGCTCTCAATATTGTTGACATTCGGTACCCATGTACACCGTACACATCATCAATCATAATTTACATGTTTATTATTATCGGTACAATTCGAGTTCATTCCGAATGTTTTGAATTGACATTAATTACATGATGGTTATCGTAATAGTCAAATTGTATTTAAACAAATTTCAAAAGCTACATTAAACGTTTGAACAATTCGAAATATTGATATTTTTTAAATGGACCTTTCTGGCATTATTTAAAAATCTAATAGTAATCTAAAATCCAATGCAACTTATAAAAAAAGTCCTCTTTCAAATGAAAAAAAAAAAAAAATAATCGAAACCCAACTATTACAATTTGAACTGATAAAAAATTACAAAAACCATCCATGTCCACAACGAATATGTTGACAATTTCGACAATTTAAAAAAAAAAATACCAACAAGAATCGATAAAAAATAAACTTTGTAATATTATAATAATTAATAGGTTATTAGGCATAAAACTGTGAAGATACAACACAACAATTCCCGAATGAACAGATAACAATAATAATAATAAAAAAAATATGGAAGAAATATTTGATAACAATTTACAAAGCAAGTTATGATAACATATCATAAAGTTATGAGCGGTTCTTGATTGTTTAAGTCTTGCTTTATCAATCCAAACCTCCATTCATTCCTATCTCTGAGGATGGGTCTACCCAGTTGGTTGTGCAGCTCCTTGAACGTTTTACGGAATAAGGCGGTATCTTTGCGTTGGGGAGATTGTTGACCAACGCTGGCTGTCTTATTGAAAGGATTATGACGACCCCTGGGCGGAGGCTGAGGTGATGATTGTTCGCTGGTTTTGGTTTGTTGCGACAATTGATTGTCTGCGACTTGTTGCGAAACTCGAACAGGCGATTCTGTGTAAATAACATAACGAACGTACATACCACAGCACTCAAATATTTCGTGTAATGACAACAATTGTGATTGGAACAATGGTGTTTTTACCTTCTAGTTCTTTGAGTTGTCTCTGTAAATCGGCAACCATAAATTTCATGTAATCATAACTCGCGCATGCTAACGACTTCATCCACTGCTCCATTGACTCTTGGCTGTCGGCTCCTAGTATGTAGCTCCTGTTATTGGGACCGTGGAATATGATTTTGAAACTGAACTGATCGTCATTCTCGGCCAGTTCTGAAACGTTAAGTATTCTAATACACGTTGATCACGTTAGGTGTACACGTACTCGCCGACAGTATATAAATCGAACTTAAAATGGGTGGATACGCACCTATACTGCATCCTTCGAGTATGACGACACCGAGCGGCTCCTTATCAGATTTCCGGTCAAAATAAAATAACAAGTTGCCTTTGAGTACAAACCATCTCTTCTGGTAACCTTTATTGAGTTCCCCGCGTTTGCAAAGCCATCCTTCTTTGTCCACCGGCGACGTCGACGTCGAATACGCAGACAGATTTTTCTCGTTTATTTTCATTTCGGGATTTTCGTATTGTCCTAATAGAAATACAATAATTCTGAGAACATTTCTGTATGATTAACAATTTAACGCGACATACAGAACGGACTTTTTATTTTTTAACAATTTAATCTACGTTTGACGAAAATAATTATCATTATCAATCTATCACCAGACCTTCTTATCACGTAATTCGATGTTATCGCATGTCGTCGATATCAGTGTTCAAAAATATTATAAGCACTAGATATATTCGAGGGTTTTAGATAATATTTTAGTAATATAGATTTTACCACGGTAGATTATATTATTCCACGGTGTTATACATGGTATTCCTTCCCAGCTTCGCTGACAAGACATTTTAAAGTTAACTTTTGTTAACGACATTGCTTCTGAAACCGACACTTGAAGCTGTGTTTTTTCGGCCGTCCATAAAAATTGTCCATCAATAAAAAGATTCGTTCGACCGGTGCTCGATTCGAGGCAGCCAAGCAGAGAACATTACTCAACGGTTTTGCGAAAAATGGTGTAGTTCATATTGTTGTTTCGAAAGTGTTGGGAACACTTGTATCCAACGACCTAACCCCGCATATTTACTCGAAGAATCTGATTTCCACTCGTGCACTTTTTTCGCAAGCACATACAACGATACTGTATTGTATAATACGGCGATTATATAATATATCAGATTAATCCACGTGTTAGTACGTCGTCCGCCGCAATAGTTATTTTTATATTTTATTATTGCGTCGTTATCCCCGGGCACACGCCGCACAGTCAAGGATGCCGTCCACGGTCATTACTGCCAATCGATCCATATGTGGATCGTATTTTTTTTTAATTTTATTATTTTATATTTAATTGATATTTATTAACATACCATACGCGCACGCGCACGCGTAAGAATTAGATATAATAGAAATAATAATTCGTCAACGAAAATCGATTTTTGTTATTGTTTTTTTTTTATCTTCTGAAAACGGGATATTTTAGTGTCCCGAAGATTCCCCTGAGGACAACGGGACGTATACAGGTACCTTATATAAACCATACACCTGATAATAACCGTCGATCAGATCCATCCGTGACAAAAATGACATTAAAAACAAAAACAAAATATATCTTCTGAATTCATGTACTTATGACAAAACACATTTTTTGATAAATGATTCGTTTGAGGTGGTGAAATTGTTCAAGTTTCACCGTCACATCATGTTATAATAAGCTAGGTAAACCAAGTAACCGATTTCAAAGTATCTAACAGTGGTTACCGAGTAAGCATTTTATTGATAAACGTCCTTCGCTCGTACGGTTCCAATATTTATTTATACCCAGCGGAATAGAGAATATTCATCAAGTCTCATATAAATTTTTATTTATGTTATTCCAAAACCAACCCAATACTCTATCGGTTGAATGACTCTGAAAGAAGTTTCACTTCATCCGCGCGTACCATAACACGCACACATGTTTTCGTACCCTCTGTAAAGAAATACTATTATCTAATAAATAAGATACGGGTTTTTCGCCGAGGCCTCGACTAACCACGAGTGCCTTGTATTAACGTTCAGCGTTATTCAAGCGACGCAGCACGGCAGGACTCGATCGAATCCCAGGGTCGTCTTGATGGATCAACCAAGCACCGGGATTCCGCCCGTACCCTTTCGAGGAAGAGACACGACCCAGTTCATAGCCGTGTTGGTCCCTCCTCTCCCTCTGGGTCTTGTGGTTTGTTTGTCGTCTAGCGCCTGTCCCATAACCACCACGTTTCAGCCGAGGTAAGCTCATCGACCTTGCGGGGCACTGCGTCCGGATCGGCAAGCCGATCCGGCGTGACAGTGGGACTCCCCGCTCCAAACTAGGTTTCCGACGAGTAAATTTCCGATGACGCGCGACCAGAACCAAACGCGAAACGAATCCGTCGAGTACACACACGTACGCGTTTTGTGCAGTACGAAAACAAAAACGTGTAGTGCGAAATTTTCGATACGTTACAAAACGGCGTTTATCGATCTGTCGACCTAAAAATTAACGGTTTTCGCGTACCATTTCACTTAAACGATTATCCTGTAGACGAAAAAAACAAAATGTAATGTCAAATCGCGGACGGTCAAGCAGAACTGTCAGCACCGTACGCATAAAATAAAAAAATGATTAACGCATACGAGTCCGCGTTAAATGAGACATATTATGTCTTTTTAGGTTTTAGATTTTTTTTCTGTAACGCTTTTTCGTGACAGTCACCAGTATCTTAATTTAGGTAACGCTTTTCGTGGACACTTTTTCGTGACGGTTTTTTATTTTAATGTGCCAAAGTAAAGACATAAAATGTAAAAAAAACCGAAATTTTAGGTTACGTTTAAATATATTCATACATAGGTGCGAATGGCTCAGCGTTCAATCAAAGCGCACGGTCTAGACACAAACACGTACGCAAGCTGGGGCTCTCGACCGGTCAAACATTTTTCTCAGGCCTACAAGATTGGACCCACAGTTCCCGCTTGACTCTCCCCGTGAATACCGTTCGACTAGAAAAGGCACCCGGCCTGTAATAGTGATGGTCGGGGCCATCTTACGCAGCAAAGCGAGACGCGCAGCGACCACGTTGTCGGTGAAACGAAGTCGGCGATGTCGGACGCAAATAAATATAACACGGTTCTGCGTTTCGTACTCACCCGCGTCACGGCGGCGGCGGACATTACCGGACGGAACACGTTTCGACGGTAAAGAAAAGCGGTTAGGTAACCGACGGACGTTCGCGAAATAAGTGCCGCACGGCTCGGGGGGGAAAAAACGACCGATCGAAGTACGCCACGGCGAGGCTGGACCGAGAACCGATCCCGAGCTTCTC
Organism: Schlechtendalia chinensis; assembly: GCA_019022885.1. Lineage (NCBI taxonomy): Eukaryota > Metazoa > Arthropoda > Insecta > Hemiptera > Aphididae > Schlechtendalia > Schlechtendalia chinensis. The sequence continues at coordinate 2,551,185 of CM032351.1, read as the reverse complement.
CGGAAACCGTACGTGAGATCCGGAAAACGGACCGGTTGGTCGCACCGTCGTTCATTCGTGACGCACATTCGTATTTGTTCGCGAAGTCGTCGGCACCGACTCGTTCGATTATTGTAGTCCTTGGTGAGGGGTGGGGGGGGATCCGGTAGGCTCCGTAAAAGGCGTGAACGTTGACGTCGGTTTATTATATTTCTTTTGATATCACACGGGAAACCCACTCACCACAACTCAAAGGCGATAAACGAATACACACGCGTACATACATATTTGTATTTTTCTTTAACTAATCCGTCTTGGAATTACATAATAGAATATTATGAGTTATTGCCTTATATTTCTTATCAGAACATACAATTTAATGCAAATCTATATATGTAAATTATACATAACAGTTCGGTTAAAGGTACATACTAAAAGTTGTTAAACTGATATATAATGTGTAAAAATTACTTGACAATGTCACATGGAGAGAAGATAATAAACATTTTAAACTAATGATCTAACATATCGGGTCTTTTAGCATATTATTGTCATCTAGTAAATGTTAAGATTGTAGTTCTTCGTTTTTATGTATGTTCTTATTTTATTAATAGACCTGGTGCTTAAATTCCATCCTTCCAACCTTCCCAAGTGTTCTAGTCTCGAACAATTGTCAATAAATTGTATAATTGCTTGTGTGTTAGTCTATAAATAAAGTAATTATACATATTTAAAAAATTTATCCTTCATTTGAAACAACAAGAAAGACTAAAACTCACCATCGGATAAAGGTCATTGAAAGAAATCTCCATTTCTTTGAGATTGTTGCACATGTTAACCGAAGAACATTCAAATAACTCTGTGTTCCAGTACTCGTTTCTTGAATAACAGTGTAACTAAAATAATGATTTCATTAGAGGAAAAATTATATTGTATTGGAAGTATAGCAAGAAGTCATACCATGGCATGTTCTAAGCGAGGACTATTTTCAAAAAACCAATTAATAGTTTCAAGAACAGGCGTGTGCAGTTCAATCGATCTAAGTTTGGTAAACTGTCCAACTGGCGTATCCACAATATGTAAATATCCTTTTAGTGACAACAAATTTGGACAGCTGCTTAGTAGTTTCGATACGTCTATATCAGCTTCCTAAAAATATTTGTTTAAATTTATTTAAAATTATTTGTATTATAATTGAGTACTACATTCTTAATTTAATGTTCTTATTCACTATATAAAAATAATCAAGATAAATATTTATACCTGGTCAAGAAGTATGAGTTCAGACAGGTTACTACCATAGTTAAACACAAAGTTAAGAAACTCAAAATTCCACATATAATCAAGGTCAATTGAGAGTGAAAAAATTCGGCTCCAAAACATTGATCCCTGTTCTGGATCTGCAAAATCCTGTGGTGTACAGATACAAGAAAATCCAGTATATAATGTTTTTAAATGTGGCAGACATTCATTGAAAATGTTAATTTTTCTGTCAGTCAACTCCATGTCATATAACTCAGTTATCTGGAATATCCGTGGGACTGACGAGTTTTCCCTTACTGTTATCAATGCATCACCAACATTCCTAAAAACCATGATTATTAATTATTAAACTATAACAATATTATCAGGTTATGTAAGTTTTCTGAAGCACTGTTTAAAGACCGGGGAGTGATATTTCGAAATCCTACAACAATTAAAAACATTAATACTATTCCTTTTAAATTACTATTTTGCCTTAGTTTAGTATTTGAAACAAAACTTTACGCTTATAAAATAAAATTTGATATTTATAAATTTAGTCAAAAGGATTAAAAATTAAGGTCATTAAAAATTATATTCATTAAGTACATTTTAAACTTAAATACTATTCGTGGTTATATATTTAAAAATATATATTAAAAATAAGATATGATTAAAAACTGTACTTCAGAAAACAGATATTTCTCTTATCTAAATTGCTTTAAAATATTGAATTCAAATTATATTGCCTCGTTTACTTGGGAACAATAGTGAAATTTATTAACAGTTGATGGACAGACACTGCTATAGCAGTTATTGTAATTTAAATCATAATATGACAATGACTACTTTAACTGTTATACATTGAGAAGTCGTAAAATGGCATAACTGTTAGAGCAGTTGTTTCCTGTAACTTTACCACATTGGAAATTATTTGGTATCATATTATGACTTCATAACAGGTCAGGCAAATTATTAACAAATATTCTAAAAAAAATTTTATAAATGTTATTTTTCTTGTGCTTCTATGGATACACAATCTTATGTTTATCCAAATACCTCTTTGTATTTATTTATATTATTTATTGTTTATAAATAAAAAAAAATAGAAAAGTATACTATTAGGTAATCTATTTGTGTAACTGCTATAAGTCATATGACCATATAATTAGAAAAAAAGTCACCAGTGGATAATAACTGCTTTAGCAGTTATATATTTTTATGTTATTAATGTTTTTAATGTACAAATTATAATGTTATCTATAACTTAAACAGTTATTGAGATATAAGAGTGACTCTTAAATTACAATCATGCACATAACTGCTATAGTAGTCATGTCCATCAACGTGTTAACTAGTATATAATGTTTTACTAAATGTGTAAGAATTAATTGTCTTACTTGAATTGTAGAAATTTGCCCAAAGATTTTAAGTTCTTAACACACGCAAGAATCATTATCAAACTAACATTTAATATATTAGTATCATGAATATGTAATTCTTCCAGGGTAAAACAACAGCGATTTAACAATGATTCATTGTCATATAGTTTGTCAAGATCTTGACAAAGTTCATTGTTAGATACACTGGTTGTTACTACACACACGTTACTCTATAAACACATATTATTACATTATAATCCATAATTTATATTATTAAAAATAAATTGTACCTTAAATAATAAATATTTAATTCCCATGTCATTGACATTCCATGAACTAGATATGTCTAAATGTTTCAAGCATAAGGCATATTCACCAATCGTTTTTAATACTGAATAATCACAAATAGCTACAAGTTTCAGAACAACTAGTCTTGATGCTAAACCTTCACGAAGTGAATTTTGAAGAATAATTATTGATTCGTACACTTCTGAGACACAATAAATTTTATTTGACATCTATAAAAAATAATATTTAAAGTCAATGAATATCAAAATTAAAAAAAAAAATTGACAATAAGTTCTTACTTGAAAAGTTATTGACAGTTTCTTAAGATGAGTATTGTAATTGTGCAACATAGAAACAAATTTATGCATTTCTTTTTGATAAAGGAATAAAGGTGGCAATTGATCAACCCCAACATCCAACATTGTATTCGCTATAACTAACCATTTGTTAATTTGAGAAGTATTGAGTTTTGGTGGTGGACTTAAACTCAACATATTATCAACTCCTTGCCAAAATGTTTGATGTATTTTATTATTATCCCTAAATTAACACAATGTAATATACACAAATACATAATATACAATTTCTTGTTTTCAATTTAAATGTCATGTTTTAATCATTCAAAATATTTTATTTAATATAAATAGGCAATTATTTAATTAACTTAAACAATTACTTACAACATAACTTTGGTACCAGTCAATATGTCAGTTCTAGCCCAAGCATGTAAATTATTAATGAAATATTCACGATATGCAAAAGCATTTTTTTTCATCTTTGGAGTAATGTCTAAAACATATTTGCAAACCTGGTCTAGTGCTAAAAGTTGCAGACTTTTTACGTTGTTATATGGAGGCATAATGATTAAAACTGTTGTAAGATCTGAAATAATATAATATATATTTATAAGAATAATATTAAAAGTACATTTCTAAAGTTCAAAAACATTTTCCATTCATTTCATTAAGAATTATTTTTAAATTTCATAATAAAAACCATTAGAATTTCGTAAACAAGCAAAACTAATATATAGTTCAGATTTATGTATACATAAAAAAGTTAATACAATTATGCAATAAAATATGTTAAGAATATGTACTTTATGTAAAAATATTTCCCAACTCAAAAAATACACACATTACTACCCACATTAAATAATTTATTTGTTTTAATTTGAACTCATTACCACAAACCATGCTAACATTTGATCAGAAATAAATCATCGAATAATTGATCTATACATTTTTTATTTCAAACTGAATGTTGTACAGTGCAAAAATAACAATATTTTCAAATATGTGTATACTATTAGTACTTACTGTGACAGTAGTGTATTTATGACGGCAACTGGAGGATGGATCCTTGAGGTTTTTTTTGTGAATGTACTATAGCAAAAATATTTACGTATGTACACCTAAACAGCGAAATAGTATTTCAGAATGTTTGTTAATAAAAAACGGGTATAGGTATATAATTTATAAAATGTATATAATTATTTAAATAATTCATATGATTTCATATTTAATGGGAGTTCATGAGTTATTTATAGTGATTTTAGTTGATTTTGTAAAATTATTTATATAATAATAATAATAATAATGCTAATAAATGGGGATGATTATTTATTGTACAGCTGTAATATATGTGTACAAGATATTTTTAGATCAAAATTGAAAATATAATCCACAACAATATATATCATTGGAATCCTCTATAATGAGTATATTGCGCTATTCAGCATTTTTATTTCTTTAGAAAAATGTCAGATTTTTCAAATCTGATATGTGTAACTACCACTATGTTCTACAAACATTATCATAACTCATTACCTGATCACCCAAATATATTAGCAAAACACCTATCCAATCCAAGGTAATCCTCCCCAAAAAACTAAAAAGGAAGTGGTGTTGAAACCTACTCCTCAAATAACCTGATTATTTAATTAAACATCATAGTGTCTTCAGTGGGTGACTTTTCTTTTAATGAAGAAGTATGTAAAACATTATTAATATATTTTTAACTTTAATGTCAGTTATTATTTAATTTCTGATTTCTTACTTTTTTCTAGGTTTTGAAACATGTTTGGATTCCTTCTACTCATTTTACCAATAATACAACAAACTGATAATGATAGGTAAATTAGGTATATTGATATTTGTAAATTTCCATATTTTTTGAGTATACATTTAAAATTTTAATTTTAATATATTATAATTTATAGTCATTCAAATACAATAAAATAGAAAACAATTGGTACCAATAATTCAATGTATCATATAATACAGTCAAGAAGATATTTCTTTAAGAGGATACAAATTGATATAAATGTTAATTTTATATATCTATATTTTATATTTTAATTCATAATAATTGATAACCTTATTTTTAATAATCCAGATAATAAGTGTAATGAAGAGAGCTTTAGGGTTCTTTTAAAATATAGAGCTAAAGGGGATGATTATCTAAATACTGTGCTTGAAGGATCACATAACCAAATATGTACATTAGTCTAGAAATTCAAAATCTAATTATTAAAGCTTGTAACAAAATCATTAAAAAAACTGTTGACAAAATGAATATTTTTAAATGTTTTCCTATATTGGTGGATGAAACAACAGACACTTCACAACGATCAAATTATCTACATGTGAGATATTTAGATTGTAATAATGTACTAAATGAAGATTGTCTTCAGTTTTCTACTACATATAATTTAACAGGCAATTTTAAAGGGTAAACAATTTCTAAATAGGCAACTGTACTGTGATACATGATGACGCCAATAAAATCATATAATAATATGAAATAGTAAACGTTTAATTCATAAACATGTGGAAAACATTAAAATCCAGATATTAATTATAAGTTATAAATTATATACTACCGATGTTCACAAAATTACGTCGAAACGAATAAGGTTATCTTCTTGAAGACGAATAAAAAATATTGAACCGCATTAAAATTAATGATTTAAAAAAATTGTCACCAAAATTAGTCGGGATTATTTATGTAAGTAGCGCATTGAGTAGTAGGTGGATAATATAATATGTTGACGGTGAAATGAAATCGGCAATTAGATCGTCGGAAACATGCCGCACGAACCGTTTCGTGTTTTATACTTACCCGTGTCGGGGTGTGTGTCCGACGTACAGACGAAGCGATTTTATGTATACAGGAACGGTGTTCCTGAAAGCACAAGTAAGGAAACGTGTGCACAAATAAACGAGAGAAACGTGGTGAGAGCGCTCGTCGCCACGCTCAGAAAAATGACCGATCGAAGTTCACTACGAAATCCGTGTTTTGTGTTCGTCATTCCGGGATGCTGTATTGGGATCCAGTTTCGAATTTTCCGGAAACTGTACGCAAGATCCCGGGCAAATACGATCCGAAAAACGGGCCACGACGGTTGGCCACACTGTCGACCGGGCCACGGCGACAGTCGATAACAATTTCACCGGGATACTTTAAATTTCGGTCCGCTGATTAGGCGTGCGAAAATAGTTCGAAAACGCTTATCGTTATTTCCGATCGTCCGCGTTTATCGGTATTCTTGTGTATGGTTCGCGACACGACGGTCACAATGTGTCGTTCGCGACACTGAATTCCGGAGCGGAAACTGCCGTCGACATGTCGTCGTCTCGCACGTTCGAATGGAACTGGTATGCATTTGTTATTATAATAATAATAATATTGATAAAACTAGCCTAATAGTTGACAACATGCGAGAGATCAGATTTAGGTCGTTTTTTAAGGAGAGAACACAATGGCAATGACAGTGACAAAGGAAATGGAAAATAGGTGGTGTGATGTTGATACAAAGGGATGTGACGGTAATTGGTATGCGTGAAGAACAATGTGAAGTGGATGGTAAGGACAAGAGCGGCCGACCCTATTTAGTTAGGAAAAAAGGGGAGGAACAAGATTTTCGTTCAAAACACACCAGCTAACCTGGAAGCTCGTGAACTTAACGATATGTAATGTAAAAGAGTTAACGAATTTATACGCTTTACGACTTGACAGGTACAGCAAGCCTATCGTTAACCACAACAAGCGTAAACAAATTTGTGTGCCAGAAAAATGTTTTGACAATCATCCATTGAAACGTATGACTTCGACTATGGTATGTACCTAATTTTGTGCTGTCAAGTAAAACATGGGAATTCAGTTTAAATTTTTATAGTATATCAGCTTGTATAAAAATAGTGTTATTTGTCCAAACTATGTTTTTCATAGTTCAATGTGTACAAATATATTTTAGTGTCGTACTATTTATACTTCACATTTTATTTATAATTAGAAATATAGAAATGTATAATCATTTTCAATTGACTAATGTAATTACACTTGTCACTTTTTTCCACTATTTAGTTTTTTTTCACATAAAATATTCTTACTGTAAAACATTTTTTACTGTTATCTACAAATAACAATTTACATATATATTTTTAGGTAGCTAATAAACACAAATTTGTTGATGATCTTTTATCATCCAATATCACTTATGGAGACGATCCCCTTAGTCGACCCGCACAATTAATTCCTGCTGATTTTGAGGAAACAAATAATGGATGGTTTGATGATATTCAACCTTGGTCTCATATCAAACAGGGTATACTGAACAGTTACACGACTTCTGAAAAACTTTCATTTCATTCAAGTAAGTATAATAAACGCAAAATATTAACAATACATAAGAAATATTAATTATTATTTCAGTTTCAAAGACTATACATAGTGCTACTATACGATCACGTTTAGAAGAACTGGAAGAATTCGACGATCAAATAGAGTATTCAGAAAAAGAACTATACGATCTAACACAACAAGAATTTGTGTCGCACATGGAGAACTTGGGTAAAGAAATTATAGATGCGTGGAACAATGAACAAAGAGTGAAAGCATTGAAAATAATTATACAGGTATTATTAATTTGTATTTTTTTCTATTCTACTTGTCTGTACCATTTAACAATTTTTCAGTGCACCAAAATTTTAAGCTACACTTCGCCATTACAATTTTATCCGAGTAAATTTGTTATAGTGACGGATTTATTAGACTTATTTGGTGATTTAGTGTTCAAAAGACTTAAATCCAAATCTGAAATGATCGAGTATGATTGCGTGCGAAATAATTATGCTTATTAAAATATGTATATGTTAATTTCCAATCGTATATATATTTTAGTGGTCACGTTGTAAAACTTCCAGATAAATTTACTCAAGACATGGTGCCAGAAGTAGCGAAGGAGACTTGTCGAAATTGGTTTTATAAAATTGCGTCTATCCGTGAACTTATACCTCGACTGTACATTGAAGCAACTATTTTACACAGTTACCGTTTTATCAAACCAGAGTCAGTGTGTTAAGTGAACATCAACTTTTAGTCGTTTTTATTTATTGGTTTATTATTGTTTACAGTGAACAAAATGATGCACTATTGAGATTAATTAAAATGGTTAGGGGTATTGGCAATCCATTAGTGGCATGGTATGCACGGTGTTATTTATGCAGAGTTGGTGTTTCTTTAAATTTAAATGTAAATTATTTCGAAGAAAGCTTCAAAGATATCCTGTTGACATATAAACAGGTGAACTTTTCTAAGATGTTAAAAAAATGTCAAAAACATTATTATTATTAATGTTTGTTTTTTTAAGTTAAACAATAGACACGTGTGTAAAGAAATTCAGTCTCAAAATATGACTATGGACAAATTTCTTCAACTCTTGTGCCCAGCGTTAGAGTGGATAGTAAAAGGATTATGCGCTGGTAAAGATGCACTTAAACTTGACGAGATTATCAGGTGGTGTACATTACAAAACGGCCAGTAAGTTTATTTTAGTATTTATATATTTCTACTAGACAATTAAAGTAATTACAGTTATTGGCTGATGTATGTATTATTATTTTCAGTGGACTTTTGATCAACGTTATAGTGAACACATTTCCCGGACATTACCTCAAAATGAAAGCGGAGTATCTCATCAATATAATAGCTAAATGGGACTATGATGGTTTGTTTTAAAGTATTTCTACTGTGTTGAAAATGATTTAATGTAAACTGTATCATAACTGTTGTTAATCTTACATTAGTATAAGTTTAATTTTCTATTCTTTTTTTTTTTAATTGATAAAGCAATACCAAGTTATTATATTTTATTGTTGTTATATTATTATTATTATTATTATTATTATTATTATTATTATTATTATTATTATTATTATTATTATTATTATTATAATTATTATTTTTTTTAACATTATCTGCATGTTCATTAAGACGTTAATTTGTTAACAGTTTTCCCGCCAACTTTGGTCATACAAAATCTTGGCACTAGCTTGAGGGGTCATATTGTAATGAATGCACAAAACGTCCTTAAGGAAGCATGGAAAATTGTGACTAAAGTTAAAGATCCTGAAAAATACATGGCCTGTGCTGAAGCATGGATATACTTTATTGTAAAGCATTTTAAGGTAAATATTATTTAACGAGTGGTGGTATACTTTTTATTTGAAAATGTAACATGCACATCCGATTTTGTGGACTGTTTGCCAATTTCGATACACAATATTTTTCATGATATTAAAATCAGATTTTTCAAAATAAAAATTCAAAACAATTACAAAGTTGAAAATATCAATTAAAAATATGACAAACAATTTTTTTAATTGGTATGTTTAAAAAATGATATTTGATTAACTGCACATTAAAAACTGTAAAATATATTGTTTTTGTATTAAGAATAAAGAAGTAAGCGTCTTCATGAACGATATAACTAGACACTTAAGCAATCGGGTGGGAATAGAACGATTTCACACGCAGCTTCACAACATCCTGCAACATTTACTTAATTATATAGAAGACTTTGAGAATACGTTCCATATGGTAAACTTCATACCACTGATTATTAATTATAATTATTATTAATAATACCATTCATTCCATATCATCAACTTTCAATGGAAAACATTTGAATTATGAAATAACATGTGCATGTTTAGAACTATTTATTACCGTACTTGGACATGTTTGGGTCAGATGCAAACAAAGCTGCGAGCTGCAAGATCGTGTTGGAAGCGTATCGAACACGAGGAGAGAACGTTGTGTCAAGTGACCCTGTGGTTAATGACTGTTTCATGTATATGTGCAAAATTTTACATGATTCCGTCGAGTGAGTATAGTTTGTTAACATAGAGTGGTGAATATTATTAGATTTGATTAAGTGTTCGTATTCAGTTCATTGACCGTCGATGACGAAGTACGTCAAATCAGTCATCTCATAGCTTGTTTTGTTTATCGTGTCGATTATGGTAACGATTTGGAAAAATGTTTAAATTTCTATATGGAAGCCAGGGGAATGTTCATCAGTTTGGATTACGTGCAATCTACACTTGTACAAGTGAGTTGTTCTCTACGTTTGATTAATTTGTACGTTTTGTGAAATAACGACTGATTATATTTCAGTGTGTGAACAAATTAATGGTCATGTCTGTGTCATCATCAAGAATGCTAGTGAAAAACTCTTTTGCTCGTGCATGTTCTGCATATTGTTACATCACCATTCCATCGATTACTTCTCCGCTAGTCAAACTGCAACTTTATATTTTAACTGGACAAACTTCGCTGTTAAACGGATGTCTTGGACAGGGTATATTCCTCAATCTCTTTTTTTTTTTAGATATTTAAATATTTTTCCCTGTTAAGTGTTTCAAACATTATTAAAAACATAATATCCTTTTTTCCAAAAATATTTGTGTTCAAAACTTGTTGCTGCTGTACATTGAATTTCAATCATTTTAGCGGATGCATGTTTTAAAGCCGCGTCCGTCGCGATCAGAAGTTTTCCGGCAACATTGGAAATTGATGGTCACACAATAAATACTGAACCCATACTCGTATTATACATTAAACAAATGTTGTCGATTCTGCTCGTCGTGCCGGTAATATTCCTATTTATATTATCATGTATTTTATTAACTAGTTTTAAAAAACTTTGATGCCTTAGGACTGTCCTGACCAAGAAGTCCTACACCAAGTGAGAGTGCTGATCAACTCCATCAGACAATACCCATGGACCGATCCGATGCAACCTCACTTGCTTTATCTGTGTGTATTGGACATGTTGGCCACAGCAACCCTGGACACGTATCCATACAGAATAGCTGACGGTGAGTAATGTTTTCTGAGGTTTTTATGAATGGACATAATTGAATTGTGAAAATTGCGTTTGTTGTTGCTCAAACAGTGGATTCAAATGATGTGCTTTACGGTCGCGAACCACAGTTTGTGACTGACGTCGATTCCATGTGCACCGTGTTGTTGGACAATGTGCTTGAACAGTTGAAAAATCTCTCGGACAAACCCAAGAGCCAAGTATGTGTTAGACTCGTTTTGGGTTAACTCTTTATAACACATATAAAACAATGTGAAAAATGTTTGACAGACAAAATTGGCGTTCGACATGCTCCTACATATTGTTGTCCGAGCCGATTTAAATGAAATGCAAATGGCCACATTAGCCATTAACCTTTGGAAGTTATTGAAAAAAAATAAATCAATAGACTCGGTAGAAGAGGTAAATTTATTCTTGCACTACAATATCTTCTCCCTCGCCTCTATCCCAGCTACTTGAATCGACTGCCTGTGTCCTAACCCTCCACTTGACACGATCTTCCACATCATCTACACACACACCAGCAGTCCTCAAATCACACCTAATCACATCCAATCACCTTTTCTTTGGTCTTTTCCTCTTCTTCTTTCAATGTTCATTCCCATAACTGTTCTTACAGATTCTGAATTTTCTCTTCTCATTCTTATACTACAGTGTATATATAAATATTTTTTAGGAAAAAATGTTAGCTTACATAAGAGATTTTTGCGAAAATGAAGACGACGAAATATATCACAAATTTATACGAAAAATTACAGGAAAACCCATCGCCACAGCTGAAACACAATAAATAATAATACATGCACATACATACATAAATATTTGTATTTTTTTTTTAACTAATTCGTCTTGAATTTACATAATGTTTTTATTATATAATATTATTAGTTATTTCATTACAACTTACAAAAAAAATATACAATTTTACATAAATTTATATTTGAATTATACATCACAGTAGGGTTAATCATACATACTAAAAGTTGTTAAATAAACACATAATGTGTAAAAATTACTTAAAGATGTTATATAGAGATAAGTTAATTAAAACAAAGTAAATTAAAGATCTAACATATCAGTCTTTTAGCATATTATTATTATCTAGTAAATGTTAAGATCGTAGTTCTTCTTTTTTACATACATCTTTACTTGTTTAATGAATTTAGTGCCTAAATTCCATTTTTCCAACCATCCCAAATGTTGAAGTTTCGAACACTTGTCGATAAATTTGATAACTGTTTGTTGGTTAGTCTGTAAATAAAATAAATATTCATATTTTTTTTAAATATATCATTCATTCAAAACACAACAAAAACGACACACTCACAATTGGATTTTTGTCATTGAAGGAAATCTCTAATCGTTTGAGACTATTACACATGATAAATGATGGATTTTCAAAGACGTGTGTATTCCAGTACAAGTGTCTTGAATCACTGTATAACTAATATAATGATATCATTAGAGTGAAGATCATATTTTATTGCAAGTATAACTTATCATACCTTGGCTTCTTCTAAACGAGGACAATTTTCAAAAAACCAATTAATTGTTTCAACAGTAGGCATGTGAAGTTCAATCGATGTAAGTCTGGTAAACTGTCCAATTGGCTTATCAAAAATATGTAAATATCCTTTTAGCACCAACAAATTCGGACAACTCGCTAGTAATTTGGCAACGTCTATATCAGCTTCCTAATAATAATTGTTTAAATTTATTTTAAATTATTTGTATTATAATTAAGTACTACATTTTTAATATAATGTTTGTATTCACAATACAAAAATATTTAAGATACATATTTATACCTGGTCAAGAATGGTGAGTTCAGACAGGTTACGACCATAATTTAACACAAAGTTTAGGAAATGAAAATTCATCATATAATCAAGGTCAATTGTGAGTGTATGAACACGGCCCCAAAACATTGATCCCTGTTCTGGATCTGCGAAATCTTGAGGCGTACAGACACAAGACAATCGTGTATATAACATTTTTAAATGTGGTAGACATTCCTTGAGAATGGCAATTTTTTTGCCAGTTAACTGCATATCATACAACTCTGTTAGTTGGAATATTCGTGGGATGAACGAGTTCTCCCATACTGTTACCAAAGCATCGCCGATATTCCTAAAGAACATAATTATTAATTATTTAACTATAACAATATGATAAGGTTATGCAGGTACTCTGAAGTAGTGTTTACAAACATTGCTCGGGGAGAGATTTTTCTACTCTCACATACTCATCAACACATATTTAATAAAATTTGATATTTGTAAATATAATTAAAAAGGTTAAACACTAAGGTCACTAAAAATTGCACTTGTCTAGTACATTCTAAATTTAAAATTAATTGATGATTAATATCTATTAAAAACAAGATAGGATTAGAATCTGTTCTTCAGGGAACAGAAAAATCTATTAATATATTCATAAGTCATCACTATACTCTTATAATTTAATTTTCAATAAAATGTGAGTTTTTATTAAATTTGAATTTTTGCCTTGTTTACTTGTATACAATAGTGAAATTTATTAACAAATATATAATGTTTTATTAAATTTGTAAAAAGTAATTGTCTTACCTGAAGTATAGAAAACCACCTAAAGCTTTTAAACTTTTAACACATGCAAGAATCATTAGTAAACTAGCATCTTCTGTATTAGTATCCTGAATACGTAATTCTTCCAGGGTAAAACAACAGCGATTTAACAATGAATTATTGTCATATAGTTGACTAAGATTTTGACAAAGTTTATCATTGGATACATTGTTTGTTTCCACATACACGTTGTTCTACAGACAAATTATCACATTATAATCTGTAATTTACACTATTAGAAATAAATTGTACCTTAAATAATAGATATTTAATTCCTCCTTCATCGACATTCCATGAACCAGATATGTCTAAATGTCTCAAGCATATGGCATGTTCACCTATAGTTTTCAATATTGAATTATCACAAATAGCCACAAGTTTCAGAGAAACTAGTCTTGATGCTAAACCATCATGAAGTGATTTTTGAAGAATAAACATCGATGTGTACACTGCTGGGGTATAATTATTCTTACTTGACATCTATAAAAAACATATAAAGTATATAAATATCAAAATTAAAAAAAATGATGACAATAAGTTCTTACTTGAAAAGTCACTGACAACTCCTTAAGATGAGTATTGTAATCGTTCAACATAGAAACAAATTTATGAAATTCTTTTTCCATACCACCGTGAAGGAATAAAGGTGGCAATCGATTCACCCCAACATCCAACATGGCATTTACTATAACTAGCCATCTGTTAATTTTAGAAATCATGATTTTTACGAACGGATTTGGATCAAATGCACCATTAAGTTCATCCCATATTTCCCGATCTTTTTCACCATTGTCTCTAAATTAACACATTATTCTATATATGTATGAACTTAATATGAACATAACATGTACAAAGTTTCTAATTTCTAATTTATATGTCATGTTTTAATCATTAAAAATATTTTCTTTCATATAAGTAGATAATTATATAATTAACTTAAACAATTACTTACAATATAGCTTTAGTACAAGTCAATATGTCAGTTCTAGCCCAAGCATGTAAATTATTAATGAAATATTTACGTGATGCAGACATATCTTTGTTAACTTCAGGGGTAATGTCTAATACATATTTACACACCCGGTCTAGTGCTAAAAGTTGTAGACACTTTACGTTGTTATATGGAGGCATAATGATCAAAACTGTTGTAAGATCTGAAATAATATAATAAATAAGAATGTCATTAAAAATATAATCATAGCAATGCTAAAATTAATTTTGAAATAAATCATAAAATAATTAATGAACACAATTTTAAATCTTATTTGAAATTGAATGTTGTACATTACAAAAATAATATTTAAAAATATGTTTACACTATAGTACTTTCATTACTGTGATATGTCATGATGTTAATAAAATCATATAATAATATGAAGTATTCATAGTAGTAAACATTTAGTTTATACCTATGTGAAAAAGCATTAAAATCCAAACTTTAATTATAAATTATAAATAATATACTATCGATGTTCACAAGATTAGGTACATTCTTTAAAACTAATTACATATTAAACCACCTTAGAATTAACAATTTATAAAAAAAAAAAAGTTACTTAGGTATGCTATTTAAGTAGTAGATTGAGTAGTAGATAGATAATAATATATGAAACAAAATTAACTTAACAATTAAGAAATTTAAATTACAATCATACATTATAAAATATTGATAAAAATGGAAAATAATTGTGGAACAGGTTTCAATTTAAATTGTCCAATTAATTTTAGCGATTAATAAAAAAAGTATTACTATCTGTGGTAAAGAGCTAGATACCAAACCATCATCAACTATCAGAACAATAATATGTAGACAGGTAGACAAAACTAATTGAAAAAATCAATTTAAGAAAATTAACATTAACAATAAAATGTTGTCTGAAAAATAATACTTATTGACCTTTTAGGTTGGACAGACAAACCGTGACCCAAACACGATTTGGCTTAATGTAAAATCTTTCTTGCAAACTCTATAGTTAACATTGGTACACAAACATTCAGCACCGATAACGATACAAATGTTCCGAACATGCGAAGACTGGCCAATTACTGTGTTCGACACATGCGAACAACCGAAATCTAAAAACAAACATAACATCTTATTGTCTTATGTACACTGCAACATACGACATCGGTCGGCGCGCCGACCAGGTCGGAACGCGACCGAGTACGAAAATATAATATAACTTACGCGAAAGGACAACGGAGGTGAGAGTTCGCGGACGTCTTCAACTTGACACTGAAACCGATATTTGAATATCAACGCGTGACCGGCCAATCGTTAATTCATTTGTAAATAATTAATCGCGATCGTCACGAAGTCAATGTCGGTACGTGCGTCAACGTCGGGTGAATATTTATTTCTGTTTCTTTTCAATTTTCTCGGCCGGACCGAATCGCTCGCAAAAACTCGTTAACCGCACACCACCGCAATTATTTATATAGCGTATTATTTTAGTGCTATTACAGGGCCGGCGGAGAGGGTCGACCGGGCGGCGAGGAAAAGAACGGATTCCCACCGCGAATCACGTACGGTGTGACGATAACGAACGAGAACGAACGACGAGCACGTGAAGAACAATGTGAAACAAAAAACACGCACAAGACCCGTCGGAAACGTGACGGACGACTCAACGGTCGTCGTTTAGTCGGCGGGACTCAACAGTTCGTACGGACAACGGCGAACCCACGAACGTCTCGAACGAGAATTTCTTTCAGTTAGCACCCCGACAACAGCGGACCGTTCGGCAGCGCGCGGACGGGCGATCGCACGACGGAGAGGAACAACAACACCGAACATACCGAACTCGGTCCACCGCGACGATAACCGATATCTCGATTACCGCGTTACCGCGGTTGTCTCTACAGGGGTTTTCCTTTCTGCCGTGTATATAAACGATCACCGACGGTACGCCGACGATCGCCGCGTGCGCGCGCGAGGTCTAAGACCTCTTGACGCGTAAGTCGCGGACATTATTTTTATTATTGGGTCAATGGCAGTTTGTCGACCGACATTTGACCCGCGTCCCCCACCGGCCGCCGTGCCGCGCGCTCAAAACACATCGCTCGCGATTGTTTTCGTTTCACAACAACATAATATTCGCACTACTATTATACATTATGAGTCCGCGTGTTCCGCGGCGGTGGGAAGATGTGGGGGACGCGGTTACGGTTTCCGGGTTCAAACACCCCCGAAAAATAAGAAACGTCTACTTTTTCGCGGAGAACGATAAACATCGTAAAATATTCGTACGTCAATATAAGCAAATCACACGGTAATCATGACAGAGTGATAAAGAAAAACTACATATATTATAATTTATATTTATACTCACGGACGTTATTCTTTAAAACGCGTGTCGAACTGCCGAATACATATTTTGCGTAATATTTATGAGCATCCGGCTGCTCGGAAGAATTATTTCTTGAAAAAACCAATTTCAGCGCTGTTAAAATTGTTCTTTGTACACACGCCGCAAATAGAAAAATAAAAAACTACGTATCAGTTTTGTTATTGTCATTTGAAGAAAAGCAAAATTCATTACATTTTATTAGAAAAATAGTAAACGAACTGTGAATGTTATTTAAAGGATCATCACCACTATTTTCATGGTAACTACTCAGTTCCCACTGATGTATATGTTAATCGAAAAGTTACTTAGTGGTTATAACCATAGAGCATTAGATATTAGACCATATACTATCTACGTGGTATGTGGTTGAATTCAGCTTAACTTAATAATCGATGATAATAATTATCCATTATTTTGGAAAAATATTTAAAAATTACGGGAGGTCTTCCACGCATTCGATACAAGTTCCTTCAATCTAAGTCCTGTATCCGTGGCGTAAACTGCGGATGAAATATTGTCTTATTATTTTTAATTCATTAATTAATATATTTATACAAAATGAGTAGTGTTCCTATACAAATGCCGATGGTACACGTTATACGTGTATAAACTTTCTCCGGTTTTTTAGTATAATGTCGACGCGCTTTGTTCCGATACGTTTTTGATATCGTCCGACATCTAATCCTTATTTGTATCGTCTAAACAATGCGTACAAACACGTCGTACAGTGATTAATGATGTTGTAAAAATATTTTGTACTGACATGCAGAATGTCCGTGATGACCGTTTACGGGTTTAAAATTGTAATTATTATTTTTCATCGCCCTAATTTTAAATTCACCGCCATACATATCTAATCAAAATCTTTACAGTGATATGCGTCCAAAAACCGTTCCACGAAGAAGCAACAAATTTCTATAGAATGTTCCACGCACGCCTTGGATTTCACTGATCCAAAATCTTATCAATTAATGGCAATTCCAAATGGATCCTCCTAGACGTCTGCGATGCGGAAAGTTTAAAGGTAAAAGAAATCTAACTTTTACAAAAAAAAAATATTAGAATTATTATTAACATTAAATATTATTTTGTTTATTGGATATCAACTGGTTTGATTAGTATTTACACTGTAAAGACTTGTTAAATTAATATGCAAACAAAACTAATAAATACGAAAAAACCATATAAGAAGTTTCAATGATTGACAATTGAATGAAGAAGTGCATTGTTTTGTTTCAGTTGACAATCTTATTGTATCTGCGGGTACCGATTGTATATTTAAAACAAACAAAATTGCCTAATTTTTTAAATATGTCTGTTTCCTTCTAAATCTAGTAGATACTTGTACAAGTTTAAATATACTCATAGTATAACGAGAAACTTTATGAGAATTACATCTTTGTATGACATATTATATTATTGTATCAATATAATACGAGTACTCGTGTTGCATTGATTTTTAAATATGTTTATTGAATTTAATTATTACTTTTCCAATCCTTCAGAAAATCAGTCCGATTTATAGCCCTGGATTTTTTTTTTTTTTGGTACATTTGCAGTATAAACAATTAAGTTTAATTTTCGCGACACAATGTCCAATTAAGACGAATGATCAGAATGGATTTTTTTACACGAAAGGTCCAAGGACGCAGTGTCCAAATTACAAAATATTAACGGAACTTAGAAACTATTACCACAGTATAAACGGGAGTGCTGATATTATATTATATATATATATAAGGATTTTCGGGTCAACATCCTGCAGCAGACAGGTGACCGTTACCGACAGCTGGAGTGGGAGATTGCACGTATAATAAAACGGATTTTCGTCTGGCCGAAGGACGCGCGGGACAACGCCGAAAATCATAAACCTCGTGATTTCGTCTCGACGACGACGACGACATAAACACGAGCGTAATTTAAATATTGGGTGACGATCGGATCGGAATAAAATGATTTGAATGGGTTCAAAATATTTCGACTACTCATATGTGTACTTGTATATAATTGAAAATGCCGTTGTATTTGTAATTTTTTTTTAACCTTATAATTTAATTAGTATTTTTAATAGATTTATGTTTTATTCACTTGCGACTGATTGATAACAAGCAAAATTAAAAAAAAAAAAAAACACTAAATATTTTTTCGTTTACGTGACGCTTTGCGTAGTCTACGTAGACTGCACAAGCTCGCAGAGGACAGCAATGCCGCTAAATCAACGACTGTTATCTTACTCAATAATACATCCTAGGCATTTGTTTGATTGCTTTTCGACGTTTTTATATCAGACTAGTAATCAAAATCATCATCGGAGTTAAACATTTTAAATTACATTTGATTTGGATCCCCAGCGAACCCCGTCATTTATAATTATTAATTTACATAACAGAAACCCTCGTCATTTATATAATAATGATTGTTGAAAATTGAAAGACCATCGAATAACAATATAATCAATTTCTGGCTTTTGCGTCCAATAACATTTAACACTCGTCACATAATAAGTCCGAATGTTATATATCATATCCGACTGTCGAGTTTTGATCATTTGAACCGGTGGACTGAAAGCTTTAGTTTAGCTGAAAGAATTAGTTTGTTTGTTTCCTTTATTTTTTTAAATCTAGTTTATGTTTTCAATTATTTTCTTTTTTTATTTACTTGTACCTAAATACAAATCGATTGGCTGGTAAAATTATATTAAAAAAAAAAAAAAAAAACCATTAAATATTTCGCCGAATGACACTGTCGGAAGGCGGTTTGTATAGGCAATTTCATAAGCGCCAGTTTGGCAACACATATTAGTTTATTTTCTGTGTCTGCAAATGTGCTTTTACAATTTATGTGCGTGCACACGTCACTTAACGTTAACCATTATCGCTTAACTATATATTTTTGACTGCGTAAATTGCAACTAGCGGACCAAAAATATACTTCGTGTAGTTCAATCTAAATTTCAAAATTCTAATTTGAATTTGTTTAGTGTCTATTTTATGTTGTATGTAGAGAATGAATTCTGAATTTCATTTCTTACTTTTTTTTTTTAAATATATATTAACGGGTTACAGGATAAAACTGAAAAAACGCAAATACATTTCCTACATAACATAGAACACAGTGGATACTAACGAATTGATATTAGTTTTCAGGATTTGAACTACTATTAGAAATATGGTTAGGTTAGGTGTACATGAAAATTAACTTTAATAATCACTACCCGATATAAAATAGTCAGTCGTACTTAAGCACGAGATTGCTTCAGATTAAAATCACCTTGATTGTACTTGACAGCTATACGTCTTTCATTACTTTCGTAATAAGTTTAATAAACGATATTTTTACACCATGATGTGAAACGATTGAGGCTGGTGCGAAAATGTTACAAATTTTCCATGAAAAATTTTGAATTGGTAGTAAACCCTATGTTTGACTCAAGTGATGAACGGATAAACAACATTTTATTGAATACTGCTGGTACCAAAAACAGTTCGTTTATGCGAACAAAAACTCATTGTACAGACTAATTGAACCGTCGGTGTCAGTTGTGGATTTTGTGTATGAAGAAATGTTTATGTTTTTAATACTATCGAACCAAAGCATTTCAGTTTATGCTTGGTAGATTTCAGAAGATAAATTAAAATGTAAGTACAATGACAATTAAATTTAAGAAGCGACCCAGACAACATAAAATATTACTTCCACATTATCAGACTATCCAGAGCATGTATCAACATCACATCCCTTATGCACAAGTCAGCTGCCCAGATCGCTTCTTCATGTAAATAGGGCAATGTTGTTTAAAGAAAAACATTAATTAGTTAATACTCATTTTATAAAATAGGTTGTTTACAGATTCAGAGTTTTTGTTTGTTTAAATTGTTGGCTGACTACATTTAAATATTCAAATATTATAGATAAAATATAAAATAACAGTATAAAAAAACTTGACATTACGTAAATTAAGTGATTTTATTTCATTATTTTTATTATATTTGAGAATAAATGAAAGTATTGAATAGTTAATAAGTGTATGTATGCATACACTATTTCGAAATAATTTTATCGAAAAACTATTTGACATTTTAATTACAGATTATGAGATACAGACAATGGCATCCTTTGTAAGGTGAATAATTATTATACTCAGGTGTATTCTAACAACTAAATAGAAAAGTTTGATTCAAAATGTGAACTGATTTATATTTAGTCTAGTTTTAATTTTAAATACGCTAAACTGTAATTTGGATAGTTCAAAATATTAGAAAAATTAATATTTAATACCAACTACAATGTTAGTGTTAAATTGATTTCATAATAATTATTATGAGTGTCCTTTAAAATTAAAATATTTATTATAGGTAATTTATGACAATTGCCGAGATTTTAATTTCTAGTGCAGACAATAATAATGATCAGTTTTATCATTTTTTTTTTTTTTTTTTTTTTGTTGATTGCAAATGATAATGAGCCAATTTGGGTACTTGGTTCAATTCTTATTCTTATGAACTTGAAATAATAATTTTCTTTTTTGTATTATTTATTTATCTACAGAAATGATGATTTATCATTTAAATAAATATTAAAAGGTTTTTTTTATTACATTAAGCAATAAAAAATACGTATTTTATTTATCAAATTTATACACATTTATTAAATTTTATTGCATGTTTCTTCATTACAAACCCAAACAGAATACAATATCAGACCAAACATAAAACATTAACATTGCAGGTTAAATTATTTCCTCATGGGAAATCTTGTGCATTTAAAAATCGAAATTGAATAGTATACAGTATAACATATCATAGAAATTTGAATTTACGATATATAGGCAGTGCATGCCCTTACAATTTTTTTTTTTATATAAATATCTTAATTAAATTAGTACATTAACATAGTCATTTAAATGCAATTTTCTGATTAGTAATTACACTAATTACCTAGTTTACAAATCGTACAAAATATATAAATTACATACAAAATATCAATTTCTATTTTTAATGAATATGACAGATAGTACTTACTTTATGAGAGGTGATATTCAAAGTACACAATTTTAAACTGTACAACTAATAATGAATAGTTGTTTTGATTCACATTGTATTATTATTATTATTATTATTATTATTATTATTATTAGTATTATTATTATTATTATTATTTTTATTATTATTATTATTATTATTAATATTATTACTATTATTATTATTAGCAACATGAAACTTTGTTGTAACAAAAAAGAAAAAAAAAATAATAACTATGAGAGAACACTAAAAAATATATTGCTACTAATTTCAAAACTTAAATTATATATATATATGAAAAAAAAAAAATTATAATATATAAAACCAGACTAGTAGGTGGCATAAGGTGTTTTGTTGTCAAGACGGTTACTGTATGTTGCGGGTTCAACAAGCTCACAACCACAAACTATGCTTAACACATTAATTATAATTTTAAAAATAAAGTAATAAATAATAGTTGACTTAAACAGTAATAATTAATAATAGAGAATTATAAACACTATTCCAACTGGACGATAGACGTTATCCAAATACATATAATCTATAAATACATATATATATATATATAAGTTGTAGTTCAGATAAAAAAAAAGAGAAATAGAATAATTATCCCAACATCATTTTGGAGGGGCAGTGTTGTTATGGTGGTACACGACGAGTTATCCGATCACAGTCATCCATCATGGTCAGCAGAAAAGTTCAATTGACCTGCAAACAAACAAAAAACCCAATTTAATATGTCTCATAACGTTTTATTAATTCAAACAATTGTGATAATATAGCGTTAAGTAAGTTTTCATTTTTTTTTTTTTGTCTGAAAGTCTATTGGAAACGTCCAAATGAACCGCTCAAAAATTATAAATATTTGCCTGCTCGCCCAATTTATGCAAATTAAATAATTCAGCAGTTGATGTGAATACAAAATCGATGTATATGTAATAATGAAAAAAAAAAAATTCGAAGGGATTACAAAACTATATGCTTGTCGCGGATTCGATTTTTCAGGTTTTTTTTTTTTTAGGAAGCAGAATGGACATCATTATCACGAATCGTCTTCAAAAACATTATAATAGTTACTTCGATGGCCGCTTCGTAGCCGCCTTTGGACTGCATCTGCCCGTGGATGGCGTGCAACCGATGCGATCCCATTTCCACGTCGGACGAACCTATGTGACCGGTGTGCCGAAAATTTGTGGGCGCTCCAATCATTGATCGATCGATGCGCGGCACTTGTCTCGCGTGACGTTTGCCCTATAAAATACGTATGCGTAGTAACAAACAATGTATTATATCAATTGTTCGTATACATTCTCATCGGCCGTCGTTATACTTATGGTCACGCATAATAATAATTGTACGTAAATTGTTCTCGCGGCGTTCATAAACACGGTTTTCACGTCATAAAATTCGATACTCGAAATCGATTTGTACGTGCAAGGCCGCACGCAGGAAAATATTTCGGAGGGGGGCGGAGGAGGTTAGGTTAGGTTAGGTCGGGCATCAAAAAATGTACATTTTAATTTGTTTTAATATACTCCTCAGTATAAAAACTAAAAATTATAATAAATCACAGATCACGGAGTCGGAACTACAAATTATCATAACAGCTGTTCTATAAAATTGTTTCCACGGATATGGTTATCTATAGCCGTGACTGTTTCGGGCGGGATTAGTAGAAATAATAATCGATTATTTTATCACACGTAAAAAAAAAACACTGAAAATTATTTGACATTTAAAAAGAATTACATCGCCAATTTAAACAAATATCGAATATCAAATAAAATAGCTCTCGCCTCCTCCCCCCCACACCATTGCAGGCGGCCTTAAGTATATGCCGCGATACGTGAAATTATCGAATAAATAATAACGCGTGTTTACTATACACGCGAACAATAATTATTATACGTTTTCCTCCTCGCCACAAAGATTCGGTCATCATTTCGTTTAGAATTTTATGTTTCAACAATTCTTGTTTATGTACACGCGTTGTCATCATTGCGAAGAAACGATTTTCATTTTTTTCACGGCCTTAATCAGCTCAATTCCCAATCCAATATAATCTTAATCTTTGATCTAACCCCGTAGGTCGTAAATTACATCATCGTCTCATTCGTTATGAACTTTGACTTCCTGATTTAGAATCTAAATGTATTTATTGTGTTTTCATTCTTATTCCTCTATTATTAATACTTTATTACTATTTCTGTGTTCTATTCTCCTGTGTTTTATAATTTTCTTTTATTCTCTCTTTTATAATCGTTGAACCATAATAAATATTTTTATTGATTGAGGAGAGCCCCAGATCATAGCCGCCAACTTTTTTATAGAATTATTAAAAAAAAAAAAAAATTATTATATTGTATCTTTTTAGTAGGTACTTTACTTGACACGTTTTTCGATTTTCTCAGTAGTTTTCTTAAGTATAATTAAAAACTACTAAAAATTTGCAAAAAAAAAAAAACAACTAAACTTATCGAAATTCCGTTTTGAACACGAGCAATCTTTGTATATAAGTGTTCAAAATGCAATACAAGTTTTAGATATTATTATACATGATATTATTAACATTGCTTTTAAATTCAAAATAACAACATTAAAATCTCTGCTTAAATAATCGACTAGAACGGAAATCACAGTAATCGTGGCTCGTTGATTTTTTTCTATTATTATAATTTAATATAATTTGTTTTATAACATTCGGTGAAATCGTAAGTTATAAATATTGTAAATGGTTAATTACTACCGTAATTAAATATGACGATAGGGCTGGGGAAGAGGTAGCATATTGTAGAAAATGTACAGGCAATTTTATGCCTAAATCTGATCTCGCCTCTGCCTCGGGGTTGATCCGTATATGACTTTTGCATTATTTCCCCTGTAATTTTAATACTTAAAACATATAATATACCAACTCGAAAATACAATTTGCAGTCGCGTGCGTTACGAGATTAATACTGTTTTTAATAATTAATACACCGACAACTGCATAGTTAAGTACGACAACGCATGTACATCTTATCTTTATCGCAGTGGTTTAAACGTTTTTTTTAACGTGAAAATACACCGATAAATTACGTAAAAAAAATATATATTTAGTAAAAACGAGCCGAAAACCAGTCTGGTAAAAATATTATATACTAAATTATACCTACTTACAAATCGAATGTGTTTATTTCGAAATTTCTTTAATTTATATTCAGCGTTCACTAACTATGACATCAAGAATTTTCGTCGTATATATTTCTGCATAATTTATTATCGGTTAAAAAAATATATATATATAGCATGTACTACAGGTATATAGATATATCAAAAAAATAGTGACCCATTTAGATCGCACCGTATTAATTCATTACAGATCCCGAGATACAATATAAGAATAATCTGAAGTTTACGGTATTTAATATATTATACTATCTCGTGAAACAAAATTGACAAACGCCGTTTGTTGGCTGATAAGTATTTTATCTGCAGGATATAATAGCGATACCATTATAGAACATAGAAATAATAAATGTGTATGGCATACGCGTTTGTATTAGATTTCAAAGCTGACACATTTCAGTTAACGAAGCAATCGCGTCACCGACCTCCGCACTCGTACACTACACTACCACACGCAAAGACATTTGGTAAAAAAAATCAGTGACACTATAGCTAAGATGTGGCGAACAACTCGGGAAAATATACTTACCCGACACAGATAAACTATGAGAGAGTTAAAAAAAAAAACCATCAATAAACAGCGTTGGCCACCCAATTTATCTCGTCAAACACACGTAATCGTGATTAGGACAAGAACATAATTACCCGTGTATACTTAATGAAAAGAAGAAAAACTAATATGTGCTTAAAGCAATGAAACAACGAAACACATCATATTAAATTGTACGAAACAGTTCAACTTCGGGAATATCTTAAACCACCCAACCACAGTGGAAGAAAATAACACCGACCACATATATACGACTTCCTCGAGAATACACGCATATCAATATGACATATCTATTTAAGTAAAAATATCTCTCACCAATGTTGTTAAAAGATAAACTAATTTGTAGGCTGGTGCTTTTGTATCATTTCACACGGTAATATATCGTTGCAGCAGCCGAAAAATTTGGAAATCGAAAGCCTGTATATTTAAAGATATACTCGTATGTTTTTGAATAATGAAAATAAAAACTCGCAGTCTGATTTTTAAACTGAACGAATAATCACGGGGAAAGAAAGGCATTTCGCTTTCAGGTTTTCGTGTCGCCTCAAAACGTCTAAATCAAACACACTGGTCGGGCGGCAGTATTTACGCGCACTCGTAAATCGTAAGCGCAAAACGGTAAGTACGTTGTTTTTATTTATTTATATAAAATACCTGTTGAGTGCGTTGGTTTACGCAGCACGAGAACCATTGGAATAAGACTTCGCTGGGCATGTTTCCCGATCGGTATCCCGCCGACATGGCGCGGTGGCGGTGGCGGTGTGAGCGTGCGCTCCTCTCGCAGACAACGGCAACGGCGGGGCGGCAGCGTTGACTGGGAGAATTCCTATAAAACAAACAGGAAAAGGCGTTAGAGAAAAATAAAAATAGTCGTCTTATCGTCGGCGGACGAAGAAAATACGTAACTTCGCGGATGATTATTTACTCGCGTAATATAGAGAGCGAAAACGTTAAAAAAACGTGCACGTGGTGGTCCGACACTACGGCCGATATAACATAATAATACAGACGTTATGGAAATTGCAGTTGTCGCGTTAAATTATTTAAAAAACGGCTATCAAGCGAAACTCGCCGCATTAATAGAAACCAATACGCATATTATACAGTTCGTTTTACGTGCATTTCTACAAACGAACATTCAAAGAAAACCAGTAAACGCTACAAGACGGTACATACAATAAATCTGAGAACTGCGACGATTCGCGAGTACGTAAAAAAAATTAAAGAGTCTACACATACATATATATATTTATACACGTAATATATGTACGATTTAATGGTTATATAATTCATAACGACGGAGTTGTGGGAGGAAATCACGACGAGTCGTGCCAGACGTATTATAATATATTTGATACGAATAAAAATATTTAATACTGGCGTACTCGATCGCCGCCGTAACAGCCGTTCGTTATATTTTCCTCTGTACGCACAGCCGTCGAAGTCCCACACACACACACACACACACACACACACACACACACACACACAACCATACTATATGCGTGTCGCATAGTTATCACACAGTTGCTACAACGACGTTGCAGTTCATCAGAAATTCAAAACGACGAATGTATACTTATGATCATTTTTTTTGTTCGCAGCTATTTTATATAGCGCGCGTGCAGCCCGTTTGTATATACACACACATACACATAAATAAAACATCGCGGTTCAATAAGAAACGGCGCGAACTTGGCACCGGTCGACACGACACATTATTATTATTATTATTATTACGTACAGGCACAAACGGTACCTGGTTTGTTGAACCTCACGACAGTGGGCGCTGCAACAATGGCAAGAAGAACTTAGCAGATCCTCTATACATTGCAAAGCTAGGCGGAGGAGCAAATCTCTTCGGTAAACGCGAACCAACATATACAATAATTATTAATAATAATAATAATAATAATAATAATAATAATAATGATGATGATGATGATGATAATAATAATATATGCGCGCGACACGAATGATGTATATAGCGTACACCGAGATTACATTATACGAGAGCGAGCGAAGCCAACTATAATATAACGGGACAAACGAGTCGTGGCCGAACGGGTTGCGATGTTTTTAACGACATAATATATATAATATACGCGTTATTACGCATTATTTCGTACGGGTTGTTATCATTATTATTTTAATTCAAACGAGTTAGATAACACGCGAGCAATCTGAAAGTTTAGGGGACGACCGGAAACTGTATTCGTACGTGTACGGCAAAAAAAAAAAAGAAAAAAATGATTCACGGGAGCAAAGTATCGACTCGTCGTAACGCAACTAAAACGCAACACGCGCCACGACGAACGTTTATTATGACTATTATTTTTATAACGATTCGGATATTATAATAAAAGCGCGCGAGTGAAAGTGGTTTATGTATATGTGTGGGTGCAAGAGAAGGGAGAAAAAAAATTCAATGGTTTTTTTTCCTTCATTTTTAATCTGATTAACGACCGTTTTGTTGTCGTCGTCGTCGTCGTGTGCGCACAACAATAATCACAATAATCGTTTATAATAACGGGGTGAAGACGACAAGACGATAAAGACAATGGTACGAACGCACGCGCACGCGTTGTATCAGTTGTGCGTCGTTTGTATACATTACAAAAACATACAATAATATTATGATGTCCGCGAACAGAAGAGCAAGAAAGAACTTGACTCTGGTCGTGGGCGAAGAAGTAAGCAAAAGTGCTTTGCGGCAGATGAGTCACATAACACGTTGTCGTCGTGAATATAATATATTACTATTATTGTCGTTTTTTTATAGCGCATTTTTACATCATTACACTGTTTCAATGTTTTTTATTTTTTCTAAATATGTGTTTATTACATTGAATACTTATGGCGGCATTCAGGCTCAACATTTTGTGAAACTACTTTTAAAACCCCTCCATAGACCGAAATTAATAATTTAAAAGAGTACACCACTGCGGTTATAACAAATCTGCGGTTAGGAGAAATCTTTTTTTTTTTTATAGCACGGATCAAATCGGCCCAGTTTGTCAAAGATTATTATTATTATTGTAGCGGGACAAAAAAAAATTTAAAAAAAAAAACGTACAACGTGTACTTGGCGGGTTTTTAGAGTGCTATGTTGAGGAGGTCGGATGAGATACTTCGCGTTCGTGTGCATGTAGGTTACATTGAAAAGCCTAGATTTTGCACACGCAGACGTTTCGAGTACTTTTTGAAATACGACGAGACACTCGTGTTACGATTTCAACAAGGTCTTTGGACATTTTCAGACGCATTTATAAAATAAAAATAACTACATTCGAGGAGCCATTAAAAAAGCAAACGCTGTACGTTTTTTATTTTGTTTAACAATAAAACGTAACATAAAAACGTAGGTGTCTCAAAAATATTATTTTTAATTTGGTTGTAAAAATATTTTACACTCCTAATTTTAACATTCATATTATAAAGTAGCTTGATTTTGTTTTATATTGCCTGTTGGATAGACGGAATGTTAAATGTGGGATATCACATCACGTCCTCTTAACTACATACGCGTTTATCTTTATCTCACGGACATTGGACAACTATTTTAATATAACATAATATATAGACGTAAGAAAAAAAGACATCGAAATTAATTTACAACAATTTCTAAATGTTTGAAAAATAAATTTAATTTATATAAAATGCAATATGCAAAAGCAAAAACAACCATTGTTATAGATAATAATTAATACGATTGTTTACGAGACTTGATTAGAAACGAAGCATAATTGGTATTTTATTAGATAATCTCTTTACAGTAACATGAAAAGTATTCTTTAGTTTAGTATGTTCCAATTAATATAACATTGCTCCCGGCTTGTTTTCTTATAATAGATTTTATTTAATTGAGAACCTTAAATAGTATAAATAACTACTAGGGAAAAAATATATACAATTATTTATACTTAACATGTATGTTGTGTAAAGACTTCGAAAAACTAAATACATTTTGATACGTATAGTTAATTCATTATACTGTACACCCTTGACATAATTTTAAAAAAAGTTTATAATATACAATTTAAACAACTTTGTTATGCTCTTGAACAATAATTAATAACGATATTACTTCATATCGAGTCTATTGTTCGGGCTCCTCTGTATAACAATTAGTTTCATGAACTGTATTTAAATACCAATACACAAATAATAAAATATAATGGAGAATGATAACATTTACTTATATATAAGTCCTTGAGTTATGCGTAATATAATAAAATTATATAATAATACACATTATGGAGACACTTTAGATATAGACATAATATGTATATAATAACAAATATATATTATAAATAGTAGTGAAATTTGATACTATTGAATTTATACTATCTATTTTGATCGTTAATCAGACTTTTTTGTCTCACATTTAATCAAAGCCTCAAATGATAACTGACAGTAACCGATAAGAAGAAAAACGATTTATTGGCGATGACAATGACCGTCCCTTAAATGTTTTTTTTAAATAATTAAATGTAGTATAATTCATAGTATAAAGTCATGTTCAATATGACATTATTGTTATGTTATACATATTAAATAATACCTCGGGAGACAATAACAGATATGCTTACATGCGAGTTGTAATGACTACATGTAATTCAATACTATATAGGATCAACGAAAACAATCAACACGAAATCTCAATATTTACCGACATGGACGAAGTACCATTTAAACAGTATAGAAACTGTAAAAACGTTTCTACATAATAATAAAACGATTTAATGAAATTTAAGATTTTTAATTAAGTGAAACACTAATGAAACGCAATTATAGATACGTTTTTGGGCCAAGACCTGTTTTTGTAAAACATCTTTTTTTTTAGCCGTATTTATGATAGATAAATATAATTATTTATTTTTTCACTGACGTTGTAAATACAAAAATCACTGGATTCTTTTATTAATAATTTATATTATAACACCAATATTATATAATACAATGTATAAATAAAAATATATTTGTACGAAACTGCAAAACTGAAAAAAAGAACAATCTTTGGTTGTAAAATTATACATAATCATCTGTAACCAATTCTATATATATATAGATAAAACGAAATCTATTTAAATCGATTGTCATGGGAATACGCGATGCATTCCATTCCATCAATCCATCAACGTACTTTATACGTAATACATTATTACTTTATGTTCATGGACAAACATAATGAACCTTTTTGAAAGTAAAAACGAAGGTAACGAATTCAAACGATTTATATTGGTAAACTATATACTATGTATAATATTATTTGAAAATGAAATTTACATAATAAACTGTTAAAAAAAAATCGATCAGATGATCACACAGTACGTACGTTAAATACTAATATTATCGTCCATCGCTAATAATTAATACATACGACTTACAAAGTGACATAAAACCAATGTCATAATTACACAATGCGTTATAAAGTTATATATTATCATGACTTATTATTACGGAATTCGTGTATTCGTAGGCGGCGACGGTTCAATAGCCACATTATGCCCGAAAGCGTATTTCCGAATAACTTCATAGAAATATTACGACTATTACGTACTCACACCCTACGAATACTATACAATTATTATGGACACGGTTTATTATTATTCACATGGCCCCAACTTGGCTATTAACAGCAACAAACAACTCGGTTATTTCAAACTATCAATGATTTTGAGCGAAACGAATGATTTGTATGTGTTTCAATGTGAATAAAATACGTAGGTGATATATAACATTGGTATGTTGTAAATATTTATTTTTTGGTTTTTATTCTGGCGATTAATGGCCCCACATCAGATAACATAGCCTTCGGAAATATGTTATCCAGGCGAGACACAATCGGAAACCGAGAACTATAATAATTTGTATCATATGTAATACACATTATATTGTTATAATATACATTGCGATACTTTTATCAGACTAATTTAGGTCGGAGTGCAAATCGTTTACTCACATGACGTATACTGCGCTTGTAAAGCGACAGACTGATCGGATCGAAGAATTAGCCGAGTACCGAGTAGGTATAATTAAACATTTACGCGTAATTCACAGACCGGGAATGGCGTGCGTGCGTGTATGTGTGCGTGTGTGTGTGGAGGGGGGAGGAGTTATCGTGGAATGTACAATTCAATTAAAACGAAAACTGTTATTAAAAAACTAAAAAAGAAAGTTTACGAGCAGAAATAAACGGGGAAAAACGGAACAGGATATGGTACACGGTAATTTCTGTCTGTAGTAATACCCTTGACACAAGTATGACCCGGCAAAATGAACCGGTTTTAAACTTATGACTATTATTATTATACCACTCTATCGGCTATTTGGATATATATTTTTTATCCGTCTGTTTCTCTTCTTTTTTAACATGGCCTATTGTCTTTTTTTATAGTGATGTGTTTACAACGCTGCCCATAATACAATAAAAGCAAAATTTACGTTTTACTTTCTCTTATATAAACGACGCTTATAACTATTGGCAAAACGCACAAGGGTCGTAAACAGAATGTTATTTATTTGTCTACTGTTAACATATATATGAAAAAAAGCAATAACGGATTTATATTGTGTCTATTCCGTCCATTAAACCACTCAAACCGAAACGGTTACTTAGGTATAACACGAAGTGAGCGGAAAAAATTGTTTATCGATCGCGCGGACTAACGAATTACAAGAAAAACGTTTTTTAACCCAAAACCTTATTGGTAAGAAGAAAGCATTTTATACTACTCGAATCGGGATAAACGCTATTATAGTATTTATTGAAAAATCAAAACCTCTAACATGCTTTTTCTCGCGTTCCGGAATGTATCGTCGTTTTTACTTTAGGCAGAAAAAATAAAATAAAACGTATACGAGTACTATATGTGCCGTAGAAAAAAACATAATAATGATTGGCGCAAAGGAGCATTCCCGTACATACGAATATTTGTTTGGCATACCAAATACGTTCGCGCGCACATGGCACACGGTAACAATGTCGAATTAAATTTACTACGGATGTGTAATGATATAAGATTCGGCTACGTGATGATATTTGCGTGGTCCTCACACAGCAGCTGATATATAAAATACGTAACAATAACGCGATACACAACAGTAGAAACTCGATGATTTATTGTGCGTTAAAGGACTGTACGTTTGAAGTGTATAGAGTATTTCATTCGACTACTTGTTCGTACAACGTTTCATCTGTGAAGCGAAGGTCTAGAAATTCCAATAAACCTTACACGTGCACACAATAAAAATGTTTACCGAACACACGTGTGCGTTGGGATATACACTGTACACGTACGCGGCCGCGACGCAGCTGAAAAGACACACAGGCCGTAATCAAATACATTTTTCCAAAAAATATACCGCAAACCAAAATCACGGGAGGGAGGGGAATATAAAATCGTTATTTGAACCTAGATACACATATTTCAATTACTATAATTATATAATGACACCTAAAATTAAAAATTGTTTTATCAAACAAACTACCCTTATCAAAAATAATATATATTCACTATTTTTTTTCAATAAGTCAAATACTCGATCGAATATTTCAACACATAACCGTGTTCATACATAGTATAAACGATCGTTGTGCAGTGTAAAAAACTGTTTAGAAGACAGAGCAATAGATTGAGTAAATATATTTAAATTCTAATGTGCGAAATGTGTTGGTGACTCAATAGTTTTATTCTATAACTGATTTATAGTTATAAATAATAAAATTTGTTTTATTGTATATTACTGATAGATGACATAATATAAGTACATGCAATTAACTTATAAATAAATATTCCACTCAACAGTTCAAAGATCAATACAAACAAACCAACTATTAACTATAGCAAATAAGGTAATACATTTTAGTTTAACAATAAAATCATTAAATTCATTGTAAAAATGCCACATGAAAATAGTAATAACATAAGTAATGAGAAATGAGATGAGACATATTAAATACCATTAGGCACATATATTTGAACAAACTGATAAATTATTTCAGTTTTATTTTTATTTTTATGTAACATGCAGGTCTAGTGACTTATTATTTTCATTTCTTGACATATGCTGTACATTTAAATATTATTTAAATATCAATGTACAAAACAATTATATAACTAGATAGGTGGCATTTAAGATTCATGTACGTTTTACATTATACATTTTTTCAATAATAATATTTAACAAATATTGTTTTTAATTACACTGATATATTATAACTAAAAGAATGTTCCTTAAAATGCATCAACTGTCTAAATGAATCAAAAATAATATATAACAAACGTGTGACATTAACTATGAATATTGTAGGTGTACCATATACCAATTATAATTATCTGATTTCTTTATACAATTAAAGTACATTATGGCACTGGCATCATAGGTATATAACACATATGTATTATTTATATGTAATATGCTTGTATTAAAATACTTAAAATTATAACACAATATATTATGATAGAAGAATAAATTACTTAAAGAAATAAACTGGTTTATCAGTAGAATGGTTTTAAAATTTAAATAAAGGATAAAGGTTGATTTAATATCTATATATATATATATATATATATATATATATATATATATATATCAATTATCAATAGTTTAAAAACACTATTAATATAATAAAATGAATAATTCAATTAATGTTTAATACATTTATATATTGTAAATATGATTAGTAATATATAAATTAGTATTGACATTAAATAACTTATTTATAAATATGAAAACAAAATATATAAAATTGTTTTATTAAGATTGATTAATAGTTATTATTGAGCAATAATTACGTTTAAAAAATATGTTATTGATATTTTTGATAAAATATTCAAATACTAATAAAGATATGATTTTAATACAGTATAAATACTGAATAATATTATATTCGGTTAGTAATTTAAATATTTTAATTATTTTGTACACATGGAGCCCAGGACATTTAATAATGAACATAAAGATACTAAAATAAAAGTTAAAAATTAACATTCAACTTAAATGGGTGCCAAAAGTAAAACTGTGAACAGATAATTAAGCATTATAACACAAATTAAGACCCACAAAGACAATTGCTTGTATATATATATATATATATATATATATATAATAAAAATAATTTTATTAAAGTTCTGTGATTTTTTGATTTAGCATAATCTTAGTATCATGTTTGCAATAAAATGATTACAAACTTATAATGATATTATATTAATATTATTATTATTATTATACAAATTTATATTCAGGATAAAATATAATAAGTTAAATTCAAATTCCAAGCAAACTGTGAAATAGTTGATATAATGAGTTCAAATATTGATGATACTTTCTTCAAAAATGTCACTTAATTAGGTAGATTTTTAAATTATTATTTAATGCATTTACATGAACTGAGTAAAGATGTTTCATGAACATACACTCCTACACTAAATTGATATAGGTAGGCACAACATATTTAACAATATTTCATAATGCGTTTACTTTATTAAGTTAAATAAAGTTCACATTTTAATAACACAAAAGTACCATTCAAGTATTTGTATATATATATATATCTTTTTTTTTTTTTGATAAATTGTAATAATAACTAATAATGTTTTATCACAGGATTGAACCTTTAAGAAAATAATAAAAATTAAAAATTATTATCTAACACATATAACATTCATTAATATTAATCACACATAATTTTACAACAAATAGTATGAAAATATAAATGTCTTATGTTACAATAGAATAATATTTATTTAAGTGATTTACCCAATGCTTTGATTACTGTATAATTTATAAGTTTCCAATGGAGTTTATTTAAATTAGTCAGAAAATCCAACCATGTGATAAGTAAATAATATAATATGATACAATTAAACAATAACTTAATGTCAGACTCAAACACATAAGTCATAAAAGATAAGATGAAAATTAAAATAATTGTACTGTAAATTATTAATCAATAATCATATTATCATATAAACTACTAATAACTTGACTTTTCAATAAATCATTTAGTAATTTTGTCAAATGAGATCATTAAAATCAGTTTTTTAAGATAAAAATATAGAAAATTAAAATAATGTGTTACAAAGTTACATTTAATAAAAAAACTATAAGACTACAAATAAGTAATAACTCATAACAAATATAAAATATACAAGTTTTTTTTAATATATATCAGGAATAAACATTCCATCAAGGTTACTATTGTACTTCATATAAGGAAGACACGGAATGAAATATATATAGTTATAAATTATACAAAAAAATGTGAAAACAAATTCGGTCATGCCACAAAACTACTTGTTTTAACTCCATATCCTAGATGGTCAAGGCCAAATCATTTAAACAGGTCAAATGTATAGCAAAGGAGAATTGAACATTGTGCATTATGTCTCAATAAAAAACGATTGTTAATAAAGTTAACCAGTTTTGATGGATAACTCAGAATGTTGCAATACACTCGTGTGTAGTTTGTGTGTAGTTAAACTTGTTTTTTTTTTCAATCTACAAATCCAAAACTGGGTCGAATCTTGGAGGGAAATGAGAATAATCACTTTACAATTTATTTCTAAAAACATAATTTTCGAAAGAATTTTCCTTGTTTTCAATCTAGATTTTTCATTTTTTTTGTTTTGTCCTTCCAAAACAATAATTTTTTTAATACACAAACATAAAGCACTTACACACGTTTCATTTGAAAATTCAATATTATATACAGAATAAAATAATTTACAAAAAAATAGTTTTATTTTACTTATTATACAATTTTTTTACAATTGCATAACTTAAAATATATAAATACATAGCATTTTGAACATTCTACAATTGTATATTTGTTTACATCTTCTAATATTAATCTAATATTATTATATAATAAATATACAAATAATCCATGTTCAACATTGATATATATATATCACGCATAGATATGATTTTTTTTCTTTTAGTAAAAACGTTCTTTGCTTATAGTTATTTTTATGATTTATGTCATGTCAATTTGTTTTGAGTTATTGAATTATTAATTAAATAATACACGCAACAAAATATTACATTTATAGGTTAACCTATAAAATATGATTTTCTCATTAAAAGTTTTCAATTTAAAAAAAAAAATCTATTATATTACTAATGATGAAATTGTTTTTTATTATAAAGTCGAATTATCAGTGAAATTATTATTAAACTCTAGTAAAAACATTATGTTTTTTAATCTAATTTGATTATTTATTTTATAATATGGGTAAGTAATAACTAATAGCTAATAATATAATAAAAATAGAATAAATGTAGATATGCTAGATAGGTATGGCTGTAAGTATGAAAAAAAAGGTATTTATTATACTTATATATTTAAAATTAACAGTTTATCATATAACAATTTTGTGTTATTTTATCCATACTTTTAAATTTATGGTTGTTAATCACCATTATTATATAGGCACACCCATAAATTGAAGAATGAACAAAAACATGAACACACAATGTTTTATAAAATGTATAGGTAGGTACTGTGGTACTTATATTAATGAAAAAAAATAATTAAAAATCATTAATTCTTTTTTCTTTATTGGGTAAATAAACAAATGTCAAAAAAATTTCTGAATTGGTACATAAATAAATATAGGCAATTAAGTAAGTACTTTTTGAAATATTTATTAAATAAGTAATTAATACATGATGTTGGAAATTGTGTTTTGTTAATTTAGCTACTGTAATATTTATTAATTATTTTAGCTTACATCAATGGTTAATTACAAACAATTTTGCAAAACATTATTTACCAACCTAACACTTTGTATGATAATATTAAAATATAAATATTATTTACATATGTACTATGTATTATGCTCAACTATGTTTAAATTATTTTAAACTGAATTTGAATACATATTTCACTAGCTGTAAAAACAGATTGAATGTAATTTATCTATATATACTACTTTATATCAAATGTTCAATCACATAATAATAATAAAATTACATTTTATAATAGGTATTTTAAAGCTAAATAAAATATAGCAATTAAAACAATTATTATATTGAATATGAATATGGATAAAAATAGTAAACCTATTTTAAATTATTTAAAATAAGCTATTTTGATATAAATACATACAAATATAGTTCATTATTAGGTATATTGAATAAACTATTTTACATAGTTATTAAAATATATTAAGTATCTATTCAATTGTCTTTAATTAGAAGAAATATAAATAAATACTAAATAAACTGGTATTCACTAATAAATCAATATCTACTCCCATACACATAATACATACAATGACAAAGTAAATGAAAAACATGAAAAACCAAGAATTAGGCATATTTAGAAATGGACTTTGAAATTAATATTTTTTTAATTACATAGTCCAGTCGTAAAACTGATATTTGTCTAATAAGGTTTCCATTTCAGACTTTAAGTACAATAACCATTGTTATACATAATCATATATTCAAAAAATGTTAGACGATTATTAAGAAAATATAAAACCAATTACTAACTGAACACAGACCACGGTACACGGACATGTTTACTACAAAATGTTTCTGTCTATCTGTAGAGACATCTGTGTAAACGTGTAGTTCACAGTAGGAATCCGATACAATAGATAAGACCTATGCTACCGAACATGGCTGATATTGACCGGGTCGGTCGACAAACATTTGAACGGCCAAGTTATGGGATACAACGATGGTAATTGTTCGAAAAATAAATGATACCATCAAATGAATTCTTTCGACGTGAGGCTAGTGGTCCAACGCACACGATACAACGTTCCGCGATTTTGCGTACTCGCGAATTAACGTACTTACCGGAACGAAGAGTGTACGGCGTAGTGTTGTTGTTTTGGGTCCGTCGTCACTGGGTCGCGACCGTCTGCATGCTTGACGACGAAAATCGCGGTGTTATCGATTGGCGATGGTCCGTCCGGTGTTTGGCAAACGGGGACGAGTGGGGCGGGACGGGAGACGGGTGCGAAAAATCACGGCCGGACACAAAAAAAAAAAAAGGGGGCGAAATCCCGTTGACGATGAAAACGGGAAACGGCACCGACAACACAGAGAACGGGACGAGGGACGCGAACGGAGACGAGACTGCGACGGCCGGCGTTGGCGACGGACGTGCGTCGTAACTCCGTGTGGCGGTGTCGTCGGCGGCGCGTACATCAGACGCGGGCGATGGTGTCCGACGCGGCGGCGGCCGCAGCACCATCTACCGGGGACCCGCGCGAACCGGATCGGCGTCGACCGCCGGGCGCCGGGAGGATTTCGCGCGTCCGTCCGTTTTTGTCGTCGGACTCGTAGTACGCGTATGTTCGGTGCCGGATTTACGTGTAATGTAGAGGCCCGGTTTTTCAATTAAATCGGTATCTGACATTAGTACATTACAAGTGCATTTGACGTCTAATGTACTTGTTGTACTATAACTTTGCCTAGAAATAATATTTTATTCCAAAGTAAGGTTGACAAAAATTATGTCGGGTAATTAACTGAAAATAGAATTAATTACGCTCCAATCACGTTAAATGATATTACATTTTTTTTTATTTTAAAACTGCAATGAACATTTACGTACCGTACTAAAATGATGTAAATTATAATAATTGTATCGGTGCTCCTCTTCTAGATTTTGTCACTATACATTTTTTTCATTATATACTAGTGATATTTCGATTCGAATATTGTGATTTTATTCCGTGTTTGGGATGTAAAAAATAAAAAAAAATGTATCATGCGGAGACCCCCGTTTTGTGGAGGCCCTGCGTATATCATAAATAAATAAATAAATACATGTATATTTACGAGCGTATAAGATGATCGACATGGGCCCGCGCGTGATAAACGTGACGATTCCCGTATAAGTCAAACCCACCGCCTCAGATTGCGATGACGTTTTGTTTTGTAAATGTGTTTCGGTAAAGACTGAAAGAAACGCGAATCTCTTTCGTTTTGTATTGCGTTCGAGCATTTCACACGTACGGCCGCCGGCACGATCCGTTACGTACACGCACATCACACGATTACACGTTTCGAGTTTTCCGTCCGTTACCGTTGTTGTATGTGTGCCATTAGCAGCGTTCCCATACGGCCGGCACGGCGCTCGCGAATATTGCACGTCGCGGCGTTCTCCGCAGCGGTTTCTCTCCGGTCATCATGCCGAAAACATACGTGTGTGTGTGCGTGTGTGTGTTTTAACTTTTGATTTTAATCGTTTTTATCGTGAATTTAGAATAATTGTAGAATGTCTAGATACGCGAAGTCTACACGTGTAAGCCATATGTCATTATCGGATCCATCCGACAGTAGATCAAGTGTGTCCACGCTAAATGAGGACAGAAAGCGTTGAGGAAAAGGACGAGCCCGAAGATCAAGAAACTCCGCGAGTCGGAAGTCTACGGGAAGCATTGGCAACGGTGAAGGGTATACGCAAAAGGGTATACACATTGCTTCTATCGAGATACTCAATTGTACTTCATTGTTCTCCAGCACAGTCGAATTAGAAAATGCCTTGACATTACGCGTCAAAGTCTTAAGCAAGCTAAAGTAACGGGGTTTTTTTTTCATAAATGTCAGTGTTTACCTGAAAATTATTTTGTTTTTTACTTTTTCATAAATTTTTTAAAATGATAAACTGTAAATACTATTGACACAAAACCGAGAAAATTAAATTTATTCGAAAATCACCTATTGTGCAATGTCGGTGCGTATGAATACGATATATAAATCCAAAGTCATCGATTAACACGAGTGTGTGACTAAGGAAATGAGAATACACATTCGACAATCGATATCCATTAGTCATATTTGTTTGGTGCGCAGAGTAATAATGCCACACGCATAATCAGTAGCGATATTCTGTTAGCGGAAGGAGATGTTTTGTACGACGTGAATTGAATTTGGCGACGTAATCGAAGGTAAACTCGGTGGGTTGGACGTCGACCCATCGAACTGTACAATTGACAACAAATTATAAAAACGAAAATAATAACACATTACGCTCTATAAATAAATACCAACCTTTATTCACAACAATAATTCTTATCGTCCACGTTTTAGTTAACTGCGCACGTGTATAACATGTTTAACGGCCATAGCCACAACGAATACAAAGGAAATGACGAATATTGAGCGCTTAAATCGCTTTTAAATTACTATAATTGTAAGTCGATTGTTAAACAAAGCTATGCGTAGCACGAATTTTCGGTCAAATCGATCGTTAAAAAACATGTACGTATAATGTAGAACGAAGAATAACTGGAACAATAAAAATAATTTAAAAAAAAAAAAATATATATATATATACACAAATAGCCTATGGGTGTTTTATGTATCTTGTTGAAGACACGACAGATTAAGATTCCACCGGTGCCGTGTACAGTACAGTCTAATATCGTTGTAGATTAATCATTGTTTCTAAAAACAAAAACTCGTTCTGCTGGCCATCGGAATCGTTAATTTTTTTTTTTTTTTTTAATTCCTAGACGCTTTGAGACGTTTTTGTATTCGTATATTATATATATATATATATATATACGTTCACGCAGAGAGCGTATAACATATTGTATAAATATAAAAACGTTAATCGCGAACACAAATCTGTGATATAGACCCAGAGGCTATTTTTTAATTTTTATATCGAGTTCGTTATTGCATCTCATCAATTATCTCAAACCAAACAGAAATATTATCAGTCAGAAACGACGACCCCTCTTCCAAAGATGAAATCAGTAGGTTTTTCTTTTAGAAATTCGGCTAAATCCTTAATGTAGATAGACAGATATGTCGACAGCCTGATATTATTTATTAATTATTAGATAAAATTGCTGACTATTGTGGATGTTGTTGAACGGTTTTAACGCGTACGATCATTGTTCGTATAAATCAACAGAACTACCTACGCCAACTGCACTAATAACTGTGTAAAAAGGTATTGTCTTTCTTTTCTTTTCCTTTTTTTTTAACTATTTTAGTCCATGTGATGTGTGTATTTAATGACTCGCTTTTACTACGCTTCGGACCGTTCTCCAAAAATCATGTCCGCCGAGGCGCGCGTCCTCATTATCGTTTTATTTGTTTCCGTGCGAATACACGCTTGACAATATTCTGTCTGCGCGTACGTATCGGCTGAACTAAGTGACATCGTTCGTTTCAATCAATAAATTACTCGTTGAATTACTTAACCGACACAATCAGTTTTTTTAGTTAATCTCTATTATGAAACGCCGTTTGACGGCGTATCAATTGCGAATTAAACGCAAGTACGTATGGTAAATTAGTGCATCGATAAAAATAGGTTTTCACCGTTTCGTATTTGATTCCTTTCAATTCCTTATTCGTTCGCGTATAAAATATTCAGCTACCTTTAATCTGCGTTATTTTTTGTTTCTTTCCTGCCATTTATGACCGAGCGTGAAATTATAGGGTCTTCTATGAAACCGTGAATTAAATATTTGGCAAAAAATATTTATTTTGAATACCTAACTGGAGAAAACGACAAGATTGTGTAACTTAGACATATGATTAAAAAAAACCATACTTACGGATTCAGGCGCGGATTTAGTGGCAGACAAAAGAGGATAACCTCCCGTAGGCTGTTTTACTCGGGAAAAAAATTCCTAATAAAAATACATAACAAAAATTTTGTATTATTTGTGTATTCTATACGCACGAATCAATGTACGTACGTTCCGAGTTATTATTGGAATTTGCGATAACGATGGACAACGCGATAGCT
This sequence comes from Schlechtendalia chinensis, assembly GCA_019022885.1. Classification (NCBI taxonomy): domain Eukaryota; kingdom Metazoa; phylum Arthropoda; class Insecta; order Hemiptera; family Aphididae; genus Schlechtendalia; species Schlechtendalia chinensis. The sequence continues at coordinate 2,508,688 of CM032351.1, read as the reverse complement.
ATATCTTAAAACGGACGGACGACCGGCTCAATTTTAATATACATATATTTCTAGTCTAATATAATAATATTATAGATTTTATAAAATTTAGGAGAAATTCCAACAAAAATTGTTCAATGTTTGTAAAAGGAACGGGGCCACTCGACAGTAAATAGCAATCGGAAATGAACATCATCGCGTCGTGTATGTTTTTTAAATATTTTGTCATACTGTCATAATTTTTAGTCCCGGTCATTTATCGAGTTCAAAAATATTTTTTCAATTAAAGTATGCGCTTGTATTTCATTGCAATAAACACACACACACATATGCACACATATATTAAACAGGTATTTTATTTTTGAATGTGCAATATTTGTATTAGATAACCATCTGCTCTCCAAGTGTGTCCAAACCACTCTAGCTAGTCGTTTATTTCTGATAAACGCTAGAATATTTGGTCTATTGTACAATTTCTGTGATTCTTCATTTTTTCTTCTCTCATAAGTGTTTGTTTCTTGGTTGAAGCGTGGACCATAAATGTTTCAGAGTATTTTTCGTTCAAATATAATTAGTTTTCTTTTGTTGCCTTTGGTTAATGACCATGTCTGCATGCATATGTTACTAATGGTCACAAGTAGCAGTGGTTCAGATTATACACTCGTACATTTAGTTATGTCATAAGTAATAACTACCAAGAATTATAAACAAGACTATAATGAATATTAAAATAAATGCTTATTTGGATAAAGTACCCGAGTTCTATACACACAAATTACCTATTTGTATTAATTATAAATTATCCACATATTTTTAAAAAGGTAAGTCTTAATAGCAAGTGGGTATTTTTAACTTTTATGTTTAAAATTTAAGTTCAACATTATTTACCGATTATCAAACATTTTTAACTTTACTAGTAAGCGTGCATTGCTATACAAATGATTTGATAGGGTTCATGGATTTTACAACGCATTGACTCTATGAATCGAACAAAAGATTTCGATAGAGAGGTTTAGCACTGCTCTTTGAAAGTACTAATCTTTTTTCAAACTTTTATTTTAACAAGATTAATTAAATTTAAAGATAATTATTATCGAATTTAATAAGTAAAATTTACATTTATAAATTATTGTTGATTTATGGATATTATACATTACAAAAGAAACCAAACTATTCGTATAAACAATACGTTTAAAATGAAATTCAAAAATTACAATTGATTTTATTGATAAACATAAGTCTAACTCATTAAAAATGTACTACATAATTAATATTTTAAATTTTATAAAAATTAATTCACTAAACGTTATATAACTATAAATAACATTTTATTTATTTTTTTTAAAAGATAGAAGAATTGTTCTTATTTTTCATGTTTGAAAAATATTATTTGTTTTGCTTGTATGGATATAATGTTCAGGTATTGATAAATGATTATTAATTAAATGCCGATTGATAAATAAAAACAAATGAAAAAGATTATAAAATAATTAAAAATTGATTTTTATAAAATTTATATTATTTATTCTATTTACATATAAAATTTGACACACGTGTATTTTAATATTTATATAAATCAATAAATATATTGTTTAAACAGTCAAAATACTGTATTAAGTACATTTATTGAAAAAAAAAATTATATATCATCTTCTTCAGAATCTGATACTAATCTTGATTGTCTCTTCTTTTTTGTGTCCATGTCGGAGCTCTCATCTTCTGATGAGTATATATTACTTTTATCTACTGAAACAATAAAAATTATATTAACATGAAAAAAAAATTACATACAAATTAATTTGTTCAAATTATTGTTTCCAAAAACACTAGTTAATTTTCATAAAGAAATTAGTAAATACAAGCAAATTGCCCACATTATGAAATTAACGAAAGAACTTACTTTTAGACATAGCCTTTTTGTTGAATTTGTTCTTTATAGCAGATAGGGATATAGCATTTTCATCATCAGATCCATCTTCTCTTTCGGGTTCCAAATATGAGGAACTGAGATTACTATTCGCTCCACGTTCTCTGGCTCTTTTCACTTTAGTTTCTTTACGCATTGATTGACGTAACTTTTCTTCTTCTCTCTACAATAGAAATTAAAAACATTATTTTTATTCGTTAATTTTCACATTAATAGTTTTTTTTTTTTATTTAAGTAGACAATGTACAATAAGTATATATGAAAAAAGTATTTACAAACATAAAACCCATTAGCAATACTGTATATATTGATATATATTAAGTTATTTATTAATATATTAATTTTTTAAATTTATTATTTAGTAAGTGTCTTACACCAGTGTCTTTTTAGATGACAACAGAGATTACTAAGTATGTGTTGTTTGTGCAGGTTTTTGAGTGGATTTTAATGGTGCCTATAATTGACCTCATAAGTCCATAATGGTTTTAGCAGCATTTTATATATAATAATTATAGTTTTAAATTTGATAATTTATTGTTTATGCCATAGGTTACGAAGATGAGCATTTGAAACAAGTCTCTTAACACGAACATGATTATTCCAGACATCAATAGTGATTATTATATTTATATGAATAACGAAAAATATTTATCATTTAAGTTTGTTAATAAACAAACTAAAATTATAGACTAACCTTAATTTTTTCATATCTATTAGCATCAGGATCAGCTCCAACTTGAGACAATACTTTTATCCCGGAAGATTTCTGTGACCTGTCGGCCAAAGACAAAGTGATTTTACGATGTGTGAATGATTCTGTTGAGTGAGGTCGGAATGACAATTTAGTACGAAATACTGCTTGACCCTGTAAACCTGTTCCTTGGCGAATAAATAAATGATTGTGGTCGCCCTAAAACAAATTAATAATAATAATAATAATAATAATAATAATATAATATATTATAAAAGTGACATTATTTCATTAAATGAATTTAAATAATAAAGATGAGAACATAAATTAACTTATTTACCACTAAAGGTTGTTTGTAAACGTCGAAAATTTCTGAACCCAAATGTAAAGACATACTGCCGTCAGACCATTTAATAACTCTAGCATTACTTTCTTTTACTACATTTCCATCATTGTCAAAAACTTCACGCCATCTTATAGTATTTTCTACCTTCAATTTTACTCTAAAATAATAATATCAATAAAAAATTTACCTAATAAGATTTTCAGAAAATTTAAATAAATGATTATAATGCATATTTTTTATCTACAAACCTTGCTCGCCCTTCTTCATCCAAAGTTTCTTCTTCATCAATTTCATCTTCATAGGTTTCCCTATCATATGGTCTTGTCTCGACAGACAAAAAGTTTGGCAATTTCACAAAGTGCAAATCACTTCCAAGGTCTACAGATATTTTCGGTATCTCCACAGCTATTCTCCTTTCTGGAATAGGTTCTTCAACTTCTTTTAACTTATCTTCATCATCTACTTTTTCATTGTCTTCATCGTCATTTTCATCATCACCACTTCTTTTATCATCATTATCACTTTTATCCTGATCTACTTCATCGTCGCTAATTTCTCTGGGTGTTTTCAGTTGTTCATCATCAGAACTTATATCATCAGCTTCTCCAAACAGGTCATTTTCTTTGGGCGCTGTAATAAATAATAAATTATAGGATAACAACAACATATTTTTAGATATATTATAATATAATGATATATTTACATTTTTCTGAACCATCAGAGTCACTTTGTTTTGTTTTGTCCTCTTTATCAGAAGATTCATCACCAGAAACACTAGAACTTTTTCTTATTAGTTTGCGTTTTTTCCTACCAATCATAGACCTATCACTATCATCAGAATCAGCTTGTTGTGCCTTTGTCACTTCAGGGGACGATGAGTGTGATTTTTTTGACGCAACACTTTTTGGGCTTGCAGAAGTTGATTTTGACTTGTTACTTTTTGTCGAAGTTCTACTACGATTAGTTGAATGACTTGCACGAGATGAGTCGCTTTTGCCACTGATCGCTGATTGATTGGACGTTACTGAACCAGCAGGAGTCACTGAACGTGCCGATGCAGCAGACACAACTGAAGTAACACTAGATGCCCTACTGCCAGGTGACGGAGACCGAGAACCAGTTGGCGATTTTGAAGGGCTTTTGGATGGGGACGCTGACCCAGATAGACTTCTGGAACGGGACCTTGAGGCAAGAGAAGCCGGTTCAGATCCTGAAGGGGTGTGTGCAGCTCTTACCGGAGAAGCAGATCGAGAAGATTGATTACTGCTGTTTGCAGATGACGAACTGGATACAGATTCCGAGTCACTGGCATCTGAACGATTAAAATTAATATAAAGTAGGTAAAACGAGTCGTCGATGTGCACGCATTATTATTGTATTTTGAAAATAGGTAATTATCATACGGAAACGAAACTGATAATAACAGATTGACTTACCGTTGTCATACTTCGAATGATTGACCATTTTGTGATTTTTGACTATGGCTAACTTAAACGATATTATAAAATGTAAGTGTTCAACATTAATTTATTAATACATTAAAAAAAAATTTTAATTGGTGTTCACTCGCAGATGATCAGAACGTTTGATAAAAAGTGTAAAAAACAAATGACAGACCCCATTCATCACCCGGTTACAGAGGCATATGCTATGTACAATTTTGTTATCATATTTTTTTTATCAGTTCACAAGACGATAAACATTTTTTGAAACAACGTTTCTCGAACGGGGAAACAAAAACTATTTTTAAACTCGCACGACGACGAACGTATAATATGTGTATGAGACCGTCAGACCTGTCAAACATGTTTCGTAAAAATAATAAAACGGTTTACACCCGGTTAGTGGTTATAAGTAGGGCTAGGATTTATATGCGTTGGTATGTATTTTTTGCAACTTCTGATTACTGTTTTTGTTTGTAATGAATTTAAAAAAATGATTATCCACGAATCACTTCATGTTGAAACAAATGGTGGTTATTTTATTTTGCACATTACTTCGACTATAAACACGTGAAGTGCATGTTTTTTGGGTTTATTTTCGCAGTGGCGGTTGGTAAGAGAAGAAAATAGAATATTATCTATCCAAAAAAATACCAAAGTATTCTACGAGTATAGTAAGTGTAGTAATTTGATTTATATCCTATCTTAATTGTCATATACTCGTAGAACTGTAACAGTATTTAATCTTTAAGATTAGATTTAATATTTACGATTATTCTACAACTACGTTATCTATAATTTTGCAGTCATAGTATGTGTGATTGCGTTCCGTGTGTTTGTGAATCGAACTCATTTTGATTTTTGTCATTTAAAATGCCAAAAATACAAAGCTCCGGTGCAAAACTTAATATTTTCTAAAATAGTTTTTAGGACCAATGGAAAACTGCTATTTTGTAATAATGGTAATTATCTGGACGAAGATTTACATTACAATTTAACTTTTGGGAAAGTTGTAAAATTTAAATACGTAGTTTTAGTAAATATAAAAACATCCTAAGATCTGAAAGAAAATCTTTCATTTTTGAAAATTTTAAATACCTTATTATTGTTTGCTGTATTATTTTTGAATAACATTAATAATATAGAAAAATATTTTTTATTAGTTCTTGTATTTTAAGTAGCATATTTTTTTCGTATTTTTTGTTGCATATTTCTTGCATCATTTTAATAAACCAAATGCATGTTTTACCAATTTTTATCCAATATAAATCCCAGGCCTAGTCATAAGTATGTATTTAAATTGTGGATAATTACTGTGCGACATCGAATGAACGCGATTGACATGGCGTAAACGATAGGCAACCATATGAACACAGAACAGTTGTATATACTGATGATAATTTTTTCGAATTTAATTTTAATATATATATATACAAATATCAGTGTTGTATATTCAATCACTCAAATAAACAAAGTCATATAACTACAGGAAAAAAAATATATGTCACGTTAATTTCGTTATTTGTATAATTTAATTGCGGTTTCCTTCCATTTGCTACATTTGAAAAAATGTGCAAATATTATAAACGTCATTTGGGAAGGGGGGAGAGATAATAGAATTCAATAGCTATATGATATATTTGCGTCTACGAGAATAATTATTGATTTGATCGATATATATATATATTTTTTTTTTTAATCGAGTAAATATTAAATTGTTCGAGTGGTTTTTTCTACTAAAACGTTTTTAACACCACAATATAACGTGATTTTGCAACTGAACAAAACCGATGACAACTGTATAAAACAATTTCAACGTAGCGCAAAAACTAATTTCTATTTTTCAAACACGCATTATAGGTTCGACCTATAAACAGTGAAGTATTTTTAACTTTTTTCTGAGGGGTGAGAGGTCCACATTTTTTTAAGAACGTTTAAAAAATTATTGGTGTTTACTTACAAAATCTATATTAATACTGCCTATATGTGTCTGTCTTTATAATCCCTATATGCCTATATTATTTTGTGCTTGCAGCCAGTATATATATTTAACTCGGTATATATTTCAGTATTAATATTTCAATATTAATCCTTTATTTTTTGGTTCTGGGGAGGGGGGAAGGGGTCCAGCACTGACAATTCCGTTCAACACACCGATTAATCTATTAAAGTGTTTGGCTGTAACATTTTGGTTTTCGCGTATATTTCATAGTAAATTATCGTTTTAGGAAACAAAAAAAAAATATGATTAGATATGAATAATACACGCGTATATGTTATTTTACAGTTATGACCATCATAGTACTCGGAACTTAAGTGTTTACTCTCCAGCAAGTATGTCGTACATGTATAAACATACGATTACGATGCATTTGTCTAATTGCGCGTTTAATCAAACGATTTCAATTATTATTCAGTCATTTAGCGAGTACGCAACAGCCGTGTTCCGTCGGTATTATTGTATTATATTATTTGATACAATATAACATTATTATATCGTTATACGAATTCCCGAATTATGAACATACGAGAATATTAGAAAACGTTCTCGTCGTCTTCTTGTAAATCGTCAAATAGCGAATGGAACAGTCATCTATTCGGTCATTCTAAAAGCAATGGATTTACCCAGAATGTTTTTTTGGTGTATTTCTAACAGCACGGCCGACAGCGAATCGCTATCCACGTCCATTTCGAGGCTGATACCAGTCGACTGATGTGACGCTCTCACATTCACCAAACTATCAACGCGCGGTCAGCGCCGCGAACACGGCGCCTACGAACGCGGTTCTAAAAAAAAAAAAAAAATGTGCAGCGCACACCGAAGCGCTGCCGAGAGTGGCCACGCGCCCTAAGTTTCGAATTTTGCCGCGGGTTAATCCTGTGCACAGAAAACGATCGACTGTCGTGTCGTGGTTCACACCGGACGTAGACGACCCACAACGGACCCGGTTTAATATTCGCGTAACGTTGTGGTTTTGTGCAAAACAACTTCGGCGTTCTTAAAATATTTGCCGGACGAACGTATGTCACGATACACTCGACGGACGTTGTAATTATTTACCGTTTCCACGCGAACTCGGACGTTCACACTATGCGCGGGCCGATAGGTCGAAACCTTCGACGGAAGAACAAGACCTTTGTTTTGTTGTTTTTTTTTATATCGTTGCGCGTCGACGTGACGTGTTTTCCGTTTTCGTCGTTTGCACTCTCTCGTAACAACAACAACAACAACAACAACAACAACGATAATTAACGGTGATAAAACAGGTACCCGCCGTGCCGTTCGGCGGAAAGAAAGTTGAACGTTTCAATTACGCGCCCGCGAGAAATTCCGTCCCTGCGAATCGCGTAAACGAAACGTAATCCCGTGCGCCGCGCGATTGGTCGACTGCCGGACGCCTCTCCTGGCGTCGATCCCGCCCCTGTCGCGCGGGATCGGCGCGGCGTTTCGCGGCCAAGGCGTTTTGCGCGCGCTTAGGTCGCACGAAACCGCTGCACGCCGACGGACGTGCGTGCGTGCGTAGTTTCGACGCGCGGCCCGTTTTGTTCATGCGGATTGTCGTTTACGCCGCCGCCGCTTACGGTTAAGTGGTCCGGTCGTCGCGTGTCGATATTAAATCGTGCCGATAGTGGACGGATTTCGCTCGATCGGAGAACCGCGCGTGTTCACAGAGACGGTTACGCCGGAAAGACCGCCGGAAACTGTTCGTTTCGATTCGAGGACGGACCATGATCAACAGTCCGTGCGACCGACAGCCGGACGAACCGGACGATCGCCCGAAACTCCTGTCATCCGTGAGTAACCCCTATTTAATACGGTTTTTTATTTTTTTTTTGTAAAATCATAAAAGTTCGTCGAAATGAAATCGCGGAGAACGTGTTCAAACGATGGAACCGCTCGGCGAGAAAAGTATAAACACGCGCTTTGAAAATAATGCGTGTCTTTGCTTAGGCGTTCGTCGTTCGAAACATCTCGCCCGGTAAACAACGCGATCCGATTGGCAATCGTCAGTGAATAAATGACAACAGATCGCACGGCTAACACAACAACAATGATTGTAATTCCTTGATGTTTCGTATTTTATTATTACTGTCTGTGTACGGTTCCCACAGCCCTTATCGTAAAACATTAATGGTTTTTTAACATAAATGTTACGTTTTTATGTGATATAGCACTGTAGTGGTAACGTTAGGAATTCGTAGGAGATAATTAAATAATTTAATATTATTAAAATAAATCACACGACCTATTATTTCTGTAATTCCCCGATGAAATATTAAAAAAATAAATATACTATTATTTTTTTATATAATTAAAAAAAAAAAACGATAAAAATATCGGATAACTAGTTTAATATGTAATCATTTAATATATTATGTAATATATTTTACTTGCATACTTAAAATATTTTCGCACTGTACTTATGTATAATGCAATTACACCAGTTAGTTTTACTATAATATTTTTAAAAGTTCGGTGAAGTTAATATACAAATAGACTTTTGATATTACTTTGTCGCTCACACATATATTATCATGAAGATTCGACTTATTTATGTATAATTTAAAATGTTAATGTAAATTTATTCAATCGTCGCGGCAGATAAAAAAATAAAAATATTGTATAGTGCAGAATTGTAGAAAAATAACAATTTACAAAGTACCTTGTAAATTGTATAAAAGAAACGAAAAATGAAAAACGGGGAACAGAAATTTAGCGTAATAGAATTAATATAGAATAATGGGAACTTTGTGATTTCCGTGTAATATACATCACAAAAATATTACATTTATAGGCGACGAGCCTTTTATTATGATTGCAACAACTCGGTACTTAAGTCTTAAAGATGTTCATGCAATTATATATGTATATATGTATATATTTAGTGCCGAAATGGCACTAAACAACATCTATTTATAATTCCTAGTAGAAATGTGTTGTACAGCAGCGATGAATAGTTTACAATCTGTGTAAATGTGAATGTATAACGCGATATAACGGGAAATACGTTTCAAGAGTTCTGAATATGGCCAACGGCTAGGGAGGTAAGAAATCGTCCCGAAAGTCTTCGATATCGTCGAGCGTGTACATTTACGCATGAGAAATATTGGTTTTCATTCGGACGGGACGTAAAAATCTGTTGCGCTCGCTATTCTATCACACAGTTCCGCAGATTTTATTTCGTGATCAATACCAAAATCGTTGAAGTGCATACGCGACCGGGGGCGTGTGTGTGTGTGTAGGGCATATTAGCAATTACGTTCGAACATTTGAAATGGCTCGCGCGATTCATACGTAATAAAAAATACGAACAGATCGGGAAGACAATAAAATGAACATTGTCGGACAACAGCACGTTTTATCGGAAAGAAAGAAAGGAAAATACTAATGTAAATGTAAATATATATATAAATGCGTACACCGACAGCAACACGTATATAAACTTCGGAGGAAATGCGCCGTGGAAATGGTTTCCCGACGACGAATTAGTGCATTTGCATTGCGTCGGGAAAAATAAATGACTTTTCGCGAACGCTAAATCATCATCGCGGCAAACCGAATTACAAGAACCGTCGCGGCGGCGCGGGAAGATTTCGCTAGAAGACGCGACTCGGCCGCAAGTTTACACATTATAAATGTGTGTGCGTGTGTGTGTGTGTGTGTGTGTGTGTGTGTGTGTGTGTGTGTGTGTGTGTGTGTGTGTGTACGACTTCTCCGCCGCTCGCTAATGCGATTTCGACGCGGTTTCCCCGTTTGCGTTCATTTCCGGACTGCGGTGTTTCCGACTGTCGCCCGAACGCGACGACGACTTTTTGAATCGTCGTAATCGTTTTTGCCCGCGATAAAACACGAACCGTCGGCGATTGCCGTGTATTATGTACGTACGCGTATCCCCGTCATAAACACACACGCACACACACACGCACGCACACGTGTGTGTACACCGTCTTGTATACATTACCCGACCTGACCGCGGCGGATAAGTGTCGCACCGGACATTCACGTGATCGCGGCAACACGGCCGAGAACTCGATCGGAAAACAAGTTTTCTTTGGATTTTTCCGCATTTCCAATAATATTCGAGTAAATAAATAAAAATGCAATAATAATGTTATTGCTAGTGGATTCTGTATACTTTCCTCGCTCGGCGTAGATGTAAATATGAAATACGTAATAAAACAATAATAATATAATGTATATATATATATAAGTTTATACGTTGTATTTATACTGATACGGTCTACGCTAAAAAAGAAAACACACATATATATACACACGATCTTTTGTACACACAAGTACAACGTGGACGTTTGTTGGTCTGAAATAAACAACAATTGTTATCGATGCGCTCTTTTTTTCCCTCTATACAGTTCATCAACCGAAATTCGTCGTACACAGAAGTAATTGAAAACGAACTGGTGGACGTCGACAAGAGGAACGGGATATTTGACGTTCCGCAACAAACGGGTGGTAAGGAACGACACTTGTTACGTTATATACGCCGTGGAAATCGACGTTTCACCATCCCCTAACTAACACGTTTTATTTCTACACGCAGATAACGTGTACGTGCATTTATCAAGTAAACCCATCAGCCAAATGCTAGAAAACTGGAACCAGGAAGGTGAGTGGAAAACATTGATGTGTTTTAATTTTAATTTTTTTTTTTTTTAACAACAACGGCTTTTAGTCTGAGATTAATAAATATCACGACGGTTAAATTACCAAAATAATAAAACACGATAGACATAACGAATTTGATTAAATGCCTACGTAACTGTAACGGTATTGACTCTGTTGTATTTGCAGTGCGAATATCAAATTCAGAATGTTTATCCATACAATTATATCGGCCGGTAGTCGTAAACATAATTCGCGAAAATACCACTAGAAAACAATTCAATTCGACTATGACTCATATACTCAATTATCTTTCGTAACTATACACTACGTATCTACGTATATACGGAAACAATCTCTTTCAGTTTGCAAAAGTTACTTGGTATATAAATACTTTGCTTAAACAGAAGATTTCTTGATATTTGTTTTCATTTTAAGGGTTAAGTAATACATATATATATATATAATATGTACATATTTTTATTATTGGAAACTCTGAACGATACAAGTATACGTGTCATTCGGTGACGGCGAACCTGCGGAGGAGTCTTTGAAAGAGACACGACACTGCGGTGTCTCGCTGAGCGCATTTTAGCGGGGGGTAAATCGTTTTCATTTTTTTATTATATTTTAGCTTTTCGATTAAAGGCGACTTTGATCACATCACATACAAGCACGAAATATGTCGATATATCATAAGAAAATAATGATGTAAGTAAAGAAAATGCGGATCCGTTTTTACTCGACGGTTTCGTTTAACGTGTATTTTTACGTAATATTTATATATAATGCGTATAACAATTCCACAACATTGAAAATTGAAAAACAATCATTTTTTTTTTTTTTTTAAATAACATCGTTTAAATGCCGTTTATTTCGCTGAATACACTCGGCAAGTCGATTTTTGAAATTCATTGACCGGCGTAATTTATCGATTTTTTCGGAGATTCGTATTTTGAGATCGGGAATGGTTCTGGTTTTGTTGTGTTCAGATGTTTCAATAAAAAAATTAAAAATTCGCACACGGATAGATCTGGAGATCGGGGTGGTCAATCACAAAGTCAGCATTTCTGGAGACAACGCGATCAACTGAACAACTGTTTCCGTCGACGTTCGGACAGGGTGCGGGGCTGTGTTTTCAACGTCAATGTGTTTTTGGTAAACCTTGAAGTTTTGGACCTAACAACGTTTCAAACATCACGACGTGTCGCTCCGACGACCAATGTTTTGTGACGAAGCATGTTTGCGAGCGGATCGACGAGGACTTTTAACGACTCGTACGTCTTCGACATCCCCTTTAATACGAAACGTTCGTGCAGCCCCGAGGTGGTCTTTTTTTTTTTAATGTCCAACCTTCTAAATTACGGATCCGAATTTCAATAGCGTGTGCGGAAGGAACACAGCCGCAGGGAGGAATACCCGTCATGCTGTTGCCAAAACCGTCGCCCGTCCAGTAAAACGCTGTAAAACGGCTCTTGACCAGTCCGCTGCTCTCTGTGGCGATTGAATTTCCGGTACCCCTTTACGAGTACACCTCGAACTTCTTATCGCCCAACGGGGCAGTGTCAATAACGCATTCGAAATTTCCCGTTTCTCAGCACCACTCTGTATATTTCTAAACATCTCAGTTACCGTATGACTGGGTGTTTATTTAAATACCAATAACAGTGCGAGTATAACATAAAAACGCCTCGTTCGAAATGTCCGATATTCGCAGAGTATGAGCTTTTTTTCGAACCTAATTTATCGAACGTCTTTGTAAGTACGTATATAAAAATCGTATATATATATATATATACATACTATTTAGATTAATAATGCGTATATTATTTTATGAATAGTAGTCAACGCGTCGACGACGATTGCAAACAAAACAATACGAATTATATAAGGTATTTTTTAAAGTTCGCACACAAATAAAAGAACCCATACACTGTGTATGCGTAACCTCTGTAAATATCCCGAACGAATGCGCATCGAATAATCTCCCAACGGATCATTTTGTTACTCGCGGTCACGGTTAGGTATACGTGTTCAATATCATGTTGGACGTTTTGTTGTAACGAAGGGGTAAGGCCGTCCCTCGGAAAATCAACCGAACTCGACTAACAAACACCCTTGGTAAATCACCGGGTCAGGTTTATGAGTTGGAAAACATACAATACATATATACACATAGCTGGCAGCTGCTTAGCGAGGGCTTTTTGATATTGAAAATGATGTAGTCGATCGTGTAAGTCACAACACTGTATAAATTCCAAATACTTAGTACGTCACAAATACGATACGAAAACAACACTGTAAAGTCAATCGAATTGTAACACAATTAAAATATATATTGTGAAATTATTTTATGCATACCGTCCGTATAAATCGAAACGTAAAGCCACGCGAGTTTAAGCTGTAAACAGTATTCCTGTAATAATTATGAATGACGAAAAGTCAATATTGATTATAGATCGTAATTTATGAAATAATATTTCTGGAAAAAAAAATATTATAATTTCACTGCGCTTCTGTCGTAATGCTTATTGAATTTGTTTAGATCGCACCGTGTACCAACAAAATTCAATGAGATCCGAATTGAGATCACCGGATTGTTGTGGCAGGTCCACGCGGTATTTCACCGATCATTACTATCCACATTCACCGACTAATTTCAGGTAAAATATTAATTATAACATGGACTGATGTAAATTGTTGAAGCATTCAAATGCTGTAGACGCGAAAAAGGTATTACTTATATACTACATTAATTCAATGACTCCGTGAATAATACGATGGCAACGTATACACAAAAATTCCAAAATGGAAAATAATCGGTTTGTCAATCATTTTTCAATTATAATATATTAATTTTTAATAGACGATTTATTATTATTATTATTTATTAACAATATATCGAAAACTGAAAAGAAACAAATTTGGAATGGTTTAAACTTTAAATCTTTCAATTACAAAATTTTACGTCATAATTGTTTATGTATATATATATATGTAGATAGATAGATATACATATTGTTTTTGAAATATGAGCTCATAAATAGGGCGCGCGCTTGCACCAATGTTGTATATTTCAATTTTTAATATAAAGGGTAAAACGGTCTCTCGTCATAAGCTACTTGGACCCTTTCCATTCTCTTAAATTATTAACTTGATAATTATTTACGGGCTTCTCGTTTGTTGGCTTTCCAAAAGATTATTTAAAACCCACACCAACCCGCAAACCTCCCAGAAGAGTGTAATCCTCTTTCTATTCCGATATGTACAATGTATACATAATATGTATACGTACACATTACATACATAGCCTCTGCTTTATTTCGAAGACATGATAATATATTGTTAATCGGTAAACGTACAACGTGATTCGTTCGCCACACATTATAGTATTTTATGAGCTCAGATATTCAACGTGTGATATTTTGCTACGGGAGACGTTTAATTGAAATGCTTTCTAGAAATTTGACCACTAGAAACTTGTACTACGATTATTACGATCCGCCAATGGTGACGCACAAGAAAGACACCGAGTCCAAGTATTACGGGCAAGACGCGAACGGGAACGCCACCAGATATCCGACACAAGGCAAGTATCGGATATTTATCATATGATGTGTTTTTAATTAGAGATTATAAGTTGGCGAATTCGATGGCGTAGTAAATATTATCACAAAACATAAATCGAATGTACGTATATTTGCGCGATAAAGATTTCGTCTTGTTTGCGTTTATTGTTGTCAGTAACTACTACAGACGTAATGTTAGGTTTTTAAAAAAGTCGTATCTCATCGATTAGGTTAGATAAACGCGAATCGCAAGCTTTATAAAAGTAAATCGTTTGTTACGATTTCAAAAACAAATTAAGAATTAGTTTAAATCCCGACTTAAAAATTAAAATCGTTTTTCACGATTTGTTCACGTTTATAAATAACGTTTAGAAGATCGATAGGTAATAGCGCATTATTCGTGTGCTGTGATTTTGATTTTATTATTATTATTAAAAATATCAGATTTTAATTTAATTTTTTTTTTATTGGTAAAAAAATATATAGACGCGTAGGGACGTCAGAATGACTAATAAAAATGCTCGTCACGCAGATCACAGGTCTCTCTCGCGACGGTATATGCGTTATTATAACAATGAGGAAAATCTAAAAACTAATTGAATATAAAATATACGTGTATATGTATATATGAGATGCCCGAGGGTGGTCGTGTCATCGTCAGATGTAAATCCCGCGATGGCGCGGGGGAAAAAAGGAACAACACATTCCGGACACGTACGCCGTGCCAATATTCAATGAAAACAAGCGGTTCAATTTTCACCTATATAGTAATTTTTGCCCCCACAGTTCACTCGCCGCGGCGTAAGAAAAAACCAAATTAAATTTAAAAAAATATTGCGACACCTGAAAATAATATGTTTAAGCCCTATTGATCAAACGCCGGCGTGCCATATAACACCGCGAGGTTGTATCGACACATAAACCGCGTATTTAATACAACACCGCTGCAGCTACTGGCAAAACCGGCTACGAAATAAACACTTCATGGACAATAACTTCGGATGATAACTTAATACTAATGAAAATATTGATACTGTTACGCACATAGCAAAATATTAAATAACACGTATGAGGGTCTATTTAAAAAAAAAAATCGAAAAGTGCATATATTTTCCACATAATCGTCGTCCAGATCGATGAACGCTGTAGGCGTGACATTAGATTTTGTATGCCAGTGTCGAAGAACTCGCGGTGCGTCTCCACGGACCACTCTTCAACTTTTTGTTCACCTCTTCATCTTTAAGAAATAATGTTTTCCGCCTAAAAATTCCTTAAGCTCGGTGAAAAGAAAACGAGAAGTTTCTAGAAAGGCGTGCGGCGTGAGACGTGGTGTTGTCGTGAGTTCCTCGGGGGTATCAAAATAGGCCGCTGAATCCGATGGTTTCACCTCGAGACGTGAATCTCACCACTACCATCCGGCCCCGAAACGTTGTGGCCACGATCTTGTAAACCGAAGGAGCGATTTCGAACTTCTTGGACGACGACGAGGTGGTGTGTTAACACCACTGTAACGATCGTCTTTTGGTTTCGGGCGTGAGTAATGGCACACTCAAGTTTCACAATCGAATAAAGGGATTCGTTCCCTTCGTTCCGAATTGCGTTCGAGACGTAATTACGATTTTGTTTACGTTCAGAAGTGAGCATTCCCAGTTTTTTGTATCCCGACGCGTTCTGACACGATTTCACCCAGAAGCCTTCAAGAGACGTCAGGAAAAACAATACGTTATATTTTACTGCGTGCTTAACGGACGGTCAAGAGTCCATTATTCGGCTTTTTCTAGGGCCTATGGATAGGCGAATCAGGTTCGTCGCCGCGTTGTAATTATTTATGTTTTCGAAAATAGTCTATATACAGGAACATTTTGTGAAACACTCTCGTCATCGTAACGTCTCTAAAAAAAAAAAACGCCCAATTGTACACACGATATAACGCATTGTTATCTGGAATTCGTCGTCTACCCACAATCTTAAAATACGACTTGTACGTACTTGTCTCGCACACGTTTACACATTTATGTATGTATATACACGTTGCGCGCGTTTACTCGCGCGGGATTAAAATTCTAGCCAGCGGTATTTATATAATTATAATCGTTCGTTTACCTGCCGAATTTACCCGAAACGTGGGTTTTTTTTAACTCATATATATGTTTTCGCGGATTCTTTTTTTTTTTTTTTTACCTCGCGTTTATACCTCTGTAACGCTCACGACACACCTATTACGTGTAATTCGTCTGTTAGAAAGCAAAAAAAAAAAACACGAAAAGTACTCGATTTTACGTGCTCAATCGCTTCGAAACTTTTACACGACAACGTCTAAAAACAATTTATCGCACGATATATATATATATATATCATATGTGAACGTAAAACGTACGAGTTCTCTTATAGATTTCGGCAAATTCGATTCGGTAGATATATTATAGCGTAAATGAACGGTCACGCGGGAAACTTAACCGATCGCGCGACGACAAGTGCGCAAAATCGTAATTTATGTACGCGGCTAGTTAGTTGTATTATTATTATTATCATTATTATCATTGTTGTTATCATCGTCGTCGTCGTCGTCGTCGACGCGTCAATAACGACGCGTGTCCAATCGTGTTACCGCCGAAATCCCCCGCGAGTCCGGTCGAAAGGACCGTCGTCGCCGCGAACCCCACGCGATGGTGCGTCGCGCATTCGTACACGCGTGCGGTTTTTCGTGCTCGACTAATCGCCGAAGTCCTCTCTCGTCGACGACCCCTTCTTTATGTATTATTTACAAATATAATAATGCGTTGTGTCGACTACGGCGACGACTGCTGGCGACGATACATGAATTATTATAGCCCCTTCGTTATGGACCCATTATCGTATAGCGCGCCCTCTCGCCGCTCTCGCCGTATATACAAAATTTTTTCGTTTTTCTCTTCGAACCGACGAAATCGCGGTGTACGAACGGGGCTTTTAAATAATGTAACGGCAACCTTTTAGCCTTACTTAGCCCCGCGACGGGTGAACGGGCGGAAAAAAATCCCGCGACGACGACCGTTCCCGTCGGGATTTGAAAAAGAAAAATAAATAAAACAAATACAAATCCCGTTGTTCCCGCTAATAGCTCGTAAACGAAATCTGTCGTGTTTTCTTTCGCGATATATATATATATGTATCAAGTATTCTCCTCTACCTATATGAAGTACACCCGAAGACTTCCGTAAACCGTCGCGAAAGCGCATTGATCGTTACCGAAACGTCCGGCGTGCGTAACAAAACATCAAGCGGTTCGTCTGTTGGGTCCAGTTCTTTCCCCCGTCGAATTATCGTATCGTCGGGACACCGATTAATTCGTACGCGCCTTACAATCAGATTTGATCCGCGTCGAAAACGGCCAACGACATACGATCGCGACAGTTCACGGGCTTTTGACGTGTTCGCCGGTTGCGCGCGTACCATTGTATTTTCTAGATGACGTGTTGATTTCCCGCGAAAGACATTCCGCGAGTGCGGTCCCGCAGGAGACATTGAAAATCGATCGTACGTGTTTTTCGAACGATTTCCGGGACGTCAACGACGATCGCGTCTACCGCGTCGTGTTTAGTACGTCGACGATGTTGCGCTGCGACGGCACGGACGATCGCACGAGCTTTACAGACGTTTCGTTATGAATGTTGCTTCGTGACGTGCACGCGAAAATACAAATATCTTGCCCGTTATCTGCCGAGGGTGGACCATAAGTCAATCAACCTAGGTATAGCGTTGTTGTCCTTACGGCCATTGATAAATTTAAAAATGATTGACGCATACGAGTCCGCGTTAAGTGAGACGTTTTATGTCTTTTTAGGTTAGGTTTTTTTTTCTGTAACGCTTTTTCGTGACAGTCCCCAGTGGGTATCTTATTTAGGTAACGCTTTTCGTGGACACTTTTCGTGACGGTTTTTTTATTTTAATGTGCCAAAGTAAAGACATAAAATGTCAATAATCGATTGCAAAACAAAACGGAATTTCGAACCGGGTACGTATGTACGTATTTATACACTCGTCACGCGTGTGCGAAACGGTTTGAAATCTAACATTACCGTCCGCGTAAGACAATACGTTTTCAATTAACTGATAAACGGGGGCATAATATGCTGCGTGCGCAAAAATGTGATTAACGAAAGTTTAAATTTGATATTCATTCGATAACAACTGGAACGGACGGAAGGGTTTATGATTAGTATGCATTTTATAAAAATATAAAAACATTTAAAGGAAATTGTCTGCGTTCAGCTGTACGCATTTTGTATTGCTCTTTTTTTTTTTTGTCAAACCCGTCGAATTCGCGAATAAAACACGGGTGAACGTTTAACGTTATACATTTCATTTTTATCTCGATTTAATCGTTTCAGTAGTCCCCGTGCGCTAATTGCGCAGACCTGCGGCCGCTTTATACATTTTACAATTTATTTGAATACGATAAGGGAACCCGATAGCGGAATGAGTAAAATTCATAAAAACACGTATGTTTCAATTTTAAAATGTAATCATTTTGATAAATGCTAATGATTTTTTACGAAGCTAATCGAAATCAAAAAAAAAAATAATGTAGTAACCAATTTTTGCTAAAGCGGTCTACACAGAAAACATCGAGTACGAAGTTTTTACGGAAAATGATTACATATATTTTAATATTTTTGGTTGTTCACCGTTTCTTGTCGTTATAATTAAAATTGTATTTTTATTTACCGGGTTATGTAATTTGTTTACGCCGAAATGTAACTGAAGAGCAACTGATTCTAATCAATCACAATAAAACGTGTATTATCGTTATAATCGAACTTAGAAACCACGATATTTGTTTTTTACTTTACATAAAAAAAAAAAAAAATTAAAATTGTATACGCATTTCATATATTCGCGCTTTCATAGCGATAGGATGGAATCGAAAAAAATTACTCGGTCGTTACTCGTTTGCGCGATTTCAAAAATACAATTTTCGAGGGCCATCTTTTACCATAAGCGATTATATTCGTAGGGAAGTTTCAAATTCCATTTCGATTCAATCCATCGGTATCGGATGCGATACGGTTCTTAATGTTCAGACGTGTCTAAAAATAAATCAAACACGTGTACATTTTTCCAAAAAAGGTTTTTTAATTTTAATCCGTGTCGGGTATCTCCGAAGTCAAACGTGGTTAATCCGTGCGAAATTCTTAATTCGTTACTATCTTTACACTGTTTAGATGACGGTTTTAGATAGTGTTTTTTTTTTTAATATTCCAAATCGCGTTCACAAAATAGACGCAATACGAAAAACAAACGGAACATTTCGAGTCGACCAGACGACGCGCGCCGTACGTTTGAAACGAGACTACGTCGTAGAGGGCGAGGGAGACGTATTGTTTCCCTAGGTTTTCCGAGTGTACGTAGTTATAGCACGCGGTGATTACGACCAAAAGTCGCGGGTCTTTCGTATTTTGCGCGCCGTGCAAATGTTCTCCCGTTCGATTTTTCTTTTTTCACTTTCGTTCTCCGCTGTACGGAAAGCATGATTTTTTCGGAAGGTTAAAGACGCTCGCGTACACCTCGACGAGTGTACATCACGGTATAACGGCGCGAAGGGCGTGGAAAACATTATGATTAATCGTGTTTTTGCGCGCGTGTATAATTAAACGAAAAATAATCGTCCGGGAGACGGACATGGTCGAGATCAACGCGCAGGCTCGTTAATAACAATTAACACGAATCCGACGGCGAGGGGGGAAAAAAGAGATCCGCGATTATGTTATTTATTATTATTATTTTTGGCGCGTTCCGTGTTTTATTCGTATTAATGATGATGTTGCGCGACGGTGTGATTCGCAGGCGGCTCGCCGTTGTTCCTGAGCACGTCCGACGTTTTCAACTATCACTCGACGCACGTGCACGTACAACCGCCGACCCCGCAACCGACCAACAAGGACAACGGCCATCATCAGGACGGTATGACGAGTAATAACCGTGTTTTTTTTCCGTTTGAATGGATTGAAATCCGTTTTATCGGATACGCGATCGTGTGGACTTATACGACGCGGAGACGAATTTTCGCTCTCGACTCACGACTCACGATCGTTGCGCTTCTGTAGCTCTTGAAGCGTAAACGTATTGTCATAATAATTGTTATTAAAATTGTTAAGAAACCGTCCGAGACTCGCCGTTCGCGCCGCTGGTCCCGTACGGACGGTTCTGTTTCGTGCGATTCCATAAGCAATAACATCATTTGGCCGTTCGATTTTAAATTAAAATAAAATAAAAGTATAAAAAAAAAACAACAACCAAAAAACCGCTAACAGGCCGTGTGGACTGACATTCGTTGTATGACGAGCCGCGGAACATTTCCTTTGACCGCGTGTCACAGGTACGGACAATCGTGGGGAAAGGACGAGCCGCCGCGCCGTGAGATGATCCCGGGCTGAGAATTCAGCGCTCGCTCGTAAAACGCCCTCCTCACCAGCCGCGGTGAACGAACGGCAAATCTGATCGGTACTAATTTTTTTTTTGGTTTTCGGCCCAACGGTCATTTGGCGTGCACTGTGAAGACGGTTTTTTCTCCGAGATCATCCGGTACGAGGGTCGGAGAAAGGTACGAACCGTTCGATTTTCGGACCGGACTAATGATTGGGAATATTCGAACCGAGTGAAATGAAATTCGTACCGAACTCGTCCACCGGTATCCGATTTTTCGTTACAATTCGAAAAAAATGCGATTTCAAATATCGAATACCCCGTGTATATTTTTTGTATGAATTTTTATTTAGGTCGACCACGTTTTCAATCGACTAAAACCCTTCGAACATTTTATGAAGTTCGGGCTGGACGTTTTTGAATTGAATTCGGCCCGATCAGATCCGGTCGTCGTTATACGTGTCGAGCGGCGAAAGAGCGGATGGGTGGGTGGGTGGGTGGGTGGGTGGAGGAAACGCGATTCGTTCCAAGCCATTTTGAACGGCAATCGAGCGACGTTTGAATTATTTCCGTTTTCCCGCCGTAATAGTTGTCCGTACAGGAGGAGCGGCGGCGGCGGCGGCGGCAACGAGCGCGTCTTCGGGTCACGACGTCGGCGGAGGGTACGGCGCGGCGCCTACGCAGCAACCCCAACGGCGCGGGGCGTTGCAGCTGTGGCAGTTCCTGGTCACGTTGCTGGACGACCCGAACAACGCGTCGTGCATCGTGTGGACCGGCAGGGGCATGGAGTTCAAGCTCGTCGAACCGGAAGAGGTACGCGCTAGGGCGTTTGCGTGCGCGCGTCACGTCCGCGCGACGACGACCGCCGCGAATCGTAAATTGTACGGCACCGGGTGACGTGTTCGGCCGCGCGGCCGTTCTGTTTACTGATGTGTTCCGTGTTTCCGTGCGTTTGCCGCGGCGCGCAGGTGGCCCGGAGATGGGGACTGCAGAAGAACAGGCCGGCCATGAACTACGACAAGCTGAGCAGATCGCTCAGATACTACTACGAGAAGGGCATCATGCAAAAAGTGGCCGGTGAGTACCAGTCGCGTTTCGTTTTGCCGCGTTCCGAGCGGTCCGACCGTTCCGGTTGTGCGTTTGTGCCGCGGGCACCGGACCACGGCCGGAACCCGTCGTGTCCCCCGACCTGACCGCGGTCGATACGCCGAAAAATCGCAAAAGCCGTCCGACTCGCGACGACGTTTCGATTGGGAAACCCGTACGCGGACGGCGGCAGGGCGGAACGTTTTGTCCTTGGTTGTCTGGTTCGCGACCGACGCGTTTCCGTCATAAAATATCGTGGCAACGGCCAACCGTCTCGTCTCGGAACACGTTAATTGTGTGTGTGTGTGTGTGTTATAATGTGCAAAAAAAAAAAAAAAAAAAACCACTCGTCGGAAATGAAAACAAACAAATCGACTTGTAGTTCATCGAACGGCGCAAATATTTTCCAACAAAATAAATAGTATCCAAATGAAAAACGTTTGAGAATTCCCGTCGGTTCGTCCATAATTCGTGTCAGGCCCGGATTTGTTTTTCGTTTTATCGGAAACCATTATTTCGTAACGTAACGGACACATCGTGCACGTCGGACCGATATCAGATATTACTACGAGTGCAATCGAGAAACGGGGCACCGCCCCGCTGAATGATGGGCACAGGGGCACGGTAACTCGGCCGGTCGGGTTCGGGCGGTTACGAGGCGGGTACGCACGCATGGGTTCGCCGGCAACTTAGCGACTTCGTAACGGCAAGAACGATGTTTTCCGTCGCTGTTTGGATCAACCCGACACGTCGTCCAACCCGGATCGGCGCCGCGTTCGACGCAAAACCACGCGAAACCACTACGAAAACCGCGAGTACGAAAACCGTTCGTGTCCGAAACGAACGGCCAATCGTTCGTCACGCCCGAGGTTAGGTTAGGTTAGGTTAGTGAGAGAAACAAAACAACTGAGAACTTACGCTCGCGGGCTCGTCCGTTAGGTCGGGTGATAACACGGACAGGGGCGTGTTTACGGGGAAAGGGTCCGGCTACCAGCCCTCCGGAATTTCGGAAACATTTTCGTAAGATATAGTACAATAGCCAAATTGCGGCTCGCGTCTTACCGTAACAAACAAAAATATTTTCTTACCTTGTCGATATTTCGGCTCTTCCGCGTTTATCAACACGTTGGACGGCTATTAAATACCGAATATTTGTCGGAAACGTTTGTAACGTCTGGTTGACAGTGAGGGGGGGGCAAGGTAGGGCAAGCGCCCTACCCAAATTTGGTTTTGCCCCACTTTTGCCCTACCCGTTGAAGAGCAAACGAAAATTTAAATTTCGAGTATAATAATGTTTCGCTGTGTAACTCGTCGTATTTTTTTTTGACGTGCATTCGTTTAGATAATACACCACAGAATCACCACCATTTAATTTGATTTCGAAATTGATTATATTTGATCAGAAAACACTAATAATACAGTATTTTCCACGTATTTTAATAATTTATATTACTTCCGTATAGACGGGTTTTCACTAAATTCCATGATCTTGCCCCCCTAGAAAAAATGTCTGATGCCGCCACTGCTGGTTGAGAATTCGGTGAACGGCTGTCGGCCGACGGGTCTTTTGCTAAACGTCACGGCCGCCGAAAAAAAAAAAAAAAAAAAAACACGTCTAAACACGCCGCCGCCGCCGCCGCGACGTTACCGAAAACAAAAGTATTTAATACGGTCGAAAATACTTGACAACACTATACACGCGCGCACACGTTGTATCCGCACGCGCGCGCGGTTGTGTACACACGTTTATAATATGACGACGACGAGATGCTCTTCGCGATCGCCGAGGGCGTGTGTGCGCCGGACAAACATTATAACGGTACATACGTATTCGCGAAAAGACGGTGTTCGCGCGCGCGTTACGTTATTACACGAGTGTAATAATAATAATAATATCGAGTTTTGTACACACGCGCGCGCGCACGGGGTTCGCGTTGTTTGTGATCGCAACAATAATAATAATAATAACGATAACGAATAACGACTGACTAACGACAAATAACAATTATAAACTCTCTCCGACGGTGTTTGCCAGGCGAACGGTACGTCTACAAATTTGTTTGCGACCCCGAGGCGCTGTTCAACATGGCGGCCACGTACGATTACGCGGCGTCCGGAGGCCACGACGCGGCCGCGGCCGCGGGCCATCACCAACACCACCACCACCGTCATTACCACCGGCACCAGCAGCTGGCCACCAGGTACGCGGCCGCGGCCGCGGCTGCCTGCGCGGCGGTCGACGCGACCGTCGCGTCGCCGCCGCCGCCGCCGCAGCCGTCCTCCACGTCGTCCGCGTCGTCCGCGTCGCCGTCGCACCCGAAACCCGACGCGGTGCGAGACGACGGCGGCAAATCCGTGGCGGCGGACGGCGCACGGCACCGCCGACAACACGAACAACACGAACAACAGCACCACCGGCAATACCATCAGCAGCGGCACCACGGGGCAGAGACGGTCGACGATCATCACACGACGGCGCCCGCAACCGAAGGCCCGGCCACGGGCTACTGGTCGCCCGGCGTGTTCGTCCGATAGTGCGTGCGCGGTTTTCCATTCCTTCGATCCGTTTTTAATTCTCCCCCCTCCCGGACCCGATCGTCGCGCGTTCACGCTTTTTCACAAATATCGGCCGACGTGCCCGTTTCACTGACATCATTTTCGTTCCCGAGCCGGCAAATGTCTAACGGTCCGCGGAAGCGTACTGTCGGGTAAACGGTTAGACGGACGTCTAACACGGCTGCTGTTGCTTGTCCCGGCCGTTTCGTCGAACTTCTCGGCTCACTTGAGCTCTTCTCTTGACCGCAACGTGTGAAAAAATAAAATACAAAACAACGCAAGAAGATGCGCTCGACTCGTCGACGGGAGGACGAACACGCGACGAATTTGTCCCAGAGTCGCAGAATACGCCGTTTCGGTGTCCGACACGAACGATATAACAACAACGTGTTTTAGTGTTGTGTTAAATAAACGCGATTCGACGGGTTCACAAGTCGCGTACACGCCACGACGTTCGATAACGGAAAAAACAAATTTTTCATATGTTAACGATACACACGTTACGGATGTACGATGATATCGAATATAAACGATGATTTCTTTCCACCGCTCCAAGCGTAATCGATTTATTGCGCGTTATGGATTCCAGTTTTCGAACAGGAGGGTCAGGTGTTCACAAGCGTATGACCTGGGAACGACCGTCGAAACGGAATTTCTACAAACAAAGATCATCCGAAAAATGTGTCACTCTAGGAAAGATGATAAAAAGCAATATATTTGAAACGCGTTTAACCAATATTTGTTTTTATTATCGACTCGAAAATGTGTAATAATACTCTTAAAGACATATATTTATCTAATTGTTTTATATGGATAGTGATTTTTTTTTTTTAACATAGTTATAAAATAATAATAATAAAAAAAAAAATCTTAAACAGATAACTAGAGTTAAATAGAAACTATTAATAGTTATTTAATATACATAAAATAATAATGATAACATCGTTTTAAAGCACATTTGTAATGAGGGAAAAAAAAACTTAAATAATAAATATAAGATAAGACCGTAACGATAAACGAAACAAGAATCACAATAAAAAAAAAAAAGTAATAATATGATATGTTATGGTCTTTTGGGAAATAGTACATGAGATATATAAATGTATGTCAGCGTTAAAAAAAAAAAATATATCAGAAGGGCAAGAATTACAAAATATAAAGCACAAAAAAAAGTTAGCGAACTTTTTTCTTTTTTTAAATAATAGTAACGCTTATAATGTCAATATAAAATAAAATTTTATAAAGACATATAGTAAATATTAATAAAATAAAGTAAATAAATTTAATCTTTCAGAGATGAAAAAAATCGTTTTAATTGGCCGCACAATTTTTTCAAATATTTGTTCAACCGAATGGCACCGCTTGTACTTTTTTAGTTTTAGTGCACATTCAAAAATGTTCAGACTTTTTGTTTGCTTTTATATTTTTTGTATTATTATGCAAACAAACTTTATACTCTTATACAAATAAAATTTAATTTCAATTACTACTCTATTGATGGACGACGATATCTGCAATTCTGATAATAATAATAATAATAACAAACAACCGAGTTCACTTAATCAGTAAATGTATATGAATAAATAATAATAAAAAAATTTAAGACAACAAGAATAATAAATTACTGTCAATCAGTCCATCAATTGAAAAAACAAATTTATGAACATACCTACTGAATATATATATATATATAGCACAATATACAATTCGATGAGATAAAATATAGATAAGCTTGGAGGCAGCAGCTCATCTTGACCCGGTCAATTGCCTTGTTCAAAACCTGACCGGATACTGTCGTTGTCACCGAAGCGCGTCCACATTGTAGTTACCGCCGCCATTGGACATCCTGTGATCGCCGCCGTTGGACAGTCTGTGATCGCCACCGTTAGACATCCTGTGGTGATCGCCCATCCCGTTCGACATTCTATGGTCGCCAGCCACCGACGGCTTCTTGTACAGCTCGAATGCACTACCACGTTGGTCACGATGCTGTGTCAGATCGAGCGCATTCGGATCTCTATGGTGTTTGTAGTACATATGGTTACGATCCATCTGTTGTGACTGCTGCTGCTGCTGTTGTTGTCCATTTCCACCGCCACCGCGGCGATCGTATCCTCTGTCCAAGCTACTACCGTGACCAGAATCTGCAGTGTTTACGTCCGTTGATTCCGACGAGTATTTACTGGGCGATGAAGGCATCTAAACAGATTGTTTTCATTTTTATAAAATTATTGTATAAATAACATATAATGTATAAATAATATATACCATATAACTGTATTGTATTATAAAATATTACCACTGGCTAAAGAAAATTTTTAAAAACAAACGTAAACACGACACTTACCCCGTTAGACATGTGCGACGAGTATGTGCTGTCGGCCATGCTAAATGATTTTGAGTGCTGGAAACCGTTAGACGGTGGCTGATAATACTGCGGCTGCTGCTGTTGTTGTTGATGTTGTTGCTGCTGCTGTTGTTGTACTGGCGGTCGGTAGTTTTTAGGTTTTGGAGGAGGTACGGGTTTATAGGACTGTTGTTGTGGTGGTGACTTTGGTAACGGAAGTGGTTTAC
This sequence comes from Schlechtendalia chinensis, assembly GCA_019022885.1. NCBI lineage: Eukaryota > Metazoa > Arthropoda > Insecta > Hemiptera > Aphididae > Schlechtendalia > Schlechtendalia chinensis. Next base: position 2,481,491 of record CM032351.1, on the reverse strand, counting down.
TAGTAGCGTACTCAATCATACCTCCAGAAGTACCACCCGGAGGTCTACAAAGGAACAAGGTACCAACAATACAAAATATTATAACTACTATTAAACTACAACAAGAAAAGTTAGGACGACAGACACAAATCTACAGAAAAAAATTCCCAACGATACATTATTATATGAATAAGATATCGTTTATCGGGTCAATCATATTCAAGCTTCTATAAAATTTTAAAGCTTTTAATCTCAAAAGGGCCCTAATAAAAATTAAAATTGATAATTTTAAATGCGTTTTTCTAGGTCTTTTTTATTCTTGCTACTACTTACCTATATTTAGGGTAATCAGAAATTTTCGCGTCGACCGGTTGTTGAGTGGATCTAGTGAATCGATAAGGGTCATGATGTCTACCCAGAGTGTTGTTAGTGCCAGACTTAAGGTCATCTTGCGAGTTTGAACACAAAGCCGATGACAAGTTTGCACTACCATTGCTGCCACCATTCATACGTACACCGTAACTGTCGTATGATGACACACTGTCATAACTATTGTGGTGCATATCGTACAACTGAAACAAGAAACAAATTATACAGTGTTTAAAAGTTTCAAACGATTGCAATCATTTTCAAGGTGACGCACCTGTTTGCTAGTGCTGGTGTGGGTCCTTTGATGATGAGGTGTTGCATTTATATAATTGGGTACATCATCCAAACCGTTTGGACTAAACAGTCTGTCTGTGGCTGATCGCTGGCCGTTGGACCGAATTCCATGCAATGGCTTTGTGTTTCTGTCCACACGTGGTGGTAAATCTGGGGGTCCATTGCCATTTACCATTGATGTCGTGTGTGTAGGTGGTCCAGCCATACGTAACGTTTGAGGTGGCTCGTAACTCGCCTGTTAAAATAAATAAATTAAACACAAATTTAGTTTAAACTGATCGAAAACGGTGAATTATTCATCAAATTTTAGACTTGACTTAGGTACTTATATGAAAAAAAAAATGTTTATACTTGTTTGAACACCGATGGTGAATATGGCGGTGGCGGGTTATAATTGGGAATGGCAGAATCGTCCTGGGTTGTAATACTTGGGTCACTTGAACTCTTAACCAGTCTGGAACCGATCGCGGATGGACTGGCCGCAGCAGTAGAAATGGGTGACGCCAATGTCGTATTGCTGGTCTCCATGTCGCTCTCGGGGGATGACGCGTATGACAGACGTAAGGAAGTCATCGGGAATAACAAGTCATCGGATAGGTTTTCTTCGGGCTGAACGCACACATTAAATGCATGCCACAAACACACATACACAAAATAACGGTTAGTAAACAACTCACAAAAATACAAACACAAATTATGCGTAGATAATTTACAAAAGTTAATAGAGATACGAAACATTATACAGCTTATGAACATATATATATATACGTAGTTAGCTGATATATATTAATCAAAGGGAAAAAACACATATAGAGGAATACAAATAAGGTTCATATTGTTCGTATTATAGTATTCATGTCAACAAATAAAAATAAATAAACATTAGATAACTTTTTAAATAATTTTATTGTAAGTATTAATGACCATATTCATGATATAGTTTACCTTATTATAAAATAAGGGTTAGCCTGCATATTAATAAAATCAAAGATTTAAAAATGTTAATAATCATGCAATACAATAGAATATATTTTATTAACAACTAAGCTACGGGATAGTTAAATTACATTCAGAATATTATTAAATGTAACCAAAAAAATCATTTGGTTTTTTCGCATAATCTCCGCTGATGACATCACTAGAAATAACATAAGGGTCACAAAACGGATATGACATAGGAAGTAAATAAAGATCGGACAGGAAGTCTACGGTCTGTATGTATATATAAAAACAATAATATTTTTTTCAAAATATTAGAACAATGTTTTAAAAAAAAAAAAAATGAATGGGGCTGTTTAAAGCGTATTATTTAATATTGTAGTGCAGATGGTTCAAAGACGTACCTTTGTCTCGCTGACCCAAGTCGGAGAACTCTGGTGTTTATCGATCAGTTCTCTTAATTTGCGGTACCAAGCGTCACCTCCATTCAGGGTCAGCAAAGTAGTGAACACGTGCGACCATACTTTCTCCAACTTTTGACACTGTTCCAATAGTTTCTTACTGCTCTTGTGTGCGGTTCTATGAATATCGGAGAAAGAAAATAACATGATTAGTACTCGGGGAAATCAGTCGAAATTATTTATTACTTTGGCAAACCGGTGCGGAGTTCTTTGATCACTTGTTTGTTGTCCGCGCGCAACATTATGACAATAGGATAGAACTGAGCGTAGTTCAAACGATCGACGGCGTTGGGCGTAACGTCCAGAAGAGCGTGTTTCCCACGGTCCATAATGTCACGAATGGCGCTCAGTCGTATTATACCGCTGATTTTCTTACTTCCGTCGGTCGTATTGTTTTCCAGTTCTGTTTAAAATACAAAAAAAATTATTATCATTGACATTACAATTTATTTTATGAAAAATCATGTCGAAACGAATGGGAAAACAAAAACTAAATACACTCACGAGGCGACAGGAACTTGTCCGGAAAATCTTTGGTCAGTTTCTCACGAGCGATATCTGATATGGGACCAAACAAGACGACTGGTCGAACGAAACCTGTGTGGCTTAACACGACCTTTTCGTAAGCCGGGAATTTGCTTATGCTATCACCAAATACCACGTCGTCCCAGTTTTCCTACAAAAAACAAAGATCAAAATGTTTATTTCGGGTTTTATTTATACAAAAAAAAAAAAAACCGTGTTTCATCATACCTTGCTCAATGATTTCGACCTGCGATGGTTGTGCTTTCGACGTCTAAAGAAACCTCCTTTACTTTCAGACGCGTTCATCTCTTTCTTGGTAGCGTTGAACTGCGCAGTCGCCAGTTCTTCAGCTCGGGCCTTGTTTGGAATTATGCCTTTTTGGACTTCCTGATTATTTCTTCCGATACGAAACACTTGCCATGAACCGACCACGCCGTTGTGTAAAGTGTCCATCACATGAAACACGTCGCCTTTGCAAAAGCTCATTTCGCCTTTATTTGGCTGATCGTAGTCGAAATGAGTCCTACAACAGGTACAGCGTAAGAAAACAAAACCCGGTCAGCTTTATTCAAACATGACCGTATTATTACTTGATATGGAATGAATCGCCACGCTGATTGTTCACGATTTGTTCGTACTGATCACGGCGATGCTGTACAATTAAATGTATCTGGTCCTGGAGACTCAATAAGAACAGCACAGCCTCCTCGCGGGTCACTCCCTTCATGTCCATATCGTTTACTTTCAATATCTTATCGCCCGGCTGCAAACCTTGTGTGAACGCAGGGCTTCCAGGCTGTACAGCCGTGACAAATATACCGACTTCGTTGCCGCCCGTTAGTCGAATGCCGACCGATCCTTCTTTTTGGAATGTAATAAAACGTGGGTCGGGCCTGATGGAAAAGTAACAAAAATTACAAATTAATATTACAATACTGCCCTAACGTTTTGAGCACAACAATCGGTCCTTGTTGTAATTACTTTAAATGCTTAGATCTTTGAGGTAATGTGTCTTCATAGAATTGTCGAGTCGTACTGTAATAGTCTATAAAATAAATAAATGTACGCTTTCAGTTGTGAACGTTGTTTTATGGGGATTTTTTTTTCTTTATATTTACCTTCGGGTCTTGGAGGCGGTGGTCGAGGAGGTTCTGAATGATCTTCAGCACCGCTCCTACTACGACCGTGGCTGTACATGGGTCCCACATCACCGTTGTGCAAGTTGTTATTGGCTAAATGTTTGGACGATTGATTAGTAAAGAACAGTAAAAATGTACAGTCGGCAACGACTGAGACTCCGGTATCTCACCGGAAGTGCTGTTGTCCATGGCAGACGTGGGTCTGTCCAATTGGCTCAAGGAAACCGAATCCAACAGAGGATTACGAGATCGGCCGCGAGGGGCCAAATTGCTTTTGGCTTCTTCTAGCATACTTCTACTGGGTGGCTGCACGTACAGGTTCTGTGATGGATACGCCGAACCGTTGATACCTTCCATGTAGTTATTGTTTTCTGTACACACAAATAAATATCGACGAGATTATAAAAGTGTAAAAAACGATTCGAAAACCGTATTTACAACACGGGATGATGTTGTTAATTGATTAAAAAACAAATTTGACTACCTTTATTGTGTAACGACGTAGGTTCAGACGAACCGGAATATTGTAGGTTTCCATTTCCGTTGCCCTCTCTACGCACGGTTAAGCTCAGTTTGTCTTTGGCGGATTCGATTAGTCGTCTCGCCTCTTTGAGCGTCATGCCGTCAGTAACGGAATGATTGTTGATCTTCAACAACACATCGCCCTCTTGTACGTTGCTGTCGCTGCCTTTAATGCCTTCCTTGATGAATATTCTGCTGCCCAAAACGATTCCGAAATCTATACCAAAAACAAAAACAAAAAAACACCCACAATTAATACATTTTTCAGATCTCGTCTCCTCCCTCCCACCAAGTCCCCACAGTCGTTCGAAACGACAAGATTTACCGTCTTTTTTCCTGGTTTTGGTCAAATGAACGCGCATCGTGTGCGGCGTGTTGGACGGCAACACCAACCGACGTCGGAGCGACAACGTCACGTTCTCGCCGCACTCCCTCAACACGGCCACGGCCGTACCGTACTCGACGTTGTCCAACGACACGCCGTTCGCCGTCATAATCCTGTCGTTCACCCTGTGTTTGTACGAGACGAACGAGAAACAACACGATTTCAGCGTCGGAATTCACACGTGTATCGGGGGTGGAAAAAATAAAAATGATTACATCAGCTTTCCTTCGGCGGGACCCGACTTCAGGACGTCCGACACGGCTATCGAAGGGTCGCCGTTGGCGAAATGCGGATTGTCACGGCCGCCGCTCACCGCGATACCGAACCCGTAACCGGGTACGCGGTTCACGGTGACTTGATGGAATTCCCAAACGATGCGATCTCCATTCTGCAACAAATTAAAAAAAAAAAAAAAACCCCACGCTATTATCAATCGTTTGGGTTTGGGGTCAAGTTTGGTTTTGCGACAATTTTACAAAGTCGTATATATATATATGTGTGTGTGTGTGTACATATAAAACAGTTACAAATATTTTATTATGCGTTCCGATTTTTTTTTTTTTACGATTCGAGTCCAAAAACGAACAGTATATATATAAAAAAAACTATGTTTTCAAAGCTCGCGGACGTTCGAATATTTTGGAGAACGTGAACAAAAAAAAAAAAAAGAATTCAAATCATTATAAATTAATCGTATTTCGATAAACACGTTGATCAAAAACGATCGTACATAAGTGTATACACGAATATTTTCAAGTAGGTTACTTGTATGTATGCACGTTATATGCTCGCGAGAGCGCGAGTGTGTGTTGTATACTCGACGAACACAACCTATAACATTTTAACGAGAACAACACGGCCGTCTTACGTATGCCGCGGACGAAGAATTGACGGGGCGACCTGTTTTTTAAACGAATGTTTTTTTGCAAAACTTTCATCAATACATCGTCTGTTATTTACTCGCGTATATTATCATTCGACGTATTGTCGTAAATCGTTTTACCTATCCGACCGATAACGAAAAAACAAAACAAAAAATAAATAAATAACCCCAATTATCGATGACCACTAATGTCGGAGAACCGAAAAAATAATAAATCACGATACGAAAAATATCAATCGTCCGTACAGATACACACACGCGCGCACATAGGTAAATTATACGTGTGAATGTACAAACACGATAACCGCGATAACGACTGACCTAGATATGATTTGATTTTTTTTTTTTTTAAATTGTTTACCGTATATTCGCGACACGAGACAAACTCGAAAATTAAGTTACGTTTTGTTATTTTATCCGAACGGCTGTAATTTTATTTTATCGTCAAAACACGCGAGTAAAAATAAAAAAAAAAATGCTCCATAAAATAGACTACGATCGAACGGGCGGTAAAAAAAACGTGCAAGTCACAATACGAACGCGAACAAGTACATACGTACGTATAATGTCGAAAACAGATACGACGTTAACGATTCGTCAACCGTGCGAAATTCAAACGAAACGCGGGCTTTGGCGTTTGCCCGTTTTCGGAAGCATTCATATATCTCGTGTCTACACGAACCAGTGCCGGTTACCCGGGCGGAGAGGCGACGACGGATGGATGGATGGTCTCCACCCTGGAGACCGTTTTTCATTTAGACACTACAGTAGTCGCCGCTTACAGTGATAAAAAAAAACGCCAGGAACGGGACGACGAACGGCCGACGTTAGTGCGTTTTCTACTAACTGTGTGGTTCAGGTTTTCGGTTACGGTGATCAGAATACATGTGTACAAGTACGGAAATTGAATTGCGCGTATCAAACACACTGTGTTCATCGTTCACGAGAGCCTCTAATCCAATCTAACGTGACCCACCCAGTGAGCGATGTCCGAGACATGTTTAGAGCGCATAAACACGGCGCGGTCTATGCCGAAAAAAAAAAACAGAACAGGCGTACGTCACCGATTTTGTCGAACGAACCCAAGTTTTACATTACGCGTGTATATACTATGTGTTTTGTTAATGTTATGATAAACGTCTGACGTGTACAAAAATAAAATAAAAATTATTATTTACGATATTGTCAAAATACTCTCGGACGAACATGATGAGAAACGGCGATCGCCTGTGTTAACAAATAACACGTGTATGTTAATGGTTTTTTTTGTTTTTTTGTTTGTTTGTTGCTAAAACGTAAAGAATAAAAAATAACTAGTTAAAATAGAACGAAAACGAGGTAGGGGTACCGTTTTCCCAGCACGGTGACGATACCGGATACATTTTGGGAAATCCGCCTGTTAGCCACCTCATGGGTCTCGTAAAATAATAATATCTGCAACCGACATAAACGCGTACGGTAATATCGAGTTGCGCGCAATGAATTTACGCGGGCGCCGGTACGGATTAAAAAAGAAAACCGGACGCGCGATGGCGCCGCACTTGTTACGATTAAGTGGCCCTGGAAAAGAATGAGAAGCAAAAAACGAGCAGTCGACCAAAAACGAGTAGTTTTTTACACGGTATTTAACCGTCGATAACGATGATTAATACATGCACATATATATGCGTCGATACACGTATCGTAACGATAACATAATTTACGGTTCGGGTTCCGTCCGTCGGACACGATTAATCTCGCGATGAATAATAATAATAATAATAATTGTTAATGACGTATCATACACGCCGCTTAATACAAAACGCTCGTGTGAACTCAAAAAACGTATCGCGAACGTGTGCGGAAATCGAGTGTATGCATACACGGCATCAATCGACGCGACACCCAAAAACCGATCGATTCGACCGTGTTGGGTTAGGTTTGTTCTGCACATCGTATACGTATACGGCGAGTCGGACGTAAAACCGTGTTCAAATAGTTTTCGTTTCGGCAACGTAACGCATGTTTCCGCGAGAATTCTTAACGATTTCTTCACGAACAAACGGTAATAACTCGCAACAAACAAAAAGATTCGCTCGACAGAGTCCGTGTGGAATATCGAATTTGATTTTTGGTTCGAAAAAACCACGTGACATGACAGTTTTACAGTGGGGTTTTTTTTTTTTTTTGGTGGGGATTCGTATGGAGAGAAAAAAAAGGACTACAGACTGCACCACAACATTTATATAATGTTGAGTCAAATGTAAAAGAATATCGAGTTTTTAACGTTTTAATTCGTTAGATTATAGTTATACTTATTTTTTTTTTTTTTGGTATTTTAAGTATAATTAAAAAATAAAAATAGTATTACTAATGATATTAAAAAAAAAAAAAAAACCACAATCGCATAATAATAATAATAATAATAATATGTAAGAATTCGACGAAAACGACGAGCGTCGTTCGGTATCGTAATAATCTTATTATACACCGCACACAAACGCGGGTCGACGAACCGATCCGATCCGATCCGATGCGCGCGCGTATATTTATTTAATGTTATTATTATTAAAGTCGATACAAAAATTGATTCATAAATTTTTTATTTTTTGTCTAAACGCGTATTCGAGCATTATTGCGCGCGCTGGAGAGGGGTTTTTGAACCGCGGTAATACATACCGGTTTTATATATACACGACGAGACCGAATTATAATAATTATTATTACGACGCGCTATCAATAAAATTTGACCTTTTGCAGCGCGTAAAACGAAAACAAAATGCATATTATTATTATTATTGCTCGTATAATTAACGGTGTGAATTTAAAGCCGGTCTCTCTTCTTTTTTTTTCGCGATGTGACATCATAACACATACGTTATACACGTTCGTGGAATTTGTTTTCGAAAGGCGACGTTCCACAAGTATGCGCGCTGTGGTTATCGGAAATCGTAAAAAATCGACGTGAACAACAACAACAAAAAAAAAACAGAATTTTTTTCGACGGATTTGTTTACTTCGAACGAGAACGTCCGAGTGTGAGAAACTTGTAGAGCTGATAACGATTTATAGAAGAAAAATACCGAATAAAAACGCGTACTTGTGTATAATATACGTATACATAGTTATCGTATACTCGCAGAGCCAGTTTTCGGCCAATTATTAAATATATATATATACGTACGTGAAACGTTTTCGAACGGACGATGACGACGGGAGGAGGGGAAAATATTTAACGTTTTAACAACAATATAATAAAGATTTCATGTTATTTATAAACGCGAATTAGTTGTGAAAAAACGTCAAACGCATTTACTTTCTAAGCGAACCGTACAAAACTGGTTATAAATAAATACGCACACGCGTGTGCATATGTATAAATATTGTTAATATATTTTGCGATAATCGCGCAGTCGTTTTGCCGAGTCGATTCCAAATCCGGTCTTAAAATTTAAACATACATATAGTGTTGGATATGATATTTTCTCGGCGTAACGCGTTTTCGAAAAATGTAATAAAATAAGGGGATTTGCGCTTCGTCTATATCCGTCTGCAGTGATCAATTTCGAAAAATATTAAACGCTTAATTTCTGTAGTATATACATTGATATCATAAAAAATATGTTCTCTAGAAACACCGAACAGGCGTGCTAAAAAAAAAATGTTTTTTTTTTTTTTTGGAAATCGAATTTTAAATCGGTAGATTATATAGAAACGAGTGGTCAACCCGATATCACTTGACCACCGTATAAAGGTCAAAAGTCAGATTAAATGGAAAAGAACGGACTACTCGAGGATTAAAAATAACGATTACACACTGTATACATATAAAAAGATCAAAAGAAAACATTAACGACTAATAATTTCTCGCGCGGCGTCGCGACCAGAATTTTTCCATGGGAAAGGCGGTCATCTCGTTCGGGGAAACCGCTTGAATTTTTTCCAGTTAAAATTCAATTCGAAAACGTTTTTAATTTACGACATTTTAAACGCGACGATACTTTAGACATACACACATACACACACACACCGACGAAGTAATCTTGCAGAACAATTGTAGGCATTTTGGTATCTTATCGTATCAGCAGGTTTGTCGGGTCATGTTACACGAATGGTCCGACAATAAGAATAAAACTGTTTGAATATTTTTTCAACGATAAAATTCATATCAAAAATTTACGAGCGTATAGAAAAAAAAAATTTGTTACACGATATGCATATATAATAATATACATAATACTACTAGCAACATATCGGCATTTAAAACGCGTCGCTTTTAAACGTTAACCGTCCCGCTGTGTAGTCAAACAGTAAATCTATACCTATAGTCGTCGTCGTAGACACGAACGTACACACGACGCAAAATCGTGTAAAAACGAATTCGTACGTACAATAAAATATACGTGTTATTATTATTATTATGTATACGCGAGTAGCAGATATCTCACGGACTCGACAATGATGAGATATCATTTGTTAGCCACGGCGACACATAGAATATATATGGATCTCGATCATTCCCACGAAGAAAAAGGGTATAATACGCGCACGTAGTATATTATATATATATATATAACGTCATTGTCGACCGTGACTGTATACGAGGTAAATCGTCAAACGTGTTATAAACAATAATATACGTACACACACCCCACGGCGATCGTTACCCACAACCCTGTGGAGATAAAAAAAAAAAAAAACGGGATCAACGTCCTACGATTTCGATAAACGTAGTAATACAATAATATGTGACCCAGGAAAAACTCTGTAGTCTGCAAGTATGAACATAATATTATTTTCGACAAATATTATTACTGTATGAACGTCTTGACATACGAATAGTTAAAAACAAAATCATAAACGACAATAGCACGTCGACGTACGATAAACGTTAGACATTTATAGGTGTATATTTATATATATTAAACGAAAATCGTTTTGTTTTGCCAAGTTAAAAGTACGAAATTTTGGGTAATACACACACACACACAGCGAGAATAGTATTATTCCTATTCGAACGACGAGATATCGTCGTCGTCGTCATCGTTTTCATTAACCGTTTTTGTACTCGAACGAAACACGTATAAAAAACAACAACAACAACAACCTGTAGGCACGTCACGCGGACGTCGTGTATACTTTATACATACTTACGTGTATGATATTATAATAATAATAATAATAATAATAATAATAATAATAGTAAGCGACGCCGAGCCGCATAGTTAACGTTTCGTCGGGAATTGTGATGTATACCGGACGGAGGAGAGGGAGCGGCGGCGGCGACGGCGGACAGAAGTGGGCGAAGGGGCATCGGCGATCGATTCGTCCGCCGCGGGTTATGGAGTACACATCATCGTGATGTTTAACACGCGTACAACAGTATATTAAAATATTATTCGGGCCCGTTGTCAAATAGTTGACTACCGACACGTCTCTTTTGTCGATTACCGTGTCGTCGTGAGCGCGAACGAACCGAACGACGAGGCGATTTATTTTTTTTCATTTTGTGTCGGTTGTTTGTTTATACCGTGTGCAACGCGGAATCCGTGTTCAAAACAAAAACAAAATCACGATAAGACACTGGTCACGGGGAATCTCGTCCATCGTAATATGTATAGTCTACGAGTACGGATACTACTCAGCACAACAAATGATGATGATATTCTATAGAGCGTTCGTACATAACGAATGGCGGCGGAGACGGTTTATTTCTTGCGCATATTGCCAGACGTCAAATTTCTAAAAAAAAAAAAAAGAAAGAAACGATCCTCCCGCAGTTGTTTAAAAAACGAGTATGCTCTCTCTCACTCTCTATATATATATATACATATACATACGTTATGCGCAACGTGTCGTTTCTCGTCTACGATAAGAATAATCGACTATGACGTTCACCAATCAATTATCGTGATAAGGAGTCATTAAATCATTATATTTGTTGTGTCGTTGACCACAATACTATAACACAAATAGGGTACTGTTCGCAATAACTAATAAATTAATTAATAAATAATAATATATCATATAGTTCCCATGACGTTTCTTACGCGCACACAGCTTGAAATATAAATTATAAAGAAGTTCTAATAGCTAATTAATATTGTAATCATTAAAAACGAACTCGATTATTGTTGTCCGTATTAACATTATGTGTGTATGTATATATATACACGAGGTTTTTGTTTTTAAGCGTATAATAATACACACGCACACACACATGAGCGATTATAATAAAGTCGCGTGTTTCACTTACAAGAACGTTCTATTATTATAATATACACTGTGTATGTCGGAGCTGTTCAATATTATTACAATAATACACACGAGTACGCATTATAATAATGTAGGCGCGGTCTTGAAACGATTTTGTTTTAAACATAATATTATATAGCGTGCGTGCGTGTTATTATTAATTATCAAAAGTGTATTGAACACGATATATGAATGGAACGTTGACATTATAAGTTCGTTTATACAAATTTTATACAAGGTTCTTAGAAATAACAATGATATTATACGAAACTTTATCTTATACTTTCTGATCAAAGTGAACACACACATATCGGGTTTGGATTTCAAGAGAAAGCCGGAGATGGAAGAGAGAAAGAGCTAGTTAATCCGTCATTTTACCAACATATATATATACGTACCTATTATGCGTGTGTTTCGTTAAAAAACGATTCGAGTTCGAGTGAATTATATATATATATGTATAAGATATAGAGGAACTCATCATCTTTCGGGGCGCTGCTGTTGCACCGGAATAATAATAACACTGTTGCACCGGGCGAATGACAAACCCATAATATTATGTATACCTACGCGATGCCTTTCCATGTACACACAACACGAACATACACATACGACCACTCTGTATACGTACGCGTACACACACACACACACACATTGTACGTATATAATTTACGTTTTATATAGAGACACGTGCGTGCGTGCACGTATGATATACCCAAGTACGTTTTTCAATAATTAAATGAAAGTATATAGTAAGCTGCAAGCGTGCGTCCTTGAGAACTGGTTTTCGACCAGCGAAACAGGGGAGTCCTACTGTATGTATATACGTACATAAATATATACGACGTACACACCGGCTCGAGATGAGATAACCACATGGAATGCGGTTTTTTTTTTGTGCACACACACACACACATAATAATTTATTTTCCTGCCTAATCGTAAAAAAAAAAATCGTCGTCAGAGTTTATGCAAATCGTTTTTTATTTTCCCAACGACTATAATATTATATGTATATATATATATCTACGCGACGACCGAACGTTTTTTCTACGAACGCTTTCTACGTATATTTTTTAACACCCACGTGTGTGTGTGTACGAGTGGTGCGACGATTTTTGCAAACTTCGGCTACGTAAGTGATATACGTTTTATAAGTTCGGGGTCTTTTCGAAAGTTTGTATTGCGCTAAAACTATCGAAATTAGATTTACTATATAAAAAAAAATTCGGAAATTCGTGCAAAAACGAATAATTTAGTATAGAAACTTCACAAACTAAAATATCGCTAAATACATATATATGCATAATTTAGTTAAATTAATTTTCTTGTCAATACTTAAAATTCACGTTTAAGGAAAAACGTTGTTTTAGTTGTGAAATTCGCATTTCCTTATATTTGGTCGCTAGTGTGCCCGGTATAATGTTATTCGTGATTTTTTTATATCCATCGTACTAGTCAACACAGAAACATTTGCATATACTCGTAGGTACACAAATTATATAAAATAATATTTCGTATTTTGTATTCGTTCGGGTGCAGTATAATTTAAATATGCAGCGAACACTTACAAATTCCGGAGGAAAATAAGGATGCAGAGAAGGGTATTATGTTGTCGTACGTCTGCTTACCTGTAATATTATTTTTGGACCATTTGGTAAAGACCGAACATATATTATGCAAATATGCATGACTGAAATCGTATGTGGATATGCGGAAAACGTAGTTGTATAAATATAAAAAAATAAATATACATACTTATAGAATAATATCGATAAAAACGGAATTGAAAAAATAAATAAATAACAACAGCAACGAACGATTTTGAATAATTTAATGGAATTCCAATCGGTTGCACGCGTGAAAGTCACAATAAAGTTCGTTGACGTATATTAGGTTATACATTCATTGTAGGGTGTAGTCAATATGTATATACGAAAAACAGGGTCACGGAAGAGCCCTGAGGACAAATGAAAGCGACATCGCTCGTATACAATTGGCCGATAGCCATATTATGACACCTATAGTTTTTTTCTCTTTGCGAAAGGGTTTACGAGGTTGAGGACGACAAATCGTATTTATATATATATATATACGCGCAAATAGTGACGGGCCTAAAAAAAAATCATACTACTTCGAAATGAAAGTCCAAAAGACTTGTTCCGCAGTATCGCGTTATACATGACGATCGAGATCAAAAATATATTTGATCGATATCCAAGGTAAAATGCAAAAACAATCGCTTGTAGTATACTCAGTAATGCGGTTTGTCTATATCAATATAAAAATCGAGTTTTTTAGACGTTTGTATTTTGAAAATTACGTAAAATGATCGAAATCGACGAATTCAAATAGTACAAGTGTCGCATTACGTTTATAACAATTAAATTAAAACTGAAAATTTAAAGTTTTATAAATAATATACGTGATTAAATATCGTATTGACATTTGGTACCTACACGTTTTTCAAATATATTCAGATTTTAAATTTCTAGACGCGATGACTAATAAAAATTTATTAACTAATTTCACATTCGCTTATGCTAAAAAGACAAGAAAAGTATATTTTTTTTCGTTTTTTTTTCGAAAAAATAAATACGCACAGCATTTGGGTCACGACAACAGAGTGATATGATTTCATAATAGCTCTCGAACACTAGTTTATATAACATTATTATTATGTTATATATTCAACGGCCGTTTGGAATTTAGACTCCCGAAAACGAACGATTCGCAATCACGCACGGTTCAAGTATTTAATTGTACATTGTACGTCCGTTTGATTTTATATCTACACATGTACACGAACGCGAATTGAAATTCTTCTCGGGACAAACATCTTCTACCCGGCAACGCATTCGTCACCATCTAATAATAATAATAATAAGTCATCCGCGGCGGAATGCAATACATGCGCGGGAGAAACGGAAAAAACGGAACGCACAAAACACGCGGTTACACAATACATATATAACAGTTGTTTGAACATTAACTCATTGCATTTACATATAACACACACGTACATATATATATATATATATATTATTATAATTAGCGTGACCATTGTTTTCGGATTTTTTTTTTTTTATTTCGTTTCGTATAATCGATAACTGAAAATCGTGATGAATTACGACCACGACGTGTATATAAAAAAACGAATATGTTTTAGGCGTAAAAATACGCCGAAGCATGCGCGTCTCATTAAAACGTGAAAAATATACAGTTAACTATAATGTTATATACCGTGTATACGACCATTCGCGGATGATATACTTATCGGTCTAGACGAAGAGATTCTATTTTCTTTTTTCTTTTTACCCCAGTCATTCGCCATTATTACCGGGACGAATACACACACACACACACACACAATATATATTCCGTTCGACCTAGTAAGCAAATAGACTCGGAAGTCTGCAAGCACCACGGAGGGGGGAAAAATCTACATCTCGTGTCATCGTCCCGCAGTACGGTACGGTAGACGACATGTTATAATATATATATATATACACGGACGCGATATATTAACCATCGTGCCCGCAATAACGTTTAGTAGCCTACTTAAAAAGAAGAAAAAAAAGATCGAATGAGAATCGTGATCGCGTATACGACGCGACCGACGGGGGTACACCGAGATATTTGTCACGGCGAGCACGCGCATTCTTATGTACACAAAAACAAAAATAAATCACTACCACACGTATTCAGATAAGCGCAACGTGAAAACAACAAAGACAAACAAATTGGACCGTTTTATAAATTATTTTGACGGCGTAAAAAAAAAAAAGAAAAAAAGAAAAAAAAGAGACAATTAGACGAGATACGAATCGACCGAGACGCGCGTTCTTTTTGTATTTGTTTTTGATACGCACGCTCTTACAGGCCAAACAATAACGGTACAAACAGGACGTTACGTCATAATAAATGTGTATGCGTATCACGGGGGGACGTGTTTCGTAAAATTAATCATTACAGTTTGCACGGCACTTTAGGAAATCTTTATAATTATATTTACAGTCGAATATGCATTCCGAGATAAACATTCGTTGTTCATTCGACGTGTTCGCGTAATTGCGTGGAGACGGTTTTGAAAAAAAAAAAAATACCAAATTTAATGCGAAACACGTGAAACGTTTTTTCATATTGCGTGCGACAGACAAACAAGTGGTGCAGAAATCGTCAGTTTCTTACTCCGTACTTGAAAATCTAAATCCACGAAGAATAATACATAAAACGTTACCGCGAACTATTATGTCGTTGGCAACACTGCTTTTTAAAAACAACTCGTTTTACTACTACACCACAGTCGATTTACGAATGAATTTTTTTTTTTGAATATAACCGTTAAAACATTTTACGGCATACACAACGGGCCACGTTTCCGATTCGCTATTCAATCAAACCTCGACTTACACTATACACATGATATACTGGTTGTATATAATAAATACCTATACAATCACTTGCATATACCGCACTATAATAAACGGCACGTGAAAAAATATATTTAATAACAATACGGAAAACTAGAAATGTTGGTGGTGTGTAGGACGTTTTCTGTACGTAATCATTTATCGTCGTGGTGATATTCATACGGTCCGATCCCGAGACGACGATAACGATCGTAACCGTTCGTAAACACATATATTATTGTGACTAAACGAATCGGTTTTCGTGAATTTAACCGCTTTAATGTTTCTCTTCGAGTGAATTCACGTAACTACGAGAAAAAAAATCAACAGCTACAAAAAACAATGGTTCATTCAATCCAAATCCAATGAATATTTTTTTTTTTTTTTTTAGTTAATAATACATTACCATCATCGCGTACGATATTATTATTGTTGAGAGTATAGCGAAGGTATGTTGTGCGACATACACACACACACCAACAGTCGTCGGCCGACGGGGAATCGGATAGTTCGCGTGCTTCAACAGGTTGTGCACCGTATATAATATAGAAAACTGGTCTGGTCTATTAACCGTCGTCCGGTCGCTTCTTTCTCGGAACACGCCTTCACAAACCAACCGGTAGACAACCACAATAATGTAACCGACACGGGCGACTATTTCTTTTATTTTTTTCATTTACGTTTCCGCGACGTGAAATTATTATCGGCCAGTAAAATAATAGCTGGCGAGTGGACATGGCTTCGCCGAAAACGGCCTACCGATTGTGTTGGCGCGTCGAAAAATACAAAATAAAAACCGATTCCAGTGAGAAGGATGTCGGTCGGTAGCCGTGTTGTCTTTATTCGGTTCGCTGGGTACAGGATACGACAAGCAGCAACAAACAACATGGTTGTCGTCGTTTTATATTATTATTATTATTATTATATAGACGACGACGACGCCAGGAAAAGACGAGAGGAGAACAAAAAACGTTCGAGTCGACTACGCATTATATTATTTATAAAGACGGCCGATTGACCGGTATCGAGTTCCGACGCTCTAAGCAAATTCACTGTACACTGAAATTCCCGTTAAATTAAAAAATTTAAACAACGACGACACAATTTCATGTGAAATAACACGTATATATCAACACATACGACAAGCGAGACCGTATCTCGAAAAAGACTCACGGCTGTGAAATTCGCCGCACGATCGACTATTGCCTTTTTCTACGGACGACGCGGACGGGGGATTGATAAAAATAATTTTTTTTCTCTTTCAAACGCCACGAAAACAAAAATCTCCGATAACAATACGTGTTCGTCCAGCAGTTTACACGCGATAATTACAAATTAGTCTGTACACGACATCGTTACACGGAAACCGTATACACACGGTCGAAACAATAAATAACACACATAACACTATTGTTGGACCAGAGAATCGTTAACACCGCAGGCGTAATTAATTTCGGCTCGTGAAATACGACGATTGTTCGCTAGCACGCGCATTGTTCCGACAGCATATAATATCTACGTACGTCTCGGTGAAAAAAAAAACCCCAAAATTATTAGAAGGCCATTATCGGAACAGAGCCGCGCGTTGTTTTTAGCGGCACGGCGTGATGTTTAAATACGAGACGAAAACGGAAGATTTCTTCTGCATATACGATTATCCATAACATCTCCGACAGTACACCCGTCGAAAGTGGCGACATTATACTGCAGTCGCGGTAGATTCCGAATAATAATAATAATATGAAAAATGTATAAATCGTCAGGTACAACAATATTGAATAACAATATATTATATACGACGCGCGTTGACTCGGTGCCAGAGAAATCGTGCGTGTTCGACGTATGTGTGATCTATGCGATCTCGCATTATACACGCGCGGGTATACGTATATATATACATTATAATAGCTGAACACATATAACGCGCATACGATTAGGATAGGTTCCAAGAAATTCGCCCTTCCCGCCCACGCGAGTTCTCCTATCCTCTCCGAAGCGTTGAGAATTTTTTCTTTCGACCACGCGTCTACATAACTTCCATCCCCGTGTCGTATCGGTTATACGTTTGGCCGGACGGTGTACGAAACGGAGAAGGAAAACGAGCAGCTCGAGAATCGGATGGAACGAAAAACATATACGAGTCTAAGGTATGCGATAACAACAATAATACGTATTATACACGATGAGGTCTTCTTTATATCATTATATACGCGTAAAACCTGTTCGTGTTTTTTTTTTTTTTGACGGGGTGTAATTAATTTACTACCCTCGGGTCACGGCGGCGGCCGCAACAGGTGTGTTACACGGTCGTCGTGCTATCCTAGCGCTGTACAGTAAGTGTATATGTATAAAATAATAATATAATACCAACTATACGTGTTCGAACGGGGCGTTACTCGGATTTGGTCGTCCGATTTAAGATATCGCGCCATCACCACCACCACCACCACACGAGGTACCTAAACAACCGAGTTTATTAAACGTGAGCTCGTGTATTATACATACGCTACACCTAACTTCCCGTGAGGCATGAGCACCCGTATATAGTGTATAATATAATCGGTTGTTTACGTTTGTTACAATAGAAACGTGAAATTCGAAAACGTCCGTAATAATATTATCTCACTTCATCGTCCAGTTCGTTACATTACACATTCGAGGATTAATGCACGCGTACAAATATACGACGGTCAAAACGGTTACACGATATTGTCAACATTAACATAATGATCGAGAAAACATAAAATCGTATAATATAAATATATTAATAATTACGAAAATAAATGATATATTATATCTAAATCCATAATAACGAACATCTAAAAAAAAAAACTCAGAAGTTATAAAAATGCGACTATACGTATAGAATATATAACACATCAACATGTACACGCGGAGATCGCAAAATCGCGGAGAAACGTCAAATATAATATAACATATTATCCAATAAGCGGATTCGTACATTTCGCGATTTAATATCGTTAGTAGTTTGATCGCGGCCAGAAAGATAATAAACAAACCATAAGCACCTGAATTATTCAAACGGCCAGTGATTGGACATTATTGTAATGATTATGGGCCACCACCGTACATTTTACCTCAGTAAATAGAAATGTTCTCTGAACAACGGCACGTAAAGGAAGTTATAGTTTCCATGTATATATCGCGACTTGTGTAACTACCGAGCGCTAGTGTAAGGTATTTGTTGAGGTATAGATCGTCTAAAACAAATTGATAAATTAGCGAATAGTTGCGTAGGAAACTGAAATCTATTTTGTTTTTTTTCCATTATTCCCCGGAAAATTTCAAAGCCATTGAATATTGTTTGTGTTTTATAATAAAAATATTGTTGTGTCTAAAAAATAGATTTTTCGTAAAATTTGTTCCACGTTCTACACGTTTAAACAGTTGGCAGCAACAACATTTTTTTTTGTCTTATATTTATCGTAAATCACAGTAAGTAGATCTCCGTGAAAGACTGTTCATTTTTGAACCGACTCGCAATACTCGGGCGAACAGATGATACGCGACGACTTAAAAAACCTTAGAAAACGCGGTGACGCCGACTTGACGGACGGGTTGTTGTTGGGTTCGCGATTTTTTTTAACGGATGCACGCGACCGACCGTGTAAAGGTCCTTTCACACACGTCCGATCCGAATTTTAACATACGAGTCTGTTAGTTTATTATTTTGTTATATTAGTTTTTACTTCGTTTTCAAACAGTTACACATCCTGTAGTCGTACGGAACAAAATCGTAATTAATTAAAGGTCATAAAATTCAGCACGGGTTCTTACGAGTTCGATTAATTTTTCGTTGTCCACGGTGAAATCCGTCCTAAACCACTGACAACGAACGCGTGTGCAAAACAATAAACAATTTAAGACTTTGGAACAATATACGACGCGAACACGCACACGGACGGAAAACCGGTAACTGACAACAATATCCGGACACGCGCGTTGAACACAACGTAAACGTTGAAAAACAATAAGTTCGTGTTTCGACGTGTGTGAAAGCACCTTAATCCTGCGGCCTCGCGTCGGTACGAGACTAGCCCCGGAAACGCGGCGCGACGCGAAAAGGGATTTAAAGAAACCGCGCGTCGAGCACACGACGTTATACCTGATCGGTGTGCGAGGCGGGGGGCGGGAGTTGCTGTTGCGGTTGAAGCTGTTGCTGCTGCTGCTGTTGCGGTTGCTGTTGCTGCTGCTGCTGTTGCTGCTGTTGCGACGGCGGCGGCTGCGGCGACACGCGTTCCCCGTACTCCCTGTGGTCCATGTCCACGCTGCAAGACGTCTCGGACCCGTTGTTATAGCATCCTCGGGGGTCGAGGAACACGCCGGACGCGCACAGACGCTCAATTTTGGACGGATGCGGCGGACACGAGACGACGGGAAAAAGAAAACGACGAATGTACGCGCGCGCGCGCATACACACACTTACACACGCGACGCGACACAGAACGCGTGTTTGGAGACGGGAACGCGGTACGTCGCGAACGTCGAAAACAAACGGAAAATCGAACGCGCGCGCGACCGTCCGGACCCGATGGCTGAGCGATTACGGAATGCGACGGTGGCAGCACGCACGGGCAAACAACAGGTACGTTGTTACGCGCACGCACCGCAGCACGACACTACGGGCGGCGGCGGCGGCGACTGGAGAAGAAGAATCCCGTCTTTCTTTCTCTCTCCGCGGGCGCGTGCGCGTGCACACGATGATATGTGAAAACGGCGACGACGGCGTGGAAACGTCCCCGCGGTGGTTACGAAAACCGTTGTCGGGTTCACCGAAATTGTAAAATGGAGAACACCGTCGGCCACGTTGAGTAAACCGAATAAACGTTGTTATTTTTCGAAAAACATCATGACGAGAAGGGAACCACAAGTAGTATAGCGGTCGGTCGGTCGGTGGGGAGGGGGGAGCGAGGCGGCGGCGGCGGCGGTCGGTGCGTGCGTCGCGTCGGGTTCGTTTTTTTTCTTCCTCGCGGTAGGGGGGGACGCGCGTTGTTGTCGGGGTGGGGGCGGCGGCGGCGGCGGCGGAGTCAGTGACTGCGGCGCGCGCGTTCGCCCTCCACCACCGGCTCCCTCCCGCCCATCCCCGCCGGCGGACGCGAGGCGCGCCGGTACCGCAAGGGTCCGGTTCTGGCCGTGAAGGTTGTCTGTGAGAACGTTCAAGGTCTTTCTCGGCCGCCGCCCGACGTACGCGCACGCGCACAAAATATAAAGAAGAGAACGGTAGAGGAATGCGGGCGGCGGCGAGCGATATACGAACGCCCGTAGCACCGCCGACGCCGCACTGCCGCGAGACTGCGGCCGTCGACGGTCCGCCACACCGCGTCCACAACGCGCACCACCGGGTGTTTTATCACGTCCGACGCGACCGCGTCAACCGTCCACGAAATAATAATAATACGTTCACCTGACCCGCCGCCGACGGTATTGCGTCATTTTCTTTCTCTTCTCGCTCGCTCACTAGATCAGCGATTCCCAACCTTTTTGAGACCATTACCCGATAATATCGGGTTAGATATTAGAAATTACCCCCTATTTATACAGTAAATAAATATTTATATTGTTGGTTAATGAGATTAATATTTATCGAAATTACTATATATCCAACAATTTTTATCATTGGTCGCACTACGGTATTTTGGACCGCGTTAAAATTAAAATTAAAATAAGTCTTGTTTTTATCCCTTGGGGGGTAATTACCCCCAGGTTGGGAACCGCTGCTCTAGATTATAACGTTTTATCGCGGACGGACATCTTATCCGGAAAAATCGAACACCGCACAAACACCGTCGTCTTTTGGTCCAATCCGATAACAATATTATTTACTCTCGAAGGAATTAACCTCGCCCGGGTATAAAATGTCCGGAAGGAGAAACTACACACATCGTTGAAACGTCTCGAAGAGGATTTCGACGGAAAAAAATAGTTTTGCTTAACCATTAGGCGTGTTTACTCGTTATGATAATAGGTTTTAACTTTTTACGTATGAAATTCGTACATAATATTGTTGGTATTTTCTTCTTCTTTTGTACACGGCGATATATTTTTTTTATACAAATTGTGCATGATAATCGGTGCAACGACGTCAAAATCCGTTTTCGATCCAATATGATCATGAGCTATGATGCATGGGGGAAGGGGTATAGATGTCATAGATCTCGGATTACCGTGTGACACAATTTGATATTATTTTTGATACCGGTTTTACAGCGACGAAATTTAACACAAAAAAACATCGTTTCAAGTATGTGATTTTCATAGGTTTCATTTTTTTTAAGCCCATAACGAGAATATGTTGATTTTCTTAGTTAATCCGTTGTAATCGGGATTAAAGCATTCATAATAACAACTATAACGAGCATTTAAGGTTCTTGTCAAAAAAAAAAAAAATTTAAATTAAAAACCCATTTAAACAAGTATAAATGGACACTGGACGTGCATTGTCCATATTTAACGCACAAAGACGAAATTAAGTAATTATAATAATTATCGTAACGCCAATTTGAGTAATCATGGGTAGAGTTGTGTAGGTGCGACATTCTATCGACGCGACGCTTAAACAACGGTTGTGCTTAAAAAACATGGTAATAAAACGATAAAAACTATCGTTGTTTTAAATCGTGTGACGTAACGGTCGCTACACAACAAAATATATATTACATTAACCTAACCAAAGGTTAAACACGAAAAAAGTTAGATCCGAGATTTTTAAAACCGTATTAAAGACGAATTTTCCAAAAACACGTGTTCCACGGGGCAGAATCGACTCGAGAAAAGGAAAAAAAAAAAATAGAAGAAGTGTAAAACATAAATAAAATAGACGTATAACTTGACTCGACGTGTGGTGGTGGTCGCGCAATACGAAATCCGTTCGTGTAGGTTGTTCGCGCGCACGGAAAAATGAAGCGCGTAACAAACCGACACGGACAAACATGTTGTTATTATTGAACCGCAGTGTAAAATAACAAACGCGATGTTGTCAAACAACGTGTTGATGATATTTCCTTTTCAGACGATAAATACTGTACAAGTTTTGGTTTTACAGACTTGGTCTCTCTCTCCGAGTGGCGTATTCAGGAGGGTGGGAAATTACGCCCCGGGCGTCACGTTTTCGAGGGTTTTGTTTCAACAACGTTACTACTTGTTTTTGAAATATTCGATGTTTTATTTCATACTTACGAACATCGTAAACATTAACACGATATTGATTTATATAATTTATTCATTATTGCTTTTACATAAAATATTAATATATGTCTCAGACGGGAAGGGGTTGTGTATGTCTCAGCAAATTGCTCGGCGTGGCATTTTTTTTTTTACACGCAGTAAATAGGTCAGAGGAAAGGGGAGGCAGGCAACAAAATAAATGTGTACCTAGGGCAACAAGATTCTAAACACATCACCACCGTCTCTCTCTCGAAAACAACGATTAACCAACGAAATATGTATACTACATCGTATACGGACCATTATTATTATTATTACTTTATACGCGTGTTCGGATTATCCGTACGAATATTTATGAACGTCTAAAAACAAAACGCAAAACGCAAAAAAAATAAATAATAACACGTAAATCGGCAACTACGCGGCAAGAGGATTGTGTTTGATTCGGAATTCGTATTCGACACGGTGTATTATGTTCGCAAGAGAATTGCATTTCGTAAATTTTGTTTAAATTTTATACAACCAGTGACAACGTAATATTTCAATATTGTTTATTTTTAATATTGTTGTATGCGTGCCGATTTACACACGCCAAGTCGAAGTATAAATTTCCGATAGACCGCGCGAGCGCAGGAGAGCATTATTATTTATTGACCGAAATAAAATATGTACGTACGGTGATTTTTTATTCGGTTTTAATAGCGGATAAAAAAAAATTACGTAAATTCAATTTTAATGCCAACGTGGCCGGTGTGTGGCAGCATCGGCACGTCTGTGAAGTTGGCCCACCCACTTCAAGGTGTAAACTTCAAACCTACACTAATATTTTGCGAGTTTTTTGCGAGAATTTGCGAGTCCATTTTCAGAATTTGCGAGTCAGTCATTACCGAGTAAAAAACAAAAGTACCGAAGGGTGGGCCAACTTCACGTAGCCCACCCACTTTGTCCTAGAATTTCAAAATTTGTATCAAACGAAAGCTTTTAATTTGCGAGAATTTGCGAGTCCATTTTCAGAATTTGCGAGTCACCCCTCCACCCAGCAAACCCATTTTTTGACCGTGAAGTTGGCCCACCCACTTTGTCCTAGAACTTCGAAATTAGTATCAAACGAAAGCTTTTAATTTGCGAGAATTTGCGAGTTCATTTTCAGAATTTGCAAGTCACCCCTCCACTCAGCAAACCAATTTTTCGACCGTGAAGTTGGCCCACCCACTTTGTCCTAGAACTTCACAATTAGTATCAAATGAAAGCTTTTAATTTGCGAGAATTTGCGAGTCCATTTTCAGAATTTGCGAGTAACCCCTTCAACCAGCAAACCCATTTTTCAACCGTGAAGTTAGCCCACCCACTTTGTCCAAGGACTTCGCAATTTGTATCAAACAAAATCTTTTAATTTGCGAGAATTTACGAGTTAGTCATCACCGAGTATAAACAAAAACCCAAATGGTGGGCTAATTTCACGTACCCCATCCACTTTGTCCTAGAATTTCAAAATTTGTATATATGTTAAAAACATTATGTATTCTTAATGAATATGCGTATTTTTAATGTTTAATCTGACTTCCAGTTTAATGAAATATTTATTATTGAATTATTGTATTATTATTATTATTATGATTTTTAAATAAAGTATTTAATAAAAAATTATATCGAAAATAATTGGGTAAACTTAGTCAAATTGGCACTCTGTAATTTAAAAAAATATGTGCATATATTATATATGCACAATTCAAAACATTTTCTTTCTTTTATTACGAACGTAATTTTTATACATTTTTTTATACAACGTTATATTTTGGAAATAATATACTATTATATTATAAGAAGTTATGTAAAACCCACGTGTATTAACGTTTACCATTGATTCCACGTCGACGCCGCCGTCTTCCCGCCATCGGATATCTATTATTAGCCAGGGTTTTTTCGAATATAATAAATTGATCAGCGGTCACGACTAGTGATGGGCACTACCGAATAGTTTTGACAACCGAATATATTCGATAGTTCAGAGAAAACTATCGAATAAATATTCGATAGTTTTTATTCGAATAAAAACTATCGAATATGACATTCGATAGTTTTCATTCGGTTGTGCCCATCGCTAGTCACGACTCGCAAAGAGAATTGTGTTATGCTATGACTTGGGCATTGATGTTGTATGGATAGTACATTATTATATTTTGTTATTTTATTATTTTGTTTAAATTTTTAATTTATACTTTGTCATTTGTGTATATTATATTCATCGTATATGTGTTATATTTGCATTGTTAGTGTACTCAAATTCGAACATTTAAACGAGTTTTACCAATAAATGACTTCAAACCATTGATTTATAATAAATGTTTCAAACAAATAACAAAAAAAGATAATATAAAACATCAAAACAATTTAATAAACATATTTTCATTGAATTTGACATTTTTAATATATCGATAAAAATTCATGAAATACTAAAAACATTAATGAAGAAGTAATTAAAACACATTTTATAAATATTTTTATTTATATATGGTGCTATTTAGATGTTACTTTGGGTTTTTTATTACAGGTTTACACTTGTAGCTACCATTGATTTTGTATCTGGCAATTATTATGTAACCTACATTTACAGAGCTCTTAAAAATATATGGGAGCTTCATAACGATCTGGCTAAAAAATTACTATAGTACAAAATGAAAGTGTTGTATTAAATCCTCATATGCTAATATATGCACAAATATAACACAGTATTACATTAAAATTATTTTGATATATATTATGAATTAACATATTTTAATTTAGTAATTTGTAACATTTTTTCTTTTAATTGTCTTTATATATATATATATATATATATATATATATATATATATATATATATATGTATATTTATAAATACAATTATAATTGAATATGGATAATAATAAAAAAGGAACAATATAAAATATTTTTCAGGATTATAAATATTTGTGGATACTATAATAATGAATTAAACATTTTAAGCATCTTTAACCATTTGTTACAATTAATACATTTTTAAAGTGAAGAAGTAATATTATCTATATTTATTGTATTTTAATAAATAAAAAGAGTTCTTTATATATCAAACAAAGATAGTTTGTTTTTATATTTAAATGTTTAAAAATGTACGTATACCCTTAATATATTAGAATTCTATACTGATATCGATTAATGAGATATGGGAAAACCATAACCATTCGTGCATAATTATATATGGGAAAAAAATCTATCTCTAAGAATTAAAAAGTATCAACATGAGAAGATCAACATATTATATATAGCTCGTTACGGATTTATTGAAGAATCCAAATTGATATTTTATAGTTTCATATATATAAATTTGCATACTGCACGAATTATACGGATTGACACAATGAAATGAAAAGTGAGGTGTTAAAACAATGGTTCATTCATTTTTTAAATGACATTAAAGAAATTCGATAAATGTTGAGGACAATGCGAATTTCTATAGTTACGAATATTTTGGTAGGTTAGCCCACCATTTGAGTTTTCGTTTTTACTCGGTAATGATTTACTCGTAAATTCTTGCAAATTAAAAGCTTTTGTTTGATACAAATTGTGAAGTTCTAGGACAAAGTGGGTGGGCTAACTTCACGGTTGAAAAATGGGTTTGCTGGTTGAAGGGGTTACTCGCAAATTCTGAAAATGGACTCGCAAATTCTCGCAAATTAAAAGCTTTCATTTGATACTAATTGTGAAGTTCTAGGACAAAGTGGGTGGGCCAACTTCACGGTCGAAAAATTGGTTTGCTGAGTGGAGGGGTGACTTGCAAATTCTGAAAATGAACTCGCAAATTCTCGCAAATTAAAAGCTTTCGTTTGATACTAATTTCGAAGTTCTAGGACAAAGTGGGTGGGCCAACTTCACGGTCAAAAAATGGGTTTGCTGGGTGGAGGGGTGACTCGCAAATTCTGAAAATGGACTCGCAAATTCTCGCAAATTAAAAGCTTTCGTTTGATACAAATTTTGAAATTCTAGGACAAAGTGGGTGGGCTACGTGAAGTTGGCCCACCCTTCGGTACTTTTGTTTTTTACTCGGTAATGACTGACTCGCAAATTCTGAAAATGGACTCGCAAATTCTCGCAAAAAACTCGCAAAATATTAGTGTAGGTTTGAAGTTTACACCTTGAAGTCGGTGGGCCAACTTCACATACGTAGCATCGGCCGATGGATTATTATTATAAACCACTTTTATCGCAGCGTGTATACAAAAAAAAAAAAACCGGTTACTCGCCACTTTTCGAACACACTCTACTCTACACAATGTGTACACAAATAATAAAATTTTAATCGTTAAAACGGTTTTGTTTGGAATTTATTCTCATATTCGACAGATAACACGGAATTCATAATTAACGACAAACATTATTATCATCATCACGACCAACCGATAAACTATTGATTTACATAACAATATCACACTGTTCGTATGTTATGGACGTCTGTTTATTGTTATTGATAAAATTATTGTATTTTATAACACACGCTCGTGCTGACTACAATTATCTACGCGCAGGGCGACATTTCACAGTACTGCACGGACGTTAATAATCGAACGTTTGATATCATTTTAACATTCAATTTGTAACGCAGTCGCGTGTTCCAATATTACGGTGTCATAAAACAAATTCAATCCACGGGCACGTGAAACATTTGAACACGATTTTGTACCGTATTGAGTTTTAATGATTTATCGTTTCAGAAAATAATCATTGCCGGAGAGTTCATATTTAATACATATATCTTTTATAATTTATGTATACATTCATACATAAATTACGTTGTAACGTTGCAGACAAAAAAGAATACTTACTAAAGCATCAATGGTTACCGGTTAGGTCGATCATAAAACGTTTTCGACATTACCCCCCTCATTCGGCGTCATAATAATAATCAATAACGAAATCGTGACCGTTCCGGGGGAAAAAAAAACACGTTTTCGTTACAACGCCTAGGATCCACGCGTCGCGTACACACTAGTCGCATCGGCGTCGGTAGTAAAGTATATACGGGAAAAAAATCGGGCGTAAAAATTGTTTCTCCGCGTGATCGTTACGCGTTCATCGTCCCGACTACGCCCTATAAGTCGGAAATCCGTTGTCGGGCGTACATCGCTGTTTGTGGACGTGGTTTACCGAACTCGTTTTGACTGTGACTCTACATCTCGAACACTAATATCACTACTACTGTTGTTTTCCGGACCGCTGTTTTCGCACAATTCCCATTCGAACACTAGATACGAATCTTGAACAGAAAATCAATAACGGCGCGGACACGACGCGCGCGCTAACGTAATGCGGAATCCATATAAACCGTTTCCGTGCGGGTAAAACGATTTAACAGTTATAATCGAATAAAGCGTTTGAAATCAATTAGCAACTCTCAATTGATGGACTGGGTCCCCCCCAACGGTATAATTTGACCGTAACCCCTAGAAACAGGGGGTGAGTGAGCGTAATCATTTTTAAAGCGAGTTATCGCGGGGATCTCACCGATACGGGCGCGCGTCAGTCGTCCAAACGAGACTAGTACTTACAGAATTTCGTAAGATACGTTCGTCGCTACTTTCACGTTTTTGCTAATAATATAATACACGTCCCGCCGTAATAACCGAACGCCACTCCGCGCGTTTCAAACGAATTTCGATCGTGAAAGTCGACGGGATGTGGGAATCCGTGTCGGGGAGATGTACCGGAGTCACCGCCGTCTGGTTATCGAACGGTATTTTCGTCCGAAAAGAAAAACACGCCGACGATAACGATAAATATGTGTTATGTACCACGTCGTTTTCGAAACGGAAAACAACCACCGACGACGACTGACCTTTTTACGCCTGTGCCGTCTGCTGGACGTGGACACGGAATCCCGTCGGTTTCTCTTCCGGTCGGACGAACACACGGACGGCGACCGAGTGAAATCGGCATTTTTACTACGACCGTCCGACCGCACGAGCTTGTCGAACAGACCCATCGCCGCGAAATCCAACCCGTACAGCCTAACCGGAACGACCACGACCGCTGTACGACTCTGGTCGTCAATAACGGAACACGCGACGCGAGCGGCACACGTCGGACGCGAAACTAGCCGCCGGCGTGCGTGTAGTAATATTATTATGCGTCGGCGAAGCCCCTTATGAAAACGATATGCGACGTGTCATTTTATCCCTCCCCAGGGACGCAGCCGCGATGACGTAACCGAGAGAGGCGTATACGCCCGCGACGATAGACAACGCGCGGCGGCGTCCAGCAGATCGCCCGCCCGCAATCCAATTAGGTTAATGTTACGCACGCGAAATGTCAAAACGCGGCCCTGCGCGATAACGTCGCCACCGTCGTTCGCATGACACGCCACACACACGAGCGAACCGCACTTACCATTTCCTCTACAGGCTCTTCGAACATTTCTGACCCTTCCTCGTGTTCACCGCCGTCGGCCGGTTGCTGGCGTTCCGCGAACGCGGCTGCTGGTGGCGGCGTCGACGACCGGCTTGAACTTTTACTCCTGTGAAATCGGACACGTATATTATTATTATTATTATTATTATTACAAACAGCGCGCGGTCGACGTGGAAGATCGGCGAAGGGGATCCGACAGGATTGTAAAAAGGTTAACAGCGGAGGGAACAATAAGGGGAATCGTTTACAGGACGACCGAAAAGGAATGGGCCGCCGCCAGGAGACGGTCGCGACATAAATGGAGACCGGGGGGGATCTGACGTATTTACATCCGAGAAACATAGCGATGACGATTGGCGGAATTCTAGTTGGGGACGGGACAATAAACCTATCGTAGTTGGAATCCGCGAACACTATATCGACATGCGATTAATACAACATTAGGCATGTCAACCGACTTGAGCCGATATCCACGGCACTCGAGGATTTCCATTATTATCCACAATAACAGTATAAGTACCGAGTAGAGTTCTTTTTATGTTTAAAACGAATTCGGCGAAATAAATGTCATATAAGTAGTGTATACACATATAAATCATAATACACCGTGCGTGTAATTCACTATCTATAAGAAATTACAATTTTTTTTTTTTTTACTTCTAAATAATTCGAGGTCACTACTCATCGACCGTAAACCGACAACGACGACGATTTGTTTTCTCCGCATCCATCAACCGTGGGCTCCATACAATGATATTCGTCAACGAGTTATATAATTAATCGACGGAGTTTAAATATTAGATCGTCGCACAAGTGTTCGGCCTTTTTTCTGTCGAAATTTTTTTGATTTTAGAGAAACTTGCAACGAGCGATTAAAAACCTATAAAATTTTTTTTACGTCCTACTCGGAAAATAATAACATAAACCCCTTACCTCTCCACCCCACCCACGGAAAACGGACACATATAACGTGCTCCGGTTTAGATTTTATAATCTGTGTAGTACCATTAACTCTAATATGAATCTAAACGGTTCTACGAACAACGCACGGCCCCCCACCCTTCCCGCACACACGAAGAAAACAAATCGGCGCGTTATTTTTAATATCAACGACACGTCGTCGTGCTTACGACATTGAGAGGCCACGTATATCAATAATAAGCACACACGAATCAAAACCGGGAATTGTAAGCGCATGTACGCTGGCGTGTTGCTTTGCTTCGCGCATTATTCACCGACGTCATATCGAACAGTCTACAGTCGTGTTATCAGTATTTTGGACTGTACGATTTTGTCGAGTCCGAACCGCGCAGCGTTAATTAAAAATACTGGATACTTTCGTTGGCACATATCAAACGACGACGTCGACATCTGTTACCGATTACAGAACACATTAAATGATTTATTTGTCTAGTCTACACAATCTTCACACCGAATTATTATTATTATTTTTTTCCCATTTAATACACTTAATTGCATTTCTTTAAACCCAAACACTTACGCCGGTCGCGATATTTTTTCTCGTCTAAATACTAACCTGACATAATATTAATGTGGTAAAATGCGATATGAATATGATATATACAATCGATTCGTTTAAAACGAAAACCAGTTGACAATTTAAAATGTAAATCATATTGTATGATACTTCTATATATACACGTGTATGTGTTATTTTAATTACATTGTTGGCGTGGCAACTTTTTTTTTTTTTTTTATTCTAGACGAACACTTTCGGTTTAAAAACGAAATTCACTTAGTTTAGAATACAACGACACTTCTAAAGAAATACGTTTCGCTAATTTGCAAAAGATGAATATAAAAATTATGATAATGCGAACGTGACAAAATACGAGAA
Organism: Schlechtendalia chinensis; assembly: GCA_019022885.1. Classification (NCBI taxonomy): domain Eukaryota; kingdom Metazoa; phylum Arthropoda; class Insecta; order Hemiptera; family Aphididae; genus Schlechtendalia; species Schlechtendalia chinensis. The sequence goes on along the minus strand of CM032351.1, from coordinate 2,449,886 downwards.
CAATAATTTTAACGAACGCTTAAAAAAAATTTAGTACAGTCCGAAACTAATAAATAAATAATAAGTCCGTGAATATGTATACGTTTACAACGTGTTCTTAGACTTATAATTATACGCGCACACACACACACACACACACAACAACGGGTGGTCCTCCGGTTATTATGCGAATGGTGGGAAGAAATTAAGAAATCCCGAAGGAGGATGTAAATAAAAAAAAGCGTATGTTTCCAAGGTTAGGAATGGGATTTTATGGCGTTCATCACGTGTGTTATACTTGTTATGTACCAGACGTAAACAGATATATTACCGAGTAGAAAAATATATGTGTGTATGTCAAGACGAGAATTCATTTTGTGCGTATCATTTGTTTACTATGTACTTTGTAACAAACTAACCAAATTGACGTTTTTACGTTAATCAAATTGTTATCATTGAACAAACATAACAGATTACCTCATTTGCTGAACGCATCAATCGTATATTGTTCGCTAAACAAATATCTGCGCATAAAAAAAAATATATATATATATAAAATAATGGATCTATAATACACTTGTTCTACTTAATTATTTTTAGTTCGAAACAATAGAAATTTTCTAATACAAATATTTTAACGATTCAATATGGAACATGAAAAACATTTGGGCCGAGTATTTAAATTTAAGGAATTGTATCGAATAAAACAGAAGTTCCCAACGGTGTGTGTTCTTATGAGTCATATTTAAATACCTTCACGATCCGTATTTCAAAACGAAACGGAACGGTATTATCGACCGATAAAATAATAATGCAAAAGAAAAATCCGACACCATACAATATGTTATAACATAATACATCGTGTATAATTTAGTTGACGTCGATATGGAATTATATTTAAAAGTAATAATAAAAAAAAAAACGGAATTTGAAAAATTGGACGAAAATAATCGAATGCCAAATATTCTATTGAAAAAAAGTGTGAAAAAACAAAACAAAAGGAAACAATCACATAATACATATATATTAACATATTATAATAATACGGTCAGAAGTGCACTTCGGGAAGAGGTTATAGGTTACAGGCAAGTCTCCATTGAAATGTTGCCAATACACGCCGCCGCGTAAACGCCAAACTTTTGAAAAGCAAATAAAATAAATGAAAACGTTTAATGTTTTGGAATGAGACATAAATTGTCGGTTATAATTGTAAAAATAAATAATAATATAGAAACAAAAACTAAACGTTTGTCCTCATGAAATATTTGCAGTAAATAGACGGTGTTATTTCGAAGTGAATTATGATAATGAAAAAAAAAAAAAAAAATTACGAGTGTTTGTTCTACGACTACGGGATAAGTTGAGAACATGAGATATGCCTAACTAAATTATAATGAGTTTATACAATATTATTGCGTAAATATTAAGAAAACGGTCGTGAAATGTACATTAAAAAAAAAAAAAAATTGTAAAAACTAAATAAATGGTGGTAAAATTGTCAACAAATCCGTCTTGAATATGTGCCATTTTTGTATTTGAGATCTGAAAATTTATCACAAGCTCGGACATATAATATTTTGACGGTATTTCAACAAATTGTTTGATATAATTTTTTTTCAGCGTGCGAGATTTGAATTTCGAATGCAATAATTTATCGTCGCCTTCGAGTAAAAAATAATAATAACACAACACCCATTATCTTCATTCATGTCAAACCGTAAGAATTAAAAATGTAAAAAAAAAAATCGTCTCGACAGCACAAAAATAAATAAAAGTTTCAAAATCCAACCCAACTCCGCGTGCCACGAAGTCTCAACGAAATGAACGTTACGACAATAAACCTCGGCGAGTCCGACACCGTCATGTACCACCGTGCTCTGGTTGGGGGGGCGCAAAGGTTAGGTCTCCGCGGCGAGGGGGTTCTTACTCGGGACGTTCCGCGGGCAAGTGACACGAGCACGCCTTCCGGTAAATCAACAGCGCCGCGGCTGCGTCGGGGACGGCCAACAAGCGCAACGTCGTCTCGGCCGGCACGACGCCCGGAGGACACCGTAACGGTCTGGCGACGCCGCCGTCGCTGAACTGCCACGAAAACGACGGCGAGACGGACCGTCTGTTGTGGTACGCGAACGGCATGGCGGGGACGACAAAACAAGAAAAAAAAAGGCCCACGCCGCGAACAAACTCCGATATCGCGGCGACGACGACGACGACGACCACTCGATTTAACGCGTTTTGTAAGTCTCGTTGTCCGCCGCCGACGAGCTTTAATTGGCCAACCCCGCGAGGCCCGAGACGCGGTATAATAACAATTGATAACACGCGAGAACACAATAGAACGCGACGACGGCGGACGAGTATTTTTTTTATATTGTTCGTCGTGCGCCGCCGAACGCACGCGACTTAATGTCGTTTCGACACGATATTATTATTATGGTTATTACGACGACGACGACACGAGTACGAGCGAACACGAGTTGACGCGACGGACAAGCGTTTTTTATCTAATATAAACAAGTTATACCGACGAACAAATATAACAATTAATAATAACAATAATAAAACAACGGAATTGTCGTACGTATCGGCACACTCTCTACACGCGGTTTCGCGTGTGTCAACCGAACACTGTGGACGGAAGCGCGCGCGACTATCAAACACACTCGTATATACGCGTTTATTAATAGTCGTTCCAGCGAGAACGTCTCCAGGATTTTGGCCGGGTTGCCAAACGGACCGAACGAAAGAACAATGGGTCGGACCGGTCGTTTTTAGTTTTCTTTTTTGGGGGGAACGTTAAAATAAAAAAAACGCTGGCGCAGACGACGTTTGACTCCTTCGACACATCGTACGACACACCGGACACTGCGATCGACTCGCGAACAGTCGGAATGCACGGATCAGTGTGTGAATTGGCTCTTCGGTAAGAAAAAACCGAAACGAAATACGAAAGGGCACGGCAGGGGGTGGCACGTGATAAAATCAGACGCCAAAGTGTACGACGAAAATCGAATTGTTCGCGCGGTCCTACTGTTTGGAAACCTTGTAATCGACCGGTCAATCGGGTCTTTTCTTGCGTTAAGGAGATTTTCGGATATTTTCCGTCTTCGTCTAACGGGATTCTGAAGACAAATTTGAATTCGTCGTGAATTTTACTTTCCCGTTTTTATCTCAAGATCTCCAAAAATTAAATATTAGCAATTTTTTCAATTAGTTTTGGGGGAAAATTGAAAACGTGGGAGAGTCGATTTCCGCTTTCAAATTTCTTATCACACTGCTAGATCGATCGGTACGTTGGAAGTACGGAACTTCTATTTCACTGTATGTTTGACGTGTGCAACACAAAAACCCGAAGAAAAACAACTCTTTCACGTCTGCATTACAAATGTACGGTTTTTTTAGTAATTATTTTGATGATCAAAGCTACTATTTTCTAAATTGTTTGCAAAAAATCCAAGGGGCAAGTGCCTCATTTTGACCTTCCCTCCGGGCGCCTATATATACACATGAATATGGACATTTTATAAATCTGAGCGACGTTCATTTACAAATTATATACAAAGACAATAAAAGTATTCTTAAAAATACCAAAAGATCTACCTCGACGAATTCGAACAATATTATGACGGATTTTTACTTGCCGTACAAAAAATACAATAACGATTTAAAATTGTAAGTCGTTTTAAGTACAACAAAAAAGCTAACAATGTCGTTAATACATTTTGAATTTTCATCAGGATTAGTGATCATGAACAGTAAATTTGTAATTCGTAATTTTGAAATAATACAAATACTGCTGTTACTTGTAGTAGTAATGTTATATCATTCAAATACGAAAGAATAACATTTGAATAATGGCAAGTGAAGAAAAAACAAATTCGACTCTATGGTAGAAATAACGAATATCGACGGTGGTTTTTAAAATATATATTTACATGAACATCAAAATAAATAACCATTTACCTACTCAATACGAATAACATATATTGTAGGTTAAGGTTAAATTTTAGCACTTCTCTGCTAAGCTCATTTAAATAAAAATATACATTATATTATATAATGTAGTTGTTGATTAAAAACGCACAAAATTATTTATAAATTATTTTTAACATTATATGATTAAAACCTAAAAGTTTTCGATTCGGTAAAAACTAATTTGCTCTTTCGAGTGAAAACTATAAAATATAAAACATTAAAATACTATAAAAAACCTAATTTATTTTCCAAGAAGTTACATGATATTATCTAGATTTATAAATAATTTTTTTTTTTTTTTTTTTTTTTTTTTTTTTTTTTGTTTATGGCCTTTTAGACCACACATCCAAACATAACTGCCTCCATCCTTCACGATTTTGCGCTAGTATATGCCAATCTTCCTCCGGGTAGAAAACTGTTACATCTTTTTTGACACAATCCTCCCATCGCATTCGGGGTCTTCCTAGTGGTCTTTTCCCTCTTGGATTCTCTTGTAAGACCGTCTTTGTCATAGCATCAGATTTCCTCCACACATGACCTGCCCATTCCAATCTTCTTCTTTTTATTTCCATTACTATATCCGGTCTGTCATACAGGTCATGTAACTCCTCATTGTGTCTTTTACGCCATTCATCTGTTTGCGGGTCACGACATGGTCCATATATCCTTCTTAATATTTTTCTTTCAAAAACTCTCAGTTTTGATTCCTCACTTTTCCTTACAGTCCAGCATTGCGCTCCATATAGTACTATAGATCTTATTAGTGTGATGTATAGCTGAACTTTAAGTGTCTTTGAGAGTATTCTTGACTTAAGTAAGTTACCCATTGCGTAATAACACTTGTTGCCCATTTGGATCCTTTTAAGTATCTCATACTCCATATTGTTTGATTGGGTGATCATTGTACCCAAATATTTAAATTGTGATACATTTTTGAAACTATAAGGCCCTACCTTTAGAGACTCTTCTGCTTGTCTTCCGTACCGTTGTCTACTTATTTCCATATATTCTGTTTTCTCCTCGTTAATTTGCAATCCTACTCTTCTCGCTGCTGTTATAAGTCTTTCGCACAGCCTTTTCACTGTATTTATATTATTCCCTAAAAGTACTATATCATCTGCGTACGCTAAAATACTTATTGATGTTCCATCGAGTTTCACCCCTTCATCCGATGAGATATTCATCATTCTAATTACTTTTTCCAGAACTAAATTAAAAATAATTGGGGATAGTGCATCACCCTGCCGTAAGCCTGTTTTCACCAGAACTTCTCTTGATAGTACATTACCAACTTTCGCTTTTACCATGGTCCTATTTAAAGTGGCTTTAATTAATCCTATAAGTTTTTGTGGGATTCGGAAATGTTCTAAAATTTTGTATATACTTTCTCTGTTGATACTATCATATGCCTTTTTGAAATCTACAAAAAGTGTATGTAGTTCTTGATCGAATTCCCAGGTTTTTTGAGCTAGTTGTCTTATAATAAATATTTGGTCTATTGTGGATTTATTTTTTCTAAAACCACCTTGATATTCACCTATAATATTTTCCGCCAAAGGCTTGATTCTGTCTAGAATGCAATACGATAGAATTTTATAGGTTATATTCACTAAGGCAATACCTCTATAGTTGTTACATTCTTTTTTATCATCCTTTTTGTGTATTGGGCAAATTAATGCCATATTCCAGTCTTTAGGGATCTCTTCAGTATTCCATATTTTCTCAATTAGTTTATGAATCATCTCAATCATTGTTTCATCAACACATTTTAGGATTTCGCCTTGTATACCATCTTCGTCAGGTGATTTATTGTTTTTTAAACTCTTAATTTGGGTCTTAATTTCTTGTACTGTAGGTGTTTCATATTCACAATTATTGGGTTGTTCTTGTATACAATCAAAGATTTCTTCGGGGTCTTCTCCGTTAAGCAACTGTTCAAAATATTCTGCCCATCTTTCTGTTATTTCCATCTTTGTTGTTAACAGTTCTCCATCCTTATTTCTTATAAATGTTTCATGTCCTTTATATCCTTTTCTCATCCCATTCACTTTCTGGTATAGTTGTCTACTTCTGTGTGCTCTGTGATCTGATTCTGCCATTTCTATAATTTTATTTACATACTTCCTTTTTTCTCCTCTGCATATATTATGGGCTTCCTTTCTTCTTGTAGTGTATCTTATTCCATTGAGTTGGTTTGTTGTATCCGTTAACCATTTTAATCTCGCCTCTTTTCTTCTTATTATGGCTTCTTGGCACACTGTGTTAAACCATGGTTTCCTTTTAGTTCTCCCTTATAATATATATATTTATATAATTATAAATAATTTAGAAAATAAATCTAAAATGTGTATAAATAAAACTGATTATTTTTATAAACTAGCAATTGTACTATATTATGACTAAATATTGATTAAACATGTATTTTTTTATCTTTTTAATTTATGATGAATTCTTCTATTGAATATAATACATGTTATCTTATCATAAATCGGATAAAAGGAAAACCAATATAATGCATTTATTTTATAACTGTATACATGTGTTTGGAAATTAACTAGTTAAAATATAAATTATTCACTTGAATAAATAATTTTTATAAATGGAAGAACACCTAAGCTCCTTTTGTTGTTATATTGATAAAAAAAAAAAAAACTATTTATGTAGAAAGGTTTAATAGAAAATTATAAACATTTAAAACCAATTTATTCCTCCATTACATTCATAATTATTTCAAGAATTCTTTCAAACAAGTAATTAAAATGTGTATTATGGACACACAGAATAAATAAATTAGAATGTCAATGATAATATTGTACATAGAAAATATACAAGGTTAATGTAAAATTAATATCCATAAAACAGAAATACTGACAATCATTAATGCCCATTTAAGAATAATTCATACACATACTCATTACCACAATAAAATTAAAAGTTAAAATACATCCTTGTCCTTGCAATAGACAAACAAATAATTATCAACATGAAAACAATATAAAATACCTAGACAAAATATTTACCATTCACAGTTCATATTGATATTATTCATTGTCCTATTAAGGTTAGTTGATGTCAGCCAACTGACATCTTGTCTTCAAATTGCTTTAAATTACTGACAATTGACAACTACTGTCAGTCAGCAGCACTATTCACGGATCGATTTTTATACCAGTTTGTTTTTATTGGCATTATATTTCTAGATTTCATTTATAATTTATTACAATGCATTAGATCTATTTGAAATGTATACATACATATTTTTCTCGTTAATCTCTCTAAAAAATATATGTAAGGAGAAGAATACATGTGTCGTTGAACATTTCTGAAGTGACATTATTTAAAACCGTACAAGGTTCAACCACACTATCTATTTAACTTTGACCCGACAAATCGAACAAATTCTTAACGACACATCAAACAAATTCTTAAAGCCAGGTCAGATACACAACATAAAAGTCTCAAAAACGTTAGGCGGCCATCTCTATTAGTCGTCTAAATTACAACGTATGCTAATATGAAACGCTAACGGTGTTTGAGAAAACTATTTTATTCTTGCTCGAAACAAACGAAACGAGTCGTTACCGATCCAACGTACAACGGGTCTGTAGTCGAAATAAGTTTTTGTCTCACAAACCCAAGTACGATTTAACCGGTTTAGGTTAAACCATTGTCGAGCCGGCCACACGAGCGACCTACACTATGACAGGTTACAGATAGGTTAAGACTAGACAAATGTTTTTCAAACGCTGCTCACTTGTCGTCGGGTCTCTTTCCTCCGCCGTCGTCTTGGTCGTCCGAATCGATGTAATGCATTTCTTCGGTTTTCACCATGACGGTTGTCAAATGTCAGCCGTGGAACGCGTCAGGTCTCGCGACACACGAACGAAGATTCGAACGGCATCGGTCCGAGGATAACGAACGGAAATAAACCGTGGCCTACTTGCGCGCGCGACGTAAAACGGAACGGCCCGCGACGGCAACCGACCGTTGGGAAATTTTCGCGCAAAAATAAAAACGGTTTTCAATTCGTACCGCAACCGGGAACAGAAACGAGAAAAACCCGGCACGTCGTATTTATTATTATAACGCGCGCAAACGAGCGTCTCGTGAAATCCGGAAATTCTCGTGGACTTCGAACGGACACCAATCTCGATGTAAACAAAACGACGCGACGCACTATCTCGCGCGTTATCTTCGAACGCGTTTCACGGTCTTTGAACGACGATGACGACGACGACGACGACGACGTTCTCCGACAGTCAAGGAGATTGTATCGGCCGGATCGCGATGGTCTTCCACGCACTGTCGCCTTCCGTCCCCACCGAAAAAACAAGAACGGATACGCGGTACGTTTTATTTCGCCGACGAAAAGTTACGTGAAGTATAATGACCGACCGCGGTGTGTTAATAAAAACAAAAATGACCGTTTACATACAAATAGTGTTATGCGAAAAATACAGGATATGAATAAACTCGAAACACATACATCACGGTTTTAGCAAAAGCAATTGTCCAATCTCAGAAAGATCACGCGACGTTTATAGACCAACTATTATGGTCTCTGGCAAGCTAAAAATCTACAAAACCCAAGAACAATTGAAACATGACGGAATGTTAAGTAGAGATATTTACATCAAATACATTGCACATAACGTTTAAACATTGACATTGTTTTTTCTCATATTTTCTCAATAACGTCCAGTCACAATAGATTTCACTTAATTAATTTTATTCTGTTGCTTAAACGTGGTGCATGTAGTTTTGGGAGTGATTAAACAATTAGACAATCACACGAAAACCATCAGAAGTTCGAGTGTTTTGATAGATTTCATTACCACTATACCATTGATTAAATACATGCATATTTAATCAATGACTACACCCCTTTGTATGAAATCCTCATCAGTTTGATTGGTTTAACATCACAGTTAAATGTTAATCAACAGCAGAACATTGGCTTGTACACATATGAGTGTAAGGACATTTATGTACATAAGTTATTTATCGAGTAATTAATATAAACCGGTTGTTGTAGTAAATTGGAGCAAATAATTTTTATTCATATATCAATTAAATTGAACCCTTAGGATCATTTACACACGACATATATGTTTTTGGTCCAGTTTATTTTTGAGGACGTTGAATTAAAAAAAAAAAAAAAAAAAAACAAGTCTCTATTGACATTGAAAAATTCTGGTCAATTTTACAATTATGTTCGAGCAATACATTTTTTTTTGTTAAACATGCAAATTGTTTTTATTTAGTATTTATAATTCAAAAATAATAAAATACTACACTTAAACAAATAGGATTGAATCGACGTAAAATATATAATGTAATGTATTATTACTTAATCAGTCAGCTTATTCACAATTCAAAATTTTGTCCTGAACAGAAATGTGAATGCGATGCGCCATGACACACACACAACATCCCAATTGTAACTGGTGCCTTAGACTTCATCACTCTTCAATTATTGTACGGAGAATAAACTCAATGGAATAATTGCTGTTATTCCCATGCCAGACACGTAAAAGACACAGCACCTATTGCATGTAAAACTTGCAATTACTATATGTAAATTATTTTCTTTCTTTTTTTTGTTTAAAAGCTCTACTGACTTGATCTGGCTCTATATTGATTTAGCAATGGCATTTCTTTCCAAGTATCAGTTAACGGATCATATTTTTCTACCAACTTAATATCATATTTGTCAATTGATCCACCAACCTAAAAATCAAAAAATTTCAAATGTTGATAACTACCTATACTTGTATATATTTTTGATATTTGACTACATACAAAATATATTAATTCATTAAACTCAATGACTTCATAGTTGTATCGAGATGTTCTTGACAAATTCAATTTAAATCATTTGTGTTCATTAATATAATATTCACTATCTCTACAAGTTAACTGTAAACAATAATTTTAATCCTGTTATATACAATCACAAAAACATTATTTATAATTTATAGTTTACTATACCACATAAACATGATCATTTATCTGAATAACATGGGAAGTGCTACTTTCATATACACATTAGGAATTGTTGTCCTATGTATTCCTGCGATTTCGTAAATACTTGCACAATTCAAAGAAATCGATTCACAAACGAATTCTCTTAAATCCCAGGATAGGAATTGTTGAGCTGCCACATCAGTCATTCCATCAACATCTATAAAGCGACCATCATTAAGCAAATGAGCTCTACCTCCAGGATTATTGTGTAAAGGTGTGTTTATACATTTCCACTAGTAAGTAAATAAGTTGAACAAATATGGCTTTTGTTTTCCCCTCCACTGTGATTGACAAGTAACATGTACTATAACAAGTAATAATATTATTCTATGGTAAATGTGAATAATATTATTACATAACATTTTTTTTAAAATTCCTTATCAAATTCATTTAAGTAACAATGCAATAATATTTAAAAACAAAACACACACAATACTAAAAATACTAATATAAATAATTACTTTTAAATAATTGGGGTGGTATTCAATACACTTCGCACAATCAGACACTTATAACTTCTTGGCATAAGTTCCTGCTTGGATGGTATAAGCTTCAGTTATATATTTTTTACCTAAAAAAAAAAAATGAAAATCGAATTTGAAAAACATAAAATATTGTAGTTACAATTTTTGATCTTTTTTAGAAGTGGTTCGGAGCAACTATGTTTTTCAAAAAAAAAGTAGTAACAATTGGTAATTGCATGTATTTCAATAAATTTTGTAAATGTTTATAACATATTTTTAAGTCGTATCTAATCCATTTTATTGTGGATTTATACACCTTGTAATATAGCTAAATTATTAAAAATTATATATTCTAACTTTAAATACATCAATATAAATATATAATTAATTATAATATGTTTTGTGTTACAATAAACATAAAAAGGGAAAATTTAAATTAAAAAAAATCACAAATTTTAAACTTGCAATAATATTACTATAGAATACTCACATACTCTTCTTTGATACATATATTTTTATTTTGAAGCATGGTAGTAGTATAGTTTTAAATCGATTTCCAAAAATTCTTTATTTTCAACTACTTCTATGAAAAATATAACATAAATTTAAAATGTAGCAATATGTCAGTATAAATTTAGTTTCAGAGCAAAGCAGCAGACATTTTTTTGGGTCACAAAACAAGTTTTACACAGTATCATAGGTCAGATATTAAACATGGAAAAAAACAATGAAAAATTGGATTTAATTTGTATTTTATTTTAAATCATTTACTTTCATGTAAATACAGCTTTATATAAAATTGTTTCTCAAACGCAATAATATATTTAATTACCCTAATAATATAGTACTACTTGCAGGGAATATATATAGAATTTATCAAATTTCATAAAAAATATTTTTATTGTTAAAAATCATCAATTATGAATTTTGAGTGAAGAATTGAAATATCTATTAAATCAATTTTGTTACTAATTCTTTTTAAATTAATTATAATATTTTTAAATGAACATTCCTATTTGTATACAAAGTTCATTCAACAGGATTCAATAAGAAATTAATAATTTCTTAAACATTACATAAAATAAATTGTAAAAATAATATTCTGAAAAAGTAGAAAATCGTAATCCAATTTATAAACAGTGACTTTTTAAAAAATGTATATACTTCATCATGTTGTTTGATAATTATTAAAATAATTTTATATGTATATATTGTATTCTATAATATACTTTAATTTAATCACACATATTGAGATCAATATTTGATATATAACAAAAATGTACACAATTTTGAAGTTTGAGTGTTCAAACTAAATTATTACATAAAGTAAACTAAGAAAACTATGTCCATTCAACTCTCTTTAATAATGCATTGGTATTTTTTTTTTTTTTAGGTATATAGAAATTTACTTCAAGAAATTATTTTAGATTTGGTAATATAATATAATAAAAATGAACACTAATATTACAGAAATTTAAACAAAGGGTATTATTTCTTTAACATTTTGCATATTTTATAAATAGTAATGTATATAGTAATCTAAAGTATAATGTAAGCAGAATGTAAATAAATCCTTTAAGTTGAGACGCAAAGCAAATTATTTTAATGTACCCAAACAATTAGTAGAATCAATTCTTGTCATGATAAAGTCAATACATTTCTTGCCAATCGATTTGTCTAATTGAAACAGGATGCCAAATAGAGCAATTCCTATACAAATTAAAACAAAAACAAAATTATTATTTGATATCAATAAATAAAAAGCAAAAATGAATTCACCTGGACATATTTTTCTGATATTTGTGACTTGTATGTATAAATAAAATCAATTAACTATTTCAAGACATATGCATCCAGTTTTTGTATATTAAATACAGATTTATGATTATTAAAATTCTCATTTAAGATCACATTAAAATACTCGCTGTCTGCTACAAGTACAACTTTAAGGGCCAATATTTCTTCACCGGTTTTTCACATGAGTTTGACATTACACAACTAAGAGTTCCTACAATAAAGAAATTAAGTAAAATGAAAATGGTATCTATTTTTTTTTTTTTTTTTTTTTTTTTATATTAAAAATTCAGCAGTGTTAATAAATTTAAGTGTTTCGAAATGGTATCTATACAATATATATTTGAATACACAAAATTACCTTCTAATTTCTTAGAATTTAATGCAACTTTTATTGTGGAACAATTTAACGGTTTCATTGTTCTCCTCTTTTTCTTTGTCACATTTTTGGGGCCATCTAGAAAAAGAAAATATTGTTGTATATATTTATACTATAAATATGTAAGAAACATCACATATCTAATGAATCTAGATATTATAATTAACAAATAAATATAATCACAAATTCTCATTTTGCCGATGAAATGTTCTTATATAGACGATAAACATATTACTATAAATAGTGAATTTAGTTATGAAAATTTACGAAATAAAATGTTTACTTGGGCTTCATTAATCTATTTTGGAAAAAATTCAAATGATTCAACAACATTATATACCATGTTGATTATCAATATCAAATACATATGTCAGTATCATCAATTTGACATATCTGAAATCGAATTTAATTGATAAAATGTCCAAAGTTTGGCACAACTTATTTCACTGTTAGAAAGAACTTATCTCAAGTAACCATCTAAATATAATATTATTGTGAGTCATTTACTTCAAGAACATGTCTAAGTAGTAAACAGACGATGAATAAAAATCAAAACAATGAAGAACGTTTGCTAGAATAATGTAATCATTCCAGAGTGAGCAAAAATAGAGTACATGTCCATAACCATAGATAAGTATATATGAAAAGATTATCGTTGTTAGTTTTTGTCGGAAAACAAAATAATAATAGACAACTAGAATTTGTCATAATCAGAAATGTAACTTTAATAATATAAATATCGTTCTTACACTAAAATCGTCTATTCATATAATCACTGTCTGCGACATAATGTTATATAATCTATATTGCATTCGCGTAGGGAAAAAGTGGCGAACGAAAACTAGTCGTTCATCGTCGCAACGGTCCTATTCTCTGAATGAACAACAATATAGAGTTAGGATTTGACGATGAGCGAAGATATTACGAAAACAACGTTCTAATAAATGCGATCATTTGGATTGTTGTTCTGTTGTCCTCGGATCGGATTGAAAACACTAACGTCATACTTTCGGACAAAGATATATATATACATATACATATAAACGATAAACTCAGTCTTTGTAGTAAATTTTTCATAACCGAAAATGTACCTTCAAAATTGTGACGTCCGCACGCCGAGACCGTCTTCCGAATACCGCGAGAGGGAAGCCGAACTTGGTCGGCAAGGAAAAACAAAAATGGTAACAAATCGACCGACGTTTTCGCACATTTCATCAGTTCGGTACTGACGTTTAACAAGAAACGCGGCCGATAAGAAAACCATGTCGGACACCGTACACCGGAGTGCGTTCGAAACGAAAATCTCGAGACGACAATCCAAACAATCCAAACAGTCGTTCGTTACCTTTACCGTATGCGACGTCCACGCGTCCGACCGGTGCAATAAGGCTGTACGGTCACCGTTCTCGGGCAACTGATCGACCATCCGCGACATTGTTGGCGTCTGTTGACGGACCGAACGTCGCGAACCTCGCGAAACGTTCCCACGGACTTCACGCAAGGTCCAACCGGGAAAACGGTCGAAAAAACGACGAAAAGCACCGTCCGTAATCGAGTCAAAACGTGCGGCGATGTGTGTAGCCGTTGTTCACTATACCGCGGTTACGGTATACCGAGATACGCGTGTTTCCAGATAAGCCTTCTATACCGTACTATACGCATAGCGAACTCTTGTTATCAAGCGAAGCTCACCGTTTCCTCAGTGCGCTCCAATGCCGTCGTCACTCGAATATTATATTTAAATACGTTAAATATTATATATTTGTAAAGTATCAAACATTTTTTTTTTTTTTTTGTTCATAATTGACGAAGAAACCATTGTATTTATACGTGTTTGTGTTTCCAATGCACGCGGTCCGTTTGGCAAACGCTTTAAAAATTCACCGTATCAAAGAATTATAGTTTTTACCGTTGGTGGAATGTTTATTGCAGCGGTGTAGTCACCTGGAGGAGTTCGAGACAAATCCTTTCCCGAAATATTCACGTGTTTAGAAAAAATTGAATTGAAAACAACAAAAAAATATATCAACTTTGAGTCGTTTAAAGGATTGCAAAGAAATACAATACGGTAGGTGTTCTTTTTGTCTGAAAAACGAAATCGACAAACATATGACCGAATAACTAGAATAACACGTCGTTGAACTCGAGAGATTGATTCGAATATAAGTATTTTTCTTGTATCGTAATATTTTGCGGCGAGTGTCGTTAATAATACGACTTTGTTTCGTCAACGATCTATACACATACTTGAAAATGTCTTATATCTATTAATTGAATCGCGCGTACGTTACGACTTTAAACCTTTAGGAGCTTTTCATAGATATTTGCGCGAACTTTTTTGACCGACGGATTTAAATTTTCCGTATATAAATATATGTAGATAAAGTCTTGCGACTACATAACGAAACATAATATATATGTGTAGAGAAAGTCTAAAAAGTAGCGGATATAAAATTGTAAATCCTTTTGACGTTCACAAAGTTTTCGGTTTGTTTTGTGCGCCTGGCCGCGTATTTCTCGTCTCCGTTCAAACAACACACGTATCGTTTGGATTTTCGTCCGCACAACATATCACGTCTACACGAGTACGAGTAACGGAATACGTGAAGCCGATCCGAAACGTTTGGCGGCAGAAATCTAATAGTTAAATAATCGTGAGGCACGTATTATATTTACAAGCGCGGGCGAAAACAACCGTGTACGCGAAGTATACAATACATTTATAACGGATTTTTGCGATCGACTTTTTTGGAAATATTTACATTTTTTACTTTTAACGTCAAAAAAACAAACAATAATAATAACTCTATAGTAAAAATCAATATGGTGTACGTATATATATATGTGTGTATATATCGTCTTTGGTCGATCGTGTCACGCTGTGTACGAATGTTCGAAAGAGTTCTGGCCGATCGGTGCGTTCCGGTGGGCTTCACGAAATGAGACGAAAGGGAAAAACGGCTTCTTACAATACCCGGTGGCGTGTTTATGGGGAGGGCTAGGGGAACAATCGCCCCGGGCATCACGTTTTTCGGGGGCAACAAATCTTTAAGGGTTTTGTTCGAACGATATTTTACCACTTGTTTTCAATATGAGCGTTAGCATTATACCCAATAATCAATCGTATGTTATTATTTTACAGTTATAAACATTCATAAACATCATTAAAGTCTTAAACGGGAAGGGATCGTGTAAATTGCTCAGAAAATTGTTCGGTAAAGAATTTTCTTTTCTTTTTTTTACATGCAGTAAAGGAGGTCAGAGGGAGGGTTGGCAACAAAATTCGAAATCTTCCTCCTCCCGTTTATCGTGCGTGCGTGTGTGTGTTTCTTTAAGACGATCGTATATCGTTTCAACATCGGTTACGATATACATTGTGACGCTATGCATATTCAAATTTAACCCGTGTTGCAGTCAACAAACGAATATATATATATATACAAGCGACTTGTTGATGCTGACGAAGGCGTTCGACAAACGAACGCAATTATATATGTACACACGTATTATATATATTTTCTCGGCGCGAACACGGGTAAGCGCGCGCTCACACACGCACACACGCACACGCCGTTATGGAAAACGCGTTCTCGAAACGTTAATTAAAATCCGTTCGCATTTTCAATTATAACGCACACGATATATGTTACGTGCATTCGTTCCGTTTACCGTCGAACGTGACGCGGAACACGCGTGGAACATTTACGTTACACTGCACGTGATAACGTAACACACGGACGGACGGGTATGAATACATCGAGATGTAAACTCCCGGGGTACGTCGCGCTCCTTTATTTAGTGTACGCGATGTATGCATGTGCAAGAAGCGCACAAAACCATTATACACATATAACGTATTGTCGGAAGACGATTTCGCTCTCGGCGAGTGAGTGAGTGGTCGCGCGCGCGTTATGAATTATTTATTAAATTTCACTACGCTCGGCGGCGGGAAGCGTATTATTATTTTTCACGCGTGAATTATAAAACGCACTCGAATTGCACGTATAATGACGAGCGGCAGACTCGTTTTATCGGCCGATTTCGGCGAATATATACATATTGAATTTACTTTTTTAAGTGTCTTATCGCGATAGTAAAAATTTTTTTAATTTTTCCATTTGTGTCCGACGTGTGAAAATTGAATTTCAGACAGATTATTTTTTAAATCATTAGAGAGCGTTTTTCTTTTTGTATTTTCAATGAGCTGATAAATCGGCCACTAAATTATCAGTGATAAAAACGCTAATCAATCGTGTTGAAAGCGAAACGCGTATACGTCGTTTGTTTACGCGTGTGTACTTTGCCGTCCCATCGCGTGTTTATAAATACAATATTTTCTCTTGGTCGTTAACGAGGGGGTCCAGTAATTTATTATCGGAACATCAAATCAAAGAGCATATTATATACAAGTGCGACGGTATAGTATACGTCAAACGAGATACGAACATATTATAGCCAAATAAATTTTTGATTCGTATATTTTTATCACAACAACGACAATAATAATAATATGTAATGATTTTTTTTTTTTTTTATGAAAATCACGTATAACACCAAATCTCGAAATGCCGTCCCGGGCGTGTGCCTGTGTAATAGCCTACCCCTCAAGTACGATCGTTCGTCAAAAAATAAAAAATAAAATCGTTTTAAAGTTATCGGCGACAAAACAAACCCAACCACCCCACCCCCGCGAACCGTAAAACCACCTACCACGTAAATCGTATAAGTACGAACGTGATCGATCGCGATTTGTCGTCGGTGTGTGAAAACGTATCGCGCGGATATTTACGACGTGTAATCATCGGACTCGTTGGTCAACGCATTTGATAAACACGATAAATCGCAATCGCGACCGCGACTTCCATTGCGCGTGTAACGTTTTCACTCCGCGAACACAACGATAACCGTATTGTCGAGACATTTATCAAAATCGAAGCACGCAATGACGTACACCGGGTATGAAACGTGTTATTTGCGGTGTACTTTTCGCGCGTGAACAATTGTATCGTTATCGTCCGCGTCTAGACAATCACGCCGTGTAGTCCAACGTAAATCCGAATCGCGTCCGACGAGTACGATGTTCGTCTACTCTGTACTCAGTGGCGGCGGCACCAGACATTTTTTCTCTGGGGGGGGGGGGGCGGTAAGATCATGACAAATTGATCATGAGATTTAGTGTGAAAACCCGTCTAAAAACGGGCGTAATATAAATTATTGAAATACATGGAAAATACTGTATTATTAGCGTTTTCTGATAAAATATTATCGATTTCGAAATCAAATTAAATGATAGTGGTATTCTGTGGCGTGTTATTTAAACGAATGCACATAAAAAAATACGACGAGTTACACAGCGAAACACATGAAACGCAGCAAATACATAAATACTTGAAATTTAAATTTTCGTTTGTTCTTCGACGGGTAGTGCAAAGGTGGGGCAAAACCAAATTTGGGTAGGGCGCTTGTCCTACTTTGCCCCCTCTAGCGCCGGCACTGTCTGTACTAAGACCGCGCGGTTCACAATGAACGTGAACACGAAGGAGTACGCTCGTGTTTTGTTTGAAATAACGCATAATAAAATACATAAAAAAAAAAATAAATAAAATTAATTCTATTTTGAAAAATCGTAAAATGTTCGGCGAGTTTTATCATTTCTATAGTGAATTTGACGTGACAACGGAAATTTGTCCGTCCGTTAGCGCGTCCGATGCGTCGGAGAACAAAACGATCCGGTTTTTTCAAATCGTGCGGCGAGCGCGCCCCAATGCGACGTCGGACGCAAAAACACCGTCCGGATCGGACAGGTCGTCGTATCACGTGTAGACGGGGTTTGTTTGTGATTTCGGCCGCAACTTAGGCGCGTAAAGACAATCCATGTGTGTACGTGAAGGCGTATCGCCGCCGCGCAACAAAAATTGATACGCTGCGACGTTTGCACCGCGTTCCACGAGTTGTCGGTCAATTTGAATCGCATCAAACGGTTGTGATTGCGAGATGGGGTTACGAATAGATGGTGGACGTAAATAATAACGCAACAACGCATTATTTGTATTCCCACCGTCACTTTAAATCGTAAACACTGTTGTCCGTTAGTAAAATTTGTTACTGAATACTTTCATATGGAGTGGAACGAAGAAAATACAATGCAGTTTATTGAATTGTACGAACAAAAAAAAAAATTACTTTGGTTTGCTTAACACCATCAATATTATAGTATAAAATCAAATGAAATGATGCTTTGGAAGAGATAGCAAATTAGACATCGTTAAAAAAAAAAATTGTCAAAAAACGTACTACCACTGCAGAAAACAACGGTACACCCAAGCAGTGTGCTCAGTAAATAAATAAATAAACATGGAACATAGCAACATCGCAACACCTACACACAAATAATGATCTCGTAACACGTAACACTACAGACACACGTTTGGACACGTTGAAAGAAGGGAAGAGGATAACATCGTCAGAAGGATGGACAGGATGAGCGTGGATGGCAGGAGAAGAAAAGGGAGGCCGAGGAAGAAACTGTGTCAAGGAGGATCTGAGGGAGGAGAATCTATTAGGAAATGAAGTGCACGACAGACTCGATTGGAGAAAATTGACAAAAAATGCCGACCCCACGTGAACGGGAAAAGGCAAAGTACAAGAAGAAGAAGTTACGCAAATGTTACAAGTGTGCACGCGGCGGCCGTTGAACACGTCGTTATACGTTCGACAATGACAATTATCCGGTTATTAGTATTATTCGTATAATACGATTGTCAACACTGGGCGGCGTGGACAAATTAAGTTATATTTTTCGAGTACACTTTCGATGTTAAAATACATATATAAATGAATAATATTTAACGTCACTTGTTTTTTGTTTTTTATATTTACTTAATTTAACGAGTTAAAAACGTAAAATCGTTACTTGCCTCGTAGCCTCGATAATTACACAGAAAATAAGAAAGAAAAAAATAAAACGGTTTGTCACCGAAGGTCTGCCTTAACAATAAAAAGCAACGAATTGTTTGTACAAAAATAACCAACGAAATAAAATAACAACGAGAAGAGAGCGAATAGCGTTTTCGGTATTGAATGGTGCGTTATGTATATATTTCACGAGGCGGCTATAAAGCGATAAAAACAACGACGTTTGAATGAATGGTTTTGACAAAATTATGAGATTTCGGCTCGTCCGATTTTAGTTCTGTTAAAAACCTAAAGATCGTCGCCACCGGTGCAATTAAACATTCCCGGTGTTTCGTTTGTTTTTCATCCGCGTACGCCGTGGCACATCAAAAACGGTGAATTTAATTTCGAAAGAGAAACGTCTAGGTGACACATCAGGAAATCGTAATGTTTTCTTTTTCAAAATTAAAATCTTCAACCAAAGAAATTATCGATCATGACGACGGCACGGAAATTGTCGAATCGGTGTAAATACGTTTTATGCGCACAACCAACCAACCAAGGAATATGTATGTATATATATATTAATTTACTTTTAAGTATCTTATTGTAATTTGTAATAGTAAAATTAAAAAAAAAAAAAAACATTTTTTAGTTTTTGATTTATGTCCACCGTGTAAAAATTAAATTTCAGATAAATCAGGATTATTTTTTTTTATATTCGTAAACATAAAAAATATATGAATTTATTTTTTAAATTATTAGAGAACGTTTTTCTTTTTGAATGCATATAAATCGGCTACTGAATTATTATTATTATTTTGTATATATTTTTTTTTGAGTATAAAACGGTAAGTTGTTTGACAAATCATATTAAAAGCGAAACGCGTATACGTCGTTTATTTACGTATGTACTTGGATAAATATTTGTTTGTTTTATATGTCATATCGAATCATGTGGTAAATATGTATTCAATGCGAACACTCGAGTTCGCTGAAAATAAACAATTCGCGTTACGTTGTTCGAATCGTTCGAACACATGATAAGTGTAAGAAAAAAAAGAAAATGTTACGTACAACATTATCGTGTGTGTGTTGCTGAACGGAACTGGCCTCGCCCTGCGTCAGACTTCTCCGTCTTCTTATAAAGCCCAGAGGTGTTTTGTCGTCTTGGTTTCAAACGAAACAACCGAACGGTCGACTGTAATTATTACACGTTTTATCAACATCACACAATTTAAAACGAGCCGGGTGAGACTTACAACACAAAAAAACTAATCTCGTGGAATCCACTAAACGCAATGGCGGTTGTAATATTAAACGCGGAAAATCGCGCGGTCCAGCAATAATTTGGCGGAGTAACGGGTGTACGGAACTAGACTATTACGCTGACACGCGCGTGAACACCTTTTCCAAACGGACGTTATCGTCGAGGGAGAACGGACTCGGCGGACGGTTTGGTCACGCCGTGAGGAAACGAACGTTCGTATGCGATTGGGCGTGATGTGAGAACCGCCCGGCGTGTGCGTAGACGATGCGGGAGATCGGGTCGAGCGGAGGCTTAGGACGCAGGTTAGGACAGCTGGGATAGAGGCGACAGAGAAGAGAAGAAAATGAACACGAGCGTATAAATTGATATGGACGTTAGTGTCCAAGATGGTCCGAGGCTAGAGGAATAATCGCGAACATCCATTTTTATATTAACTACGTTTGACCGGCGCGTAACGCGGTGTTCGCGGACAAATCGATATCAACCGGCGATACGCGCTTGCCGGTCGCTCGACGGCGGAACGATGTCGACTACTGTCAACAGTCGTAGGTCACCGGTGTCGTATTGTCCGCGACGCGGTCCAGCAGCAGTAATTATTCTGTATTCTCGTCCCGTCGAACTTCGCGAAACCGATCGGATTAATTCAACACGCGGAGATACGCGCGGTTCTCACGGGTAAGTAAGTGAACTCTTAAGCCATACAATTTCATCGAGGTCGTCGTGCGGTACGTGTACTAGTGTGCGTACAAGTAACGGAAACGGAGTCATCATCAAGTGGTTTTTTATTCCTGTCTTTGTGTGCCGTTCTATTATCATTTTGTCTACTGACGAACGACGATTCCCCGGGAACGTATAGCGTAATAGAAACGGTTAGGTTAGGTTATGTTATTAAACACGGTTTACCGTTTCGGAGTACACGAGCACGAACAAATCCAACGCTGTCTCACGGTCCACCGTACTACGTCAAAATACGTACCCAACCAATTAGTTTTTTAAGCGCGCCGTTCTGTCTTACGGCGACCCGTTCATGACATTTTGGGAAAATGCGAAATAATAATAAGCACGACGAGGACATACGGGTTTTACGTTGTAACACGGTCTCACACGATATTAAACAGCGCGTTGTGAACTATCATCGTGTCTGATGACATACGGGTTTTTCACCGAAGCCATAAACTATAATTTCTAAAATGTTCGTCAATCGGTTCTATAATACACAATATGTACACGCGCAAGGCCAGCTGGGCCGGCTGACTAATTTTTTTTGACTCGTTGAATTATGTCGATTAGGAAAAATATAAATTATTCGTGTTTTTCTTTTGGACTTCAATCGTTATATTTTAAAAAAGTAACGAGTAAATATTTTGTAATTTAACAAAAAAAGTAGCGTGAAAAATGAGATAAGACCTACAATACACAATACATACATTTTACACGGACGAACAAACGACTCGGAGATAATATAAATTATATTTCTTCGGTAATCATATCGGTCAGTTAGGAAATGTACGAACCGTTCGATTAACGAACCGAACCGAATCCGGGTTGTTCGGACCGGGTTCGTTATAATAATTTGAATAAGTTCGGGTTGAACTGAATCTGAGTTCGTGACATCACTAAAAAATGTATATATATATACACTATATTATTGTACGGATTTGGACGTTATGCACGACGTGATGTAATAATTATCGTTGTAGTAAAATGCGTAACGTAAATCATTAATTATTGAAATACATTTAAAAAAATCAATAGTAGATTGATATTTCTTCTTTTCTTTTTCATTAAAAAGAAAAGAAGAAATAAAAGAATAGAGTTATAAATTATACGACGACATTTTTAATAATATTTTTTACGCGCGTCACCGCGAAAGTCCAAGTTTCAAGAGTTAAGAAAATTAAACCGAACCCAACCGTTTCAAATAAAGACAAAATACATATTTCTGTAGTCGTTTATGGTTTTAATTATTCGGTATTCGCGTTATATTATTGTTTTCATTATTTTCATTTGTCTACATATATTTGTAGTAGGTAAATGTGCTAAACTTAAACATAGTTCGCGGTTCGGCGTCGAAATAATAAAGTTCGGATCGACGCCTGAATTTTGAATTCCTTCGCATAACGGCAACGTAACCGAAAAGTTTTCCCCGCGTAGTTTCAACACGGTGACCATAAAACAATGGACTTTTTCTCTTGTTGTTGTTGTTGTTGTTGTTGTTGCCCTAACAATACACACGGCGGAACGTCTTAAACCCGGACGAAATATATATTATACTTATAACACGATTTATGTGCATAGACGACGAAAAAAAAAAAAAAACGTTTCGATATGTACCTAACCACCGCGCATTATACAATACAGTCGTAATAGCCGTATAATCCAAAAGTCGTTTTAGTTAAATGGAATATAGTTGTTGCCATCAGGCGAAATTCATTGAAAGTATTATATATAGTAGAATTTATGGTCACGTGCGATTCCTTTCGGGTTACGTAAACTTAAAATCGTCTTTTTACACGACTAGTGCGCGTCGTATATGATGTATACGTTCTGTCAAATTGTCGTGGCCTAGGCAGCACGTAGAGGCCGCCAACAAAAGGATGACGTACCGTTAAAGTTTTTAAACGCGCGAGAGGGCGCGTTTTGTTTGTAAAGTTCGATCAACGTTTCATACATGACGATAATTAGAACTTGAAAAGGGAAACGTAAATTACAGACCGCGAGACCGTATATGAGTTTTGTTTTTACGTAGACTATGTAAATATCGACATAACACATAAGATATACGCACACACACACACACACACATATATATATATATGCATTTTTAAAACGATCCCAAATCCTGACTGGGCACAATAACGATTTCGTGCCAAAATAACGTTCCGCCACATTACATATATATATATATATGATGATTGGGAATAATTCGTTTTTTTTAAACGACGTGTGAATATAATATGCGTTTTAATCGTACGGCCTGTTATGTGCACTGTTGACGCGCGAATGTCGGCCAACACGTGCGTATAGATGTATGTGGATAGCTATTTAGACGCGTCATTTCGACTGCAGTTGCTGGGTTTGTCGTAACGAGACGTGAAAAACCCGCATGCGATCTTAACACGATCTTAAGGCGTTATCCTTCGAATTTATCGTCGTCGTTGTACGACATTGACTTTGCACGTTATATTACACGAAGAGCCCTCTCCCATTCCTCCTCCCGTACCCTTTTCTCTCCGGAGAGATATTATTATGTTTCGCACATCCTTATTATATATATATATATACACACGATACAAAAAATGTTTACATACGTGCAGGGACGTCACTTAAGTTTTTGTCACGGGGCAAATTTTCGATCGGCAAATCGTAAAATGTACAATATTTTACGTGATATCGAATATACGAATATACGATACGACGTGACGAACAAGGTTCCTTAGACGCGCGTCCATTGATGTTCAACGACATTGCGTGCGGACGGGTGCAAAATCGTGGAAACCACGTGTAAACAATGTCGGCAATTAAACATTAATAATCGGTCTAATGATTTAGTCATGAGGTTGAGGGGGATGAGGCTGATGTGGCTGATTTTTCAACATAAATGTGATAATTTATAAGGATATAAGATCACTTTATTATTATTAAATTATTAAATATATTTTTTTTTGCCGATTCATACAATACTTCATCTGCGGCAGGAACGAACGCGGTGCAGAATTTGTGAATAGTTTTATCAGATTATTGTAAACAAAAATTATCTACATTAATATTATTATTATTAGTTTTTTTTTTTATTAACAAAAAGGTCATGGGGGGGATATGTCCCCCTCATCCTCCCGTTTTGACCGCCACTGCGTGTACGTATATCAAAATTAATACGGCGCGACGTATCGACATTATTCACGGCTGTTGATAATTGTTCTATAGCGTTATAGGATTATGGGGTTTCGAGATGAAAACCGTGTCCGCGCGTTTGTCGAATTTTAAAATTGGAAAAACTACACGCGGGCGATGAAAAAAAAAAACGCGGCGTCACGCCTGAAAAAAAAAATCATGTGTCGAAAACAAAATTTAATACAATCCAAACACCGTCCGTCTCGTGTTGATCCGGCAAAAATCGGTCGGGCAAATGCCCCTTCGCACCCGTCGCCGGACGAATATTAGATTATCATTGTCAGAAATAAATCCGTTCGGAGTTCACTTTTTTATCAATCGTACGCACACGTTCGATTTCGTTGTGTTCTTTTTTTTCGGTTATGTGACGTACAAGACTCGCGTATATATATATATATATACAATTGTCGGTTATTGAAATATTATAATAAAATGGCCAAAAACGAAAACAAGAAAAAACTACCATATCATCGTACTCGTTGTTGATAAAAGACAAGTTGAAACAGTTGTTGTGTTTTCTTTTCCATTTTGTACCTGACGATGACGTTTAGCCGAAACCGGCAGTCAATAAACTCATTTTACACAACAACATTACATTTCATTTTATTGTTTTGCTTTGTATGTTAAATTTTGTTTTTTACTTGGAATATTATTTTGTGACGATTGAATTGGGTCCAATCTACGCCGCGTAATATTTTTTATTTTTATTAGCTAATACAGCTCTGCAATTACTTAAAAACAGACACATAAATGCTGAACAAAAAAATTGATTACATACAATTATACGAACAAAAACAATAAATTCAAATTACATTGAAGTTAAATTGAGTGTCCAGCAGCACTACGTAATATATGCGCGCGTGTAAGTATCAGTGATGTAGTGGAGGGGGGTACGGCGTGTACCCACTACTAATTTTTTAATATATTCGTGTGCCCAAAGAAAATTCGGAAGTCCGCGGTCGTACATTAAGCTGCTAGACTTTAAGAAAAAAGTAACGAAAAAAAAAAAAGAGATAAAATAAACCCGACGTGCAGCACAATAATTGTCTCGTTGTTCTGCCCACACTAAATTTCCCTGTATATAATAAATTGGAAAATTAAATTAAGTAATATGAGAATGACTTTTTTTTTTTTACTTTATGCTTATTTAGCGTTTTCTTGATTTTTTACGGAAAGTACGTCTGAAATTTTAACCCTCCTACGGAAAATCTTGACCACGCGCCTGAAGTCGAGCGTGTGCCCCCCACTGATTTACTTACTACTACGTCACTGGTAAGTATATAGATATACTACTTACCATAGTAGGTACGCTTGCACGTGTGTACAATACTAGTCCCCGCGCAGGGCCGGCGTGTCGGTGTTCGTGGTTAACCCGAAATTTCCTCCGGATTATTATTGCAACGGTGTTTGCGTGCCGCCACAAATCTCCCGTGCAGTGTCTTGGACGACAAGAAAGAAACGCTAAAAAACACGGAAGGAAAGGCAAAATCATAATTTTGTTTTCAAATGTACACGAACGGTACATAGATCGTTTGTTGAGATATTGTTGAAATCGGATCAAATGAAACCTAACCTAATCCGTGGCCGAGAACGCGTAGAGTGACGGAAATCCGCGTCGTCCACACAATTATAAACAAACGACTAAATAGGTATGATCGGTGGCGTAGATACGATTTTTTTCTAGAGGGGTTTTTCAAAAGAACTTTTAAAAATTAGAATATTATTGAATAAATGAAATTTTTAATAAATAAATAGTAAATATTTTATAATAATAATTTATATTTACAATAAATGTATTTATGAATATTAAATTTTAGCTTCGTGTGCACAAAATCAATGAAATGATATTTCAAAATTTTAAAGGAAAAGAACAAGCTTTTTTAGAGTGCTGGGGGGGGAGGTGTAAACCCCTTACACCCACCCGTATCTACGCCGCTGGGTATGATGTCAACGAGCGTGTTTCAACACGTAACTGCGCGAGCATGGGTTCTCACTGACTTACGTGTTATTATTATTATTAATCAAATATTACGGCGGGATCGTTGTTCATTTATTTAAACGGTATTTTGGCGGGTAGGTACATTTATCGTTTCCACATCACGCACGATTACTGTGAGTTATAACTTTAATACGTATTTTTTTTTTTAAATTAAATAACAACGCCCGTTTGTGTTTTTGAAAGCTGTTTGTTGAGTGGCAGCAAAAAAAAAAACCTGATCGAATCAACGTACTTGTTGTTCGTCATATTGTTTTCAATGTTTAGCGATTAGTTAAACGAACGTCCAGCGCCGTATTTGCCAGCCTAGTTGTTTGTATCGCGGTAATCAAATCACAATTTATGTCGCGGCATTTGGCCGGAGCCCGTACGTGCACATTTCTCCGTTTCCCGCCACCGCTGTTGTTCCATTTTACCGGATTACCGTGTCTCCTTGTGAAAGAAATGAAGATTCTGTTGCCCGATTCGGATGGCGTGAAAATGTACGCACGTCACCGGGCATACGGAAAAATCGTATACGTCGCGCAGTGTCGTCGATGAATGTTTTCCTTGCCGCACTATATTGTTTCCGGCCACGCGATGGGGGTTAGCGATCGTTGTCAAACGTTCGGCGTTTTTGTTTCTCTTCCCGTTTGGATTGAAACGTTTAAAGTTGCCGCCGTTGCCACCATTACTCTAACCGCTGACGAGATGAGACTAGAGCAGTACCTACGAGATATTCACGCGTTCGGAAGAAAATTCGGAAAAAATATATATATCGCTATAACCTACGCCCAGGGTTTTTAACGTATTTTCAAGTTCCGCGCAAACATACGGTAGAAATCGTATCGTTTCGATTTTTCAACAACAACAACAGCAAACAAACGTATCGTACGCCGCGGCGCATTTCGTGATACTCTTTTCGCTGTTGGACCGCGTTAACGGGTTTTCGACAATATTCCAGAAACGATTTTCACGTCGTACGTTTTTCCTACTTTTTATTTTTTCCAGTTCTGTTCCCGAACGATCCCGACGGGAAACACGGTCGAACGGAGAACGTTTCCGGGGACGACGACGTTAATAAAACGGGTTTTTTTATTTTAACCGACCGGAGGAGGCACGGTTATTCGCCGCAGACGGTTGGCCATACTTCCACCACGCCGTCCGTAACCGTGAATTCGAGCGCGGCCGACAGAGCGAGCCGAGAGAAACGAACGACGAGCGCTCGGACGACGATCACGCGTGGGCCGGCCGAAAGCTCGCCGGGGGGATCCGTCGTCGTCGTCGTCGCGACGGTAGTTCACGCGCACGTCGTCCGTGCCGTCGCCGTTTTGCGCTCGCGAGTTTCGGTCCGTCGGATTTCCGGAGTAATTCTCGGATTGCAGTCGGAGTGCACGTAAGCGAAACGCGGACGTATAACGGTTTTCTGTCGCCGTCCGGTTCGAATCCGTCGTCGACGCCGCCGACGCCGCCGCCGCCGCCGCAAAATAAATATATACGTACGTACGTACAAATGATGATTTGAGTGGGCTTAAGTCAAAAGTCACACGTTCCGGACATCGCTTTTTTTCTCGCGAATAAATACCCGTTTGGTATTCCAACACGCCGGTTACTTTTACGTCTTGAAACGAACCGATGAAATGGATCCGATTTTGTTGTGGACAGAACTGTTGACGGCGTTTAATCGGTTGGTTTTTGGAACACGTGACTTTTGATTCTGGCGTATTAAATACGATGACACGCTTTTCGTTTGGTTTCGCTATTTAAATCGCACGTTTTCCCGGTGTAAAATATTCGTCGAAATGTAATGACGTCGCGTACTCGGTCTTGTTCGACGGGGTTTTCCCGTGTTGTTATTTATATATGTGTGTGTGTTGTGTGTGTACAGATGACGTATTTTTGGAAATGTTCGAAATGAATACGATTGTCGAACCGATTAATTTTCGTTTGTGAAATAAAACGAAACCGATTATTATTATTATTTGTTGTTGTCATAATTCAAATATTGAAATATACGAATAAAACAAGAAAAGACGCTTGGTTCGACAGACCGCGATACAATTATTGTGTTTAAATCGTTTCCGTAGAGTAAAACGAGATCACTTTTTAAAATCAATCGATGTAAATATAATCGATTTTGTCGTCGACTTGTAACGACGTTTAATCGGAATACGTGCTCGGAGTTATCCGATTTCGATCATTGCGTGTATATCTACATAGGAATTACCTTATCGATTGCGGTTAACGTTCTTGTGGCTATCAAACAATACGGACGGAACCGCGTAAACGTAAAACGCACGTACGTTTATTGTTGTTCGTAACGTGACCGCTTGAAACGTCACACGGAAATCATTTCGTTACGATCACGGCACGTGGTTGTGGAATGTCACGGAATGAAATCGTAACAACAACAAACGCCGTACACGTGAACGATGACCGAATTTTCGTCGTGCCTGACGTTTGTCATCGGAGACTACTCTCGTCGGTTAGGTGCGTTATTTTTGATTTTCAAATATTATCCGGACGGAGAACGCGGTGGTCGGGCATGCCATGTTCGGAGACCAACGACGATCTACCGAGATTCATAAACGGAAATCCGATTTCGTTTAACTCGATGTCCGACGATCATCACACGTCGGTCCGGATGCCAAGACGATCGTTGTTCCGTACAGGTCAATATTATCCGTCGAATCAAAGAAATTTCAAAAAAAAAAACAGCAAACAGCAACAACGGTTATACCATTGTAAAACCACTCTAACCGTGTTTATGTGTTTGGCCCGGAATCGGAAGGAATTCAACGTGTACTTCTGTCGATTCTTTTTTTTTGATAGAAAATATAATGGCGGCACACGACACGGACACGTGTGTGTAATAGGATCGGTACGTTTTGTTGCGCGCGCATACCGTTACCGCGTTCGGAATAAAATATTCTCGGTAAATCATGGTATCTCCGATTACGTGCGATTTATCCGTGATCACGTTATTCGTTAAATATTTGTCCTCCGTTGTTTGCTGCCCGCGGTCGAATCAACCGCACGCGATTAAAACTAGTTACGAGTTGACTTGACACGGTGAATTGGAGGGGGGGGTGGGTTTGTTTTCGTTTGCTTAACGTCGATTAAATTGTCCATTGCAAACGTATTTTAACAGCGCATTATTATACTGTAGTATCGTTAACGCGGCGTTTGCTAGTCTCGGAGACCATCTGAGAGACGTCGGAGAGGAGGTCTTGTTATCAATTATCGCGTTATTTTTTTGATACGCTGGTCAGGACAGTTTTCACTTTCGACCGAGTTACGTTTTCAACTATGAAAATACCGGTCCGTCCGTATACGGTTGAAGTTTTTCACATTAATTCGTGTTACGGGGTCGTGAAAATATTGCAAAGACCCACATCCGTACGATGAATACATATATATATATACACGTATAAACAGTCGAGTGCGTCTCTTCGGGTGACGTTCGTCGAACGTCGTCAATGTAAACCACTCGTCGATGTTTTTGTTCCGTACACGCGTGTAGGCGATTTGATCGAAATATTCGAAAAATATAAAAAAAAATAAAAAATTTCTGTATGTATATGTATAAAACGACGCAATATTATGAAACAATGCGTTTGATAACGTGTTACGATATGTTTTTTTTATGTCGTTACGATTAAATATGTTTGTTCGGGCACGTTTTATATTTTTAAAAAAAAACCCGAACGGTTTATCATTCTGAAGTCTTATCGGATCGTAGAACCGCGTACGCGCAAATACAATTGTCAATACATTTATTGTTAGGAACACTTATTATTAGTTAACACGGTAATAATTGCGATAATGGTCGAAAAACGTTATCCTAAGTAACGTGCGCGTGCAATAACAATATATATATTATAATAAAACAGAATTCTTAACAAAATTTATAGCGTTTAAACGTTTGGAATCGGTTTTTTCAACTGTGCGGTGTGCATACCGAAACATTTGATTCCCAATAGAGACCGTAATAGTCACTTAATAACTGTGCCGAATATCACATACGATTTGTTATTGAATTCAGTATTTAATTAACCAAATGAGCCGTCGACTAGTTTTTATAGTTTTTACGTTATGATACTTGTATACTCGTTGCTCACCGTAATCAATAACCACACTAACTATAACACGCATTCCTACACAACTTAATATACTATATGTTATATCGATTAAAAGCTTCCACGATTTCTCAATAATAATTTGTACTCCAGAAATAATAATAATAATAATAAAAAAACCCGTTTGATTAATTGAATCGAGTTAACGTTTAAATAAAACGACTATTTCACAAATCTTGAGTTTTCTACAGGCCGTCCCATTACGTTTCGAGCATACGTTTTTTTTAATGCTCTTAACTGTGTTTAATATTTTTGTAAATCACGTATTTAGAAAAATATTCTGTTTTACGATTTTGAAATAGAGGTTGACATGTTATAAAATCGAATACATCAATTAACGTTGAACTTGTTCATGATAAATTATTGACAGAGACGACGAAGTATGTTTAGATCAAGACTGGGCAAGTCGACTAATTTTTTAACTCAACAAATTAAGTTGATATGAACATATTTAAATTAAGTTATTTATATTTATTTTGCCAATATCGAAAGTTAAAAATTAACTTTAAGAAAAAAGTAACTTAACTTGGTTAAAAGTTAACATTTTGTAATTAACAAAAAAAAATTGTATGTTGAAAAGCATTTAAAAGTCTTAAATGCGTATACATTTTTGTGTAATCAACCTGTAATACGAATATTGAAAACCCTGTTATTTTAAAAGCGTAGGAAATGAAAATTAAATTTCAATCGTTACATTACATATCTATAAATAAGAGTCCCCGTGACGTTTATGAATTGTTTATTTAAACGCCTATAAAAATTTCCTACATACTAAAAAACAAACACCGCATTCAGAATAATTTGCATTGTTTTTCGGACAAAATTGAACGTAATTTCAATATTATTGTATAAAGTTAACTTGAAGTTAACACATTAGGTTTTAAGTAAAATGTTAATATGTAAAACTACGTAGCTCATTAAGTAAATTAAATAAATTTAAATACATTTTCAACTTAATTTTAACTTATGACTCGTTACTGCCCAGTCCTGGTTTACATATTATATAGTTTATAATCATAGGCAGTGATACAACTTATTAATTTCATAACGACATATTTGTTGAAGTATATTTTTTAATATTTATAATTCATTGGTATAAATATGTATTTAATACTTAATGTTATGTATAATATATAGTTATGGTTATTAAATTCAAAAGTATCGTAAAATGTATTACTTTATACCATGAATAAAGACGATATAAAGTTTAAAGCTATAGTATCACGAGTGAACAAAAAACTCAAGTTTAAAGGGTCTTTTGTAATCGTAGAAAAAAAATCAACAGAATAGAAATTTGTTTTGTTATTGGCTTTCTCAAACGCCAAAGTTTCAATAAAGCAGTCGAGTAATTTAAAGGGATTATATCAGCTTTGTACAACTCCGTTACAAGATCAAACAAAATTCTAAAATATATGAAGAAAAGCAATATCTATTTACATTATTAGATATCTTCTTGAGAATATAATGTTGTGATTATGGTTTTTTGTCGAGTTTCGAAGTAAATAATTGAAAAATCACTGTTTAAATAAAATGTGACGTACGTTTATATAATATTATATTTTGTAGAAAATATTTGACTTTTATGTGAAATAAAATAACCCGATTTGAAAATCGTATTAAAAAAAAACCGTGGGAAATATTCTTTATGTTTGCTATAATAGCGTCGTGAAAGATCAAATGGAAATTTCGCTAGTCGGGGCGGAGTGCACCGCTATTATTTACAGAAGTGTTTTGTTATTTTATATTTTTCGGTTTATATTTGAAACGTTTTTGATATTTATGAATGTTCGCTTACAACGGAATATGCTAATGTCGTAATATATATATTTTTTTTTTTTTGAAGAAACATGTCATTGATTTTGAGCATTGAAATGCCTCCAAATTGAATATATTAAAAAAATATATAATATGAACATAGTTTAAGTGTATAAAAGACGGTCAACAAATATTACAACAATGAACGCGCCGTTATCGAAAATGTAAAATCGATATTGGCGCGTATGAAATTTGTCGAAATTTGAAAATTGGACAATCTGGCGTTCGTAGCAATTGTATCTTAATTCGAAAAAAAAGCCCTATAGACGTTTTCGAATCGTTAATCGACTAGCTCGTTTTAAAGCGAACTCTCAACTCGATCGTCCGACATACCGTAGGTACAATATTGTCTATTGCCAACAATTTTCCAATTTAATTATATACATATAAATATATATAAAGTTATTATTAAGCGGACGTTTTTCCGTGACGAAAAAAAATAGGATTATTGGCGGAGATACGCTTTTTAGATTATGTCGCGCCAGTGAAGACGTTTTAACGATATCGTTTGAAATATCGAACATCCTCCGACGGAATATTTTTAGACAATAACTTTTATAAATAACGTTTACAGAACATATATATAGCGTATGGAAATGTACTGAATACTCACCTACCGTATCCATACATTTCCGCGAGTAATTCGAATTACTAATAATAATAATAAAAAAAAACCCGCCGGCATTTTTCAGCCATGCGACGGTTTTCTCTTTTCCCGATCGGATTTGTTCGTTCACCGTCAACATGCATTATAAACGTTAATAATCATTTGGACGTTTTATTCGAACGACACGCGCATTACGTTTTGAAGGTTATGTGAATCAAATATTGTATCGCGATTACACTCGTGTGCGTGAAAACGATTTTTCGATATCGTGCGAGCGGTCGTGATAATATCGTTACGCAGTATGAACCGCGCGGTCGGTTCACCACCGTCATGACCGCGGTAACGTCGACCGGAGAAGAGGACGATGGCGAATGCGGACGACCGGGCGCGGCGCACAAACGCGCGTATTATTTCCGAAAAAGTCCGCGAGTATTTCCGGTCGGTCTTCCCAATGCGTTCGGTGTATTCCGCTCGTCTATGTGCGCGCGTGACACACGGCTGTCGCCAATGGCCGAAGCGGACAACGACTTCCGATAACTCGTCTTTGTGTGAAGCCGCGTAACGCAAGACGGCCTGCGGACTGCGAACTTTTGCGCGACGATGAAACAAAGTCGGGAATCGTTAAAAACGCAACGCCGTAAATATGTCCCGTGTGAGGTACGTACCGTGCCCTCGAGGCTGGGGCATTAACGAGTTACCGGTTTCGATCGGTGACTAATTGGATCAGTTGACTTAACGAGTTACTTGTTATCACGAAGACACCGTGTTGGAAGCGTGTTAACGTCATACGTAATCAAATTTCGTCGAACGTTTTCGCACGTTTTCTCGTTGTCGTCGCTCGTGAGCGTGCTCGTACTTGGCCAAGCAATAACTCAATAATTTCGCGAAATTTCAAGTTAGTTTTCGTTTAATAAACTCGTGACTAGACGAAGTTACGTTGTTTTTTTTTTTAGTTTTCGTAAGTTTTACTCGATTGAGATGAGTTTTACTTATTTATTTTTTTTTTTTGAGCCGATTTAATTTAAATTAAGTCGACTCAAATTTTAAATATTCGTTCAAACGATTATACGATTATTATGGTACGTAACTGATCAGGATTTTGCAAGGGCTGAAAGTTTATTTCGTTCGCAGGCTTAAATGGTATATATACCATTACGGAGGTCGCATTAGTCCCAAAGGAATATACTACGCTCTAAAGTTTGTATTCTAAGTCTGAAAGCATTTAATCACGCACTTTAAAAACCGTTCTAATCGAATCTCATAGTGTTTACATCATTATCCTGAAGCCCTCGGAAGTTTTTAATGTACTTATAGTTTGTATTGTGTATTGCGACGTACATAACGAGTGGGGAGAAAAAATAATATATGAAATTTTTTATTTCAAAACTACTTCTGCTATTAGTATTACTACATTTTCTATTAGGTTATGTTAAAAAACCAAATTATTTTAAACATCTATTTTCCCAACAGCATTCGGATTTCGAAATGTATACCTGTGTCTGTAAATGATGATTTTTGATAATATCCATACCGTACGCTGTACATTTCACATCAATGTACGTGTACGAAACTTAAGTACGATTTTAAAACGATTTCATAAATGCATATTTAAATAACGAAAGCAGCAGTAATTGGACGTCCAAATATACTGTACGTAAGAAAATAATTATCATAATTTTGTTGCTGCATTATCTTTATGGCTTCATGCCCGACGATGACTTTTAGTCGAAACCGATGGTTAATAAATGAATTTATTACAACAGTTTTATATATTTTTATTTTATAATGCTCATAGGATTTAATATATATATATATATATATATATTTACTCGCCATTTTTTATAAAAAAATAATTAATATAATTACACAATCATGTGTTCTATTGGACGTGTAATTTTACAAAGTTTTATTCGACAACAGTTACTTTTAGAATAAATTCACGACGGGTAAAAAAGGTTTATATTTCATATGTTCGTATATCATGTTCGGTTTATGTGTTTGTTTTTGTAAACCATATATGGGATTATATTTCAAGCGAACTTTATGGTAATTTTCACAAAATAAATTACTATACAATTTCTATACATAATATAAATGTTTAATTAAGTAAAAGTTTTTTTTTAATGAAATGAAAAAAAAAATCTCACGACTTACCATTATTATTGCCTTGTTCCACCGAACTATTTTGCGATATTATTTTGATATTTAAATTACTCGTTCTCTGTTTTTGTACGCGTCGTATTTTTTAATTTTTTTTATTGCTTTTATTCGATTGAAATACTACGGTCGGCGATCAATCGACAAAAACAAACGTTTTAAATCGAACAAAGATACGATAACGTACGTAACACGCAGCCAAAAGCATTGGTTAAGTAAAAAGAGCCAACGACGTTCGGGATAAAGTGGATCGTGTTCGGCAAATAACTGGTCGGGAACGGGAGTTAAGAAGAAACAAACCTACGTCAGGAGATGATGTGCCGCCCGAATCGGTAAGAGAAGGTTTAGTCGAAGAGGAGTGGACAGAGAGGTGCAAACGGTATAAGAATACATCACGTACAACCCGTAACTGTGCATGTACAACGTGCGAAGCGTGTGGGACGGTTGAAGGGCAGAATTGGATTTCGAGAGGAGGACAATCGGGTCGTCGCCGGCGACATAACCCGTAGGAACCGTATTCGCTCGTTGTGTTGTCGTCGGGGTGGACCCGAGTCGAGTGTCGGTCAAGAGGAGCCGAGCATGCTGACAAGGATATTAGGTGTCACGCGATTGTCGTTATCGTTTTGGCCGTGTCAATCGAAACGGTATAAAATCATTTGATCTGATAATCGTTTTGTCGATCGTCGACCGTCGTGGAT
Source organism: Schlechtendalia chinensis (assembly GCA_019022885.1). Classification (NCBI taxonomy): domain Eukaryota; kingdom Metazoa; phylum Arthropoda; class Insecta; order Hemiptera; family Aphididae; genus Schlechtendalia; species Schlechtendalia chinensis. Next base: position 2,413,819 of record CM032351.1, on the reverse strand, counting down.
CGCGCGTTTTGAATTTTCACGTGCCCCGTGTATGTGCGAACACTATAGTCAGTGGCGTAGACAAAAGGCGGGAGGGGAGGGCTATAGCCTAGGCCTATATATAGCTCCTGGTGTAAACTATACACGTTTGAAATGTTCGTATGACAAGCGATAAAAGATAACAATACAATTGTATGTCCGTCCGTCCATATTTCGTTGGTTTTTATCGTATCCCAGGTGGATCTGTATCACTATTTTCGTCACGGCGACGTCGGCCGTCAAAATCGGACGAAGATGAGCAAAACTGATGTGATATATCGATTCGTATGAGAATTTTGCAGGAAATATCATGGTGTAATTATTTTTACATTTATATCAAAATTCTACGAAGAAAAATTTCAAAACGTTCGTCATTGGCTCACTCCACTATATATATTTTTTTTTTGTTCTAAGTACATTAATAAATAAAATTCATATTAATGCGAACACTTTATACATTTTGCTAGGATTAAATTCCCAAAACCACTTCTTACCTACGTTAATGACTCGGCAAAAAAGTATTTAGCCCTCCCCCAACGAAAAGTCCCGGCTACGTCACCGACTATAGTTTTTCTTGAAAACGTACATATGTCGCATGCACTTGGGTACACGCATATTTTTAGAAATAATAAAACATTTTTTTTTTTTTCATAACGCGGTGACGTTTTGTTCTCCGGACCGTTTATAATCTAACGACATTTGTCACGTCGTGTAAAAAATGTATTAATAATTAACATCAATGCCTAAAACGTTTGTGTTCTGTTACCGCACACACGATATTTTAGTTTATCATACCCCTTCCAAAAAATTACTATAGAAATTGAGTCAAATACGAGCGTTATTTATCAATAAAAGTTCCGGGCGTCACAAAATTCGACTAAGAAATCATCTATAACACATCGATAAATTGGTCGGAAATGTGTACTGCACACTTGTCTGTTTGTTGTCGTACACGATTTTAGACACTGATCAACAGAGAAGGAATTGTCTGTCGAATTACCTAAAAAAAATATATATATATATATATGTATAAATAACTCGGTTCACATCGCTGTCTGCACCGTGTTTACGTACGCGTTTGTTTTGAAAGGTTTGTACGAGACGGTAAATTCGAAACGAACGAAAATGAAACGCGCCCGGAAATCGGTCGTGACCGCGGACTTAGCCTAACAATTGGCTCGGCCGTTTCGTTACCGATGCCGTCGTTTCGGTTTGCACCGCGTCCCGTCGTCAGACCGAACCGTGTACGACTAATTGCTCTTTTGCTCGTTTGCTCCGTGTTCGTGTACGTGTTATACGCGTATCTCGGATCATGTTGGCGTGTACGGACACAGCGGATCCGCCAAATAAAGACCCCCCCGATCGTTTTTCCCTTTTTCCTGGTTGAGGAGGTTAGGTAGGAGGGTTTAAACATTTCCATTATTCATTTACGACCCTTTACGTACAAATTACGTTTTGTAACGCGATGTACGTACGCACGTGTGTACAACGGGCGTGTCTAGCTGGTCGTGGAATATACCTGTCCCGTTTTGATCGTGGTGACGTTGTGTATATACATAGTAGTTGTTGTCTCGCGTCTGAAAATGTACTGCTCTCGTCGAAACGTTAGTTTCGCGTATTGTTTTTCGTATCGACGAATAATACTTTTTACAGTTTTTTAAAAAATTTTTTTTAATAAATGACTGCGGTTTTCGCGAAACAAACTGAAATAATCGTCGTTCTCGTTTTGTTCGCCGTTTTCCCAGCGCACAATTCGTACGCGTGTAATGAATACAGTTAACCTAACCCGCCGGTTATTCGGAAGGCGAATCGTTCTGAACGTTCGACACGATATGTTTGTGCATACAAATGTTACGTATAAAGTCCGACGTGTTATGTACTTTGTGGCGTGCAGAGCGCGGCGAAATTAGGATTCTACGGAAAATCAGCTATTCGTTTGTGTATTTTACTAGCTAATTTTTACGGCTGTATGTAGCCGACAACACACGAGTACATCCGACGTTATATTGTTATTGATAGATATGAACACGAGATATTTTTCAACACGCATCATATTCAAACGTTATTGTTTGTTAAGAGCGTATAATTGTACGAAAACACGGAACGAACTACGAATTATTGTTGTATAAGCAGCTGGTCATCAGTCATAGTAGATATGGTATTATTATCATGAATTAAAATGAAAAATATTCGAAAAAAAAAACTACAGTTTAATATACTCGTAATTGTAAAATAATAACGGCTGATTATTGTGTACAATATATCTAATTATATTATAAGCTAGTATAATAGTTCGTATAAACATAAAATACACGATTGAATAATAAGATTTTAATAGTAATTCATACGTTGTACATAATACGTATATGTATATATGTATAAAAACGTATTTAATAATAAGAAGAGCTGCTGCTGCAGTAGATTTATTTCACGATTTTCTGTTGTAGCTGAACGTTTTGACGTTGATTTGTCTATTTATAAGATTAGATAGTATTAATACGATTAATTATAATATTACATACAGTTACTTGAACATGCCGATTATTTCGAACGTATATAAAGGGTTACACGAACAAGCCTATGCAAACATTACATAATGTAAATCGTATGTTTACAACAATACTACAAATAAATAATAGTTTGGAATTTTCTAAATAAATTCAGTGGAAAACTGAAATATTTGTTTTTATATATATATTCATAGCGGTTGTTTATCGTTTATCGTGTTCACTTTTTTATCACGCACGTGTTATTTGAAAATAAAAATTTTATTTTCTAAATGACTCGTCGTAATACGCGTTAGGTTAGGTGTGGTATACGAGCACGCCGTGTAAGATGACTTGTGGTTACTAACTGATTTACTAATCCATTCCTGGCCAATATGTGGTGCTCTTATAATTTTCGTACCCAAACGCGGAGAAAAAATATTTTTTTCATTTGATCGATTTCTGATTTTAATAAACGTTATTCCGATCAAGAAGTAAAGGACGCGATCGTCATTCGTCAATTATTTTTAATTTTATATAATTTTGGTTGAAAACGAACGACGACTGACAAATTCGAATCTGGAAAATAGAAACAAACTATAACGTGGTTATATAATGTTGTGTTGCAGGTAGAAAATGCATTCGGAATCGAGTTCACTTCATGCGCTTACCACGAAACAGACTAAAAACAAGTGAGTTCTTTTTTTTTTATTATTATTATTTTTTATTCTCTATACGTCGACGACACCGGGTCGAGATAACAATATTTTATAACCACGCGATAATAGCGTAATTATTAATTGATAATAATCATGTGATGATGTGTAACGTACGTGTTCAGAAATCAGATTAAAATTTATTTTTTTTTATTGAAGATAACAATGTAAGTATTAGTGTTTGTGCGTAAACTGGAACGTGCAACGCGCACGGTGTACAATACGTGTTTACACGAATAAAAAAATTATACGACACATTGCTTGTAAAAAAAAAAAAAGACCCGCCGCGTATTATTCTTACGTATTTAAAATATAATTAACGGCAAAGTTTCAGCGTTCAGATTATAAGCGCGCAAATACGCCCGACACAATAATGAAATATGATTGTTTAATTTTTACCCTTTTGAACCGCGCCCGACGAATGTTTTTTTTTTTTACTTTTTTAGGGTTTGCCGCGAATTAATATCTCTCGTCTCTGATATTATGAGATGTACGCGGTCGCCATTCGCATTCGTTTAGTGTCTGTGACAGTATTGCACGTTTGCATTATGCGCGTCGTCGTACAGTTTTCAATTTGTGCTTTTCGTTTTTTAAAACGCTCGTCTAACACAGCCCTGCCCTCCCCCCGGTACACACACGTGCTCGTTCAGCGAGGCCTATTATCTCGTGAAAGAAATAAACAAATAAACTTAAACGTTTATGCTATTTTTAGTAGTTAATTGTAACGAAACAAATTAAAGGCCGCCGTAAAGGACGATTCCTACTCGCATTTATGAGTGTTTACGACACACGCAACGACGATAGCGGTTAAAAATTCCATCACTTAACGAAATTAAACAAATTATGTACCTAGTGTCGAGGAGTACGTGTTTGTTACGTTTGTATTCTGTATCGAACGGTTTCTCAAAATAATATTTATTTTAATATATATATACACAATATGATTTATTTATAACGATTTCGTGTGCGAGCATTATCCTGTCACGCATGCTTTCATTTCTTTTCACGTGCTTATACCGTCGTGTTGAACAATTTAATTCAATTTTACATTAAATCTATTGTAGGAAAATTGTTCTGTATTCCTTTTGTTTGAAACTAACAATATATATATTGTTAAATAAGACTTATGTTAGCACTTTACAGGTAGGTGCACTTAGAAATAGTTTTTTTTTTAGAATCCAACGCACAGTATACGTATGTTTGTAGAGATTTGTGTGTACGGCGTAATTATGTGGAAAATGATTCGAATAAAATCGAATTAAACGTCTACAAATTAGAAGTTTCGAGAAATAATTGTACGGTTTGTATTACAGTGTCGAAAACGATATCACGGGATATCAATACAACTGTTTAAAATTTAATAACAAAACACGACGTCGTCATACGCGTATGTCGCGAGAAGAAACAAATGCCAAATTGAATTCGTTCGAAACGCGATTTCGGTGCGCGTTAAATTGCCGTCTTTAAACTTTATACCTCTACGTATATCATATACGAGTATACACACATACACACATAAAGTATAAATCAGTAACAGTGAGTTCCAAGGGCAAGCGAGTTTTTTTTCTCTGACCTGACCGGTGGTTGCTCGTTGTAAACGCAAAGCGGGAAACCAAGACGATTTTATTCGAGTTATAATCGAGATTAAAACTTTATTTCTATTACCCGAACACAATCGGAATTGATAATTGGTAATAGAATAAATAGATAATTGAACATTTTCAAACGCTTTAACCGCACAAAACAAAATTAAAAACCTACCCGCAATAACCGGAAGTTCGTTAGTCTAGTTCGTTGTGTTTTGCTCGTTCCAACCAACACTCGCCGTAAACGCATGGCATTGAACGTACAACCGTGTGGGCTCGTGCGTGTCCCTCGTTCTATACACAAGCGTCTTGTTCGAAACGACGCTAGTGTTGTCAGTGATTTCTTCCACGGTACATTCTAAAACCGAGTAATTGAAAATAGATTATAAAAAATCGAGTGCTGGCGGTTCGGTTAGGTCGTGGCGGCGCGGGCGGTTTCCCGTACGATGCGTTCATATGCGTCGTACATCGGTTGAATTATAGATTGTTACGGGCCGTACCTAATTATATTTATAGTTCGGATTGCGGTCCGTCCCGTACACGATTGTATCCGCAAAATTTCACGTTCGTACAGCCGTTTTTCCTCTCGAACAAGCGACGGCGATTTTTACGCCGTTTAAGAATATCTGTTTTGACTATTCCGAACGCCGCGTCGCCTCTTCACCTACGGCGTTCGTATACTCTTCGCGAAACGCGCGAATCCAAAGATACGTTTGACGAGCACTCGAGAATATTAAAATCCGGTTGGTTTTCAATTACAGAAATCACACGTGTCGGCAGATATCGGATGGCAGTCGTCTGTTTCGTTTCTCGTTATAACCAGTGTTCGCCTATTTGAAACGTATTTTTGTTCACGTCTAAAACACCAAATATATAGTTATCGTAATTTCGGTACATACAATTCAACAATCATATCGTCATTAATTTATATGTTAACGTAAAACACGTAATACGTAATACGTATCGTTATATAAATTAGGACATTGGGCTATACGAACGGTTTTTTTTTTTTTTTACCAAGGTACGGTAAAATATGAAATATTTTAACATCCGATGCACTTTATGTTGATAATCACAATATCATTAAACATTGTGTTGCAATAGCTTACATTAATACTAGAGGGACGCATAAACAGTATTAATTGTTCACAATAATCAATAGACTAACAATGACAACGTACATAACAGTTAATTACGTTTTTGGTTCTATATGTCGTATGTAGTCGTCTTAATCACTAACAATTCTTTATGCTGGGCCACATTACACGCGATATCTCGTAATAAAATAAGTAAACATGACATTTTCTTAAATACGATTCATTCATTCGGGTTTGTTACGTTTCGATGGACGTTTGACCAAAGTCAAAGCTGCCATTTTTATAAATTAAAATTCTCTCGACGAACACATATATATATTATATGGTTTTCCGTAGTCGGTTAAATTTAATTGATGTGTACGTAAAATACAATAATGCGTTTCAAACAATTTTCGGCTAAGTCATATAATGCAATCGGTTCCTAATATTTATTAACCGAATATACTTGAAATTCGAGCGGGACCAACAACGTATTATTTTTGGTGTCGAATAATACGCGGTATAAACTTATACTTGAGGTGATTTTTCCACTGCATCGTATAAAATACACGACGATCCGTCTGAAATGATGTAAAAACAGTTATGGCTGCAATACGTGGAACATTTGATAATCTCGTCCGATGGAATAATAAACGAAGAATTGTTTATTGTTTTAGTGATTTAGTTCAAAAAACGGATCTTAACGAAATTAACGGAAATCAAATCATACTTTACTGTCGAAATATATTTTAGACGTACTTCGGGAAACGACGTGTAAATCAATATTTCATAATTTTATTATGTACATACACGTAATGCCGCAATGCCGACTTAGCATATACACACAACAGCAAAAAAAAGGAAGGCGACCGTATAATTCTTCAACATTTGCATTCGAATAATATGAATTATTTCGTAAAACACGTTTAATAAATGAAATCGTGAAAAAAAAGAACGATATAAATTTTCTCTCGGTACTGAAACAACACATTTACAGTTGTTGGGATAAGCAATTCCGTGTGTATACGTGTAATAAATTTCTACTTTCACACGTATGGGCAGTAAAAAGAAAAAAACATATTGGACTTCAATTTTTTGAGCGATGGAAAAACGTGTTTTATTGTAACGGTTTATATACGTACGACATATTCCGCGAAACACACTAGTTGAATTTACAAATAGTGAACGTTCGTCGTTTGTTCCGACAAATTCTCTAAGCTCGAACATTAATGAATAGCGTATATTTTACTATTTACGATTTCGATTTGGATATCGTTGGCTTTGCAATACAAATGTGGACAACAATTGCTGCACGGACAAACAACGATAGAAAATTATTCAGTAATCGGATAGCTCGATTTCGACGGACCGTGTTATTTCGGTAAAACTAACAATAGATTCCACGCATAATGTTATAATGAATGTCGTTTTCAGATGAAAAATATCGGAGTTTGTTCATGACAAGGACCCTTAAAATGATACGACATAATAAATTCGACGGTTGATGACGGCGTTCAACGCGGGGCGAGTCTTCGTACATTCTTGTCGCGAGACGAAATCGGTCGAAAACATACCATTCACCCCTCACCGCCTTTCCATATTTTTTCTACGACCGTCCGGACGGACGATTAGATCGTATACGTATATGTCATCCCGTTTTATATGGTTAAACAATCGAATCGGACGTTCGGATCTGTTTGGAAATCCCGTTGGTTTATATATTCTCTACAATCTAAATTCTATGAGACCGGACGCTCGCACGCCGTTCATATAATATATCGCACGAGATAACACGATTTTCCGAGTTCTAATTCAACGCTAAAGCACTTTCCATTACGTCGACAATATTGCGTTTTAATAACTTCCATTGTCGTGTTTAGAGGAATTTTTTTTTTCCTTTTACGTCGGCGATCGTATTTCTGTACTATCTTTCGATACGGTATCGTTTATTTTTAACGTACATAATCGTTACGGAAAAAAGTGGAAGAAAAGAAGGGATTTCGCTGTGAACCGAAAAATACGCCGTCTTAGTAACTCTACCACTAACGATCCGAACAGACCTGAATCCGACAGTTATCGTTTTGACCGTACTTAGCCTGCGAACGGCCTATCGCTATTTTGTTCCGACGCACGCTTTACCGTTATTTTGAACGCGCCAAACCGGTCCAGGGTCGAACGTCTCGAAGACCGTCAAAGGGTCGCAATCGAAATCGACGTTCTGGTCACGGTGCGCACAATCCGGACGCGAACATGTCCGGGAGTCGCTTCTCCTTCCGGTCGTCAACATCTCGACTGGTCGACCGCAATGCTTGTGCACACTCGACGACTGTTCATTAGGGATTTGTCGCGTTTGTTTATTCATTCACTCGCGTTCAATGGTCGATTTCAACAAACAGCAATCACGACGCAGCACGTGACCCATCGTCGTATTATCCCTACTATTTTTTTGTCGTGTTTTATAATTTATATATTGTCTTTTGGCCTTAATGCCGCTCAATGCTCCTTCGTTTTTGTCCCCCCGCGGACATCATTCGGTACCGTTTTTTCGTGGTATTCTTCATACGCTCCGTTCGCGGTCAGTAATCGATTGTTACTCTGAAAAGCTCTTTTGTAATCCTACTTAATGTGTCTGACTCGTTTCGCCCGTCCGCCGTTATTCCGCTACAAAAGCTACAGTTTCGCACTCGTTCAAGTAGGTTCTCGGTTTATGTTTATGAAAAAAGACGTATTGGATGCGACTCGCGACGGTACTTTTTATTCTCTGTTTGTTTTACTTCATTACCGACGATGTCTTCCGGGGGGTTTTTTTTTTTTTGATTTTTTAGAGTAAAACGTATTGTTCTTTATCGGCGAATCGAAGTGCAATTACGTTTTCCCCGTCCATCCGAACCGCCGCCGCTCCGTATCTCGTAAGTACGTTATATTTTTACGCCGCGTGTGTAACCATCAGTTTACAATCACATCATAAATCATATCGTCGTCATTGGTCTGCCGTATATATACTCTGATTTGTACCGCATGTCATTATGTGAGCGGGACTTTTGTTCGCGTATCGAAATAAATAGACACGTCGTGTTTGCCGATCCGCGTACGCGGCACGTGTATTTTATTTTCGCGGGTACGAACGCGATCGTCGTTTGGCAGGGCGCTGCAGTTCACACACGCTACCGCGATGAATGTAAACCGGTCGGTGACTTTGCCGGACGTTTGAAAGGGATCGGGTCAGTTCTCCATACTTTCGATAAGAGAAATAATTTCAATTTTTTTTTTGAGTTTACATAAATTATAAAATTATAGAAATATAAATTTAGTGCTGATAAACGTACAACTCCGCATTAAACATGTGAAATAATGTATTTTTTTAATGTATTTGAGTATTTGATGTGTAACGGTTTTTAACGGTCATTACAGTGATACAGTAATAAAATGTTTTATTATACCCATAATATTTCATATGTTCATGTAATATAAGTTTTTAAATTTTTTATGATTTAAAATTGTGTTTAAAATGAATTTCTATTTGGTCGATACTGTAATATTGTATTGTCTATGTAATATTACCATTTATAATAATCATTGTTTTATAGTTCTAATTGTAGAAAGAGTTAAACATTTATTGTTATTTTCAACTAATTAAAGGTTAGTAAATTTATTAACGAACATTTGGAACGTGGGGGTTTTAATTATCTATGTTGGTATTTCTACATCCGCATAAATCGGTTATCAAATTTTTCTCCTATCAAAAGTATGGAGAACTGACCCTATCCCCGTTTGATATCCGTTCCCGGATTTGTCGTCGATAATGCGTTTCATAGCGCGACATCGATAGTCTCGGCCCGAAAACGACGTGGCCCGTCGTACCGTTTTATTTATTTTTGATGTCCAAATCGCCGATTCCAATGATACGTTTCACAGTCGTTTTGTCAGTCGCGATGTGTTTGACCGGTGACGGGGGAATCGAAACGACTGCAAAGCGCGAATGTTTCTGTTTAGAAGACGTCCGACACGTAGTTCCGTGCGGGTTAGGTTAATGTTTTTCGCTAGTAAAGTATTTATGTTTTTGTTGTGTTTGCCGCGCGGAGGCTTTGTCAATTGGAAAAGAAACAATACAAACGCTGCTCCGGTCGGACGAATCGTCCGTATTCAAACACGACGTTTGTAAAGTCATTGGACAATCGTATATTATTGTTTTATACGCGTTTTCGTCGCCGTGCGAATCGTCAAAATTGGTTTTTTCGACCGTTATTGCGGTTTGACGTTGTAACGTTCCGGCCTTTTCCCCGTCGGACTACGCGAATATGTACGTTATATTCGTTATATTGTATTTATCCCCCCGTGTTTTACACCACGTCTGTACGACGCGCAGAACAAAAAAATAAAACCAACAACACCGAATCGATACGCGATCGACGGGATAGCATTCTGTTTATCCACGTGTCCGCGATTAACGCGATTGCATACGACTTACCATACGTTTAAACGTACATCGTGACGTTTGCGTTTTCCGATTTTTCGACGTCGACACGTGCGACTCGTTTCGAGTATATATATATATATACGTATTATACGTTTGTGAATAATTTCATTAATTCCGTTCGACGGTAGAGTGACGTGATATCGTTTGATCGGATAAACACGCAGCCGCGCGTCGTGCGCTATCGGCCGGCGACCGGCAAACATACCGATAGCTTATAAAGCGTTTTAATGTATTTACGTTCTCGTTTTGTGTTCGAACCGACGGCGACGATCGTTCACACAACACTCGCGGGTCTCGCGCGTAATCCGCATTGAAATAACTCCGTGCACGTATTAGACTTCGAATTTAAATCAAAGACGAGATTGCTTATTGTAGTCTGGATGGCACACGACGTTAATGATTTCGCAAAATGCTTTAATTAATACAACGGCTGTCGACTGTGTAGGTACGATTTTCGGAAACTTCTGTTTTTTTGAATTCCAATACTTGTGACGCGAAATTTCCGACGTCGTTGTATTTTTTCCATCGGTTATTTTCCTCGAGTCATCGACATTCGTTTTCTTTTATTGCGTGCGTGCGTACAGCGAATCGTTCACGCGTACCAATATTTTTATTTGCGATGAATCGCAGTCGTTCGAATCGTACGCGCGCGTGGGTATGGCGTAAAGACCGAATTGATTTGGACCGTCGAAGGAAGGTACGCAACACGTGTTCGTGTCGTTTGTAAGTCGCCTCACGAAAGCTCATTTTACGCGACGTGTAAACGTGTTCGCTTTGTCTATAGTCGTATTGATTTCTATTAATAATAATAATAAAAAAGAGAAAAAGTCATACGGTTTAAGCGGATTATCGTTACGTATAAGATTTACTATCCGGATAAACGTTATTACGCGTTTTTTTCATTAGTTTTTTTTTTTTTTTATCTGCGCCATTTGCCGAGGAATGTACGCTTTTTGCAGAATCTATTTTCCGGTTTCGATCTGTTCCCGAGCGCACATCGTATACTGATAATGGTTTGATTGGTCGGTTATATTATTCCGTAGGGCGAGCAAAAGGGGGAAACTTTTTTATCACCGACGTGTCGGACTTTTAACCTGTCGATTTGCTCCACGAATAATATACTAAACTAAAATTAACCGATACCACGCCGCGATTCACAATCGTGTTTCGCAACGAAGTGTCGTAACGGCGAAATGAGCCGTGTACCCCCAATATTTTATAGACGCCTTTTGTTGTAAAAATAAAAAATAACACGTTAGAATTTATATTGAAATTTTTATAAACACATTACCATACGACGAGGGCCCGGATTATTTACTGTACAGTACCGTAGTTGAAAAATGTATGTGGGAGAGCCTGACCCGACCCCCCCCCCCCACCACGTACTTACGTACTGGACGGAACGGAAACGCGAGTCGAGTTTCGGGTTTCCGAGCGTAATTAACGGGGGGAGGGGGGGAGGAGAAACCTTAAGTACATCCCGAGCACAGTGGCAGACGGGGACGGTTAGAAGAACACGTTCGATCGGATCGTCTGCCAAGTTCGAAAACATTTCGATTACCCTTTCGTCTGTCCGACGTTGATGAAACATTTGTTTCGATCAAACGATTGTTTGGTTTTTATTTTTATTTTTTTGTTTTTAAACCGTCGCCGATGTTTTATCTGGGGAGGGGGGGCGGAAGGGGTTTTCGTTACGATAAATCCCGGAGTTTTTCCTTTGATATTTTATTGCGGCCGTCGTTCGCGCCAATAAATATGTTTTTGTTATACGTGTTATTTTTAAATGGCATTGTTCATAAACGATCAATAAATGTCGTGTGCACCGTTGTTGTATTGTTTTCGTTTTGTCGAAGCCGAATACGTCGTGTTTCTAACGTTCTCCAGAAAAACTGAACATATCTGTTTTATAATAACGACTTTCCAAAACCAGAATCACAATTAAATCGTAATGGCGTGAACTTTATCCATAGTTTGTCCGGACAGGGCTCTAAGCGTGTGGGGGGCGAACGGGTTTTCTGTCATTTCGCGTGTCGTCCGTGTAATCTTTTACGTCGAAAAACAAAACCGTGTTTGCCCTCTAAAAAAAGATAAAAAAAAAAAAAATAATAAATAAAAGGTCACGTGATACTCGGTAAAGTATTCGGAACAATTCCGTGCGAAATATTCAATAGTTTCGTCATAAAATAATAACGTGTAACACGCCTGTGCCTTTGTGTATATATATATATATATGTGTGTGTGTGTGTATAAGGATAATAAAATATAAGACGCGGGAAACGGACGAATACAGTAATAATAATAATAATAAACAAATTCGATTTCATCGTCGCAGGCTCGCGCGAATTATCGAGAAAGTCTCGATTGGCCGGTCAAGTAATAAAGTGTTTATAGTGTTACCTTTTAGTACGCGGAGCCTAACCCGACAACGGACCTTCCTAATGTCATCAAGGCCGGGGCGTTAACGAGCTAAAAGTTAAAATCATTTCGATTTTTATCAAGTCATCAAGAACGCGTTACGTTATTATTATTTTTTTCAATCGAAACGCGGTTCTTTTTAGGTCCCGTAAAATGTCTGTAATATAAAAACGTACTTGTATATTTCAATTTACTACACTTTCGAATAACAGCGTTTAACGGGCCTTTGACGTTTGTCTCAAAGATTACATGAAAAAAAAATTTTTTTTTTTTTTTAAAAACGTATTAAAAAGGTTTTTCGTGGTGTTTTTTGCATTTGATCGCTAGTCAGAAAATGTCGACTTTACTCTCGTATTTTTTCATGTCGACTTACAAAAAAAAAAAAAAACCGTTCGATCCGTCCGGATAGCAGCAGCACGTGTACGAAAAATCGGTGTTCGCGTCCGGCGCAATGACTTTCCTTTGATTATGTGTATCTCGTTCGAGAAATAAAAACGTAGACGGTACGCGTAAGAAGGGTTCGACAAAGCCGTTTCGACAAAAAAAAAGAAAAACGAATTATGTATATACACACACGCGCACACACACAAGCTACGCGTATAAATCGGGATGCGCCCACTCTATTCGTCCCGCGAAACGTGATGCCGCGAGATTCGTCCGTGATAATATTTGTCAGTGTCCGCACACCGGCGTCACCGAGTACGACTGTAACCAATTTAAGTACGACCGTTATTGACGGAATACGATTTTAGTTTTTCGGGCAGCAGCCGAACCAACGGACCCTCCGTTGGTTTCGCGAGGACGAATATATATTTTTCTACCAGAAAAAAACGAAAACGACAGAAAGGTCGACCTCTCCTCCCCCCCGTTCCACCCGGTCAACCCGTTTAGGGTAGTGGAAATACTCTTAGAAGTCTCTTGCGTACACGTACATATACATTTACCGTCGTGTCTGATCCGTCTCGTCGTGCGGATATTGTTAGGACTGTGGACGACGGGTCTTTTTTCTCGTCGTACGATAATCAAAGTAAGTAACGGGACGACTCGCTGCGGTGCGCGGTCTGTGTACGTTTGCGGACACGATCCGAAAAATATGAAAACCAACGACGGAAAACGCACGAACGCGAAATCGTTGTCGTTGTTCAAAAACGGCTCTGGTCGCGTCATATAACGCGCGCGAATGCGATCGACCGATTTCCGGAAGGACGGGGTTGGAAAAAACAATCGGTTTTGATTAGCGAAAATCACCGGTGACAAACGTTTTATTTTAGCGGAACGAACGACGTGGCGACGTGGGTTTTTTTTATGATGCGACGTAAAATCAGATGGTCAAAACATGGCGTTGAGACCAAAACGGACATAACGTGTTTTGTCGCGCTCGCGTTTTATTTGTTCATATGACGTGTGTCGCGCGCGTTTGATGTATCGTCGTACGAGTTGAAATCTGCTTACCACGTATATGACGACGCGTATGCAAGAATGTAAATCCAAAACGGTTGTATTTTACAGTGTACGCGTTCGTGTACGACAACAAATCCGACCGTGTAACAACCGAAAATCGGTCTTGTTAGAATGTTCTAAATCGTTTTTATTCTGGTCGCGGAACGTTTTTTGTTGGACACAAATGTACATGTAGGATAAAAAAACAAAACGTATATAAATCAGAACGAGTGTAATATTCAGAAGACGATATGAGTCCTTGTTTATTGTTTGTATGGTAACGGCTACAAGGAACGATTTAGGTTTGACAAAAAAAATTGGTGTTTTTTATTCTTCTTAATGCACTTCTTACGCGTGGAAATGAAAAATGTAAAAACCGAATTTGTCGACATTACTACTTATCGAGAAGAAAAAAAAAATGAAATTTTCCAATACGTTTTATATCGTACGAATGAACGTTCTCAACGCGTTTTTCGCAACAGTATGCCGGATATTTTTTCAAACGTGTCGGAAAATCAACATTATCGTTGTGTACGGTACTTTTGAAATACGACGATTCGGCGCACCGTGTGCTCACGTTTAAGTGAGTAACTTACGCGGATACACGTGTAACGTCGCCGCGTAATGTTTACTGAACACAATCATCATCAACTCAACGACGACTTGCCGCTATGAGTGTTGGCCGGTCGAAAATTCGCTATGCCGACTATTAGTCGACTGTTCGAAAAGCATTTGGAACACGGCGAAGATACCTAACCTTACGTGGAAAACCCGAATTGTCTACTTCCCGGCGGAGCTTCAAGAACAAACAAACAAATACGTTTTCACTGCCGAAACCCAAACGCCGTGGTGTACAGGCGTGTGTGCGTGTGTACGTATCGTTTGAACGATATATTTTTTTACTCCGCGAAGAGGTACCGCGGTAGCTTTTGGTAGACGGTCTCGAAGACGCTTCGTCGGTCGTCTGCAAGTCCGTTGTGTTGTTTAAAGCAGTCAAAATAAAACCGCTATCGAATAGCAAAACGTATTATTGCGCGATAACGGTACACGCGCGGTTTCCGCCGAAACTACGCAGAGCGAGCGATTCCCGAGCGGGCCCAACTCTTAAGTGATATTACTTCGTAAACGTCCAAAAAGCATTTTCATTTAATTATTTATTTCAGTTTTCGGGGAGAAAAATACAGGTCGCCGTTTGAAAATCAAAAGTTGTACGTTTGTTTGAGGTAGACGTATAGTTTTTAAAATTGTTTATAAACAACGTGCATTCAAACGGTTTAAAACGAGATTCGTTCGGAATATTGGCAGACGAGATCGTTGTGGACGAGCCACTTAATAATTTGAAAAAGTAATGCTACTTACAGCGGTTATAGGTTGTTCTACGGAATCGGTGAAATAATAATAATGAAACGAAACAAAAAAATTAAACTCTAACAATATATATATATCGTAATAAAAAGTATATACATACATCCTCACTGTCGGTTTTCCGTTTCCGAACAAACACTGGAAATCGATGAAAAAAAAACAACGAAAATTACAAATAAACTATACCGGTTTTGATTTAAAAACACGATATTGCGTATAAACCGTGTGTGTTGTGAACTGTGCGCGGTGTAGTAACATTGGGGGGGGGGGGGAGGAGCAAAAGAACCCCCCACAAATATTCACGTATTTAAGAAAAATTGAATTGAAAAAATATCAGATCAAAATTATACCGACGTTCCCGTTTTCAATGTATTTTGGGGTGTTCGTGTGGAATCGTATGTGTGGGAAAACAGTAATATCAAAACTACCTGTAGCAATAATGTTATTTTGATTTTTCAACGAAAATAGCCCGTTACTTACGTCACGTCGTCACCACGTATCGTACATTTCAAAAAGTATTCCGAACTAAAATAAAAAAATAGTTCGGTTCGAATATCGGACCAAGGAAAATCGTGCCGAATTCGTTCTCGGCCGTGTCCAGAAATTATGTTTACGTCTCGTTCAACCTTCCTACGTCGCCGAATCTCAGCATCGATCTAACCTAACCTAACAACCGTCCGAAAAACTTAACAACCAACCGTAACGAAAAAGGTTTAAACTCGTTGCACCACACGTAATAGAACACGTGTTATAAGCGAATTCGCAAAAATGTTTCTGCCGGACCCAAGGCATCGTCCTAACACGCGTGATACGTAATACGCGGCGGGTAACGTTTTTTTATGCCGACGCCGATAAGTTTTCGTTATTATATTTTTACGATTTTTTACGTTTGTTTTACGTCAACTCGACGTGTGGTCCGCCGATGGCCGCGATCGGCTTAATTCGTTACGAAAACGAAACACGTGTTGTTATTATTATTTTTGTTTTTTTTTGGAAAATATATACTTTAATATATACCGATAAATCTTGTAAGTTTCGTGCGGTCGGACGTATTATTAAATATATATATATATATTTGAGACGTATCCCACGGGATGAGATGTACACTATCGACGTAAATCCCATACGGAATGATGAAAAAAAAAAACAAATATATACGACCGATCCGCAAAAAGTTATCTATACAATTCGAACGTTTCGGTTTTTAATGTTATATAAAACATACTGCTACGATGTTATTTACGCGCGTGTACATAAATAGTATTCTCTCGACAACGTCGAACGTGTGCCGTCTTTTGTATTTGATCTCTGTCCCGTCGAAACGCGAAAAATTATCATTCCCCCGCGTCTTTCTGAAATCCCGAGAAAACGTCGTCCCGTGCGTGTTCCCGAGTTTGTCGGAATTTATCTGGGAATTTAATTTGTTTTCGTATTTCGTAAACGTTTCCGTTGCGAGACGTCTATGAATATAATATAATTTCTTATTAAGTTCATCGCGCGCGATTTCAAACACCTCTACTTTCTACAGACGTACACCTGCAGTCAAGGCTGGCCAGTTAAAAGCTATAAAGGCTAACCGTGTTTTCTTTAAACTGAATTCAGTTGATATATAGAAATATAAGTTAAATATTACTCATCGTTTTCTTCTCAAAAGTCGACTTTAAAATACAGTTTACACTATTATCATGTATACGTTATCACAATGACTATAATGTTTGACGCTATCCGTATCGTTACTAATTTAGATATTATCGTAAAAATAATAACTCGTTATATTAGTTTTTAACTAAATCAAGTTACTTAAAAAAAAAAAACCCCTACTAAGTCGACATAAAAAATATGAGTAGCCTTTAACTCGACTTAACTTACGTATTAACACGCCCGGCCTTGCCTGTAAGGATATTGAATTGTAATTGTTTTTGAAAATGTTCGAATTTACTTTTCGTTACGTTTAGAAACAAAAACAAAAAACGCCATTGTTTTGGAATTTCACTGAAATATTATATCGTCAACGATGAAATTAACGGGTTTCGATTCGCGTACATTCTGATATCATTATATTCGCGTGTCTAATAAATCATCGCAGTTTTTGGCCACGTTCCACGTCCGTGCGTAATGTTATTATGCGTTACGTTCGAAAAACGTCCCGAAAATGTGTGTTGTTATTAAAAAATAAAAATGTATATATACACATAAAAATACCCCTCTCGCGCATACTTACTTTGTATTACGCGATTACTTGCGCTATACTCAAACGTCTTGTCTGACACGTATGTATACGTGCGTTTATATGTGTATGTGTATTACGATATTAACGTACGTTTTGACTTTTACACGTGTCTGAAAATATAATGTACCGGCTCGTTCAATAGATTTATGTCGCGCGTGTTCTTGCCACGTCAAACGTTAAAACGCGTCAGCCAAGTACGAAATATATTTTTCTTCGGGTTCTCGAGATGTAAGTATGTACATATACATATATACATAATACCGCTCGCGCGTTGCACGGAGAACGCGAGGTCCGCGTACGCGTACCGGTCCAGTTGGTTTTTCTACGAATTATTTTTTAATTTTTTTAAACGTTTTGATACCCACGAATTTCGCTTTGAAGCGCCCCGTACTTGAATTTATTACGTTCGTTAATGACGCGCGCGAGTGTTCGTCACCGGAATTAATTACATAGATCTCGGAATAGACGACCTAGCTGTACACACTATATATATACACACACGCCGTAAATTATTGTACGACGGAAACTCCAAAACATTTCCAACACTTTGTAAACAAAATAACTATGTATGTTTTAAAACTCGTGTTTTTTAATTAATCGAAAAGCGACTTGGTACGTATTATCCGTTTCAATAGAAACGTGTAAACGCAATTCGTACGAACAGCGAATGACGTTCTCGGACGATCGCGCGTTAACTATTAAAAACCCGTACTGGCGTACATGACGATGTCCGTGTATATTCCGTTAGAAACGCGGTTTTTTATTATTTTTTTGACAAACACCATCAGAACTGCAAATGTCGAGAGTCCGGGATCGACGGATACGACATAACACACGTCTCGTCACGTGCACGAGACCTACCTACCGTGTGCTTCATATATACACAGTATGGTTCGGTGTCACGCGCTTGTTTGTTTGAGCGAACTCGGATTCTTAAAACGATAATTCCCGTTTTCTCAATACGCCTATCGGGAAACGGTTGTTTTTCGCCGTGTGTTTCAATCGACGTAGGCCGTTTTTAACGATTGAATGAAGTGATTCGTTGTTTTTAATTTACGCGAGTGTATTAATGAGCGCGCGGCAACGGGGTCGCCAAACATTTACATCTCGCACGTACAAATACGGCGTTATACGACGATTTCATTTCAAAATAAAAAAAAAAAAAAAAAATGCATACTTTCAAGTAATTCTCGACCGTCTAATCGTTTACGCGAATTCATAAGCAGGATCGTTATCACGGCGTTACAAATCGCGAGAGGATTTCATAAATCGAAAACGATTATTGCTGTGTTATTAATTTCATTTCAAATCCAATAATATGAAATGCGATAATTGCGTTCGAACGCGGTTTTCTGCGGTTCGATATATTATCATTATGTTAAAAAGAGAAAAGCCACGAAATGGCAATGAAATAAATCGCAATACACGTCCTAATATATATATGCGTTCTTTTGAAAATACTTCGAGACGCTCTCACACTGCGGCTACGAAAACGAGTACATAATTTATTTGTAAAAATGCTTTTTCCCGATTTCCACTAATTCGACGACGTCGTAATTTATTGTTAAAACACGTAATAGTGTTTTATTTTATAGCAATTGTTTTTTTTTCTAAATATCTTTATATCATTAAACACATATTTTCTTTATAAAAAAAAATATAAACGGACATTTTTAGATTCCGAACGCGTACTGTTCTCGTAGTGATGTGATTTTTTTTCTATTATGTTTTCTAGCCGCGAATCGTATCTAGTCGGTATTTTATTCGACACGTTCGATTCCGTTTTCCCAATAGTTTGTCGTTGGAGCGTTGAAGGAAACCGCACACGGAAAACGTTCTAGAAATCGCCAAGAAAACGAGCAAAAATCGTCAACGACCGATCCGTCTTGGACGCGAACGGTTTTTTAATTCACGGTCTGAAAACGTATTGCTGCCCGCTTAGAAACGTGATATTTTAACAATTGTTTCAAACGGGTTTTCGAACGCAACGGTTTATATCGTCTGTCTCCGTGTTCTCGCTGTTCTGGTGCATCGCGTGTTAGATCGTTAGCCTATTTGCTCTAGCCGACGGCGTTCGCGACGACTCTTTCAGTCTTTCAATCCGATTTGTGACGGGGACGCGCGTCGTGTATGAACGTGTTTTGACGCGACCCGTCGTGACGTACGCGCATTCCGCGGGAGAACTTTGCGCTCGCAAACGCGTTTTAACCTATAAATATACACGTAAATATAGGTTCGTGTATATACGATACGGAGTTTTGGGACACGTCGAGACTTGACGGACACGGCCGAGACGGGACGGCACGATTTGGCGGAATTTCAAATTCAATTTCTTCTTGACGCGTTCGACGACACTACTCACGGGCTACCACGTGATGATAAACCGTGCACTACACGTGTCGATTATACACGATATCGATCGAAATCGAAATGTCTTCGGACAATCGTGCGTTTATACGTAAATATTGTGATTGCACGATGTGTGTATCTAACACGCGTCGCTTCGAAATATACGACAGAATTAATTCGACTTAATGTCAAAAGTATGTATTGTATACCGTATAAAGGACGTAGGTCGCGTTTTTATTCTATAATAAATTACACACATATATATACACGTATACTCGTGGTATCTGCAAAGCGTGCGCGCGCGTCTATAACGTTTCGAAATAAGTTTATATTTATATGTATAAAATAATAATAACAACAAACGAAAAACCGCGATTATACTTATAGCACGGTTAATATGTACATACGCTGTGGCGTCCGGGCGCGTAAACTTCATATATACAAAAAAACAATCGATCTTTAACGTTCCATAAACGTTTTACGACTTGCGCGGTCGAACGGTCAGACGAGAAGTTCGTGGTCGTCATTTTGCAACGGATTCGTGATACGATTATTATACGATTACGTCGGACTGTTTTATCGGGGGTTTTTTTTTGTTGCGAATCACGTTTTCTCATCTATTTTCGTTCGATCGCGTGTTCGTTAAATACAAATTTTCGTCTTTCTTCCGTGCAAATGTTTTCTTTAATTCTTTTACGGATTGCCAACGCGTTATTATTTTTAAATTTTTTCGAGAAATATCACACGAAACGTTCGACGTATTTTTGAGATCGCCTCACACAGACCATCCAAAACGGTCTTTCGGTCGTGCCGTCGTGTCGTCTTAACTCGTCCTGTTTGTTTATCAACGTCTTGGAAGTATCAAATAGTGCGTGTAATATAATGAATAAATCCTTATGCTCCACTGACTTTAATGCACTATTTTTCGTCAAATAACAAACGGTTTTTTTTATTTTCACGCACCGCGATGACATACAAAACACGCGTTTTTATTCACGGTAAAAATATCGTTCGAGATGATTCGACGTACGCTTTGGGCGTGCTATACACATGCGGTCGTTTGCGAACAATCCGATTCTAAAGTCGGCGGTTTCCCGTACACCGTTTGACACAACGCCGTGGTACTTACGCGGGAAAAAAGTGTACATTGCGAGTTTTCCAACGAAGTCTCGCACGTGACGGGACCGACGACGGCGAGTCGAGCGTGCTTAAGAGCACACGGACCGACGACGGCCAGTCGATATTATTAGATCCGACGTGGTCCTCGGCACGTCTGTGCACGTCGTTCCCGGGACGGTGTTGGATCGCCGCGTGCTCTCGCGGATTTCGTATACTTTGACCGAATATCGCCGAGTTTTGGTTCGAAAACGCGCGTACCAAAAAAAAAAAACAACCCTCCTTGTCGACGAACCCGCTTTCGCTCGGCGAGTATTTTATCGTTCGTTCGTTTTTCGCACCTGACCCGTTTCCCGCTCGTAACCGTCGCGACGAATACGGTCGCACGTTCCGTATATATATAACCAGGTCACCGGTACCGGCCGAGGCGGTCTCAGATTGAGTCCCGGACGACATTCGTCCGCGGGCGTTGCGGCGTCCAAGCGGACGGGCTGTTTTATAAGGTCCGTATGACGGGAGGGCAACGGAGGCGCAAGTCGCTCGAGGCTTGTCCTTACGTGCACGGGCGTGTCTCTAAGGAGTCCGATCTGTCGGTCGGCGCCAAGTCAGTCGATTGACTTGGAAGGTGCACGGCCAGTGGACTTCGAACACAAACCTCAGGTTCTCGTTGTATTGTATGTATATAATTTTTTTTCTTAATATTTCGAACGTTTCGTCGACGCGATTTCCGCGTTCCGGGTCAGTCGCCGTCGTCTTTCCGAGTCAACGCGTATACGTCCTGTTTGGTCTTTCCCTGTAACGAAATAACGATAACGGAAATCTTCTGAACATTTACCGTACGAAAATATGTGTTGTAGACGAGACGGCGTTAGATTAATTCAATTGGAACGCGAAATTATCGGTTGTAACTGTCCGAGGGAAGCGTGTATAACGAACGTTCCGCGAGTAGGTTTTTAAAAACGGCGGATTTTCACTCGAAGATCCGCGGGAGTCGAAAACGTCGAGGAAATTCAAGTGGTCGATCACCACGCAGATCGTTTCGTTCGAAATCGGAAAACGACTGGAGCCCGTTGTGGAAGACATAAAAGTAACAAAGCAAAAAAAAAAAAAAAACAAAAGTTGCGCGAGAAGAGGAATTCAAAACGCGTATCGACTATAATGGAAACACGGGAGACCCGACGCGTAACGTTCAGAATATTTGTCCCGTTACTTTTGGTTCCGAAGAGAACTGACGATTGTAGAGTTTTTTTTTTTATATTAAAAAATAAACGGTCGTCGTAAAAAAAAAGAAAAGAAAAGCAAAACGTTCGTTCGGACGTACGCCACGGCGGCCGTCGTTACCAGTAACTTGTTGATCCACTCGTCGTACCGTACGCGACGGTGATCGGGATCGTAGGCCGTCTTCAGCGCCGCGTCGATCTCGTCGTCGTCGAACGTCTCGCCGCCGCGGAGTGCTTGTCGCACACGGTCTGCCGTCAGCGAACCTTTGTTTGCCACGTCCAACGTCTGGAACGCCTTCAGAAGTTCGTCCGCCGTCCCCGGCCGGTACCTACAACGGACGGCGTGCTATCGGTTTTATTATTATTATTATTATTATTATTATTATTATTGTGGTCGGTGAGAAAACGATTTCGTTCCCGTCGCGTACACTTTTATCTGTTTCCGCGACGAACCCGTCAATTGCGATCTTGAACTATGACGATAATAATAATAATAATGATAAAAAAGAATTTCCCGGAGAGTAATTTCATCTCGGATTTCAGAGCGAACGTTACAGTGTGTATTCGACGGTTGTTTATTACGGTTAACGAATAAACGATAAACATCGACCAAAATCGTAATGTCTAGAGACTCGTGCCGAGCTCCTTAAAGAATACGAAAATCGTACGAAACGAATTTTTCCGGAAAACAGTCCGGATTGTTTTTGTATATGCACTATAAGGTACGCTACCGGGGAAAATGGAAAAACGCGTCAACAAATAAAGTACCGGCTGTTATAATAATACGCTATTGTGTAACGCTGGTCATAATCATTCATCTCCTTCGCGAAAAAAGTGTTCGCGGAAATAAATAAAACTAAAACCATTATAATCCGTTCCCTTCGCTTCACTCGGGATCCGACGAGAAGACCGAAACACGTCGTAACCAACGAAAATTCAGTTTCATCAATTCTTTGATGTACGCGCAACGTCGCGGTTTAAAAAAAAAAAACAATATTTTCAATTCGAATTCGCTGGCGTATCCGAGTCTCGGCGTAGACGTGACGTATTATTATTATTCGTCACGAAACCATTCGATTTTCGAACCGAACACGAGATTTCTATACCCTTGAATGTTTTTAATCGATTTTAATATCCATCGAACTTTTTATGTTAAAGTTCGGGTTTTGAATTGAATCGAATCTAGTTCGGTTCGACCTCGAGCTTCGTGACGTCATCGATCATTATGTATTAGCGACATGATATCGCGCCACTGAAGTTTGGCCGGGGGAATTATACCTTACTGGACATAACGAACGACAATCGCTGTGCGTATGACAGCAATGTTCCCGAGGGGTGTTGTGGGGTTAGGTCGGAACCCTGACATTGCCGCTGAAGTCCAGACGACTTCAAGCGACACTGTACTGCCGAACCACAACGAGTGGCCTCGTCGCGATTCGATCGTATTACGTTCAAACATTACAAACGAAAACGATTAAATCGAATGTACCTCAACGCTCTGATTTGCTTTTCCATGTGCGTAGCGAACACGTCCAGCGATATGGTTTCCGGATTCTTATCGTTCACCACGTTGTTTTCAAATTCCTTTAGTTCCTTTTCGCTTGGGACGCAACCTGTGCGGTGCGGAATAGAAACGAGTGCATTATTTTCCGTGGGAAACGTTTTTGTTTTTTCGAATGAAGCGTCGGTCGTACGTAATCACGTTCAATTATTTATATTTTCGTACGGCCACTCGCGACCGTCGTGGCGGACACGACGAACGTTTTTGACAGATAAATCCCAAACAAGTACGCGCACGTACGGCAGACGCGGTTTGTATTTCACGCATAAAAACACTGATAACCATATGAAAACCGAAAAATTTCATTAGGACGAAGAAAGAATTATATTTCGGCGGAAACGTTAGAATTAAATTAACTTAACGGAACGCAATGACACGATCGTTTAAAAATACGCTTTATATGTTTTTACTACATATTTTTTATAGATGAAATAAGCCCGAAAAGGATATAAAAAAATCGTATTTAGTTTCGTCGTTTTAGATAGCGTAATTTGCGTTCGAGTGACGACGACACAATATCATTGAGACGACCAATTAACAATAAAGATAAAAGTGTTTTATTTGTTTTGTTTCGAAAACTTTTCTCGCTCGCCGTTAAACTTTTTTCTATCTACACCCATTTATCATATACGGGCGAGCGCGTCGCGGTCGTTATGCTTAACGTTATCCTTAACATGTCCGTTGTATTTAAAAAACAAAAAAACGATTTTTTTCACAAAAAAAAAAAAAAATGAAAAAACAATTGAAGCGATCTCGCGAGTCGAATACGTTTGTGATTTTCTTCGCGGGCCGTTCGTAATGTATCCTTCCGTCGGACGGACACCTCGGAATTCGTTCAATAACCGTCACGGTCGGTTCCTATACGAACGTAAAGTTTCTCGTCACGCTATATATTATATAATTAATTATTATAATGCATATATATATATATAAATACAAAACTCGAAACCGAAGCAACTCGACAAAACGGTTTTATCCATTATTCACGACCGTGATAAAACGTATTATCAATTATTTCGCCGCGGCTTTGAACATCCGTCCCCGTCGTCGTCAATTGTGCGTCGAAAAGCGGCAGTCGGACGATTGTGTTTTGATTCGTATCGTTTCGGAAACGGAACGTTCGCGATTCACAAAAACCGACCGCGACGCGATGTCGGCGAGAAGCGGACTCGTATAAATTGTACGAGTGTCGTCCGCGCGCGATCGCGAGACGCCGACGGCGGTCAAAAAGGGGTCGGGAAGTGTGGGGATGGGGTAAGAGACGTGTCTAACCCCTCATGACCTTTTCGTTATTGCGTATTAGTTTCGTCGACGGTATGCCGTTCGTTACGTATTCGTCAGTAATAAAAAGGGGCCCCGCGTTCGCCCCCGTCGCAGATGAAGTGTTTAATGAATTGGCAAAAATAAATAAATAGATTTAATGATAATCAAAACGATGATTTATGTTTTCAACGATCGAAGTTCACGTTGAAAGATCGGCCTCGACCGAATCATTTCACGGTCTCTCGTGCCGGAGAAAACGGAATCGCGCGATTTCAAACGCGAAATAAGCGCGCGCAGGTTGACGGAAATCGATTTTTCTTGTAACGGATTCTCGAGGCGCGATCGGCGTTTCACCCGAAAGTGTCGAAACAAATATTTGGGTTCACTCGAAATGTCGACCGCGATAATCAACACGGTATTTATAAAAAAGAAACACGTCCCCCCTTTGAAATTCCATTTTTGCGCGAAGAAACTACTGGCACTGTATACTACGAATGTCTTTCCACACACCGCCGCCGACGGTGCGTATCGAAAAGCGAAGAATATTATACTCGACCGATTTTTCGGAACAATAGCCGCGCTGTACAGTACAATACGGTCTCGATCTCAAAATAAACGAATTGTTTTCGGGAGCTGCTAAAAATAGGCGTGTGTTGTTAATGACACGCGCGCGGCGGTAAAATTTCATCAGCGCGCGCGCGTTTTTGTCACAATGAACGATCTGTTTTCCGGTCGGATCGATTGTTCTATAAGAACGCCGTGACAACGTCTTGTTACGAACTGTGTACGGCTACGTTTTGAGAATCCGCTACCGTTTTCATTGTGTATTTAAACGTGCATTTCTCCTATATTTTTTCTTTTCGAAAACACGTATTTTTACGAGCGGAGAATGCGACGCAAACGCGAATAAACAAACTCCCATCGCGAAAACTGTCAACGGCTTCCGACGCGAGAATAATACAAATTCATTATATATGTTTTATTATCGAATCGGATTTTTTAAAACGATCGTGTACGTTTATTTACTTTTCATTTAAGCGCTTTCCGAAATTTTGTTTTTCCTCCCCGAATACGTACTACATGTATACGTTATGCGTTGCCGTTCAAAGTGTTTACGGGAAATGACCGATTGAAAAACCATTTAATTTAAAAACGCGCAAATACTCCTCCAAGTATAGTGAATATTTACTTTTTTTATATATATTTTTTCGAAGAAAAAAAATTTCCTTTAAATATGTATCGATTTTGTGATTTTTTTTTTTCTGTTTGAAGAATAAACGGATTTATAATATACAAACGTATAACACCAAAGTTTTGTTCCGGTTTGATGCAACGGATTTATCTCATAAGTCAAGGTGTTTTTGTTTATTTTCTTTTATTAGAAAGTTTCGATGCTTGTTTTACGTTTTATTAGTTTTGACGTTGAGACTGTCATGAATATTTTTCGTAACGTCTACACGTTCACTACATTGAACGATCGATCGTCGATACGTATTTATAAATGCACACGATGCACATCTAAGGAATTCATATTTTTGTTTTGTTTTAAAACTTAGAGTTACACGTGAACATACAATAAAACCGTATGACTGTTTCGAACTGCAATGAACGGTATGAATTATTGAATCCGATAGACTATGTACGCGCATACCTAAATGGCGAATGACTTTGCCGAGATCTTTGACTTCGATGAGTTTCGTCCCACGCTTAGCAGCGAGCAACATGAACGATTGCGCGATCGCTTTTTGAACATCGTTTTTATATTCTGAAACGTTTCGATAAACACATTCAAGCATAAATCTTTTTGTAAGAGAAAAAAAATACATTTTATGTTCACACAAACAACGAGCACTGCTAGACGTATATATAATATTCGAAACCTAATTTGAAATCACCGACGGCCAAACAGCTGTTCGTCTCCAACTGGACGATAATTAAAAACGTTAAAAGTCATAACCGATTTTTTTTGTTTCTATTGATTTAGGAATCAAATGACGGATTGGATAAAAAATTGTATATATATATGTATATGTAATTTTATACACTTTTCGTACGCACGCGAATCTGATAAATTGTAATCGATAGCTACGGAGTACACATTAAACAATAAATCTACTCTTTTACCGTTTCGTCTTTTTCGTTTGGAAAAAAAAAACGAACACGATAGGTTAAGAACTTTTCCGTCCGTTTTCTTTTTTTTTACGGTCGAAACTTGAAACCAGCGAAACACTCGATCTATTGTTTATTTTTATTTGTTTATTTTTTTTATATTTTACGTATTACCGTGTCGAATCATCGAGAATTTCGGTTGACGACACGTCCGTGCGAATTCGCGGAGATGAAAAACATTCGATCGTTTGGAACACTTTATGAGGACCACTAGATGTAGTATAACATTAGCCTATTGTTTTTACGTAAACGTTTATACGCCGTCGCGCACTCCGTCCGCGTAATCGCTCGTGAACACAACTTGCGACGAACGCGCGCTAATAATGTTTACCGTACGCCGTACGGCCGTCGTTCCCGCCGTCGTTGTGCGTCTCGTTCGCGTACATTTCGGTAACGTTGGTTTAAAACGAATTTAGATCGGTATGAAAAAAAAAAAAAATAGACAAACAACCGCGTAGAAACGCAATTCATGCGTTCGCGTGTTGATCGTAGAAAAATAATAAGACACACGTGTCGTTTATTCGAGCCAATTCCGTAGCGAAACGGAAATCGAACGGACCGAGTTCCGAAAACGACACGATCGACGTTTCATATCATATCGTTCGTGTAACAACCGTAACGGGACGTAGACGTTCGGTGGCGTATTTAGAAGGGGAAAAAAAATGTTCGGGGGAGGGGCGGCTGAGACGTCGAGTAAAATATGAGTTATTACTTATGTCTGACCCCGGGATTAGACGTCAGAAATCGGTCGAACCTCTCTCCAACTCCGCAGGATATTTTATAAAAACAAAAATCTATAAAATCGGTATAAACATCTACCATACACTCGTTTTAAAAAATGTTCTTCAAACGACCTGATAAACACGTGCCCGGCGTCGATAGAACACGAACTGTTCTCCTCGCGGCGCGTCTTATGACAACGAAATGCAAAACGAATCTTGTTTTTTCCCGACAACGAACGTATCCGGTACGTGTCCGCCGGTTCCCAGCACGTGTTTTATTATTATCGCAATCGACTCGTATCGACGGAATGTGTATTCGCACGTTTGTGCGCGGTATCGATGAATCGAGATCCGAAATTGATTTCGACCAACACGTTTAAACGTTGCGTGAGGTGTACGCACTCTCGTGTTGTGCGTCGACGACGTTAAAAATAGCGTGCACCCACCACGCCAATGGTCGTCACGACAATACACGAGGTCCGTTCAAAAAAGTACCGGGGTGTTTTACGTTTAATAATCACAAAAATGAAGTCGCACGTTGTTCAAAGACATCTCCATCGAGATACCCGACTCCCGACGATATGTGCAGTGGTCCCAGCCAGTCTTGCCGTTTCTCGAAAGTCTTCTTCGGAAGACTGTTCCAAAGTTAAGGCTTTGAGTTCTGTTGCCGCGTTCGTTTTAATTTCCCCCTACATCTTGAAACCGTTGTCCTCTAAGCGCAGATTCGAGTCCCGGGAAAAGAAAAAAAAAATTCACACAGGGCCAGGAGAATAGTGAGGGACCACGGGTATTTAAAATCGTCGTTTCCGGATGTCGACGGTCTTCCGGAACGTGGACCATCTTCAGTTGACTGCCCGACCACCACCGGGAACGACTTAATGAATCGTCCCCGAAAGCAGTTTCAACCATTGCGTACGTTTCCCCGATTGCATTTTCACCGGGTTCGAAACAAAACTCGTGACGCGCACACGTTGTTCGTCGATTTCGGACGTGTGTGGAAAACGGCCAACGAAATAAACCGACTCGATTCAATCACGCGTGTCACGTTGAACTGAGACAAGATAGCGACTTCGGGTTTCGCGTAAAACGTTCACCGACACGTGGGGAATAATATCTATTTATAATTTAAAACGTCATCGCCGTATAGATTAGTCGTCATAGCATTTGTCCTGGTATGTTTCGAACATGCATATATTTCGACACCATATTTGTCGTTCGTATGGCGAGAACTTGGTAAGCCGTCGTAAAAACGTCTTCATTCGCTTTTCGCTTTCGCGTGGTAAACACGGTCGTTTTCATAAAAGCGTAAATATTTATAGGCGTGTGTTGTGTGCACAGTATCAGAGTTGAAACGAGATTTCCAATAAAAACGTCGCGGACGGTTTTGAAAAAACCGTTTTATATTCTGTATTGTGCCGTCATTGATCACCGCTATGTTATTCTCCAAAACTCGACGCTTGTCAGTAGATTTGCGTTTATTCGTCGGCCACACTCGTGTACGTTCGATGTTTTCATCATCAGCTACTAGGTGGTATCTGAAAATCATTTGTATTACGTTTTTTTCTCTGGAAAATCGTTTGCGCGTTCCGTTCTGAATTCGCTCATACTTTCAAACGCATTTGCCCTTCTCGGCCGTCCGTCCGTCCGTTTACGAGTGTATCGATTTGAAATTGTTCGAATTCATGTTTTCATGAGAAAAATTCTCGAACGGTTAAACGTCCCGTTTGTAATGGCTGTTCCGGAACACAGACGTGTACGACCGTAATGACGGCACGGGCCGCAACACCCAATCCCGCCGGACTACGCGAAAACCGATTCCTGTACGACCGCATTTTTAAGTACGTTTCGCGTATTGATTTCGGTCCCGCGAGTGATAGCGCGGAAAAACAATAACGATAGGGTGGCCGATCAAACGTTCGCGTGCGTTTCTTCGGGTTCGACGGTTCGTCGAGGATCAAGTCCGTATACATTTGTTACCGTCGCCGGATGAAAACGTGTTCGGCGTCGTTTTCAAAATCCCGATTTTCGTCGTCAACGAAAACGAATGCATACACACGCGAATCCCGTACGCGCGCCACAGTAAATAATTGAAAATATATTCGCCACAGCATTTTATATAACTGTCGGATGGCTTTTTTTTTTAACGAACTGATGGAATACCTTTGAAAAACTTTCCTGGCCACCCCGGACTAAACGGAGGATTACGGTAAACGGAAGCGCGTGTCCCGTTACAATAAAGCTCCGTGCCTGTACGGAGAATTTCAATTTAAATTATTTTGCGTGAACTTGCTGCGCGCGTGACACAAATTAACTCCGCGTTTCTCTCGCTTACGCCTCACTCTCCTTCGGACCGTGTGTTTGTTTGTTTTTTCTATCCGTTTTTAACGTCGCCCAGGCGTGAAGGGAGGAGTCCGCTATCGGAATATTCGGTTTCAAAACACTGTGCCTGGACGGAGTTCAAAGTAAATTTTTTAAATTGATAATTAATAGGTTACCTGCGAGGGAAGAAACACACGACGCTAATGACGCTGTATAGTATTTTTGCACTCGCCGTAAAAAAAAAAGAAGAAAAAAAAATACAACGCGAACGATATACGTGTAGTGGTTGTAGCGTTGTGATCGATAAACGGGTGGCTGATTTTTTACCGATTTTTTTTCTCTTTTATAGTAACGTTTTAAAAATTGTTTTTAAGAATTGTTCGTATTGACGACAATTAACATTTACGTAATAATGAAATAAGATTAATAACGAGTTGTTTTTTTGTATGTACGTGTTGAAAACGACAGCGGGGCTCGTTTGTTATTCGTACAAATAATTTATAATTACCGAACGCTCGACGGTCATGGTGCAAACATTTAAACAATTATAATATTACATTTAATTAGTGCGAGTTGCTCGAGGAACAAAAAAAAAAAACAAATACGAAACGCCACGTACGTACTAATAAATCGATATGATGTTTTTACAACGATTGGTTTTTTTAAGTATTCGTGTTGGTATTTCGAAAAAATCTTTTTTCCACGCGTTATTCAATACCGATTTAATTTTGTCAAACGGTCTGTTTTGACAAAACGGGCTTAAAATACACTGCGAGGAGGAGACGGCACGCGGCTTAGCAGACATTATTGACAGGCGCGTTAGACAAAAAAACAAAAACAATTATTTTTAAACGAAGTGTTGTTTTTTTTTTTTTTATTTTTTTTTTTTTCGTTACGCGCAACTCTTGTTCAACGTAAATCGCCGCGGAAACCCTGTTACTGTTTTTTTTCAGACGGATTATCTACTTACGCTTTAATTAATTCTGAATTCTGATTGTGTCCGAACAATTTTCTTGACGGGCTCTCGTCAAACATTGCAGTTTGTGTCGTGTGTGTGTGTGTGTGTGTTCAAAAACGACCACCTGTCGTTTTCATCCACATTAGCGTTGGAAACCCGTTCTTTGTTTTTCTCGCCGTAATGCCGTAAAGAGATTTACAATTCCGACGGAGCTTTCAACCGATCGAAATTAAACCTATAAATATATATATATATATATGTACATTTAATACTACGTATTTTATAGATACACGTAACCGGGGTCGGGTCGCAATGTTTGTGCACTCTGAGATAATTAAATATGTGTGCACTCGGGAAACAGCATAATACAGACGTACACACACACACACAACTGCGTTAACGGTTGTGGCTGTCTTCTCGACGTGCACACGTCTTCTTCCCTTTTACGTCAGCCGTCTACTGGCCCGGCCCCGATATCGAACTGTCGACAAAAACAATACACCGGCGCACTCGACAACATGTACGCGCTGTTTATTAAGGGGCCGCAACACTCATATTTATGTGTGCATTATTAGGACCTTCCGCACTTCCGCGTGTTCAACGTGTTAATCAAGTACGATTTTAACGTTTGAAACGTAAATGAATTCGTTGACGTGTCTACTTAGCGTCTACCGGATGATTTGCTGAAATACTGATTGAAAAATTAACTATTAATTGTGTTTAGGTTTTTGGTTTTACACGTTTTTCAACGGCTATAAAATCGATATTTCGTAAAATCATCCGACCAACGCATAGTTTAACGTCTCCTCATTGATTTTTATTCGGAAGTATTTCTCATCAGAATTGTTCTAAGAGGCATACTGAAGGACGTGCGGATATATGTTTTCACGAAATCGAAAGACTACTGACTTACAAACTTACAATTCCTAATAAAAATTCTGTTAAATATACTTGTAACATTACTAGCGACCACTGAATCAGCAGAACGAAATTTTTCATCTCTACGGCGAATAAAAACATGGATGCGAACAAGGATATCGGACGATCGATCGAATTGAACTGTCTTTGTTACACGAATCATCACGCACAATTTTTGTGCAATATTCGTCCCCATCCATCTCCCCGTAATATAAATCTGAATCCGCACCTGCTCCCGACCGCGTTCCTCGTCGTCGACTTGCTGTCCGAATATCATGACGGCTGTACACAAAGTCCCCAGCCACCACCCCCCCCCCCCAATGTTCGGCCGACAGTGTTTCTCTTTTCGTCGTACCTCTCTGCGTAACGCTGCTACGGTGTTCGTCGGTGAATTATTCACCTCGGACTCTGTCGCGACGCTGGCCGTTCGGGTTTTGCGTTTATCTCGCACGCGCGATAATAAAATGAAACGCCGCCGATATGACGATAATACGTATTACTTGGGGGGGGGGAGGGAAGGGGGAGGGAATACGACGCGCAAGGTAATATGTTTTCGCGTCGGTTCGAGAAAAACGAAAAACGTCTGAAAACAAAAACGACGGGCGCGGAGACGGATCGACGAACGGCCCACGCCGTTACCGCCTCCTGCTATTTTTTTTAAATTAACGACTTGTTTCCTTTTTGAACGTCAAATTATTTTCAGTTTTTTTTTTTCATTACGTGTGTTAAAATAATCGATTATTGTTTCTACTGATCCCGCCCGAAACAGTCGCGGCTGTACTCAAACCATGTCCGTGGAAACAACTTCATAGGACGGCTGTGGATTTATAAATTTTAGTTTTTATTCCGAGAGTATAGCCAAAAAAAAAATTTAAAGTGGACATTTTTCGATGGCCTCCCCCACGCCCCCGAAATATTTTTCTGCTTGCGGCCTTGGCTGCACGAGACGTTTACCGTGTTCGTCGTAACGTTATGTTAAAGTAGTCGCGCGATCGTGTTACGCGCTCGCGTCAACCACACCGCGTCCGAGTCGGATTACTTCGCTTAACTATTTTACACACACACACACACGTGTGTATATATAGACTACGGTGTTGGTCTTAGCGAGTAGAACGCGTGCACATAATACCTGTGTGCGCGTATTGTTTAAATAGTGTGACGCGCTAAGCTTTCGACGACGGATCGATTGCACAAATACGCGACGCCGATGAACGTACGTGTGCAAGGCCGTAGCGGGAACACATTTTCGGCTGGGGGGTGGGGGGGGGGTTAAAACCGAATCGTATATTTTCAACCGCTAGATTTAAATATTAGATTACGTTGCGTACGATAAAATGGTGTCTAAATGCGCGGGTCAACGTGTGGCGTGTGAACAGTGTTGCGTCCGCCTTAATAATTTAGTACGAAAAATTCAATTTATCATAACTATTAAATAGCTTGAACCCCCGAATACGGGCTTGTATGTGTGTTTACGCGTGCGCGCGTTGGACTCGAAGAGTTTAAAAAAAACCGTGTTCGTGTTGTACCGCCGGAGAGACGTCGTCGTCGTGGATTTCGTAGTCCGCGTCACGGGAATTACGACGTGTGAACTCCCGTGTAAATCTCTGTCGACATCCGCGGTTCCCTGACGGTTTCCATAGCTCCCGGTTTCGGAAAAAACGCGACCCGTTCGGACGACCAAACGATATATCTCGCGACTAAACCACCGAGTCCTCCGCAGACCGTAACGTCCTTCCGTCGATCGTTGCGACGAATGTTATACGCGGCGTGTGGCGTGACGAAATGAGAAACACGGCCGACGAACACGCGTTGTTTAATTCTGACGTCGGAAAAGAAGGAGAACCGGGACGTCAGAAAACACGCGGACGTATTTTAAGTCGAGTCGGCGGTTGTTGTTGATTTTTTCATAATTCGTAGAGTTCCTTTTTTTTTGGTTAGAACGAAGAGAATAATAACTGCGGCCGGCGTGCGTTCGGACGACCTAACGACGGGAACACTAACGACGTCTCGGGCACGCAAGATATTATTCGCGGCACGGGACGATCCGTGTACACGTAGGGGAGATTATGCACGTCACGTACGTCGCGTGAAAAGATAACGCGGCGGCGTGTGCGAAATCGCGAAAAAGCGCGCACGCCACGACCGCGTTTTTACACGGCGTGGGTGTGGGATACGTCGTCGCCGCACAAAAGGACGCGAGAACGAAGGCCTTAAGACGTATATTTTTCTGCACGCGCGAACACTAAGTGGCACAGTAACTGTCGTCTTCGCACGTACGCACGACGTGCTAATCCTTCTAGCGAACGCAAAACCAACCGACTACGGTCGTTGCGAAACGTGTGCACGACGCTGCCCGTTCCCAATCGAACGTTTAACGATACGTATTTGGAAGGTCGGGGGGGTTTAATAGTTATGATACGTTTTTCAAAGTGAATTCTTAAGGTTAAACACGCATAAATTTTATCGCGCACAACGTAATCTAGTAGTTGAAAATACACGCCCGTTTACGGCGTTGCGCGCGTCTAAGAACCGAATACGATCCGTAAAAGATTCACGCGTCGTTCGTTTTTGGTCTCGCGCGCGGCGACGGCCGAGAATAACGCGTTCCGTACGTAGAGGTTAGGGGGATTGATGACGTGTCGCGAGTCCGAAAAGAGACTGTCCGTCGGTCGTTTTATTTACTAAGTTGTTTTATTTACTTGTATTTTTCGTTGCGGAATATTGTCGTTATATATATACATCACGACGGACGGCCCGTTTCGTTGGCGTGTGCCGCGCGCCCGACCGTTTGATTGATGCGCTGCCGAGACCGTAACGTTACCGTCCGACCGCCGAAAAATCGAAACGTGTTGGCCGTGTACGCGCGCGTGATCGATCGATCGCGCCGGTCTCCGTTAATCGTTATCGCGGACGTCGATTCCTCGTCGCCGTAGTGGAAACGTCCACTTCCGACCGGCACCCGTCCTTCCGTTTCACGGTGTCTCCTGGGTCTGAACTCGTCCGTCGACCGGGCAGACAATCGGGTTCGAATATTGTCGTCTTACTTTGTGCCGTGCTCTTCTTTAATTTTCCCCGACGGCGTTTGATTTTGGCGCGTTCAATCTTTGTCGACCTTCTGAAATGCGTGTTTCGGCGTAGTCGCCGAACATTCTCTGTGCCGCCGGGTAAATATAAATGTATAGGGACTGTCCCCGAGCCGACGTGCGTACGTAGCAATGTAAATCGGGCGACGCACAAAAAATGGTGCGGACACGGATGACATATTGGTTCACGTCGTCTGGCCCGGCGCGTGTATAAACGGCAAATGACCCGTTCACGGCGTGTGCGTGCGGGTACACGACAGTCCCTAGACGCGGCGAAATCGCTGGTAACGGTGGGGGTAGGGGGGTGGCTATTGGTCGTAACAGAAACATTACGCGCGTGCGCAACCAATCTCGTGTAAAACCGGTGGGGACAGAGCGGAACGGGTCTGCTAGCGGCTAATCTCGCGAAAAAGTATCGTCACGAGCCCCGACCGTGACGCGTTACGGCCGAAATTACAAACGAACACATGATACGACCTCCTGTCCAATCCGGACGGTGTTTGCGGACGACGCGCTCGCTGAAAAACGAATCGTTTCGTTATCGGACGGGACGTATACTAAAAACGGAGCGTTTGATTTCGGAAATCCAAAAACGAGCGGTATTATGGAACGAATTGCATAGGCGTTATAAAGATAGGAACTATCACGCGATAAGACGTGGAATGAAGTCGCAATAAAAACTACAACGAATAGCAAGTGTATTATAATTTTTAAATGTAATAAACACAACATATTGTACAGAATTGTTCTCGTAAATTACAATGCTAGTACGATTTGATGTATGCGCGTGTCTTACAATGTACAATATAATTGTATAAATTATAACGCGTCGGACGCAATTATACGTTGGACACGGCGTTAGTATTTTTTTTTTTTATCTCCTACCCTCTGTAAAGAAGTTCGACTTGAATAAAAAAAAAAACACCCGGTTCCCCCGGTGCATTCCGAGTTTCAAACTCCGGTAAAGTAGCGTGCCGTTTCATTCCTAAAACAAAAACAAAAAAAAAATGGATATTGTTACCTGTTTACGATTCCGTAAGTTTTGGTTATTGCGAGTAATTCGTGTACACGATACGTCAAATCGAACGTTCTTTAAAGACGATTGCGACTTTCGGATTTCCCGTTTAGAGTTCGGCCGAATCATCTTGTCGGTCACGTTCCGTCGATCGTATTTTAAAAACGGGGCGTGCGCATTGTATTATTTAAATAATAAATAAATAAAAGTTAACTGCACAGTTCATTCGATTCAAACGTTGTGCTCGGTCGAGACTGCCGGTGGTCGGCGATTATCACTTAACGTTACGCGTACAATACGCACGCACCACACACGCAATCGTTTGTAGATCCCGAAAAATTACTCCAGAAAAATGAGTAGTTGGCGTAAACGAAGTCGATTCTGTCGCGTTTCATCGTACACGCTGCTTGTCGATCGTCACTGTTGATTTAAATTATGGCCATTTGACACCGATTGTCACTGATATCCCGTCTGCCTTGACCGTCGGAGTGCTCCGTGTAACGTCGTCCGGTCTTTCACGAAAATCATATTGTTCGCGTCGTGTGTAATTGTATTGTGTATTATAGAATGCGAACACGACGAAACTCTCGTCCCTTTGCTCGACGGAAACGCGAGATTCTCCGAGAGCTCTCATGCGCGTATTTAAAATAAATATCGATTTGTCGTTGGTCAACGGGCCGTGTTCTTCGGATATTTTACGTCCCGAGGCGGCAACATATTTTAGCCATTTTTTTTGTTATTTTTAACAAAATTTTCCCGGATCTCGAATAAAAAATTTGACCCGTGCGAAACTGTCTCTCTACGTAACCTATACGTGAAATAATCTGTTTTGGGAAAAAATCCAAGGTTACATTTCTCATCAACACGGATCACTCGTGTTGTACGCCGCGACAACGTCGTACTTAACGATTGAATACGTCCCATAATACGACTGGCGAAGCATAACGATTGTCGGTTGTTCGTTGAGTATACGAGTCGTGTGTGGGACCCCCCGGGGCTTAACAACGTCGTTAAAATATATAAATTGTTTGTCTAGTTACGGCAATCACGCTATGATTTTTTTATAGAAAAAAATTTCCGCCCCCGGGCAACAACGGACACTTGCCTCTCACCAAATACGGTCGCCTGTCGACGTGGTACGTAGACGGTAAATTGAAACGTCAAAAACGTCCGATTCTCGCGGTATAATTCGGAGACCGGGCTCGTCGGAGACGGGGCCCGCGGCACAGGTATGACGTATTGTTGGTGGTAGAAATTGTTCTCGACGGGGTTTCCGTCGGAGATCTCACCTCCGGGGGCAATCGATGTGTTTTCCCGCGCGGCCCGGTATTAATCCCTGTACGCGTGTGTGTATGCGCGCGCGCAGGGTCGAAAAGGTCCCCCCGGTCAAGTTTAAATGCGTTATTAATGTCGTGGTGACGGATTAATTCCGCGAGGTCTCGGCGTGAGAGAGGATACGTTTTACGGCGGACGGCGACGGCGGCGGGCGACGACACGCACATAAAATTATCGATTTCGTTTCGGCGCCCGTGCGCCGCGCGACAACACGATTTCCAACGACGATAAAACATTGGCGTCGCACTCCGCCGCCCTCTCGGACGTCACCTCGAACAGCGTTTCCCGTACGCCGTTAGGTTGGGTACGGACGCGCGCGCAGCAATGGCGACTCGAGACGGTTTCGGGAACGTCCGCAAGACAAAGACAAAGAGTCTATTCCGGAGGACCGCGCGTCTCCGACGTCGGGTTTGGCATTTCGCAGCGAGCTCGTTTCGAACGTTCTGCACGCGTCGCGTGCGAATTACCACGAACAATACATTAGCCAACGTTCACGTCGGTCTTAATCAAGGGGGGGGAGGCGGATTTAAAATGTTAACCCTCTCCCCCAAGTGTATACCTCGAATTATAGAACATCGGGCATTGGATCCACTGATCTAACCGAAACAGACAAATTTATTAATGTATTATGCATAAATGTGTCGTGTACCATTGATAACAACGTTTTTTTGGAAATTGTGTTAGTGTAGATGACTGGACGTTAACCAACCCATTTGGATACTTATACTGTTGTATTTAAAATATAGATAATTTGAATCAAGCAACGATATATATTTTTAATAATTAAGAATAGTAATTAAATTAAAATATGCTCGAGAACTTGTGACTATAGACATAAAAAAATAATAATAATTAAATAATTATTTGTATACATGGGTACGTATTGTATGTAAAAAGAGTCCGGGGGGACGATCGCCCTCCCCCTCCTAAAAACCGCCACTGGTCGTAATATTGTACAACGTAAATAATATTATACTAACGTGAATTTTTTCGCATTTCTAAACCATTTCTGTTTTCAATGAAATATATATATATATATATACGTCGTGGTATAATTTTAAGAGGATCGCACGTTTTCACTAACGAGTATATTGTCTGTTGTCGTTGCAAACGACGCAGTAAATTGACGCGAGCACATCTAACCACACGCACGTGTCAACGGTTTGAAAGAAATTTAGGTCGTTTCGAGCGCGCCGGTTTTAGACCCAAGAGCCGGACGAAAATTCAACCGTACGAGGAATGAATGAGAATTTAATTCTGATCGAAAAAATCAAAAAAATCTGAGCTCGTCGGTCTGTCTTTTCTAGGTCGGTGGCAGTAGATTTTCGATATTTTTTTCAAAATGAAATCCCCGGTCCATTTGACGAAAAGGCGGAATTTTCGTCTGGCTATTATTTTTGGATGCAAAACGGCGCAACAAACGCACGTGGTTTCCGATGCCCTTCGCGCCGCGGTTTAGTATTTAGTTCGGTATCCCATTTCGTCGCCGGGAATTTCATTTGGTCCCGAATTTATTTTTATCTCGTAACACGATCACGATGGTACCGTGTGAGATGATTATGTTTATGATGGTGTCACCACCACACACATTCTTCTGACGTACGTATTGGAAACGATTTAATTCGTAAGATATATATATATATATTAGACGTAACGTACGTATGTTTTGAATGACGAATGTTTGTGCGTTTTATATTCTTGTTGACGTATATTCCAGATTGATTTAGTAACGATGTAATAATAATGCATTGTAAGATAAATTCGGTGAAATGAGAACGCGCGCGACGAGACGGACGACGTACTTTGAAACACTAGTGTCCGAATAAAACAAATACGGGATTTACGTCACTGGATACAATAATATTTGCCCACCGTCGCGTTAACCGCGTTACGGTGACCGTTAAGTGTTAATCAATCGAGGGCGGAAAGAAAATTCATGATCAATCGTCAAACGCCGTTATTGCCACACCCTCGTCGTTTTTACGGAAAAAATAAAAAAACGAGAAAAAAGAACATATCATAATTGATGATCCATATATCTGTCCTGTACAGAGAAACAAAGTAATACGCAATACGCCGAGCGAATAAAGCATGCCGAGAAAACGTATCCAAGCCATCCCGGCAAACTATTATAAGACGAGTAACATTTGAACATATCGCGTTATGAATGAGATTTCCTTGTGTTCAATCGGCGTTATCACGTTTACCGTCGTTTTTTTTTGTTTGATTTATATATGCATCGTTATTTATTGTTTATCGAGATAACAAAATAATGCATTTTATTAATTATAATCAATTTTTAACGGTGTCGTATATACAAACACAATGAAACTATTGTGCGCAAAATTTAATTTTCTATAATATATATAGACCGCGCCGTAGTGCGGTCTTCTTTAATAGTTTATCAATAAATATTTATTAGATTAAAAAAAAAAAAAGGGTAGAGTAAAGGTTTTTTTTATTTTTATTTTGTGGAAATAATGAGAAAATTCAATATAGTTTTTCGTCCCCAAAAACTATTCGCCGAAGGTGAAAATTGTAATAAAATAAAGGTTTTATTATCTAACGTCCGAGAAAGACTTAAGTAAAAAAAAAAAAAAAAAAAAATCAATAAATCTATACAATATATTAACGTTCGGGGCGGGCCTTATTGTTTCGGTGTACCGTGTGGAAACGTTAAAATCCATTTCGCGCACGTCGACGAGTTGCCGTGGTGTACTAACTAGGATTTTCGCGTCCCCGGGCATGTTCGATTGACGGCCGCCGCCTCTGAACATCAAAATAAACTGTGTTACAACGTTAAGATAACAACAACAACAAAATCGACGAAAACCGATTAATAAATAGCGCGTATTTTTTTCCAATACTCGTCGTAACAAACCGGCGATAAAACAATTTTCAATTGATTTTTTATTTTTTTGTCGCTGCCCCGAAAAACCGTCGAACAACGTCGTTACCTAACCGAGTCCGTGGACCGTCGGCCGAGCGTGTGTGCCTGCCGTGCCCGTCTGTGCTGTAGTTTTGTGAAGCGGACACGTGTCGTGTTTTTGGTGGACGAACGCGCGCCGCTGTTCACGTACTTTGCAAAACCCTTTCGCGCCGAACCAGTCGGCGAAAACACCGATGTCTCGTCGATCGCGCCGGAGACCCCCTGAACCCCCTCGCGTATATGTTTCCCGTATTTTTCCCCCCGTCGTCGTACCGACGTGCACGGACTTACACGATACGAGTTCACGAAAAACCGTTCGGCGCGCGTGTTTTTTGGACGCGAACGTCCGACGTAGGACGATGTTGACATGGTGGTGGATCGTGTGAGCCCGCGGGGTCGTCCTCCGCTTTACAACCGCGTCGTTGTCGTCCGACAGTTTTTTTTAACAATATTTGTCTGTCGGTTTTAAACGTTAGTTTATCGCATTAACACGGATCTGTTGAAACACACTTGTTCCGACCGAATTGTTGTTAAACCTAACCTAACACTTCGCTAAACTTATTGCGATTGTAACTGTTGTCCGAATTTGTTTTCGTTTTTCATATACAGTCCAATACAGTAAACACACAACGGAACCGTTTGATTTATTCGTTCATTCATTGACTTTCTTATTTGTAAAATTAAAGATATTTTAATTGAAAAATATATATATATCTTTTTTAAATAGTGTAATTGAAAAAAAAAATC
The DNA here is from genome assembly GCA_019022885.1 of Schlechtendalia chinensis. Taxonomy (NCBI): domain Eukaryota; kingdom Metazoa; phylum Arthropoda; class Insecta; order Hemiptera; family Aphididae; genus Schlechtendalia; species Schlechtendalia chinensis. The sequence goes on along the minus strand of CM032351.1, from coordinate 2,372,306 downwards.
ATCACGTTCAAACAGAACATTTATCCAGAAATGTAATTTCAAACCACAGCGCGGTACCTTAGGAATCGAAATTTCGTGAGTTTTTTGTAAATACGTATGGAAAATTTGCCCGACACGCTTTGTCGGGTTTACGTTTTTAAAAGCGCCCACGGGATGTTGGCAAAAAACGTTCGACTGAATACCACGCTTTTGCGAATAATTCGACAATTTAGAACGTCATTATTCATAAAAAGCACAAATTTCGAGTGACTTTTTAATGGTTAACTTACGCTATATCGGTTCGTTTCGCACATTCGAAATCCAATCCGTGAAACGTGATTATAGGTCATTGATATGCATATTCCACTTACCGCCACCGTTGGAACAAATCTGAACGCGTCACCGGACGCGTTGTACGCTCGAATTCAAAAAAACAGAGGCAATAATTTTGTAATATATACATAATTTACGCTGGGAGAACGCGAATGTACATTTTTTTGTTTGTTTATTGCTTATATTAAAATTGTGCCGTTTTATTGTTTTCGATTGTTTCGTATTCCGCCGTAGTCGGCTTTAATGTTCCTTATGAATATACAAAATCGAAAAACGATTAAATCGGTTTTCAGCGAATAAACGACGAATCTCCATAATAACGTTGTCTTTACACAATGTCGTTGTCGCGTTTCAGGGAACTGTGGCTGAGGGCGATCCATCGAATACACAGCCAGAAAAGGCGTGCTCAACACGTCGACTTGCAAAAGTCGAATTCCGTTTCGAACATGACAATGGTATGTGGTGAACGCGTTTCCTACCGTGTACACGCGCCGAAACTAACCTACGCGACTCGCGCAATACCGTATTTGTTAAACTTCGGTTTTTTGTGTTTTTCAGGATACTCTCGACGACACGGACCACAACACCAACAACACGTCGCAAATACCAGGTACAATGCGCACGGTGCGACGATGTTAAGGGCGAACGGAATTTCCCTCCCCCAAAAAAAAACACTTTTACACTTTGTGGTTGTACCGGAAAAAGTGACGACCCCAAGCATCGTTGCCGGTCAGGTCAGGTCAGGTTAAAGATTATAGAACGCGAAGAGATTCCTGGTTTTGCCTGCCGGGCGGTTTTCTCGTTTTGGAAATGGCGACCGTTCGATTTAGAAACCGTGCGCTCGGAGTCGTACCGGACGGAAATTTTCTCTCGTCTCCGCCCGTTCGCCTGACGCGGTCGCCCGCCGCGCGATTGTTCGTTTTCCCCGTTTTCGCGAACGAAGAACAGTCAAATTTCGATTCCACGTTTTCGATCTCGGACAAATGCGCTTCCTTGTCATTTCATTCGTACTTTTACGTCCGAAAAGAATTAAAACTGTGCGCCGCCCTTCACTCCGTCGCGCCGAGGCGAGAAATGTAAAACAAAATGCAACGGCGGTGCGACACTCGGGAGACGAATTCGTGAAAACGTATTAAACAGTTTCCGCCATAAACACGAAAAACGCCAGTTCGTATACGTGTTTATATACAAAAAGCTTAATCGGTAAACGGTTTTATTTCTATTAAAACTATATATATATATAAGACATTCCTCCATTCAAATAATATTTCGTAAACATTTTTGATCGCGTAACGTAAAGGCGGCTCTTATATATTTTATAAAAACGTAACATTCGATTTCGGTAAAACGACTTTATTTTAATTTGAATGGGTTGTATACAAGCCTTTTTATTTCGACATATTATAAAACGATTCGCGCATAAACGATTCAGTAGACTATGTGTTTGTATATATACATTTCGAATCCGATATTTATCGAAGCGTGTAAATAACACAAGAAATTAATAAAAAAAAAAAATTAAAATTGAAAAATGCGAAGTGTAGAATCGTTTGGGTTAATAAATAAGCTAAAAATAAAACTAAGCAAAAATTAAAATAAACAGGACGTTATTTCCTTATCTCGCCCCCCCCCCCGAATTTTATGATGATATATAAAATATGTACGAAATTTTGAATTACATGGAACTAATATACGACCAATGAACATTTATTATTATTTACGTATTAACCGTTAACGTTGGAAATTTGGAATTTTCGGAAATATTTGTTATAGTTATTAACAATAATCATTAATAAAACATTCAAATTTAGATGAATATTATTTACTCGTCTTTGATATTTTTTCAAAACCCCCCCCAAAATTTTTTTTCCGCGTTCGCCCCTGGCCGCGATATCGTTTTCAAAAGTACTGGAACGAAACGCGACCGTGCGCGTTTTCTGTCCTAACCCGCTCGACACTATACATATATTTTTATATCGAATTATACTCGCTCTCCGGCGACGGCGATCGACCGAAATAAGTAAAAGAAATTAATATAAAAAATAAAATACAATAGAGCTCTTAAGAATTACGTTCGTTCTCTTGAATTCGTCTATATATATATATATACGTGTGTGTGTGTGTGTGTGTAACGTTTCGCTCGGCTTTATATAAATAAATACACCGCAAACTAGCGCGATGACGACAATACAAAGGCCAAGCCAATATTTTCGTTTAAAACATTATTACGACAACACAATAATAATAATAATAATAATAATAACAACGACGACGACGACTAATCGAATACGCATTCAACGAGGATAGACGTGCGTTTCTCGAAACGAGGTCTTGATAATGGAGGAACGGCTGTCGTCACACGCCCGTTATTGTTTCTTTTCTTTTTCGTCGTTCCGAAAACGAACATTTCGCTGTCGTTTTGTCGTCTTCCGTACGCGTTTTTGCAGGCTAACAACGAAAATTTGAGAGCGAATTTCAAACGTAAAACTCGGATTGCGCGAGAAGAGAAACCCTCAAGCAGAACACGTTATGTGGAAACCCGAATTCCGCACGACTTGTTGTTTATCGAAAAAAAATCCATACGTTTATGACAACACGAATATTTTTTACACTATTGAACGTAATCGGTACGATCTCTTAACACGGGGGCCTGTTGAATTATTAGCCGTTTCGGCTATTATTTAAATTTTATACGTGTTTATACTCATGACTTTCGTCGTGACACGTTTTATGCTCGTGCACTAAACGTGTGCTATATTTGAGTATAAATCGCGCGTGCATGTAAAATACACGCCGATCAATACAATTTAACAACGCGATGTATAGTATTTAAGAAATTATCAATTAAATTCTTCTCGTTGTTAAGTTTTCATATTATATTTCGTGATTTGTACACAAATTTCGGTCAAAATTAGATGCACGCGTTCGTACTCGCAAGTAAATATTTTTAGTTTTTTTTTCTCTAAAAAAAAAAACCGCGAAATTTATATCGCATAGAAATGCGGTAAAGTTTTGACGATTCTGAAAACGCCGTTAAAAATACTATTCATGAAGACAAACTTTTATTCGCCATACCGTTTTCGTAATGTATACTTGTTCGATAAAAAGTTTCTCTTATTTTACGCGCGATACAATAATAATAATAATAATAATAGTACGGGGTTCGTTGTCATTTTTTTTCTTTTTTAACGACGACCCGTTAATAAGATATACATTTTCCATGACGATAATTATTTTATTCGCGTACAGTATTAATACAAATATTACTGTTATATGATGACTAATGCGGGGAACGTCTGACGTATATTTCAAAAACTTTTATCGCACAAATTCGTAGAGTTTTTATTTATCTTTTATACATATAAAAAAAAATGTCGGAACGTATTGTCTAATTCTGAATCGTTGCTCGTCGTCCGTATCACGATCGGACGTGAATATAATAAACGCGGGGCCGTTAAACGCGCGAACGGACGATTAAAACGATTTACCTACCCTCGCGCTTCAAGTGTTGTTAATGGTGTGCATCGTATTTTATGACGGAAACGAGTCGCGAGAAAATTGTTTAATCTCCCGCGTACTTTTCGAACGCTCGGCGCGCACGTATTTAGATAAACTGCCTGTACGCGTATAACTCGTCGGGAGGGTCCACTTTTCGATTTCGTTTTGAGTAATTACGTACGTATACATATATATATTTTGTCATCGACCCGTCACTTTGTGCGCAGGTAAATCTTTAAACCCTCAAAGGGTTTAAACGCGCGCGTCGTATAATCCCGAATGAGTATAATATATATATATATATATACACGCACGTCTCGCGAAGATTTCAATGCTCGAAGTTGGTCACGAAATAATCCTTTTAACTTGGACTTTATCGCGTCGGGCGCAAAGTTTCTGCAAGAAAAACGACGTATTATTATTATATTGTGTATCCGACTTTACGTTTAAATCGTATCCTCTACGTACACAACGGGAAGATAATCTGTCGGACGCCTCTCCCCCACTCCAGCCTTTGATTTTTTTTTCCAACGTATACGTATCGGTTCGAACGAAAGCCGCTTTTCGAATTTCGTACGGAAAAATTAAATACGTGGTTTTACGTCACATTCGAAAAATATATCCGGACACGGAATGCGCAAAAATGTCGCGAAAAGTGTTTGTTCGATAAATAAATAAATAAATAAAATCGTTTAATAACAGTCGCCCGCCGATAACGGCCGCAGACTCGCCTGAACCAGTATGGAGTTACGCAAAAATACACGACAAATGACGGTGACAATGAAGGCGGTCGTCACTGTCGCTCGTACAGCTAAAGCTTCATTTCAAAGTATATAACGGCGTGTTGGCGCTATCTCGTACGAGCTTGCGACGAAAAAAGCGCAATGAAATGTTTGTGCGAAACGTCTTCCGCGGTCACTTGTTGTAAGCCGAGGACGTATCGGACGACTCTGTTAAACCGCTTCCGCCACGCACGCGTTGTAAATACGAGGTGCAGCTCGTCACCACCGAATGTCATCAAAAACACTTCGTTCCACGTTGTGCGAGCTCGTCGCGTGCTGGTCGGACAGGCATTCAGTCCGGGAACTTTTCAGACGTGCCGAGCGTAATACAAAGGCTAATTGAGCGCCGTATTGCCTTAACCTTCGACAATATCCGTTGAGAATCTACTTGACTTGAAATCGCGCGAGTCGACGACGAACAGCATGTGACGGACATGATATGCACGATATATACGCATATATACGTAGAGGAACGTACGTATTAATGTTTCACGTGGACGGTGAGAAGAAGAGAAAAAAACGCCGAACGGGGCGTGTAGTTTTTTAGCCGTCGCGTTAGGCGAAACACGTTTAGGCTGTCTATGGATGATCGAGGCTCGTGTGGGGTGGCGTAACGACAACGCGCGTCGTCCCTCCGACACGACTGACGGTGTTTTTCATCCGTCCCGCGGAACGAACGATCATCGATTCATCCGTATCGTATACACGCGCGGTCGTTCGCGATCGCAATCTGTTTAATTTCGTAACGCGTCCGGTCCGAACGAAATCAATCGAACTGTGCAAGTATTCGCCCCCGCACGAACCGTTTTGCTTTTGCAACGCGTCGCGAGACACGCGGACATCAATGACGGAGGAAACGGCACGAGAACATTAGTTTATCGGTTATTATTCGAAGATCCGAACGCCGCGTGTCTATGAACGACGAGATACGTGACCTGTGGGGGGGGCGAACCCCCTGGTTGTGTAGACACGATTAATAATCAACGGGGCGATTTTCTTCTGTGTCGCGAACAAACGTAATAATCATATTTTGTCGATGTGACTGGGCGAGAATTTCAACAAACCCACCCGAATACGACCCCCGTAACTCGTAAATCATCGTGTCGTGTGGTGCGTATAATACGGTACGCGTCTGACGTGTTTGTAAGTGAAATAACGTCGGCCCGTTAACCCCGTGAAACGAGAAAAATAGGGAAAACATCATTCTTTTTTTTTTTCTTCATCTCCTCGACCCTCCCGACCGATTTCGAAAAACTCGTTAACGTGTTGTGTTCGACGTCGTTTTCATCGAAACCGTCCGAACGTTAATAATACACGCGGTTTATGTTAATGTTCGCGATGAACGGCAGTTTTGAACGTTTGGCGATTTCGTGGGGCTCGCAAAGTCACACTAATCACGTTAGTATTTTTTTTTTGTTTAATACTTACAACACTTTGTTGTACTTGTATATATGAATATACTGTATTTAAGAAACACTCGCGTCAACGTGAAAGTATTCGCGAACACGTACACATCGTATAGTTATGGTTGGTTGTTTAGGTTAAGTAGAATTCCGCAAACCAGTAATGAAAATACGATTAGACGTCAATGCTTTTAGTCGTTGTCTTTTATGCGTTCATTCGGATTTCTTTTCTTTACGTGTATTTTTCAATCACAATTCAAAACGGCGTGTATTTGTCTTGAGCGTGTTAATTAAAATACCCGTTTTTGTTTATATTTTATCGATTTAAAACGACGTTTTCCGAATTTAAATACGTAACCCGGACGAATTTCTTTTCGTGATGATTATACCGTACCATTACGATAACAATTAATATAAACATCTGCTGTCGCGAAGTATAAAAATTAACGCGTAATGTAAATGTACCGACTACGCAGGTCGTTCTCGTTTTCGTCCAGTCCCCCCCTCCCGCCGTACATATTAAAACGAAAATTTTTGTTTGGTGTTTTGTTTTTGTTTCTGACGAGCTTTTTAATCTAACGAACGCGAAAAAACGATTTAAAAAAAATAAATAACCTAATTTTTTCGCGGACAACGAATAACGAAATCATGAGTTGTACACACGAGCTGTATCCGTCGTTAGAAGACACGGCTCGGCACGTCCGTCGTCACGTGCTCTCGTGTATATTCGCGTTAACGAAATCGGTCAGCAGAAGAAACGACCGCACGAGTCCAATCTATTCGGTGTTGTTTCGACGTCGTCGCGCAAAAAAAAAAACAGACACACTGTCTCCCGTCACACAATAATAGTGCACATACGTGTCGGTGTAATGCTGACCAGTGTCAATACACAGTTCGTAGGAGACGGCGAGTACCGTCCGCAATCCACATTCTCCGTGTGTTATCCTACAACCTATCGATCGAACGCGTCACGACTTATCAGTTCTAAAATCCGGGACATAATTCGCGGCGCCGTCTTTTTCGCGCTCGTCTCTACGGAATAAAATCGTGTAAGCGAATCGAGGGGGTTTTTTCTTTTGAAGTATAAAAATCCGACGGGACACGTCATGAACGAACCGGTGCAAAAAGTGTCCGTCGATCGAGATTCGTCTACGTGACATCGAAAGGAGGGGATACAGATGTCGAGTCCGACAACTTTGGTTTATAAAACGACGAGTGCATTTGTTCACCGGTTTTATACGATTTCTTTTGTCGAGAAATATTTAATGATTTGTTTTCGTGTACCCGTACGTGCGTTAAACATAAATATTTCACTACTAACGTAACAGTATGTCGCACGGACCGTTGTGTGGCTACACGGGACTTTGATGAACTCGAGCGTAACGAATCTTCTTCGTTAGAGAATCGACCGACACGCGTCGTACAACGTTACGGGCAGCAATGAATGTTCATTGACCTCGCGACTCAGACCTAATCAATTTGATTGATTAAGACTGTGTGTTGCCTGCCGGTGGAAGACTTGTGAAGCGCGCAAAACTTTTCGAAAATTATTATCGATCTCGAACGCGAGACGATATACGCGAGCGGCAGATGTGACGCGTGCGGTTTATTTTCGTTGCCGAGAACTTGTGTCGAAATGTCCGTGGAGACCATTCATTCGACAGTGTCGCTCGTTTGTCCACAGCGTGTTTTCCGAAAGCTCGCACGTTACTCGGGACGAATCGACAATCGTATTAAAGATCTCGGCGCTATGACCCCCGGGGTTGTGGTGACTCGTAGCACGTAAAAACAAGCAAAAAAAATGTTATTTCATTTCGAGCGCATTCGAAAAACCTATGCTATGAAAACAAACGTCTATTGCGGCGGACAATCGAAACGGACTGGACAAGCAGACTCGTCACCGCCGACGAGATAGAGGATCCGTACGGTTTTCGATTAGGTCAGGTCAGGCCGGGCAAACCTACGGGACATACGTCCGGATTTGCGGAGATTCGACGTGGTGCCGGGCGACGAATTTGTTTCGCGACAAACGGGGCCCGTGCCAAACGCTACGAGAGCCCTCGCGCCAATCCCGGTAATAACAGTTTAACCGGACCGGGTCGTCGTTATACATGTGTATACCGTTTGTAATTTCCTCTCGACAGCTCACCGCCACTCCATGCGCGCGCGCGCTCCTTTCCCTTGTCACTCGACTAACCATCGTTCTGACAACATAATTACGCAACAGCCGTTGGAATTACTGTAACGCGGCGGGGGCGCCGTGCACAGACGAAACCAATTTGCTCGTCGCGAACGCAATAAATATAACGCGTTTGAAACGCGGCGATCGATCGGACGGTTCGCCGCGAAACAATAATTGAACGCGTTCGATCAGCCAAAGTTTTTGTGCGCGAACGACAAACAGCAGCGTATTGTTGTTGCGTGTCCGGTCGGATGTTTTTGTCCGTTTCCTCGGAGGAAACAACGCCCCGGTGAAATCGTCGCGGACGATTTTCGGCGTTTTTTTTTCTCATCAGCCCCGAGAAACGTGATCGTGTAGCAACGGCACGACGATCTGTCCCCCGAAATGATAACAATACGGCGCCGGTCAACGAATCACCGAACGCAACAGTGACCAACGTTCTAAAAACACCGATTGCCGTCCGAGTACTTGTGCACGACGGCGTACGGGAAAAGATGAAAAAACTCTACCTCTATTTCTATTTGTATGGGCCCGTCTCGCCGTTTTCGATTGAACGAAAGCTAAGAGATTCCTTCCGTTATTATTAAATCCGTGCGCCCACGTCGTCTTGGTTTTTTTTTTTTCGATGGGGTTTTATAACTTTTCAGTCTTTATTATACCGAACTCACGTTTTGACGTTTGTCTATTAAACAAGTATCTGGTCCGTGGTTCATTTGCCGATCGTTATATCTACGCCAAAAGTGATGATTTATTTTTTTTACACGAAAAACAAAATAAAATGATTAAATGTCTCGTATGATATTGAAAAAAACCAGACGCCCCGGCCTAACCGTGTTTCCGTTACATTTGCGCGTGAATAAAAGTTTGCTCAATGACGGCGAAAATAATACGAGTTCACGGCGTAGGCGTAACCGCACGCGGATTTTCGGCTTTGCGCCCCGTAAACACCGTGTCTACACTAGTGAATAGTTTGAAAACGTATTCGAGTAAAATATCGCGTCGAACGAACGTAACGACGTATCGATGCGATTTTGTTCGCGGATTTCGCAGCGCGGTCCGAACAATGCGAGGCGTTTCGAACTATACCGGTGACAATCGTGTAGCACGCGTTCGTACGTAATCTCCGTGTTCCCGACGCCACGACAATAATGATAACGATAACAATGACATTTGTTACAGCCGAATACGCCGAACCCGTTTTCAAGAAAGGACGCGTGTACAAGGGCATTTATTGTCCCACGCTCACCAACGGTTTTCGAGAACCCAGTCTCGAGCTGTCGTATCAGAGATACTCGCACAGACAACGGCAGAAGTCCTTGATCATCGTCAATTTCGTCGACATGACGCTCAAAGCGGTTTTGGCCGGTAATCGCGTTATCCGTCACGCGGACCCTTTACCCAGCGATTTGTTTATTTCGTTCTAGAAGCGAATAATTTTTTTGTAAAAAAAATAAAACCGTAACGATTTCTCGCGGTAATCGTAGTCGTTTTTACGGCCGAGGAACCCACCTCGTGGCGGAAAATCGCGTCAGACTAGTTGCCGTTTCCGTCGATTTCCAATAACGCGAAACACGTGTCTGCCGACAGGCGTGTGGCTGTTGCCGACCTACCACGAGCATCCGTACCACAGCCAACGAGCCGTATGGACGTGTCTGACCATGTTCGCCAACCTCACCGTGTGTCTGCTGGGCTGGTGGAAATGTTTCGCCAACAATTATCTGCAGTGGGCCGCCGTATTCACGTGGTGTTTTATCAACGTGCAAGGTACAGTGATAACGTGAAGGAAGGAACCGGCTTTTGAAACGACGACGCGTATTTCTAAATCAACTATCGGTTTTTGTGTTTTTCCTGCCGGCTGCCCGAGAATCCGTACCGCGCGCGCGCGTTGTCTCGAGTCGCGTATAAAAAAATGTGACATTGGTTTGTTTTCCAACGTGCAGGTTTCGTGTGGGAGAGTTACGGTCACGGTTCCCGGGAATATCTGGTGTGGTACGTGCTGTTCATAGTGTTCGTCACGTACGCCATGTTGCCGTTGCCGTTGAGATGGTGCATACTGGCCGGTTGTTCGACCGCGCTGTTGCACATACTCGTCGCCAGCTACACCAAGTCGTCCAAAGAAAAAGTAAACGATAACAAGGCGCGTCGTTCGTGCGTCGCCGGAGTGAAACTTCTTTGTAGGGAAGAGAACACAAAATGGATTTTTTGCGCGTCACTGTCGGCCCGTCGCTCGGCCTTCCCCGACTCGGGGTCGGTAAACCACGTGACCGATCTCGAAGTATCTTTAATACTCTTTTATCTTTAAAACCAGCGTTTTGTTGATGAACGCCCTCGGCGCTCGTACGGGGTTCCTGTATTTGTCTACCTAGCGGCATAGAGAACGTTCCGTGACTTCCGTGTCGTTTTGTTCCAATACGGATAAGCCTGACACTCCGTCGGACGGAACGACACTGAAAGAAGTTTCACTTCGTCCGCGGCGTAACTCGTAACGGATTAGTTTTAATCATTTGACTTTTACCCCGTGTACGTGGTCGCGTGCGCGCAGAACACGTTGTGCGTGGCCCGGCAGTTGACCGCGATGAGTTTGCTGTACGCGGCCGTCAACTTCGCCGGCATGTACACCAAGTACCTGACGGACCGGAGCCAGCGGAAGGCGTTCTTGGAGACGCACCGGTCCACCGAAGCCCGGTACAAGACCCAAAAGGAGAACGAGCAACAAGAAAAACTCTTGCTCTCCGGTACGTACCTCTGAACCTCGTGCAAGTCGAATTTCAAAACGCCGCGTGCCGCGACTTTCGAGTAACACGATTTTCGCCAGTTACCGTTTTTTTTTTTTTGGTAGGAAACACGATTTTTGTACATAAAACGTGTTTACGATTATATTTAATTTCGTCCGAACTACTCCTTCCGGCCATTTTTACGGCGTTGTAAAAAAAAATGGTGCTGACCACTCTGCACAATCGTAAATGTGTCGGTAACGCGCGTTTTGTTTTTGATGTAAACCGTTCACAGTTTTACCGGATTTCGTGGCCCGTGAAATAATCAAAGACATCGCTTCCGAAACGGATAAGGGACCTTTCATGCCGAATCAATTTCACAGGATCTACATTCACCGTTACGAGAACGTCAGCATTCTGTTCGCCGACATCAAAGGTTTTACAGGTAAAGATAATACTTAACCTGTTCATTACTGTTGCAGAACGTTTTTAATCTGTTTAAACGCACGTTGTATACACGATTAACGAATTGAAAACTCAGCCGACATAATTTTGACCTAAAACCAATAACGACCATGACCGTTATATGGTTCAGCCGACGTAATGATAATTCGTTCGCGTTGTAATGTCGATATCGCCGTTTCAGAATGGGCGAGCCGTACTTGCGCACAAGATCTGGTCAGAGTTTTGAACGATCTGTTCGCCAATTTCGATAAACTGGCCGCGGTAAATGTCACGTCCCGAAACCGTAATGTATTGACGCATCAACTATGACCGTTCCCCCCCAATTACAGGAAAACCACTGTCTTCGGATCAAGCTGCTGGGCGATTGTTATTATTGCGTGTCGGGCCTCCCGCAGACCAGACAGGACCACGCGGTGTGTTGCGTGGAAATGGGATTGCACATGATCAACGCTATCAAAGACGTCCGAAACAAATTGAACGTAATCACGATAACAATTATTTGCATGTATTATTATCGCGTGATGCCGAAACGGTAAAATGAAATCAAACAACCGGACAGGTCGATCTGAACATGCGCATCGGAATACACTCGGGGTCGGTGCTGTGCGGAGTCTTGGGACTCAGAAAGTGGCAGTTCGACGTGTGGTCCTACGACGTGACGTTGGCCAACCACTTGGAGTCCGGAGGGATACCCGGGTATGCGTGCGTACACCGCCGGGGTGACGCGACTCGAAACGTTACGGCGTCGTGACGGATCTCCTGTTTCGATTCGCCGAGGGGGGGGTGGTAGGGTTTCTAAATTCATTTCCTTCGGCGCGTCGGACGTAAAGGACGACAAATTTCGAGTCGCGTCGCTTATCCCCGATGATTGTATCTGCCGCTTTGCTGCGGACGCCGGGCCAAACCGGTTCGTCGTCATTAATTGTTCGCGGCCGTGCGCCTACATCGGCGCGTTTGTTCCATTCGGTTTCAGACGCGTTCACATATCCAAAGCCACGCTGGACTGTCTGGAAGAAGCGTACGACACGGAACCGGGCCACGGAGAATGTCGAGACGCGTATTTGAGGGTAATGCACGAAAACCATGTATTTTCCGTAATTTCCCCTCCCCGTCAACCGTCCACCGTCCAAAAATACAAAAATGTCCGTGTGTACAGGATCACGGGATCGAAACGTTTCTGATCAAAGAACAAGAGCCGTGTCGGGGTCCGCATCGGAAGTCACAGAAAATAAACACCGCGAGACCGCGTCTGTGGTCCGACGAGAAATTGTGTTTCAACGCGAACGCGCAGAAACTGATCTCGCCGAAAATCGGTAATTATACTTCCGACTCGTGGAAACGAGCAAAAAAAAAAAAACGTTTTTCTTCAGCACAATACACTCGTGTCCGGGGGTTTTCTTTTTTTTCAAAATTGTACACGGTCGCGTCCGCGCGACAGGACCAGACACGTACACGAAAAATACAACTGTATATAACACACAGTCACAAATAATCGTTACACGCATCAGTTTTTACGACTTCTAATCGGTTGTATGAAACGTACCGAAAGCGGAGTAGGTACTTAAAAAAATTATGGGGGAGGTAGGTAGGTAGGTAGGTAGGACCGCTTACCGTGGTTTTTGTTCGATCGGCTCGGCCGTACAAAGTGCGTTACGACACCGACATGTTTGTCGTTTATATAGAGGATTACGTCGACGACAGCAGATTCAACGAATGGACGCCGGAGATCCCGTTCGAAAACGTAAGTGTACATAAACCGCGGACGACCGCGCGCACAACGGTTGAAACCGGGCACGCGGGGCCCGGGCCGTGTGTTTTTTTTCTGTCTCTAGCTGAACACGAGCGACCAAGAAACGGAAATGGACGACGGCGAATGCGGCACGCCGATAACGATTGAAGGCGACGTCGAACACGCCGAAGACATAATGGACCTTTGCATCGAGGTGGAAAGCAACGAGAGGATGAGGAACGAGAACATAGACCGATGGACCCTCAGGTTCAAACAACCGGAGATCGAAACGAAGGTGAGCGGTTGTTTTTAATTATTTTTCGAAATCGTACGGAATCGCGAAATTTCAACAACAAAAAAAACCCCCCGCTCGCCACATTCCAATGGGGAAAAAACCGATAAACATAGACTTTCAGTAATTCGTCGCGGCCGTCCGACGCGTTTTCGAATGCGAAAGAACCTCGCGGGTCGCGTCGGACGGCGGGGATTTTTTTAAAAATTCGAATTACCGGAGCCGGTAACGACCGACCGTTTCTAGTTTTGTCACCTGCGCGAAGACATGTTCAAGTCGAACATGGCGTGCTGTTTCATCATATGGTTGTTCGTGGTGTGCTGCCAAACGATAATGCTGCCCCGGTGCATGAAGCTGTTGGTCGCGCTGGCGTTCACCACGGCGGTGCTGTGCGCCGCGCTCACGTTGGTCATGGCCGAGGAGTTCATGCACTTGCCGTCGGCCCTGCAACGGATGTCGTCGGTGCTGGTGCAGAACCGGTTCAGACGGACCATGTTCATATGCGCGGTCGTCGGGCTCATATGTTTCTCCTCCACGCTGAGTCTCGTAGGTTTCCGCGTCGTTGTGCCGACGGGATGATCTTCTCCGTTTTTTCTGTTTTTTTTGCCGCCGTCCGCGCAGGTGTTCACGCCGAACGAGCACCTGATCAGGAAGAGGCCGTACAGGCACGACGGCCGCGACGACCGCACGGCGGACGACCCGCCCGACGACGACTGCGTGCACCCGGAGTACCTGGTGTTCACGTGGGTGCTGTGCCTGATCGCGCTGGCCACCACGCTCAAGCTGTACTTCCTGGTCAAGACGCTGCTGGCGTCCGTCATGGTTGCCGTGTACACGGGGCTCACGTCGCTCGCGTATCCGCAGGTGTTCTCGCAGAACGACACCGACCGCCGGGCCATGCCGCTCACGTCGCAGATGCTGTTGCTGCTCACCGTGTTCCTGGTGCTGGTGGCGTATCACGCGCGGCTGGTCGAGGTCACGTCCCGGCTGGACTTCCTGTGGAAACGCGAGGCCGAACGCGAGCTGACCGAGATGCGCGAGACCCGCACCAACAACCGGCAACTGTTGCGCAACATACTGCCCGACCACGTGGCCCATCACTTCCTGTCGCCGTCCCGCAGACACGCCGCGGACGTGAGTACACACACACACACACGACCCTTCCCGTCCCGTCCCGTCCGCTGTACCGCGGCGCGCCCACGTGTTCGCAGGAACTGTACTCGCAGTCCATCGACAAGGTCGGCGTCATGTTCGCGAGCATACCGAATTTCACGGAGTTCTACTCGGAGGACATAAACAAAGGCATGGAGTGTATCAGGCTGCTGAACGAAATAATCGGTAACCACGTTTATATATATGTATATGTGTGTGTGTATAATAATACGCACTAATAACAATAATAATACTAACCTAACGTTAAAACGAACGTGTTTCGCGACAATTGTAAATTTCAAAACCGCGCCAGGCGTACCGATGACACATATTAAATTTAAAACAACCAACACGCGTTTTTTTCGTTTCGTCGAGATTCCGTTTTATCCCGTCATACAACTCTGTACACACGTGTACATATATATATATATACACAATCTCGCGACGGGAAAGCCTCCTGTCGGGCTTTTCGTAATGAAAATCCGTCATCCGGTTTAGGTGTCTGTCGCACGTCGACGTGTTTTTATTTTTATTTATTTATTACTTTTTAAAATTTTTTTAAACGTCGCGAGAGTTTCCGCGCGCAATCAAATACGCCGCGCCGTCGTTCGTTCGGTGTACATCAATCGAAGCTTAGCTCACACGGAGACGAGCACTCGACCAGTGTCGGACACGAAGTACGGCAATTACGGGCCAAACCGCGACAGACGCTTTTCCGTTAGCCGGGACGAGTCGATTTCGGCAGCGATTTCGTCCCCGTGCACACCGAGTTTTCTTTTATCCACGTGACCGGAACGGCGGCTAATCGATTAGCACGTTTCTTGTACGCGTTTTCCGGCGACAGTCGTTTGTTAGCGCTAAAAAACGATGATTCGGCGTGCGTTTCTTGTACGTTTCCGTAATGTTCCGTCCGGACGAGACGACGTCTGCACGACAATACACTCGTCGTACACGATTGGCATTCGGTCGCGTCTCTCTCTCTCGCGAACCGTTTACAGTGCGGCCACAAAGCGCTGTACAGTTTAAAGTCTCTTCCATTTTTGTACACTCCTCGCGCGCTTATATGATGTGCATTGTTTCAGCCGACTTCGACGAACTGTTGTCGGAAACGAAATTCACTTCGATCGAGAAAATCAAAACCGTCGGCGCCAGTTACATGGCCGCGTCCGGATTGAATCCGAGCGTTAAGGTAAAAAAAAAAAATCCGCGGTTTTTTATACGATCGTAAAAAATGTTACAAATTGCGAAATACGTGTTTCAAATGCATACTGTTCTTATAATTGATGTACGTAGTAGAGTCAGGTCTATCGCACTGGCTTGGGTGGGTGGGAGAACTACGGGTCTCGACACTCGGCCGGGGGCCCCAGAGTCTCAGAATTAGATTGGTCCGACCACATTCGCCCGCGTTAGTCTAAAGAGGTCGTTCGAGGCATGTGTCCAACTATCGACGCGAGCAAGAACAGAAGTCGCTAAAGCCCCATCACGGGGACCACCTCGTGGCCGAGCTCGTCCGGGTCGGTGGGTTTCGCTACGATGATTGACCGCACTCTAACCCAACCGGCGTCTCAGATCCTCGAGTTCTCGAGGTACGTGTGCTGACCATTAGGTCGAGAAGAAAACCAGGCACGCGGACCGTTCGAAATCCGAACCGTACCGAAATAGCGTTTGTTCGCCACAAGGGGTGCTTCTTGCAGGTGACCCCTTATGACTCGCGTCCGCCTTTATACAATAATCGAAATTAGGTACTTACGAATCTTATCCAAATAATAACAATTGTATTCAAATAACGTATGTATATTCGCAATGTAACAATGAAAACGTACGGCATATACTAAGTCGAATTACAAATCTTAATAACGCACGACTTCAACGGGCGACACAACCGGTCGTCACACGACGGACCGTCGCCGGTGTCAGACTGACCTTCATGAACGTTCTACCGCGTTCTATCGACGTCGTCGTTATCGCGAGGTCTGGCACGAGCTTCCCGCCAATACCGAACAGCGTTTGACCCGTCGACGCGGTATTTATCATCAAAATAATATTCTTCCAAAATGACTTCGATGGTTTACGACGTGTACTGAACGATCTCGGTATCAATCGTACGGGCACGCCGGGAACATTAATAATTTACGCTCGGGAAACGCGACCGACAACAAGTGATTTCACAACGTTCGCGTTGATCCGTGACACGGCGCTCGGGACAGGCAATTCCGGTACAGGTGTGCGGGATTACCGATTCGCGAGTATGTACGCGGCGAGAGGCGGTTTGTCATTTACGCGCGCACGCCTGTACAAATCGCGTAATCGTACACGAGACGGGATTTCTCGTATCGCATGTTTTTCTTCGTACGACATTCGGAATATATCACGTTTTTTTTTTCTAACGCCTACGAAACGTTTTTTTAAAAAACCTCCCCCCCCCCAATAATGTCTCGTCGTCTCAAAACGCCGCCGGTATTGTTGTTATTCGCAACAATTTACAACCCCCGTCCCCCTCACCGTTGACTTTTGAAAGTATATTGTTTTTACGTACTCGACTGTGTTCTAAGATCTCAGTACCGATATCAGGCAATTTTCAAAACACAATCTTTTTGCTTCTTATCGGTCGTGTATTATTTGATAACAATTGTAATCACAAATGACACCTTACATTGGATCACGTTTATATCGATTCCTATCGAAATCAGGAATTCTGACAGATGCATTCGACTTTTCGCGTTATAGCAAGACGCGTCTTCGTGATATAAAAACGATTTCAAACCAAACCTTTCGAAATCCCTGAACGCGTCGTGACGAATACCTCGCGGGCGGCGAATCCCACTCGACGCAACATTCGTCTGCAGATCGTCGCCGATCGTCCGACTACAACTACAGATAGTAAAAAACGTGTGTAGAACCGTCGCGCAGTACGATTCCGTACGCGCGTCATAATCATGCGGTCGAGACACGATCTCCGCGAACGGTCAAAATGCATACGGCTGTTAATTGTATCCGCGACGTGCGTCGTCACCGTTCGTACACGAACAATAACCGTACGACAAAAAAATGAGAAAAAACGTCTACACGACGACACGCGTGGAGGACGCGGCTCCGACGACGATTTCCGTGGTTGTTTTCCAGGACGGCGAGGACGAGTACGGTCACTTGTGCGCGCTCGTCGATTTCGCGTTGGCCATGAAACAGTGTTTGCAAGACGTCAACGTGCACTCGTTCAATAATTTCCAGCTCAGGGTCGGTGAGTACATTTTACACGTGTTTTATATATGTATGTATACGTACACGGAGTGAACGTCGTATAAGAGCCCAACGCGGCGTACCGTTCCGACGTCATGTTTGGTCGTTGATTTAACGTGTTTCGAATTCTATTGAATTTTTTTTTTCCCGATTTTTTTCGACTAGTATAGTTTATCCATCACGCGCGTCCGGAAGCTTCTTACGGTGAGACACCGTATTACAAATTGTTTGCACGTCCGTTTTGAAATATTTTTGCGTTTCGGTTGTTCTCGATCCAAACGCTTCCTTCGTCAAAGGAATCATGGTTTAACCAAAAAAAAAATTATGCGCGTGAAAATAATAGCAAAAATAAATCTACCGACTAGGACGACGACGTTCGATTTACATTTTTATTTTCTCGTAACCCCTCTCCCCTCGGTTACATACAAATCCGTCCCGAATCTTCGCGTGTATACCACTGTTGTGGTTGTGGTTGTTGTTTTGATAAATACGAACGAAAATCGACAGGAATAAGCTGCGGCGCGCTGGTGGGCGGAGTGATCGGAGCGCGGAAACCCGTGTACGACATATGGGGCAACACGGTGAACGAGGCGTCCAGGATGGACTCGACGGGCACGATGAATCGCATACAAGTACCCGAGAACACGGCCAAAGTAAGTAGTCGTTGGCGTTTCGGTTTTTCGTCGTCGTCTGTTGTCTGTACGACGCAGCACGGGCAAAAACACGAGCGAGCTCTCACTCTAACCTCGCGTGTGTTCGCGAAATGAAAACAACATTTCGGGCCGTGCGGCGGACGAATCGGATTTTTCAACGTCGAACGGCGTTTTCCTCCGTGTCCACGAGGGTTGCAATGACACGACGAATGTTTTTGTATGGAAATCGGTGTGAACGTTTGCCGCGTTTGTTGTAAACATTGGGATTGAGTGCGTTTTGATTTGGTTTTTGTAGAATCGACGAGAACGACTACTGATTTCCACTCGTCTTGAACTAGATTTCGTTTGGTATTCATGGGAACGTTAACGAAACGAGTTCGAGTTGGTTTCGCGCGAATACTTATTTTCAGCGCACAACGCGCGATTGACATGACACCACGGTGCACGCCGTCTGGTCAGATGGTTTTTACGACAATTGTCGCGACCGATCGTGCGGACAAACGCGATCCAACGCAATCGAAATCGTCGACATTGTGTTACGTTCGTACGTTTTGACAACTATGGGTGGGGGGGTATACGTTTTCGAAGTGAAACTTCTTTACAGAAGGTACAAAAAAAAAAAAAGGAGATTTTTGCGCGTCACGACACTCTCTTGAGATTAGTTACGGCCAATAGCGTGCGAGCAGACCCAGATTGAGACTGTTCCCACCAATTTTACCATGTCTAAGATCCGTGATCACGTTTTAAACTAAAGTGTTACGGCCGTCTTATCTGTGTCTTTGCGTGTTCGTTTCTTTGTTTGATTTACATTACTACACACACACAGGCTGGTCGGACTCGGGATCGATAAACCAAGTGACCGGTCTCAAAGCATCTAGCCGTACGGTTCTTACATACATATTTCACCTAGCGGAACACGGAATATTTTTGGTGGCTTCCATGTGAATTTTTGAAGATCAAAAAAATCAAACGCCGAACGTTGTCGGGAATATTGAGCACGACAGAAAGTAAAACGACAAACAATATCAGTCAACAAATGTAACTCGGACAACTTCTCGAATCACTTCGTCCAGGCGTGCTCGTAAACGCGCACGAATTTTTTGATTTTTCAGACGTAAATGTCGGGCGATTTTTTTTTTCGTTTACGTATGACATTCCAAACGCGTTTATCTTTTTATCGATCAATCTATAAAATACGACACGACGAACGCGCGTTTCGTTTGAACCCGTCGGGTCTCGCGAACATACAATTACAGAACATCGTGTGCACGTAACCCACACGCCTCCGTACGCAATATCATCATGCTTGGACGCTTTAACGCGTCGTGCGTTCGTGTCGAAAAACGTCGTACACCGTCCCGTAATCGTATACATATGCACGGTGAAAAGTTTCGAGCGCGCCGGAAGTTTGTGTGTTTTGTGCGTTTAGCGGATACGTTTAATACCTGAGGTAGCGGCGGGTAGATGGTTGCTGCTGTTCCATGCATAAGTCGTGCGCGTTTGTTTCCGAACACACGAATTTGCACGTTACGGGATCAGGTCAATCAGTTGTGCGAGAACTCCGCGCGGCGTACGGAAAATATACCGTGCCCGTCTACGGACGTTCCGGTTTTCTTCTTTTTTTTCAACAAACACCGTCGGCTGTTCGGCGTATCGTTTTTTTTTCCGATTCGCACGGAACGAACGGATATGTCGGTCGTCGTGAAAAAAGAAACGGCAACAATCGCGGCGTGCTAGACTTGGAAAAGAGGCGCGGCGGTACCTGTTCTTTTTTCAAACATTTTTTTCCTCCCCAATCCGAACGCTGTTTGAAAACATAATGAACGCTTTTTGATTTTTTCGCGTCTGTAGCGCACATTTTTTTCGGACGTATCGAACGTACGTCTATAACCTAACCTGTCTAATTGCACCGTGTTTGGAAATCCGTTTCGCGCAGATATTGATGGACAGGGGTTACGAGACGGAGTTCCGGGGGTCGATCGCGGTCAAGGGCAAAGGCGAGATGAAAACGTACTTCGTGCTGGGCAAGAAAGGTGCGGTGACCAACAACCTGAGCCGTCAGTCCAGTCAGATCAGCAGCCTGGCGACCGTCGTCTACGGGATGGTGCAAGCCCGGCGCCGGCAAAACACAGTAAAAAAAAGACATTTCCATCGTGAGTGCGCTTCTACTAACAACACTAATAAAACAACTATTGTCGCGGCGAGGAGGGCGTGGTGGTACATTTTGTGTTTGCACGTGTAACACGGTTGCGTTGTAGCGCACGTTTTTCTGTTTCGTGTTTCGTGTTTTTACGTTTTTGTTAATATAATTCGAAATTCCAACGAAAACGTGGAAATATACGTTAAGGCGGCTCCTGGTAAAATTACTACTTAAAACCTAAATAGATTTTAAACGGCGATTCTGTATTTGTTTGTTAATAACTAGTATCGTTTTTCTTATCTTTTCTTGACGTATTGTTATCGGTGTCGGCGATTATTGTCGTTCTCAGTTCCGGAAGGATAATCCCAGAAGTCGCGACCGTCTTTAAAGAACAAATAATAACGATTACTCGTCACTAACAAATTCGTTATATGTCAGTGCCGCAATTGCAGTTTTGGAGGCCCCTTTACCGGGCTGAGGGACGATTTTAGAGGTTTGACACCTCCCTTCCATCCTCGCAAAGATTCGCATTGTAAAATTACGTCGGTAAATTAAGAACAATCGGAAAAATTGATAAAAAAAAAAATGTTTACGTATATAAATTTCGATTATCACAATATTAAATACGAGCTATCGATGACTGTATGCAACATGAAATAGAATAATCGTAATTCACGTATCGAAAATAATATATATTTCATAGTGTTTTATCGTTTTATTACAAACATACAATAAAACGATTTTAAATCCCCCGTGTATGTCCCATAAAAAGGTTTGGTTTAGTCGATGATGAACACACGAGGCGAGGCCCGCTCGTGGCGGTGTGATGCACCGATGTACGATATCCATTTATTTTAGGTATAGGCCGGTCGGTTCTTTTGTTTCCGATATACGTTTCAGGCGAATCGATATGTAGACGAACGCGCGAGATCGTCTCACCAACACGAGCAACGTGATCACACGTTTTATTTTTATCGCGATCACTTCGGTTTTCATCCCTCGGATCGGATCGCATCGATCTCGACCCGTACGTATATAACACACACACACACACGTGTGTCGACTGACTACATAACGTTCGCAATGATATTGTGAATGCACGACGAAACGGGAATGTGTACCGCCGCGGTAACCGGTGCACACCGTCGTAGTCAGGGGCGGACTGAGACTCTGAAGGCCCAGGTGGGTAAGTTTTTAAGAGGCCTTAAACTAACGTAATTAATACAAACAAGCGACTTGATAATGTATCACATAAAAAAAATTATTGGATCAAAATAAAACCGACTTCGAAAAAAATGAACTAAAAAGTGTGAAATAATTCACAAAAATGTTGATTTTTCGATTTGGCAACGATTACGGTGTGATATGTGAAAGATAACAAATGCTCGTGTTAAAAATCGTTTAGAATATCGTAATGATTTTTCTATTAGGTATATTATTTCGTGTAAGCCAATAGGCCATAATAAAATAACTAGCTTAAGGCCCGAGTACAAAATGTCTAAAGGGCCTGGGCGGGTATGGCCTATAACCTGTATGGTTATAACCCGCCCTGCCAGTCCGCCCCCGGTCGTAGTGATGTACCACAACAACATAACGTCATCGTTACGGGTCGGACGACGGTTATCCGCAGTGACGGTCGAATGGGTTTGGATTTAGTCACGGGACGGGGAGGGGGTAGACGATGAGGCTGATTCTTCAACGTGAACTCAGATCATTGAAAACATGTCCATGATTTAATGCTACGAGATCTATCTTGTTTTCTGTTTGACGATTCGTACGAATACCTCATCTGTGACGGGGACGTACGCAGTACAACGTTTGTGAACGGTTTTATCGGATTATCGTGTAAACGAAACATTGTTATTAAACGCCGACTCGTCACGAAACCAAAAAACCTTTCCGTTCCCGTTACACGCGTACGTATTGTGCGGATCAGTGGCGTGGATACGATTTTTTTCTAGGCGGGGGTTTTTTTCATAGTAACTTTTAAAAATTACAATATTGCTGAATAAACGAAATTTTCAATAAATAAATGGTAAATATTTTGTAATAATAATTTATATTTACAATGAACGTGTTCATGAATATCACATTTTAGCTTCGTGTGCGCAAAATCAATGAAACGATATTTGAAAATTTTAAAGGAAAAGAACAAGCTTTTTTTTAGAGTGCTGTGGCGGTGTAAACCCCTTGCACCCCGTATCTACGTCACCGATGTGAATTATGAATAGTAAAGCCGGTACCGGTGGTGGACCACGAGGCTCGAAACCCTCCCCCCAACTCTGTTTTCCGTGCGCACACGTTTTCGCGATTTACGATTATCGTTTTCGTGCGAGTCCCCGTTCTCGACTCAATTCGGAAATCTTCAGCCCGGACGAACGTGTGTGCGCGCGCGCGCGC
Organism: Schlechtendalia chinensis; assembly: GCA_019022885.1. Taxonomy (NCBI): domain Eukaryota; kingdom Metazoa; phylum Arthropoda; class Insecta; order Hemiptera; family Aphididae; genus Schlechtendalia; species Schlechtendalia chinensis. Next base: position 2,349,347 of record CM032351.1, on the reverse strand, counting down.
GAAGGTGCCCATTTTGTTGACCGCCGTGACGTTACAGATGTCGCAGCTGGTAGCAGCAACAACAACAACAACAACAACAGCAACAACAACAACAACCTGACGCGCACCAAGTCGCAATACCACCGCACGCACCCCGGCCGTTTGGTGAACTTCAGCAGTTTCCGCGTGTCCAACCGGCAGCATCACCACAATCACCACAATCACCACAATCAACAAGAGCAGTCGGCGCACGGCGGCGGCGCGGCGGTGGCGGCGGTGACGGCCAGGACCGCGACGGCCGTGGCTTTCGGCAACGCGTCGTCGCAACAACGGCAACGGAACGCGACCACATCGGCGGCGGCGGCGCGAAGAGACGCTGTGCCGGTCGCTACCCTCAGGTACTGCAAGTCCGTGTCGCCCATCGCGGAAAAACCGTCGCCGGCCGTCCGCAGCCCGCCCAGGTCGGTGTCCATGAACCTTCAGCCCGGAAGATCGCCGCAGCAACAGGCGGCCGCCGACCATTGTCCGACGTGAACGGACGCCGTGTCTCCCACACATCTTCGTTTCGCTTTCGTCTTCGCGTCGACCGAGGCGCGCGCGCGCGAGTTACCGCGAGTTACGGCGGTCCGGTACGACGAATGTACGCGTGTGGACGTTACGCGGAGGTCGCCCGGCACGGAAGGAAAACGCGGTCGGTTTTCTACGGTCACCTACGTCACTGCTAAAATATTACCGCTGAAATTTTCGTTTTTATATTAATTATACCTATACACACATATATATATACATATACAAATCCGTGAGAAACTAAAATTATTTTATTTTGTTTTTTTAAATAGAGATTTTTTCCTTAAAAATCGACGTGTGATTTTCGGTTACCGGTTACGTTGTGCGGTAGTAGTTTTATATATATGTATACAAATGTAGTCAATATTTCGATAACGCGAACGATTGCTCGTGCAAAACGCTATTTCCGCCTGTAATGTTTCATTATAATATATATATATGTGATACGTTGTCGCGTTTTTCTTATATTTTTCTTTTTTTGCGACCCACCACGACGAGCGAATATAACACGCGCACAGGTGTTGAAGCCCGACCAAAATGCTGCGCGTGATCGATTTACCGAAACCGTTGCAGAGTACGATTAATATTCTTCAACGTAACTTCCTCGGGCATCTACACGCGAAAACGGTACGCGTTGTGTAATGAAGTGTCGGTCGTATACGTGACACGCGAGTAAAACCGTTTGTTCTCACGTGCGTCGTCGCCAGCGACATTTTTTTGTTCGTTATAATCGCGAAGCTTCTTTATAGACGGTACCAAAAAAAAAATAATAATAATAATAAGAATTTCGCGCGTCACGACACTTTTTCTCGAGATGAGCTACGCCACACTAACCTGACGCGCCGTCGTCGGGTCGCGTTCGCTGTTACGACGTTGCCGAGTAACGTGAAGAAATGTCTTTGTCCGCGTGCACTTTACTTTTCCGTGCTTGATCGACACTCGGCCCGGTTCGGACTTGGGACCGGTAAACCAAGTGAGCATTTTATTGGGCAAACCCACTCGGCGCTCGTACACCGACTACGTGTGAGTTTTCGTTTAATTCGTCCGACACACCCCCTCTGTCCGGTCGAATGACTCCGTAAGAAGTTTCACTCCGTCCGCGCGCCTACACCTCGTATCCCGGAGGACGCCGTGTCACAAAACGGTCATTTTACAAGGAAGTCTACACGGGTGTTCTTCTTCTACCTCCAAAGAAAACGGACGTGGTTTTATTGTCCGTCTCCTTGTTTCCGTCACTTTTGACAACTAACCGGACATGGTGCGGATCCAGAACTTATTTACGGGGGGGGCATCTTAATCAAAACAACTTTAATCCTCATTTTGTCACATCGAATAAAATAAAATATTTTCCAAAACGTTTTATTGGAAATCGTTTGCGATACACCGAAAAATCCCATAGCTACAACTCCGTTTTAAATTGTCTTTCTATAGTATCATAGATAAGAGTTAGAATTATAAAACGATACTAATAAAAAAATTTAACAAGAGTTCGCGCCTGTAACCGGACATGGTGCCTTGTACTATCTGTATATGGGGCGAAAAACGTACGACGAGGACACGAAGCTAACCGAATTTCTTCAAAAACGGACACGGTGTCCTTTGCCTCCGGGATACAGGTACATAGACACTTTCCCGTCGTCGGTTCCTGCGAGGTTTGTGTTTTGGACGCCGTGATGCACAACCGTCACGACTCGTTCGGCTGATGTTCGTCCATCCCCAATAATAGTACACTCGTGTCTCGACGGGTGTCTCGGCTTTTGAAGCGTCCGAATTGATTATTAGCACGCGAAAAATTGGCCACTTCTTCTACCGTCGCTCCGTGCTAATTGAATACCGAAATTAAATAAAAAACAGGACCGGGATTTCTAGAGAAAATATTCTTTTATTCTATTTCGTGCGGGGACCAGGTAAGCGAGGTCGAAAGTCTCGAGTATCCGTTTGTGCCGAGGACGTGAAACGTAGGCGGGGAGGATCATAAGCGTCTGCTGTTTTGTGCGCTCGGAGAATTCCATTGAAAGGCAAGAAGTTCAATAAGAGCGCGGTGAGACCGGCCAACTATATGTTATGAACGGTTATACGTTTGGAGAGTCCAAAAATAAAAACTAACCGAATCCGGCCGGGGTTCCGTGTGCCGTACGCCGGTGAGAAACGAGATACCGAACGTGGATTTCGGCCAAGACTGTGTCGGTTCCCCGTTTGCTGCGGCGAGACCGCGCGTGTTCACGACTTCGTGCGGTGAGAATGGCCAACGAAAACGATAGAAACGTCGTCGACGAAATCTCCAATGTTTTTAACAGTCTCGCGGCCGATTTCGGTCTACATACATATCTCTATTCGGAACTGAATGCACGCGCCGTTGTAAAGTTTTTTTTTTCAAACGTATATCGTGCGCGAATCGATATGTGACGACGATGATGAACATTGGCGGGGGTCGGTGTCGTATTTACAGGGGGAGGGAGGGGATAGATCTACCGCTTGATTTTTTTGTTTTAGTTTTTTGATATTCTTATTGACTACAATAGCCGATAAAATATTTCTTAACATATATCCCGCCCGCGCAAACCCCCGTTTTATTTTTGATAGCCGTGGACTCCAATCGTATTTATTAATATAATAGAGATCGATGGTCGACGGAAACGCACGTTGTTGTTCGGTCACGGAAGAAAACGACGGACGCGACCGAGCCACGCCGTGAAAATAAACGGAGAAAAGTACACGTTCGCGGCGTCGACGATTCCGCCCGAACGTCCAGAAGACCGGCGTGGTTAGTTCAAGGGTCGGTGAAATCACATCGTCGCCCGTCGTTTTATTACGGAATATGATCGCAATGACGACGTTAGCGCGGGGGGGGGTTCAGGCGTAGCGACTTTGCTCGATTTGCTTACCGTCTACGGCCCTATTTTTTTTTTTTTTTTAGTGAACCCCGACACAAAGCGTGCACGTACTAAATACTTATGAATAAGACTACCCCGGCTAGTGAATCTAGTGGCGGGCAAACATTTTTAATGGGGGGTCACAAAGTTCAAGAAATTCTAGAGGAGGGCCAGAAGAATTATAGTTGACTTCTCGACCGTCAAAACGTGATTATGACGGGCCATACGCTATCTGGGCTAGATAGTAGTAGGTGGCACCTATTACAGTACACGTTATTTAAATTTTGTATCACTGTACTCGCATTAAAAAAATGGTGTAGTACGAATCTTTATGAAAAATAGACGTGCTGACGTACGCACGAGTAAAAAGCCGCGCAAACCCACTACTAGTAGTGCAGTCGAAATTCTTCGGCATGAAGACGAGCAGCGCTTTTTTTTTTTGGATACGTGCGAGCTTACCGTATTTGTCGTCCGCAACACGCCAGCACACGATGATACCGTGTGGAATAGTTTGGGTTATCACGATCGTTCAAACGCTGCGGGAGGTTTGTGTTTTCTTCCGTTCTCTTAACGGTTTCGTCCGCATGACGTTTAAAAGTCCGACGGAATCCCGTTGTGTACGTGCGCGTGACCACGGCATTTGAATATTTACACGCGCGCGGGTAGGCGTACCCGTGGAACATTTTTTTGTTTAGGGGGGTGAGCGAAACATTAAACAAACGCCACGATTTAAAAACTATTAAAACGCAAAAGTCCAATAGCAAAATATCAAACGACGAAAACGGACATCAATTTTAAACGATTGAGAGAGAGACCGATAACGTCCTAATGCGATCATAACCGTTACTTCCGATATTGATTTGGTCAAATTTCATCATATTTATATATTCATAGGGCCTATAACCGAACGTCCGCACGATTAAATTGGGTAAAACAAATTTTATAATCAAAAATTTGATATATGCGTTAAGCAAAAGAATAAAAAGCTTCTTGTCGAGGAGGGGGTGGAGGTACAAATGTTCCTGTTGCCCCCCCCCACCACCACCACCATTAAAGTACGCCAATAGGCAGGTGACAATGACAGTACGACGGAGGTGAGGTCGTGCTGCGCTTCAGATCCTCCGATAACAGCAGACTGTTGACGCCACCGTAAACACGCGAATTTTCACAGACAATTTTACACTTACTTCTTCTCGCTACCCGAATCACGGTGTTGTTCGTTTCCAGAATTAGTTCCGAGCAAAACTCGACTGCCGACGAACCAGAGTGACGATTCAATATTTATACGATTTCATAACCAAACAAAAGTTGTTGTTTAAAAATGTTTTAAAGACCGTTTAGATCATATAATCGTTATATCTTAAAACATTGCATGACACACCGATTTCGGACTCATCTCTATTGGTCCACGACAAAACACCGATGGTCTTAGACAAATTAATTTAATATCGAGAATGCATGTAGTAAAAATAATTAATATAACATTTGTTCTGAATGAAAACAAAATGAAAAAAAAAAACACACACACACATTATAAGTGTATGTACATAAATGTAAATACAAATAAGATTATAAAAAACATGGACAAACGCTTTGTTAAATTTGTATTAGAATATATCGCACCTACTCGGGATCTAAATTAAACGTATCTGTATTTCTAGCGTTTTCATCATCGTTCCAAGACTCATTGTCCGAAGGCACGGGTGTTGTGTCTATCGGTCCAGATGGCGAAATGTTATCGCTGGACGAATCGTCAGATATCACGGCATTGTTATTGACAACGGTTTGTACTACATCGTCTGAACGACAACGCTTGTCAATATAATACCTGATGCTCGACGACGAATCTGCAGACTTTATTGTAGGATTCACCATGGCCACTTTTTTGTTTGTCATTGTCAGTTTAATGTGCCTCACTCTTTTTTTTGACTTCTTGAACGGGTACAAGTTACGTTTTAATTTGAGAGTTTCACGCATCAACGCTTTTAAAGGAGGCGGAGACAATGGACGACCCACTTCATCATGTGTTGGAGAAGCCGCCAAATGGTCACCGGGACATATTCCGTCGGCAAAAGTCACACGCTTATTCGTCTTGGTATCCCTAAACACAATAATGTCATAAGATTAATCTACAAAATGAATATAAAAATTAACTAAATGTTTGTTGTTCCGTTATACAACCAGGTAAAATGTGTTCAATCTTTATCTCTAAAAATGATAAGCACCTGATGAATACCTCAAAACAATAGATATTATTTGTATAAAACTTGTTCTTACTGGTTTTTCGATAAGATGCTAATAGTTGGTGGCTGAAATAGTCCTAAGAATGGATGTTTAACAGATTCCATATTATCACTGTAGCAAACCAGTAGAGTATCAGGTAGTTTGTTCTGAATTTTGTTTTTTGCACGGATTTTCAATCTCTGAATTAACAACTAAGCCACAACAAAATAATAATTATTATTATTATTTCAAATGTAATTAAATAACCAAAGAAACTATTATTACATTTTACACATAGTTGTTCACACTACTAGTTTTAGAACACACATAAAGAATATTGAAAATTAAATAAATTTAATACCTGTTGATTAATAATGGTATTCATCATTGTAAGATCTTCCACTGTTATGCCATCTTTTAGTAGTATACCTATAAAATAAATCAATATAACAAAACAAATATAAAAATTCAAATAATTGTTATTACCTTGTTCTTTTCCGTTGTTATTTTCTTTCTCTTCAAACTCCCTTGAAATATTATCATCGAATCCTGTATTTATTTTTGAAGTTGTATCTTTATAGACTTCTTCCAATGTATCATTGACTTGTTCAGTTTCAGCATTTAAAACTAATTGCTCAGACAATGTTACATTATCGACCACTTCCATACTTAAATCTAAATTTTTAGAAATATTTTCAGTTTGTTTCACACCATCAATAGGTGTGTTTACATCAACAATATTTTGGAAATTATTTTTATTATCTTCATTTCTAGCAAATGGCGTTTGATATGAATTTACAGTAACGTTTTGTTTTTTACTCGGACTAGTTTCAACGCTCGAATCGAAATAATCGCTTGCATCAGTATCGTACTCTGAAGAAGAGTTTGACTCGTCGTCTTCATTAATTTCAGTCATGGTATGTTCAACACCATCAATGACTTCTCTATATTTTTCAAATACATGTGGATCGTTTAGCCAGGCATCTTTGTCTTCACCATCACTTTCCATTAGTTCCCATTCTCCTTCAATTACATTATCATTGACATCATCTTCATTATTATTATCCATGCCGCCGCTGCCGCCGTCGTCTTCTTCATCATCATCATCAGAATTAGATGTTTCAGAATATGCTTCTTCGTCACTAAAAACTCCAGATTCAGAATCGGATGAACTATTGAATGGTATTAAATCTGCATTTAACCAGTATTCAATAACCGGGCCATTTTGGTATATATTGAAACAATGTCTGACTTTATCGTCGATGCCATCGCGATTAACGGGATCTAGAGCTATGTGCACCATACATTTGTCTTCGATAGCGCAATACGCAATGTAATTGTCATTGGTCATGTATAGAATGTTATTATCATCTTCTAATATGTGCGCATACGCTCTATCTTGTAAAGGTATAAGAACTATTTTATTTTCTGCGTTGCCATCTAAGTTTTCTTGAGGTACCAATTTATCTGGAATACCAATATTAACATTGGTTGTGTTACTTAAGACTGGATCAGACATTGAGTATTTAATTGGATTTTGGTTGTAGTGTTGGAAATATTGTTGATATAAATGGAAAAATTGTTCACTGCGACGTTCACTATTTAACTCTTCGTCCTAAAACATAATTCATATTGTTAGAATATAACAACTATTCACCATGTGTTTTTATTATATCACTTAAAATATGATTAATAATGAATGTTCTACGCTTTAAGTGTATATTGCAAGAACTTTGTTAAAGAGATTTGTTACCTCTGCTTATCTAAAGGTATAGATAATATAGTAAAAAAAACTTCATGTATAACTTAAATTGTGTTTAAAGGTTAAATTTAGAGTTTAAACATTATCAAATTTGAAGAGAAAAATATTTACAAGATAATGTTATAACTTTTTGTAAAATATTTTTTGACAAAAGATACAGCAAGAAATAAAAAGATAAAAGATGATGTAACTTAGCTTATGAAATTATCATGAACATATAAACCTAAACGCAACAATTTTTAAGTTCTATGTAATGTGATTTTGCAGTTTACTACATTGCCTGTTAGGCCAAAATAACAAATGCAAATGTGACATGTCCTCATAAACAAATATACATTTTTAATTGTGTACATTCAAAATAACATTAACATATTGTGTAATATTTCAATACTACGTAAACTGTATTAAAATTATTGTCTATTTACCTGATCATCTGGAACAATAGTTACAATATTATCAGAGGGTAAAATTTTCAAAACATTTCCAACCTAAAACATAAAATACAACAATTGTAATTCAACATAGTCTAGCCTCAATGTGTAAGCTTAACTCACTTGTAAAGGCATTGACATTTCATCGTCTGTTGCAAACTGACTAGAAGACAATCCGTCAGTCACCAACTGATTAGAAGTATCTATTGATTTCCAATTCACCAAATTTTCATTGTGGCAATCATAATCCGGGTTATAGTTTTCGTATACACTATAGTCGACCGGACTTAATTGATCACACTCTAAAGTTTTCATTTCTGAATACTGAGGAGGTCCACAATAATATTGTTGATCATACGATTGGGAGTATTTTTTGTATTCATTAGACCAATTTTCTGTATAGTAATCATACTCTGTACCATCGTCTAAGTTATTTAATGATGTTAATGCATCCTGTTGGCTTTGTCTTTCCAAAAATATGTCCAAATCAGACTGAGCACTTGTTGTGTTTATTTCATCTATAGAGCAATTGCTCGTTTCGTCTTCAAACTCCTGTCCATTAAAAACCCTTTGTGATTCGTTTGTTATATTATTTTTAGATTGTTTATCCCAATGAGATGTATTGTTCACTTCAAATGCATTACTTTCATCCATTTTATTATTATTCTCTCTAACAGACATATCTAACACACTCCAATCAGAAATCCATTGAGATATTAGTTCGATTTCAGTAACATCTAAATCAATACTGGATTGTTGTGAGCATATGGAATCTGAATCTTTTTTCTCTGAAGATATAATTTTAATAGACTCGTTGTCATGTAACATAGCTGTGCTAGACTCAAAATGTTCAGATTTATTCAGATCAGCAGAATTTGAAAAAGTGGTAATTTCTTTATCGTCGAAAATACTTTCGACTTTCCAAGAAACATCTTTTTCGTTGTTTTCCAAATGACTATTATTTGAAAATAACTCGTTTTTGTATTTTTGATTTTCATCCTGTATACTTGACAAGCATTCTTCCAATAAACCTGAATTTACTTGTTCATTATTCTCTTCGTCACTGGAATGGTCCATTGCATTAATACTATCTACAGACGAATTGTCCGAATAGGATTTGTCAGAGTTATCCGAATTAAAACTTTGATCGAGAATTTCATTAGTAGTTTCCATATCAATTTTAGGTGATGCTATTTGTGTTGCATTTGGTTGTTTCTTTTGTGTTTGAGGACAAATAACAATTTTTGGTCTCTCAGCAAACTTTAAAAGTTTTGATTCGTCTTCTTCTGGACTTTTGTTTTCTTCATCCAACAATTGAAAATCTTTGATAATTTCCTTTTTTAAACTACATGATTTAATTACATTAAGCGGTGAAGAAAATCCAAATAAAAATGGTGTATCTTGAAATGCTGAGAGTTTCTTTAAATTCATTTTTACTTTGTCTCGATAAGATATTGATTCTTGAACAGAAACTATTGGCTTAATGATTGTAGTAACATATGTATCATTTAGTTTGAACGATTTATTCAGAGTTGAATTTACAACATTGTTAACATCATTATTAAGATCTTGTCGCTTAAAATCATTTTTTGTTATTGTACTTTGGGGTACTACATCACTTTTATGTTCTACTTCATTATTGTCAAATTGATCAAATTTATCAAACATTACGCTATCTTCAAAATTATATATTTTTTTTTTACCAGATGCATTGTCAGAGTTTTTAAAATTTATTTGTACTTTTTCTTCAACAATATGTTTTAACTTATCATCTTTAAATATTTTGACATATTCATCACACATTTCTGATTTTTCAGACTTGTTTTTTTTTCTAGTGTGGTTTTTTAATATATCAGATAATAACATGGGTTTTTGGTCTATAATGTTGTCGTCAGTGTCTGGAGAACACGAAATTTTACTATTTAATTTAAGGCTATTAAATTTAGATTTTTTTATATTATCATCATCAACTCCACTAATATTGTCTGTAAATGTATAATTGATATTTTGATCAGCCGAGTGATGGACGACTCCCCTCATGGAACTTTTGTTAATCATATTCCACTCATTGGGTCGTTGTCCAAAAAAATTTTTGGAATCCTTTTCTTTATTGGGCGTTTTATAGTTAGATTCATCTTCATCCTCAGTATCTGAAGTTTCAGGAGTCTTTGATTTCTTTTTAGACTTTTCTTTCAATACATATTCATCAGAATCAACAGATTTCTTTCTCGACGATTTTTTCTTTTTCTTTTTTTTCTTTTCACTATCATCAAGTTTTAAACTATCATCTAATCTAGACCGTTTGATTGATTTTTCATCATCAGAATTATCAGAATCGTATTTTCGTTTTGAATTTTTTTTTGATTTTTTGTTTTTTTTTAATTTTTCTTTATCAATTTTTAAATACTTTAATACTTCACTAACTGTAGTGTCATCACATGAAAGAGACTGATTTCTTTTAACTTTGTCAGTGTTTACTAATTTTGTAAATGTTTCTTTCAAACATTCTTTGACTTTTTCAAATTCATCATCATTATCTACAGCATATTTCTTTTCTTTTTTTACATGTTTTCGTTTCTTTTTCTTAGATTCCTCACTTTCTATAGGCCTTTTTTTTATTTCAACATTAAATGCCTTCTCAAGCAAGTTGAGAATACTACTGTTACTGTCTTTGTCATCTTCAAGTTTTTTATTCTTGTTCTTATTACCCTTGTAATTTTTCTTATAATTAGCTTTGCTTTTCTTTTTCTTCCTACCTTTCAATTTTTTCTTCTTTTTCTTTTTTTCAACTGAAGAGCATGAATCAGTTGATTCAGATTCATCTTCTGAACTACTATCGCTTTCATCAGTTTCAGAATCTTCTGAACTTTCACTAGAACTAGATTTGTATTTTTTTTTCCTACTTTCTTTTTTCTTAATTTTTTTAGACTTTTTACTAGATGGTTTTTTCTTTTTCTTACATTTTTTTTCAATAGAAGATGAACTTTTAACATATGATCTATCAATTGACTCTTCAGCAGTGTTATGTAATGATATAGATTCATCTGAAGATTTGGTTGACATATCATCATTTTCAGAATCTTTGTCATGTATAGATTCATTATTCAAAGACACCAAATTTACAGATAGATTACTTTCATTCTCTTTTTGAATGTCAGTAATTGAAATTGCATTTTCATCTTCCTCGTCTGACTTTTCAACACTTACAATTTTTAAAAACTCTTCATATTCTGTTGCCAATTTAGCTGGGGCTTGTGGTTTTTGAAATGGAGTTGGGACTATTGGACAAATATTAACATCTGTCTTTGTTTCTTCCTCGCTAATATCCCTTGCTACTTCCTGATGGCTAATATCTGGAAGATTACTTTCCTCTCTGTCGATTATACAAACATCATCGGTATTCATTTCTACATTTTGAGAGACTTCTACATCCATTAATTTATCAGCAGCTGGACTACCATCATAATCACTATCCCATTTTGATGGAACAGTAGGTCTTAAATCGACCAAAGGATCATCATTAAATCTAGATTTTTTAGTTCGTTTATTTGTAGTAAATTCATTTATTAATGCATTATTATCTATTTCAATATTTGGATCTTCTTTAACTTGAGTGATAATAAAGGATTTTTTTGGCCACCAACCTTTGAATGGATAAATATTTTTATCTTTCATAATAAGTAAGAGTTTATCATCTACATAGTTATAATTTTCAATTGGATTTTCTTTAAGCCTGAAAAAAAATTTAAATATGTTTAACATTTAAAATAAAATAAAATTAATCTGGTGCATCACCTACAGAACCAGTGACTAAAATATGAGCATTATAAATATTTGTTATTAAAATGAATAAAACAATTGTTTACTATAAACTAGATTTTATACAATAATTTTATGATCATGAACATTATTAATTTGTATATTGTGATTAATAATATTTTTATATTATAGTAAATTTAAAATCTTACCTTTTTGGTTTCATTGATGACAGAAACTTGTGAACGATTGCTTCAACTTCTGGCAAAAGTGTTGCTAACATTTGCTGTCTATTATGAAAATGATAAGTGGCTTTTGCAGGATTCTGACTATATTTAACAACTGGTTTAGATTTAGTGTGCTGAATGAGATAGCTGGGAAAATCTTTAGTACAGTCCCCTCCTTCTTGTGTTACGACCTCAAGACCTTTTAAAATTTCTTTCTTGCGATCCAATAAGTTGTAACGTAAGTTCTGTTCACTTTCTTTTTCTGTTTTGGTTGATCTATATAAAAAATAAAAAGTAATAATAATAATAATAATTGTACATATAAAAAAAAGTTAGTCTTTAAATATTTTCAATTTTTGTTTTATCTATATTGTATAATTATCAATCAAATATAATTTAAGAGTGATGTATTGAACACAAAATAATGTTAATAAATAAAATAAATTTATAAAGTTATATATATTAAATTACTTACTACACATAAGTAACTAAAGATAAATTAAAACTACTAAATTTAAGTTAAAACTACAAAACTTTATAAAATATTATGCTTCATAGATTTGTTTTTACCAGTATTGAAGTTTAACTAAATTTAGTAAATTTAAAATTTACGATTTCTATATTTAGTAATATTATATTACTATTAGGTGGGTAACGTAAAAGCAATTCGTCATCCTATCTTCATCCCTAGTGAGTCAGAAATTAGTAACTTTAACCCACAGTAACTTTTACTTATAGTAAAAGGTGATTAAAAGGAGGTAGCAGTGGATAGCAGTAATCACTTACTACTGACCATTGGCAAGCTTTGCAGCAAAAATATTGACAATGGAAAGATTTAACAGTAGCAGTTTGGACATATTTCAAATATTGTCTTGTCAATTGTGATGTGGAAGGAGAAAGAAAACACCACATTAAATTCCTAGTAAGCAGTATGGATTAAGGCTATAATGAGATAGAAACAACTAGACCATGTATACTCGGAAATATCAGTTGTCTCCGCAGGAGAGGGAACAAGGCTGAGAAAGGTGGTCATCAAGCGAAATCCTTGATAAAACATCAAAAGTTGGAATACGAGGACTATGTGATGTATTGGAAAGTTGGAGAATATTAAAATAGAAATGACAAAGTTAGGTGTAGATATACTTGGTGTGAGTGATATACAGTAGTCAGGAAATAAAAATTTCTGATCTGATGACTACTATGTTATAAACTCTGGTGGAAAAAAACAAGAATGAACCGGAGTTGGATACATTATAAACAAGAAATGGGACCATTAAGTAATAAATAAGATTGTTTATAATGATAGACTTGTATTGATAAAACTTAAAGCTAAGCCTACCGATATCATAACAATTCAAGTATACTTCCAAACAGATACAGAAGAAATGTATGTAGGACTTGAAGATTTCTGTAACTTAGCAACAAGGGGTGACAGCTTAATAATAATGAGAAATTGGAATACTGTAGGTGAAGGTGCTGATGTACAAGTAGAAACTTATGGATTGGACTTTAGAAACAAAAAAGAAGACAGATTTGTAGATTTTTGTAAACAATATATGGTTATAGCAAACACATACCATAATATTCATCGTAGAAAAAGATATATGTAGGAAATGAAATCGAATATATACTAGTGAGAAAATGCTTTAGAAATCAAATCCGTAGATGTAAAACATACCCAGTCCCCAATGTGAACAGTAACCATAATCTCTTAATAATGAAAAGTAACGCTATGTAGGTTCAAATTTTAGAAACCAATACAATAAAAAAGAAGATAAGACATTTATATGTTAAAATATCATAACACAGCATTAGCATTAACATAGAAAGGAAGATAAATGTCAAGAGACAGAGGACGACCATGAACATCTTACATAAAAAAGATGATATCTGATAGGGAACTAACAACTTACAGATAATTGAAGGGGGTTAGCTAGTAATACAGATGAATGGAGAAAATATAGGAAAATGCAAAACTAATTTTAGGACTGAATACCAAAAAAAACTACTAACTTCATAGAAAAATGAGAAGGAATAATATACTTATATATATATATATTGATTGTAAAACAGATAAAACAAATCTACTGCAACAAGACTCCTATTAAATCTTTAAAAATAGTAATTTTAGAATTTTACATGATAGATTCAGTATTCTGATTTTTGCCATCGGATCGAGAATCTCGGTGTTTCTTCTTTGATCTTGATTTGCGTTCTTTCACTTTCATTTCTTCTGTTTCATTCAACTTGAATCTTCGAAATTTGTCAAAATTAAATCCACCGTCGACGAAATCTCTCCAACTTTTGACTTCTAGTGCTCGCATCTTGGGTTTCTCTGCTGATTTGGATCTGGATCTGGACCTAGACCTAAACGAAAAAAATAAAAAACCACGGCCGCATAAATTTTAAGTTGAAATAATTTCGGGTAATTGATATACCTCTATTTAAATGATAACGTAAATATCAAATAGGTACAAAAAGTGCTCAGCGCTTCCTTCACTAAAGTTTATACAGTAATATTGCAGCAATGCTGACTTCCCGGGACTTTGTTTTCTGTGGATAATTTTTGCGCTAAATATTTATTTTTGGATTTAGTAAAATCTTTGTGCTTAGGAAAAAAAATTGGTCAAATAATAACCTGGATTTTGAACGTGAACGACGGCGGTGTTTATGACTTCTTCTATCGTCTCGATGTCTGTGATGGTGCCTCTTCAATCGCTTGTCCTGTTCTCTAATCTTCGCTGAATACTTTTCTGCCAATGATTCAATACCAAGTTTCTGCAGAATAGGAGCTTCATTTCCTTAAAAAAGCCAAGTTTAACACAAAACAGGTAATCACCATTTAATAATATACTACTTTAAAGTTTTCTATTAAACAAAGTAAATATTCAAGAGTTTTGGGAATATTTAAGTATACATTTTTCAATATAACAATTTACTTCTTTTCGTCTTTAATTGTTATGCAGGAGTTTCACAGTATTTAACACCTAACATTTAAGAAATAAAAATTAATTAAAAAATTGGCCATTATAAATAATGTAATATCTTGATACCATATTGATATTTTATAAAATCTATTTGGAACAAAATAGTTGTGAAACAAATTATTGTTTATAATTATTAGTCAATTCAAAAACTGTTTGGTAAATTCACTTTGAGTTGGTCTTACAAAATTGTGATTAAGAGAAGACAAATAACATTGTTTTTGTTCAATTAAACAATTTAAGTTATTAATAAATATTATTTTGGATAATCCCTAAAAATCAAAATATCTGGTATTTAAGCATTTCTGAGACAATTGAATAATACGATTCTAAGTGTGCTTAATATATATTTAATACACACCGTTAATAGAATATTATATATAAACGTATATTTAAATGCAATTAATATGCACCAAGCACAATACTATACAGCAGGGGTTGCCAACATGAACAAGTTCGCGAGCTGCACTGATAAATGAAATGATACCCAGAGCAAAAAAAAAATGTCAACATCGTGTTAAGGCGCGTACAGACGAGCAAACAAATGTGACGAAAACGCTATCACGCATGTTCGCGTTCGCCGAATAGGCACGCACGGATCGCATGGCGATCATGTTTGTACATTCGTCGTGCGCAAAGGATTATTATCGCGAGCATTCGAGTCACCGTGTGGACATTTATTATGGGTTTTGTTGTGCGTCGAATTGTTTCATTATTCGTGGTGTTTATTTATTATTCATTGTGAACCTATGGTAATTCTTTATTATTAATGTTTTGAAATATATATTTGTATACATTACTTAACTTGGTCTAATTCGGTACTTTTTATACAGACATAACGCATGATTAAAAATGGATTGGGATAGTAAATTATGTTATAAATTAATCGACGAATATGGACTTGATGAATTGCTATGGAATACGAAAAATCCATTATATTTTTTAAAATACGATGCATGGTGTTCGATTTCGAGAAACCTAGATAAAAGTATTGAAGAAATAAAAAAGAAAATACTATCTTTAACTTTAATAAATTAAAGTAATATTATTAAAACGTATTCATATTCACACATTATCAGTCGAAACTCAATCTTGAAGGCTGAAATGTGAATATAGCTGGAATAGGAGCGAATGAATAAATATTGTTCGACACGGGATATGCATTGCACATTCTGTACACATTTACAAACCAAATTCATCCGAATGCTCACGCATGCTCGTCATAAATGTTCGCTTGTGTATGTGCACCTTTATAAATTAGATCAACGTTTCTCAAACTGTGGGTTGCGAGACTTTTTTAATGATATAAATTTTAAAAGACTTATGTTTTTTAAACTTTTTTATCTTATAAATGTAAATTATGTGAGTCATGATAGATTTTTGAGGGAGAATTTGGGTTGAGGTCCTAAAAACATTGAAAACCATTGAATTAGATCATTTTTAGTAAATGTTTGTTTTCAGTAAATAAGATGCAAGGTATCAGTCAACCACCCCTACAGTATAGTAAGATAATAATTATTTTAAAAAACACGGGGTTTTAAATGTTGGCTTTGATATATAATTTTTAGCAGCTAATTTTAATAGAAATGTACTTATATATTTATTATGTAAAAAATAATAGTATATTTTAAACCATCACAAAATGACAAATAAATAATAAGAAATCAAAAAATGGGGTTAAGTTTCTTATTAATTAATCATTTAATTTCAATAGATTTGGTTGTAAAGGGATAATAACTGTTAAACAAAAATATGATATTTACCACTGCTTCTTAGAAGATGTTGATATAATGCAGCATTATTTCCTTGCAACAGCTCATCTTTCTTCATTTCTTCAATTTGTTCAATGGTTTGTTGAGCTTTGATAACTTTAATAACTAAAATAAATAATTAAAATTTAATACAAATTTTAAAAATATATAATTTTATTAATTTGGCGAATTATTATTACAACACAAACCGATATTTTTAATTTGTCAGTTACTATTTATATTATCTGAGTTGATGAATGTTAATGGCATAAACCAATTTCAATAAACCTATGTAAATAGTAAAATAACAGTAATTTGTTTTACAATAAATTGTTTATATATTATAAAGGATAATGAGAAATTATAAAAATCGTTTTTTATTTAAAATAAAAACGAATACCAACTGAAAAACATCTAATTAAATTACTTTGTTTACCTTTTTTATTAGTAACAACTTTTTTCTTTGTAACTGTCTGAAATACATTGAGTTCTGGTATAAATTCAACATCATTTCCTTCACAGACATCTGAACCTTGATTATCGTTAATTGAATTATTTTGTTCTTGTAATTTTTGTTTCATCATAGAAAATGCCATCAATCGTTTTTTGGCTTGGTTTTTACCCAATACTGTAACCGTTTTAGACAATTTTTCAACAGAGTCATCTTTGCCATTTAATATAGGTGAATTTTGCTGTGGAGTTGTTAACTCATTAACAGCTTCTGTTGGTTGTGTTTTAACTTGTAGATTAATTGGATAATTAGGTTGCTGTACTGGAATATTATATGCCGGTAACTGAGCAGCAATTACAGGTACAATAGGTTGTTGTACTGGTATGATTAATGGAACAATAGGCTGTTGAATTTTGTTTTCAATGCTTGTTGATATATTCTGAGGATTTTCAATTTGTATAGAAGATACATTTTGTAATGGAACAGAATTTGTTAAAGATGTTGTAGTTTGTAATGTTGGACACGTAGATGAAGGTTTAACACAAACATCAGATTTATTATTTTCTAACAATCCTCCTTTCAAGTTATCATCATCATCTGGTTCTGCTGTTGGAGAATATCTATAATATTAAATTCTTATGAATATCATTGGATGTTTAGTTACAATTATTTATTTAAAAAAATATATATTGAAATGTAAAATTACCTATTAGAATCCTCAACAGTAGTTGCATTCGCTTTATTGGCTGGTTTTTCTTCAACTGGTAACTGTACAGCATCAAGAGGTGGAGGAGGTGGTTTTGACGTTTGAGTTGGACTTGTGTTATAATTATAGTTGTAATAATTTTGATATGGTTGATAATATTGTTGACTGTTATAATCCCATTGATATTGAGGATATGGATAACCATAATAATTATTATAGTTATACATATAATTATAATTAGCATAGTTCTGCATACTATAATCAGCCGAATATGGCACTGGAGGTTGTGGTAATTCTTTATCATCTTTTGGAAGTGGAGGTAAAGGTGGCATAGAGTTATCGGAAGAAGGGACAGCTGAACTGGTTTCAGGAGCAACAGTTACATTTTGAGAACTATTATCGGTTGTTCCTATAGATGTTTGATTTTCAGAATTACGGTTTTGATCCATACTTTTTAAAGGATCTATTATGTCATTAGTCAATGATAAATTATTTTCAAGTGGTAATGATTGTTGTGGCATCTCGCAGTCTGTGCTCACAGCTTCTTCGGAATTATCCATGTTCTTGATACTAACAAAATAAAGACATAACTTATTAGAACAATATAGGTACCTATTAATTATACTATTTTAAAAATATTAACCTAATTAATACCTATTTAAACATTTTCAACTACTAGATTTAAATACTAGATTATGTTGTGTACGATAAAATTGTATCTAAATGCGGGTTAACATGTGGCGTGTAAATAGTGTGTCTCCAACATAAATTTAGTTGAATAAATTCAATTTATTCTAACTATTAAAAAGATTTCCGGAGGGGGAAGGGTAAACTCCCAAAACCCCCCCAAATACAGCTTTGCAAACATTATATGATTTATGTTACATATAGTCTCTTCATTATGTCTTGAACATAACTAGAAGTCATTTAAGAATAATTTGTATGAATGAGCCAGAAGGCATATATTTCCAGAGGTAATTTGGAGAAGGATACTACAGTTAAGAAACTATGCATTTTTATTTTGTTAACTAATTTGCGATTTCATTACCAATAATACTGACGTGACCTGGAACGCATAAAAACTAAATAAAATTTTTTTTAGTGACAATGAAATTATTGATACGAAGTATGAGAGAAGATAAGGAAAAATTAAGAGTGTTGGAGCCCAGGGCTTTTAAACATGACATAGAATCCGAAACTGATTAACACAAATAAAAATAATTACAAAAATAAATAGGATTTCAATTCCAATTTTTTTCTTTTTCAAAAGTGTTATTAATTTTATAATTTATTTATTTCTAAATAATAAATGTATTATTACATTCCAATATAATTTATAGTTTCAATAACCTAATCATAACTATTTATAATTTATGTCAAAATTATTATTTTTATTTCTCATTGCCCAGACATATGATACATGTCTATGAATATTTTTGTATAGATAATTTACCACAACAACTTATCTAAATGAATATTAATTTACAGTAACACAATGACAGTAATTGTTAGAAGAAATTGGCTCTTATACTCATTATACTCATTAAATTCATTAACATAATTTAAAACAATGGAATTTCTTAAATTAATGGCCTACCAAAAATTCTGTTAGCTAATACAAAAAAGTGATAAAAGTAATATTACTACCTTCCATGGTAAATAATTATTTTATAGATACCTATAATACAATTTATAATTTTATAATATTTATTTATACATTATATAAGTAGTTATATATATATATATATATATATATATATATATATATATATATATACTTAAGTCATTATCTTTTATTAAATTTAATTTACCAAGTTAAATAAATTAAAAACTAACATCCTATTTTAACACATAAATAATTTAATGATTTGTAGAATACATTTTTACAATTTTTTTTTTTAACATGGCCATAAATTAGATAAAAACATTAATTCACAGTAATCATATCTCTTTATTTCTAGACGACCTTAATATGATATTGTCTATATGCAGCCCACTGAAATATATCATAATACAAAATTAGATGACAGAGTATACAAAAAGTAAAGATTTCTATTAAATAAAAAAAGTTACCAATTCCAACCAACACAATTAAAAGATATTATATTTAAAATGTAAATTAAAATGAATAATTACTTCAAAACAGCAACAAAAGTAAGTTTCGATTAAAATTACAAAACAAAAACCTACTTTAATTTTTCATAACTTCCAAATTCAATGTACCATTGACAACCCAACTGTTTCAATTTAACTGTCTGTTGGCATATAATAATTACTCATTTTTGAGAATTATTATACTAAAACTATTTAAAACACACAAAAATATTAACTTAAAATTACCAAAATATTTGTTTTTATTATTTCTCCAATCTTAATACCAGTTTGACAAGGATATATCCCGTATGCAGCGTGTCTGCTTACATTGTTTAAACGTATACGTTCCATTTGTCCTTACTGTAGACGCCATGCATAGGTATATTTAAACAAAACAATTAGAAATGATACATATCTATGTGTAAGTTATTTGTAAAAAGTGTATTTACCAAATACAAAATAATAATTGTTTTAAAAATTATAGTTAAAATTGCAGTTATTCAAATTTTTGAAACTAAGACATCAAAGTAACTACCTAAATCGAACCCATGTAATTTACACAATACTCAACCATACAACAATATAATAACAATTTTATCGCGCACAGCTTAAATCTATCCATATAAAAAACACCGATGCAAAATAAGCAGGTGGTCTTCTTTACAACGTTCGACTATTCTTTTGATTTGGGGATTTCTCGTTCAGCAGAAAACAACGATGATTTATTGTGTTTCGACGTCGCGATAAAATCTACAATGGAACAACACAAAATCGAGAGCACGGTTCGTCGTTCGAGTACCACCACTCGTCGAGTGTACGCATAATATAAACCGACCACAACATGTGACATTTGTATTAATTTTTACAAAAAATCGATTTACCTCGGCGGTCCGTCTGGCTCCGGGAACGATGACGGGGGCGGTCTACGATCGTATTATTTTCTATGTCCAATTATCGTCCAGGCCTACGAGACATGATCGCAATTCGATCTACGGCGGCGGAGATGGTGGCGGTGGCGGCGGCGGCGGCGACAACGGTACGATTGCGACTGAAACGGCGGCGGACCAACGATCGTGTTTAAATTCGTACAGGCCGGTTTTTTAACACGTTTAGAACGGTTCACAATAGCTGTAAAACGTTACGACGACATGCTTTTTTTTCGATTACAAAAACTTGCACAAAACAAAACACAATGAAATAGCGCAATCACGACGAAATTAATAACAAAAAATATTGAATAACGAGGTATGGCGGCGATTGGACGACGAGGTTTCATTAGCGGGCGCAGCGCGTTTCGTGCGAGTGCGCGCGTCGTAGAGCAATCGGTCGGCGACGGCCAGCCGGACGGTGTATGTGCTCAGCGGGCGAGCGGGAGTGTGGCATAGCGACGACGGTCGCGTTTACAGCGTCTTTGGCGACGGCCCGTTTTTTCGTCCATGACTCGTTTCAGGGTTCACAGTGTTATCAAATCAAGAAGAATCCATCATGGTTTTGTTGTTTTGTAGTGTTTACGTTTTTATTGATGGTAAAATGTATTTAATGCGATTCAAGATCACTCGGACGTAGATTTAGCGCACCTTATCCGTACGTATCGATCGTTGTTTTTTTTTTTCGCTGTTCGGCCGCCGGATACGTACGCGCGATGTATTCGAAAGGCAAAGGGTCGTCGGTGCCGTCGGACGCGCAAGCTAGAGAAAGGTTAGCGCTTTATGTTTACGAATACCTATTGCACACGGGCGCATCCAAAGCGGCTCAGACGTTCCTCAGCGAGATACGCTGGGACAAGAACATCACGTTAGGCGAACCTCCCGGGTTCCTCAGTTCGTGGTGGTGCGTTTTTTGGGACCTATACTGTGCGGCACCCGAACGTCGGGATAACTGCGAACATTCCAGCGAAGCCAAGACATTCCACGACTATGGTTTTGTAAACCCGACAAACTACAATCCTGGTGGCGTGAACGGTATCGGACACAACACTGGCCCGTCCCCCGGGCCGATGGGCCCGATGCCGCCCAGTGATTCGATTCCACCCGGACCTGGAATGCCACCAAACTTCTTCAACAATTCGAGTATGAGACCGTCGCCCACCCATCCTGTGTCGCAGTCGAGCCCTCATCCTCCACCCAACGCCCCTCACAATCAAATGATGAACCAGCCGTTTATGGGCCCTAGATATCCCGGCGGACCTCGACCTGGTGTACGGATGCCACCTCATATGCCTAACGATTTCAATAGCCCAAATCAACCCATGATGAACAATATGGATATTATGCGCCCGGGGCCACCGGTCATGAATCCAAGAATGAACTTATCGCGGGGTGGCTACGGCCCTCCAATGAGAGGAATGCCTCCCGGTAATGTTATGGGCCCTGGGCCGGGTCCAGGGATGCACCCTGGCATGGGCATGGGTCCAGTCGGTCGACCTCAATGGACACCGGGTAATCCAAATCACCCGATGGGCTATACTTCTTCATCACCTGGAAATTACCCGCAAGGTCCTCCGGGGCCTGGGACACCATTGATGGCAAGTCCGCAAGATTCAAACTCTGGTGGCGAAAACATGTACACGATGATGAAATCAGTACCTGGTGGTAGTATGCCAGGTGAGTTCTCGATGGGAAATCCTGATTCTGCAGGACCACTGGGTCCAATGGGACCTAATTCTATGGGCCCTGTGATGAACGGCGATGGAATTGAAGGTATTAAACGATCACCACCAGACGGACCAAGTACACCGAGAGATGATAGTGGTAGTGGTATGGGCGACTATAACCTAGGAGGGTATGGTGGACCTGTGGACAACGATCAAAACGAATCAGCGGCAATATTGAAAATTAAAGAAAGTATGCAGGAAGAAGCAAAAAGGTTTGAAAAAGATTCTGACCATCCAGAGTATTATATACCGTAAGTTGCAGGCATTTAAACAGCAACTGTTCTCTGGTATCTAGAAAAAATTCTTGCCAAAATGTATGTATATTTATATTATTATTTATCACTTAAAGGTTTAAAGATTACTTAATATCATTGTATATAGTTTCAAGCGTGTCATGTGAAAACGCTGTCAATATTATGTGCTTCTTGTATTTTGTTATTTCTTTTATAGTGTTTTAAGACGTTTCTGTGGTTCACATTACTCTTGTACGTAATTTTGTTAGATGATCAGAATTTAGGTATAAACCTAATGGAATATTTAATGTAATATGTCCACTTGGATATTAAAGCAAATTACCATTATTACAATGCAAGTTATTAGAATTCTTCTCTTGTAATATTTCAAAACTTATATTGATATTTTTATTAAGGAAAAAACTAACTTTAAATAAATTACAAGTATATATTATTATTATTATCATCATCACAAATAATATTATATTATAAATAAACATAATTTATAATCTCTTTATCTAAAAATATAAATTTAAAAACGGCCAGATTTACTATTTGGCATTTGCATCTATATTATAAAAATTATATTTATTTTAAAAAATGCATAAACATTAAGTATTATTATCTTACTTTAATAGTTGCATTTGCAACATTGTTTTTTCCCCTATGGTGGGTAGCTGTAGATACTGAAATCGTTTTTAAGTTCCAATCTAAATAACTTGCACTGTTGTACATGATTTAAAGCAGAAATTTAATGTTTTCATGCTTATTCTGTAGGGAAATGGCCAGTGATGAAAAAGTTTAATTTTTATCGAATATTGATAATTGATTTGTGATGATGTGCTTAAACCTTATATGAGGTATCTCTAAGCATACAAATAATTTATATGATAATCAATAATCTCTAATTAGTGAAACAAATTAAATATCCTTGACATTTTTGGTTGGGATACTATTTAATTTAAGCAATTAGATGGTCCATCAGATTTATTGTACCCATAAGTTTAATTACTCATAAATTATATTCAAACTTTGTTTATTTTTGTTTGAATCATATATTTAAGATGGGGGAAATGAGAAAGATGTTAAATGATTCTTTTTATAGACTCAATACATTATCCTAGAGTGTATCATACATTTACATTTATATTGTATATTAGTTTTAACATATAATCTATATTAAAATAATTTTTCTTCTTTACATATGTATATGTTGCTGACTTAGTGAGAGAACAACTTAATTTTTGTTGTTTAATTGCATGAGATTTTTTTTTTTAACGCTATTTAGCGTTCTGATATTGTTCTTGTTTAGCATTTTAAAATATTGTTCTTAATGTTTATTCTACATAGTGTGCGTATATTTTCCCAACCAAACCCTGTCCATAAATGTTTTCTTAAAGCTTTGTGAAATTAATTAATTAAATATTTTTTTTTTAAATTAATTAAGGTTATATTATATTTAAGTATTCAATATAATATGTATAGTATTAAAAGTAGTCTAGACATTATTATTTATTATACTGATATAAAAATAAAAAATTTAGTTTGGCTCAAATGTTCAAAGCGCTTTAAATACGTGCAAATAATTTTGAAATATTAATAAGTACAATTCATGTTTTAAATACAATTTCCAACGTCAATGAAAAATTCTGTTAAAATTTATTTTCCTTTTTTCAATATTTTGATACTTTCAATTTTTTTTTATACCTTAAATGATCTTTCTTCATATTTAAATTAAAATTTTTTCCTTTTTTTTTTAGGTTCATAATGACTTTTTTACAAGTTTAAGCATTTTAAACATTAATCGAAATTTATGTACGTCTGTTAATAAATCTAATTTGGTGTCAACATTTTATGTCAAGTATTGTAAAGTAAATCAAAAAATTAAATATGTTTATTTAAAATTGTATTGTTAATAATAAAAACCTCAATAGCATATATATGATATATCTTATATGGTCTTATATCAATATTATACATAGATGAAATATTGTCAAATGAAAGGATATATATTACTTTATTGTAAATAATATTGATGTGTACATATAGGCTGTGGATTAATATTAATATTTAGACAATTATTAAAAAGAAATAAGAAAAAATATGAAAGCAATCTCTACTTATTATTAGTCGTACAATACCTATTTACATTTTAAGATATTCTAGATAAATACATACATATATTATGTATATTAATTATTGTAAAATCCAAAGGGATTCTTTCCACTTTTTCACTATTAATGCCTTGAACAACCTCTAGTCTTTGTTTCTTCTTTATCTTCTTAAAATTGTTTTAAAACGAATAAAAAAAATAAAAAATAAAAAAAAAGAGTACCTATTATACACATTACATACCTGATACCTGTAGGTATATATATATATATTACATTATATTTATAATATTATTGTACATTAAGTCAATTAAGTATAAAATAATTATTATAAAAACAAAAATATTATTTATCTTAGTTGCATAAAGAATTGTTTGTGATTAAATATTTAGGTCCTATTATTTTCCTTATTATAATTAAATAAATTCTAAGAAATATATATATTATATATATCATTTACAAAAACAACAACAAAATCATGTTTTATTATATATGTATATAGATATAAAAGTAAAACATTAGCTTGATATTATTTATTTGCCTCTATAATCCAGTGAAAAGATATAAATTGAAATATATCTCGATTGGTTGTTTTGTTGTTCAAAGGTCAAAAACATGAAACTAGATTTCATGTCATGATTCACAAACAACTGTCAAATATGACCATCTGAGTGATAAGTATTCTTCCAATAATTAACATAGTGAATATTATGATTACTTATTAGCTCAAACTTCCAGTAACAGTAATATTAATTGATAATTAGAAAATTATAATAGTTGTCATTTGTTTTTATTAACGAACAATTCTTATATTGCTTCACAATGAACAATTTACAAAATATTTTCAAGGCCAAATCGAATAATGTGTTTGGAATGATTCACGTCAAATCTTTACCGGGTAAGAGCCGAAAAAACTACATTGTACATCATTACTACAGTTGTAATTTTTATTACACTATCTGAAATACATTTACAGGTACACCTTTATACAATGGAAGTATAAAAGAAATAATATACGCTGCTTGCAAAGAGGCTGAAATATATTTGAAAAGCGCAGTAGTAAGCAGTGAATATATCATACGTATTCATAAAAAAAAATAATAATAATAATTATCCCTCGCATAGTGTTATATTATAAATTTCATCGATTTTAGGACGGTATAATTGTGGAAAATATGTACGATATACCTTATGTACCCACTAAAGAAATAAGTCCAGAGATAGTGTCTACTATGACCAGAATTTGTACATCGGTCAAACGATTAGTTCCAGAACAAGTTCCGTGTGGCTTACAAGTGGGTCTCGTGATTTTGTTGTGACAATTATTTTGATATGTCGATTATGACTTTAGATATTGGCTGCGGCAAACAAAGAAGCGATTGCCGTTGCACAAGCATCAGATTTTCAATTTATTAGGGCTGAGGGTTTTGTTTTTGGACATGTTGCTGACGAGGGGTATATTAATGCTTGTGCTGGTCAATTGCTGAGATATCGCAAGTCTATAGGGGCACAAGATATTCGTGTATTTACTGACATTAAAAAAAAACATAGGTATGATTTATTTAATTTATTTAAGTAACTTGTTAAATTTGAAATTGATAAAAATATCCATTTTTCGGTATATTTAGTTCACACGCTATTACTCAAGATGTGACTTTAATCGAAATGGCCAAAGCAGCAGAATTTTTTTTAAGCGATGGAATTGTAGTGACTGGAACTGTAACCGGAGAACCTACTGAACCCCATGACGCCATTGGTAAATAGTATTACTGATTAGTTTTTTTAATTGCTGTTTAAAACAAATTCACTCTTGTTACATTTAAATTTGTAGAAGTAAAAAAATCTGTTAATATACCAGTATTTGTGGGATCCGGTGTTACTAGAAATAATGTACACCAGTACAAAGGTATAGATGGACTTATTGTTGGATCTTACTTCAAGAAAAACGGAAGGCATGTATCATATACTTTAACTTATTTACCAAATATTTTTAAATTTTTAAAATTAATGTTTGGTTTACAGATGGCAGAATGAACTTGATGAAACTTTAATTTCAGAATTCATGCACTACATACGACACGATCGAAACAAACATTAGACAATAATACAACAAACTAGTTTATTCAAATAGAAGTTATCAAATATTTTCGAGTAAAAAAAAAATTAACTTATTCAACTATGAAGATTTAGGCTTAATTTTACAGGAATTGTTCTTCTTATAATATTAACTAGTTACATATTTTTAATAAAATAAAAATAAATTAATACAATTAAATATACATTATATAAAATTTAATTGTACAAAAATAAGTATGATCATAATTGATAATATAAATTTTAAGTACAAATACTGCATTAGGAAGCAATACCTTGTAGATATTAATAAAAAAAAAAATTGTCATAACTTACATTTAAAAAAAAAGTGAACATAATAGAGATCTCAAATGGATGGAACACATAATAAAAAATATATTTTAAATAAATGAATTTTTTTTTAAATTTTATTCATTTATATGACAAAAATATTATTTCAAACAGAATTTCTTCCAACCAATTTTTTTAATGTTGATCCAAAACTGAAAACCAGATTTCTTGCTGAAGCCATGTACGATGTATTCTGAGTATTCACTTTTGCAACTGTTGTATCCTAAAAAAAAAACAAATAAAAATTAAGTATTATTGTATGATATAAAGAATTTATATTCATAAATATAAAACATTTTTTTCAAAAGCTTAAACACTTAAACACAACGATGCCATATAGTGTGATAGTTGTATAACAAAATAAAATTAACAATAATTTATATTATGACAAATCAATTTAGTACTTGTATATCAATTATGTTAAATATATATATACTACCTTCAAACCATTTAATGATTTAATTTTTTTAGTTGGGCTTGAATAACAATTTTCATCGTTTTTATTTGATTCATTTTCCTTTTTTCTTTTGATCAATTTCAAAGGCCCATATCTCTTTATTGGCATTAAAGAGTTAGCTTTGCACTAGAAATAAATAAAATAATAAAAATAACAAATGATACTAAATATATTATTAAGATAGCACCTTACTTAAAATGAAAAACATTTGTTATGAATAACAATACAATTATGTTTACTTTTGATAAGATAATAGTTAATATTTACATTTAATTATATACGCCCACCACTAAATTAGTAACTAGGTACTTACACTATCAATAGCTTGCTGCAACATTTCTACCCAAGAACATGTAGCATGAGGCGCATCCATTGTGTAAAATACAAATTCCATGGATTGACAATTTATTGAAAATAGTCCTCTTTTATACATTACAGACTTGGCTTCACATTTATTAAGTGGTAATACTCTAAGACAGACTAATTTTTCTGGATCCACCCACTCTTTACAATATAGTATCATATCACTAAGCAATATTAAATAACGAGGAATAGATGTATTGCCCTCAGGTGATACTTTCATAAGAGGTCCTTCTTTAATCAGTTTACGTCCTGGTAACACAATATTCACTTTGCCACAACCAGACAAACTACGTTGAATGCTTACTAATCTAGACATATTTTCTTGTTCTTGAACTAAGTTATTGATGTGATCTGCAACCTTGCTTATCTGTTCTGCTGCCTCTATAATATATAAAGAATACAATATGTCAAATTTAAAATAACTTTTGAATTATTTCAATGAGAACTTATAAAATGAATCTTTCCAATACTATAAAAATACGGTTTTTTTTAAAATCAAGTACAAATTATTATTTAAAATATATAAGGACTTTCATAAAAAAATTAGATAAAATATGTATCATACCTTTAATTTCATTATAATTTTTATGATCAGTAGGAGTGTAATTCTGAAGTTCACGCAATAGTAATAAATAACGAGGAATCCTCTGTATAGGAGTTATTAAAAGTGAATTCAATTTTGCAGATACTTCTGGTCGTGACTCTTGTGTACATACAAAACGATAAAGTTTTGGATGAGATTTTGGCAAGTCCTAAACACAAGTATTTTGTTTTAAAATTGATAAATAATAACTATTAATAGTAAAACATATTAAAAGGTAGTTATACTTGAAGTGTTTCCAACACATTCTTATAATTAAATGCGTATACTGAATAAAGTTTAAGAAATGGAGCCGTTTTCAAGAACACTTCTCCGACGTTTTCTTTAGCTGGATGTAACTGAACCAAAAGTTCTTTATTGACATTGAGTATAGTCTCGACATTGCCAAATAATTTTCCAAGCACTTGATTCGAAGCAAGTTTTTGTTCTTCCATTGGACGTTTAAAATACTGTAATTAGTTTGTTGAATTAACATGTAAATAATATTATGACTCATAACGGAGTACAAGATTTCAAATATTGCTAAAACACTAACTAGCGTGTAATTCAAAATAGAAGAGTACTAACCATGATCAATTTGTCCAATTGGTGAATGTAATTTGTTTCGGACACGCATATCTCTTGGATGGCTCGAATTCTTAGCTTTGCCATACGTTTCTCGTTGTCGTCACATATATGTTGATCCAAATCTCGAAGCACTGTGCAACACAAAATAAAAATACGCACAAATTGTTGTTACCTACTCTCGGTACAAAAATGTTTCGGTTTTACCTTTTTGTTTGGTTTTGGCCGACAGTATGTTCTGTTGGTCCAACACTCCTCGGAGTTCTTTGACAAAGTGATTTGGCGGCGTCATCGGCAGCAAGTCCACATCCATCGTGAACGGAACGAATGGACAATGCGCGAACCGAGGGATTAGAAATTCACACGCAAGTGTTTAGCTTTCGAATTAATTACGTTGTTTTCCAGCTTTCACGGAAAAATAAAAAAAAATACGTTACAAGAACAGAGTGACCAGATCGTAAATATAATGTTGTGTCGACTTGTAAAGGTACGGTCAAGTCCGACAATTTAATTCAACCGACCACGCGAAACGTCAATGGATGTCTTCGCGAAATCAACGTAATTAAATTAGTTGAGGCTATCGCCGTTTTTGAGTTATTAATTATTGTTTTAATTGAAAAAAAATCGCAACGATCCGAATCAATTTAACTTTATTGGTCACACTGATTTCCATCACATACGATGGTTATTCCACCCCGCTGCCGGCCGTACAGCAGCGCTTTCGCACTTGTTTGGATGACGTAAGATAGGAAACCAACGTTGATTGTGTATGACCGTTTCGGTTTTTAAAAATAACCGTTGTTGTTGCCACTGCCTGCGTTCTGTCGGTTTTCGTAATTACCCGACTCCAATTCGTGTCGCGTAATTATTATAATAATTCACGTGAACAACATTAATACGTTGTATTCGATTTATTTTTATTGTTCAGGTAGGCCGTCTCCGCGGTCACGAACTGTACCGTTAATTACTCCCCGATATATTTACGTGTGTATTTTTTTTTTTTTTTTTTTATGACAATTAACCTGATTTTCAGTCATGAGTAGTTTCGTGCTTAAGTCTAAAGAAAAACGGACGCAAAATCCACCGATTCCGACCAGCGCGACGTCGACCGTACTCCGACGTACCATATGCCTAGAACCTGTGAAGACCGCCGCCAAACCGTCGAAAACATTACCAACGCTTAGACGATCTGTACCCACGATTACGGTCACCAAAACGCCGGACTTGTTGAATCCGCCCAAGTTTAGCGGACAGCAATTCATAAACCGCAAACCAGATTTAACCAAAAATCTTCCCAAAAAAGATGTTCAAAATCTGCCGTTGCAACACATACCTGAAAAACAAAAGTTAGATCCATAGCATAACAATGATTTCTATTTTCGTAATTAATCTAACACACAACTATTGTTGTTTGAATTCACTCATGTCCAAAGATGTGGGTTTTTTTTTCTAATGTTTTTGTCTTGTATATTATTTGCAAAAATATTCTGAAAAATATTAATCTACAATGTATATTTTTAGATTTCTTTTGATAACACACTTCTATAATATATAAATATATCTGTAATATACAGGTATACTGTAAATTACCTCAATTAATGTACTGTTTTAATCATAACTAAATACCATTGGCATTTAAAGTTTGATTTATGGTGGAATATATTAATTTCACCACAATATTAGATATTATATTTCTAGTTTATTGTTAATTTTGAAAATCTTCACCTACAATAATTTTATGTTTATATTTTTAGAGTTCCATCTGCAGAAGTATTTAAAATTCCGACTGTAATCAATATTCCGAAAAAACCAGTGGTTAAGCAGCAAACATCAACTATAAACCAACTACAAAATAGTATGAAAGCAACAAGTATAAACGAAAAATCTAATACAGATCAAAAAAATAACCAAAATATGGGCCTTTCAAACAATAAAGATGAGTAAGTCTCAAATACAAAAGAAATAAATTATTATTTTAATAAATAATATTGTTGATTAAATAGAAAAAAATGGTCTTTGGATAACTTTGATATTGGAAAAGCATTAGGAAAAGGAAAATTTGGAAATGTGTATCTTGCTAGAGAAAAGAGTTCTGGGTTTATTGTTGCTCTTAAAGTTTTATTTAAAACACAAATTTTAAAAGCAAATGTTGAACATCAGCTCAAGAGGGAAATTGAAATTCAATCACATCTAAGGTAAAAATACCTATGAAATAAACTACATTAAAACTGTTTCTGTAATACTAATTAATTTTTCCAGGCATTCGCATATTGTACGTATGTTTGGTTATTTTCATGATGACGTTAGAGTGTATATGATATTAGAATATGCACCTAAACAGCTTTATAAAGAATTACAAGCTCAAGAAAATAAACGTTTCTCTGAAGGAAGGTATGTATATGTATTAATGTGCAATTTGAATATCTTATTAATTTAAAAAACAAAAAATTAATTTAACATTAACAGATAATTTTGAATTTTTGTATTTATAGATCAGCTATTTATATTAAACAATTGACTGAAGCGTTAATTTACTGTCACAATAAAAATATCATACATCGTGATATAAAACCAGAGAATCTCTTATTATCAAAAGGTGGAGATTTAAAAATTGCTGATTTCGGGTGGTCCGTGCATACACTGGATTCCAAGTAATGGTTTTCAAAAACAAAACTACTTTGATGAGAGTAATTATTTTATCTATATTATTTTACAGGCGTATGACATTATGTGGAACGTTAGATTATTTACCGCCAGAAATGGTTAGCGGAAATTCTCATGATAAATCTGTTGATATTTGGAGTGTAGGCGTGTTATTATATGAATTTTTAGTTGGTAAACCACCATTTGAAGCTCCAACTTATGAAGAGACTTACAGAAGAATATTAAATGCTCAATATATTTTCCCTCAGCACGTATCTCCGCTCGCTCGTGATCTTATATCACGTGTAAGTATTTTAAATCTATTTTTTAAATTACTTTTCGTCAAAAACATTAATATTCTCTTGTTTAGTTATTAAAAGTGAGACCGGACACTCGTCTATCTCTGCAAAATCTGTTACAACATGATTGGATAAAAATACATACGCAATCAAAAGAATCCTCTTAAAGTTAATAAATACTTAGATTTTTTGAATTCTCTATTCTTCTACATTTTTTATTTGTGTAATAATAACTAATGCTATTTCTTTTAAAACATATTAATTATAATTATTTTGTAAATTCAATTTTTATATTTATATTCACACATTTTATTTATGATTATGTGATCCTATGGTACACTGTAAGTTATAATTTTTGAAACATGAATATTCATATTATTTTTGGACTTGATGTTTATATACAGAAATGGTTTCTCATATACAAAATGCTGTTTATGTTGTTTTAAAACCTCAAACTACTATTTTCTTAGTTCAACCATTTTATGTTTTAAGAAAAATTAAACTGTATCCAATCGAATAATTTATGACATTTTTTTATTATTTGTCGTTATTTATTAAATATTGATATTTTGATGTTGATTATGGAAAATATTTTTAAATTTTAACCATCTTTTTTATTAATAAAATGGCAATACTTGGAACATTTATGTTTTTTTTTTTTTTTATATATATATATTATTATTAATTGTATACTCATATTTGTTATATGCATAACATAATGTTGAGCTTTTTCTGCTCTGTACACAAACAAGTCCTAAAATACACAAAACTACTGTGATTTATTTTTTGTATTTTCAATTAAATTGTGATGGATACTTGTATTTAACTAAAAACATAAATTCTTATTGTGTACATATTAATATACAATTATTTTTGACATTACTATAAGCTTTATTTTGCTTGCCTAAACGTTTCATAATCAAATATTTATGTGAAAAAAAGCAAGAAAAATAAAAACTGAAGACTTATGTTTTATTTGTAAAAATCATAATATAAATAGTATGTTATTACATAGGTATTTGTAAATAGTAATACATCCATGTAGATTGATGTGTTCGAACCCATTTTCCATTCAAAAAACTCCTCATGCTTTAGGAAAGAAGTTGATCTGAAACACACACACGCGTTATATATTAAATGTTTTTTTTTGTTTTTGAAGAATGGTCTGTGAATAGACTTCATGAGATCAAAAACTACCTTTTCTCCGTTTTTAATGAAGCAGTTTCGAATCACCCGGCCAGCAGCGCATTTCTCGCTTGTTTTTGGATCAATAATAGCTGCAAACAAAAACGCCGTCGATACAAGTTAGTCCGCTGCACGCCGACTCGTTTCGATTTAAACGCATTTCTTTGTCGCCCGTCGATACCACCTACCTTCTTTCTCGCAAGCCTCTATTATGGTCACGGCCTTCTTGTGTTCGTCCGGACGGTTGGCGAAACGGATTTGGGCCAGCATCTTTCCGTCCGACACGCTGAACTTGTTGTTTTTCACCAAATTCAGATTCTTGTACACGCATTCCAGATAGCACCTCTGCTGTTCGTTCTGCGGCAGCACAGTGTTGGTGACCAACGCCATGATCTCCTGCGGGGCGCGCAACTCGTCCTTGCACTTGACCGCGATCGTGTTCAGTTTTTGTTTCAGAGCGACGTGTTCCGTGGTCATGTTCTGCACCCGGGGGACAAAACGGTGTTCAGTACATCGATAGGCCGTCGTTAACGGGGGTCCCTTACACCCACCCGACCGCCACGATTGTTTATTTTTTTATTTAAACATTGAATAAACAACTAGCCTCGACAATTATTTTAGGCACTACGTGGTTGGGAAATACGAAAAAAAAATGGGCTAAACTAGAAAGCTTAAATGGTTAAAAATGGATAGAATGAGAAGTGGTTGTTGGGTATGCACGTTTAGAAGATTCGGGACAGTTGAAAAAGGATTTGAGATATGTCGGATCGAGGGTTTGTTGTGGAGGATACAAAAGGGGGAGAGGAATTGTTCGATGAAAGCTTAAAATAATGAGAAGTAAATAAAGAGTGGCCCAAGCCGAGTCGGCAGCAGGAAGATACGGATTTTCTGCATAGATTAAGATTATTGAACCAGCGTTGGTGGGGGGGGAGGGAGTTTATTTAATTATTCGGACCGTTTTGATTGTTGACGTTCCGATGACGTGCGTTATCCAAACGTTTTTCGTTACGCGTGCGTTCGACAGATTTGACAATCGTCGCGGACGACGACGAGACAATAAGAAGAATGCGCCTAACACTAGACCAGTCGTCCGACGTTGAAAAACCGCCCGTCCGTTTTTGGATTTCTTTTACCCCCGTAAGTCCGTCCGCGCGCGCATTAAAAAAAAAGTTTAGTGAAGCAGTTTTTTAGACGTTGGGGTTTGACAATTGACAATCTACGACATCGACAATAAATAATTAATTTCAATACACGTAGTGAGAACGAAAATGATTATGCATTTTTTCGTATTATTCATTGACTCTCGGGAGCAAATTCCGTGTAAAATTTGCGACGCCGGACGACGATAACGGGTTAAAAAGTAATTATTTTTCATGACTTTTAACATTGACGAGTTAAAAATTGTGAAGTCACGTTTTGTTCGTAGATCACGATTTTCCCGCCAACTACTTCGTACGTCGTTCTATTATAAAAAACCGTGTGTATATTGCACATTCAGATTGACGACAACTCGTAGTAACGAGTAAAGTTTATTTTTTAGATAAACACGAAAACTGACAGCCGCGAAACGGTCGACACGCACTCGAGTACATAAACATATATGTTATGTCAGACCCGGGGAGAGGGACTCGTTAGGGATTTCCGGCGGTCCCTAGAGGCTCGATTGCGTTTAGCGAGTTTACAAGCTGCTGGTTAACTCGCCCGGCGTGATTCACTAGCCAACTAGCAAATTGCGAACGATACGCGAGTAAAGTCGAAAGCCGGGCCACTTTGCTCGCTGGGCGTGTGGGATTGTTAGCCGCGGTGCTGTCGTTTGCTAGTCATTGCTAGCGTGCTGGCTGCGGGTAACAATCGGTTTTTCAGTGTCCGACAGATGCGTAGCCGTCGCTAGCCGACGACTCGCCCGTCCCTAAGCTCGCCGGCTAGCGGCTTGAAAGACCGGCCCGGTGTGAAATCGAGACTTAACGAATGTGTGTGTGCTTACCGCGGGTTTCGGCGTGGTGGCGTTCGCGGCCGTCCCGGCGAACTTCACGGTGGGCTCCGTGCCGACGGCCCTGGTCGCCGTGGCCGTGGCGTTCGACCCGGACTTAGTCGGCGACGCGTGCGCGTGGTCTTTGGCGTACGTGGTTTGGCCGACCGGGGTCGACGACACCGGCAGACGTGTCGACGGCGTGACGGTCGTCGACGGTTTCGTCGTGGCGCTCGCCTTGTAACAAGTGGATATATTACACGGGTTTGAGCTCTGAGTTACAGGAGGTAAGCACGAATGATGACGATGACAATAAAAATAACAATAATAATAATAATAATAATAATCATATGTAAATATTATGTGTATATATGCTATATTGTCAGTCGGTGGCGTAATTAGATGCACTCGCAATGCCAAATGTTTTTGAAGTTTCGATCGATCGATGATGTCATTTGAAAACGTTCGGGAAAAAAATTGTCGCTTTTTTTATACCACAAAAAATCTAAAAGAAATTCATAATTTCCGGTAAACTATTTTCAATCGGATTTTGACCATCAAACTTGATTCTGAACTTATAATTATACTTACAAGTTACATGACAAGATAATTTTATTTTCATCCTATTTATTTTTGATATTTATTTTTATTTTTTTTTTAATTACAACAATTATTTTTATTTTCAAAAGATGTGATGGCGCAATTCGAATTTTATGAAGTCAGTTTCGATATTGTAACGATTTAAAATTTTCGGATTTGTTATGAAGGTTAACTTCAAAAGTAAGCTGTTTTATGGTCAAAATCTGATTCCGCTTTCATTTTCAGCATTAATAGAAATTAAATTACTAGTTTGGCAATTTGATTGCGAAAAAATCAAGTATCTCAATTTTTTTTTTCGGTATAACTTTCGAAGTAAGAAAGAACCAAAAAGAAAAATGGAAAAAACTTGAATTTAGCATCTAAAAACGCGCATTTTGTTTGGGGGGAAAAAGTGAAAATTTCGTATGTTGAATACTAAACTGTATATTTAAATATGCAACACCAAAATAATTGACTAAATTACGCTACTGAGAATACCATCCCTTCATTTTTTTTTTTTAATTTACATTTTTCATCCGCTTTTGTTTTGTCTAAGATAACTTATCCCTTCTTAGAAAATTGTTATATTTTAAAATTATACAATGCACGTTAGCAATTATAAATACATTGTTATAGATACCTATTTAGTATTGTTACAAATCGGTTTTGTTAATTTTGACACACGCATGAAAACCAATTATGAGATACAAAGTTCGATAATTTATATTTATGTGCAGCTTGTATATTTTAAGGATTTTTGTTATGAATGTAGTTGTGTGTTGCGATTTAAAAAAATACCATCTAATTGTATATTATATATAAAGTGATGTATATTTTTAGGAGATCGTAATATCACCCCTTCAAACGTGTAATTTTTATTTTGTCCCTCGTTATATAAAATCGTTAAATATTTTTTTTTTTTTTTAAATCAGCGAACAATAATTTATTGCAAGTATACACCATTATAGTTAATAATTGTTGGATACGTTATTTTAACAAAGTACCTATTCAAATACATATACCATCCCAACAGAAGTATGGGTTTAAGAAATAAAAGAAATGTTTTCTTGTTTCGCTTATTGTAAATAAAAAAAATAAAAAAAAAACAATGTAAAATAACAATAGTCGGTACGAGATAATTTTTGCGCGAGAAACAAAGCTGCCTTACATGTAATACGTATTTTGTATACACATACCTGTACGGTGGCGACCAGAGCGACCAGAACGGCTGCCGCGGAAGCTGTTACCTTCATGTTGACACACGAATTTCAGACAATGCTGTCGTAGAATATGTTTTATCTCTACGTGTATGGTGCGTATGTAACAGTAATACTTGTACACACACGTATAAATGTATTTGTTTGTATATATTATGACGGTGGTGTGATCTGTACTCAGTACAACACGTATTAAAACTATCGACGCTGACTGTCTCTCGCGGTCTTTTTATAGACTCCCTTTGTCACGGTGTTATGATTATGACCTCTAAAGTAATGAAATATCCAGACCGAATTAAAGCAAGGACATTCTTCCCCCAAATAAATGACGTCCTGTTTGTGTGCATGTGAAAATTGAACCTAAATTGGCACGATTCGTTCTAAAGTAATTCAATTGGAGAACAAATGTATAAATCAATGACTTAACCGGTCGTATAAGAGACTTTGTTATTATGCATTTTGCATCATGCCAAAGACGTTCGGGGAAAATTAAATAAATTATCCACGGAGTTTAAACTGTTTGAAGGAATAATATGAGTAGGTAACGCGTATATTGTGTACCTACAGACATACAATTACGAGATTTTATAAAATTCTTTTATTGTACAGATATTCGTTTGACAATACAAAATTCTTAAAATGAATTAAAGAATTGAAAGAAACGACAGAACGCTTCGTGTATCATCCTATTAGATAAGTACGTATACCACCGCACTTTATTTCATATATTATACAACGAACATAAACACGTTGTAACACAGATGTAGGCCATATAGTTTTTCGAGATTTCATTATATATTATTAAAAATGCAATCATATTTCAGATCTAATGTTTTCGGGAAAGAAACAGCGACTCAGTCAGTTATTTAAAATTCAATAATTTTGCAAACTCGTAAAAAATAAAACAGTCTTTTAGTATTATATTTACTTAAATTATCATTTGACCTAACAATTCCAATTATGATAATGCAACAGCTTATATATACTATTTTTTAAATAACTACAGAAACCCGAGAGTACAATCTATACTTACGTACTCTATTGTTTTTTAATGGTATTTACGTGTTAAAAATAATTATAA
Organism: Schlechtendalia chinensis; assembly: GCA_019022885.1. NCBI lineage: Eukaryota > Metazoa > Arthropoda > Insecta > Hemiptera > Aphididae > Schlechtendalia > Schlechtendalia chinensis. The sequence goes on along the minus strand of CM032351.1, from coordinate 2,311,164 downwards.
ATATTATTGGAAATATGTAACATACGTGTTGATGATTTTCAAATACTTATGAGTTATGTAGGTACAAGTATTTACAGAATTCTTGTACTTTTTATCGTTTTTGTTTTCCGACGAATTTAATATAATACCACCGATATTGTTGACTATCGTGGTGTATGTGTATGCGCATTGTGTTAATTTTACTGAAATGCAACTAAAAATGACCGAACAAAAGGAATTTTGTGCAGCCAAACTAGATAGACTCATATATGAGAGGCACGCAAAAATCTTTTTAGTAGATTTTAGATTTAGTAGCATGATTTATTAATAATTAAATAAAATAAAATAATTATTTCTAACTTTAAACCTCAAATTTTGAATAACATGTACCAATACAATGAAAATATCTAAAACAATTACAATAGTTTAGATTACAATATTCTATTTTATTGAATTATGTAATACAATAAAAATCAATACCAACTTCATATATACTCATTTTAATTTTTAAATTATTTATTTTTGAAAATACTTTGAATTTATTAACACATTTCAAGTAAGTATACGCACGAAATTCAAATTTCAAGTGCTGAAGTTTACAACCATGGCCGAGTATTTTTAGTCACTGGTAGACGACTAGAACTAGTCACGTACTACTTGTGATAAAATGAAAAACGTGCAAGATACATTTCAACAAAACGTCACAAATCATAAAAACACTGTAAATAGAAAATTGTATGTTTTATTATTAATTCATGTAAAAACAAATTGTATTCCGTACAATTACATAATCGGTTTAAACACAAATATTTCTCATAACAATATAAGGTTTCTTATTTATTAATTATTAAAGACTGTGATGATTATCTATATCTTTATTTGGCTTTGTTTACGTTCTTTTTTATTTACTTACATTCGTATATGTACTTTCATACACACCGGAATAATTATCGTAGTTATTTAAATAAACACACGACACTACAGCCGATTAAGTCATATTTCTCTCAATGCCCGAATTGGAAAATATAAAGTAGTGGAGCTCAATTGGAAATTAAAAAAAAAAATCGTTCTAAATGAAATATTCTATATCACAAAACCATGGGTATCCAACACCCCCTAGTTTACCATTAATAACCAAATATAGAATTTAAGGGAAATTTCGCCTTGCCTCGGGCATATATTTGCAGAATATTACCACAGAATACAGGTAACTTGAAATTATCTGTGATATATATTGTACAAAGTACAAATTATATATAATTGTTAGTCTGTATTAACTAACGCCATTTACTGTGTTAAAATTTCTTAGATTATCTTAATATTCATTATTTTTATTTAATTTTTCCAATAATTAAATGTATTAGTTTTCTCATACCTATATATAATAATATGCATATTATTCAATTTTAAATCTTATGTTATATATTGTTTTTATATTTTCTCGATTCAATTAACAAATCCTCATGCAGCTATGTAAAATCATATAGCTTATAGACTCAATTGGAGAAAACTCAAATATAGTTTATAATTTAATTACAAACAAATACTATAAATATGTACATTTAAAATTTTAGAAATTATTTAATTAAAAAATGTTAATACTCCTATAAAAAAAAAAAAATAAATATGATACAATATATATTTTATTTTAAATATAATATGTAATATATCATCCTGCATGATTCCTGATAGCGTAATGGCTATAGTTTATATTTGGGATTTAATAAGCATTAAATGTCTCCTTGATGTACCTATGGCAAAGAACAATTATTTCCTTTATATTTCAAATTAATTAAAAATGAACGATGTTTTACCAAATACATCGAATGACTTGTCCGTCACGCATCCGGTATCACTAATAAAATGGAATTTTCTAAAAGATTCACCAATTAACGACGTTGTTTATCGACAGTTTGTGTCACAGATATACAGTTTTATAGTATGTTTGTGGGTAAATTTAAAAATAATTGACAAATAATATATGAATAATATTATGTGATAAGTGATACACAAGATAATAAATTGCCATTATCAGGTAAATACTTGATATAGCAATAAGGTGTTATTAATATTAAAAATAAAAATATCAAATATACAATTTTTTCATAATTTTTTATCTATGGTCCGCAGGTATACCGATTATAAGCGCTCCCCCGCGTTCATTTGAAAATTGTAGCAAAGGGGCGCTAATTTTTTTTAAATGTAGTAGAGGGGCTCCGTCCCCTTGTGTCTCCCCCCAATTCGAGCACTGATTTCTCTTCGAACGAACTAAACGCACAATAATATAATAATATATATTATGTACATTATTCAATTGACAATTATTGACCGATGGGAAGTAACATGATACGTTACATGTACGGCTGTAACATTCTAAATAAGTTCTTAATTGATAGTTCAATATTACATTAATCAATTCATTATAAACTATAAACTAAATTATAAAGGTATTGTAAATCATATTAACATATGACGATTAAATGGTGTGTGATGATTTTCTTATTTTCCGTTTGGTTATTCACGTATTACTTACGTTATTCGTAGATGTTTAGATTTATTGTATATGTATTTAATATAAAATATTTTTCTGCTATATATTTAGTTTTTAATGAAATTATGTGAACAACAGACCTAAAACAATTATGGTATATACAAATATATGGGAATTGTGATAATTCTAATGTTTAAAATTAGCGTAAAATTATTTTTATTAGCATAAACTAATATGTAAAGTATATTATTCGATAAACTATAAAATTATAAATTTCTACGTCAACGACGTTTTTTTTTTTTTTTTAGTTAGATTTATTTATTTGGTACGTGACATTGAACATTGTGGTGAATTTTCTAAGACATATCAAATGTAGAAAAACGGTACAAGGCTGTGAACATCATCAGTCATCAGTCAACTATGAATACAATTATTAAAAATTAAAGTCATACCTAATTTCTCCAATTAAAACGTTAAGTTTTGTTAGTGTTATTTACGATGTATACAAGTATAGACATAATTTTATTTATGCCAATATAAAGTCCAAGTATACATCTGTTGATATTTTGATATAACAAACTATAGGTATCGGTATTGAAAACCCATTACATAATTAACTAATAATAATATAAAAGTACCTAATTAATTACATAAAAAAGTAGTTTATTTTATTTTAAAAATCATGTCAAAAAATTAACCTTAATGCTAATACAACAATATGTGAATGTGATAAAACTTGATAAAACATATGAATAGGATGGAATATTAATTATTGATATTATTTTGATTCCTGTCTATATTATATTACAAGAACTGAAGTACGACACAAATATAATCAACAATGTATCATTTAATTACATATTACTCATTAAACGTTTTTGTTTTTAGCACTTACAAACGTAGTATTCGATTACCATCGCAATTGAACGAATCTCCGAAACCAAATATTATTAAATAAAAACATTTCTAAAAGAATACTTTTAGCTTTTACAACACAGTACATTAAATATAATGCAAAAATGATGTTATTTATAAAAAATATGTTTTATTTTTGAATTTGTTTTTTCAATTTTCAATAGATACGCAATAAAAAAACAAAATCGCTCTATTGTCGTTTTTCCCTTTAAAAAAATACCATCATTACGTTATACTCGAATTCAATGAATTAATGAATATATAATAGTAACAAATAAATTAGATAGCGCATAAAAAACGACTGTGGATATTGTTGTCAGATTATCGTTTAACATGGCCAATCTCTGCATAACTGGTAATATCTACCATATCATTATTAATGCGAAATAATAATAACATGTAGATCATTATATTTGCTTGTATAGAAATTATAAAAATCAAGGTCGTTGTGATGAAAAAAACAATCGTACTCAAAAATCGATATTTTACGTGAAAATATTGTACAAAAAGATACATTTTACTGGCAATCTTTAATTTTCCAACTGTTTTATTTACGACTTTTAGAAACGTTGAACTGAAGTATAGATTAATTTTGACAGAAAACTAACATAAAGCATAAGGTACGCAATCCGAATTATTAATAATAATCAACAATAAATGAAACTTTGAGCATGTTTAATATTTATCTACTTCAAACCGCTCTAGAAACTGTTAGCACAGGAAACAAAATAAAATATGTATAATGTCATAATTTGTTGTTTATCGTTATTTAAAATTACTATAGGTCAATTCTAATTAGTCTATGCACTCCGCAGGCTGTCATTGATTGAGTATAATTGTAGACTTAACCTGCAACTTGCAAGGTTTGTTGAGTGTGTTGGTTTGGTTGATTGGGAAGATAAAACCGACAGTCGACGGCGATCCGTTTAAAAATAAATTACAATATATATATTTTGTAATGGTATTCACTTACCTAGTTTAACGTATAAGCTTATAAAATTACTATAAATACCAATGGCTAGAGCTAAGATTTTGCTGCGTCTAAAAATGTCTTATTTTCTAGAAAAATTCAGACATCTTTTTATTTATTATTTATACAAAGTGAAAAGATTTACCTAGAAATGTTTATTAAAACTTAAAAGAAATATGTTTTTTTTTAAAATAATATTTTTAATGCAAGTCTTTAAAAATATTGCGTGGTATTGTGGAGGGAGCGTACCCAATACAATAATGTACCCAAACAACTGATTTCTGGACGTCTACTTTTATCTTGCCAATTCGATCACTGTTCCGACTGTTTTTTATATTGTAGGTTACAGTTTTTCATGTTCTTCCAATATTTGAACGATCCTCCTCCCCTCCACTTATTTCAAGGTCCTTGGACCATTTATATACGAATATAATTACATAACCATCAATATTCCAAATCGTTTTGTCCCTATATTATTATGAATTTGTTGCGTAACTAATCTGGTTTTTTTTTTGTTTACACTTTAATCGCGTCGAGCACTCAACAATTTTGCAGTTCTCCGTCATTATTTTGAATGGACCTCGTGAGTACGTGCAATTTCACAAAAAAAAAAACCTGACGTGTGAAATAATGACGTCGGTAATGTATAATATCCGCCGAATTTTATTTGTCATTTTTGCTGACGAGTACGTTGACCTAAACGTCGGCCATACACCTTTATTTAATTGCGTTTGAAAATGTCACGATATCGATCAATTATTTAATTTAATTAATCGCAGAACAATATAACAATACAGCGTACATGAACAGGAAAACAATAAAGGAATAACCTGCTGTTATTTTTTTCGTGTTCGTGTATACGAAGTCTGTTATATATATAGATATATGGTACATGTATTGAAAATACCTAGTTTTATATATATATATTTTTTTTTTCATATTTTTAGCAATAATATGTTGTTGTTTTCCGGTATGTTTTCAGAGTCGTCTCTCGGATTGTTTCAAGATACAAGATATGACGACATAAACGGCGAAAAAACGCTATAATAATATTTATATACAACGGTGTGCATTTGTGTATTGCAGTAGATATATTTTTATTGATAATTTAGATTAACATATATTTATATACAGGTGTCCCACGGAAAGAAGAACTGACAAATGCAATAACTTTTGTTCAATTTGATATTTTTGAGTTTTTCTTTTTTTGTACAATAATTAATAGAACCTCGTGCTACAACCACAGTGCTTTTGATTCTTTTGAAAAATCCAAAATAGTTATTTTTTTTTTATGTTTTTAAAAAAATAAATAAATGTTGGCGGTTGATTTTCTACAACGTCATATGAAAACGTACATTTTGTTCATTAGCGGTACGTGAGAAAAGCCGGGCGGCCCAGCATAACGATGCGAAAGAAATCGTTTTTACAATACGGATTCATTATTTTGGATTTCGAACAAAAAAAATTGTATTTTTAATTGTAACGAATAGTTGTATCCCGTGGCACCAGTTGGTGATTGCCACGGAACGAAAATTTGATTGGAATTTGTCAGGTCTCCGCGGGACACTCCGTACATGTTGTACACGGAGGAATGTCGACGAAACTCTCGATTTTGGACGTGCGAAACGAGTTTTCGGCGGAAACGCGTCGAATTTACAGTTCGCGACCAAGACGCGAAAACGAGGGCAATCATTATTCCACTCGTCGCCGTACAACCACATTGCAGACCACACGGATACGGTACGACAACTCCGACCGGCGGCAGGTACGCGGACCGTTCATCGCCCGTGACTACTACGGAACGCGGTTCCGTCGCGTACGGCCGAGTCTCTCGCCTCTCTGCAGATAGCCCACCTCCCCGCCCCCTCTCCGCGGCGACGACTTCTACGCTTTACGCGCACGAGCACGCCGACGAGACCTTGACCATTACTGTAATAGTATTTTTTTTTTTTCTTTCGCGATTAATGTTTTCGTATTATTTTTCGTATCATGACGTACCGTCGTCGTCGCGTCGAGAACGTATCACCGCAGTGATGTTTATGAATTCGCACGGGACGCGCCATACGACGTGAACACCGCGGCGCGCCACATCCTCTCCTCGCCAGAGGACGACGTCGTCGTCGAACGAACAAGAACTCGCCAGCCGCCGCCGTCTCGCAGAGGTCAGTTCATTCGTTTTGGGCGAGAAATCGCGAACACGGCGATCTTCTTCCCGACGCACGCCCCGGGTTGACGAGACGGAGAGTAGTCGTCTCCGGCAATTTCACCGGACGAACGCGCGTCGTCTCGTTGTTTTGTTGACGACCGTTTGTTTGGTCTCGGCCGTCCGTGCAGCGTCGTAACGATTTGCCAACTCTTACGAGTAACGCGCGTAGGCGGTATTAGCGGACGGGACGGTGGAGAGGAGGGCACGCGTATAGAGAACAGCATGATAGACACCTGCGCGCCGTGTGATCGAGGAAGTCTCTTGACGGTTTTTCCGTTCGGTCGACGAGGACGACGACATTATGTTGCGCACATTCGTTTCGACACGGACCCGTCACCGTGTCGCCTACGCGCGACGCACCACATTCATTCCGCGTCTCGTTGCAGATGCGGTCCAACATGTTGCCGCTGTCGTTCGGATGTCTGAACGTTCTCGTCGTGCTACTGGCGACGGCCGATTGCGGTAATGTCATTTTCCCGGACAATAACAAGATGACGAAAAATCACAGTAACGAAACGCCGACGACGGCCGTCTACAATCGAACGAATCAACATTCACCGCCACTACCGACGTCCACTGTGCAACCGTTGGAAAACTTCACCGTTCACCTGACGCAACATCCGATGGTCCGACCTGTAGAACTTACCACGATGTATCGTTCGCAATTTTCGACGGCCATACAACAACCCACGACTATTCAACCGTTGCAAGTATCGACGCCCGCGGATGCCGACGCGGCGAAAAAACAGGTTAGTAAATCTCATTTTAATAATATTGTCGGCAATTCACCGACTGTGCAACATTTCAGATGTTGATACTGGGTTTGTACGAAGCAGCATTAAACATCGACAAATCGCTGAACAGTATAAACGTACGAGACCCAAAATCAGATCATAACGTAATCGTATCGCCGTTATGCATAGTCGCCGCTTTGTCACTTGTTCTACTGGGCAGTCGCGGTGAATCTAAAACGGAAATCAGCAAATTGTTTGGTTTCGACAACAGCACATTGCTCAGTTCGACCGAAGAGTAAGTACCCAATTGTTGGAACATTCATTTCATGGTCATGTTTCTTTTACTTCGTCATTCTAGTACAAACCAAAATTATAAGAATTTGGGAACGTTGTTGAACAACTTCCAAAACAACTCTGTTGAAAATTCGGGCACACAAGTAAATCTTGCAAAATCGATTTTTGTTCAAAATGGTTACAATATTTTAACAAGCTACAAAACGGCAGCTGAAGAATACTTAAACAGTGAATTGATTATGGTCGATTTCAAATCGAAAGGAGAACAAGCACAAACAACTATCAACCAGTAAGACTAAATTATTAATTGTACACAATTTAATTTTAATATTTATTCATTATATTAGTAGATACTCAATACAGTATTATACATAATAATATGTTAATTGATTTTATACACTATTTTATTTTTAAAATTTATTTTTATTTACTCTATCATCGTTTGATGACAATATTTTTGAAAGAGAACAAATTTATATATTAGTACCTAATAGGTGTAAATCTATTACTATAAAAGTACCTAACTTATTACTCTGTATACAAATATCATAAAACAATGATTATAGTCTTAAACCTACAAATTCTAATTTTTTCTTAAGTGTATGACTATTAATTTTATCATCAAACATAATTGTAGTACATAAGTGTAATTCAAAAATAGAAGAATATAATGCAACTGTCTAATAACAATATATCTTATTTGATTTGTAAATGTTTTGTAATTGTATGACAATACAAGTAATTATTTTTTATGCATAAAACTGTTAAGTGATCAAACACCTAGTAGTCAATTCCTAATTCTTGTGTTACAAAAATTATATTTGTTTAATTTTGAAATAGATGGGTGTCTAATCATACATATGGGAAAATCAATAATATCATCCAGGATACTCCGTTGCCTGAAACCAAGACTGTCATAGCGAGTGCCCTATACTTTGCAGGAGAATGGGAACATCCATTTTTTGTAAACTACACTAGAGTGTAAGTGAAATTATTAAAAGAAAGAAAAATAAATGCATAAAATATAATGTACAACATTTCAGAAAACCATTTTACGCTTGGTCAAACATCGAGAATATAAAAATGTCCAGGCAAAACACGGACATTATTTACGTTTCAATGATGGTAGGCAGCAGTGAAGTGTTATACCATACAAATGAAGAACTAGAATTTAAAGCCATCGGATTACCGTACAAAGGCAAACAGTTTGTCACATATTTTGTGCTTCCAGACTCAAACGTTACATTGAGAAATTTAATTGCTAAAATGGATGGTAAAACTCTTAAAAATATAACTAAGTACACAAATCTCACAGAATTTACATATTTCATACCTAAAATGACTCTGGAGTCATTCACTAACCTCAGACCTGTTTTACAAGTAAATATTTTATTTTATTATTACATAGGATGTATTTTATTAATATATATGTTTCGTTTCTAGAATATTGGAATTAACAAAATTTTCGACCCAACAAAAGCAGATTTAAAAAATATGGCTTCAGATCCGGGTTCTTACATTGGCGATATTTTACATAAAGTAGAAGTTGTTATTAACGAAGTCGGTACAGTAGCATCAGCAGCTACTGCTGTGACTATAACAAGAGGAGGTCAATCTACTTTTAACATAAACAAACCCTTTTTATTTTTTATACATCATGTAAAAAGCGATACAGTGGTATTTTGGGGTTCCGTAAATAAGCCCACTCCATACTCAATGGTACCAAGTCATAATATGAATTCACGTAAAAAACAACACCCCTATTAGTATAGTTTAAATGTATTTATATTTATATATATTTTTTTAATTTTATTTATTGTAATCTTTAATACTTATATAAATAAAATGTATTATATTACTTCACAATGGATTGATGTTTATTCTTCATGAAAAATTTTACTTTTTGGCAAAAGTAATTTTCATCGCGTGAGTAGGTGTGATCTTAAACCCATTTAATGACAGTTTGGCCGTGTTCGATTGGTGTTCATTTTCAAATTCAACAAAAGCAATGTCATGTCTATTCGGCACAAGTCTCACTTCTTTGAATCCAGGGAACCTAGAATAATTGAATAATAATTAAAATTATACTCCACAATATAAAATTCACGTTATACAATACTTACTGGTTAAAAAGCATAGATAACATCATCTCAGTCGTTTCATCAGGAAGGTTGGTCAAGAATAGAATTTGGTTAGGTGGCTGTTCAGGTACATCTGTTAAAAAATAAATGCAAATATCAATAGCATAATACATTTATGGACAAATAATATGAATAACACTTACTTCCACCAGATACACCTCCTGGGTTATTTTGCTGTGCCAAAGCGCGGGCCTGTTCTTTAGCTGCTTTACGTCTTTTTTTTGCTTCTTCATCATCCTTGGGTTTCTTTGGTTTCTTTTGGCGTTCTATGAAAGTACCTTTCATTTTTGCAATTATATCAGATTCTGTCTTAGCAAACTGTATACGCTAAAATAGACAAATAAATTTATTCTTTCCATACTATTATTATATACCAAAGATGAATAATGAGTGACTATTATCAAAAATATAAATATATATGAATATTATAAGAGAAGTGTTTAATAATAATTCAATGTATAATACATAGAGTTCAAAAAAGAGCTCATAATTCAAAATTTAAGAAAAATGTAGATTTTTTAGCCAAGTGACACTACTATAACAACAAAATGATAATATGTCTTGAATTCATTTGTTAATTATTCATGTATATGTAAATGATATTCTTAGAAGTAACTTAATATATCATATGATGACTATTTTATATTAAATGATAGTATAGCAATTAATGCAATGTACAAGACATTAATTTTTACAAGTATCCAAACTTAATACATTTTATACTTTATATATAATGGATAAATGAGAAATTACAACATTTATATTGAATGAATTCATGCATGAATGTGAATGTATTATAAATATTTTATTTAAAAAATTTAGTTTAAAATTTTTGAGCAGCCTATAGGAACTTAAAGAACAATTTATATCTACAATTGGTTCGATCGTAATATATTATTAAATTTATTAATGCGGATATATAAAACATTAAAATCATTTTAATATATATCTATGAACAATGATAATAATTAATATTTAAGTACATACATAGATTAATAAATAATATTGTATACATGCTCTATATATAATTCTTATATTTAACATATTTATTAATTCGTTGGAAAAGAAATGTAGTAGTATAGAACAGTGGTTTATATATATATATATTATATTGAGAACTTTTATTTCTTCATATAGCCTAACAGCTTATTGAGAACCATTGGTAGAGAATATAAAATTTAGTATCATCTACAGGTAAATGATATTAATTTACTTTGTGTCATACAGATTGCTAATAATATATCTTACCATTGGCTTGTCATAAAACGGAAATCCTTGCATTGCACGTAAAGCATTTGTGGAACTAGTAATATCTTTAAATATAACAAATGCTTGGCCATTCATTTTAATCCCTTTCATTGCCACAATGTCGAGTATTTGTCCAAATTGTGAAAATATTGCATACAAAGATTTCTTTAAGTCTTGAAAACAAAACAAAAACCATAATAATAAATAAAACATTTTTAAACTACAATTTTTTTTTTACTCCAACTATAGGTTACTTACCATCCTTTTTAATTTTTTCATTTAAGTTATTTATATAGATGGTATGATTTGGACGTGTGTCCAACATTTTTGTTTTATCCCTATAAATTAATAATATTAGAATAATTAATAAACAAAACACAATAGGTGTCCAGAATAGTAATGATAAAAAAAGTTGCGATTTGTATTGTTTAACTATGTATTATATCAGGAATGGGCAACTCAAAGTTACTAGAGGGTCAATTTATAGAACTTTAAAATCTAGTGGGCCAGAGCATGAGAAGCAAAAAAAAGATAAAGGTCATTAAAAATAATTATTTATAATCAGCATTTATTTTGTATATTTTTACAACTTGATTAATGTGAGTTTTAAAGATGTATGATTGCAGATGATAACGCAGCAAAATTAACTTCTATTTCAGAAGTAGAAACACGAAGTAGATGAGCTAATGTTTCATCTGTAAGATGATTTCTTTGTTTTGATTTGATATGCTTCATATTAGAAAATGTACATTCACAAATGTAAGTCGTTCTAAACACAGATAACATTTTAAATGCAAAATTTCATAAAAGTAGATACTTTTCAAAGGGTAATTTTTCCAAAAGCATAGGTTAATTTATTTTTGTAGATAAAAATGGATCTTTTTGCAACTCACATAATTCTAATTGAAGTGAAACATCTTGCTTTTCAATATAAATTGCTATAGGATTATTATTTTTATTATTATTATTAATAGGTATTTGGTTATTGGATATCTGATATACCTATATTTAGACATTTAATAGTTAAGCTGCATTTCAATATCAGATAAGAATTATTATCTATATTTTACAAAGCAAAGAACAATGTTAAAATTGTATGAAGTAATTTGACTATTAATTAGTAACTAGGCTGCTAGTTGCCCATCAGTGTATTATATCAACCAAACATACTGAAGGTAAACATAAAATAATTTATAAAATGTTCAATAAACTAGTGATAATAATGATTTTTTAAAAGTATATTATTCGAAAACATGGAAAATAGTATTAACACACTAGAATGATAATATTAATAGACATTTATAATATTAAGAAAATTACTATATGGTTGTAAATGGGATGAGAAGATATTTATTGACGGATTTTTATGTTTAAGAGAAAAAGAAAATCAATTATAGAATAACAGTTGGAAACAAACACGTATCGATTATTTCAAATGATATTTTGAATTATCTAATTACACAATTCCATTCAACACTTTTACGTATACTACATAAATGGCATAAATGTCAAATTTCATTTATCAACCGATAAACGAACATGACGAAGAAAGAGATGTTTTATTGGTAATGAAAACATCAGTGAAAATTAACGCGTCGGCCGTGTTGAATACTCATCGCTCGATTCCATGTTATTTTCATGTGAAATCGAACGATTTTCCGATCGTACTTACTCTGGCAAATACGCGTAGGAACAGACAAACGATGGTAAATCAAGACAACGAACATAAAATAGACAATGACCGTTGTAAGCAAATTCGCGGAACACACGACTCCAATAAGATAAAAACGATCTACAATGTAAAATTAGACGATTTTCACGATTTCGGCATTCGGCACACGACAGCTTACGATAACAAATTACGTGTAAACAACAACTGAATGGCGTCCGTCTCCTAATCAAAATCAGTCTGGCCACCGTAGTTTTTTGGAGTTCGGTTCGACGATGACAGATGGCACTACTAGTAACGGAAAACGGCGATATAAATATGTTTTTTTTTTTTTTTGACCATCGTTCGCGTTTTTGTCAAGGATTGTATTACGGATTAATAATCATAATATTATAGTACCGAGAACGACGTGAACGCGATTTTTTGAAAATACCTTGGAAATAGAACGTGAGAATTCATCGATAATAATGTTTACAACCAGAAACCCATAACGGTCCTGTTACGGCTCTTTACCGAGCATTCGAAAAACAACCGCGACCGCAATTATCCGGAATTCGGGATAAAGAAAAACATCGATGAGCGAAAAGTAGAAGAGATCTCTGTGGGTTTCGTTTACAAATTTAACGAGGGGGAGGGTTTCGTTGTATGAAATTAAAATAATACAACGTCTTTAAAGTGCCTTTGAAATTTAACGAAGACAAAATACTTACAATAGTATTTAAAATTTAATCTCGACGCTCTTTTGCAGTCAAGATCAAAGAAACCATGTTGACGGTCCAAAAAACGTATTTTCAGTAAGTATACCTACGTATATTGATTATAGGCACGTCATTAAATTATGGGCTTTTAATGATCGCAAATTAAAAAAAACAACAATTGCACTAAATAAATTACGAATACGATTTAAATGCATCGCATTAAAACTAATAAACACGTTTTATTCACTTTGTCAGTCATAGCCGGATTACTTCTCGTTTCCACGAAAACACGAAGTCCACGTACAAAATGTACATGAATACGTCAAATTTGATTATTACGAGTAATTACAACAATAAATGGTGTGGACTTAATAGTAATCGAGCAGTTCATAATGTTTGTTTATTAGTTTCAAACAAACTCTGGAGTCAATCCATAGACCGCCGAGTACTCATTTACGGATCCCCTAGAGATCTATTTTCTCTCCGGTTAAGAACCCTCGCGGTAATGAATGATGTGTATCTTGTTTTTTTTGTTAAGATTTTATTGAATGCTCTTTGCTTATTAGGACATGACATTATTTCAATGCTTAGAATTGTCATAAACACTTGTGCTTATCAAATATTTACATTTTTGCTTTTCATGTTGAAAACAAATTTGCCAAATTTTTTTCGAATTTCATCCTTCCCCTTTGCCTATAAAGAGTGTCGAAGTACGCCATAACTCAATTTTTTACAGTTATGATATGAAATGTACGCGATCGAGTTTTATTTATTTATCGTAAAATTCGAATTCATTAAATCATTCAATAAATCAATTTAAAAACAGCTGCCAATAAAGTTTTCGACGTGGGCGCCGTACAAAATATGTGATCTGGTAAGCTGCGTATTTTCAAAAGGAATTTAACCAATAAAAATTCATCTTTCTTCATTCGTCTTACAATGCATAATGGGCATTTGATAAAATAAACAGTACTTCAGTATACCTATCTATCTTTGTAGAACGGCCAAAAATAAATAGCTAAAATATGAATTTATTATAATTTATAACGATATGTATAATAAGTGTAATAGCCCCTAACTATTGATGTTACAAGTACAATATTAGTAGGTATATGAGTTTTTGAGTACAATTTTTGTTAGTGCTATAAAAATTGGGTATATACGTGCATTGTACTATACTGTAGGTACATATTATATATATAATAGCGTAACTATAAAAATTTAATTATCGATGTGTTTAAAAATTAAATATGCAGAGAATAAAATGTGTATTGATGAATTGGTCGATCGTTTAACACTATTATGTATAATAGTTACACGCATCGGTCTATGTGCACTTGTCTGATGCGTCAAGTCCAATTATTGTATTTGTGTAATGGTGCCAAGGATTAATTACAAAGTGTTTGCTTAAGTGTAGACATTGATGGACCGCAAATAAAAAAATAAAATCATCTAGGTATATTGTACTATAAATCCCTGATATATTCTGTATTATAAATTAGTTTATATCTTATTTTCATAACACTCACGTTTAATAGTGAGTACGTTATTTATATTTTATAATAATCGTTCAAACAAAAATAATAATAAATATAACTATATATTAGTTATTGTGTCTAATGAGTAGCAAGTAATGACTGACAAACAATTGTTTCCTACGTGTTTAAATATTTGTCACAAACATCTAAATGTTCATTTAAAAATTCCTAAAACTAATCATAAACAAATATCGACAACTCGTGATAGACAATGCGTTTGGAATTTCGATTATAGTGAATAATAAGATTATGAATACATTTTCTACAAGAGTAATAAATTTCCGTGACAATTGTGTAAACAAAAATGTTTATAATTTTACTGTAGGAAATAAAAAAGAGAAAAGGGGAACAATAGGTATACATAAACAAGGTTTTATGATGATAATAATAGATAAAAATACACAGAATCATGTACAAAGAATGCACAATAGTAATGATTGAATGTTATATTTGAAATTGAAAAAAAATTATTAAAAATAACCTCGGAGTTTTCGTATAATGTGTTGTGAGTAAGTTTTTAAATAATAGGCGATAACATGCAGTATATCTAATACCGCTACAAACTAAGTAATTATGAATGTGTTATGTATAGGTTAATTTTAATTAAATAAATTTTGTTTGTGGTTATTGCAAGGTATAAGGTATACATATAAGTAAAATGGTTATTGAATATTGATAGGTGGGGGTATTGGATCAAAACTTTTGCCTTTGAAAACTTTTTAGTTCACCATATGCTACATTTTAATTTATAATATATGTATAGCAACAACAATAAACAATCATACTCTCGGAATACACGACATAGGCGATAAAATTAACTAGTGTTTATTAGTAATAGTCATTAACGAATATGATGCATAATATTCGTTGTGTTATTATTGTTATTCATCAGTGGATAATGGAATACGGTATAATATTAGATACATTAGTGTACTGTGTGTTATGGTGTGTACAGTATGGGTCAAGTACTCATTGTAGCGTATGTTTATTGACCCCAATAGAATCAACCGGTTTAACTTCTATAGAAATAATTTACATTTTCACCTGCAGCGGTAAGTGCACTTATTTGCTCTATAAGTGTACGTATATCGTTAGAAGGATTCAGCATATTGTAGTGTTTATTAAAACTGTCAAACGTCATCGACTTTCTACAATAATTATATAGGTCTATAGACAATAGATATATTAATGAATATAATATCATAAATTATAATATTTAAATGTTTTTTTTTTTAAATGGAGAGGCTTCGTAGTGAGCTCAATAACTTTCATTACATTATCCTAATGGTATATAGTGTAGTGTCAATGATATTTATATAAAATATAATTCCTATATAGTAATAACCTACCTAGGCTTTATGCCTGTGTGCGTAATAAGTGATGGAGAAAATCTATATTTAAAAATACCAAACTATAGAAATCTATAAATTGTAAAAGTTTATGACCGACATTAATGTATATCGATATATAAATATGTTACTAGTATTTCTTAAAATATTTGTACAGGATGTTTCTTCCTACGTTAATATTGTTATTAATGGATTATCATTTTGGTACACACCTATAATGTTATAATTTAAAGATATATTAAATTTTAATAAATATAAATAATGTATTTTCGATCAAGTGTTTTATATATAGGTATAATATTAAATATATATTATTTTGGAAGAATCATAAATATTTTATATAACTTTCATATTTTTATTATATGCATTACTTTACTCGTGAAATATGAATATTAATTTACTGTTAAGTAAGATTTAATAAACGCACTAATTTAATATTACTTATGGCTTCTAAGTTAAATTGTACTTTACATTAACTTGATATCACTTAAATTTAACACAAAATGTTGAATAATGAAAAAAGTCTCTATTGATAAGATTCAGTGTATCTACGTAATAATAACTGACGTATATTAAATAATATGTTAATTATACATTGACTCGAACAATCTGGCAAAAAACAAAATGGTACACCTACACTGTCATACCTATAAATACATAGTTGTTGTTTTTACTTAAATAAACTACACTATATACTAACCAACAGACGCGAATAGCCCCAAAGTAAATTACAAACAAAACTAAGAATTTATATATTTTAAAATTTTTAGGTAAAAATCCTAAAATATAAAATGAAAAAAAAACATGGGTATCATATTTATATACGATAGGCCGTAAATACTCGTCATCTTTTAATGCATTATACATTTTATACTTAATGCCTAGTGGTAAATTTAATAGTGTTTATATCTTCTCGAATTACATAATATTATATTATTATACCTTTAATCGTAAACATAACAAATAATAGGTATACAATATTGTACTCCGAGGTTATATCCATCCTTTATACAGGTAAAATTACTTTAATATTCATAATATATAATACGGTTTTTTTTTTGTTTATTTTTGAGGCGTACAAAGCAATTAAGAAAAATATTCCACATAAGTATATATTGAACATTAGAACATGAATGTATAAACAAGAATTTATCAGTAAAGTCGTAAAGAAATGGACGATGAGAATATAATGTATAATACTGCAGGAGGCGGGAACCATATTGAAGAGAATATGATATCCTCTCTCCTGCTGAACTACATATATAGGTAAAATATTGCATGAGACTTTTTTCATATTTTTTTTCATGATATTGATATATGTAACTTGACTATAAGTTCCGTAAGATCCGGCCGTCGTTCATAACCGAGTCCTGTGACATATGTAATACATACATAATTGTCTTGTTTGTTGACACTCCTTAAATGTTGTTATGAACGATTAAAAAAAAAAATCTGTCGTCAACTCTCCGTAAATGAACACGCGAAACAGATTTTTTTTATTTATTCATCTATTGTCAATATCGTCGGTGAATAGTTAAACACTAAGGCTGCCTAATTATATATATACACACAAGTGTCCTAGACCCATTTTTATAATATAAAAGATTTTTAACGATTATTGCCGTATTACAGTACTATATACAGAAATCAAATAATAATAATCGATATAGAGATTATCAATGAAATTAAAAAATTGTAAACACTATTGAAAACAATACTACGACGAGCGTTGACCGATTAAATGACCATACGCATTGTACATAATAATCTACACGAGTAAATTTTGTTTTATCGATACCAATACACACACTGAAAAACGGATGGACACGAGCTACGATTATTATTTTCACGTCGTCGAGGAAAGAAATGGAAGGAAACCGTTCGTCACAAAAAATACAGAATCTTTCGTCTGCAGCTTGTGTTTACCTTGGACGTGTGTTTAAATGCAGTCGCTGTCGCTCATCGGTGAGTCACAGTTATATAAAAAAAAAAAAAAAATTTCTCGGCGGCACGTCACCGTTGTAATTTATAACGACGTTATAGTATTATTACGGCGGTGTTGAGCAGTACCTTTCGTGTCGAACTTTTTAAAGACAACGATTGTACTATTTTTCCTAACACCTACATCCCTCTCCACTCTCCCTATAAAAACGACAAATAAGTAAAAAAAATAATTTGTATCGTTTTTTTTTTTTTTTAAATACTTTCTGGCTTTTGTCTTCTTCCAAGTTCTATCTAACAAATTCTAATCAACGTTTGTCACTGGTAAGTCAAGTGATAATTATTTATTCATTATCATTTACTACACGTCATCCGCCGACCACCACCCGCTCACCCACCTAATTTGAACTAGGAGCGGCCGATCCAAAATTACTACTTCGCCACGCCACTGGTGTCGGCACTGAAATCTTGGTTGTTTTTTTTTTTTTGCTTTGGCGGTCTGTAACGCGACCGTCAACCATAATAGACGCGCGCACGACATCGACTAGCGCGCAGCGTTTCCCAAACTGTGGGTCCCGAGAAGTTTTTTTTCATTATAAACATTCTAAGAGATTTATGTTATTTAACTTTTGCAATGTTGTAAACGTAAAGCAACGTGAGTCCGCGACAGATTTCCGGTGGAGAATTCGTGTCGTGGTCCTAAAAAGACTGAGAATCACTGGACTGGCGTATATCCGCCGGGCGTCGGTCTTTTGAACAACACAAAAGAAAAAAACAAAACAAAACCCGCGTGGGTCGGCGCCGCGTTCGGTTCTCGTGTATGGCTCTGAAGTTTTTTCGCGGAGGGATGTTTAATAACCCGTTGAAATACGTCGAGAAAATACCGTGTTCGGCGTGTAAAAGAAGAAAACGCCTCGTAAGGGATCCCGTCGCGCGCGTCGTGTTTTTCCCGGTGTCGGCCCGGCGCTTCGAAGAGAGTATTTTATTTTTTTCGACGAGCACTCTCCCCAGAACCCCCGCGTACATACGGCACGCACAACGTCCCCCCCTCTCTCGTCATCCCTGCGGATTTTCACCTCGACGTACAGAAACGTTTTCGAATACGATTGATCCATATGGTGGTGACCAGTGGTGCGCGCGACGAGAGGACGACGGACGGACTTCAGGTCTCGCGGGATTTTCTCCGCACTTTGCAGCTAGGGTCGTATTATATATATACAGTGTTTCTTTCAGGTATTTCTCCGGTGGGTGGGGGAGGGCTTAGGTTAGCTTAGGTGAGGTCTTTAAAAGGTTCATTCGTCCCATCACAGATTAAAATATGATGTAAGTATTCGTCGTGTTTATTTTAACCCCTTGCACATATGATGCCATGATATAAAAATCGTATTATAATACATTATACGCCAAAAACAGTTGGTTTCTTGAGTAAGCCACGTTATATAAATTTTATAACCACATTATATCCAATTTTTTGGCATAAATGCTTATCATTGTTAAATATTACCGGAATAAATCAAAATAACCGTAACGATAAATAATAATACTTAAGTCTCAAAACAGTATCCCGGGTCCTAAAGTTACGTAAATGATAAATGTAGACGGGTTTGTGGTACCGGTACGAAAAATTGCGAATTTCGACGAAGGTACGGCGGTGCATACGTATATTGTTGGTTTTTTTTTGTCGATTCGAAAAAAAAAGAAAGAAAACGGTTTTCCTACTGATCACTCACTCCCGGCCGCAGTGGTTTACAGAAAATTCCCGCAACGCTGCGATAAGAGCGCGTTTTTCGCGTAACGATAACGCGGACGAGCGACGTCGCCGCCGGTCCATTCATCCGGAACCGAGGTGGGCGACCGTCAGTCGGCGCCGTCGATCGCGACACATCGTCGGCGCGTTTGGACGGGACGAGCGGAACGGCAAAACCCGTCGGCGTCATCGGCGCGCGCTCGGCGTTCGAACGGCGTGTTTTGGGGAGGGGGGTGGGTCGGCGGCGACGGCGGCGGCACCGAGGCCGGAGGCAGCGAGCGCGCACGACGCACGCACGACGCACCATTACGGCTACGGCAACGCCAGCGGTAGAATTGTGTTTATTTTAAGAAGTCTACGTCGTTTCCTATAAATGGTTATTTCGCTGGTCCGTTGACTGTGTGCGTCGCGCGCGCGCCCGCGTGTGTGTGTGTGTATGTGTGTGCGTCCGTGAGTGAGAGTGCTCGTGCGTTGTGTTACGTAAGTCGCTCGCGTTTTTCTTTTTTTTTTTGCACCTTTGTGTCGTGCGCGTTCTCTGGTCTCTCTCGCTCGTCCGGAGCACGACGACGAGACTCGTAACGGAACTGTCGTCGACATTTCATTTTCGTCATACTCGCACCGCCAAAATGCCGGTCTTCCACACGAAAACCATCGAGAGCATATTGGAACCCGTCGCCCAGCAGGTGAGCGGTATAACAACGGATAGTTTAACAAGTCGTTTTTGGCTCGACTCGGTTGCTGGCAAATAGGTGGACGTAATACGGGTGTATAATGTTTGACTCCTCCAGTGTATATTCGAACTGAGGACGTCCCGACCGTTTATGGAAAAATATTTGACGACGACCATCTGCTGTTGCTGCTGCTCATTCTTCGTCCCAATGCCAACTACACTACTCTCGTCGTACCTATAACGTTTTGAGAGCTTAAATAATGGACTGTTAGCAATTACACTTTCCTCTTTCGCGAGCTTGACCCGGTTATCGTCTCGTACGTATGCTTAATACAATGTAATACAGTTTCGCTGTTATTATTATCAATTTTCCTTTTGATCGACTCTCAAGGATTTCTATAATGCGCCGTGGACCTGTGCCCATAATTAATGATCCGATCGTTTTCATGTCGTTTGTTTCAAACGACGATTGATTTACGAGTCCAACGACTGTTTCGCGTGTCTGTTACGGTCAATTGTTATAAATTTGTTGATCCATTGGCTACGCTCGTTTCCGTAGACGATTCATGACGCCACAAAATGCTCTTGTAGTCCTCAATAACACCATTTCCTTTTTTGTATTTCGGTATGCGTTTGTTTTTTGTTTTCAAATGATTACATATTAGGTTAAGTGATAATATTGTACGAAAATTCATAATATTTATTTGTTTGCGAATGATTGGCGCCTACTTTATTTTCAATAAACTTGAGTTTGAACAGTGTTTTGTATAATTTTACCTATAGGTATATGGCTCTATATTTTCTGATTATATTATTTGAATGTTGAGGAATTCGGTTTATCTTTGAAATTTATTTGTGGAATTTTGATAAGAATGGTAAAAAGTGCAGTTTAAAGTACATAATATATTTATGTCTACCTAGTTAAAAGTATATGTATATCATATTTTTGTTTAAACGTTTGAGTTTGTTCATGATAAGAATATGAGTCATGTGACATTGAAGTACCTAATGCATTCTAATTTCTAAGTTTACATTTATTAGGTGTGTCGATAGTACCTATTTCAAAAAATATTATGGATTAATATCAATTTTCTTTTTTAAAAATCTAAACCAGATACTGGTTTATGTTTATCTATTAAGAGAGCTAGTCTCTTCTTAACAAACTATAATAATATTAATAATAATAATCATAATATTAGATTTCAATAGATAGTGTGTCTGAAATTGTTGTTTGAAAATTATCTATAAATAACTTTAAAAATACTCAAGGCTTGTTTAATTCAATCAATAACATGAACTTGTCATCTAATAAACCATAATATTAATCAATTAATTAATAGATAAACATGTTATTGATTTAATATAACAGCTTATTGAACTATAATAAACAATTTATGAAAAAGTAAACATTTGAATATTTGTAGATGTAGAAATGGGAGAGGAAGTATTTTCATTGATTATAATTATTTTGATTTGTGGGTTGACACAGATACTAACATATTTGTTATTGTTCAAAATAAAATTATATCGATAATTTATTGGTTTTTTAATATTTCTATCTATTGCTTAATAATGTACTTGTAAGAAAGAGATAAGGAAGACTTTATGTATCTAAATTATATTTACACTTGATCTTAGCCGATAGGCTAAGAAGTGATAAAAATTATAATTAAAAGGAATGCATTGTCTTGAATAAACAATAATTGGATAGGTACATACAATTATTATTATTATTAACTTTATTTTATAATAATTGAAACTCTTTAAAATTACATTTTATAATTATGGTAATTAAGTATACCTAATTGTTTTTTTAAAATTATTATATAAAAAAAAAAAAAATTGGAATTAAAATGACAAAATATAGTTAGACACATCTTATTATGTGTAAATAATTATTGTGACAAATAGTTTTAAACAATTTATAAAAAAGATTTATTTGACAATTTAATCAATATTGAATCATTACTTCTTAATATACATTTTTATTTGGTATAGAAAGTGTATACATATAAAAATGTTTTATTTACACAATGCATTGAAATAGAGAATTGTGTAATTAAGCTTGATTATGACATGATATTTTTAGAATAGATGACTTCTGAAATGTTTTTTTACAAAACACATTGGTTATGTTCAAACTCCATGTGTCCTGTATACATTTCTACTTCCTGATAATAAAGAGGCAAAAAGAAAGAAGTATATTAAGATAATTCAGTTTACCATTTAACTACTTTATTTTTAAAACTCATGTGCTCCTTATAGTTGGGATAAAAAATTACTATTTTTAGAACAGAACACATATGGATTCCATATGATTCTCTTTTAAGACACATTATTTAAATGAATAGTTTGTAGTTTTTACAGTTTGTTAGTAGTTTATTACTTCAAAGTACAATAGTTAATTATAGAAGTATATTATGTTTCAGTATATGTGGATGAATTTATTTTTAAAGCTTAAGAAACATTGTCTGAATAGTATTAATTTGGTCAGTTAATAAATGAATTTATTTCTTAATTTTAGGTATCCAGATTGGTAATTCTACACGAAGATGCTGAAGATGGAAGTGCAATGCCGGACTTGGAAAAGCCGGTTCAAGCTGTCAGCCGTGCAGTCATGAATCTGATCAAAGTTGGAAAAGAAACTATAAATAGTAGTGATGACCCCATACTTAAACAAGATTTACCTTCGGCTCTTTATCGAGTTGAAGGCGCATCACGTCTACTTGAAGAAGCTTCAGCCATGTTAAAACAAGATCCATACAGTGGACCAGCCCGCAGAAAACTGATAGAAGGTTCTAGAGGAATCTTGCAAGGCACTTCATCGCTGTTGTTATGTTTTGATGAATCCGAAGTCAGAAAGATTATTAGAGAATGTAAAAAAGTTTTGGATTATTTAGCTGTTGCTGAAGTTATCGAGAGCATGGAAGACTTGGTACAGTTCCTTAAAGACTTGAGCCCTTGTTTAAGTAAAGTATGTTAGGTTTTTATTTTTTGTTAAAATTAAATTAAAAGTAAAATTTTAATATTTTCAAATTTTAAAATATAAGGTCTCTCGAGAAGTTGGAGCTCGTGAAAAAGAACTTACTCATCAAGTTCATCGAGATATACTTGTACGATGTCTTGACCAGGTGAAGACATTGGCACCAATACTTATTTGTAGCATGAAAATTTACATTCATATCCTTTCGGAAGGTAAAAAAATGAAAATGAAAATTGTTATTTGTGACATAAAATTGTGAAATAATTTTAGGAGGTAAAGGTGCTGCTGAAGCAGCTGAGAATAGAGATTATCTTACGAGTCGAATGACTGGAGAGTTATTAGAGATAATAAGAGTTTTACAGTTGACAACTTATGATGAAGATGAATGGGAAGCTGACAACATTACAGTAATGAGAAAAGCACTTAACATTATTGAGGGAAAAGTTAATACTGCCCACGACTGGCTACAAGTAAATTATTATTATCATTTATTATTAGGTACATGGAATTTTAATATACATTTCAATTGTATTTATTTTGTAGGAACCGTTATCGATGCCTGGTGGTTTAGGTGAAAAGTCTATTCGTCATCTACTCGAACAAGCTCATTTAATTTCTGAACGTTGTGCACCAAAGGTTCGAGAGCCAATACAGAAATTATGTTCGGAAATCAATACTATGACCGATGCACTTTGTGAACTAAGACACGATGGAAAAGGTGCCACTGCACAGGCAGAAAGCTTATCGCGTAGCATCGATGAGAGAATTGGAGAGTTGGTTAAACTAGTAACGAGAGCTGTCAATGACACAGAGAGAAGCGGAGTTGCCGCTAAAGGACAGCAAGTGGCTCATACGTTGGGTGGACAATTGGATCAAGCTAGACAATGGTTGTTACATCCAGAGAGGAACGACAATGGTTTGGGACAAAGAGCCATTTCGTTGATTATTGATGAAGCTCATAGGGTAAATTGGAGAAATACGTTTTATTTATATTTTCGTAATACCTGAAACATGTGTTAGGTGGCTGATGGACTTCCTGGCGTTCAAAGAGCAGAAATATTGAATCTCTGTGATGAAGTGGATGCCTTGTCTCGACAATTAAGTGATCTTTGTAGACGAGGCGAAGGAAATTCCCCTCAAGCACAACAAATAGCTAGGTATTTAGTCAGTAGTTGGTCATTTTATATGTTTTTCAATTAAAACTGTTATTTCAATGTCATGATGATTCTAGAAAATTATCTCATAAGTTAGACGAATTGAAAAAAATGATTCAAGACGCAGTAGTCAGTCGCGTCGTAGAAGATTTTGTTGACATAAACACACCATTAAAACAATTTACAGATGCTGTACATGTACCAAAAGGTAAGGTTATATGAAGTTATGTTTGTTATGTTTATGGACAATTGACACTTGCTAAAAAAAAATTGTGTTTTTACTTAGGAACTCCCGGTAGAGAGGCGAACTTTGCTGACGGGGCAAATAGATTGTCCGATTGGTCGAAACGTGCTGGTCGAACTGGACGACTTGTAGCAGCTACTGGTAGTGGTGGAAAAAAATTGTCTGAAGCTCTTAATCAAGCTGCCACACAACTTGAATCGCTTGGACCTCAATTAATAAATGGTGGACAAATCCGGTCACAATACTCTGATAATAAAGTGGCTGGAGAGCATTTTGACAATTTGTGTTCTCAGTATGCTGACACAGCAACTCGTATAAGAAATCTTTGTGATGAGGCTACAGATTCAGCGACATTTATTCGACTGTCTGGTTAGTATGAAATAGCACAGTACATGTGATTGTTAAAATCAAATGTTTTTAAATGATATAGAATTTGTAAAAAAAATTAATTTTATATTTTTGTATATCAGATGTTTTATTGTATTTTACAATCAAAACATACTTCAACTAATTTCCACAAATTTAAAAAAATAACCAAGATTATGGTATGTAATATGAAATCCAAATATGTGTAAATCAGAAATCTTGTTAAAATTAATTTTCGGATTGATTACAATTCATTATCGGATTAAGATCAATAATGAATTAAACGTGTTTTAGTTCTTATTTATAATATACATCTAATGAATTAACAATGTAACATAAAAAACACAAAGTTAGTTTTTGTTACGTAATTTAATTAAAAGTTTTCTTAGTGTGTATTTCATAAGATAATAATAATTTTTGTTCCCTAATGATAACAACATTTACATTTTATATTAATGTGTTAAACACTATTGATTTTTTCAGAGGATCAAATGCGTAAACACGCGAAACTATGCGAGGACGCGATCGCCAGGCATGATCCTAATAGAATGGTTGAGCATACAACAGCTATTGCTCGTTTAGGAAACCGAGTATATCAAGTGGCGAAGCAAGAAGCGGACAATTCTGAAGATCCTGTATTCCACGCAACGTTAAACAGAGCAGCGGATATCTTGCAAGCAGCTGTAGCTAGAATGGTTCAAGATGCTAAACCGGTGGCGATGAATACCAATGATGATCATGCCGTTAAACGTTGGCGAGATTCTAATAATA
Organism: Schlechtendalia chinensis; assembly: GCA_019022885.1. Taxonomy (NCBI): domain Eukaryota; kingdom Metazoa; phylum Arthropoda; class Insecta; order Hemiptera; family Aphididae; genus Schlechtendalia; species Schlechtendalia chinensis. The sequence continues at coordinate 2,285,056 of CM032351.1, read as the reverse complement.
CACTGTTGGACGCAGTGCGCGGTGTTCGTGGAGCTATCGCAGTAGTACCAGACTTGTACGAACTTAGTATTGAACCGGAAGTGGCCCCGCCCCGTCCATCATTACCTGGCGAACAAGCACCTCCGCCGAGACCACCATTACCAGCTGAGACTGACGATGAAGACGAAATGTTCAAGCATGCACCATTACCCAATCAACCCATTATGGCGGCAGCTCATGGACTTCATCAAGAAGTGCGACAATGGTCTAGTAAAGATAACAAGATCATTGCGGCCGCAAAGAAAATGGCACTCTTGATGGGTCGATTGTCCCAGTTAGTCCGTGGGCAGACTGGCACTAAACGTGATCTTATTGCTTGTGCCAAAGCGATTGCAGAAGCTTCCGAGGAAGTGACACGTCTAGCCAAAGAATTGGCCAGGGAGTGTACTGATAAAAGAATGAGAACCGTGAGTTTCCAAATGATTACGACCTGGTTCATTCATTAATTAACAATTAATTTTTTTTCAGAACTTGTTGCAAGTGTGCGAACGTATACCTACCATCGGCACGCAGTTGAAAATTTTGTCTACAGTCAAGGCCACAATGTTGGGAGCACATGGGTCCGAAGAGGACCAAGAAGCCACAGACATGTTAGTGGGCAATGCTCAGAACTTGATGCAGTCTGTTAAAGAAACCGTACGAGCGGCCGAAGCTGCTTCAATTAAGATAAGAACTGATACAGGAATTCGCTTATGTTGGGTCAGGCGTCAACCATGGTATCATTATTAAACGCATGCACAATACCATGGCCATACAAACTGGTGTTCAATATTGTTTAAACGTTTAGCTATAAGTCGTAACAAAATAATTATCGATATTAATTGCTTTGAGCGCCGTGTATAATAATATGTTATAGTTTCTGGGTTCGTTGAAGACACTGTATGGTAATTCGTTTACACGGGAAAATAAGTCTTGTAAGAGAAAGAGAGATGCCGCTTAGGAAAGAAAATAGACGATTTGAATTTGAGTAAATATTTAATTTTCTATGTTTTGACCCTTAAATCATTCCAACGGGTTGACACGTGCCTTATATTGATTAGCGATAGGTGTTTATTGAACGTTTTTTTATTTGATACTTGAGAGTATTGAATCAAATTTATGTAATAATCGAGCTTTAACTTTTACAATCAAGTTACCTCAATAGAGATACGCTTTGCAAATCATCGAATTAGACAATTTTATAACGAATTAAAAAAAAAAAAAGATTTATTGTATGTTGTTTTTATTTAGTTTATTCAAATGTCACTCGAGAATTTCGAAAATAGTGATGATAGGGAGGCTTTTATATTTGATGGGATTGTTAAAATGAAGATTTTATTTCAATGAAGATGGAATTTTCAAATATTACGTGTTGTTTCATTATGAACATACTATAACAAATGTTTTTCGAAATTTTAGCATCCGTAATGGAATAATTGATATGTATTTACTTGATTTCAATTTTTTAATGGAACAAAATTTGTTACTATGTTAAGATTATATTTGTCAACGGTGCCGTATATTATTTTCTAATACAAATTTAATGTTATTATTATTATTATAATTAATGTACGTATTTAATTTGTACAATATTCATTACATTATTATTCTTTGAGATACATATATATATATATCCATAAGCGTGTATAGAATTACAAAACAATAAACCACACAATAAGACTTGTTAAAGTTTATTTGTTGAAAAGTAAAAATTTGTTTAATGCCGTTTCATAGCCATTAGTGCTGTTTATTTTTAAAAGATCTATATTTTGTATGAATAGTAAATATTTTATTATGATTGTATACAATGTAAATTGTTTGTTTATGCTTCGAGGCAACAAATCAGTTGATAAATGCAAAAGTGTAATGTAGAATTTTTTTTTTTAATATTTGATGTTTTTTTCTTTTAAATTTATTTATTATTAAATTTTACTTTTTAGTTTTAATCATTAATGACGTGAATCATGTTGATTTATATTTTAACATCTTTCTCTTGAATTTAATTATTTATCCGTGTTAAGTACAACATTTTATTTTCTCTTTGAAACGACTAACATGGAATAATATTTCGCCTTGAGACTTGGTATGTGTACACTTAAAAATTTTAAAAGAAAATCTATTTTAACGTAAATAAAAATGTTGTGTTCAGTTCCTAACTTCCTAGTTTTTCGACGCCTTTTAAACTAAAAATCTTACCAGCATGTTTGTTTATTTATTTGTATTGTAATGAGCGTTCATAAAACATTGTATTGATGTATAATATAGTTGGTGCTAATAAATTATTTCTATTATTCAAAATCGGATGGTATGTTGATGTGTAGCGTATTGTGAATGGTGTTTTATTCATTTGACTTTTGTCGTTCGCGCGGACTATTCGTTCCGCGTAACCCTTTTTAACATACGAGGTGTGTCGGGAATTATATAATAATTCCGTTATTTCCATATATATATTAAATATAAACGTTAATTTATGAAAAAAATATCACGGGCCACGACCCGAAACTTGTGCCAACGGATGGAACACCAAATTCCATCCATCCACCCATCGAAGTCCCTTCGATGACAACAATTCATTCAACAGAACACACACAATTTCCAATCCGAATCCGAACGACACGTACAATATGCAATAACCCAAATCAACAAACACTTTCTCCACTAATAAAGGTTACTAGCCTGGGTATGGTAACACAGGCCTCATGATATGGACGATAATCACCCCCCCCCCGGCCTGTACGATTCATAAAAGCGCGTCCAGCATATTATCTCCGACCGCGTCATTGGAAGAAATTGCTGTTAAATTTTCGACCGTTTCGGGGGATTTTTTTTTCCAAAAAAAATTCGAAGAGAGGTAGGTCCACTGCTAAAAGTCGCACTGACCCCTCCATTGGCGATCACGACATTTCACACATCAAACCGCCCCCTTGGACGTCATCTCCAGCGCGTTCCGGCACCAGAGGCGAACGCGGCGGTGGGTTTTTGTAGGTTAACCCCCCCCCCCCGCCCCACGGAAATTTAGAATGATATATAAAATATGTACGAAATTTTGAATTACTTTACACGGAACTAATACGGCCAATGAACATTTACAATTGTTTGTTTACGTATTAACGTTGGAAATTCGGAATTTTCGAAAATATCCGTTATTGAGTATTATTCGCTTTGTGTACGCCATGACGTACACACGAATTATTGAACTGCGTTTAATACTAACTATTGTGGATTACGCGCATTTGGAATGAGTTCTGTTTCGATTTTAAAGTTTTTCAGACCGAAAAATACGATCGCCGTTCCAACGGGGTCATTCGTCATTAAACTTGTGTATGGGAGACGTTGTGTGGCTACACGCGGAGAAGTTATCGATATACAACGGCCGATCTACCTCGAAGAATGGACGTTTTAATGTGATCAATCGTCAACGGAACTTTCAAATTTTAACGAGTTATTTGATATTATTTCCCCCAAAATTTTTTTTCCGCGTTCGCCGACCGATTGACACGTTAACGGGACACGTCCCGTAAGAGTTTTTCAGTGTCCCGCGGTCCCGTCCGTTTCGCTCTCGCGCGAGTGTTTAAAAAACGCGTGTTTTAAACACGATTAAAACATTTGAAAAAAAAAAAAATAATAAAAAAACCCAGCGTTTAAAACGACGTTTCTAGTAAACACATTTTCTGAGCGACTGTCTCTTTATACCGCGGAATCACGTTATCATTTTATTAGCTTTCACCATAATAACGATAACAGAGTAAAACACTAGGTAAATCAAAAAAAAAAAACATTAACAACGCATAAAACAAACAAAATAAATACGAATGTGCGACACGAATCACACTCGTGTTTTGACGCCGACCTAAAACTGAAAACGATAAACACAAATTATCATGTCGCAAATGTTCATTACACGCGGCTCTTCGAATCCCGATCACCGAAATATCCGGAACGAGTATTTTTAAAAACTAATTGAAAACAAACGAAAACCAACCCCGCGTTCGCCGGCAATCGTTTTGGAAACGAGACGTGAAATCGTAATAACCGAACGGCCGCGGGTGACTTTCGTTTTTCCGTCTCGTCTCGCCCGTTCGCGTTTTTAATAACGACGTCCGTTTCGAGTGCCGCGCGCGACGCCCACGCAGCAGTGTACTTACCCAAAAGGGGAAAACCGCGACGGTCTTAGAGAGAATATTCCGAACGCGAACATTATTCTCGGTCGACGATTTCGTTTCGCTGTTTGAACACCCTCGCTCGGTCCCCCCTGTCGTAACGACCCACTCGACTCGGTTGTAATACGTACGGTCAGAAGACGCGCACAAAACGTGTTTAAACAAAGATTTCTTCCCGAGGAGAACTTTTGTCTCGACGGACGTCGTTTTTACACGGAATAAAAACTCGGTAAAACGTGATTTCACGACTTGGTATGACGACTTTTTGCGGAGTCGGCAGAGCGGTGTGCCTGTAAGTTGCCCCCAGTCGGATTGTCGACCGGCGAGCCGTAAACTTCGACTAGACGACCGGCGTCTCGAAATTATCGAAAATATTATTCAGACGTGTTTTCCTCCGCGGTCTTTCGAATCACGCGAATCGTTTGCAACCGTATTCCGCGAGCCGTCCGTGCACGTCGTTCAATCTACTTTTTCATTTTGATAATGGTTTCCTAGCGGCCCCGGCCACTCGTTCGGGATAAAACTCTCCGGGAGCATTCGCGACGCTCATCTTTATGCATAACGTACGTACGTTTTTCCGTCTAAAAACCATACAATCTACATATTATTTCCAATGTCAGTCTTGTGGAAATCATATTAATTTTCTTAGCATTTCGAAGCGAACAAACATGGATAAATCGACGGAATCGTAGAAAGAAAGCGATCAAGACGAGTTATCTTGGATAACTATCGAACCTCCGTAAAGTGTACGGGTACAATATTATTATTAGTCGGTGTATCGGTCGCAGTCGACTCGTACGTTTTCGCCGTAGTCGTAGTGTAACGACAGTAACGGCGTACGAGTATTTTTTTAAAAATTATTATTACTGCCCGGTAAAGTTAAACGTGAAATTACGACCGGGTACGAGTTCCTTTCAATGTTACCCATTAGTGACTGGGTCGATTTACAACTCGCTGGAGAAGAAACTCTCTGTTCAACAAAAATACGAAATGATCGGAAACGATTATGGATATATGTTTCTGACGAATATCCAGAAACATCCGTAAAAGCGCCGACTATTCTTTTGCCGTTCTTGACTTCATATCTTCGCGGACAGGGGTTTGCAGCGCCTACGAACATGAATTGTAAGAAACGAGAGAAACTGGTTTCGGTGGACGAAGAAATGCGCGGGTGCGTATGTCGACTATTCGTCCAAGAGTTGAAAATATTTGTAAAGCAGCACTCACTTCTCGTTAAATGTACAGACCACGTGCACTTAATAAGTAATAAAACAATGATAAATAATTTAAAAAAAATTGTGTTGTCAGTTACGAAATCGTTACGAACGAATCGTGCGCGGCGTATCGCGTGACGCTTTGGGCGCTGTTTGACGATATTTCCGCGTTTCGTTTTGAGCATACGGCTAAGGTTAGGTTAGGTTAAGACGAACGAGCGTAGACACCGACGTGGTGAAAAATGTGTACAACGTAATGTGACAGCCGCGTAACGGTATAGCTCCCGCTACGGACGGAAAAGCGCGACCGCGGCGGACATTTGTTTGTGCGCGCAAAAACGCGCGATCGTTTCCGCGGTGAACGTTTTGCGTTCGTCTTCGTCGGGTTCGGAATAAGCATACGCAACGGCTGCGCGTGTTTGTACGTTGTTTTCCGGACTCCGAGTAAGCCGGACGTGGTATTTCACAATGTTTTAATCGGGAGAAAAAAAAATAATAATGATTTATGAATTGTATATTTAGGTCGACCAAATTTTAAATCAAACGAGTACATGGACGTTGTAAATCAATTTAAATACTTTGTATTCACTAAGAAGTTCGACCCCCGGGTTCGTAACATCACTTACTACGTTTATATCATAGCGTTTATACGGTTTGAAATTATTTAAAACGTTTTTGATTAAACCGTTATCAGATATTTAAATACGTACACGTGTTTAATCGGTTTAGCAACCGTGTTATAAACCGTTTTAAAATTAATATTTTTACTCCATGACTTCCGAGTCGTTTGTTCCAAGAGAATATCTGATAACGCACACGATTCAATATCACAAATGCAAAACATTTCGTCAATCGAAACGATCCGTACGACGGACATTTGACGAACCGTTATAAGCATGTGATAAAACGGGTTTTAAATTCTTAAACTGCATAGCGCAAGCGATTAAACTTCAAAAACGGTTCGACTCTATTAAAAAACTCGTTTTAAAGTGTTTGCACGACGTGAATGCGTTTTAATTTCAAAAACGGTCGAGCTTCAAACCGTTCTAACGGTCGTCGTACGAACGTACCATAGCTGCTTAATTGGCGCGTGTCGCGAAAAAGTCCGCTGTTTAGAGCTGGCAACGCGTTTGTAAGCATGGTCGAAAAGTCAATTAACCTTGAAATCGGAACCCCGCTGCGGATCGCACGTCGTCAACACGGGCGATGTTCACGCGACAGGTAAACGGGACGTCCGTATTATTATTATTATTATTATTATCATCATCGTCCGTACGGTCGGATATCGTTGACGGTTTCCTAGCAATAGTACGGCGCACACGTACGATTATTGAATTCATCGCGCGCTCTTTCCGCCGCCGTTGGTGACGCACGTCACGTCGGACAGAGTCGACTTTCTACGGACCGGGTGACGTAACGCCCGTCGTTTTTCGTAACGGCCTTTCTACCGTCCGACGGACGTGCGGACGATCGTGGTCGCGATCGGTGAACGGGCCTGATACTGTTTTACATTTCTTCTTCTTCTCCTCCTCCCGGCAATACTACCTCTCCGAGAGCTCTTCGGCCGGTCACCACGATATCCCGCCACTTATGACAACCTGCGTCTTGTGCAATCGCGCGTGCCAATGCCCGTCGCTTCCGGATCCCGTCGGCCGGACGGGTTATTTCGCGACGAGCCGCGTACGTATCGAAAACATCGAAACAAACGTCATCGTGAATATTTAAACGCATTTTACATAAATATATATATATATATATAAGCGGAGCGATCGATGGCGAAACATTTTTCGTGTCCTTAATTTTTTGTTTTTCGTTTACCTATTGATTATGACGTAAAATAAACTCTCGGCGAATAATAGGCGGCCCTTAAAAATTATTTTCTGTCTTGTTGCCGTCGCCGCCCAGTTCGTATAATGTGTGTGTGTGTGTGATAGGACGTTATGCTACTCGACTTGACTGGAATAATTACAAGCGTATAATTTCGCCAATAATAATTGTTATTATAACAATAATAGTTTATATCTAAAATATGTTTTTTTTATCGACAACGATGTGTGTTTAAAAAAAAAAAAAAAGATTTCCTCATTGTGAACACGTTTTCGTGTAGTGCTCGGACTTTATTTGACACGTTTTTCGATTCGCCCAACAGTCGTCCCAAACGCGATAAAAAATTACCGAGAGACCTACGAATTCTGTCGCGTCCTGTACGAACCGGGTCTGATAACAAACGCTTTTTTGTTTTCGTCCCGCGAGTAAACCTCGCTGTTTTCGCGTTACTTTTCGCCAAAAAGTCGAATTGATCTCGCGCAGTGTGGCGGTTTAAACGCATATAGTAAATAAGGACGACTGTTCGTGTCGAAAAACAATCTATCGTCATCGAAATAATTGTCCCGCGGTGGTTAATCAATATCTCTTTAAATCGCAAAAGACGTTTTAAACTATTTTTGCGATAGAGCCGGATAAAAATCGACAAAAATGTGTTTGTGAGTTAGGGCGTCTGCCCGGTGGCCTCGCGAATGCCCAAGAACGAGCAAACAGTACTGACGTCACGAACCGAACCGAAACTCGTAATTGGAAATATTCGACCCAAGGGAAACGGAACTCGTACCGAATCCGATTCCGTGAGTTTACGTGAATCAATTTCAGTCCTTTGCGATTCCCATCGCCGGGTCCGGTTCGCGCTCGTAACGTCGCTACGCGGCCTGTCGTTGTCGTCGACTCGACGACACGAAAACGCGGCGTACGTGAAATTGGCCACGGGACAAAAGGAAATCCGTAATCGCGACGAGGGGTGGGGCACGGCGCGCAGCTAGCGACGGACTCGGCGGGATTAGCACACGCTCCTTAATGAACGGCCCAAGTACCGTGTAATTATTTCGTACGACCGGTGTTTCCGAGACTTGACTCCGCGGCGGCGGCGGCAGACGGGCTTTGTGCGCGAGACCGGATTTCTCGGGTTTTTCTGGGAAACCGTTTTTCCATACCGCTCTTTCTCCCCCCCACACCCGGTCGGTCTCGAAAAACGGCCTCGCCGTGAACTCGCGAGTCGATACGTCCCGCCGATACGGCGGCGGCGTACTTAAGGGAGGAGGGTAGGGTATTTGCCTGCCCCCTCACGAGAATGTTTTCATTTTTTTGCTTAATGCATATTTATTTTTTTGATCGCGTAAAATATGTTCTCCGCGATCAAGGATATTCGGTTATATAATTCGTCAATACATCAATGTAATTTTGACGTTTTCAAACATTAAGACAGGCGACAGTTGACGTTGTCTATTTAACATTTTTAAATTGACATCTTTTTTCACGATGTTCATTTTTCCGACTTATTTCCGGCCATATTTAATACTAGGTCATTTATTATCTATTGCTGTTGGATTTCGACGTTCCAAAGTGAGGTATTTAATATTTTGCACCTCATCCCTAAAAATAAAATGTTTCACAAACGCGTTGTGTACGCGTGATTTTCACTGGCTGCCGCGTTTCCGGCTACAAAAACGATAGCGTTGTCGTCTAGTGGATTTTCGGCCGTTCGGTCGGACGCCCGAGGCGAAAAGTATCGCCACCGACTTGGCTTTTAACGTTTTAACCGGTCGGCGTTTTTTGAAGTGAAACTTCTTTACAGAGGGAACAAAAAAAAAACACTTTTGCGCGTCACGACACTTTTTCTCTAGATAAGTTGCGCGCTTCTCATTTTAATCGCAACCAAATAGCGTGCGAACAGACCGCCAATTTCAACGCATGTAGCATCCTATGCACACTAACCTAACACGACGTGATCGAGTCATTTGCTGTTTATACACGCGCATCGTGCCAAGTAATGTAAAGAAAAGTGTCACGGCCGTCTTATGTGTGTTGACCACTTTTTGTGTGTTCTTTTCTTTGCTCGATGTACATCACTACATATACATACAAAGGCGGTCGGACTTAGGGTCGGTAAACCGAGTGACCGATCTCGAAGTATCTCTAGCAGTGGTGACCGAGTAAGCGTTTTATTGACAAACGTCCTCGGCTCGCGCGGTTCCTACATTGATTTACCTGGCGGGGATAGAGAATGTTCGATGACTTCCATATACTGTTTTGAAGATCGAACACGCCGAAATCAAACGCCGAACGTTGTCGGGAATGCAGAGCACGACAGAAAGCGAAACAACAATGCCGGTCGACGGATGCGACTCCAACAGCTCGTCGACAAACACAAACGACGAGCATACCATACGGATACATCGTACCACGGTGTCAATGAAAATAATTCCGACACAGACCTAATGTTCTGTCGGTTGAATGACACCGAACCAAGTTTCATTTGGTCCGCGCGTGCCCGTGACCGGCACGGTTCTCGTCTTTTCCTTTTCGTAACGTACCGTCGTAAAGACGTTCGCACGAATCGCGAACGCGTGACATGTCCGACCGGGACTTATCGTCCACAGACGCGCACCCGAAACCGCGTTCTGTCGAATCGACTTGCGATTGTCGGCGGATTATTTGTTCCCCCGTTCGTTCTTCGCGGTTTCGTTCCGCTCGTTTAACGCGAGTGTACAACGACATTCCCCACGCACATCGTCGTGTTCATCCACTTGCCCGCGCGTCACCGCGATCGTCTGACGCGATTCCGTCGGCACGTGCGATCTATAGTCATCGATCCGACCGCTCTGCACCGCCGCGCGTCGTGATTTTTCGTTCATTTCAAAGACCCCCCCCGCGTACACAACGTGAAATGTCGAAACGCCGCTTAAGGTCCGACCTAACGCGCAGTCGTTCCGATACATTTAGCCGGTACGTGTTTATCGTAGTCATCGACGTCGCGGCTTATAATTAATCGGTCGTTGACGACAAACGAACGAACAAAAATCGATTCGATTTATATATAAAACATTTTATTAAAACAGTCTTCTTATAAAAGTATTCAATTGGGGGGGGGAAAAAAAAAAAAAACAAAAACAAAATTTGGCCGACCGTACACACAAAAGTACATATAGTCCGAATTACGGCTGTTAAGATTAAATATAAATGCTAAAGTTTTGTGTTCGGATCGAATATAAATACGCGATATAATATCATACGTTTAGAAATAAAGAGAGAAAAAACTCGACATTCCTCGCGATTGATAACATTTTTTTGTTAACGAATTTCGAAAACAGTAATATAATAGTAAGAAGAAAACAAAAATATTTCTTATAGACCGCCCGCTTGTAAACGAGTAATTCCGTTTTATTTATTTATTTATTTATTTTTTAATATTAATTGTTATTAACGTTTAATTCATGTGTTCCCCTCCTTCGTTCCGGACAGCAGTCATCCGGTACGGCTCCCTTACAGCTCGTCGTGTTTGGGCCCGGAGAACTCGTCGTGCGATATGAACCCGTTCTTGTCCTTGTCCTCGTGCTGGAATATCTCCTCGACGAGCTTCTCGTGGTCGGACATCATCTGCTTGATGTCGTCGCCGCCTTCGGCTCCTTCGGCCGCCGCCATCTGTTTCTTCAGATACTCGCTGACCTCGTCGCGGGACAGTTGCTTGTCCTTGTCCTGGTCGATCTCCTTGAACACGTTCGTGGTGGGCGCTTGGTCGCCGACGTTCAACAGTTCAACGTCGAACACCAACGTGGCTCCTGTTGTAAGCGGGGAGGGGAAAAAATAATACGTAACATTAACCATTTTTTTCGATTAAAGTGTCGATACACGCGGTATGGTCTAAAAATCGATATGAATTGAAAACCGTTTTTTTTTTCTTATTGATAACACGTGTCTTGTGCCGACATTTTATTGAAAACTCGGGAGAACTGTCGCAGAACCGTTGGAATGTTTGAGCATTGTTCGCGGCGGTTAGGCATCAAAGCGGACGACTGGTTTAAATGTTAAAAAAAAAAAATTCCACACGCGGCGAACACAATACGAGCGTAGTGCGGTTCAGCATTACGGAAGACGATCTGATAGTTGTTCTCGTTCAGCGAAATTCGTTCCGCGTGATTTGACCGAAGCGACCCGAACGGAGACGACGTACGGTTGTTTACAACAGCAGCGTCATCGAAGCCGAACAAATCGCAATTGAAAGGTCATGTAAAATTCGTACTGAACGAAACTCGGCGGTCGGCAGTTGGCTGGGCGGGGAGGCGAATGGGTCCCGTGTCACACGCGTCTTTGGCCGAACAACGGTTTGCAACGAACGGCGTGACCGACTGAGAATGTGCTAAACCTTTGTTGCGCGTCAGAGCCGCGGTGGAGGAGACGCGACGCTTACGATTGATCGTCCCGTCCGCGTTTGGGTTAGGTTGTCGCCGTCGGGACAACGGACGTAACGCTAAAAACGGGTTTTTGTCGTCGACGGTCCGGTCCGAGCTAACGGCTCGGTTTCGTTTCGTCTCGTTTTCTTTTTTTTGGGTCAACGCGCTCCGAGACGTCGGCGGGCCGCGGACCCGTTTTTACCGTTACCGTTTCGTGTACGCACCTCCGGGGATGACGTTGCCTGCCCCGCGGTCGCCGTAGGCCAGGTCGGCCGGTATGGTCAGTTTTCTCTTCTCGCCGACGCACATTTTCGTCAGTCCCATGTCCCATCCCTTGATCACTTGTCCCACTCCCAGCTGGAACGTGAACGGCTGGTCTCGGTCGTGACTGGAACAAAAAAACATAAAACGGGGATCAACGTCGGGTCTATCTACCGCGCCGTGGTTTTCATCGTGTTCCGCGTGCGCGATATAACTTCCCCCCCCACTGAAAACAAAAACGCGGTTCCGCCTAACCGCGGTACACATAAAGAATTCATGGCGGACGCCCCAAAGGACCCGTTGACTGGCTCGCTGATATATATATATATATGTAATTAGTAGGGACAATGTGGTCACGGAAGTCTGTTCCGTACGCGTATATACGTATCGCGCGAAACTTTGTTGCGAAGTTCTTTTTTGTTTTCTTTTCCGTTTTTACGTGCAAACTTTTAACGCGGAGAAGAAACACACACGCGCGCGCGCGCTAACGAGAAAATAAGACGAAATTAATTTTTCCGTCGGCCGCGGTTGATGCGCACGGCACGCGATGTGAAAAACCGATCTCAAAAACCCCTCCGGACTTGTCCGCGACGAGCCGGCCACTCGGTCGTTTTTCTCACTCGTCAACTCGTAACGCGAAACTAAAAAGGTTACGTTCCCGAGCGCTATCGTCCAACCGGGTCCCGCGACAACGTGGAAAACGGGACGCGTGTGCCAAGTAAAACGGTCCTTGGGCCCCCGCGCGGTCTAACCTCACTCGCTCGCACAACCACGTCAACGGCGCGACGGCGGTTTTCGATATTTTACGCGATAAACTGTACGGATGGACGTGGCGGACGTGGTGTGCACGAAGTCGTCGTTACGGTGTTCCCGCGTTCCGTCCGGCAGAACAACAATCGTAATGATAATAACGGCGTATAGGTTATTGCCGTTTGACCGGACACGGCGCGAGGCGAGTTTTCGGACGAAACCGTAAACGGGTTTTCGATTAGAAAACAAAAAAACAAATAAACGACCGACACGACGCCTTCGTGCGTTCGAAATTACTTTTCTAGACGAACACTGACCGCGAGCACTGTTACGAAATATTTTCCTCGTACGTGCGATAAAAACCCGCGGGAACATGGTTTTTGTTTGTTTCGACGTTCTAATTAAAAACGCGACGCACCGTAATCTCGGTATCGATTATTATATATAATTACAGTGTTCGGCGTATAAAAGACGGTCGTCAGCCGTTATAATAATTGTTTACGTTTAAACGTTCTATTGAAAACACGTCTGGGTGTGAACGTAGTGACCGCGATTTTCTATGAAAACAAACGAGCGGCGTCGGCGTTTCGTTTTTTTCCCGTTTTTTTGTGGTCTTTTCACCTCATTAAAGAAGGGCCGCGGTGAGCGGTATGTAACATACAACGCGTAGACCGTCGCGCGACACCGCCCTAGCCAGCGGATTTTACGAATGAAAAGATTGTTTTGTTTGCGTTTGTACCGCCCTTTTGTTTTCGACCACCCTTTGAGCTCGAACTGCGTAACTCACGATAAAGAACAAAGAATTAGAAAAAAATTCGTTCAACATCGCACGCCACACGTTTTGTGCGAACGAAACGATGTCCGCCGTCGTTTTTACACGTTATACATAATTACACGAAGCCGGTGAATACCGGTGTACCCGACGACGCGTACCCACCCGACGACAACAAAACCCGACCGTTTCGCGTTCCGGACACGGTCGGACAATGACGACGCCCGATTTCCAAGTACACGGACACGCCGTGACGAAAACGATCGTACGTCGATCGAATGGTCCGGTAGTAGTCCGGTGTCCGGTTTGGACGCACGCGGCGACCATCGCCGACGAACGAACCACGAGCACGGGTTTTCGAACGTCTTCGTGACGTACGGCCCCACGTGAATTCCCCTTCACGGGACGATCGCTTCACGTCGCGTGCGCGCCAACAAAAAATAGGGGCCATGCCCCTAGACATTTTACGTTTTAATTTTTGATAGTACGCGTTGTCGTTTTTCGGTTAGTTTGAAGTCAAATGAGTTAAATAATAAATTCAACTGTAGTGGAAATTAATGTTTTTTTTTTTTTTGCAAAAATAAAAATCGGTAAGATAACCAAAATAATTTTTACTATAATTATTTGGTTATATATTATTTAAAGTAATGAATAGTAAATGTTCATGTTTTATGTACGTATTCATATATATTTAAGAGGCGTCTCATCCGTATTTGTTGTCTCCGTCTGTCTTTTAGGAAATATTACAGTACGTGAAAACAGTAAATGTGGGGTCTATGTCAGAATTAGAGTTGAAACGCCTATTACCAATTTTGAAAAGGACAATATTTCTTAGGGAATGTCATATCCTTTTTGTAAAATATTTAAAAAAAAAAATTACCAGCTTTAAAAAAGAATGAAAAATGTAAAACGTTATAACTTCTTTGTTGAACGATATTTTATAAAAAGGATATGACGTTCCCTAGAAAATGGCATCGGAACGTGAAAACTTATATAAGTACATATATATATATATATGTATATCAAAAAATATTGGCCCCTCGCCCCTAGGCAAAGAACCAAAGCCGCCACTGATATGTACACGTCACATATAACACACACACACACACACACACGCCGTTTTCGTACACCGCGCGGTTCGGCCGTTCTAATTGCGTTCCGGTCGTCGTTCGATTAATTTCCGTCTTCTCGAAACGGAACGCGGAACTGCTCGGCTCGCGCCCATACCGAGCGCGTCCGCGGGGCAATTCAATCTCCAGTCTTGTGGTACCGTGTCGTTCGAACGTAACGATTTACTATATTCGATTGATCGGTTTGCTGGCGATTGGTTTCGCGACGCGCACGCCGTTCTCGCCGCCGAAACCGTGTTTCGCGCACACGGCGAGGCGGAGACGTTCCGTTCCGTCGATCGAACGATTTGTTGTTTATTTGGCGCGGCCGTTCGCGAGACGCCGTCGGAAAGTTTTCCGAAATCACAATAACGCGTTCGTCGGGCGGCGAATTGTTATCGCGACGGCAATACGTACGTGTTGAATATTTAATAACTGCGCGAGTCCTGGGAGAACGGGAAAATAATGATTTATACACGCGAAACGAAAGTCGACGAGAGTATCGTATCGACGTGCGTGTTGTTATTAATAAATTAATAATTTTACGTACGGTACGCACAGAGTGGAAATGTCGTTTAAACCGTCGTGTCTTCGGGGCCGTCGATAACAACTGTTGTTGGGCGTAGGCACGCAATATAATTTTTATCGCTTAAAGACTAAAAATATACTAAATTTTTTTTCTTAGGAATTTGAAAGGTATAGTAGCCGCCACCGACTCGTACGTCGTCACTAAATTGATGGGGGTGGGGGAGGGGACAGTCGGTTTCTGTTCATAGTACGCGATTAATACGAGAGCTTTAGGTACAGGGTGTCGTCGTCGCGTGTATGCGAACTGGCTTGGATCCGTCGCGTCGATCGAAGGTAACACCCGTCGTCGCCGTGTGAGTACGCGTGCGTTTCACTATTTTATTATTGTTTTTAACGACGTGTTAAGAGTATTTCCCTATCCAGTTTTTAATTTCGCATTACGTATGCGCGGATTACGTACAGAATGAAACGAGTTTATTATTTGCAAGCGTTTTTTTCCCCTCACCGGGGACCGGATGCCGTACAATTTTTTCGTTGTCGCCGTCCGTCCCGTCCTGGAATCAAAACGTTTCCGATTTGTTTACGAACGCGATACGAAAAAAATTCCCGCGCGACATGACGAGCGGAGATTCGATTTCGTCTCCTCCGACGGGCCGTCGTCCGCGTGAACCCGTTTCGAATTTCGGTTTCAGTTTTAGTCGGCGCATTTGCGGAGGGTGATCAAAACCGAATGTTTTCAACCATCTAGATTTAAATACTAGACTATGTCGTGCACGATAAAATCGTGTCTGAACGCGGGTTAACGTGCGGCGCGTGTGCTAAAATAATTTAGTTTGATCTATAACTATTAAAAAGATCCGTGGAGGGTTTGAACCCCTCCCCCGAATACGGCCTTGAGTAAGCAAACAGTACGCCGTAACGTTCATTACGGAAGCGAGTCGCTATGTCCGTCGCATCCGGTTTGGAAAGCGGTGAAAGTCTGTGCGTGCGTGTGTATGGATACGATCTAATCCTTTCGCCCGACGCAGTCACGTGCCGCCCGACGATTCGTTTTACGTGTTACTCAACTTCACCGACTTCTCCAACGTCTTCGGTGTTTTGAAAACGCGAACGGCTCTTACCTGACCTCCCGCACATTGCCCGTACCGCACCTTATGTTTGCGTTGCGATTATTGCTCCCGGGAAATGTTAATACCTCGTTTACGTTTAAATACCGCGTGTTCACGGTTCGCCCCGAAACGCTCTTATGACGTAAAAAAACCAAAAGAACCGCATCGACCTTATCAAAACGTACGGTTTTCGGTCGGCGGATGACGACACGCGTTTCCCGAAACATTTTTATCATCGGCAATAACGTCGGACGGCCAGACCCGGACAGACGAGCCTACGCGGAATTATACGAACACCCGTCGTTATTGTTATTATTGTGTGTGCGCCGAGAGTTGTCCCGGTGTACTCGGAGCGAACGACTCGTACCACGCGTAACGTACAGCTTTTTTCCACACCATTACCACCTTTCTATTTTCGCGCGGCGAAATAATATATATATATAACACTGTGTTTATTTACGTTTATATAATCGTGGTCGTTTGTTTTTAATGCTCGAATACGTCATACGAGAAAGGAATTTCGAAACTTTTATCGAACTCGAGCTTTTCACTCGGCCTTTTGACGTTTTTTTTTTCCAACTACGTTTTAAAAGCGGTTAGTGGTTAGTGCGTGAGCTCTACTCCGTCGCGCGTGTCCGTCGTAATCGTACGAACCAAATGCGATTATTCTATTTTATTTTTTTGTTTTGTTCACGCGGGCTCGCGTACACAGTATCCGTGAAACGTACGAAGCAACGAGCTCTCAAAAGTGTTTAACAACCGGATATCGTGTGTTACGATCGTATTTATTATACACACAGGCACACGTGTGTACGGAGCTCGCGGCTTTCATTACTGTTGTTTCGAATGCACGCGTGTAGGCGGGCGCGCACGTACGCGCGGGTATCGCGTGCAGCGCTTTCCTTTTGTCACATTTGATACTCAAAGGAAATAACGCTGAACTCGCACGATAAAAAACGAAACGCTCGGCGCGTGTACGCGTCGTTTGAAGTATAACGTTATGTACGATAAAATTTCGTGTGTCGTCGTCGGTGGAGGAGGAGGAGGACACTTGACTTTTGCGGGCGGCTTCCGGACGTTTAATGCGCGTGTGACGTGTACGCCGGTTAGGTGAATTCGTTTCGGACTGGATTTTAAAACTGCACGCGTTCAAAAGAGAAAATCCTCCGGCGCGTCTAGCATTCGTATTGTGGGTTTGCGGCCGTGCTGAACGAACCGACGGTAGAACTTGATGGCCGCCGGCGAAAACGGACGCGATGGGAAAACGTCGGACCGAAAAATTATACGGCGAGAGGGATCGGCGCCGACCGGAGATTCGGAAAGAATCGCAAAACAAAAAAACTCCCTCTCCCCCGTAGAAACGGTGTTCGTGGGGGAGATCATACGTGGGAAACGATCGAGGTCGGGCTGGACGCGCGACGGCGAAGCCGAGACAATCCGTGTCATATTTTATACGCGACCCAAGACGTTTTGTAACGGGGGAGGGGATCTTAAAATTTTAATAATAAACCACGGGCGGGTAGTTTCTCGGCAAACTAATTTTTTTCATTAAAATGGTACGCGTTGCATAATGTGCGTGCGTCTCGTTAACCTTTAGTCACTTTTAATACACTATAAAACGGATAACACGAGCAGTAAACATTTCGTGCATAGTATATTATAGTAAACTAAAGGCTTGGCTCGTTCACGACACGTTTGTATATATATATATTATTAATCAGAGCTCGGAATTTACTTAATGTAAGTAATAGCATTTTTATTATTATCGAACGCGAGAAAAATATCCGCCAACGTCCGTTGTATGTTTATGGAAAAACTCGAAATTGAAAATGTCGCGTTCAAAATATTTGTGGTTTTTAATATATTATTTTAACAGGGGTTTGAATTGTTTTTGTTTTTTTATGTTTGAAAAAGTTTTATAGCGTTATTTATTTTTAACGAAACCCAATGGAAAATGTTGTTATTTCCCCGCCGTAAAACGTTGAAAATTCGAAGTTCTATTTGAATAATTCACGTCAGTTCATTATACATTCAAGTGTACTTCTCTTTTTTTTTTTTTGTATATTAATAATATAAATCAACGTATTTATGACTTTGAAACGTTAACATTTTGTCGGAGAATTCAAACGCTAGTTTCGATAATCTTTTTCCGGTCTTTTGTCTACGGTTAAATCACAACGTGTTCGGAGTGTTTGTTTTCTTTCTAGCCTAACACGCGTGTGTTTTTGATTTTCGCCAAATCAAAATAGTGATCGAAAAATCGTTTTTTCGGTTGTTTTCTACGGTTATGCCACGCGTAAAACAAAACTGCTGTTCAACGTTATGGGTTACCGCACATTAACAGATTGTCGTTCGTGAAAACGCCAAACATGCCAACACGAGACATGGTCTAGCAGTACACACGTCATCGGGAATCGTCGTTTATAGACGGCCGGAAAGATCGTGTGTGTCGCGTGTAATATGTCGTACTTAGTGCAATTTGTTACTCAGCGTAATAACGTCGCGTGCATAATAATCGTACACGAGACGTGGACAAAAAAAAAACGTACACGCAGTTTACCGGGTAAATTACACGTTACGAATCCGCTTCGTTCATAATTCATGTACGCGCGTATACGACGAAAACGGAGACAACGGGAAAAAAAATTCGGCTCGCGCTTATGTAATAATAATAATAATAATAATAAAATCGTCATAACCGTATTAATAAATATATATATGTGACGACGTCCCGTGGGATTCGTTTGACGTTGGCGTATCTAAATTACGACGGGAGAAATTATTTCGGAAACGCAAAAGATAAGTGTGTGTGTGTGTGGACGAGTTTATGTATATTAACGTTGATCGGAGTCCGTAGTAGAATAGGTCATGTGTTAATGAAACGCGTGTCATAGTATATATATAAACGTATTATAAATTGTTGCTTGTTGGTAATTAATAAATAATCGCAAAGCGTCACGTTTATTAGATTACGATTTCGAGACACGATAACAAAACGCGCTGACGCTTTTCGTACGGTTTTGTATTTTGTCATAAAAAATAACCGTTCTACCATGAAAAACGTTTCGGTGTTTTTTTGTTTTCGAATTCGAGCAAAAAAGGGTTTTCTCTGTTTAGACGGCCGGACGGACCACGACGATTTATTCGTAAAACGTTTCGGATTTTAGCAAACGATGATATCGTATAACATGGAATGATGTACAAAATCTAACCTAACTTTTGATTCTTTTGCCGCGCGCTGTTATTATTATTACTGTTATGATCACTGTTATGATTACTGTTATTATTACGACGATGACGTGGATATTTTTCGTAACGATTTTTGGAGAAACGTCGATGAATGATTTATGATCACGTAAACACGGTTATTCGGTAACAATATTTCAGGCGGATAATAAACACGTGTTACGTGTTGCGTGTGTAACGCGAACCCGCCAGCACTTCCGGACGGCCGTTCGTAACCGTCGTGTCCACTTTCTACGACGCGCACGAACGCGGCCGGAATGCCCGAGGCGATCTCAAAATATTTCCCGTCCTTTTCGAAAACCGTACTCCATTTCGTACGGGAAAAAATCTAACAAAAGTACAAAAGATTCCCACAAAGAAGAGAGCGCCCCCCAAACGCCTCAGTCGCCTAGCCGAACGCTCCGAACGCGACGACGATCTCGTCCGGTTATTTCGTACGAACTCTGATACGTTTGACGCCGTGAACGTGCGAACCGTCGTGTACTCGGAGGAGAAAATTTTACCGGCACGGAAAAAAAAAAACCCGGTATTACCGGTGCGTGGTTCGAAAATTAAAGAAGAAAATCGCGCCAACGAAAAACGAACCAACACGCGGATAGCTAAACAGAAATTGACGATTGTGATTTCAACAAACCAAACGCTCCTCCGGACGAGGGTTGTGATATTTTTGAAAAGCGCGCGTTCTCACTCTCTCGTCGTATTTAAAATTCAAATGACCTTTCGCGGACCTTTAATTTCGTCCGCGTCACCGACTAATCTCCGCGATGTCGCTTTTGTCGCGCGACGACGGTTCACAATTAACGCGTCCACCCCACACACACACGGTCGTCACGTAACTTTCCGGACGTTAAGCCGCGTGCAACGGAGGAAACGGAAAAACATCGCGACGTCCCGTTGACGTTAAACTTCGAACCGCGTGGCCCAGGAAAACCCGCGGGACGGGACGGTCCGTACAAAAACTCCGCGGGAAGTTCGGCAAAACGTATTCCACTCGTTTCGCGTGCACCGCGCTATTAATTATGTTCGCGCGCGACGTGACCGCCGCCGATCTTCACAATCCCCACTCTCTCGTCGTATGGTTTGGCAGCGGGTCCCGGAGAATTCGCAAAAACCGTATTGTCACGTGTCCGTATAAATGTACGTGTATGTGGCGGCAGTGGCGTATTTAGGATTTCGTCTAGGGGGGGGGGATATATATTAAAAAATATTTTATTGACCTAAAGAGCACTTTGTAAAATCATACCTATTGGCTATTGTAAATAAGAATATCAAAAACTAAAAAAAATCAAGGGGGGGATCTATCCCTTAAATCCCGTAAATACGCCACTGTGTGGCGGTGCGAAATCGATACATAAGCAAAAAGGATCTGGGAAGACGGCGGCCAATGTACAATGTGATTGTTATTTCGACGAACGCTATAAATTTGTATGTTTTTTTATATTATTATTATTTGGGCGAGGCAAGGAGAAAAAAAACGCACTAAAAACTCGACGTTTCTTTTTATTTACGGTTGTATACACACACGAGTAAAAAAAAACGTGTTTTCTTCGTTCGCATCTGAATAATCAATTAATCATTTTGTCTCGGGGCGCTTTTCGAAATCCAAGTCGACGATATATATATCACACGGTCGTCGTGTCGAAGAAATCTCGAGTGCGATTTCTTTTTTTTAAGAGTGTTTTACCGCCGTACGCACACGACCGGCCGGCAGACGTATCGTTTTCACCGATTATTTCTCGGAAAACTCACGTATAATGGGGAGAAAAAAAACAAAAAAAACAAACGAACACACTTTACGTTTCCGATTTAGAGACTCGTCTCGTTTTTATCTACAAAAAAACGGTGGTTGTACCGACCGCGCGCAGCGTTACAAATCTTTCGGGAGGGTAGACGGCCGTGACAATTCGTCGGCGGGTTAATCGAAAAATTCGGTTTCCGGTCGGGCGGCCGCGCGTAAAAAAGAGTGTCTCGACGACGGCGGCCGGTCTCCAAAGGCGTCGTACATATCTATATATATATATATATATACGAATTCGCGTGTTATCGTTTCGGGTCGTCGTCGTCGGGGGAGGAGAAGACGAAAAAATCGCGCGGAAACCCGTAGAGGATGTACATACGCAGGGTCGCCCCCGCAAAGGGGGGTCGGTGAATACTATGGTCCCGGGACCCGGAGAAAAAACATAATATTATTAATTTTATGTACATATTATTAGAAAAATAAAACGAGTCTTATAGTTTAGATTTATAAACTATAAATACAGTATTGGTATATAAATAATTTGATTTCTTACTAAATGATTTCGTGTAACAATCTGAGTGCGTATTATTTTCATTTCATAAGATCCCGGGCCACTTGTGGCGTCCGTGGGCGGGCGCGGATGTTTGAAAATAATATTTTTCATACTTTTTAAAAATTGTTGATTTTTTTAAATGTTAAGCTGCAGTGAATTGGTGTACTCGTGTTTCAAACTTATTTTAGATATTTAGTTCGCAACAAAGGTCACGTATATATGTGGTGTCGTACATTAATTAAAACGACTGTCGCCGCGTTTCGCTCATCGCTTCTGTAAACCGAGACATCTACTTTTTGTAACTACACGATTATCTAGCGTCGAATATCCCAGCGGTCCTTAAACGCGTGTGCGTTAACGCGATTGTCGGGCACGTTTGAAAGCGTATTGTCGTTAGGTCGTTTGTCATGTAGCTCGTCTTATCTTCATTACTATTCTCGATTGTCCACGTTAAGAATAAGTTTCGACACCGGGTGGAAAACATTGGGCCCGATGTTCAACACCATACCTCAACGTTAAGCGAATAACAATTAAATGTAATACAAATAATTATAAACGCGTATTTTCTTATGTAACTACTTGTTTGATTTGTTAAAAATGAAATAAGTATTGAAACGTTGATCATGATAACGTGAGATGTTTTGTAAAGCAAGAAAAAAAAAGGAATTCGAAAGAAAATTGATACGGAGGGGTCTAAAAGTCTTTCATCGGGGGTCCCCGTGTCTTACAAAAGTTTAAGAACCGCTGGTTTATATACTCGTATATATACGTATATTGTACAGAGTGAACGTGTAAACATTGTTCGAAAAAAGAAAGTCGGAATCGATTATATCGATTTTTGTTTTAAAGTCCGAGTGGAGTTCTCGATTATTATATGATTTCGAAAATTGTATACCGACATGACCGGTAGTCGGAACGTAATTATATGGGGCCGTTTCAGCCGTCCCCGGTCACGTATACGACGCCGTCTGGTACGACGTAACACGCGAAACGCTCTGTATACATATTTATATTTATTTATATATTTATATATATATATATATACCCACCACGCGCACGCGCCTATACGGACGAGGAGATGGAAAACGTTATAAATCTCGCGACAAAGCCGAATCGTAGACAATCGGATTTTCAACCTTTGATCAAAAACACGAGCGCACGAGCGTGATATCGCGCGTGTGCTCGGAATGGGATTTTGGGGTCGGTCGAACGGACTTGTATTTTTTGCCCGCCGGTTTTTTAACGTCGATAAAATAATAACCGACGACGACGACACTGTTATACGCGGTGTATATATAATATATGGTATATGACGGTAAAAGACAAAAAAAAATAAAAATCATCTCGTATAAATATATACAATACAGTAATTTACTACATCAACATTGTTTTTAATAAATTTGCTTCCACAAAGTATAGAGTCGTTATTTTTTATATTATATGTATTATTTTCCTCGAAAAATTCGAGTACATAGCTCAGCTCGAGAAATCGACCGACAGATTCCCGTTCGATACCCATTTATCACCGCATATAAGTGTATACACGTATATGATATTGTATGGACGTAGACGTAGACTACAAGTCCTATACGTTGGTGAACGGAAAAAAAGAAAGAAAAGTGTCTACGAATTCGTATAAATACGCTGTAATCAACGGACTCGTAAAATATTCATAAAATACACTCGCGGGCAGGCACAGCACACCGAATGCGCGAGTTGTACGCGCCTACGTGATAACCAACCCTCAGCAAGACTCTCGGGGGAACGTGCGAGCGAAAGGGTAGTTTGCGCCGTTCGCGTTTAAAAATAGGTGGTCGTGTTTTATTATTATTTTCGTAAATCAATCTGGACCCGGAAAAGCGAAGTGTTTTCGGCAAAAAAAAGTAAAAAACGCGTAGAGAACGCGCTTGTGTCTTTAGCAGCTACGTACACGATCGCCAACGCCGGACGCGTTGTCGTCGATTGATAACACGCAAGGTTTGCGTCGTACACGCGTTACGTTTCGGTGGTCTCAGCCGCACTTCACAGTCAACGTGGTATCACAGTGCGTTCCGGGTTCTACGGCCGAAGCCTACTGACCGCACGCCTTTTACTAGCTCTATCCATAGCGGCGGGCCATAGAAATATCGTGTAAGACTATGTTACAGTAGAATATTTGAAAGCGACGGGTCGACGATATTTTTTCTGGTGATTTTTTGGTCGACTCACTCCTTTTCGTTGATTGTCGTATATTCATGTGTTTTGTATGAAATTCAACAAAAGTCCTATACGTGTCGATTTTTGAACGTCATTCGTTTTCCAAATCAATATGGATACAGTAAAAAACATTACTGCGGAATTCGAATAAACGTGAAAGGCGTATATGATATATATATATATATAATTTTTTTTACGCGATTTGGTTTTCGTAACGATAACACAAGCGCATAAGAAATATACTGTATTCTTTTGATTAGGACGTTTACGATGTAGATATAGTCAATTATGAACGCGTTTTCATAATACGAGACTCGTATTATACACATAATCGTATACGGCCGCCGGACGTGTGTTTTACATTTAGGACTTGAACCGTATACCGGACGTACGGTCGTAACGCAATCATTGCGATTACGATTACCGCGCGTACACTGACCGCGACGTGGGTCGTCGACGGTACAATGTATATAAATATGTGTGTGTGTGTGTGTGTGTGTACGCGAAACCGTTTCGTCTTGTACGTCGCATTACGTTATTGATAATTATTATGCAGTCGGTTCGTTCTGGTGTAATTGTTGTTAATTTTTGTGACCTGCGCGTAGTTTAATAGAATAGAAAAGTTTTCTTAGCGCCGCGCAACTGTCGAGAACAGAATAATATGTTTTTGTTATACAGTCTCTCTGTTTTTTTTTTTTAATATCGTGTAAAAAGCGCAACAATTTATGTTCGTCCGGTTTTTTTTTCAAATTTTACCGACATTTTTATCATTTTTTTTTTTTTTTTTTGAGATTATTTTCAAAACGTTCGTAATAGAAATGGTAACGTCGTAAACACGTCGAAAAACGCAGCGATTCGATTTATTGATACGTTTTAAAAAAAAATCGAAAGAAAAAATGTAAACGGCGACGGCCGTCATACGATTTATGAAAACGCCGCGTGCGATATTTTAATATACGTGTCGTATACATATAGAAAAATGGTTTTTTATATTACACGCGCGCGCGTGCGCGTCACTTATGCGTTTTAGCGATATTTAGTTATCTGCGTGTATATATACATACGGTCGTTTATCATTCGGTCACGTCACCAATTTTCAAATATATATATATTTATACGTACACCGCGTTTCTCAAATGAGAACCGATTACCGAGACGTTTTTATTATTATTATTATTATATATATATTTTTTTTTTAACGTCTCACACAAGACTTCACCTCTCTCGCCTGTTCTTTCCTCCGTCGTGTCCGCTGCGAACCCACGTTATACACATATATGACAAATGATTTACACACCGGCTTTCCTAAAATATGTGTTGTGTGTGTGTGTTTCTCATCCGGATCTTAGGATAAGTTCGAGAAAAATATAATAAAACGTTTTTCCTCGTCTTTGGAAAAAAATTACGAAAACCGAAACACAGCGAAAAACGTTATTACACGCACTCATATATATATATACACACGTACGTACGCGGCGTTTATGATTAATCGTCAGTTTCGGAATGAAAGATCGTGTACGACGGAAAATAAAACTATAAAACGCTAAAAAAAAAGAAAATCGTCTTTTTGAATATCACCTGAATGCTGCGATGCGGCGCACCACACACGACAAGACTTTTTCGCAAACGTTAGCCAGCTTGACGTCACACCGTTAGACAGACTTCGTTATTGAAGTTTTGTATACACCGTGTGTATAGGTTCGGCATACGGTTCGGCGGACGAGAACAGGACGAAGGCGATGATTTCGTTATCGTTATTACTGGTTATTGACGTGTTCGCGATAAATGGCCGTTTCGTTATGCCGCGAGGAACACGCGTCAGACTCTGTACACCGTATTCATCGCGTTTTTCGCATTTTCCTTTTCCGGAAAATCGAATCCCGCGAACTTTCAACAAGGGCCCGGACTGCCGGCCTATGTGTACGAGTAGATTTACAATTATCTCGTCAGAGAAAAATCATTTAAAAATAATACAGTCGGGGGGCGGGGAGAAAAGTTCCGGAAACAATCCGAGACGGTTGCAAATGGGCTGCCGACTGCAGTGCAATATCGTCGACGCGTATATATTATTATTATCATCATCAGTCGTTATAATTGTATACATATATGTGTGTGTGTGTGTGTGTGTGTGCACTCATAAATATATAATACGCGAGAGTATATGCATTTTTTATTTCGAAATCTGAAAACTTCTTGTTTATTTAATATAGTTTGTATTCCGCGGACGGATGACAGGATCAAAGGATTGAAATGCGCAGACATTCTCGTTGTGTGTATATATATCTGTAAGTGTGTGTGTGTGTGTGTGTGTGTGTGTGTACGACGTCAGTGTAACTTTTGAACACAACGATGGATTCGAAAATATGTATACGATACGCGGTTAGAGATAAAGTCGACCGAGTGGGTAATATTTTAACCGGAGCCTGGCGGTTAGATTCGTCGCGACCTCCGGCCTCGCGTCGCGTCCATACGGATATTTGTTTGTTAAAAAAGAACCTCGTCCTCGTTCGACGGTCCGCTTTGCACGGCCAGATCAAAAACGGATCCGTTCTAAACGCGAACGAGCTCGTACGGAAAAAAAAACAAAAAGATCACGTCGAACACGGTCGACTTTACGTTTACGTTTTTGTCGTCGGCAACACTCTGTATACCGGTCGTCGGGTCGGGTCGGCGGGTCGGCGGGCCGCGGCGAAAGTTATTAATTTATAGTTTACCGCGGTCCCCGAGATATCGACACGGCTTTTAGGTTATCTTCTAGTCGAAATCGATGACGACGGGGGTTAATTAACCGTTCGCGGTTCCGCCTACGCGGGTTTTACTCACGGTTTGATTATCGTTTTGTGCGTGTACGCGGGCCGCTGTATGTCATCGTTTTGTTTTGTTTTTTTTTTAAAAAAAGCCGGATACGTGTGTGGGGGAGGGACGGGGGAAGGGAAAGAATATTAATCAAACGCAAAGTTCTTAGGTTTTTTTTGTCCAGAAACGTTTACGCGGCGTATCGGCGCGTTTTGATCGTTAAAAGCGCGAACGTGTGGTTACGATAGGTAATAAACGGCCGAGAACGAATTTTCTCTAACGTCGGCGAGATTAATTATTCACGGTTACGACGAGAGACATTGGCAATACATTATTATTATTAGGAGGTGCGCGCGCGTTTTCGTCGAGAACGACAAAAAACCAAACCGGTTTACGCACAACAACGCGCGTCGGCCATTATTATTATTATTATTATTACAATATCGTCGGATAACGCGCGTAATACTGTCGTAAGCACGAAAAAAGAAGTATGAAAAAACCCACGGGATTAAAAACGAAAATAAATTTGTGCCGTGCCGAGACGGGAACGTTTTACGACGCCCGCCAACGAAACGTATCATCCGACTCAAGTCTCTTCGCCCGGGAATCCGATTGTTTTCATCGACTTTTCGTCGTGTTGATGGCCGTTCTCTGGCGATTCGTCGTTTCCGTTCTCGATACCGTCGAAACCCCCGGCAATGTCCGTCGGCCGACGTTATTAGATTTTACGGTCGTCTAACCGAATCGGTGCTCGTTGACGGCGATCCGAACGCTCTCCGGCACGAGATCATCCGTCGTTTGTCTTTTATTCCGTGTAACACTTTGCGACGGCTATTCGCCACCACGTCGGTGCTCGTGTCTGTAGCGCGGGTTAGGTTAGGTTAGGATGTTAGGAAAAAAAAGGTTGTGCTTAACCGACTCTCGACCGTGTACTCGATCGATTCGTTTTTTGAACTAAACGCGTCTTACCTGGAGTCGAACTTGGTGCCGTCCACCAGTTTGCCGGTGTAGTGCATGGTGAGCATGTCGTTGGCCTTGGACTTGGGCTCGCATCCGTCCAGCGTGTACACGTACTCGATTTTCAGACCGTTGGCCAGCGTTTCCGACTGGCCGGTCTGTTTGGGCTGTTCGGCGGCGGCTGCGGCGGCCGTGACCAGCGCCGCGGCCACGACGCACGCGAGCGCGGACGCGCGTAACCGGCTGCGGCGGGACGTCATCGTGTAAAAACGGGGCGAAACGGTGTCGTCGGCGTGTACGCGGTGTGAACGTGGCGGGTTCGCGGTGACGTGTGCGTGACGTGCGTGCGCGCGACGTGACGTGCGGCCGACCGTGTGGTGACGACTGGCCCGACCGGGCGGCCGCCGTTGGACGCCGTCTTCCGCGCGACCTTCTTCCCCCACTACCGCGGCCCCCGTCTCGTCCGCCGTCGGCCGGCCGCGCGGCGCTCCGGTCGGACGAGATTTTCGTTCCGCTAAACTTTCGCCCTACCCCGTCACCGTCCCGTGCGACGGACCGCGTACAACAATAACCGCGATGACCGCCGGACGACGGCACCGCTCTCTCCGCGTGGTCGTGGACGACGGGGCCCGGTCCGGAGGCCCTAAAACGGACGCGGTATTCGAACTCGACGACGTATAACGTGAAATCTCGTCGAAGTCGATTCCAATTATCTGTGGCTCGCAATATACTCCCAGACCAAATATCAAAGACACGTTATATAGTTGATTCTCGATTACGAGTAGCGTAAACAATAACGTAATGAAAGCTTTCGTTCAAAACATTAGGTATTCTATTATTTCGCGTGGGCCAATAAAAAAATATACCCTTATTCGCCCCTGGCCTCCGAGTACGCATCCGTTTATTAATCGATTGATTAATATTTTCATTGAAATAATCGAATACTGAAAACCCCCCCCCCGATTATTCGACTAAAATCGATTTTTTTATTATCGTTATGACCGACCGATCAAAATAATTTCACGGGCGGATGAGTGGCCTCGAAATAAAATCGTCCCGCCTTACAATTAGGGTTCCGACGCCACTCGTTGAAGCTACAAGTCGCGGCCGGCCGACCGCGTGTCCGTCTACGTGCGCAGTAACGGTCGGCAAAAGAACACGTGTACGTATATTTCTAGTGCCGGCGACGAGTTCGGAATTGCCGAGCGGGCGAACGTCGTACGATTTCATTCCCGTCGTATTTTTTTTTTTTTTTTTTGACAGATCGATCTCCTCGAATTCACCTGACCTGTCCGTCGCAACCACTTTTTCAGTCCTTTGCGAACGGTGCTTCCCGTGTCCCTCTACCGTTTCCGTTTCCGTAAACGGAGTTCTTGGTCTCTGCCGCCGTCCCGTTTTCCGCTCTATCTTCGCTTCCATAATCGCCGTCGTTATTCCATTCATCCTAACCTAACCATTGGCGTGAATCGAGGGGGTTCAATCCCCCCCCCCTACCAATTGACTCTTGAAAATATATTGTTTTTACGTACTCGACCGTATTTTAGATCTCATACCGGATATCGGGTAAATTTTTTTGTTCTTGTCAGTCCTGTATTTTTCGATAACGATTTCAATAGCCCTAACCATTACATAACCAAGGTCATTAGATTATAATCCATTATTATTATTATTATCAGACTTCCGGAAGACGCATTCGACTTATCATACAAGACGTATCACGTACTATGAACAATAACAACAACAAAAAACATTTCGATACCCCCCCCCTCCCACACATCCATACGAAATTCCCGAGCACGCCTCTGCGACCTACCCGTGTTTTCCGTCTCCTCTCCCCGACTGTTTTCCATAAGTGTTTTCCGTTGGTCCGTCCTGACATTTCGTTTCCGACATTGTTTCTGTCCGCGGGGTTTTCAGCGCGCGCGTACATTATTTGCCATACGCTTTTTCGCCGGGACCGCGAACACGACGACGCGACCATTTCCTCGTCGACGTCCTGACCTGACGGCGCACGCGCAACGGGAATTCCAGGATCCGGTATGGACGACGCCCGCAGGCCGTGCGTGCACGTGAATCGTAAGTACAAGACGACGAAACCGAATGCGCGGGATGAACGATTTCTTCTCGTTTCCCTTGAAAATCACTTTCACTCGCGGTCCAGTCGACGTTCCACTCGCGCGCGCCCGTCACAGATGGTCCGGAGAGACCGTTTTTTTAAAAAAATTTTCAAAATTGTTTTTATATCCCCTGAACATGCACGTTGGATTCGATTTCTAACGGTGTCGGACGTTAATAGTTTTTTACGTGTAATCTTTCCGTAGTCGATTTCCGTGTGTTTTATCGTCGGTACGTGTTTTCGTTTGAAAAAAAAAAAACACAGTTCCAAAAATAAACCATACTCGTCGTGTGCATGTAACTTATTAAAAAAAAAAAAAAAAAAGAAATCATATGAATTCATACGAATACGCGTGTACACTACTGCACTTTCACATTATTATGTATATATACTTTCTTCGACTCGAGACGAACACTAGGGAACAATTATATAATTGTTTTGTATAACCGTTCGTAACGTTATGTTGTGTTGCTGGCGCCGTAAGGGAAATCGGAAAACGAAATCGATCGTTCGCTATAAACATTAAGTGTTTATTGCACATTAAAACACGGTATTATAAAATTAAAATAACGAGAGGCTCCGTATGTACTGGTATGGTCGTTGGTCCGCCACGACCGACTCAGCAGTCATAGCCGTGGTGGGGCCTCGTCCGGTACAAGCTCTCCATCGGAATTCGCTGACCAAAGCAGAGTCCCGTTGTCGGACGGACACGACGTCACGATGGCGTACATCGTGTTAATAACGTACCACACTATAATTTCATATGATATCGATACGTTCAAAAAACAGTTATAACAACGCTAATATTTTACGTTATTATTTGTTAATCACATCCGTGCTCAATATTATTTATACCGTTCGGAATCAAACTGTGAGGGACGGGTGTTGAAATTTAACATCGATTATATCGATTTGTTCATAAAAAAGAAAAAAAAGAAATTTTTGTAAACATTGTCGTTGTTCGGAAGATCACGGTTCTGTATGTAATTATACACTACGTAGTTGTACCGTTTTGTGTCGCGTTATATTGTAAACGAATAAGGTCTCGAGATAATAACGCGCGGGCTCACCAACCCGTGATATCGTATTGTTCGACGGCGAAAAGTCGAAATGGTCGCAAATAATAGACGACGTAACAACAATGGAAAACGTCTATACATCGGCGACGAATGACGATTTAATCTAACGTACATTATTTACGAATCGAGTTAAATCGAAGCTCGGTTCGACTAGCAGAAGTTTCGGCGTAGAAATATTTAATGTCGCGCGTTATATATTATGCATTCGCAACAATAACGTAGTAATAGACGTCCCTTACATTATTAGTGATAAGACCTATAGGATGAGCGTGGACGGACATGGTTTTGTTTCAATCTTCAATAATTTGTCGTCCTGTTACGTTACCGTCGCGTACGTCGGCGCTTCTCAAACTTTTTTTGTCACGAGGCCCCCTAAATTCGATGCAAAACCGTCAAGGCCCCCCCCCCTTAAATTTTAGAATTATAAAAAAAGGTCATTGTGTGCGTACACATATTGAATTTTTAGAATATATAGTAAACGCACAAATGTTTTTTTTTAATATACTTTCGAAAAAAAAAAAACGTTATAGTAGTGTTAAGTTTTAAATATGTACAGATAAAAACAAATCGGTAATGACTATATCAAAATGTTGAAAACGACCTATGTTCGAAGTCGTGAAAATGCGGTTTCGGCAAAGATGCCGTATGTCGACGCAACGGGAATTGAATACGAGAATAAAAGCCGCTATTGAAATTACCGGATACCGTTACAGAGAAATTCATAAAATTTTTTTTTTCAATAAGCGTTCGAG
Organism: Schlechtendalia chinensis; assembly: GCA_019022885.1. Lineage (NCBI taxonomy): Eukaryota > Metazoa > Arthropoda > Insecta > Hemiptera > Aphididae > Schlechtendalia > Schlechtendalia chinensis. The sequence continues at coordinate 2,253,481 of CM032351.1, read as the reverse complement.
ATCTCGAGAAAATAGTCGAAATAAAAAAAATAAAAACGTATCGAAATATTTCACGGGCGCCCGGTTTGAGAAACGCCGGCGTACACGGGATAGGGTCAGTTCTTCCCGTTTTTGATAAGAGAAATAATTTCAATTTTTTTTTTGGGGGGTTACATACCACCACACAAAATTATAAAATTATACGAATAGAAATTTAGTGCTGATAAACGTACGACTCCGCATTAGATATGTGAGATAATGTATGTTACTAATGTATTTGAGTATTTGATGTGTAACGGTTTTCAACGGTCATTACAGTGATACAGTAATAAAATGTTTTATTATACCCGTAATATTTCATATGTTCATGTAATATAAGTTTTTAAATTTTTTATGATTTAAAATTTTGTTCAAAGTGAATTTCTATTTGGTTGATACTGTAATATTGTCTATGTAATATTACCGTTTATAATAATCATTGTTTTATAGTTCTAATTGTAGAAAAAGTTAAACGTTTATTGTTATTTTCAACTAACCAAAGGCTTAGTAAATTTATTGACGAACATTTGGAACGTGGGATTTTAATTGTCTATGTCGGTTATCAAATTTTTTTCTTATCGAAAGTGGTGAGAACTGACCCTATACCGGCGTACGCGACGTGTGCACATGGAATTTTACTAATGTTCCGGCCGTCGGAACGAAAAAACCCGACGGACGTATTGAGTCGTTCAAATATTTCCGTCGTATTCGCGGGCCCGACGAGACCGGAACGAAACTCAAACGAAACTTAAAAAGGGATTTAGACGGGACGTGCGTCGTGGTGGGTCTCCGCGTGGCCCGTGACGTCGTCGAGTCGCGAGGGATTTGCGTCGCGTCGTTGCCGTACGAACGGTACCCGCGCAAAAGGCGTTCGAATATGTAAACAGTGCCACGGAAAATAAACGTCTCGTCTCGCGGTGCGAAGTACGTAATCTGCGACGACGCGATATTATTTTCTAACGGTGGCGGTGTTCATAACGCGCTATTTTTTCTTATTTTATTTTTTTATTTGGTGGTGTAATAATAATCACACGAACTCACACCGGGTCTCGTCACTACGAACATGTCTGGTTATTTCTATCGGTCGCAACCGAAATATATTCACAAGACCACTGGTGGTGACCATTAGATATTTAAAGCGATGATTCACAATAACAATCGGAAAACAACGAAATATTCTTGAAACGTTTACGTCAGCCGTGCTTGTCTCCGACAGAGAATGTTGAAACCGCTCGAGTGCATCCCACTCATAGGTCGCATTGATTTAAAAAAAAAAATATCATTTCACAATGCTCGTCATCATGATCAACCGTCAAGACGTGTCACGTCGCATTCACCAAAAAAAACCACTCGCCGAATCTTAACGAATTTTCTGTTATGGACGTCGACGCTGTGGGCGTTCGCTGTTTCCGTACAAACCGGATGAAACGTTCGAATGTGCCCGAGAAGAAGTGCGTTTGTCGGCGCGCAATCGATTCGTTCGCTTTATTGGCATTTCAGAGCGCGGCGTTCGCGTTCGACGTCGACTTTGAAGCCGGAGTCGGTGAATGAAAGATGGACCGGGTGAGAAAAAAAATACAAATATATGTACACCGGATTCGTGTGCGATAATAACTGGCGGGGAGAACGCGGGCGCGCGTGTTGGTAATCGCGGCGGTCAAAAAGTGACGACCTCGTCAAGCGGGCGAGGGACGGCGGCGGGCGAGGCGGTCGGTGGAGTTAAAGGAACTCTAGTAAATTATAAATAAATCGAGTTTATTCGTATGCCGGTCTGGTGCGGTGGCGATGCGGTCATGCAAAATTCATCGGTGCTTCCCCTCAGCTCCCTCGGCTCCCTTTTCCAAAGGAGACGTCGTTCGTGTTACGAGCGCGCGCGCATAAAATACGACTGCGATGGGAATTTTTTAGCGAGTTTCCCGAGGTTTTTTCTCTCGTTTTTATTACGGAAACGCGGGCGCGCGTTCGCCTCACACGCGCGGCGCACGAGAAACGTACGTTCCCGTTAATCCGTACACGTGCACGTGCTGCACTCCCGGACGACGTGTCTCTGGTGCCGTACAGAGTAACAGACAGTCACGCGAGCGCGTCGTTTTTTTTCCGTTTTGTTTTTAGAACACGTTATTTACACGGGCCTCCGTCGACGTTGTAGCGTTTCGTATGCGTCGTGTTTTTGCGCTATCTCTCGCGCTTGCCACGACCCGAACACGATCGTTATCATAAATCCGTCCTAACCTAACGCGCGTACGTGTTTTCTTCTCACGTGATTTGCGCCGTGCCTTATTGAAAACGCGGCGCGCGGTAGAAAGCCAAAAATAACACTTACTCGTAAGCCGACGGTGGTTTTAGGTTCTCGGCCGGGCAGGCGTGACAGAATTTTTAGTGAAAAAAACCCACGAGAAAACGTTGTTGTTGTTGCTAATGTGCGCGCATAGTATTTGCAGCCCATTCAACAGTAATCAGTTTAAAACATCATGACTATCATACGCTTTGTTCTAAAGGTTTTCGATTTTAATAACATTTGTTCTTCGTGTACCTTTAATGCGTTAAATGTTTAGAAAAAAAAACTACCACGAAGTCGTGCTTGTATTGATCCGACGACCAACACGGGGGTTGGTTCCCGGACACGTGCGCTTTGTCGCCGTCCAACGTCTGAACACGTCTATTCACGAGCTATTTCGAGACGTCGTTTGTCCGTGACTTTTTCGAACCGGTTCCTCTCGGATTCCCAACGCGCGAGCACTAGCGGTTTTTTGTTTTTTTTTTTTGTTTTTTCTTACTATGATTTTTGTTGTTTAGAACAACGTCCCGTCGTTCACGCGTAAGCATTCTCCGTACCGAACGGATGTGCTTAGGTGTGCTACGCCAGTTATGAAACACGCGGTTTCGTATTACACCGCAACAACAAGTACAAAAAACTCGACCTAGCAATTTTTTATTTAAATGCACATACTCGTCCGTCACCGAAGTACGGTCGAATCGTTTTCACTAAATAACCCCCCGTGAATCATGTATAAGGCGTGACGTTGACGTTTGAACATTTCAATTCATTTTCAATTCAAACGTGAACGTTCATAACTATAATAATAATAATAATAATAAAGAGAGAGAGCGGTAAATTTAATTTCAAAACACATAATTCTTTGCGCGCACACGAACAACTCGGTTCACACGTAGTTGTAAAAATTAACTGTTATAAAATCAGCAAAATAAGTTATATAAAACGGTTTAGAAAGCAATTTGGGTTATTATTTGAAGGCGGCTAAAAACAATGTGTCCAAAAACTGGAATAACGAAAATTGCTGTTGCGTAAATCGTAGAAATTGTAATATCATCATAAAAATGCATTAGGTAATTATTTTCGGACTCGCGCGTTAACGTAATTAAAGTTTCGCGGTTCCGTATGAATAATACAACGATACTTTTTCGCGTGAGTGTATATGGTAACGACCACGCGGGAAACGTGGTTTTATTTTGAAAAAAAAAACACGAATTGAAATTAAATCTTCTCGAAACACTGGGCAAATAAAGTTTTCTCATACGTAGTACGCGTATGAGCAAGTCGCGTTATTGAGTTTAACAACGGTCGCCGCTGACGGTTACTAGTCTAGTTTGTATCGAACACGGAAACAGTGATAACGACGTATTGGCATTCGGACCAGTGTGCGTACCAAACACGCAGCACGAACACGTTATATGTTTACGTGCGCTCTGGGACGGGGGCAAACGAAATCCGTAACACGATCGGGTTTCAGACGAATCGTCGATAAAAATGTACGAACCGGGCAGGGCAAGAGGTTAGGTCATTTACGCCGCGTCGTTTCATTTAAAATTTAAATTAACCGTTGGCAGAATTTCGTATAAACTTTTAATGAAATACTACGCGACGTCAGCTTATGTCTCGCGTACGTACAGAAAGTACTCGGGAGGCGCGAAATCAGTGCACGAACAGGTGATGGGGGAGGGGGAGGGGACGCAAGAGGACGGAGCTCCTCTACTACATTTAAAAAAAAAATTAGCGTCCCTCCTTCACTACGATTTTCAAAGGAACGCGGGGGAGCGCTTATAACCGGTATACCTGGGCACCATAGACAAAAAAAAAAATCATGAAAAAATCCGTACATTTGATATTATTATTTTTAATATTAATAATACGTTATTGCAAGTGCCTACTTGATAACGGCAACTTGTTATCTTGTATATCACTTATCACGGAATATTATTCATATATTATTCGAACCGTTTTGAAAATTCTATTTTATTAGTGTCCATCACGTGCCGATGTATCCCTGTGTAGCGTGAATTACGTTATAATTTTTTTTTTATAAGTTCCCACAGCATATTATCGTATGAATGGTTTTTGCATATTATTATTCTTACTTAAACCGAAATGGGTTTATTGGTCGTTGTAGAATACTATTCTATTAAAAATCGCACAGGGAAAAAAAAAAATCATACGGTTAGAAATTAAGGCCATATGTTAGTATAGTAAACTGGGAGTTGTGAGGTTATCCACGGTTTTGCGATGTAGAACGTTTCGTTTGGAACGCTATTTTTCAACTGCCACTCGAGCTCCACCGCGTTGTATTTCACGTTCGACAAAGTTGTACAAACTACGCGTCGCGGTTCAATCCACGGACCGGGGATTCGGTAAACTTTTGTCGTCGCGACTCACGATTCCGGCGGGAAACGGAAACGGTCTACGACGAACTCTGATCCGGCGGTCCGTTGAAACCTATATCCGGTCGACGACGTTCGTTTACCGCGTCGTTATTGTTGTCGCCGGAACAAAACCGCGTCGGTCAGATCGCGACGGTGATTTCGGAATCTTAGTGGTGCTCGGCGAGTTGCGTACGAGTAAACGTAATCGTTCATTAGGCCCGCGCGTCTTCTTCGGTCCCGCGAACCGTGTTATCATCGTTATTATCATCGTTTTTATCGTCGAAACGAAACGCGTTTGAACGCGACGATGGCCCGGAAAAATGTCTGCCGCCGCGTATGACGATGGTAAAATACGGCGTAAGGTGGCCAAAAGTCGTTGGCGGTCCGGAACCACAAAAACCGTAAACGATCGTATTTCCAACTCGTCGTGTTCAATTGAACAAGAAAAACGACGGCCGCGGACGATCCACGAGTGTTTTCGTGCAGTGCGCATCGTTCGGTACGAATGCACGAGACGACATGAACAGAAATAGAAAGAAAAAAACCCGCCGCCGTTCCACGTCAATAACCGACAACGGCCCGGATTGTAATTTTGCACATTAATACGACTCGAGTACGGCGTAGTTGACGCCCGCACCAGATAAAAAGAAAAAATAAAAAAACCCACTCGAACGTTTTACCGTTTTGAACGTACAGAAACGTTATGCGCCGTCGGGACCCGAGCGCGTTAGGTTCGACGTATAAAATTACAATTTTAATTGAAACGCGCGATCGGAGGTTTCCGTAGGCACTTGCGATAACCGTACTTTTACAATCCAGATTTTCGACTTCACAACTCGTTAAACGCGCATACCGTATGATTAAAAAAAAAAAAAAACCCGTACAATTATTGCGATTAGCCGGACGTTAGCATATTTGTCGACGTGTTTCCGGTTTTTGTTAACGGTTGTTCTCGACGACCGAACGTAACACGTAATCGCGTACATTCCGGTGTTTGCCGGTCTGGACGCAGTGCCCCCCCCCCCGACGAGGTTCACGTGCCCTAGAACGCTGGATAGCCTAACCAGAACCACAAACCCCCCAGTGTAGAGCAAGAGGGACCTACCTACGGGCTGTAGCCCGGTGCCGGTGGTCCATAACGACGACCCAGGCATCGATTGGACAGAACGATCGAGTAGGCTTCGGCCGCGACACTCAAATGTCAATCAACATTGTTATCTACAAACTGTCGGGCAGTTTCTGGCCGAAAATCGAAAAAATCGCCCTTATTCGCCAGGACTCGCTTCCACGTGACTTTTGGCTATTTCCAAAATTGAAACCGTAAAAACAAAGTCGACAGAAGGTATCGGAGGCGTTGCGAGAAAATGACCTCCGGCATCGTTTCGACCGAAATACGGACGTGGCGACGTATCGAACGTGAATGGGGACGTATGTGTAGGACGAGAAAAACGTTAGATTATTAAAAAATTGCCGGTAAAATGTTTTTCGAGTGAAAGTTCTCGTCATCTACAAACCTCGCGCGTCGTTGTTATCGAATCGTTCGGGCGGAAATCACGACCGTGTATTGATCATTTAGTCGTAGGAAACCTAACGCCGACGTTGACGAACGTTTCACGTTTGGTTCGGATGGTTTTTTCACCGTCTTACGATTTCGTCGACTGTTAATCGATTTGTTTTATTGGAAATTCGACGCGGCCGAAGAACAAATCGAACGGAATAAACGAAGTGTTGAAATGAAATTCGAACGACGAGACGGTGATTTTTCGCACCGCGCCTGCTGACGATAATACCGCAGCGAGAACAAAACGCTTTTATTTACCACGCGATTCACGTACGACGATCGACGGGTAGAGACGATTCGTCACGATCGGCGACGATAAACGAAATCGCGTTACGCGATCACGGAATCGGTGAAGACCGTCTTTCACATTAATATCACTACCGCGGTTCGGTCGTCGTTTCTGGCGATGTTAACGTCAACATTGACGTCATCGTCGCGAGTAAAAGTTCGAGAACGCTTCCGTTTCAAATGCGATACGGCGGACGAAACGCAGTTTGGAAATTGTATCGTTCCCGAGCGATGCCGTCGCGTCGTACGGGCGTGTGTAAACGGCGCGGCGCGGCGCTGTCGTTATTTTATGTTTTTATTTTTACGTCTCGCATTAAATATGTACAAGCGTTAAGGTCTGAATTCAAAGACCGTTATTGTCTCGTTTCCGCGCTAAAGTTTTACCGCAATATACGTGTAAGCGCCTCTTCGGGTTCGCTCTCGAGGGCAACAATACAACGGGCGGCAATAACGCGCAAGCAATAAAAACGCGGCCGACAATGTCTTTTTAACTTTTCGTTTCGCGGCAATTGTTTTTATTTCGTCGTCGGTCGCCAACACGATTCCGAAATTCAAAACCCACGACGACGACGACGACGGCAAATAACAACGGCGCCCGGACCGTCGTTTCCGGGCGTCGACGAGCAGCCTCTCCTCCTTCGGGGCTCGCCCGGGCGACGGTTCACGTGAAGCCACAGCGACGTGTCCGCAAGAACCCCTACGACCGATTGCCCGGCTACGGTCAACACCTGTTGGTCAGGGGTTTTGCGACCGTCGGCGGGCCGGCCAAGCGCGTCCGGGCGGATTTCCGGCGGTGTTGTTTTGTGTGCGAGTCCTCTGTCCACCACGGTCGTAAGTGCCTAAAAAAACGAGGTGGTTTTTTTCCGAGTTTCGCAGACGGCGTTTACTTGCTGGTCGGAGTGCTATTTAGAGAACGTAGGGGGTGGGGTCAACGGTCGGTCAACGGTTTCGAGTTAATCTGCAAATATCAACTTTGATTGCACACCCGTGTCCACGTTTCGAAATTATCGTACAATTGAACTTCAATACGTATTTCGTGTTGTACCTGCAGTTTTGGCGATAATGCACAGCAGCCCGTTAAATTCGTCTTCGGACATTCTCTAAACGACTTCTAAACGCTCGTTTATCCTGTGACGCCGGTCCAGTTAGCAAAGCGTAAGAAACGACGTTTCCATACGATTTCTACACGCATCGACTGAAAATCGTTGTCGACGTACGATTTGCACGCACAACTGTTTTGCGGACTACGTTTTCACGTGTCCGGATTCCGGTCGAGACGGGCCGTGACATCTCTGGGCGGCCGGCGTTTCTCGGGCCGCCGTCCGACGGGGCTGCTAGATGTCGCGCGTGTCGCCGCCGCCGCCGCCGTGGATCGATGGCCGGCCCGACCCAGTCGGGAAGTGAACGGAGCCGCGCGCTTGCGCGCGCCCTATTTCGATCGCGCGCGCGCGCACGCACACGCACACGGTAATCGGCCGCGACGTCCGTGGGATTCGTTCGCGCTATTCTCGTCCCGTGCGTCCGTCCCGTCCCGTCCCGTCCGGCCAACCGTTCTGCCGTACGTGACCGACGAAGCGATGCGTCCGTCGTCCGTCCCGTCCGCCGTCCGTTGACGTCCGCCGCGTCGTTTCCCGTCTACCCGGCGCGCCCGACCGACCGACGTCGTGACCGACAACGCAGCCAGCCAGCCAGCCAGCCAGCCGCGCACAGGTAAGCCGGGATACCCGTAGGCATCGTGTTTCGGACGACTGCGACTTCTCTCGTTACCGCCCCGCCCGACGCGAACGGTGCCCGTCGACGACCGTTGCCAAATGCGCGTTTCCGAAGACATTACGATCCAGCGAGCCTTCAAAAGCCCGTACGGGTTCCGGGGTACGTTCACGCGCCACATCCTCGCAGATCGCGGCACGCCGTCAGTACGAGCACGATAAATACGACTCCGCGTCCCGTCGGGGGATCCTGCGCCCGGGCGACCACCTGACCTTCTTCCGCCCGTTTTCCGACTCGGTCTCTGCCTCTGCCGGTCGACGTCTGTCGGACCCGGCGGGGACGTATTACCCGGTGGCCTCGGGGGGTCGTACCCAAAACAACAATAACACAGAAAGTTCAAATCGACAGCATTCGATTTTCAAATATTAATCGTCGATTGCCATTTCCACTGCTTGAGTTATCGAAAACAAAATACAACTTCTCTTCGTCCGTTCTGAAATGATCATGAAAACGATTTTGGACCTTCTGGAGAAATCTCTTCTGTCCGTTCGATTACATTCGAGTCCGTAAGCGACGCTTTTTGGGTTTTTTTTTTAAATCCTTTCTATTTTCTAATCGATAATGAAAAAAACCAACGCTCGACGGACAAGACGTTTTCGTCTACGCTCTCGACTAAACTATGTAAAAACTATATATTTTTTCCTGGTCGCGTATACAATTCAAGTGGTGACGCGCGACAAACGCGGACGTATCGGTTTTTTCCGTTCGGTTTTTTACCCCGCGTTTATTACCGCCCGTTCGATAAACGTACACGCGTGTCTGTCGGACTCCGAATAATAATAACGGTAAAAAAACAATGCCGGTGCACGCGACCGAATCGACTCGCCGCCGACCGCGTTCACCGCGTTCACCACGTTCACCACGTTCGCCACGTTCACCACGCTCGCCACGTTCGTCACGTTCCGCGGGAATTCGATTGTCCGCGCACGGGCACACGCGTAGGAACTCGACACGCCACCGCGTGAACGTCGTCGACGGCACATCCGAAAACTCGATAATTTCCCGTTTCCGTGCACGTCGCCGAGCGGGAGGTTCGCGTTTTCGCGCCGCAAACTTTTCGTACGCGTGTGTCCGATCGGCGTGTGCGCACATCATAAATACGGCCGGGAGTTCGAAGGACGACGAACGCGCGCCGGTCGTTCCCCGTACGTACGAATACGAATACGTGCGTGCGCGTGTATATTTATTTTCCGTTTTCCTAACCAAACGCGTTCGAAAAAAGTTGTTTTTGTCGGCAAAGGCACGCCGTCAATAGTCCGGTTTACGTACGCGCGACAGGCTCGTCATACATTTTATAAACGATTGGTGCGGTAATTCGTGAGGGTAAGATTTGATATAGCCGACAAACGGTGGTCACTCTGATTAATGTAAACTGGCCTTAATGCACAATTAGTTGTAGACACTGTACAAAAAAAAAAAAAATAGATTTATTGTATATATATATATATATTTCACACTAAACGCACCAGACAGAGTTATCAAGTAGACGTGACACGTAACGAATCACCCCATTTATGAAGCCTAATCGAGAATTGAGTTTTCATCTCCGTTTGTTTCCGAAGAAGCACAATGGTAACTGCAAATGGTAGACTGCAGTCTATTTCCAACTCCGTCACTTCGTCTTCGGTACACTTGTGCCGCCGGAGTTGGAGTTCGTGTAGTTTTGCTATTCTATTGTCGTCGGTCCTTTGGCCAGCGCGACCGAGGTCTCAGGCGACTGTTGTTTAATTCGACAATAGGTGAAATCTCGAACGATTTTTCGATACCGACATGACGTTCACTCGTTCATTTATTTCGACACGCAAAGTCCAAAAACATCGGTTTTCTTCTGTACACCAGTATAGCGCGAGTTCAATGTTCGCGAGCAAATATCGTTTCAAGAAATTTAAAATCATAATTATTAAACCATATTTTTGGATTCGTACGTTTCGCGTGAACCGCGGAGACGATATATATATAAACGTAATACACTAAAATCATTATCGTCGTTATCAGAAACACAGTGTATAAATTTTATGTAGTATAAATATATATATGTGTGTGTGTGTGTGACACGTACGTAGCATGCATGTAAAATCAATATATGTACGACAATATTCTGTTTTTTGCTGTAGTGAACTTTTATTATAACACATTTTATAACACAATTCGCGCCGTGGGTTTTTTTTTTTCATTTATCGTTTATCTATATTATCTAAACAATAATAATTGTTTATTTCATAAATACATAAATGTATAAAGTATACAAATCACGCGAGCTACGGTGTATTATTAAGTTTTTTGACATGATGAAAGGGGTTTTTTTTTCTGTCTGACCAACGCGTCGAATAATATTAATAGTCGCCGTACGGCTTCGTCAAGAGTGTGTTTTTACATAAATCTGTGGTCGTTTACGACGGTAGTCTTGTCTTCGCGTTTCTAAAACTAACGCTGCACATATCGAAAACTTACGATATTCATCTGAACAACAGTGTTCGGTTTGATTATCGTACCAACACCATGTTATGTACACTCGCGGGCTGCGGCGACGCGGATTTAGGACGGGTAAATGTACAATAGTCGAAATAAAAACCGATGGTAAATAAACTAGGACGAAAAAATGAAAAAACGCGAGCGACGTGTAAAATACTTTTATAGATAGAAATGTTTTGACGGAAACCTCATTAATAACAAAACGGAAAATTATACGCGGTGTGAAGGATCGATGTATACAAGGCCATACTCTCGTATTTACCGTCATACGTAATAGACTGTACATACGTATGGCCTGCATAAACACACACGCGCGAGCGTGTATAGACACGTAGAGACGTGTGCACGACACATCACGTCGTCTAAGGACAACAACGACTTCGGCGCATTGAACGCCTCATTATATATATATACGTGATGTACCAATATACATTATATATGTGTGTGTGTGTGCGTATTGTTACGAGGGTATCTGTTAATTTCAAAGACACCGCGTGATAACAATACAACAATCGTTTTTTCGATGTTTTTCACTGGGTCTAGTACGTACAAAGGATTGGCCAATGTTGTTCAAACGCCATGATCTGATTCGAACTCGCGTCGAACAAAACGCCTATATATCGATATTTAGAACAGTCGTTTTTATTAACGATCTCCGTTTAAACATTTCGGTTTGCACGAACGGCCGAACAATTATTTGTTTATTCGAAGTTTTTCTCATATGACTCGAAAGTACACCGAAATGATATTATCGTTAGTAAACCTGCTGGTGAAGTGGACATTGACGAAAAGCGATACTTGCGTTCCGAAATATATAGCTACAAAAGTTATTAGATTTGACTTGATTTCTCGTGGGACGTACGCGATCCGAAATTGGACGCGTCCAGTGTGTTACGAAGGGTAAAAACGAACCGAAATGCTTATCCAGTGAAAAACGGTGTTTTTTTTTTCTTAAATTTCTTAAACACTTGTGTTATCTTAATACGAGTATTTTATTTCTCGTATAAAACACGTAGTGATACGATTTATGAGTTATGGTATGCTATAAAAGTCGAGGAAAACATCATTCGATTCGTTTATATTTAAACTCGAATACTGTATTGAAGTGCGACGAGACGCGTAAAATATTCGTCGCGTGATTTCACTGAACCTATATTGGTGATTTCCAAGCGTTGTTTACGAAAACTCGTGTTTAAACACACCCACTCATATCTATTGCTCGTAGTCTTAGCGTTTGTCTGGAACGACTTTATGACTACGCAAACGTAAACTTATTTACGTCTAATTCGGCGCATGATGTTTTGCCAATTTTTTTAAAATTAGGTTTACGTATTTTTAACCGTTCGCACGGGAATCCGACGGACCGAAAAAAAGCGCGCGCGTCGAAAAATGGATTAGCAAAAATAGATCCGTGATTCGCGGTGAAAACAAGAAACGTTCGCATTACGCGTTTAAACCCCAGAGTCCATCCGCACAGACGTTTCCGTTATCGTTCGTCCGAGTCGTCTGAACCGTTGTTTAAAAACGATAGCGGCCGTCTCGCGGGGGGCCCTAAAATATTCACGACGACGAGAACGGAAAACGACAATGAATTGGACGTTTTCCAAGCGAGACGGACGCGACACGCGCGTTTCGCGTTGTGGGCTGTTATTACGACGGGCGCATACGGCAACGACGCGACGTATAAATAAATCGCACGACCGTCCGAAACGCACCTCGTCGTCCAAATCCCGAAAAACGTGCGCAATCGTCGAATCGGGGTTTATCCGCGTGTCCTTTTCGTTTCGAGCCGCGGTTCAGGTCGACGTGCGGCGTTCTGTCGAGAAATGTCGAGCGTGTCCGATCGGACGAACCTAGGATTTTCGTAAAAACGGTAAAAAGGGGCTCGGATTCCAAACGTTTTTCAAGAAGACAAATTTTCGTGTCGATAACCGATAACACAGTGATTGGGGGGGGGAGGTTTCTTTTTTTTCGCACTCGTTTTTCTAAAACACCATAAGGCTCCACAAAACCCTCGACCAGTTCAAACCGATAAAATGATTTTCGTAAAAATTTGTAATTTTTTTTTATTTACACCGCCGTCATCACCAAAGGCTTTTTTATTGCTATGCACGTTACATACGCACGGTACGTACGTTTTGTTTGCAGCTTTTGGCCCCGCATGCCGCAACACAATGTCCTACCGTTCGCTGGCCGCCGACCGCGTGTACAAAGCGACCACGGACGACCTGCAGCCGGAGCGAAAGAACTCGGTCGGTACCGCGTTTAAAAAGGCGTTCGGCACGCTAAGCTCCAGTCCCCGGCGCAGGCTGTCCGAGCCGCTTATGTCCGGCGTGCCCGTAATCGGCACCGGCAACATCAACACGCCGCTCAGGTACATACCATGCCGCCGAGGGCGCGCAGACAAATTAAAACGCCAGAGCGTTTAGGTCGAGCCGGGATGGTGGGGCAGATGGATATAACGGGAAGGCGGCAAAAGAGTGGGCGAGCACGGGCACGGAGTGAAGTTATGCGCGCACATCTCGAGCCGCGACGGTCGCCGGAACCCACGGTTCTTAAGACGGGGCAAACTTGTAACGACCGTTCGGTTGTTATTCTCATGATTGGTCGTGCACTTCTTAGGTTATTCGTGTGATGATCGTTATCGGTCTTCTTTCAAGGTCTCAACGACGCGTTTAGCAATTCACGACAACTCCGCATATATTATTTTATACGAGCAATGAAGTGCAACGTTGTTGGTTGGTTTTTTTAAGAACTTACCAAACCTATACCTGATACACACCGCCCGTTTTGACGAGGCAGGACGGTTGTCCCCCACCTGGGTATAGGGTTCGGGCGCCACTGGCGGCAATCACCGGTGACAGTACAACGGTAATGTGGGATACGAAAGAACGACCGTTAGCGAGTCATCGGAGATGCTTCCGGCGGATCCAAAGCTCGACGCTCGTTACGAGAGCGATCACTGATCTGAACACAATCCCGGAAACTTATTTCGACCGTTGCGCGTGACCCGTCGTCGTTCACCCGTTTGTTCACCGCCGTCAAACGGTTTTCGTGTTGCAGGAAGATGCCCACGTCCGCCATATCCGAAGAAGCGTCGCTGCTCAGGTGAGTGATATCCCCGACCACGGTCCCCGTCGCGATATCTGACCGTACCGTACACGTCCGCCGTGAACCGAATTTTGAATTTAAACCGCGGTCTCGCGAACGATACAAATGTTTCTCGAAATCGTATTATCCCCCCCACACTCGTACACCACTCTCCGTAGCCGATAAGGTACGCCGGAGTTCTTTGATATTTTACCAACAAAAGTACGATCGGATCCGGAGGGTTAGGACTTTGTAACGGACACACTTCCCCCCAAAAAAAAAACACCATCTTTAACGCCGGTAGACCGTGAACGTCCACTAAATCACGCCGTTCGTTTTTCTCCGCATCCGGTCGCAGCGGCATGCGGTCCGAGACCCTGGAGGAAGTGGAACTGACCGGCGTCCGTCCGTCGCTGCCGGCCGTCCGGACGTTCACCAGAGGCAACACCGGCGTGGAAGAGGTGTACGTGGACACGGACAACGGGCCGGTGTGCGTGGCCGTGCAGGGCGACCGGTCCAGGCCGCCCATATTGACTTACCACGACCTGGGACTGAACTGTGAGTACGCGCCGAACGTTTTTCGTTCGGTATCGAGTGCGCCCGTTTTAGTGGATACGTTTTCGCGTTTCGAATCGTCTGCGAATGGTTTTTTCGACGAATGTTTAGAGAAAAAAAAAACCAGAGACTCTTATCGTAAGACTGTTAACGTAAATAAACGCGGTCCGTCGTCAATACCTCGTTACGAATCTGTCGAGTTTACCGCGAACTCTGTAGCTTTCGTTCACTAAATCTTCCAAGTTTCGTTTGGGGGAACACACGTGTATCAGTACATCGATACGAGCGTTGCGCGTTCACGGTGTTCAGACGTTTAAAATATTTCTCGACTTGCAGACGTCACGAGCTTTCAGACATTCTTCAATTACAGTGAAATGCGCACTCTCATGTCAAACTTCTGCGTGTATCACGTGAACGCGCCCGGACAGGAAGAAGGAGCGGCACCGTTGTCGGACGAGTAAGTGTTTTGTTATTTTTTATTATTTTTTTGAAACGACGTGCGTGCCGTTATCGATCATAATAACGGGGGCGCTAAGATTTTTTCCGTTTTTAGGTTTCGACTTAATAGTAAAGTAGACAGTAGACAGTTCGACAGCAGATGTCGAAGTGTATTCGTTGTTGTTAGGATCTCTAAACTGCAGTTTATCAGCAAGAAACGAACTCGTGAACAATGCGATTGGAAATATTGTTATTCGTACGTTGTACACCCACAGAATGTAGGTTCACGCCGAGTCAGTTAACTCGTAAAAATATACAACGGGAATATTGTGGACAATATCCGTCGCAGTTTTACATTTCGAATTGCAGTTAATTAATGCCGTCGGAAGGAGATGTAAATCGACTTTCCTGGGTCAGTTACAATTGAAAAACAATTGTACGTTATGTTATGGCGTTAGTAGATTCATCTCGTTCGTATTCCGTTTTAACGGGTTCTACTCGATTGACGACCAACGTCAAATTGTGTTTGTCTTTAAATTAACATATCAGTCCGCGGTGTAATGGTATGGTATGGTAACATGGATCTACGATTTTTTTTCTTTATTTCTTACTTGATCGATTACAAAATTTAATTGAATCCGTTTCTGTCTCGCCGGTGAAAAACAATTTGAATAAATCAAAAGACTTTTACGGAAAACTGTACGTTATTTAATATCTGTGATCGATTACCGGAATAGTTCAAAATGGAATACGGTGTTTTGAAATTGAGAGCGGAAATATCGTTTTCTTTATCGATAGACGATATTTTCTATATCGATAATTTGTTTTCTCTGAAGTTCAAATGTGATTTTAGAGTTTTGTTAATACGCGTTAATAATCGAAAGAACGCTGTTATTCATATGTTTTTTTTTTTTAATATCCGACCAAAGCATGTATACGTTTATATTACAAGTCCGAATTTCGCATTTTCGTTGTTATTTATCGCCTATACCGTTTTAAACTGATTGACAATGTTTTTGTATTATGTGCGTGTTAATACGGAAAACAGAAACGGCTAAAGCTTTTAGTTTTACATCGGTAAATTAGTATAAAAAAATATAATAAAACTTTTTACGACAAAACGGATTCTCGGCGCAAAGATATAAAACGCAAAGTGCTATAAATTACGTTCGACCTCAATAAACGTTGTATATAACGCCGAAACTTTCAATATATATATATAAATATATTATTTCGATCGGATCGATTATTTTCAACGCCCGTAATGGACGAGTTCATCCCGTTGGGGCGTGATCCGACGTAATGTATGCATATCAAACGATATTAACACGTGCTAAATAAGAATTTAACGAAAGTCGCTCCGTCGTTGGAAAATAAGTCGGTTTTGAACACTGAGCTTTGTCAATCTGAATGCGTACGATTATACAAAAAAAAAAAAGTTCTAAATAAAAAATAAAAAATAACCGGAAAACACAATGGACCCTTTGTGTAACCAAACTGCAAGCTGGAGTGGATAGGCCGTCGAGATATATGGCTCTCGATCGGTCCGTTTTCACGGCGAGAAAAAAAGAACGAATACAACACGTTTCGCTTTTGTTCGTCGCGACGACGTTATGTTAGATTTTACGTAAAAAAAAAAAAAAAAAAAAAAATTCGTAAAAAACGACACGCGGCTCTGAGATTTATTTCTCGAGGAGAGGCGCTTGGAAGTTCAAAAAAAAAAAAAAAAAAAAAAAATGCTAAAACGCCGCACGTTCGCTCGTTTCGCTTGATATTCCGTCGAACGTCCGTCGTGAACATCCGTATTAATCGGCGGGGGTGTCGAGGTCCACGGTTCGCACGTCGACCGATTGACAAGTCCTGGGACTATTAGTCGGAAGAGCCGTGTGTACACGATACGGTACAACGGTCTTCGGTAAGGCAACATGAGTCGTTTACCACACCGGACCTCGCTGACCGGGCAACGAGCAGCGAGTGTCTCCGATCGACCGACAACACGATTACCGTTTATATTGTTAATGAAATTAATATTTCTGTCGTGAATTTCTGTTTTTCGTCATCTATTGATAATGGACAGCAGATATCGGACTCGCGGTTTTTGTCACGTGAAGGCGCGTCCGTATCGTTGTATGACATACTCGTGGAAAAAAATGTCTAGGGGAGATGGGGTAGGAGGTCATTGCCCCTACGCCGACAACTACGCCGATAACGAAGTCCGTCGACCCGCGAATACGGTTCCTACGCGTGTATAACATGATGTCAAACTGGACGAATTTTCGCTATCTGTCGTTCGACAAGTCGGAAACCCGGTATTTTTTTTATTGTCTTATACTTTTTCACCCGAATCATTGGGCGTTGGTAAGAAGCGGTTTTTGGGGGTTTAGCACTAACAAAATTCGTAAAGTGTTAACGTTAATACGGATTCGATTTGTCAATGTATAACTGGAATAAAAAAAAAACATATATATATGCTTATATGCAGAATGTTTGTTAACCGAATACCGAAAATCCGTTTAAGTATCCGTAAAGTTTTGTAATTTTCATTCATAGAATTTTGATATGTCGCATCGTTTCGCCCGATTTTCAGACGCCCGATGTCGCCGTAACGAAAACGAATGACATGGATCCACGTTGGCCGTGATGAAAACCAACAGAATACGGATGTACACGGACGGGAACGTGTCTTGATGTTTAGATTGTTAATCTTTTATCGCTCGTCATGCGGATTTTTCGAACATTCCAAACGCTTATGGGTTACGCTTAAAACAGCGTACACACATGAACACGGCCCACGTGGGGGGTTGGGAGGCTATATGTCCGAAGACAAACGCCTACGAAACACAACTTCGCGACGTTGCCGCTTCGTTTTGCGTACACTACCGTGTTGTAATTGAGGATACGTTTCGAGCAAGTCGTTCGAACAAACAGAATCGTGCGATCGGTCCGAGACGTCGACTGGCCTAGGTTAGGCGACGCACGTGTAAAAAACGTAGAAACTCAGACTCGGGCATCGGTCACGTTCGAATCTCCCACATGAATAAAAATCACCCTTTCAACACGCGCCGCAACGTGGAACTCGGCTTCGACAGTCGAAACGTGTAAATAAGTTGTGAAACGCCATGTTGTTCAATCGCTTCTTGACTAACCTAACCGAATGGTATAGTTGCGTTCGTAATCGTTTTGATGACTTGTGGATATTTTGAGTGAACGTGGACCCACATTGAACAACGAAATACCAGGCGAACGCGGGCTGACAATGCGTTTTCGTTTCAGCTACGTTTTCCCAAACATGGACGAGTTGGCGGGTCAGCTGGACCACGTGTTGAGATATTTTCGTTTGGAATCGGTGGTCGGACTGGGCGTGGGCGCCGGAGGCAACGTCCTGGCCAGGTTCGCCTACAGACAACCGGCCAAGGTAGTATCCCGACCGGCCGCCGGGCGCGGTTTCAACCCGTCCGCCGTCACTAACCGCACGCGCGACCGGACGGTTTTGCAGGTCGAGGCGCTGTGTCTGATCAACGTGGTGTCGACCACCGCCGGCTGGATCGAGTACGGTTATCAGAAGCTGAACGCCAGATACCTGAAGTCCAAAGGCATGACACAAGGCGTGATGGACTACTTGATGTGGCATCATTTCGGAAAAGTCAGTACGCATTGCTGCGGTTAGGTCGCGGCGCGCGACACGTTCCGTTTTACGTACACACTCCTCTCGGCCCGGTCCCCGTCACGCCGTTTCGACGGTCGCGCGCGCACGTTTGTGCAAAGCGAACATCTCGTCCGTACACAAAACACGTTTTCTTACGTTCGTATTTTTTTTTACGTTTCGACGTCGGTTCTCGCGCGACTTTCTGACAAGTCCGGTTAATCGCCGTGCTCGGGCGAATACGGTTTCATTTCGCACAGAGTCATTTTTTGTTGACTCCGAGAACCGAACGTCGCGATGTCGGACCGGGTACGTTGTAGGCGCGTGCGTCCACTACGTAAACACTACTACGCGGTTACCAGGGCACGGAGGAGAGGAACCACGATCTGGCCAGGGTGTACCGCGAGTACTTCGAGCACAGCGTCCATCCCGGCAACCTGGCCGCGTTCATCGACTCGTACGTGAGACGGACGGACCTGGCGATCAGCAGGAGCACGCCCACGTCCGAGTCGTGTCCGGCCGGCCGCAGGCTCAGCATGTCCACCACGCTGCGGATGCCGGTGATCAACGTGTGCGGGGCGCTGTCGCCGCACCAGGAGGACACGGTGACGCTCAACTCGAGACTGGACCCGACCAGGTCGTCGTGGATGAAGGTGAGCGTCGTGACCGTTCGGGCATTAGACGGAGGGGGTTAGGTGGTAGGAGGAGGACAATGACAAAACGCGACAGAGCCAACGTGATTTCCACGCGTCATATAATGTGACTATTTAGTGTGAACTAGAAACGCGTAGTGACACTACGTATGCGTCTGCTATAATGTGCGTGCGTGCGTGCTGTGCGTGTCGGACGTCCGGCCCCGGGGGGCCGGAAAACGCGCGCGACCCCGGCTACTTCCACGCGTTCTTGATGAAATGGGCGGCCCGCTCGGCCACCATGACGATCGGCGCGATCGGGTTGCAGTTGGGCTGCAGCGGCATGACGGACGCGTCGGCGACCCGCACGCCGCGGACGCGGTGCACCCGGAGCTCCGGGTCGACCACCGCGTCCGGGTCATCGGCCGGGCCCATTTTGCACGTGCCCGCGTGATGGTTCTCGCCGCGCGTGTGGTACCGGACCAGGCACCGCCAGTACGCGTCCGTGGCGAACTCGTGCCGCTCGCAGAACGGCGCGCGGCTCGTGTCCACGGCCGCGCCCAGCCGCTGCAGCGCGTCCGTGCGCACCAGCCGCAGCACCAGCTTGAGCGCCCAGACCAGCGGCCGCGCGTCCGCCTCCGCCGACAGGTAGTTGGGGTTGATCCTGGGCCGGACGAACGGGTCCGCGCTCGTCAGCTTTATCGTGCCCCGGCTCCGCGGCGTGATGTTCGCCGGCCGCACGTTGATCGTGGCGGCCGGCTGGTCGGCCGCGCAGCCGTACGCGGGCCGCGCGTTCGCGCAGTTCGGCGAGAACCCGTCGAAGAACAGCTGCACGTCGGCCGGGTCCCTGGCGCCCGCCTGGTCGGACCGCAGGAACGCGGACGTCTGCAGGCCGCCCGTCGTGGACATCGGCCCCGTGCGGTTGCGCAGGTACTGCACCACCGAGTCGTACGTCAGCGTCCGGTCGTTGGTCACGTTCAGCCGGAAGCTCAGCCTGGTGCCCACGTGGTGCTGCAGGTTGTGGCCCGTGCGCAGGTTCTGCACCACCGGCACGCCCAGCGGCGCCAGGTCCTCCTCCGGCCCGATCCCGGACAGCATCAGCAGGTGCGCCGAGCCGATCACGCCCGCGCACAGCACCACCTCCTTCCTGGCCAACAGCCGTCTGGTCGCGTTCGCCGCGTCCACGTACTCCACCCCGTACACCGACTTGCGTTCCGCGTCCACCAGCAGCCGGGTCGCGTGGCTGTTGATGTACACGCGGAGGTTGGCGCGCGACCGCAGGTGCGGCCTCAGGTACGCGGTGGGCATGGTCACGCGCGTCTTCGCGCCCGTCATCATCAGCTGCGCGATCGAGAAGCCCATCGGCTCCGGGTCGTTCATGTCGATCAGCTGATAGCCGAGCTCCTTGCCCGCGTCCACCAACGTCCTCGTTATCGGCAACACGTCCGCCGGCTTCTGCACCGGCACCGGGCCGCGCGTCCCGTGGTACTGCGACCCGCGCCCGGTCCCGTAGTCCTTGTTGTTCTCGGCCATCTTGAAGAACGGCAACACGTCCTCGTAACCCCAGCCGACGTTGCCGTCCCTCAGCCATCTGTCGTACGTCGCGCGGTGTCCCCTCGAGTACATCGAACCTGAACACCCGCAACGGGTTAACGTCCGTTATCGTCCGCGGGTGCGTTCTCAGGCCGCGCGTGGTCGCGTCTTACCGGACAAAGCCGCGGTGCCGCCCAACATCTTTCCCCGGGGCCAGCCGCACACGCCGCCGTACGCCAGACAAGCGTGCTGTTGCGGCGTCGTCGTATACTGCCAGTCGTATTTCGTGCCGATCCCGGACGACAGCAACGCCGGTATGTCGGTGGCCGCGGGTTGTTCCGGACCGGATTCCAAAAGGGTCACCGTCCAGTTCGGGTTTTCCGACAGCCTCCCGGCGACGACGGGACCTAAACAAAACAACAGAAAACAAAATCGGGCGCTCGCGTGCACTGTGTAGGACTGTTTTCGGCATTCGTGTTATCATTTGGTTTTCGCGAAAAAATCGTTTCGAAGCCGACCGATCCAGTTGTCGAGACGAGGCGAGGTGCCCGGCAAACCGCAGGGCGACAATTCGATCGCGAAAATATTTAAACGCACCGCCGTATCGACCGGTCGTCGCGAGACGCGCGAACGTGCTTACCCGCGGCTCCTCCGCCGACCACCACGAAGTCCACTTCCTCCGCGTCCGCGTGCGGCCGGTCGATCACCCTCCTGCACGGGTCGACCAGCAGACAGTCGGACCTTATCATCGTGTCCGCGGCCGTCATGAACTCTTCCAAGCCCGGGTTCGACGCGCACAGCCGCTGGACGTAACGCGGCTCGACGTACTCGTTTTTCGCCGGACAGTTATCTAAACACGCGCGCGTCAAGCAGCGCGACGGTTTACGATTACACGTGCACGTGTTGTCGACGCGATCAATTTACCGACGTCTTGCGGCGTCGTCGTCGAGGCCGACGCGGCGTGCAACAAGCAGACGACCAACGCTATCATGGCTCCGGGGCTGTTGGGGACGTTGGCGACGGGACGGGCGCGCGAGATCCCCCGACGGAGTGTACGCCGTGCGCGGTACGGCCGGCGTTATATCCGCGACGGTCTTCCGCCCGATCCCGTTGACGGCCGGGCCGCAGAGGAGTCAGTCCCCGCACGCGGGCGACGGGTACGCGACAAGCGGCGGACTCGGGATTTCGCACGCGCGGCGGCCTCGCGTTTCCCGTCCGGTATACGCGTTTTATGCAAATGTCGGCGGGCGCCGCCGATAACCGCCGGCTCGTATTCAAATGACGCGCCCGCGGTTTTGCATTTAATCGTCCGCTTCCGAAGATAGCGACCGCCGAATCGCGACCGGCTCCCCCCGCGCCGCTAATTAATAATTTCGGTTAGTTGTTTTTTTTTTTTTGCGTTTTTCTCGCGCTTTTAGCACACGCGCGAAATTACGCGCGCCATTAACTTCCGCGCGCGACATTGTTTAAAATGCGCGTCGCGAATCACTCTTCGGGGGGGGGACGGGGGGGTTCCGCTTGGCCGTTTTCCGTTTTCCACTGGCCGCGCGTCCGCACATACCGATCGTGCGCGTTTACCTTTTTTGTTCAAAGTCCTCTGCGCGTTCAACACCTGAGCGCACAATTGCAAGTAAAACACGATCTTCATGCCGAAGTCTTCGCCTCCGCCACACCGTTCGACGTCCGGCGTTCCCGGATTTCCTAGGGGATTCGGGAAAGAACCAAAAAAAAAAAAAAACAAATACAAAACTCTAACGTTTTAGGACCTCGGGAAATGCGTGTACGACGAACGCCGCGAACGACTAAACTGATAGCGACGCGCGTCGACACAACGAAATAACTTCGCGGCTTGTCCCGAACGTTCTTTTCTAATCGCCGAGTTGTAAGTATTTGCATGCGCGTGTGGGCACGCACGTTAACGCGCGATATCTGCGTGCCGCGTACACACGTACCGAAAACAGCAGCGTGCACGAGACGCATCCGTTAAAAATGACGGGACCCGTCTCGAACCAGGCGAACGATTGCGCGAGGGTCGTGATCGTCAGGTCGATCGTGTTTTTCGCTAAATGGTGTGATAACGGCCGAACGGGCGCACGTCACGGATCGATGTATTGAACGTGTGATGGGGGGGCGCGTATGTAAGACGGGAGAAATGTCGAGTCGGTGAACATTGTTCGTGAGAAACGTGTAGAATAGCGCGAGGTAAGGTACGTGCGAGGCCGCCGTAGGCGAAATTCGGAAACATTGTCGCGTTCGTCGGTTCCTCCTCCACCGAACGACAACGGGCGCTCTGTCTCGGCGTGGCAGCCGTCCGCCAAGTGCGAACGACTGGGATTCGCGTTTCAAACGCAAGAATGGTTACCCCGAAACGAAGTGTACGGACGAAAAACGCGTGGACGTGCCAGCGCAGCAGAGAGCGCGCCCGAAAATGCTCGCCGGGGGACAAAAAAAAAAACGTTCGTCGGGGCTTCCGGTTTTCGTACAGCGCGTTAGGGAAAACGTGCGTTTGTTGTTGTCCTGTAAGAACTCGGCTCGCGGACAGAGCGGTTATATTGTACGGGGGCGTCCGGTGGTAATCCGTTTGTTTCTGTCGTTTGCTCAAGGTGTCCGACTGCAGTATGGTGTTGGAAGAGGTGCCGCAGAAAATGTGCGAAGCGCTGCGGCTGTTCCTGCAAGGACTCGGTTACGGTAAGCCCATCCAGCTGTCTTCGTGCACGGTAAAATGATCGGAAGGTTTCCCGGGGTTTTTTTTCTCCGTTTTTTGTTTTTTTGTCCGGAACGCTTCGACGTTCGTATTGATGTGAGAACCCCACCCCCCTTCCTCCTACCCGCTCACTCGTCAATACGTATACACGCGTACGTCGGAGAACCGTCTGACAGAGAACGAGAAAAAAACAAAAAAATAACATCACGTATTCGTAGTCGTAATAATTAATTCACACGCATTTGTACCGTATATTATAATATATCTATTAAAATAATCTTCGTTTTAGTGTCGCGATGTTTTTTTTTTTTTTCGTTTGTTTGTTTGTTTTTTGTTTTGTTGTTTTTTTTTTTTTTTGTTTGTTTTAATACTAGTAACGAACTAAACAATACGATAACGACGACGGCGTACGGCACGGCCCGATTTCCCCTTGCCGCCCGCGACGCTATCGAATTCAATTTTGTCAACAACCAAAACAAACGAATAATTTAGCGCGTACCACGTGTCCACGATATGTTCGGATTTGTATTGAAAATAATAATAATAATAATAACAATAAACAACAAAACCTTGTTTTTTGGATTTACCTGTGAACGTGTGATGATCTCTCTTGTCTCGTTTTAGTGTACGCGTGTGTTTTTTATGTCGGTTGTCACGCGTTCGCGAAACGCCCGGAACCGAACGTCTACCGGGGTCGCGTAGGGGGGACTGGTGGGTTTAGGGCAACGACCAGGGGGGGTCCCTCCCCACTTAAGGAACGCGGTCAGGAATCGAGGAACGTTTCCCGGCCACCGTTCCATGGTACATGACGGTCCCGAAACAAAATAAAATCAATCAAATTGTCACGGACCGTTTTCGTGACAAACAACATAATTAAATGTGTTTTACTGCCATGAGATTATGGAAATAATTTTCGTAGACGTGTTCGGGGGCGCGGAAAACCCGAACGGAAACGCGGGCGCCGGTGAAACTCGGCGTAACAATCGGCCACCGAAACAATGGGTTTTCATTCGGGGCGCGGCGCGCATTAGCGGACCGTTCGACCGGAACGCGCGCCGGGGAGGTGTGGTGGAGGAGGGGAGAGATACGCGCACGAGAACGGGAAACGCGAACCGTTCGTGACATTCGTGTCGTGTTCTCGGCCGGCCGCGCCGCGTTCCAGTTCGGTTCCACGTAACGACCGCACGACGGATGGATAGGCACAACTGGTTCCGGCGGTCGCGAATCACCCGATTCGTTTGTTCTAAAACCGTGTCCCTCCGTAGTGCTTACTGCTGGCGGCCACTCTCCAGAACAGACACGGTGACGTCTCGCCGATTTCTAACGTTTCCCGACCGTCATCGTTATCGTTACGACTGCCGGGTCAAGTCGAAACACAATAAACGAACACGTAATACGGGCGATGGTTTTCAACGTACACGCGAGAAACGAAACGAACAACGCGATCCGGTACCGGAAGCCGGTCCGGTCGTTTGCACGTTCGTGACACGGTCCCGTCTTGCTGTGAACGCGTTCGACCGGCCGCTTCGGGGGCGATCGCCCCCCCTCCCCCCCCCCGTAGACTCTTGTTAAATTTTTTTATTAGTATCGTTTTATAATTCTAACTCTTATCTATGATACTATAGAAAGACAATTTAAAACGGAGTTGTAGCTATGGGATTTTTCGGTGTATCGCAAACGATTTCCAATAAAACGTTTTGGAAAATATTTTATTTTATTCGATGCGACAAAATGAGGATTAAAGTTGTTTTGATTAAGATGGCCCCCGCCCCCGTAGATAAGTTCTGGATCCGCGCCTGGACCCGCCCACCCGCGTCGTCCGACCACGACCGTTCTCTCACACTAACAGCTGCGGCACGAAACAGCTACGTCGCCAGCGTTAAACACAACATTGTAGTCAGTTATGAAAAAAAAAATAAAAACTACCAAACAGTCAACTCAAGACTAATTGTTGATTACAAATGTTTAAAAAAAAAAAAAACGTACGCGATCTTCAAGTCTAAATCACAAAACCTGGTCGTCTGTTGGATCTTGCGAACACGTCGATCGGTTGTTTGTTATAACATCACGATGAGCGTGTTGACAAAGACCCCAAGTCCACGTTTTTTTATTCGCTGGTAACGTTACGAGCATGTTTAACAGGAACTTTCCCCGAGTAAAACACAGCCTACTTGGGGGGGTGCCCAACTGAATCCGCGCCTGCACTCTCGGTCATGTCCCACGATCGACGCCACTCCTATATGCTTCGTCTTACATATTCGTACGACGACCAATACGTATTTTGCATATAATATAACCCAACCGCAATGTATCGCAACACTTGTCGACCATACTTATTTTATCATGTTTTTTTTTTTGTTTTTTTCGTTTTTTTTTTTTTCGTTTTGTCCCCGACACGCGTGTCGATGTGGTGTTGGTGGTGTTGTTGTTGTTGTTGTTGTTGTGGTGGTGGTGGTGGTGGTGGTGGCGTTGACGGTGGTGTTGACGGTGTTGACGATCGTGACGACGATCGTGACGACGATCGTGACGACGACGGCGACGACGACGACGACGACGACGACGACGACGACGACGACGAACGGACACCGCAGCCGTGAGACTCGGCCGGCCGCCGTTGACCGTATCCAGATCGGCTGAAGGTAAAACATGTACTAGCCAATACGTTTAGCGCACGGATGCACGAATAAAAAATAGTTTTAGAGCACGCAAACGCCCAAAAAAAAAAAAAAAACAAAAAAAAACGATTATCGTCCTTCGGGCCAAAAACATAAAAAACCGGACGGACGGAAATCGTATTACGACACGTACGTTGGTCGTCGTGACGTCAGCGCGACGCGTTTTTCTATTTCCGTTCGTCCGTTTACTCGGTTCACGTTTGTTCTACTTATCACGCGTATGACGACAGTGTGTGTGCGTGCGTGTTGTGTGTACGCGTATCGGTATGGCGGGACGGTAATAATGGTATAAATCGTTTTAAACACGTTTTGTTCACGTTAAACACGTGACGGACACTTGACGAACCGTACGGGTTCAGAAATCACGCGTAATCGCGATCGTTTTCTATGCGAAGATGAACCGTTTTCATATTCGCCTTATAGACCGTCGCGAACAACATTGAAACGTTGACGAATCCCGTGCGATTTCGTCAATTGTCTTATGTACACCCTGTACATACGAAACTCTTTGTCCGCGAACACTTATACATGCATAATGAAAATAAAATATATACATTTTTATAGGAAAACGAATGCGAAATCCTTCTCGAAAGAAACAAACAAATCGCACACGGACTCGTATGTTTCGCAACACTAGTCGTCTCCGTTTTACATACATATATATATATATAACCTTAACGATCAGTGTTCGTTCAACAGTTGCTTCTCATAATATACATAATGTTGTTTGCTGTACGCACGTGTGTTCTCGACCACACACCTCACGCGTGAATTCGTTTTTTTTTTATATTTGCGTGTCGCCAAGAATGTCCGACGGTTTCGCGTCGAGACATTTCGTTACGTCGCATTTCGCGATACGTTTTCGCATTGTTCGTACGTGCACGCGCACGCACCTGTATTACATACCGGGCACGCAGTCAGCAACCCAACCCCGCCGGTCGTCCCAGCGTTCTTGTCCTAATTGCGCGGACACCGAAATCCGCACCCGTTACTCATCACGTGTTTTTTTACGGAAATCTGTCGCTCGTCACGATTTCTATAAAAAAAAAAAAATTTTAAATAAAAAACATGCGTGACGTACACAAGTACAGTTGAGCACAGACGGACACGCCGCGGTTTTGCAAACGATATCCTGACGATACACGGGGGGGGAGATCGTGCGAATCGAACGACGTTCTAAAACATTGGTCGACACGAGTCGATTTTTAATTACGTGTAAATACGTTTTTTTACGCGCGTTTCGATCGAGATTCGTTCGTTGATATTCATGACGTTGTATGTGTATACGCACACGTACATTGTTTTTGAAAGTTTCGAATATCACGAATGATTTTTTTTCAATCATTTAATAATACAATATAACCAGTTGTCGAAATAGTTTTCAATGAATTCGTTTATTTAGCGTTTAGTGGTGGGGGGATTTTTTTTTTTAAATCGGACTAAATGACAAGCGAATCGTTTCGAAAACAACGACAAATTTGCATCCCCCCGTACGCCGAATAGCTAGTGCCCGTTTAAGTAACTACCGTAGAATTTATCGCAGTACGACAATACTGTTTCGGACGTGCCCGGCAGCTGACGCGTTTTGCGCGAACACGTTGAAAAACGACCGCGTAACGCATAAGTTGTGCGTGACAATGATGTTCGTGTAGTCGAGCGTCATAATATTCGTTTTTTTTTTAAAAATTTAATACGTTTTTACTATACGGACGATAACGTTTTAACTTTGCTATTGATTCTCCCTTGTAGAAACGTATACGTGCGTTTGGTCGTCGTAGTGTGCACACGCGATTTTCTCCCCCGTAGTCCTGTTTCTTCTTCAACGGTTTCCATACGGACGATAACGCACGGGCTCTCGTACGGTTCCGCTCGACGTTTTCTGAACACTTTTGAAACATTTGAATTGCCCGACGAACGGTTAGTTTCATTTCGTGTTAAACTATTAAACGACGAGGCCTATCCGGAATTAGCGACGAGACGGGTCAGGCAACAGAACTGGTACGTTTGTAAGCCATGTGCCGAACGACACCCCGGTCTGCGTCCCGGCAATGGAGCGTTAGGTCAGTGTAACGAAATCGAACGTTCCCAGCGAGACTCGAAAGCGAGTGACAACGATCGGACGGGCACGCGGACTGCCGGACAACGTTATCATCGACGACAACACACCGTTCAGAAGACGAGCAAGAACACTAGAAGCGAACGACTCGTGGGATCTCGCGTCAAGACGATCAGTTTGCCGACGTCCGTTAAATAGGGAAACGTTGTAAGTCCCGTCGTTCGGCAGCCGCACCCCGTGTCCACGTCAACAGGAACGCTCTGTCGTAACCCGTACGCGCGCGTTTTCACGCGTGTTTTGACGGCACGAAACACACCCGCTTTTGCTTTTTCCCACCCCGCCCGCCTTCGGATAACGACGCTCGCGTCGCACGGTATGTACATACACACACGCGCGGCGCGTGGTTTTTTTCAACCCGATTGCCTGAGAATTAACGGGTTAGGTCCGTCCACGCGTGTATTACTTGCGATTTTGATTTCCCGGTCCTGACGGATACGCCGCCGGGCACGCGCTGCATGTCGGGCACAACGCGAACCACGTGGTCCGGTAACACGGATAATTGTTGTTTTTCCAGTGATATCGAATAAATCCGTTAAACAGTCCGCGTCCGAAGACAGCGTGCGCAGCTCGCCGTGGCCGTTCCGGATCACCGAAAACCCGTTGATGACGGCATGATAACGACGACGACGACGACGGCGACGGCGATTTTTCTTCATTTTTTGTTTGTAATTTTTTTAGCGTGTATAATGAGTAATAAGCGTTAAACGGGGAGGGGGGATATATATATAAATTGTGCGACGCGTTGCTAGGCCTTATCACGTGTTACACATACATTCGCGGACGGGGGACGGGGCTAAACGGTTCGGCAGGTGCTGTATGAGTGAAGCCATTTCACGCGATGACGATTGGTTTTTGCCGTCGTTATCGTCTGCAGCCCGAGACCCGTACGCCAGACAGACGTCGATCGCGGACATTGAAGGCGCGACGGAGTCCGATGTCGACCTCCGCTCTGTCGTCGCGGTCCGGACGACATTTCGTCGACGTCTCTCTTGTCTGTCGGTCGTTCGTCTGGGGCGGCAGACTCTTAGGGTAAAAAACCAATAACCGGGTAAATAAATGAAAGCCGTAGGCGCGCGCGTTACGTGAAAACAACGTTTTCCATCGTGGAAGCTTCGTGCGTAGAGGGATAGCGCGAGAAACACCAATCGTCGTGATAATAATTATATAATAAAATAAAAAATAAAACGTTAATAGTCGTAAACGAATAATACTCGACGAGAGAATAATGTTTAGAAAAAAAAGAGAAAAAAAACGTATTCGATTACATAGACTGCACAAACGCCCGCGCTTTTTTTATCGTTTATTTTTATGTCGTTAATATTATAATATTTATCGATGTTAACATAATACAGTTTGTTATATCATATAAGTGTTGCTGTTATTTAATCGGATAATATATTGTACACACACACACACACACACACACACACACGTACACACGTACACGTACACACGGCGACGACCATCTAACCTATTAAGATGGAATGTGATAAGTAAACAATAACAATAAATATTGATTATATATATATATTGCGATAATATTATATTTGTAATTGTTGCGTACGTCTTTAAACGATTATTATATATTGATAACCGTTTGTTGTTTGTCGTGTTTATCCTTTTCCGCTATGCACACGCCGTTCCTTTTTTCCCGACGAATTGTTGAAAATTATGACTACTCCTTTTTCCGCCATATACAAGAATTTGTATATGTATATATTTTTTTTCGAATCGTTCCTTGTCGATAATAATCCGTTTTACACGAGTATATTAAGATATAATAAATAGAGAAATTCAATACGTTCCGATCGAATGCCGAGAATCAATAGTTTGTTATTTTTAAGACTTTTTTTTTATGTTGGTTTGGAATTGTTGCAAAATATAACGGCTGAAAGTAAATGTCGTCCGTAAATATTTTAAACCGGATCGTTTTGTTCTCAGCTATTTAACATTGTACCGTGTAGGCTGGTGCACAGACAGATTCTGCTCGAGCCGAAGTTCATTAAATTTGTCGAACGGACGTTCTTTACAGTTGGAAGACTATAGATTATAGGTCGTTGTGCGCGTTCAGTCGCACGTTTTTTGATCGGTAAAAGACCAAAAAAAAACCGCAAACGTTTGAACCGCGGAGGGCGAAAATACGAAAATACAGCGGGTTATTAAAGAAGAGTCATAATTTATTACATTGTATTGTTCACGTAACGTTCCTACAGTATTCGACAGACGAAATAATTTAAGAACACGCGGACGGTGTGTTTTACATGTTCACTACGTACATTAACGATCGGTAGGCAGAGACTAAATTAAGTGATACAACGACACGGTAATAGCGTCGCGTTCACTACTGTTGGTCGTTGCAGCTGAAGCAGTCCACCGGGCTCTGTTGGCAGATCTGTTGCTGTTGGTACAGTTGCTGTTGCAGGGCGGCGCTCATGCCGTTCTCCATGATTCTCGGCAGACTGTACCCGACCTCTCTGGCCAGCTTGTCGTTGGCCCCGTTGTTCAGATCGAACTTGCCGACGTCGAACTTGAGCCCGTCGAATTTCACGCTCGCGTCCTCGACGTTGAACTTGTACGCGCCGTTGGGCAGCTGCACGCGCTCCATGACGGCCGTGGCCACGATGTACTTGGCGTGGAAGTTCACGTTCTTCACGGTGATTTCCTGGTACGACTTCTTGACGAACACGTCGCACTCCCACATGGGCTGTTTGGCCAGGATCACCTTCACCATCAGCTTGTAGCCCTTGCCGGATTTGTTTTGACGGAACGCCACGCTCTGGACTTTCCGTTGCTTGCTGACCTGGTCGTCGCTCCACGACGCCTGGGTTCGCATCAGGGTCACGGTCATCTGCGTCTTCTTGTTCTCGATCACCAGGTTGAGTTTGCTGTTCGACGGCATGTTGAACGTAGACTCGATCTCGGACCGCAGACACCCGACCAGACCGCCGTACGAGTAGTCGATCAATTCGTTCTCGATGGCCTTGTACATGAACTGCGCGTACTTGTTCTCGATGTTCTCGTTGATCGGCTGGCTGTCGGGAGAGTCGCCGAAGCCGGGGTAGTTGATGTCGAAGTTTCCGCTGTGCGTGTGGGCGTAGTTGCGGTTGCGGTTTTGGTTCTCCATCTCGGTGGACACGTTGACATACGTGTCGGCCATCGTCAAGGTGAACGGTCCCTTCGGCCCCGTGCTCGACTTCAAGTAACCCTTGGTGATCAAGCTGTTGAAGAAGTATTCCAAATCCACCTGTGGACAATCGGAACGGCGGGGTAAAAATCGCGCGCGCGTTCCAACGGCAGACAACGGAAACAGCTGTTCCCTGTACTCACGCTGTCCTCCTCGGTGCTCATGTACATCGTCTTGACGAACCCTTGGCTGAGACCGATTACGTTGCTGTCGTTCATGTTCAAGAACTCGTGATAAGCGAACGGGAAGGTCCACTGTTTCAGGGCGAACGGGTCTTCCGCTTGGCTGGTCAGGACGGTGCCGTCGCGAGCGGCGTACTTGTCGAAGATGGCGAAGAACTTGACCATTTTCTGCGCGACCTTGCGACCGATGTCCGTGCCGATGTCGCTAGTGATCTCGTCCTTGATGTAGTCTTCTTGCGAATCGAATTCCGGCGACGAGCTCGACCCGGACTCGTAGAAGTCAAAGAACGAGCCTTGATTCCGGTACGCGTGCTTCTTGTTGTTGGAGAACTGTTGGTAGCCGCCCTCGCTGTTCTGCTGGTCGAACGGCCCGCCGAACTGCGACCTCCTCGCCGACCCGTAATCCTCGCCGGCGTACTCCTGCTTGTTCGGGCCGAACTTGTTCTGCGGGTAACGCGACTGGACGTTGTAGTTCGACTCGCTGTACTCGCTGTTCTGGCCCGGCTGTTGGTTGTAGCCGCCGTACGACGACCTCTCGTTGGGACCGTCCTGGTACGGGCTCATCCCGTAGTTGCTGCTGTGCTGTCCGTAACGATCGTACCCGTGTCCCTGGACGTGGTCCCCGTCTTGGTACTGCTGGCCGCCGTGATATTGCGAAAAATCTGAAACGCGAAAACAAACCCACCCGATGACGAGCAGTTCATTAGAAGCCGGTGTGCGCCGATCGACGGTCTCCAGGAGCGTGTTTCGAATCCGACTCACGAGTTTTGGAGACGGCCAACGCGACGAGCGCGAACATGACGGCGACGGTTAACAGTTTCATCTTGCGGAAGTCGTTGTGCGCACAAGTTGTTCGGCTTGTGTGAAACGGCCGAATGATGATTCTGTGGCCGGCGCGAGCCGGTTTTATACGAGAGAGAAAAACGGTCTTTACGTGTTGTTGACGTCGGACGGGAGTCCGTGTCGACCGTGAGTAATCGAGTTGGCCTATCGACCGGCGAAAACATGTTGTCGACGAAAAAAACACGGTCCACACGTACACAATATTGTATCATAATTGCGTGTCGAAGTAAAAAACGAAACGAAAAAAACACGGTTCATCGGCCGTTCGAAAACATTTCATAGTAAAACGCGCAAAGGTTTAAAAATAACCGCGTAGACGTGTTGTTGTGATCGCGGCGGCCGATCGATCGGAGAAAAAAAACCTCCGCCGACGATTAGCAGTAGTAATCGTTTCGTCATTACAGAGGTCGGCGTGATTTTAATTTTAGAAAATCCATCGCGGCTGCGAAGCGTCGAGCGCTCATGTCGCGTTTCCCGAATGCGTTCGTATCGATCGATTCACCAATCGTGAAGTTTGCCGTGAAGTTTCGAACTTCCGAAAACTGCTAGTGAAGTGCACTGGTGTTCGCGGCCGCGTCTCGTCGTACGATCCCCCGAGCGCTTAAACAACGACGAATTCCGTGAGCGCGACGATACCGTCGAACGTACGGACGATCAAGTTGCGTTATCGAAAACACACGGCCGTAACGATTTCGTGGCTTACACGCGAACGGATATTCGTAAACACGTTTTTTTTTTATTTTACCCACAACTGTTTGTATTTTTTTTGGGTTTTTTTCTTTAGTTAACGCGTTCGATTCGTTTTCTCGAATTGTTCGTTCCATGCATTTTTGTATACTTGTTTGTAACGCGTGGACGTTCTATTAGCGACTATTAGCGTTTACCCGTATACAGGCTATATTATTACTGTCTACAAACAGTGGCGTCGTTTCAGTCTGGACTGGGGCAAATGTAGTCACCCCAAATGACGGCACAGTCTACAAGTGTCAACGTATATTGTACATAATAAAAATTTTTTAAAAAAAAAGCTGTAAATCAACAAAAATTAAATTCAAACACAAATATCAATAAAAACAAATGCGTTTTATTTTTCATTTTATACCTGACGAGATGACTTTTAGTCAAAACCGGTAGTTAATGAATAATTTTTTTTTCTATATTTTTAAATTTATTTTATAACACTCATTTTATGTCGCGATCGCACGTATAAAACGTATGAACTACGCGGTGGCGGTCAAACGATGGGTGTTATCCTCCCTATGAGATTTAACAGTATGCCGTCTATTACCTAATTATTAACGGACTTGAGGAAAATAGTTTTTAAAAGCATTTGAAATACATATTCCGAATACTTTAAAAACAAGTATTCAGAATATGTATTCCCTAAGTATTCTGAACACTTAACAAGAAGTATTTCAAATGCAATTAAAATATTTTTTTCACTAGTTTAGAATAATACAAATATCAAGTATAGTAATTATATTATTATTGAACAGAATTAACACAATAACTAGAAGTAAATGAATAATACCAATTAGTTATAAAATATAACACAATTATTATGAATACGGCGAAATCAAATATACTTTATTATTCGAATAAGACTGGGCTGAAACGCCAAATATACCATGATTATTGATAATAAAATATGAAAATGTGAAAGTAATTGATGTTGTTTTAAATACTTACTGCTGCTGTTTGCTACTTGTATTTATTTTTTATTTTTACGTTATTATTTTTTGTAAAATTTGACGGAACCTTTTTACTCTCAACGACTTATAGTCCATTATATTTTACTTTACATTCTAAATACTCAAAACAATTTTCGTCTTATCATATTTAGTACTATTATAATATATGACCCCACGCTACTAATTACAATATGTATTTTAATAAAATAATATTAATAATGATATATTAACAAACGTAATAGATACTTTAAAACTGTTCGTTTCATCAAAAACAAACAGATATTAAAATTAATATGAATTCGACAAAAATAATATGAAATATCGTGTAGGTACTATTCAAAATATGTTTGAGCTGTAAGAATTATTTTAAAATACTGTGTTCGGAATACTCTCAATCGGAACACTACCGGAATTTGACGTCTTTGAAACGGTGATTTGTATTTTTCGGTTTAAAAAACTTTAAAATCGAGCTAGAACTCATTTTAAAAAAAACTTTCCAGATGTGTATAATCCACAATAATTGAAAGTATAACGATCAAATAATACACAGTTCAATAATTCACACGTATTATTTATGTCGTGAGTCGTAATGATCAAACAACGATCGAACACGATATCCGTAAACGTATTGTACATAAAGCGAATAATATTGAATAACAGATAACAAATATTTCCGAAACATCCAAATTTTCAACGTTAATACTTTACTACATTCATTCATTAATTTACATTCGTATTACTTTCATGTGAAGTAATTCAAAACTACGTACATAATTTATATGTCGTCCTAAATTTCGGGATGGGAGTTAACCCACACGATGCGTTCGCCTCTGCCACGGATGAAGTATTGGACGAATTTAATAGAGTGATCTTATTGTCCTTAAATGACGACTCGTGTTTTCGATGATTAAAGTTCATGTTGAAAAATCAGCCATGACTAAATCATTTGACCGCCACCGGAACTACGACGCCAATTACGTTCGATACTCGAGCGATCGTTTGTTAAGACGACGACGTTATTACGTGCGTCGCGATTGATCGCCCCGGTGCTTGAAAGCGAACATGTTTCGGATAAGTCGTGTACGAGTGGAACGTTAATCAGTCGGTGATTTGTTATGTAAAATAGATAAGGTTCACGCGGCGTAGGACGTATTAAATACATTCGTATTCGATTGTCGCGGACGGTTCGACAGAAGAAAAAAACCAACCGAGACCTAATCGAAATCGTTTAGAAAATGTACGCCGTTAAATTTGCTCTGTCGTGTTATGTTGTAACGGTGCGTTCAATGATGACGTTTCGATCAAACGATGATTCGGTTTAGTCCGAGTGTATGCGCATGGTGTTGTTTAATGTTTTGATTTCCGCGTCAGCGTAAAAGATCATTCCGGCACACGGTATTTTTAAAGGGAACGTATGAAAACAACGTAATTCTTTCGACTCGACAAACGCAAATGAACATATTCTCGTATCACAACGTGGTTATCAAACCCCCGTCGACATTTCCTTTGTGGGATAATATTATAAATGTACGAAACGTTCGTAAAAAAAAAAAAAAAAATAATCGGCTTCGTAACGTTTTCTTTAATTAAACATATTTATCGATTTGATCCGGAAAGGCGCGCGCGAGTAGCAGATTAAATTAGGTTTATTAAAAAAATTATTAATAAACATCAGATGAATTATACGTGTTTTGACGGTATAGATTACAACGCGGTACAAATAAATAATACGAACCGTATTCGGTTCAACAACTGTTGGAAAACAATCGGTTTCACGAATTTTGTAGCGCTTACGCGATTTCGGTGGATTTTCTCGCGACCACGTACGTATGTAAAACAGACGGCCGACTTGCGTCTCGTTCGAGAAAACATAAATTCATCACGAACGTTTTTACAGGATTTTCATTACACACGCATGTCATAAATATTCGATTACGACTTTAGACGTATATATAAATTCACAATTTTCTATGAAAAAAAAATGTTTACGATTAATTAATAAACGTTTCTTCGTGGACGAGGTATTGGTTGTTTTTGTGAGCTTCTTGATATCTGGTTGCGTGCGATCGGTTCCGAGCAATTCCGCGACATGGTTGTCAGTCGAATTTCAACGATATCTGCACTCGGTTGTGTTCGTTTTTCGATACTAGAGAGATCCACAACAATGTGCCGTTTCAATAGTTGTTATCGTCAAAACACGTTGATATATTTGAAATTGTTTTCGGCTTTGTCTGCGCGCAAATATTTTTACATAGTTATATAATATTGAACAATTTAGTTAAACTCATATATACATTTAATTATTAGGACAACATCGTGTCGTTTTCGCATTGTAACGTATTGTCACGAGTCTCTTTATCGTTGTTTTGTTTTTACCTTATGTATATATCATTATATTTACGTTTTAAAAAAATTGACATTTTTTTCTTTCTTTCGTCACGTGAAAACAACATCCACGTCTACATGTGATTTTTTTTTTTTGGTTTTGTTTTGCATCGCTTAGGATACGAGCTCGTTGATTTTTTTTCCACGAGAGTATCAACGTCTACAATATGTATATTATATACTTACTACATATATACTACTGAATACTACTATATATTACTGAACAACGAAAAACTCGATCGTTCAAAAATATCTCGTCTTATCGACTAATATATGTACGTAGATTCATTGCGAAACTATCGGGAACACGCGTGCCCAGCGGCCGTATTTATTAAAAAATCAACTTGAAGGTTAATGGACGGACGTGTTCATAAATGGCGTGAGAAGGACGCGATCTTCGAGAAAGCTCTCCGACGGTGGTCGAGAACCCGGTGCACACCCTAACCTAATCGGCGCGTGTCACGTATAACGTTTCTTTCTCCTGTCGTTTTTTACTCCGTATACGTGACACGCGGCAGGTAGCGATTAGGTTTCCGACGCGTGTCACGTGGATATTCGTGTGCTGGCATTGGTCGGAAGGAAGTAAGTGCCGTGAACCGCGTACGAGCGCGTTGCCTGCGATTCCGTGGCAAGTCGACCGCTTCAATCGAACAACCACCGAACGAGTCGACTCGTAGATAAGGCAACCTGGACACGTCAAGGCGCGCGGGTTTAAGACGTCCGCGTCGTGTGCCACGTGCGTCGTCGTCAACGTGTCAATTAATACGTACGCGGGTGGTTACGAGTGACATTGTCATTTTTGTGCGTTGCGTTCGACAGAAAGCATCATCGCGTATAATAGATTTTTTTGTTTTTTATGAAAAAAATCAAAAAATAATCGTACGCGCACACACGTTTGGCTGTTATTTATATCGATTGCGCGGTGTAGTAAGACGGATATATTTTCGTACACAATCAGTGTTACTAATTAGGTTTAATTTAAGTCACTGCCGCGTACGTCTTATCGAAATACGACGATAAAAGCGTTTATTTTTTTAAAATTTTTTTGTTATTCCGACTGACTGTACAGAGTTCACAATAATCGCTAAGAAAAAATAAACGTATTTTTTGACGCCTAATTAGACTACGATAATATCCTCCGAGCAATAACGCCCGCCGCTGTGATAGATCGACAACAACAACAACACAATCATAATGAGTTGTAGTTATTAAAAAAAAAAAAAACCGAGACTTTCACTCTAAAAAAATGTTTATTCACAATTTTTAATGATTTAACATTTTTCTCGTTCTATATACTCCCGTTCGCGTTCGGTACGCTGCGCACCATCCGCACTTTCCGTCGGTCGAAACAACGTTGGACGTCCTTTTCTTGCGACGCGTCTAATAACACCTCTGTCGATTTTGTTTTTACGGCTGACTCGACGTCTGAGTGTCGTCAATACTTGTAAATAATAACGTCAGTCCGCCCATGACGTACCCGTCCGGGCACATTACTGCACCGTTCATGTCGAGAAACACGATCAACTCGAGTCATCATCAACTCCCCCTCGCGGCATCATTCGAACAACGCACGGTTCATAAAACGTACCCAGTGGCGTATTCACGGGAGGGTGCACAGGGTTTCCACCGTTCTCGTGGTTATTTAAAAAATCGTTTTTAACAGAGGATTTTTTGTTTAACATTCAATTCAGCAATATTAGTAAATGTGTCGACGCGTATTGACGGTTGATGATAACGATA
Organism: Schlechtendalia chinensis; assembly: GCA_019022885.1. Classification (NCBI taxonomy): domain Eukaryota; kingdom Metazoa; phylum Arthropoda; class Insecta; order Hemiptera; family Aphididae; genus Schlechtendalia; species Schlechtendalia chinensis. The sequence continues at coordinate 2,215,302 of CM032351.1, read as the reverse complement.
AGTGTCGTGAAATAATATTTAAAAAAAATCGATCTAATCTACGAGTGGATTTTAACATTTTTTATTTTTTTTTTGTCAAAGACGAGCACGGCCGACGTATACAATACGAGCCATGGAGGTGGTAAAAATAACGCCGGTGTTTGAGTTTTTGATGTGAAAACGTCTAAGACATTCCGTTGTTTTATGATTTTTATTGTAATCGTTACTTTGGATATTTAATGGTTACCAGTGTCTTGTAAATATATTTCGGTTATAACCGATAGAAACATTAACGTGTTGTAGCGGTGAGACTTGGTGTGATTGTCATTACGTCGTCCGCCCCTCCGAAAAAAAAGAGAAAAAATCGTAAATACGCCACTGAACGTACCGATCGTATTGCCGTGTCCGTACCACGCGTCTCGTGATTGAATAGCCGTAACTCGGCATTTGAAACGACGCGCGCGAACGGAAAACTACGTCGTTTCCCGTCGCATTCGAATCGCTGCGTGAAGTCCCCCGAGGAAACCATTCGAAACGTGGATACGCGGTTTCGGACCCGAACGCACGACTGTCGGTACGTCGAACTGTTTGTATGTCGCTGGACAGAGACGCGGTTGTGTTAGGTTAGGTACACACGTCGGCACACGACCGCGATTGCCGGTAACAACACAATCGTGTTATGAGATGATAATAAAAATCGTCGGCACCAAATCCGATTTCCTGAAGGCGAAATGGGATACCGCCGTGTGTACGCGCGTGTGTGTCGCGTTGACGGACACTTGTTACCGGCATTGTTACGGTAGGGGAACGGGACCAAAATTGTTTTTGGACGAAATGTACACACCGTGTTCGTATCGTTTTGCATTCAAGCCCGTCGTGTCGAACGTCCGTTATCCGCGCGATTCGAATACGCCGCGGCGACACCGGTTCGAGTGGCATAGCCGTTATCGAGTCGCGTACAAGTCGGCCCGTTTATCTAAAGCCTTCCGACGAAACCAACGCCGGTCCGCTTTGTTCGTCGAGGACCGTTCGAACCGGTGGTAACGCGAGCGGTTAGGAATCGCCGGATTAACGCGATCACGACGAGGCCTACGTCGTCGTACGTACCGAACCGTCCGCGGAAATCCGGAAAACAAACAATTCGCATTCGATTACGATTGTACGGCGTACGTTTACGCGCGCGCACGGACAAGATAAAACACTGTGTTGTTGTCAACGTTAATTTGTTTACTACGAATTTGTTCGCGTACGCTACGCCGCGTCAACATTGTCGGAAACACGCACTACGGTCCGCTAACACGAACACGGTTCCTCTTTTTTTTGTTTTTCACACGCCGATCAGACGACTTCGTTCCCACGACGGTCCGCCGACTTCGGCACGTGCGGCGTCCCGGCCAACACGCGGCTCTCGATGCCGCACTCGTCGTGGCCCCTGAGTATACGGAACGTGCCGTCCTCGCCCCAAGTCCGGCCCCAAGAATTTGCGCACAGCCAGTACTTCACGCCGTTCTCCGCGCCCCAGCCGAGAATCCTGACCGCGTGGCTGCCCTCGACCTTGCCTCGCGTGTACCGGTATATCCCTTAAACGAACGCGGAACGTGTACCGACGACGACATTACGGGCGTACGACACTCACCGCTCTTGTAGTACATGAAGTCCGTGTGGACGGTGAAAACCGCTTGGACGGGACCGTTCGCGAAAATTTCCGCCATGATGGCCTCCTCGACGTTCGGCAACGTGTACACGGTATCGACTGTAACGACAACAACGACGACGACTGTAAACGACTGTAACGACGCGGAACGGTTTCGCAACCCGACCCGCGAACTCTCATTACCGTAATACAAGTCCGTTTTGTAATCGTACGCGTAATCCGTATTGGTGCAGCTCGTCACGGAACACTCGGGCGTGTCGGGGTCCTCTTCGGCACAAACGTTGTTTTCCTTGCCGCACGGGTAAATGCTGTACGGCTGACAGCCCTAGACCGGCGGTTTGGTGGGCGCGTGTGGGTGGAGGAGAAAAAATAAAAAATACGTATAAAAACCGTGCACGTATGCGCTAAGTATCTTGAGGTTGTGGGTTGGGCGGCGCGTACCTCTCCGGAATCGTAATCGCCGCCCGTCACGATGCCGTGCCGCACGAAGAAGTGCCACGCGCCCTCGGGTATGCCGCCGTCGCACCCGTCACCGCACCGGTAACAACAGGTGTTCAGATGTTCCGCGGACAGGTTCTTGGCCACCGCGCCGCCGGTGGCCACGCACAGACGGTCGCTGAACACGGACGCGGCCGACACGGCCTGAAACGTCGGGAAAAAGCGTCGGTGCCGTCCCCGAGTCACAAAGGCGGCTCTAGGATTTCGTATTAGTGTGTGTGTGTGTGTGTGTGTGTGTGTGTGTGTGTGTGTGTGTGTGCATGGAACAAGACAAAGAGTCGAACGGCAGACACCGTCCAATGAAGAGACCACCAGAGGACATCATCTATCACCTCGCTTAAAGACCCACAGCGTTTGGTAGTATTAAAAATTCAATCGTATTTATTTACATAAGGCAACCCTAATCCGTATCAATAGGTATCACACACCGAGGTCGAGTCCTCGAGACATCGATAAAATTAACAAAACTCCCGGTATGGAGAGTGTAGGGAGAGAGGACGTTACAACCACGGAGTCAGATCTCGAGATGTAGACCGGAACACGTAAGGTTAGCCTAACCTAACCGTATTCGTCGTACCCGTCCGGCGTTTGTCCGTAAAAAAACATAAAAATAAATCTCTCGTTAACGTTTTTTAAACCGTCCGCGTTACCGTGATGGCGAAACAAATACGATTCAAAGTAAATAGCCGCGCCGACTGGTGGAAACGCCCGAGCTCACCCAACACGACCCGCAGTTGGACTGGTCCTTGATCGCGTCCAACAGCGACCGGCACTCGGGCCACCGTCGTCTCGCGTCGAACGTCTCGGCGAGCGCGCCGTTCGCGTGGTAGTCGTCGTCCTCGTACGCCATCGTCCTGACCGGGACCAGCCGGGACGCGTACCCGTTCCTGGGCCACACGCCCATCGACCGCGTCGAGTCGCCGTAGTCGTCGTATTCGGCCTGCGAACCTAAGCGTTCACACACGAGCCCGCCGACCGGACCCCGACCGTACACGTACCGTCCACGTGCGTGACGGATCGTCGTTCACCGCGTCCACGATGTACGCCGCGTCGTCCTTCGCGACCACGACGACGACGAAGACGACGCCCAAGAGGAACACGTGCTGAAGCGCCATTTTGTCGTTCGGTCTCGGCGAGCTGCTGCTGCTGCTGCTGCTGCTGCTGCGGGAATGCCGCTCACGTCGTTTAAACGGCCGTCCGCGAGAAGCGTCCGAACGCCGATGACGTGTGAAAACAAACCGCGTAAAAACAAACCCCAACGCCCCGAAGACGTACGGACTTACGTGCGCACGCGGTCGACTGTTCGGTTTGGTTTTTTGACGGTCGAACGGACCCGCGTCGTTTTCGGATCGTTTCGCGACACTGCCGATTAGCGCGCGAGTCGTTACGAACGCGGGGCCGAGATATGGAAATCGAGAGAGTGAACAACAAAAAAAAACACAAACCTATTCTTCGATAATTGTCGAGTTTTAAATATTAGATAAAAATTATACACTCGTGAAATAGGAATACAATATCATCAATACGGTTACGAAACGTTTAAAATATTATTATCAGTCGTAAGATAAATGATTTGACGTCAAGGATATCACGGTTCATCAGTAGCTCATTATGAAGGATGCCAAATGCTTTTGACATTTTATGTCTTTACTTTGGCACATTAAAATAAAAAACCGTCACGAAAAAGTGTCCACGAAAAGCGTTACCTAAATTAAGATACTGAACATAAAATGTCTCACATAACGCGGACTCGTATGCGTTAATCATTTATCATTTCATTCGGGTAAATTTAATCAACTGGCTTGATTCAACTTTGTCTTCGTCGCTCAGCCCGTTTCGTAACGTACGCCTCACTGTAAAACGCGCACACGCGTCGTGCGCCGCGGACAATGGTTAGACGTGGGCGTCTTTTCTTTTTTTTTTTAGAAAATCGAAATTTTAATTTCTATATTTTTTTCGTTCGTCGCGGAACGTGAAAAACGTCTACTGGATTATTCGACCGGCCCGATCGATTCCATAAATTTCGAACGCCCGTCATTTTGGCCGGTCGTTATAAAATACGATTGTTACGGTTCGGTTATGGATGCAAACCGACAAAACTACGAGTCAAACGAACGGCGTCAACACGAATCGTTATAAAGCGTTATTATCGCATACGACGTTTGAACGCGTTCCGTCGTATATTCAACGGCGTGCAAAAAACGTACCGCGGTAGAAATCGTTAAAAATCAAACAAAAAAATAAAACACTACTCAGAAAACGACTGTACAAAAAAAGTATTTAACGCGAATGGTCTGACTAGCTGAAAACATCGTCAAACGATAGAACTCGTGTGGTATGCGTGGTACGAGAACGGAACACAAAACATAACCACACAGTTTGTCGAATTCACCAGAGCAATAGAATAGGAAATGGCAATAGCTATATTATAAACAGTGCCGGCCCAAGATACTTTTATAGGGGCGCTTTTAATACACGAATATTTTATAAATTTGAGTGTAACATTTATTCAAATTGACGATAATGTATCTAAATGATACTAAATCATCCATGACAGAATATTCTGTTATTTAATTTTTTTTCAATAGATTATACGATTTTACGATCATAATTGTTATAGAGAATTTGTTTAAGGGCGCCTTTCAAAAAATTGCCCGGGGCGTCAAAATACCTTGGGCCGGCCCTGATTATAAGACATACGCGCGCGCACGGACAAGAGAAAACAGTTTGTTGTTGTCAACGTTAATTCGTTTAATACGAATAGTTCGCGTACGCTACGGCGCGTCCACATTGTCGGAAACACGCACTACGGTCCGCTAGACGAACACGGTTCCTTTTTCACACGCCGATCAGACGACTTCGTTCGGCCGTTCGAATGGCCAACGACGGACCGCCGACTTCGGCACGTGCGGCGTCCCGGCCAACACGCGGCTCTCGATACCGCACTCGTCGTAGCCCCTGAGTATACGGAACGTGCCGTCCTCGCCCCACGTCCGGCCCCACGAATTGGCGCACAGCCAGTACTTCACGCCGTTCTCCTCGCCCCAGCCGAGAATCTTGACCGCGTGGCTGCCCTGGACCTTGCCTCGCGTGTACCGGTATATGCCTTAAACGAACGCGGAACGTGTACCGACGCAGTCGCGGATCCAAGGGGCGGGGGGGGGGGGCAAGTGGCGATCGCCCCTCCCCCCCGCCGTAGACTCTTGTTAAATTTTTTTATTGGTATCGTTTTATAATTCTAACTCTTATCTATGATACTGTAGAAAGACAATTTAAAACGGAGTTGTAGCTATGGGATTTTTCGGTGTATCGCAAACGATTTCCAATAAAACGTTTTGGAAAATATTTTATTTTATTCGATGCGACGAAATGAGGATTTAAGTTGTTTTGATTAAGATGCCCCCCCCCCCCCCGTAGATAAGTTCTGGATCCGCGCCTGTACCGACGACGACATCACAGGCGTCCAACGCCGCGCCGCGTGGTCCGTTCGAAAAGTCCACGAGAACACGGTGGCGAGCCCGCGAGACGAACGTAACCCCCGGACGTTTTCCGAACGGACCTCGTGTCCGCGGCACGGTTTCCGTCCCGTGCCGTCCCGTGGCCGTCTCAGCGCGTCGCGTACAACACTCACCGCTCCTGTAGTACATGAAGTCCGTGTAGACGGTGAGAACCGCTTGGACGGGACCGTTCGCGAAAATCTCCGCAATGATGTCCTCCTCGACGTTCGGCAACGTGTACACGGTATCGACTGTAACGACAACAACGACGACGACGACGCGGAACGGTTAGGCGACCCGACCCGCGACCACTCATTACCGTAATACAAGTCCGTTTTGTAATCGTACGCGTAATCCGTATTGGTGCATCTCGCCGCGGAACACTCGGGCGTGTTGCGGTCCCCTTCGGTACAAACGTTGATGTCGTCGCTGCACGGGTAAACGCTGTACGGCTGACAGCCCTTGACCGGCGGATTGGTGGGCGCGTGTGGGTGGAGGAGAAAACATAAAAAATACGTATAAAAACCGTGCACGTATGCGCTAAGTATCTTGAGGTCGTGGGTTGGGCGGAGCGTACCTCCCCGGAATCGTAATCGCCGCCCGTCACGATGCCGTGCCGCACGAAGAAGTGCCACGCGCCCTCGGGTGTGCCGCCTTTGCACCCGTCACCGCACCGGTGACAACAGGTGTTCAGATGTTCCGCGGACAGGTTCTTGGCCACCGCGCCGTCGGTGGCCACGCACAGACGGTCGCTGAACACGGACGCGGCCGACACGGCCTGAAACGTCGGGAAAAAGCGTCGGTGCCGTCCCCGAGTCACAAAGGCGGCTCTATTATTCGATTTCGTATTAGAGTGTGTGTGGGTGTGTGTGTATATGGAACAAGACAAAGAGTCGAACGGCAGACGACGTCTAGTCTGGTCGAATATCAGACATCGTCCAGTGAAGAGACCACCAGAGGACATCATCTATCACCTCGCTTAAAGACCCGCAGCGTTTGATAGTATTTAAAATACAATCGTGTTAATTTACTTGTTTCTTGATTTATTTACATAAGGCAACCCTAATCCGTATCAATAGGTATCACACACCGAGGTCGAATCCTCGAGACTTCGATAAAATTAACAAAACTCCCGTTATAGAGAGTATAGGGAGAGACAACCACGAGGTGACCACATCATGTGGGACTGCCCGGCTCTCGTTTCTCCACGTAAGAAATTATCTCAATTTTTAGCTCTTAACCATATATCTCCAATAGAGTCTCATAACATTCTCAACTCACATTCCACCCGAGTAATTCTAGCAATTCTAAAATTTATAAAGGCTGCTGGATATTCAATTTAACTTTATACTAATTGTAATTTATTATCGGTTGCTTGTATTATATTAGTTTAGTCACATATTTTTATTTTACATCGTTTTTTTTCTCATCATTCATATATAGTACCTTATTTATTGTATTTAGTTCATCTTAAGTAATTGTTGAGCTGTAATAACTGTCGTTGAAAGCTAATAAAAAAAAAAAAAAAAAAAAACACGAGGTGAAGTCAGGTCTCGAGATGTAGACCGGAACACATCGCGCGACAGAGAAATACGGAACGGTTTAGTTGTAGCGGCTAAAAGCCTAAACGGCTCGTGTAAGGTTAAAAAAAAAACAATATACGCAGATCTAAAAAACAAACAAAAAACCGTTTTTGTATTATATGGGCGTGCGGATTTTCAAGGGGTAAAAAACTACTCGATATTTTCTTCTCTGCGCGGCAAAACAACGAATCATATACGTGTTAATGGCTCGAACGATTCAACGAACATTGTTCTGTTCTATGCGATTTTAGGTTAGGTAAAAAAAAAAAACAATTCAATTCGGAATTTCTACGATTAACCACGAGACGAGATAATTGTATAATTACAAATCTTTCGACGACGTCAAACGTAACTATCAGACAATCAAGTGATAACCTAACCAACGGAATAATTGTTGCGGGTCTCCGTCATCTGCGATAAGAACGCCGTGGCTGTCGTTAAACGGAACGCACTCCTCGGACGTCAAACGGACGAAAACTCGTATCCGGCGCAAAACATATATTTGGGGATCGTCAGGTGCGCGAGCGGGTACAAATACGGGCGATAACGAACGTGGCCGGTCGTCGCGTCGCGGATTCTCGATTCTCGTACGACGACCCGGTTAGTGCGAACGTTTCCGAACCGGACGCGGAAGACCACGCGTACCGTTCACCGTATTCGTCGTACCCGTCCGGCGTTTGTCCGCGAGAAGACAGAACACGAAAACCAATCTCCCGTCGGACCGTCCGCGTTACCGCGCGTTTCGGCGAGACAAATACGACCCAAAGTGAATGGCTGGCGGAAACGCCCGAGCTCACCCAACACGACCCGCAGTTGGACTGGTCCTTGATCGAGTCCAACAGCGACCGGCACTCGGGCCACCGTCGTCTCGCGTCGAACGTCTCGGCGAGTGCGCCGTTCGCGTGGTAGTCGTCGTCCTCGTACGCGACCGTCCTGACCGGGACCAGCCGGGACGCGTACCCGTTCCTGGGCCACACGCCCATCGACCGCGTCGAGCCGCCGTAGTCGTCGTATTCGGCCTGCGAACCTAAGCGTTCACACACGAGCCCGCCGACCGGACCCCGACCGTACACGTACCGTCCACGTGCGTGACGGATCGTCGTTCACCGCGTCCACGATGTACGCCGCGTCGTCTTTCGCGACCACGACCACGACGACGACGAAGACGACGCCCAAGAGGAACACGTGCTGAAGCGCCATTTTGTCGTTCGGTCTCGGCGAGCTGCTGCTGCTGCTGCTGCTGCTGCGGGAATGCCGCTCACGTCGTTTAAACGGCCGTCCGCGAGAAGCGTCCGAACGCCGATGACGTGTGAAAACAAACCGCGTAAAAACAAACCCCAACGCCCCGAAGACGTACGGACTTACGTGCGCACGCGGTCGACTGTTCGGTTTGGTTTTTTGACGGTCGAACGGACCCGCGTCGTTTTCGGATCGTTTCGCGACACTGCCGATTAGCGCGCGAGTCGTTACGAACGCGGGGCCGATATATGGAAATCGAGAGAGTGAACAAAAAAAAAAAAAAAACACACATTCTTCGATAATTGTCGAGTTTTAAATATTAGATAAAAATTATACATTCGTGTATAGGAATACAATATCATCAATACGGTTACGAAACGTTTAAAATATTATTATCAGTCGTAAGATAAATGATTTGACGTCAAGGATATCACAGTTCATCAGTAGCTCTTTATGAAGGATGCCAAATGCTTTTTGTCTTCGTCGCTCAGCCCGTTTCGTAACGTACGCCTCACTGTAAAACGCGCACATATTCAATATATATATATATATGATGTCTGTACGTCTATGCACGCACACGCGTCGTGCGTCGCGGACGATGGTTAGACGCGGGCGTTCGACTGAGGAGCGTCTTTTCTTTTTTAGAAAATCGAAATTTTAATTTCTATATTTTTTTCGTTCGTCGCGGAACGTGAAAAACATCTGCTGGAAAATTCGATAGATTCCATAAATTTCGAACGCCCGTCGTTTTCGCCGGTCGTTATAAAATACGATTGTTACGGTTCGATTATGGATGCAAGCCGACAAAACTACGAGTTAAACAAACGGCGTCAACACGAATCGTTATAAAGCGTTATTATCGCATACGACGTTTAAACGCGTTCCGTCGTATATTCAACGGCGTGCAAAAGACGTACCGCGGTAGAAATCGTTAAAAAACAAACAAAAAAAAAACACTACTCAGAAAACGACTGTACAAAAAAGTATTTAACGCGAGCGGATTTATATTAATTATAGCGAGTGGTCTGACTAGCTGAAAACATCGTCAAACGATAGAACTCGTGTGGTATGCATGGTACGAGAACGGAACACAAAACAATAACACGCAAAACAATCACACAGTGTGTCGAATTTACCGGAGCTACGACATCGAATTACGAGAATGACTGCTGCTCTGTCTTGTCATGTTGTCCCTAGTGCGAGACCTTTTGATCACTGCGCAAGTCATTAAAACACGGGCAATTATATCGTGTTCGGGGGCGTAGATTTCATATGAGTCCGAATACAACAACAATACTGTTATTGGAGAGCAGAGGACAAAAATAAAAACCCCCCCCCGATATTTAGTAATTTTACATTTGCTGAAATATTTCGACCGTAACGACGAAATCCATTCACAATTGTACCGTAGCCGAGCTATACATCGATGTCCTCTGCCCCAAATGTCTCTTGTCGATCCGTCACATGTCCGTACAATGTACTCACGTGATTTTCTGTGAGCGTCTTTAGTCCGCTTGCGTTCCCTCTGCGTCGTCCTCGTGTTCGCCCCGGGCGTGGCGGTCACCGTTTTCACCAGGCTCTCGATCAGCTCGTCGTCGTCGTGGCCGCCCACGCCGTTCGTGTTGCCTGCAACATTATCATTAGCATTCGCCCGCGTCCAGATACGAACAGCACGGCGACCAACCCAGAGAATGTCTGCACTGGTTCCTCCACGTGAACACCCGGTTGTGCGACGGGTCCTTGTCCAGCAGCTGCCTGAGTTCCGTGTCGGCGGCGTCGCGCAGGTTGTCCTCCGCGTTGTTCTTACCGACCTCCGTGATCATCTTGCCCCGCGTCTTGTTCCGTTCCCGGTGACTGGCCTTCTTATGCAGCTGCTGGATGACGCGCTCCCTGGTGGTGCGGTACTCCAGCGAGAACTCGGAGACGATGCGGCACAGCTCGTTGGGCTTGGTCAGCTGGACTTTGTGCAGCGGAATGCCCAGCCACAGGCAGAACCTGTTGAAACGGTTCATCACCCGCCGGTGCACTTTGCCGAGGACCACAATGCGTTCGGCGCAGTCCGCCAAAAACTCTGACATCCTGTCAAACAGATATCACGTGATCGAGCTGGGTTTCGTTCTGACGCCTCGCGATGTGCGACCTACTTGGATTTGATAGCGGTCGCGCCGTCGTGTTTGCTGATCGTCTTCAAATGGTCGAAGGACGCTCTGCACTCTTGTTCCACTTTCGTCAACGTCGCGGCTATTTCTCCGAAGTCCACTCTGGACGCGCGCGTAATGGCGCCAATCTGCGCGGCCGCAACGTAGGCGTTACAATAAGGCGATTTTCATTTCAAACGGGCGAATAAATATTATTTACCTCGGAGTATAAGTCCGTCGAGTCCGGGAACTTGTCCATGACGATATGACACAAATGGTGTAGGAGAGAATGCTTATGCACGGTGTCTTTGACTTCTGGTACTTTGGCCAGGTATTCTATTTGGAACCCTTTGACTTCGGCGCCGTTCAGAAATATGCCCACCGAGAGCAACGTGCCCAATATCGCCTTGAACGTGCGGTTCGTTTTCAATATTCCAATCCCTTGCATTAGGTCCATGAGCGGTTCGGCGATTTCTTTTTCCACGTTCTCGTAGTCCAATTTGAAAGACCACAATTTCAATCTGGCCGGAAGTTCGGATATCGACGCCAGTGTCAACAGGAACTGTTCGGCGCTGCCCAAGGGCAGATCGGGACACGCGGACTGTGCTTCTTGTATTTTGGTACGCTCCTCCTCGCTAGGAAGCATAGTCATGAGTTTCTGTAATTAAAAACACAAACAAACAATTCATTAGTTTCAACGGTAACAATACTGTCATTACTTCGGTTTATTTTTTCCGATTATTATCACCTCTATTCCTTCTCTGTTTATGACCGTCGGATCCATTTTCAATATGGCCGCTTTGATGGATCGCGGTGGAGGTAACTTCGTCATGCCAATATTAATTGCATTGGATCGTTTCGGATCAAGTACGATCACTTCTTTCGTTTTATTCATTTCTTGTTGTTTCTAAACATTTGAACCGTTATGAGAACTTAGAATTTTTTTTTTTTTTTTTTACTAACAACCACCACCGCCCGTTTTAAACACAAGCATAAAGAAAAAAAGCCTTACCTCCTGGAATAATGTGTACAATCCGCGTTTTTTCAGTTTGATCGCATTGAAAACAAACAAAATATTATCATTAAAAAGCGTCACAAAACATTATAAAGCATAAAATATTTAAATTATAATTTTAAAGAATCATCACGATGTCCGTCCGAAATCCCGAGTGTGTTACTATTGCTTTCGCGTTACCCGAAACCATGTTTGTGAGGCCAAATGTACAGCATTTATTTTTTCGTTAACGATTGTTTATGACAGTGAATCAAAATAATCTGCCTAGTTTTACCTTGGTAATAAAATCTTTCGCACGAGATTCAAACAGATGTTCGAGTTTGTGCGTGTCGACTTCGACAGGGCTTAGTTCTTCCCACAGCAGACGTTCGGAATTCAATTTCACTCTAGCAATAGGATCGTCTCTCACTTCCTAAATAAAATAATAAACCCGTATGTCAGACATTAGAAGAAGAAAACCCCCCAGAAAATTCGTATTTTTATGTTTCTGTTGCGGTAATAATGTACCTTCCAAAACAGTTTTACAGTCTTTTTAGTTTTTTTCGCTACGTGCTGTTGCATGGGCGGCAGCACCGGGCAAGGAGGCGGGGGAGGAGGAATCCCTCCGAGCAATGAAGAAGACGCCAACACGTCGGAATCGTCGTCGGAGTGCAGAGCGGAAAAATCTAAATCGCACAACTGAAGTGAACGATCGCACTCGCTCACTAGTCTCTCCCATTGTAAATCAGTCTCGGTTTTTCGCGACAATATGTCTATAGCCGAATCCGAGGTCGGGCTTTTCACCACTTCGTTCTTAGACTGGGATTTGGCGAGTCCTATATATATATAACAAAATCAAACGAAAAACGCAAGTTAAGTTTTAAATACGTATAAAATTTTATTACGAAATCCGTAATACCTTCCATCGCTTTTGATATTATTCCCCTCATGTCGTCTAAAGGAGGCCCGAGTTTAGTGGGCGATTCGTCCGGGCTTCGCAGACTTGTTAACTTCTGTGTCAAGTCCTTTACCGAGCTCTCTCTTTGAACTTCCGAATCTCCGTTACAGAACGATATGTTGAAATAATGGCCATTTTGACCTTCGGAACTTTCACCTGATACATGAAAATAGTCAATGTCGAAAGAATATTTTTTTTTTTTTAATCTTACCTCAATTGTCGGTTTGCAATTTATTACTACAATATTATACGAAACGCGCTAAATGTACATACCTTGATCGTCGGTACTAGACCAATCCGGTCGAGCTGTATTGTTCTTATACTGTTCCCGAAGCAAACTCCGTTGCCTTTGAGCGCGTTCTCGTCTACGCTTCAAGCCAGGGGTTACTCCAGCGTCCTCACCTGGTACAAAGCGAAACAAACAAAAACACTACACAACGACGATCACAAATATTAATTGTTTACAGTTAAGCTAAAGTAAGCAAAATGATTATAACTATTAATGTTATGGACAAATGTGTGAGTGTTTTTTTTTTATTAAAAACAATATTCGAAAACCAAAAATAAATAACAATAATAATAAACTATCTGTTAGACAAAATTAAAACGATAAACTGAATATATATATATATATATTCGTGCGTACCTGGATGAGGTAATTTATTCGGTTTCGGTAAAGGAGGATTTATATCAAGTCTTTCCATGAGTAAAGGCATCTGAACACACGGGTTACCGGCCGAGTGTCTCCTAGACTTTCTTCTGTCCACGGGATCCAACGAGGAATTCAACGATTTTCTATTTCTTAATGTTTTCCTAAGACAAAAAGAAAAAGAAAAAAACAAAGGATATACATAAATAATATTCTACCGAACTTCCTATGTAGACAATATTTCAATACTATTTCTACCTTATTGAATGATCTACTCTAATCGGAGTAGATTTGTTATCTCCATCTTCGTGTTGCAAAACGACTTCATAAATCTGAAGTTGTCTGAGAAGATCGAGTTCGGTTCCCGGCTTGGTCATGTATCTAAAAAAAAAAAAACAACAAAGTGCCAAGTATAATATTATGCTCCTCTCGACAACAATGTTAATTTAGTTTTACTTCTGTATGACTTGTTCGATTTCCTGTTCCTCGATGGCGTCCACTTGATCGTAATACGTGTCTTGATCCGGTATACCGTTCAACGTCTTATTGATCAACGTCATCGCGTACACCAACAGTTCAGTGTCGACCATATCGGGTTCTGTGAGCAGCTTCATCACGTTACTCCATAACGGAGTGCCTGTGGAAAATGACGAAAAACAAACCGTGCGCGGTTAACAGACGGAAAAACGGGCGATTGCACGTCGTACGAAGAGCCGACTGTTTACCGTTGGATTGGTGCACCGCGTGCACGGCTTGTATGAAAATCAAACAGTTGGACTCGACGTACTCGATGAACACCAGCAACAGTTTCAACGCGGTCTTGACGACCAAACGGAATCTGGACGTCAACAGCGAGTAGAGCCACTGGATGGTCGGGTTATCCTCGATGACGCCGTTCATACCGTCCACGTACAACATGACCTGGCCGAGAGCTGGACGACGACGACGACGAACAAAACGATATTGCGACGCGCGTATTATTTGGGTTGCCAAAAGATAAAACCAAACAAAATACCTCGTAATATGTAATTTTGATAATTCTGGTCGACGTCCGAACCCAGCTTGATGAGACACCGTAGCCCGTCGTTCTGGATGAACTCGTGCACCAAATCCTTGTCCTCCTATCAACACGCGTTTTAATAATATTAAAACCCAGCCCCCGAAACGTTTTCCCACGGAAAGCTTTTGTCGCGCATCCATTCACTCGCATCGACACTGTGTTGTAATACTTTGTCGTTTGATTCGTATAACGAACAAATGGCCAAAAACGTAGCGAGCCGCGGGTTTAGGCGAGATATATTTTAGAGTTGTATTATTTTCTGGAATTTGACGGTCGCAACGTTGCGATCGTCGTGAATAATTGTTTTCACTCTCGGGTACAATCGTGCTACTGAGACGAGAGAATCGGAATTTTTTCATTTCGACACTGCGCAACAGGATGAAACGCGTCCACAGCGAGCGAATCTCGCGCGTCTCGCGATTGCTCAACAATTGTTGCTTCGCAAGGGACCACGGGTACGATCCGCCGCGGGCGAACCGGGAGGAGACGGAGAATGTGATTATGGCCGCGGTCGTGCGAACCGAGTGTCCCGGCGTGTGTGCGCTCACCTGAAATATGTGCTTGAGCGCGAACAAACACCTCCGGAGCTCTTTGCCTTCGGAGTTCATCAGTTTGTCTGCAAAATAATAATAAACAACGATAATGACGGCGACGACAGATCTCGGAGAGGAATACGAAACGTCACGATTATTCGTGGACCGTCCGCAGACAGGAACAATTATCGCCGGGCGTTCGTTTACAAATCGTACCTCGACGCGCGTGCACACGTGTGTGTGCGTTTTGAAAACTCGTAGTCTTCGCGCACATCAACTCTTTACGACCGACGTTCGTTTCAGACAATATTGTATTGTAAGAACCACTCGACCGTGCGTATACGTGTTTCGTACGTATTTACGATTTACGGAGATATACTCACCGATTATAGTGTGGACTTTGACTGACAACTGCGTGCGCAGAACAATCGAGTTTCTTTTGCTGTAATAGAAAAAAAAATAAAAAATAAAAATAAAAAATAAAAAAAACGAACGAGGGGAAAAAAATGAATAATAAGACACGGTTTTTTTTTTTTATACGACAACGATTTACGCGATTGCACGACAATCATAAACTTCAGCGCGGTCTTAATTGGACGGTCGACCGTATCAAGTAACGAATACGTACGCGCTCGTAATTGTCGTATTAACGGGTACGTACGAACGTTTGTCCTACCGTTATTTCGTAGGTTATAACGGGGTGGGGTGGCGGGGGAACGGCCGAAGAGGAGATCCGCGATCGTAAACTGGCGAAAAGGAAAGAAATAAAATGTACGGCACGAGGTGAACGAGGCCAGCGCGGCAAACAATCACCGTGGGATACGGAATTGTGTTGTTGTTGGTTTTTTTTTTCTTTTCGTACGACCCGAAATCGTGACTAAAATAAAAAATAAGAATAAAAAAAAAAAAAACCCGATCCGACTTTTAGATATAAACGTTCGTCGAGTTTTCCTCTTGGGCAACCGTCGCGCGACCCCGTGTCGAAGAGGCGGTAACGCGCGTAACAGCCATCGTTTGTTTAATATTTGACTTTGTTGTTCAGCCGAGTATCGACCGCGATCTGTGCCCCCCCCCCCGAAATATATAACGGCGTTTCGTTTCTTTGTCGTTTATTTCAAGCTGGTCCTCCGTTCGTTTAAATTTCGATAAGACACGGTGACACGGCGACTGGAAAATAACAGTAAAATCGGTTCACAGTCCATTAAATATGGAAACGTCGGGCTGAACACTAATAAAAAAACAAAAAAATTAAAAACATTAATTGTTCGACGGAATCAGGCAGACGTACGTTTGGTCGGCGTTTCGTTAAATGGCCGTTCGTCTGCTCGTACCGTGAAGCTATGCGCCGCTCTCCACACATTTTAAATATCGTACGCCAGACAAGAAATACAAACGAGAACGTATTTCGAACGACTCGTGAAATTATTTGAGTATCATGAAAACGGAAAAATTTACATTACGAGAAAATCGTCGTTCGAGACATCGTGTTAAATCGCCTACGGTCGAAAGTCGATGCGTGTTGTCACGCGAGCATCGGGAACAATAACAATCGTATCATAACGCGTTATGTTTTTGCCGAAAACCGAAATCGATCAAATATTTTCGAACAACAATCATAATTATGACTGTGACCGTACACGACGAACGATGAAAATAATAATAATGAAATATCCTTTGTACCTATTCGATGTTTTATATGGAGTTTCTCACAATAGTTATTTTTCTTTTTTTTCGGTCAGTAATTCCGTGTTATGTTTTAACGTGTGTACGTGTACGGTGTTTCCAAATAATGTACATTTAATTGAGTCAACACCGTGAGTCTGCCGTGAACGGTTTTCCAGAGTACATAATGCACGTCGACGGAATATTTTTGGTTTTATTAGTTTTTATGCGCTATCACGCCTACGCGTTAATTAACGGTTTCACGTCTATGGTGTCTATATATTCGTTTTTAAACGAGGCGACGAAGAGGACGTTTAATTGAATACACAAACGATAGCATACGGCAAACGAGTTTATTAAAATATTATTATCGTTGGGAGCTTATTCAGATTTAATTTCAATACATAGTGCACCACGTCCAAACCACCTGACTTGAAAAAACGAGGTTTCTAAAATACTAAAAAAAAAAAATGTTTAAAAAAGATGTATACTTATAATGGTAACCTATATCGTACATATTTTAAATTGCTTTTGCGTGTTTACGTTTTATTATTACTGCTATTAAGGTAAAGTGATTTCGAGAAAGATCCTAAAAAAATATCAAGAATAATCTTTACGACTTAAAAAAAAAAAACTGGCTATTTCTAAAAAAAAAAAATAAAGCTATTGAAACATAAGAAGCGCGAATTAGTATGGAACGGTCGATTACGACGATTAAATCCATTTACGATGTTGTGTTCAAGCTCTAGACTTCCGCTCGGACGTAGAAAATCACCGTTCGTCATAATACAATACACAGACATCGAAAATACCAATCCAATCGAATTCACACATATTGTTATAGCGTCGATTTGATACGGAAACCCGTCGTTTTGAACGATATTAAATTTATAATAAATGTTTTAAATATTATTTTAGGATTTGTTTCATATAATAAACACGCTTCGACTGATTGTATCGCGTTACGATTATGTCGACTCGAACGATTTGATCGGAACAATAGGACACCACGAACGTATCATTAAAGAATTCGCGTTTTTTCGTATTATTATTATTATTATTATGTTTCGGATTTCAAATAAAAATAACAGACATTACACGCGTATTTGCAGTCGGAGTGCAAATAACCGTCACGATCGACCGAACCGCGCGCGTGGACCACCTGCGATCGTCTCGATCCGTCCGATATGGGTCACGTCATATCGTACGTGCGCGCCTACGCCGTGAGTCCGCGCGCGTATCGTTTTCACTGCGTTTCACTGAACAAAAATGACTCACTCGTTTTGAAATCCCTCGAAGTCTTCCGGCTGTTCGGCTACGGACGCCTCCATGTCCAGGTAAGAGCCGAAATCGCCGTCCTTGTACAGCTGCAGGGCGGCGTCGTCCAGCTACGGAAACAAACGGTCAAAACACGTGCACGTGGTACGTCCGCGGCGCGCACGTGTCGCGAGCACAATGGCCCGGGAGAAACCCCCGAGAAGAAGACGGACGAGATGGAACGGCGGAGTAAAAACCGAACGACGGGGTCGCGGGGGGACGTGACGCGCGACGTAATATCGTGTGAGACTTAGCGGTGGTGGGTGGGTGGGCGGTGTGGGTGTGTGGGCGCCGGTGGGGGAACACAGGATTCTGTGCGGTTAACGAGGCCGGGCGAACCGACCACGATTCGCGCGACACGGTGATTGTCGACGGGCCAAAAGGTCCGTGAACCTGGACCGGCCGACTAATCTGGATCGCGGCGTGTCGTTCGTCTCCCGGTTCTCGGGGCGCCTTTTTTTTTTTTTTCGTTCTTTCTCTCGTTGTCGTTTCGTGCTCCTCGTCCGTTCGCGGCCGTGGGAACCGCCCGACCGTGAAATCTTACGCGACGTCGTTTCCCGTGTCGTTTCCGTCGTCGTCGCCGGCTGTCGTCGCCGTCCGACGGCCGACGGACCGTGACCGCCATCGCCGGGGCAGCCGACCGGATTTCGCGGCGAACCGTTCCCAAACAACAACGACGTGACGGACGTTTCGTCGCGTCCGTCCGTTCGCGTGCGGTCTTTTTTGGAAACGATCGATCCGCGTACACGTGAATGTCGTTACGTCGAAAATCCGATCGGCCGGTTTTTGCCACGCGGTCGCGTTTCAACCGTTCGCGCTGTTCGGCGGCGGTGTATGTTATGTTCACCGTTGCTCGAAACCGGCGAGCTTTTAGAGAAACGGAGTCTTACAAGTCGACAATCCTCGCGCGTCGTAATTGAAAAACTAAATACTACGCGTACGAACAAAACGGCCTTGTCCGGCAAACGATGGAGTAACGTGGGCCCAGCTCGCAGGCCCGGCAGGTTTGGCGGGACCGTGGCTTAAAACGGTTCTCAGTTCCGGACATCGCTGAGGTGTTTCCGTCGGGTAGTATCCTCTGCCGTTTCGACGCCGCGAACTCCGGTAACGCTTTTCCGTTATATTCTCTCGTACGGTTGTTGAACGTCCCGGAACGGCGAACGGACGACACTCGCGTTTCAGGAATAATCGGAACGCACAATATATTCGCAAAATCGTCTCGCGGTTGTTACGCGCCGTTTGACGAGACGAAATCGTTGTTGTTGTCAGCTTATGATATCGTCTCGGGAAATCGTAGGTTAGGTCAAGACGATCAACGAATCAATAACGCTACGTCGGTCTTGCGCCGTCTTAACGTCCGATCGGCCAAATCGTCTTGTGAGAGTCTGTTGTTCATGGAAATCGCGTCGATCCCGTCTCGGACTCGCGGAAAGGCCCGCGGATATGCACCCAAGAGACTGTACGAGAACTCGTACAATCGATTCAGAGTTAACACATAATTATAGTCGTGTCCGGACAACGGGCGTAGAGATAAAATATAAAAAATGAAATTTAGTCTAGAAAACACACAACGAGCTATTAGTTTCGATAAATTTACAACGACTCGATTTGGCACGAACGAATGGAGTAAGTAGTATTCGTCGAACTGTCGTGCGAATAATAATTAACTATTATATATCAAACTTGAATTTCAGTCACCGACTAATATAACTTTATCGGCGATTAAGGATTTCAATGTTGTAAGCACGTACAGTACTTAAGTATATGTTAGCGCTAAAATCACGTTCGATCTATCATTTCTATACAGACACGGTGGTGGTTTGCGCGGTTTGCCGTTAGTTGATCGCGAGTAGCACACGAGCTCCGTCGTCCGCACAAACACACACATTTTTAAAATGTAATAAAATAATATCTGAAAATCACCGTGTCGTCTACTGTGTGCTGCAGGTAGCAGCGTGTCATTACACTTACGCCACGTGTGTCATTAAAAAACAATTTGTACTCTGGGTGTATTACTCCTCTAATGCGTTTAACTACACCGAAAAACGCGGAGTGACGTAATGAAGAAAGAAAAAAATTGTTTCGCCGAATTATTGTGCGCGGCAACAGAGTTATTATTATCGCAGAGTGCGCGCACGCGGCGCCGCGCAATACAATCCTTTCGAAACGCCGCCAGAGAACACGGACCACAACCGATTATGTCGACCGGCCGACTGCGCTTCGTCGATCCGTAAAACAGTACAAAGAGATGTCTGAATAAAATAAAAAACAAGCGCGCGGGTCACAGAGCTATCAAAACCCGTCAACCCCGTAAAGGACGCGAATCGTTACCGTCGTTGTCGTCAGAGAGTCTGAACTCGACTGTGCACCGTAAAGACAAGAAACGCTGTTATTGACAGCCTGCGCACGTACGACACGTGTAATTCGAAAGGACCGGGATAACGTAAGAAAACGAATCGCGTCATATCGTAATCGTGCGTGACCTTACCGGCGAACGCCAGCGAACATTTTATCAGTGACCTGCCGAAAACGTATAAGGACTTTAACGCGTCGTCGTTTAAAATATGTCTCAAATAGAAAAATGCCACTTGTGTTCCGGGCGAAATGAGAACGGTAAACGCACCCTACGCGCTTTGTACCGTCGTACGGTAACGGACAGCCGTGGGCTTTGGCGAAAAAGCGAATTCGAGCGGCTTTTCTCGTTCGAGTGACCTAACGTTTAAAAACAGTGACCGACCTAATTCAAAGTCAACAATCGAAACAAACGAGCAGTCCGCGCGATATCATATTGTCCGCGCTGTAACGCCCACTACACGCGTACAAGTATATATATATATATTTTTTATACGTACAAGCACTCTCGTGTTTGCGACTTTCTACGCGATTCTTGTACGAGTGTATGAACAAAGTGCTATTATTATTTCTCGGCGTTGCCGCGGAGTAAACATTACGTTTTAAAACAAAAACGTTATATGACCGCGCGATCGTTCTCAATAGATATTATCACGATCGTTTTATCCGCACGCAAACACACGTATATGGCGCACGACGACGACGACGACGACGACGAACAAGCGCGCTCGTCCGAGTCGGAGAGACTTCAACGAACGGACATACAAATGTACCGTACGGACGACTTCACGCCAAACCGCGTGTATAACGAAATGTATCTGGAGTAGAAGTCGTAAGTCGTCGCCGTGTCAAATGGACGACGGAATATGTGTAGATATAGGCAACGTTTCGACAAAAATCGCCCGTCTTGTGATGGATAGAATTTTAGAAGAAAAACCAATAACGTTCTCAGACGACATACGTACATACCAATCGGTCGTCCGATTTCAAGACCTGTGACTGTCGTGGTGTCTTGAAACTTAAAACCGCCCCGGCCGTCCCGTAGGACTTTTTACCGTCGTGTATTTCTGGATATATAAAAGCACGAGCGTACCGCGTAATCACGTGCGCAGAGAGTTCAAACGTATTCGACTGACGTCGTCAGATAAGAACAGAAAGCGATGTTGACGTTGTTACGAATGCACGCGATTAATCGTTTGGACGCGAGGAACGAAACGAATAAATGAAACGGCGACGGTTACCGGAAATCCACGCGCGTTTCTCGCCAACCAAAACGGTCCGGACGTCCCGAAGCGCATACGGTTAGTAGGAGTTCGAAGCAAACAAAAGCCCGAAACGAATGTGGTCGAACGCGCGCGCACGGTATTTTTTTTCGTCTCACTCGGATAACAATAGTACGGACGCGGACCCGTCGCCCGTAATCGCGCGAACACTGTTATACTGTAACGACGCACGGTCGGCGTTCGCCTTGGACGCGCCAGAGGGGGTTTTGCGTTATTTTTTTCGCGCGCCGAGATTCGAAACACGTAAAAAATACGAGACGGCCGTTTCACACACACACACAAAGAGACTCGTCCGTCGTGTTGTGTTCCCCGTACGAACTAATATTGTAAAGAAGAACGACGCGATCGAAATTTTCGGTATCGCGTAGGTTAGGTTAGGTTAAATCGCACGCCGGCGGTTTTTTTGAACGAAGCGAGTTCTGGGGCAGTGCGACCGGTGTCGCAATAAACGCGTTCGCGTTCGTGTCGATTTCGTTTCACGTCTACGGTTTCACGCGACGTCGTCGTCGAGACACCGGGCCGTCAAGCCGGACACCGCGCGAAGGGGAAACGACGCGACGTGTTCCAACAGGACTTGTTGAGCGTGTCTCCGCGCGGCTCGGCCTTCTCCGCGGATTAAGCATGGCTAGGGAAAAACAAAGAATCCACGGCAGAATACGTTCGAACGGTAAAAATCTTTACGGGGGGGGAAATGTTCTATAT
Source organism: Schlechtendalia chinensis (assembly GCA_019022885.1). Taxonomy (NCBI): domain Eukaryota; kingdom Metazoa; phylum Arthropoda; class Insecta; order Hemiptera; family Aphididae; genus Schlechtendalia; species Schlechtendalia chinensis. Next base: position 2,193,204 of record CM032351.1, on the reverse strand, counting down.
CAATATCAGTCGTCGACGAACACGTTGTTTGGATTCAGTGCGATCGGAGTACATCGAAGAGAAGAAAGCATACGTATTCCCAGTGTAAACCGTATGTGCTTTTTTGCAACGACGGTGATACGCGTCACGTTTGATTACGAAAACGCCGTCGGGCGTATTATCGTGGAGTCCGAACGTGTGCTTTTCCAATCGCGAGAAAACAACAGACGCGGACCGTACAAACACTGGCTCGGCCTTAAACGAACGTTAAACAAAACAAAACGAGAAACGGAATAGAAACGTCGTACGGATTGCGCAATCAGACTAAAGCCGATTAAAAACCACGATAAGTAAAACGCAAAAAAAACACACACGCACAAAAACGTTTAAGATTCCATTATATGTTGCGCGTACGACGACGGTGTCCATCAAACGGATTTTTTTCTTCGCCGGCTATTCGTGGTCGAACGGAACGACGTAAACAGAATTATCGTACGTTAATGACCAACTATAACATTAAAAAAAAAAAAAAAAAAAAGGCAAAGAGACGAAGAAGAAGTAAACGAAAAACGTTAACGTCGTAAACGTACGCGACCAGATCGAAAAAAATTGGTTTAAATCACGGTTTAAACGTCCGTAGACAACGAGTTTTAAGTGCCGGATCGTAACGGTACGGGGATTATTATTTTTTCGCGTTTGAACAGGAAATACGTGTTCGCGTGAACCATTATCGTTATTGCCGGGGTTATCGATAGTACGAAGCATATAACACGGATAACACGTCGGAACGCCCTCGTGTCGTTCGGACGCGTCGAAAACGGACTTCGCGATGCGATTTCAGTTTCCCGCGATCCAATGTCGAACATGATACGCGGGCGCTGCACGCCCGTCGCCGTCACGCGTTCGTTTCGTTTCGTTTTTTTTTGTAACGCGATATTCTCGACGCGGACGACGAGGTGGTTATCGTGCGGTTATCACGGACGTTCGGTCCGGACAAACGCATACGCATTGCGAAACGGCTGGAATCACCGCGTCGTCGTGTTCGAAAGACCGTCGGGCGGGCTCGCGGGCAACCGGGACGGATAGTCAGAAACGACCGAGCGTATTGTGCGCTGCTCGCGCACGCCCCGCCGACTGGATTGTCGGCCGGGCGAGGCAACGAGAGTAAGAAAACAAAAAACAAAGAGAAAAAACCAGAAAAAAAGAAGAAGACGTACACAAACAAACCGGTTGTGCTGCGGCGCGACGCGATATCGGGCGACTGCGCGACGTTTATCTCGTCGCGATATCATTATTATTATTATCATTATTATCATTATTCTAAACCGTCGTTATATTATTTCCTCGTGTTGCCGACTACTGGAAACCGTAACTGAGATCTCCCGTCCGTCCCTCCAGACAGACGAACCGAAACCCCCACCAAATCGATTGTTTTCTGCGTCTTTCGTCTCGTTCCGTTCGGTCCTCGGGACGCGAGAGGTGTTTCTCGAACGACTTACGGTCAACCCGTGGGAGAGACCTGTTTTCACGGACCGAACGCGCGCCAGTGTGTTTCGAAGAAAATATTTTCACGTCGGACGGGGCGTTTGTTGATCGCGGGGTTGACCGACTGTTTCGTGCGCGAGCGTTTCGTTTCACGAACTGTCGATCGCACGCAATGTCGAAGTGTGTGAATGGAACAAAAAAAAAAAACGGAGAAAAAAAAACAAAACGTCTTGACGGCCGACGGATAAATAATGGTAAACAAGGATTACCGTAACCAACCTAACCGGTAAAACGCGCTTATGACGTATTGTGCACGCGCGCTCTTCAAAGGTTTCTCGGCCGTAAGGCTTCGCCCGTACCGTGATCGCCGTCGTAAAAACGCGGTAGAGTCTTCGATCGCGTCGGAAACCGCCGAACGCACCCGACGCCCAATAAACCGGCCGCGATCGACGCGTCTTTCCCCTTAAATATAACGGTACGGGGGGACACGTGAGTTCGTACGTTGCGTGTTTATTCTCGTCTGTGCCCGTCGGTCGGATTTCATCGGAGTCTGCCGCGGTCATGAGTACGAGCACCGGACGTATTTATCGGCAGCGCGGTACGATTCTTCGTGCTGCACAACAACTCGAACAATGAAAAAGCGATCAGATTTTACGTGTAATTTTTCCAACGCGCCTCGTATTTTTCGTTACGACGTCGTGTTCCCTTGGCTGTTCGAAGTCATCGAAAACGAATGCAGTGTCTCGGCGCGGGTTAGGCTAGGACGTCGTTTCGCGCGAAACGCTTTCTAACCGGGTCGGCCCCTGAACCGCGCGGTGACTACGTCGCCTACGCGCGGTGTCCGTTTGCGCGTCTAAAAATAATCGGTCAGCAGTAGTGAGTAACACCTTGGAGTCGTCCCGTCACGGCTCGCGCGAAACCCGATCGACCGGGGAAAAAAAAGGCGTTTTACCTTTTTTATCGTGAGCCTCGTTCGAAGCCGCGCACGTGCGTTCGGCTTTCGGTCCTACGTGCCTTACACGCCGTCACGCTTACGGCCGTCCCGGACGCGGAAACAATACCGAACAATGGCAAATTTTTTTCTGTTCTTCTCCTAGAAACCGGCGATTCGCCACGACGCTTCCAGGTCGTCGTCGCGTTCGCCTTCGCGGCCTTCCTCGGAAAACCCGGCGCGCACAAGTCTTTCGAGAACTACATCGTCTACGTCGCGCGATTCGCAAACGCGTAAAAGGTGCGAACGACGAGACCCGCGCGGAAAAATCGAAAAACACGTCCGATTCGTCGCGATAAATTCGTTTTCCGTCATCGTCCAGTACGTTTTTGTACGTTGTTTATGGGACAGCCCTCGTATATATATATATATATTACACGTCCAAGCGGTTTAACGAACGTACCGTCAATATATAATAACATAATTAAGTTCAATAAGCGATCGCGAAAAAAAAAACCCCCTATATATATATATATATATATACCGTACGTGATAAATAATGGAAGAAAGAAAAAAGCGCGTGAAGACGGAAACCAGTTTTTTATTAACTCGCGCAAATGACCAAACGCGGTCTCGGCTGACACATTCTTTCGTTCGCCGCACTCACGAGATGCAAATTGTTTATGTCTTTTTTACTCCGAAACATACACTCAAAACACGTATCGCGTGTATCGAACAATACGGAATATTCGAAGTGAACGTGATTTATTAATTTTTTTTTTTGTTTTGTTTTATTCATTTAATTTCAATATCATCTCGCGACGATCAAACGCTGTTTATAACGACGTTAGTTGTATAATAGCAAATCGCGAAATCATAATAATAATAAAAAAAACCCCCCACGAAAGTCTACGGCAACGCGAAAATATATTTCATGAAACCGATTCGTCGTATTGTCTTCCAACAACAATGCGTATCGCGGCAATGAGCCGTTTCGCATTCGACGACGACTAATAGATTACGATCATCGATTAATATTTGACTTCAACGATCTTCCGAACCCAAATCGAATCGACGGCAATAACAAATCCGAAGGTAATATTGACGGACACTACACGTGAAACCATACGTCAAAAGAATTAATAACCAACCAACTCATTCTTCCAGAACCCGCCAAGGGGGACTTCGTTCACGCGTGCTACCATTGTCCTAGATCGTCTATATACAAGGCCTTCTTTTTCTCTTATTTGCATATAAGTAATTTCAACAACACTCCATATGATTTATGAAACTCATCTTGTCCCGCAATCATAACCAAACCAATCCATTTATTCTCGTCATCGGGTTTCTCTGTATATATATTAAAAGGAAAAGGTATTTATTTGTTATTTTATTTTTCTCCTCTTTCTTCCATTTGTATTAATAGTATATTTCTTTTATCTTGTTACTTATTAATTATCCTCTTTTTGCATGGTATAACTTCATTCCGTGTATAACGTATAATGACTAATCCGTAATCCTATCATATTATTTTAAATATCCTAACCCGACCTTAAGCTACAATGTATATATATATATATACTTAGCTTTTTTTTAAATAATAATAATAATAATCACCCCCAATGAACGCGTTCGACTTGCCACACCGAGGAAAAGCTGTCCACGATTGTCCAGTGGACAACTCTGCAGCGGAACCCGCTCGTGGAGTAAAACGACCCGGCGAAACGCGTAGTCGTAAACGTGTTCGAACGTACGTGTGCTTTTGTGATAACGATTGACCGAAACGCGCGACCATTCCAAACGACGACAAATAAAACTCGATTCTCGCACGCTGACGTCGTGTGACGGACCCCGTGACTTGTTCTCTGAACACCCTTTGGGACGGACGACGCGCCGTTTTACGTTTGTCGGCACGTGAGACGCCGACGGCAACGGGGTTTAATGCCGACGAACTAAACGAATCGAGAGACGTCGGAACGACAGACGGACACATTCGTGTGTCGCGTACAAAAGCGTGTATGGAGCACGTGCGTCGTGTGCGTACAATGTACGCCGGAAATATGTTTTTGTGCATTATGTCTGACGAATATTAAAGCGTCTGAACCATTTCAAAACGTACCTTTTTTAGTCTTTGCCCGCGTGAATACGAACTCTTCTCTCGGACCGAGACTAAACAAAAAAAGACCACGTTATTTGTCAGACCGCCGCGTGACGGTATAACCCCCCACCACCACCCAAACTCCCCGTGCGTTTACATTGTGTTCGAACGAAATCATATCGAACGTTTTCCCCGACAAACAGTTGTAAGTTCGTTGTCTCCACGCGCGTAGAATATATTCGAACGATTGCTGGACTTGCGCAAACACACGAAATAACAAATAATTTAAAAATCCGCTCGTTTGTAATTCACGCGCATCGGATTCAAAATGTCAACGCGTCATTACAACTGGCTGCTTTAACTGTATAAATATATATATATATGTGCGCGTAGACAGATACGACCAGACACGTGTACAGGTACGAAAATCTCATTAAAAAGTTAAACGTGACAGATTCGAATTCCAAAAGGGGTTTTTTTTGTTTTTTTCATTAAACGTATACGTACATATTAATAACGTATGGACAATAACGATAATGATATACGACGACCGCGCGAAGATTTCACTCGCATTATTATTATTACGATGATTATTTTATTTTCATTCGGTCGGCCCGTAACACACGGCCATATGGCGGGCATGCCGCAACGCGTCCGACGGTCGTTAAATCGTTCACCGGCGCGGCGACGTGCCGCCGCAACAACAACGTATCCCCCGCGTCGTCCGTGTTTTTACGTCTCGTTCCGTTTATTGTTTTCGTTTTCGTCCGCGTCCGCCAGCCGTGACCTCTGCCGCCAATGCAGACGAAGACGACGACGACGACTACGACGTAGACCCGGGGGGGAGAAAAATACTGTCGCCTGACGGCCTCGGACGACTACCAAGGGTCGGTCTTACGACAATGGTTTACACCTGGTTCGGAGCGTCGCATCCGGTATCGAAAAGTGCGTGTTGCGAAGTTTACTCGATCCCCCACACCGGTTTCGGCGAGTTGAACCGAGTTCGGAGACGACCTGCGATTTGATTTGATGGTTAACGTCGATAACGGACGCTCGTGTTATGGTCAACGATATGCTGGAGTTCTCGTATAAAAACTCTATGAGCGGTTGATCCGGTTGAAATAAAAACGAATTCGACGAAATCGTTATTCGACGTGTTCGCTGTTATCGCGGATATTTTGTTTGAACCGCGGTTCTAACTCTGCGATTAGACGATAAAAGTTAAACCGGGTCCGGCCGAACTCGCGTCCACGGACGACAAAACCGTACGGGAAGGAACAATTAGTTCCCGCAGCACAGACGCTTAAATATTTCGAGTGACGTTTTTTTTTCGTTTTCGAACAGAGCGCACAAACACTACGGGCACGTGACCGACAGACGCGCTTTGAACGCCGCGCGGACACGCGAAGACGGGAACTCGGAAACGCGGTCGTGTCCAGCGGATCGGGATACGGAAGATCTAGACGGCGATCGGATGAAGAACAGACGCGGACGACCGTGAAGCGCGCGGACCCGAAAAGCGTACGGGGTCCATGGAAGATCACGCGGCGTTAACAGTGTGATAGCAGCTCCGTGGAGACCGGTCGTTTTTTTCGGCCAACGGAAAAAAAGAATAGATAAATAAAAACACGAGACAATACGAGAAGCCCTGCGCCCGTGGGAGTCGGTCGCCTCTCCGAATTCGTCGACCGTTTATTATCATTTTACACAATACGATAACAAAAACGATATTGTATTGTGTGCGATTGCGTCCGTGAGCCAAAGGAAACGCGCGTGTTTTTCGCCCCGTTATGGTAAACCGTCGACGACGATATTACGATTGTACAGCAGCCAGCGGCGAGGGTCGCGGAGATCCTCCGACAACTATCCGGTTCGTCGCACGTGCGCGTCGTACGAAACCGTATTGTACGACGCGTTTATTATTGTGTCTCAGTTACGAGAATAGGTTATTTTATTTTCACACACAGTCCGTCGCGATCAGCTCTCACAATACGTTTTGGGATTTTTATCTCGTTTCTACTCTTTTTCGAATTTCTACTTTTTATTTATTTATTTTTTTTTGTGGGGTGGGACGTGTATACAGATTCGAATGTAAAACGCGAACCATAGAAACGAAAAATATACTGCTCCGACCTAATTGAAGATCACGTTTTTTAATAACGACGATAATAACGATACGGTTTACACGCGTGTACGTGTGTGTGTGTGCGCCTATAGCCCCCTAACACTGTGCGTACACAGGCGTTGTTGAACGTATACACCTTGTGCCACGCGGAGGAGTTACGGGAAAGTGTTAACCTTGTGAACGGGTTTATCCTAATCTGTCGAGCATTGTAGTGGCGTACTACGTGCAATAAACATTTTAATCATTCGGAGTGCGGCCACGTCCCGGTGCGGTGTATAATATCGGAACGCTCGTCGTGGCCCACCGGACGAAAACGAATTTCGTCTAACGCGCACCCGAGGAAAACGTGGAATTCGACGAAGTTCAACGTTTCCGGACGAGAGCGACGGTTTCTAACAATTGACCTTTGAATGCGCGGTAAATTATCTACAGAATCGATTCGGTAACATCCTAGTATCGACCGGTACAACATGCAAAAAGAAGAGAGAAAAAAGTGGATTTCCATAAATCTTTTTTTTTTATTACAATATTATAACGCGCGCACGTCGTATATTACACGTGTATACGTTGTTGGGTTTTTTTTTTAGTCGTATAGTAATACGAGTTTTTTGATATTCGGAGAACGTGCAATTAAATGTTTGAGATCTACACGTTATATACTAGTAAATAACATTTTCTTAAAAGTTCGAAAGTAACACGTTGGTCATTGTATTTCTCTGGCAAATGTAAACGTTTGTAATTGTTTTCGTTATTGCAGTATGATGTTGGTACACCTCCTACGGCGGACACGTCACACGCGTCTCGTGTACAGAGTAAACAATATGCACTACTGTGGAAAATAATCGCGTCCGAAGTATTCGGGACGATCGACAAAACGCACACATTTTAAGCCTACGAAATTCAATTTCCAACGGGTTTCATTAATATTATTGTTATTTGATTCCGTCAATCCGCGTGCACGAAATGTCGTCTACGTTTCAATCGTCGAATAATCGTTTCGGTTCTAAACGGTAGACATGCGATGTTTACGTGACGATCGGTCGTTCAAAAAGCAAACCGAACGTCCGTCACTCCGGACTTGCCGTGCGGAATGATACGCACGCGTGCGCTTAGCCGAAAAACTCGTGATTTTTCTGAAAACCGAATAAACAAAACGAAAAAGCAAACGAGACCACGCGTCGGTGTAAAAACGGTATCAGCACCAAGTCCACGCGATAACGAAAACGGACACCGTTGTGCACAGGCTGAGGAATCGGGTGCAATGCGTTCGTATTGTTCGGTGTCCGGTTATATTTACGCACGTCGTCGTACATAACGTCGAGAACGAGCGAAATACAATAGCGTCGTTAAGACGAAAATTCTCCGGGCCAAATTGTGTAAGCGCAACGTGCAAATCGTACCGGACGATTGAACGGAGGTACTCAATCGAACGCCGCTGGCAGCATCGAATCCGTTTACGTTATTCGTTACGGTCGGAAAATGTTTCGCCTCGGCGACGTGCGGCCAACAGTCGACAGTATGATATTTATACTTTCGATCCGGATAAATTAGTCGCCGGAAAAACAAAACCGGTATGATAATATCGAGTACGTCGCATACACGCGGGAAAGTATCACGTCGTTTTTCATTCAAAAGCCAAAAAAACAACAAACAATGAGTTTATTCCAAAATATTGCACATGCCCATGTGATAATGAGAATAATAATCTGATAACGTGATCGTTATTGTAGACGTGATACACTAGTACGAAGTAAAAACGAGCGAACGACTAGTCCGATACGAAATATGTATTTATTGAGTCGACGTGATTTTCATGATAATAATGAGTCAGTACGTTGTTTTTTTTTTTTGCGTTTTTTGTTTTTGGCACGGACGCTCCGTTATCTAACTGCGAGTATTATTATCATTCCTATATATATATTGTTAAGAAGCCAACATTTTTTTGTGCGTAATAATAACGATATGGGTTAAAAATTGGTAAATTTAGACAAATTGTACCGTTACAGCGAGTTTTCCGAGTAAACTGTTCGCGACTACTTTGTACATAACATAATGCGTTTGGATACTCCAAAAAATATATTCACACGATCGCGAATATGAAATAATATATACACACACACACAAAAAACAAACAAAAACGATATACGGCGGTACACAAGGAATTTATATATAAATAAATTCCTTTGACCGAAATCGCCGAAACGGAATTTACCAATTGTATATGCAAATCGCGTGCAGATAACCGATTTACTTGTCGAGTTAATATAATTAATTATATATATATATATATATATATACTGCTGTTTTTCGAAATGAAATATATCACCAATTAACCGATAACATACAGTTCTAGCGGTTCCAAAGAAAAAGTTAAATATATTTTTATAAATGTCGTTCACGTTTAAAATTTCGACGACAATAAAATTGTATTTACTCGACAAGTTCCCGTACTAAAGAAAATTAATCCTCTCGCACGTTTTACTCACTAACCTAACCTAACCCAACGCTTTGATGGATTATTACTATTATTACAATTGTTATTATTATTGTTATTTTTTTCAATCCCGTTTAAACAATATCATATTTTAACCAACCGCGCGCGTGTATCGAAATAATGGATGAAATCGTTTCTCATTCTCTTTGTTATCGTCAAGCAAACCGCGTTAATATAATGTTGCGCGTGTTTACGTGTTTACACGTTTTCATTTGATATATCTAATACTAATCAACAGTAATCGACCTGTATAAAAACATTGACAAAAACATCAACGACGTGTAAGGCGTCTAACAATAATGTCCCCGGCCGTGTACGACGGACAAGGAGAACACGATAACGACATACGGTCCGATAAACAATGCAAACTATAAAACGATTCGAAGTCTACCGATATGTCTTCTTGGTGTTGTGCACGAAAGTGACGAAATGGCGGAAAAAAAGGTGGAATTTTTAATTTTAACATACGTTTGTCGAAAACATAATATACATTGCGCCCGACCGGGGCGCGCAGACCGAAAACAGATTCGTAACGTACGAAAATGGGCGCGAGTGTGTGTGGCCGTTAAATCGAATGTGAGAAAATTCGTAAAATTTACATTTGTTTACTTTGCACGTACAAGCGCCACGGAACGGATCGGAGAGACTAATTGACATTTTACTACTATTTGCTGCTATGGGGTTGTACGCGTTTAAGCCAAAAGCGTGCGACGATATAATGTTTTATCGAAACGAACAAAGCGGTTTATAAGTATATTTTTTTTTTTTTTTTGGTCCACCGGCAGTCGTCGCCGCTCGCACTCATACACGATAACGATGATGTTTGAAACGTTAACCGAAAGTGATGGTATTTCGACCGTCGAAAAGGACAAAGCAAAAACCGACGCGCAAGCCTGCGCTCGGGATAAAGTTAACAGGCGGTCGTCATGCCTTCTAAAGGTTCGCCCAGCCGTTGTCGAAACCGGGAACCGGGTCCGGGGGTTCCCGAACGGTCTCGACGGCGTCGCACGTTGGCCCGTTCGCACGAAACGTCGCGCGGTCGAGGGGTCGGATGGCGCGCGCCGGCGGAAACAAGAGAAAAAATAATAACAAAACGTAATTACGACGTGTCCGCTCTAACCTGGCCGCCGCGATCGCGTTTGTTTTTGTTTTCTCGCGCAATTTACGCGCACGCGTCGCGGCCGTCTCGCCGGGGCGCGGGAATCGTTCGGCGCGCGCGCGCGCGCGGTCCCGATAAGGCGAGAGTAAACACGACGTGCGTTTTCGCGAGAAACTCACCCGGTGCGGCGCCCCGAGGGCCCTGTGCACGCCGGCTATCTGGTTGATCAGCGGCGACGCGAGGCTGAACGAATGGACCGGCGGCGACCGCTGTGGCTCCGGCACGTTGGCCGAGTACTCGAACGGGTCCGTGTCGTCCACGTACTGTACACGGCACGTGAGCGACATGTTTCGGCGCGGACGGTGGACGCGACGGTGGACGCGACGGACGCGCTCGGACGTACGCGACGCACTGACGGCCGTCGCGCGCCGGGCCGCGGGTCGCGGGGCGCGGCGGCCCGCGGCTTTCCCCTACCGCGGCGCGCGACCGAAACGCCGCCGTCTGTCGCCGCGACGACCCCGGGGCAGATCGGTTAGGTTAGCGACTGTTATTCTTGTTTGTCGTTCGGATCGTTCATCCGCACGGTTAGGTCGGGGCGGGACGTTTCGGTCAACACTGTAAACCTTTTTTCGGACGGCCCATGAAAAAACGTTCGTGCGCCCAACCGCGCGTCCGGTCCGTACGGGTTCGTTCCGAGCGGATCCAAGGGGTGGGGGGGCCAAGGGGCGATCCCCCCCCCCGTAGACTCTTGTTAAATTGTTTTTATAATTCTAACTCTTATCTATGATACTATAGAAAGACAATTTAAAATGAAATTTTTCGGTGTATCGCAAACGATTTCCAATAAAACGTTTTGGAAAATATTTTATTTTATTCGATGCGACGAAATGAGGATTAAAGTTGTTTTGATTAAGACGGGCCCCCCCCTCCCCGTAAATAAGTTCTGGATCCGTGACCAAACAACGTGAACGCCGACGCAACGCGTCCCGAAAACACGTTCCGACCGCGTAGAAAACCGTAAACACCGTAAAATAGCCCCCAATCGCGTTTGAACGAACGTCGGCCGGGCGGATTGTTTTGGAAAATATGTTTCGTCCGTTCGAGACAATTACGTCCAAGGTATCGACGTCATGGCAATTACTCGTGCGTGCGCGCGCGTGTTTTCTCTCCGTCGTAACGCAAGTGTAACACACGCGTTCGTGTTTTTTAACCGAAGTCAACCCTCGGTGGTGGTCTCGCGCGAAGAGTCGAACGTGTTATTACGGATAACCATTATCATCATTATTATTATTATTCGTGTTATTATCACCGAGACCTCTGGGACCCCGTACAAACGGATCCTGAAACGCGGTAACCCGTAGCGTTCCGTAAAGAGACAATAAATCGCCGTGCCGACCGTTTCTCGACCGTGTCTGTCGGTACGCGAAATGCCGTCGAACGATTCCGCGACGTGTTTTTCGTTTTTGTGATTTATACCATGTGCCGTACCTCGCGCGGCGGACGGTAAATCATCACGACGGTTACGTGCACCGGAAGATCCCGCCGTCGATCCGGGAAGGCGACACGCTGATATAAACCCAAAGGTCGGGGTTAGGTTTCTCGGATGGAATACAACAGTGTATTTCGTCGCGTTATAGTTTTCGTGATCACGAGACGCGACGTAACGGTTTCGACCGTACGCGGGCGGCGCGTTTTTCGTGCGTTTGCCGAAATCGTCGGGTTCAGAAACGATCGGCGAGTGGGATAGGGTCGGTTCTCCGTGCTTTTGATAAGAGAAAAATTCGATAATTGATTTTTGCGGATGTAGAAACACCAACGTAGATAATTAAAATCCCACGTTCCGAATGTTCGTCAATAAATTTACTAACCTTTAATAACAATAAACGTTTAACTTTTTTTACAATCAGAACTATAAAACAATGATTATTATAAACGGTAACATTACATAGACAGTACAATATTACAGTATCGACCAAATAGAAATTCACTTTGAACAAAATTTCAAATCATAAAAAATTTAAAAACTTATATTACATGAACATATGAAATATTACGGGTATAATAAAACATTTTATTACTGTATCACTGTAATGACCGTTAAAAACCGTTACACATCAAATACTCAGATACATTAATAACATTAACATTATTTCACATATTTAACGCGGAGTCGTACGTTTATCAGCACTAAATCTATGGTGCTATGGTGGTATGTAACCCCCAAAAAAAAAAATTGAAATTATTTCTCTTATCAAAAGTATGGAGAACCGACCCTATCCCCTTGGCGAGTAGGTTTGCCACGCGTCTGACGGAAATTCCAGAAACGGTTATAAACCGGCGTGGGTCGAATATGGCGAACACTCACCGTCGTCAGTTTCGTTTGTATCGTCGACAGCTGCGCCGTGCTGTCGTGAATGCGGACCTGGTCGGCAGCCACCTCCACGCAATCGTCTGGGTCCCGGACACAGAAACAAAAGAAACAAACGCAACGCACGTGAATATTAACGTTCGCGGCGCGCGAGGACGAACGGACGGGACGTCACCTGAATCGGTGTCCGGCGGCGTGGTCGGCGCCGCGGGCGGCGGTTCCTCGTCGCCCAGCAGCTCGTCGATGTTCCGACAACCGCCGATGAACAGCATCAGCCGGTCCAGTTCGTCTCGCAGGTCCGGCTGCGTCCGGCACACCGCGTCGTCCGTCCGCGGCGCAGTCCGCCCGGCCCGGACGAGACCGTCGCCTCGGCCACACTCGCCCCACCAGTCGGGGCTGCTGTACTCCGACCCGTCCGGACCGTCGCGCGAACAGTCGACGGCCTCGTCCGCGTCTGAACGGGCCCGACCGTTCCCCGGATCGATTATCGGGAACGGTCCGTGGGACGCGCACGCGTTAGCTGGATCTTCAGGTCGACGACGGGTTCAACGGTTTGGCTTCGTCTCCGGACAGCCACCACGGGCTGTCGAACGAATCCATTCTTCTGACTCCGTACGACGCCGTCATCTCCGGACTCCTCGTCGGCGAACGGTCGCTTTTCACCGAGTCCGTTTTGCACGAGCCCGATTTCGAGTCCTCGCGCGGACTTTGGTCGTTCAACCACCACGGCGCGTCGGACGAGTCCATTCTCCTAACGCGGTACGTTTGGTTTTCGGTCGGCCACAAATCGCTGCCACCGCTCGACGCGCTGTCGGCGCCTACCGAATCCGGTCCTGCTCTTCCGACGTCGTACGCAGGGCTCGTACTGGACAGCGCGTCGCTCTTGATGGATTCGGGGTTTGAAATACTGCTGACGCACGATTTCGCTTTTTCACACACGATATCTTCTCGAGCTGCTTCTTGCAGCCAACGGTTCCTATCAGACGAATCCGTTTTTCTCACGCCGTACGCGCGACTCCTGCTCGACGTGGAGGCGCTCATTGTCGATTCCGAACAAGAAATACTGTCCGCGCGCGACGGTTCTTCGTCGTTAACGGTTTGTTCGGCTTCTTGTAACCACCGATTCCTGTCGGAAGAATCCATTTTTCTTATACCGTACGAAGGGATCTTACTGACTCGAGTGTTGTTCATATTCAAATCGACGTCCACGCTACTGGCGTCTAGCTCTTCGCCGTCGTGATCGTCTTTTTCCGAATCTTGTAACCACCAGACTTGATCGCAAGAGTCCATTTTTCTCAACGGATACTGGAGCTTAGGCGCTTCGGATATGACTGCGACGCCCGTAACCGGCGCTACGCTTCGCACTGTGACTAATTTGGGTTCGTCGGTTTTTCGACCTGTCGGCGGTTTTTCTTCGGCCGTACTGGACGTAAACGACGGGGACCGACTGGTACCAGATTCTTCTCGATTTTTTTCAGAACACCTGTTCCTAGTCCAGTTTGGTTGAGGTAGTTTCGACGTCTCCGCGCCGCTCGAACGACTCTTAGTGTGGCTCGACGAATCGGAAAGACACGAATCCTGTTCTTGACCTAAAACAATTCGGACTGTCATGGTCGTGATTGTTGTTGATAAATGAAACATTGGCGTAGGTACCTGAATTGTCGCTGGTCGATCCGGAGTCTTTGGACTTGGAACAGCTGTAACCGGACCTACCGCCGATATACCTAGCTACAGGAATGGCGGATACAATTTTCAAACTAGGCATGTTGCGGAGAAAACGTTCGTCGGTCTGCACGTTGACGTCGACCCCTGCTTCGTATTTCCGCGGAACCATCGACACGGTGAACTCTTGTTGTCCCGGCGTGCTTGCTCCGAAGGAAATTACTGTGCGCCGGGGGCGTGGGCGACGTGGCGCGAGTGACTACCGACACCGTGATGTCGACATGCGTTTCCGTGCCCACGTCCGGAACGTTGCACACTCCGAAAACCGTCACGGACTGTTCCTTGACCGGACTTCGAACGGCCGGCGCGCCGAAGCGGCCGGCGCTTCCGGTCCTCGGAGTGGGCTTGTGGCCGAACCCCGACGACGCGGCCCTCATCCTTTTGTCCGCCAGTACAGCCTTGTCCCTGGCCATGGATGAAAATTTGTCCTTCAGCGCAGTCACTGAGCTGGCCTCGCCGTAGGCAGCGCGAGTTGGCAGCGCCGAGTTCCCGGTCAAAGCTCTGTACGAACTGCCGCTTAGGAAACGGTTCGGGTTCGTATTCTAAACGTTCCGAGCGGATTAAACTACAGGCCGTCCGACGGCTAAACATATAAGCACGTACCAGAGTGGAAGGACGTTCTGGAACGGTCGACGTGTAATTCTGACTTGGAGACCTCCATGGCGGCTGTCGATCAATCAGAAAAACACGCATATGATTATACACACGCGCGAAAATTCACACGGATCGTTTTACCCTTGAGTTTCTGTACGACGAAGCCATTGTTTCGGATTTGCATATCATCAAGACGTGCGCTGCGGTTCGACTGCCGCTGGACACGAAATGTCAACAACGCAATGTGCACCGGAGTGTTTGAACGCGGGCCAACTGAACGTCCGCCGATCCTGTAATGGTTATTTTTACATTCGGCCGAGAGCGCCTGGCGCGAACTTGAAGCCAAACGCGATCGAAAAACACGAAAATCCGATACGCGCGCCGTTCGGCGGCCACTCCCGCGGGGTACCCGCGACGTTCGCTCAAATCGCCGGGACGACGACGACGACGGCGTACCAAAAACGAAATAACGCGATGTCGGACCGTTCGAATGAATTTCGCCTTAACGGACGGACCGAACGTTACCCGAACGTGCGCGTCAAATTTTCAAAAACAGCGTCGGCCGTCGCGAGCACGGCGTGCGATAAGAACGGCGACCGCCGGGGGGGTAAACCGATAACGAGCATATGCGAACACGGCCCGCGCGCGTCTGGATAAGACGCGTGACACACGCATTGCGGTCCGTTCGGTGCGCGTTTTTAACGGTTTTGGCACGCGAACAGTACCCGGTCTGTTACGAGACGCTCCCCGGACCGACACGTCCGAGCCCGTCCGAGAATACGATATTGTTCGGTTCCTCCGCGGCGGAGGAACTGCCAAAACGCCACGCGCCGACTACGCGGTTGTTCCGGCCAAAATATATCCGGCGCGCACGTTTTAATACATTTTTTTTTTTTCGTTTCTTCTACACGATCCGTTTTGATCACGATAATCGACGACGGTTATAATAACGCCGCGAACGTGAACCCGAAATCCCGTGGTATTTGACGTTTAAACGAAACTAGAATACTAACCGTGCGGTTTCGCGATCGATTAGGCTAGGACAGTGGTTCTTAACATTTTTCGGTTCAGCGCCCCTTCGCCGAGATAGCCTGACGGCTTATGCCTTCCAACGAAAATTCTCATACCTCTATGGATCAGTTTTTTAAAATCAAAAACTCTTAATGTTTAGTAAATAAATGTTTTATTCGACTCTCGTTTAAACTTTTCTATACAAAAAATAATATTTCATATCATACCTATTCAATGACTGCCCTGGGCCTGATGATAAGCGGCTAATGTTTCGATGTCTGGCTCAATGTTGGTTAAAGTTAAACGCAGATCACATTTATCGCAAATATCCAACCGATTTCTTTGCTTCGTTAAAAGCTGAACAACAACGCTAAATCCTTTTGCTGCTAGATACGTTGACGGGAAGGAAAAAGTAACAACTTAACTTTTTTCCATAATTGTGGATATGTGTCTTTAAGCTTGACCCAGGCAAACTCAAAAACGACCTGCTTAAAAACAATTTGAGCCTCACAGTCGTCTTTAAGATCGATAAACTCCATTTGTAAATGAGGCTCGAGATCTTGTAAAACTCGATTAGATAACGTGGCATACGAACGTTATCTACGGCCTACGCCGTGCGCAATTACAACTATTCTGATTTCACGTGTGACAATACGTGACACTGGACACTTGTATTATTGGACATTTTATTTTTTCCAACCGCCACCCTAAAGCCCCCTTTAAACCTAACGCCCCCCCCTAACAAACCAAAACGCCTACTAGGAGGCGGTACCGCCCACGTTAAGAACCACTGGGCTAGGACGTACCGTTTTCGATTGTCGCTGAATAACTCGACTAGGATCTTATCCCAAAAAAAAAAAAACAAAATCATTCTCGGACTGTTGGTCGAATTGGAAAATAATCGCTCTCGCCGAACACACGAGTCGGAACGCGTTACAATGTTCTCCGGCCTCTAGAAACCCACGTCGTGTCGTAGATGTTGCGCGAATTTTTTTTTTCATTACGTCCGCCGGCGTGTATCTCGTCCGAAACGTTAAACGTGTTTGTTTCGTTGGGTTTCATTCCGTTTCGCAGGCAAATTTCAATTGCTGTGTCGTGTCGTCAACCGGATATGCTGACGTCGAGACGTTACCGCGTGCACCTTACCGCGCTTAACGTCGCAAAACGTTTTTTCCGATTACTTCGCTTCCACACCCGTCCGGGGCTTCTAGTTGAATTTTTTTATCACGGCCATAACGTAACACCTAATATTTTTAATGAAAGCTATATTTATATACGATCATGTGAATTGAATCAAACCGTTACAACAAAAAACTTGTAGAAAATAATAATAATAATAATAATGCACTGAAATGTGCGAAACGATTCACAAACGTCTTGTGTGAGTCATCGTGGTTTTTAAAGTAACGCGTAATTGAACGTTAAACATAAAGTATCTTTAATATTTGGCCTGGAAGTTACATGTAAGCAAGGTACTATGTGTCAGTTCGGAGTCCGGCGTCGACTTCGACAAGACTTTTGTGAATTGTTTCGAGTCGGTTTTATTTTTTTCCAAAACATCTTTTTGATGCGCCGTACAATTTTTCGTCTGTTATCCGAATGCATTGAACATCCTTGACGTACCGAACCGGATACCAACGGAATACGGTTTATAACATTTGTCTTAAACAAAAAAACCAAACATTAATCCGACTTACGCGTTCGCGTAGCTTATGATAAAGATCGATTATAAACGCTAAATATAGTAGTTCTTATTGTTTATTTTTAAATTGAATACAAACTGTAGATTTTTTTTTTCTTCTGGGGATTCGCTAATAAAAACGTTTTTACTTGAACGTTCGACGTGCGGAATTAGAACTCGCGTATTTAGTTCGATCGATAAGACGACAGATGGCGCACGTTATTTTGTAATCTAATCGCAGAAATATGTATTATTCCGGGTCGCCGTCAAACACGTTTTGACGATAATTGGATATTAACAACGGCGAGTGATCTCTGACCGCCAGTTACTATACAATTACAGTATTACCTAATGATTTTGTTTTCTCGCCTTCGTTTACAATCAAACGACGTACGGTAGAAGTCTTAGTCATTATTTTCCATTTACTAATCAGTTTATGGATTCAATTAAATACTGCGCACAGACGCTACGGCAGTACGGTGTTTATTAATTGGGTATATTGATGTTAAACACGAGATTAAATATAGTTTCTTTTACAATTTTTTTTTTTTTTTTACGTCATTCGCGATTTACGTACGCGAAAAAAATATGTTAACAAAAATATGTTGGAATTAAACGTGGACGGACGGGGTGGAGAGAAACGTAAATCGTATAAAACAGTGGCGCGAGAGTAGCGGATACGGAGACCGTCAAGGTGGTTATACGCGGGATGATCGGACGAGAACAAATGTGAAACGAGCGTGTGTGAGGTGGTTAGGAGACGACTTGGATTGGAGACAAAACGGGAGAACAGATTGAGACGAGAGGCTCGGACGCGTTTTATGGAGAGGCGGTGCAAGAGAAATCGTGTGCGAGTCAGGCGGAGGAAGACCGAAAAACACGTGGTCGGACGTGATCGAGAGGAAATCGAGTCGGGTACCGGAGGACGGCGGCCGAAAACCGAAAACATTCGGGAATGGTCGTCAGGTTAGTCGATTGATCATAAAACTGTTCGCGATTTACGTACGCGTGATAGAAAAATAAAAAGAACGGTCAACAACGATATTCGACACGCTCTCGTCGTCAGTCATAAAACGCGCGGCATCCCCCCCCCCCCCCCAAGCACTTTTCAAAATACGAAACATCCGATTTCACAACCGCGAACGTTAACGTTGTTCCGTGGCGTGCGTGTAAACACCGTAGTCTACGATTGACAACCCGTCGTCGTTGAACACTCGTCGAACGACTTGCTCGGCTGCATTCGTAGCGGACGGACGGAAGTGCATGATTTTAATTCAAAAAAATAAAAACGGGTACGCGCTGTAAATTATACGGTTAATCGTCTTGGCGTTTAACAAGACGCGAAGGCTATTCATCTCACAACGATTTCGTTTTTGTTTTTAACGCACGCTTTAGGGCAAAGGTTGCCAAACTGTTATACGGCAAAGCGGTTTTCGGACGATTTTCGAATCATACCAATAACATTTAAAAAAAAAAAACGAATGAAAAACTTTATGTTGACGACGTTTGATTTCAATAGATTTATATTTATCGTCCTAACGATTTCGAACTGAAAGCATAGGATTATTGAAAAAAATTACATTAGTATAACCACGAGTGCACGGGCCTACGTAAAATTATTATTCGAACGACGTTTGATTGCCGACGTACGATATACCAGAAGCGGAACGCCTTGAAATGAGTTTACGCGCAACAGAAACTACGCGCGGCCATAACGTCGGCCCGTGCGCCGTGCGAAACTAAGACGACTGACGGTCGTCAAGACGACGACACGGACCGTCGACAAGTAGACACAAGCGATTCTCAACGGAAATATTTTTGAAAATATCGAATTTTTTTTTTTCTTTTAACGATGTCGTCGAATTTCGACGACGACCAGCGAACGGTTTGCCCGGGAGATTACGACATATCACCGCTGCCGCAGTACGCGCGGTACCAACGGAAGACCGTCGAAGAATTGTCGTTTTCGAACAACAGAATGATGTCCGACTCGTGGAGAACGTTCCTAGACCGCGAGAGGCCGTCCGAAACGAGGCCCGCCGGCCTCAACCCGAGAAACAAGTATTTTGTCCCCGTTTAAGACCCGAAATCTCGTCGTCTATCGATGACGTGACCCGCGCCTCCCCCGCGAACGGTTTCCCGAGCACTCCTTTCAACACGGAACAACACCAACAACAATCGCATTTGTTCGTTGTTTGACGTGGTCGTTTGTTTTTAGAGTGTTTTCGACGCGTGGTCGATAAATAATGAAAAGCTCTCCGGCAAAACGATCTAGACAGTCCGAAAAAAAAAATAAAATTTTATATGATCGCTTAAGAAATTTGTTTGGAAACGCTTTTAGATAGTAAAAGCGTAATCTACGAGTTTCAGACTGTATTTGACATTTGTTCGTATACTCGAATTGTTTTTACGCCGTGGTTCAAACTACAAATTTTACAAATAAAATTGAAATTGCCAAAATTTCTAGAGTGGTAAAACACTCGCGATGAAAATCGTAGGAAATTTGTTAGAACACAATTAACAATTTTTGTTTGTATACAGAGACTTTCATTTTCACAATTACGCGGTCAAGTATATGAAAAAAGACGAACCCGGTCGAAAATAATCGTGTAATCGCGTCGTTCGATAAATATATTTATAGAACAAGAAAATCATATTTCAATTGTTGTATGCGCGGACGGCTTCAATGTCGCTTATTGATCGTGTTCGTATAATTCATTGATTGCCTAACGGCAATGTGTTCTCGCCTCAATAGGAAAGCCGTCCGACCTCATCTTCTAAAACGGTGCCGACCAAACTGTCGCGTCATCGCGTAGGCAATCAACACGCTAAATTGAATATGTTACTGAATCACGTACAGTGGCGTAGTAACGGGGATTCACGTGTTAAAAAAAAAAAATTTAGAAAAAATGGAATTAAAAAAAAATATGTCGACTTAGTAGACACGTTTAAAAAGGATCGACGAGGAAACGCGATCGGAGACGTGCGGTTCAACGACAGTGCCTTCATGAATATCGCGACGAAATTGATATTGCGGCTGAAGAAGTATGCGACGAGCTTGCTGAGAAGCGTAGACAATTTTATTTGTGATTATTTTTATGTTTCAAACAATTTCGTCGTAAATAAGTAACATCAAATTTCTCTGGAACGCTCTGTTGGATCTTATCGTCGTTTCATCGCCACATAAAATGATTGAAATCTTGAAAAATAATTCAATTGGGTTATTATTGTTTCCCTAACCTCGAACATTATTCTTACCGCGCCAACGGTCACATACAAACCGTATAAAACAAACGGATACTCGGGTGTTTTGTTCAGACGTGTACGTTATTGTAACGACGTCGACGAGTCGAACGATATGTGATTCGTAAAAAAAATGTACGTTCGTGTACTTACCGTGTGTTTGCAACCTACACGGTCGGCAAAGTGTACAGGACACAAATTACTATATAATTGAAAATAATTGTGTGTAATGGAAAGTTTTTTTTGTGCATTTCCTTTGGGTTTACCGACAGTAACTTGATTATTGTTGTTTTACTGGTAACCGATTTCAATCGAGACGTTCGACTCGATCGTTCGGCTTAAAGTACGCGAGTAAACGCAACCGCGACGCTCTCGGTCCTTGCTAAGCCGACCAAAAACATGGCGTTTTACGATTTAGTTCTCCGACCAAAATCGCATTCACTCGTCGATCAAACGTTTGTTTTCTAATGTTTTACAAAACATTTGTGGCGTCCGCTATTCCCGCATTTGTGTATTTGACGCGACGACCCCGTCGCGAAATTCTCGATCGTGTACGCGCCGCTATAACCGTGCCCGCGGTATAATTAGATTCGCACCGGATTACGTGACTAGAAAAAAATGTCTGGATTCCGATACGTTTTTGAAAACGGATAGCAAAAAAACGTTTTTCCGACGGCTGAGAAAACGTTCTCGCGTAGTGGGAAAGGCGCCGCACACTACCGCCACGCGGCGTAAAAAGAAACAATGTCCATAAAATGATAACAATACACGTACGCGAACGAGACCGGGAAATTTATTAGTTCGAAAAACCTCCGGTATTTTTTTTTGTATGCACCGTTCAAGTTTGTTTTAGAAATGTATTATGTTTAGTGAGTTTGATCGATGGCTTAGAGTTATTTAGAAATGAAAATCACATTTTTTTTTTCGTAGACATTACTATAACGATGAAAGTAAAAGTACTTCGTATAAGTCACTGTAAATTAAAATCACGACACATGATGTATCTGAAATCTAACTTTGATATTCGTAACATTTTTGTGGAGAAAGTTGTTCGGGAATGATCATATCATGGCATAGACATCATCCGATTAAAAATTAGAACTATTTACAAAGCGTCCAGGCTCGCTTCGTTTCACATAAACTGTATGTAAATTATTGTATACAACTCAAATTTGTTGTAAGATAAATTAAATAAAAAATTTTGTTTTGCAATTAATCGTAAAATTTTACGCAATATATTATATTTATTTGAGTCATAATAGCCATTTTATAAACTGCTAACAATAGATTATATTATTAATTGTCATCATGATATTGTATTACTATGGCGTATATATTTTACACCTAATTCTAGTTTTATTTTTAGATTAATTATTATATATATATATTCGGATATAAAGGGGAAAAAACTGTTAAACAAGTACATAAAAAAATGTTTTAAATAAAATATGATATGTTTGTTTTATTTCTGCAATTTTAACAAGATATTTAGGTAGTATTTTGGATATGATCCATCAAATTGTGTGTATTTTTGAGACTTGTGTCATGGTATAAGATTTTTTCAAATACTCATTTTTTTTTTGTTTTGACGAAGAAAACTAAACAAATTGTTATTTTTTCATATTTTAGTCATTCCAAAAAAATATTTAATGTTTACAGACTTTTTATATTAGTTTTTATTTCGGATGAGATTGCCATTTAGCACGGACACGACAGTAGTTTTACACTCGTATCATCTCGTTCTAGTTTTTTAAATTGATGTACAATAGAATTATATGAAACAATAAACGTAAAATAGAAGTAACCTTATATTTAATTTTGAAAATAAAGCGCTACGTTTTCTTTTGATCCTCCTTTTTAAATTAGAAAATTTCTGTGGTGGATTCGAAATATCCTAAAGATGTGTATTTGGCACGCGCCAAACATGAGAAAATACTAAATTAAGATTAATCGTTTTAAACTTTAAATAGAGTTTTTTTACATTTTTAATAATAATTTTATTATTATTATTATTATTATTATGAAAACCTATAAATTATTATCTGAAAATATATCAATAAAAATCAACCTGATTAAATCCTTACAGAATACTTTTATTTTTATATAAGTTTCGATTCTTAAAAAAAAACGTTTGTATAGATTAAAACGAGTCACGTAATATACGAATCGTTCAGTATCGGACATAAGTCGATCGAATAAAAAATAAAAAAAAAAAATATAAACAACTGCGTTTGTCAAACATAAAAAAGTACGTAGAGAGTAGGTCACTAAGTTTTAGTACGTTTTCACACAAGCGAGGAAAACCTTTCTTGCCAATGATACGAGTACGAGGATATAAATAAATAAATAGTATTATTGTTACTAAAAATTGCTGGACGCATAAAAGAAAATCGGACGACACGCGAACGCAAAACAAAAGCGCGAAAATAAACAAATTCACAAAACTGATGTTACCGTAAAACGTTGAACAGAGATTATACTTAACTTATTAATATGTAAATGTTTTTTTTTTTTTAAATTCATCCTATAGACGTATAGAAAAATCTTTTGACATGCCCACACGCAGTAGCGTATTTAAGGACGGGGGAGGGAAGGATTTTAGAGATAGACCCCCCTTTGAGTTTTTTTTTTATTTTGTATGTGCCAAGTCGGTAAATAGCATTTTATATCAATTAAAAAAGAGAAACCAGATTCACTGTCTCATGCCCTCTCCCTAAAAAACGATTGCTAAATACGTCGCTGCCCACGCGCACACGTACATCTGAAGACGAAAACACGATTATTTATAATGAAATTCTATATTCATATTATAGGAATAGAATTCGATCGGCGTCGACTTCGTACGCTTCAAATCCCGAAACGACGAGAACTGTCCACTAGAATCGCGTTCTGTACGAATAATCGTAAACGGTATTTATTGTGTTTGACGATGTGAAAATGATATCAAAATATTGTTTTTTTTTTTTTATCCTTATCTGTGAACGTGGCCCCGAAAAAGTTGCCGACCACCGGTTCAGACAAACGACTAATAATCACTAGGTACTTTTGAAATTCACACGTTGTGAACTCGATACTTTAACGCGGTAGCGTGTGTGAACGGTTCCAGCAGAAATCGTGTCGCAAACGGTTCGAGACGACGTCAACAGAGCGTCGACAAGTCGATATTGCACGGCGCAAGTAGTCGGTTTAAAACAAACAAACAAACAAATGTATATATATATACGTCGTGGATGTGCCAAATGGGCGTGCTCGGACGTGACCGCTCTCCAGAAGATCGGTCGTCGCGGAGTGGGAACACGGACGTTCCCGAAATAATTCCGACGCTCGGTCGGGTTCGCGTTACGTCGAACCTTTTATAGACACCGCCCAAACAGACGGAGGGAACCCCTCTCGCCGCGCTCTGTTTCGCCGGGTCCCGTGACAAACCCATGCTGGCGCTACTCCAGGGAACACGACAACTCGCGTGACGACGGAAAACGCGGCTGCGAGCGCGTGCGACGATTACCGTCGTTTCGTCGGGTCTCTGACGCGCGGAGCCGCACCCGAACGGGAAACCTCGGCGGAAGGAGAGTAACGCGGGTAACGCCTAGCGAGAGACGGCCGGACGGCGCTGGACGTAAACCATAGACACGACCGTAGAGGTGTTGACCGCGTGGTCTTCCGGCCCGCGTGGCTTTCTGGTTGACGCGAGTCGGGTCATCTGGCGCGCGGCGTGCAGGTTAGGTTAGTTCGTCCGCGATTGTTCGTCGACCGGGGCCGTCGACGTATCGCCGTCAACGAACACGGTTGTCTTCGGACGTGGCCGAAGAGGGCCCGGCGAATGCGCCGCGTCGGACGGCGTGCGGATCCGCCCGAACGGACGCGCCGACACTCTATCCGCGCAATCGACAAAAAAAAAATGTATAAATATACCGAAGTCGGCGGACATTTCAACGCCTACGGTGGCCGGTCACGCCACATATTAGGCCCTCTGCGCCCCACTCCGTTCTATTTCGAGAGAGATGACAATTGCCGCGGGACCCGTGCAATATTTCAGGAATTCGTCGTTATGATCATACCCGTTTTATTTTTAACAGTCGTATCGATTTTTTTTTTTCTTCTTCCGTCCAGTCCAGGAATGTTTTAGTCATTTTTCTAAAAAAAAAACAAAAAAAAACACGCGTCGCGCACAATAATAAACTGCGCTGACAATGTGTACAGAACCGAATGAAATCGTAGGCGACTTGTATTTCGAATTATTATTATTATTATTATTTTTTTTTTTTTTATGAACTTTGATCGGGAATATAACAGAAATCGCACTGTTATCATTATACGATCGATTTTCAACTGTTAGTTATTACAAAAAACGTTTTCGTGAGCTTCGCACAATATATTCAAAAGATTCTAGCAAACGTTTCAATCGAAATCTTCGAACAACGCGTGACTAAACCTTACATAGGTAATATAGTTAGATGAATTCGAACGGCGTGACATCTTTGCAGTTTTCCACAAACTATAACGTTAGTGGATGTAGTCGTTTATGAATATAACTCATTCAAGAAATACAAACGTTTCTTTTGAAAATATTGTTCAAATGTAACCGTATCTGAGGTTAAGTTAATGATAAGTCATTAACTTTGTAAATTTCACCGTTTTAAAAAATGAAAAGGTTTCATAATAAATTTAAAAAACTAGGTCGACATCAAAAAGCTTAAGATTTCATAATATTCGATTTAACTGAACAATAGTATACTTTAAGATACTTATGCTTTACATAAAAACATCATTCAAAAATACCATTATTTGTTGATATTTATGCATATGCATTCTTGTTCTTTAAGTAACCATTAAGTGATATCATTAAACATATTTGTACTATAATAAAAATATACTATTTAAATATTAAGACTCTAATAATAAAAAATAACGGATAGTAATATTTGGAATGATTTTAAAATACTTTAATACCAAGTCGCTGTAAAAAATATATATTTATAAATAACATACTAGAAAATCGGAAACAGTCCTAAAATATACGTAAAACTAAAGCTTTATATAATATATAATTCGGAGTTAAACGAATTGTAAATCACATATACATAAGTAGTATATAAACCATTAAAATATAATAAGTTAATAATTAAATTACTGTAATTAATCGATTGTGTCCATACATATTGAATGTAATAACACGTTTAATGTACGTAAATATTAGAGATTTATTAGATTTCTTGTGAAGTTGTAAAAAAAAAATTAAGGATAAATACTATCGATTTGATTTATTAACATTATTACGTTTTCATAATTATAAACACGTTTAATTTCATAATAATTAATATTAACACAATTATTTATCGATAATTACTATGAACGAAGTGAGAAAACGAAAGCTTTATAGTGATGTAGTGTTTTTTCCCCATAAAATACATTTCATGTAATAAAAATCAAAAAAATTAGAATCAAATGATAAAATACCTTTCGTGTACTCGTTATTACTGTTGTTATAATAAATTAAAAAATATATGTAATACATCCTTTAAAACATAAGAATATCAAATATTCTCTACGTAAATAAATAAATAGCTAAATTATTCGTATTTTACTAACAGCATAATACGTAAGTACATGGACAAACAATTGATATATTAACCAAGTACTTAAAATATTATTAAGAACGCAACAAAATATCAGATATTATAAAAAAAAGTTTATATCAATCGATTTTTATTTATTAAGATAATATCCTATAAATAATAATTATATGTAATTTCAAAACGATATATTGTAAACACTGTTGTCTTTTCGACAATAGTTAATTTCAGTAAAATGTGAACTATGCCTTTCAAGGACACAAAGAGCCGACCTCAAATGTTCAAGTTCGTTACTCTCCAGCTCTCGAAGTAAACAAAAAGTATTTGGAGGGGGTAGCTAGTGAGTGGGCGTATGGACGGGGGCTTGTACTAGTTGGACGCACAGCCTTCAGTTAAGTACGACAGCTCAGCTCGGTCCGTCCTCAGCGCTTGGATGATCTAAAAATAGTCATATTTTTCGTTTTCCACCTTAAGTGCGTATTGAATTTTCTAGTGATATAGAAAAAAATTTCTTTGACCGTTCGTTTTATTTAGTGCAAACATGTCTTTGTCCAAGACAACCAAGTCGTACAGTTACCGATCGGTAGGAGGCGGAAACGCTGATGTAAACATCGACTACAGTCACGACCTCAGCGCCTTATCCCGACTTGAAGTAAGTAAAATTTGAATGACATACCCACTAAACTTGTAATTATAGTGTTATCATAAATCCGATCATAATTTTCCCGAAAATAAATCGACTCACAGTATTTAATGTAGGTACCATAAAAATAGAACACGTCACATTTTCCAAGTATCTTCTAATCGTCTTCAGCTGCTAGAAGAAGAACGCATTTAATACATAATGATAAATTGAGAGTAAATCGAGTGTACTAAATAATATGTTCGCAGATTTAAGAAAAAATGGAATAGGCAATAATGGCTTTTTAGAGGTACGTGGAGAGAGAGGTTTCTTCTTCTTGACAGTCTGTAGGAAGCACGGTGTGACGCAGCCTACCCTCCTTAGTCCTTAATATACAAATAATAAAAATAAGTTGAATGTTTTGATTTAATTAACCAAGTCCTACGTTTGTTTTCCCCTTTAGGATAAGATCAGACTTTTGCAAGAAGACTTAGAATCGGAACGCGAGCTCCGACAACGTGTAAGTACATCGGTGTATATATTGTGTGGTTTAGTGTTACATATTACCTTACGAATTAGGTTCACAATTTTTTAATTAAATTATTTATTTTTACGCATACCAAAAAATCAACAATTTAGTGAAAAATTTATCTGATTACAAATGTCATATAATGTTGCAACAAAAATATTTAACTATGTTCCCATTGAATGATTTTCTTTCGCAAATATCCATTAAATATCAGGTTAAGCTGTAAAAGAAAAATTATTAAAAAACCTACATTTTTTAAAATTGTATAATTGATATATGTATTGGGAACTAAGTATTATGCTTAAGATCATGCATTTTACATAAACAATAATGTTTTATAGTCATTATTATCATTATTGTTTTAAAATAACGCTGTGGTAGAAATGTCCGTTTTTGCTAGTTTCCAATCGTAATTTGATCCAAAAGTATTTGTAATGCACTAAGATTGAATATACGAATTCCTTTAAATAAGTCAACACTGCGTTATAAATAACTGCAGGACAGCTTAATTACCGTAGTCAACGGTGGCAGAGTGAAGAAGTACTTTTCTTTATGGTTGCCAGAATTATGAGACAGTTCAAATCTATTTTCCCACTGTTTGCCATGGCAAATGACCAAAATATAAAAACGCTGGGAAATATTAACAGATCGTCGAATTCTGGCAACAATTATTACATAATATAAGCTCGAGCTACCGCGGTATGCCTAAATATTTCTTTACGTGCGATACCAAAACCTTATCTAATTTTAAAACAAATTAAACATTTCAAGCTATGTAATTTCCAATCAGAATAACTATTATCAATCTATAGTAAAACATGTACAATTTTTTTCAATTTTTCATTCCTAATACATAACTAACATTTATGTATATAAATACATAAATAATTGATGTACATAATTATGAAGTTTTAAAACGTTTTCAAAATACAATGAAAACAAAAAGTCGGACGTGGTATCGGAAATGGATATTATAGTATTATATGACTTGTTTTAACTCTTCACAAATATGCATTATTATTTTTTATAAAATTGAAAACATTGTCAAATTATTGCATTCGAAAAATGGTTCCGAGTAAAACTTTTATTTACAAAAAACGTTTGTTTACAATTTTATTTATAAGTTATATTATTTACTTAGAAATTATTGAAAATTTTCACTTTTAACAAACTCTAAGTTGATTTAATTTCTAATCAACTAAAATATGCTACATAAATATATTAGAGTATTATACACTATACAAAAAAAAAATCTTTGTAATATCAACACATTTTTTTATATAATTTTTTCATAAAATCGATACATTTATACCTATTAACCACTGTATCGATATTATTTAGACCATAAAATAAAAAACTAAATAATTATACGTTTGTCAATATGGAAAAGATCTATAGAAATAAAATTACTTACAAAAAAAATTATTAGAATAATAGCTAGGTACTAATGAACTCTATATAAATATAAATATTTTTATATTTTACAAACGCTTTTATTTAATAATGTCTTGGTATTAATTAAATTTATAATTTATTGTTATTTTAACTATAACAATAAGTTTTGAATTATAATCTCTGCCCGATATTATACTCAATATTTTGAAAAACAATAGTTAATCAAAATTACATTTTTTCTTGTAGTTTATAATTCTATAAGTTTTCGGAATTAATAGACCGTAGTTAATGAAATGTTCACAAAATTATGAATTGTATTAAATATATGTATATAGTTAATCTAATTAGATATTTAAAACAGAATTAAATTTGATATACATTATAAATGTTGCAAAATATTTGTTTATATTACAATGAAACTATCACTACAAACTAAAAATAATTCTATTTTTTGTGACAAAGTTGTTAAAATTATTTTCAATAAAAGATTGTATGACTCTTATAAAATATTTTTACACTATATAATATAGTAACACTATTAATTTTATTTACATATACTGAATATATATATATCCAATATATATAATTAACTACACAATAGCTTATTTTGAATGTTAAAGGTTTCATTATAAAAATAAATGTGTAAAAATTAAAAATTATTAAACTTGTAAAAATATGTAGGTAATTATGTAATTATGCATTTAATAAATGCATTAAAAATAAACTTTAAAAAAAACGCCTTATATAAATAGTTTACTATTTTTAACTGTTAAGAATAATATATGCATATTATATTTAAATAATTTCCAAAAACACTATTCCTTTTTTTTTATTCGATGCAAGTTACATTTCTTTGGCACAAAGCTTTATAAAGGTACTCTAAAAATAGGTATAAAGAAAGTGATGCTATGCCGAACGGGACGAATGAAGTGTGAACGGCCACTAAGCTGACCATCCAGTTATATTTTTACGAACGGAATTTAGCCTGGTTTCATTGACGTTCGTCAATCGGCACGTTTGATTCACCTAACCTAACTTAAACGTTTATTTTTGAATTTTGGCGAGTGCCTGAAATATATCAGAAATGAAACCCAAATATCCCAAATAAATAAATCCTGGTTGATTGTAACCTACTAAAAAAAAAAAAAAGGTTTTATTGTATATTATACGATTTTTAAACAAATGCCAATTATAATAATATATATTTTAATTATTGTCATTTAGATTGAAAGAGAAAAAGCTGATTTGAGTGTGCAATTAATCTCTTTATCTGAACGTTTAGAAGAAGCTGAAGGTGGAGCTGAAAGTCAAGTAATTTATCAAACTCAATGAAAATTATATCTAAATTTATAGTAATGTATTGTTTTCTTATAGTTTGAAATCAATAAGAAACGCGATACAGAATTAACAAAACTCCGAAAATTGTTAGAAGATGTCCATATTGAATCTGAAGAGACGGCACATCTTTTACGTAAAAAACATCAAGAAGTTGTCGCTGACTTCCAAGAACAATTGGATCAAATCGCTAAAGCGAAAGCTAGGTATTCAAATATTTATAACCAATGTAGTAACATACTTTACATTTACACATAAATGTTTCCGTTTGCAGATCCGAAAAAGAAAAGGCTAAATTCCAACAAGAAGTATACGAATTATTGGCACAAATCGAAAATGCTAACAAGGAAAAAGTAATGATTCAATATTTAAATTTAAACATAACAATTATATATGTTTAATAATGACAATAAAAATACGATGTATCATTGTCAATTATTTTGATTACAGTACACTTCCATTAAAACGATTGAAAAATTAGAGATCACTATCCACGAACTTAATATTCGTATTGAAGAAATCTCAAGAACTGTTTCAGATATCACTTCTATCAAAACTCGTTTGTCACAAGTAAAACTTAAAAAGAAAATTATATGCGGTAATTAAATAAATATTATAATTTTAGGAAAATCTTGAGTTAGTCAAGGAAGTTCAAGATTTAAAAGTATCAATTGAAAACACCACTTATCTTAAGTCTCAAATTGCTGGACAATTAGAAGATGCTCGTAGAAGACTAGAAGATGATGAAAGAGTATGGACAAATTATTAATATTCAAATTATTCTTGAACCTCTACTAATTATATTAACATTACAGAGACGCTCACTTTTGGAAGCTAACTTACATTCGGTGGAAGTTGAATTAGAATCAACTCGAGTTCAAATGGAAGAAGAATCTGAAGCTCGTTTAGACCTTGAGAGACAATTGATCAAGGCTAATGGTGAATCCTTAGCATGGAAATCAAAATACGATTCCGAAGCAGCTGCTAGAGCTGAAGAAGTTGAAGAGCTACGGTAATTAATATTATGAAATTTTTTTAATATGATCTTTAACATGATATTTATATTTTAAATACATTTTTATAGGCGTAAATACTCTGCACGTATTCAAGAACAGGAGGAACATATTGAAACACTTTTGGTCAAAGTAAACAATTTAGAAAAACAAAAGTCTAGACTTCAAAGTGAAGTTGAAGTACTGATCATCGATTTGGAAAAGGTTGGATTCACTTTCCAATGTTCATATATAATTAATATTTTAATAACTTAGTAAGTAATTACATATATTGTTTCTTAGGCTAATAACACCGCAAGAGATTTACAAAAACGTGTCGAACATTTGGACCGAATTAACATTGACTTGAAGAGCCGACTTGATGAAACTACTGCATTGTTCGAACAAGGTCAAAGAGACTTGAGAAATAAACAAAATGAGATTCAACGATTAACTCACGAATTGGACAAAACTAGAGAACAAAAGGATCAACTAACTCGTGAAAACAAGAAATTGGCCGGTAGATATAATATAAGTGTAATAGAAAACAATTACTTCATAATGAACATTGTAATTTAGATGATTTACACGATGCCAAGAACACAATTTCTGAATACAATAGGAGATTACATGAATTAGAGTTAGAACTCAGGCGGTTGGAGAATGAACGTGATGAACTTAGCGCCGCTTACAAAGAAGCTGAAGCTGTATGTAATCCGTTTCAGTTTTTATAATGAGTTTTTATTGTAACAGCTTTAATATTATAGGGAAGGAAAGCTGAGGAAGGTAGAGCTTTCCGGTTATCTGCCGAACTTACACAATTTAGACATGAAGCTGAAAAACGTCTAGCTGAAAAAGATGAAGAAATTGAATCTATTCGGTAAGACTTTTTACATTAAAACTCATAATAAATTATAGTGTTAATTTGATAATTTAAGAATCAATTACTATTGTAAAATTTTATATGTAAAAGATAATACGAGTAAGTATACTATAAGTAATACGTTCACGAAGTAACGAGTTTTACTTTCTTTTTTTTTATTAAATTTATTCTAAATAAAAAAAAACTATTGTTTTCATTTTATTTTCATTTAATACTTCATTGTAGTATATTAAATAATATCATGACTTTATTTAATAAAATTACGGCAGGTACACCACACAGTAAAATACTTATAATTTATAAGCTACTGTTGGTTATACAACGCAAGAAATTTAAACATCAATGAGTTTAAAATAAAATAATGTGCACATAAAAATATTCAAAAAATTGAAAATTTCAATTATAAATTAAAATTAATATTTATAATTTGAAACCTCAACAAATTCTTTAATTTTTCCTATATGTATAATATATAAATACGTATTCATAAATTTTTATGTTATTTTCACAATATTTTTCGATAAATTTTCACTAATATCACATTTTATCGATTAAAAATCAATGTGGTATTTTGGTCGATACTTTTATATAATATTTTTTAATAATTACAATCGAACAAATAGATAAAATAAAATAAAATACCTTAAAAAGTCCTGGTAACACAGTTGATGAAACAATTGTGTTCATATATCGATAGTACCAACGTATGTACTTATTATAATTTGGTAAACATTAGTAATCAATAATTTAAAAATTTAATTATCCTTTTTAATACTAAATTACTTCGTTTCGTTGGTTTCCGTATTAAAAATTTTCAAAAAATCCTCTAATCTATTTTATATAGTTTTCAAAAAAATATATATTATCGAAATACATATTTTAGCATTTTGTGAATTATAATATTTTAATCTTTACAATTAAATATTTAAATGATCATTTTTTTACATTGTAATTATAACTATTTATAAATATTAATCATAAGTATGACCTTCTTTTAGCTCAATAAAATGCATTTTGGCACAAATTCAAAGAATTGAATAACTTCCAAAATTATAATGTGACTCATAATGTTATTAGATATATTATAGTTTCAAACATTTGTTTAATATTTTTCTAAAACGTAAAAATGTTTAATATGATATTTTGTGTTTAAAAAACAATATTATTTAACCAATAGTTCACTATAGAGAATCTAAAATAATATTGTTTATAAAATTACAAGAAATTTCCATTAATTTTATGTTTTCACACTTCACACTCGTAACTACAACAAAACTCTGTTCCACAGAATCAAAATTCGGGCTTAAAATTAATATGAAATCAAATTAAACAATTATGAAAATTAAAGGAATCTTATTCAAATCGTACTGCAATTACTTATTTTCAGTGATTGCCATAAAATAATTTCATCTTGATATCCATGACAATTATCTTAAGGTTATTTTTTCTGAACAGGCAATTGAACTGTCATAGTTTTCAATAAATGCTTATAATAATTATAAAATCACAGAAAGTGAAAAGTTTCCCATTAACATGTATAATAGATTAATATGATATACTATAGTATTATATTTCTAGCCTACGTTTTCCATTTTACGGAATTTTGAAAATGTAACAGTAACTACAAAAATGAGATTTTGCAAACCGTCGTTAATGTAGCTTACGTATTTGTTGTCTAAATCATTACTAGTCTTCCGTCGTTTGAAATTTGAATACAAATTGCTGTAAAATTATAAGAAAATAAATTACCTACATACTTTCGTTTTTTGTAACAAATATGCTATGATCGAATTAATTCTCTTTTACTTGTTTTTCTCCCTCACCTCTACCACAGCTATTTGGGGTCGGCCACCTGTGATCGAACTACTTATTTCTGAAATAAAATATACATTAATTAGTACTTATCGGTAATTACGATTAGAAACCCACAAAATTCAACATTTATTTTAATATCGAACAAAGTGGATTGTTATCACATTTTAATTAAAACAGTATTCAAAAAAAAATTGTAGGATATCATAATAATTGGCTCGATTCAATATTCGTCTTTAAGTGACATTGACCTATTTCTAAGTTGTGAAATATTTAATAAAACTACCCGACAAACTCGTAATGATACTTATTCATTTTCATAATATTATAATATTTTATTGTTAAAATTTTAAATTTAAAAAGAACACCGTTGTTAACGAATAAAATGACAAAAGCCGTTAACGAAGACTATTTTGTTCAATCTGTATTTTATTTATTTACATTAGACTATTAAACAAAATGTTAATTCTATAAAGCCAATAAAATTGGTTACATTTTTTTTAATTTTCTTTTTATTGGTATTTCGCTTTGAAAGAATGTATAACACGTCATTGACGTCTGTTGCATGAAAAACGAAACAAAAATAAAAAGTTAAACAGAAGCTTTTACATAAACTGACATTGGCTCGGACCTTCGATTTGTTTTATAAATACATCCGATCGACACTGCTCAGCATTTATAAAAATAAATCAGTTATTGACGGTCGGTGGCGAACGTAGACCATTCCGCGATTAACGTTGTGTCCGTGTTAAAATCGTTTTGAAAAATGTCTAAGAACTTCCGGGGTAAATCAGCTAAAAGCATCGAAAACATATTGCTGAGAAACGCGAGTAAAAATATCGAAGAAAAATTCATATCGACGAGTGTATCGGCGCGGGAAAATGTCAAAGGCGAAATTAAAATGAAGAGAAAAACGATTTTTGACCTGACCCATACGTACAACGCTTTGGACGAGACGAGATTGCTACAACCCCTGTATGAGATTTCTAATGAACTCCGGAAGTTCGAGACAAAAAGTTCGAACTATTTCGAAGATGGAAGGTATTGTTAGGAAAACGATTAACCGAAGATCCGTTTTACAGTATGATCCTTATGATTTATCGATCTTATCCTTTTACGATTCGTACTGTCATTATTTTAAGGCTTATTTTCTTTTTTATACCATTATTAACATATTTTTATGCTAATATTTTTCAGCAAACAAACAAGTATCGAAATCGAACAATTGAACGCTCGCGTAGTCGAGGCCGAGACTAAATTGAAAACCGAAGTAACGAGAATTAAGAAGAAGCTTCAAATCCAGATAACTGAACTGGAAATGTCATTAGACGTGGCCAACAAAAATAATATTGAGTTACAAAAAACCATCAAAAAGCAATCCTTACACTTAACGGTAAAATATTATTTCAAATATTACATAATACGTGTGGTTGATTCGGTATTATGAAGTCGAATGTTTTACGACTTCATTTTAAAAAAAAAAGTAGAAACGTGTTTCATAAAATGAGTTACTCAAAACAATTCTATTATTTCGTTGTATAATCTATAGGAATTGCAAGCTCATTATGATGAAGGTCAACGTCAACTGGCTGTAACATTGGATCAATTGGCCATTGCTCAGCGCAAGATACAATCTCTCACTGGAGAAATGGAAGAGCTCCGTGGAAATTACGACGCTGTACGTACGCGATATTTTTCGCGAGACTAATAACAATGTTAAACGGATGACTGTATTTGTAATAGACATTGCGTAACAAACGGACCGTCGAACAAATGTACGAAGAATCGCAGAGCCGCGTGAACGAATTGACAACGATCAACGTCAACTTGTCGTCGTCTAGAGCAAAGATCGAACAGGAATTACACCAACTGGCATCGGACTATGAAGAAGTTTCAAAGGAGCTGAGAGTGAGTACATTCTGATCGAACGTAAGTATATGTGTTTAACGATGCGATTCGCCTCACGTTAAAGATATCGGACGAACGTTACCAACGGGTACAAATCGAACTGAAACATACGATAGAGATATTGCACGAAGAGCAAGAGAGGGTGATCAAGATCGAGGCCATAAAGAAGTCGCTGGAAATCGAAGTGAAGAATATTTCGGTACGTTTGGAAGAAGTCGAGGCGAACGCTATCGTGGGTGGCAAACGCATCATCAGCAAACTAGAAGCCAGGGTGAGTACGACGACGTTGTTACGGTGTTCCGGTGGTGGTTTTGTAATCGCGCGACGACCGTCTCCGAACAGATCCGCGACTTGGAGTTGGAAGTGGACGAGGAGAAACGCCGTCACGCCGAGAGCGTGAAGATCCTGCGCAAGAAGGAACGTTCGCTCAAGGAACTGGTCATACAGAGCGAAGAAGACCACAAGAACGTGCAGCTGTTACAAGAAGCGTTGGACAAAGTCACGCAGAAGGTGAACATCTACAAGCGGCAGCTGCAGGAACAGGTATGCGAATCGCGTGCTGCCGGCCCGTCCGACCGTGGTTGTTAACGATGTTCTTCCGTCACGAAACGCGCAGGAGGGCATGAGCACCCAGAGCGTGACTCGGGTGAGGCGGTTCCAGAGGGAGCTGGAAGCGGCCGAGGACAGGGCCGACAACGCCGAGAGCAATCTGTCGCTGATCCGCGCCAAGCACAGGAGCTTCGTGACCACGTCGTCGCACCCGGGCTCGCAGGTGTACTTGGTGCAGGAGTCCAGAGCCACAACTACGTCTTCGGAACAATATTGATTCGCACAATAACACAAATTCTTTTCCGTTTTTATTAATGTGTAACATTTATTTTTTCTGTTTTTCAACGAACCGACCGGGGTAGGCCCACACGTTTTCGTATTCCACGTGACGCGCGACTCGTTTTGTTGTATTCGGCTTTTTCACCGTTCTTCCGACGGAATATCGTTCTGCGACAGTTTCTGCGAACTCTCGAAAACGCTTTTTCTACGCCGCGAACGTACCATAAAATATATTGTTTTTTTTTTTTTTTTTTTGCTTTTAAATTCAAAATATGTGAGCGGAAAAATATCATTACGATCGGTAGACCTGCTCCCGGTTGTTCGTGAACTTTCATTCAGTGTAATACGTATTTCATACTGTCTACATCAATAAAACGAATTAATAAAATAATTTTTAAATCCGTTTTGATTTTCAGTTTGTGATCCGATATAACGTTTGTTCCGACCATAAACCATAAACTCACTCCGCTTACGACAAATGTTATGTACATTTGGTAACGTTAGTCGTAACAACTGTATTCACAAAACGAACACGAAATTAAAAACGAATTACTTAAACATAATATATCGTCCGTTAGAAATATTTAAAAAAAATACTCTTAAATGAAAATGTCAGAGTAAAAAAAAAAAATAATAATAATAATGTCCCATGAATACGTTGTTCGCGTTACGCATCCGTTAAATAGAAAATATATACGAAGGGTGTTTTAAAAAATGTTTTCGCGTGTACCGCATGGCGCGTGACATGTTCAACAATTACGATTTGAGGAACGTAAAAAGAAAACATTGCGAATATAGGACTTGACCAACACGTTATACGTTAATAACATTAAACCAGAAAACCAGCAGATGTTATGGAATGAACGGTTAAATGAATTACACGCGGAGTGGTGACGAAGATAGAATATTTACAGTAGTGGTTAAAGGAACCCCGGGGGACCGTGTTCGCGAGGGAAATTAAAAAGCTCTTTGTATAATACAACCTACGGTCGTTAAAATCAGAACGGGCGAAAATTATACGGCAAAGGTTTATGGATGTGTTCTTCGTCGTGTCGGGAGCACAAAGGCGAGTCACAAAGGCTGACACCTAACTTGAAAGCGCGTGAAGGTAGGTGATTATGACCCGGACGAGGTCTATTTAAATTAAGATTATGAAACCAAGATCTGCGGAAAGAATTAGAAGACCATTTTTTTATCCCACATGTCTATTTATAGATTTTTTAAGAGTTTGAATAAAATCAGAGCAAGGAATTTTATGTAATACATATTAACATTAAATTACAGATTTTTTCATTACACGTACAGTACCGAATAGATGTACCCAACGTAAGTACATACATTGAATTTTTATAATTAGTTTGAAAACAATTATGACTCGAAATAGGTGTTAAGCAACATTGAAATATATCTACAGGTCGGTAAACTAAATACAGCCAACACTCCCATATCCAATTAACCATAAAGTGTGTTTTGAACTTCGTACCTACATTTATTATAGTTATTGCGTCACTGGGATACTATATTGTTTAGCCTACAAGATGCTCGTGTTACATCATTATTATGTGTGAGGTTTATTATATTTAATTTGGAAATAAATTAAGTAGAACGGACTTTGCTATCAGCACAAACTATTCTATGGCCACGCGTCCAAACGGTAAGAAATTTAAGAATATAATTATCGGCACTGTTCTAGAAGTAACGAAATATCAATTTACTTTTGTACAACCACCAAATAAATATTAATAATAAACGTATGCATGCGTTATGAAATAACCAGTCAGAAATTTGGTACCTACTGTATATTTCTACAATACAATTGTTAAACATTTTGAACTTCAAATACGTATACATATTTATTTCGATTTCTTGTCAAATACAATAAATCATAATACAGTTTAATTATTCGTAGAACACACTAGTTTTCAAAGTAAAATTTAATAGAAACATACATTTTGTTCTTACGATTATTGCTTTATAAATTCTAGATGATGGTTTTAAGTTACATTATACTGCACTGAACCCATAACAGAACACCAAAAGTGAATTTACAGAAATACATTAGTTGTTGGTTAATGTGTTACTTCTTGGCATTGACTATGTCAACAAATTCTGGTTTTAACGATGCACCACCGACCAAAAATCCATCGATATCACGTTCTTTAGCTAGCTCTCGGCAATTAGATGCCGTCACAGATCCACCATAGATGATTCGTGTACTGTTTGCAACGGTCTCGTTGACTTCGTCAGACAACCATTTTCGCAAAATTTGATGGACTTCTTGGGCCTGGAAGGAAAAAATAAAATAATTTATAAATACGCGCGAGGGGCGCTATTACAGAGAAAATGTTCGTACCTGTTGCGGACTAGCAGTTTTTCCGGTACCAATTGCCCAAACCGGTTCATAAGCAATGACTACATTCTGCCAATTGCTTATTTTCTCCTTAATGGCCTTAATTTGATTGGCTACGACAGCTTCGGTTTGTCCGGCTTCGCGTTCTTCAAGAGTTTCGCCGATGCAAGCGACAACGGACAATCCAGATTCGAGAGCGTGATTTACTTTTTCGGCGACGAGCTATTCGAATGTTTTATTAGTGTTGTCTCTTTTTCATTATGGAATCAACGAAAACCCTTACGATATTAGACTCTAGGAAAATCTGTCGTCGTTCAGAATGGCCTAAAATCACCCAGTCGATACCGATGTCTTTCAACATGCTAGGACTGATTTCTCCGGTAAACGCGCCTTTTTCGGTCTTGAAACAATTCTGTGCGGCCACGTAAATACTGTTGGGCGATTTCTCTCTCACGTAATCCAAATATATCGACGGCACTCCGATCAGAACCTCTGTAAGACATTTGAAATCAACGACGCGCATTATTATTATTATTATTATTATCATCATCATCGTCGTCGTCGTATGCTCACCGACGTTAGGATCCAGCGGGGCTTTCACCAAATTGCCCAGCAGTTCGTCGGCGACTTTCTTGGTGCCGTTCATCTTCCAGTTGCCCCCGACGAAGAATTTCCGCGACATGCTGACGGTCGAGTGTGGAGCTCTGACGGAACAGTGGACGGACGAACGGGTCAGTAGAGTATCGAACGAACGTTCCGGACAAGTTACGGTAAATCAATCCGCGCGGACGCCGTGAAACGGTCAAATTCGGGAGTTCGCGTCGCGGGTAAGCAGCGTCGGCGATATAACGCCGCGGTCTTGACACGGGTCACAGGGCGTGATAGTGTGTAGGACACGCCGCCACGGACGACCTCTGACGGTTTGTCCAGAGGTCGTCGTGATAACGGATAAAGGACGGCGGTGTTATCGTTCGTCCACAACACGAGTGTTTAACCGATAATAAAACGGCGGACGCGGCAGCTACGATCGAGTCCGTGTGTCGATTACCGTCACAGTGGTTTATTTATTATCCGGCACATCCGGCTTCTTAAACAATGTGAACCAATAATAAATAATTCAGTTCGGTTTGTATTTCTGTCCAGTCTTCGCCGGTGTACAAACACGGTACGCTTTAAATGTCTGATAACTAATATTTCCTCATCGTAATCTAATTACACGATCCATTTTCTAAATAATGTATATATATTAACGTTGTAGAATATTATAGGGGGTTTTTGTATTCCGTTAACAATTACCACCGCAGTTTGAATCCATTATTTCTTTCTTATTTAAAATTACATAATGTTGATACATTTTCAATTATTGTTTGATTTTCCGATTGTGCCAACTGGTCTAAGGTACACTGTTACACTGTTTATAGCGGGTATATTTTTAATTGACTAATTTACCTCGCCCCACAAAATTCGATATTAAGAAAAACGTTTCGCGGTTGGAAAATTACTGGTTTTTTCTAATGTGAAATCAAAAAAAAAAAAACAGATATTGCATAGACAAACACAGATAATATTAATATTATAATTAAATAAATGACAATCTGTGTTGTATTCGAAATAGAAGGATAATTTGCAGAGAACAATAAATCTAATAATACCTTTAAACCATTTTCACTTGTTTAATCGTCATCAACTGTTAATAAATGTTAAGACTCAAACATTTTCCAAACAAAATGAAGATATAAATTGGGAAAGCTAAAGGAAAATTTATTATTGCTACAACCCTTTTGGCTTTGATTCAAAGACATTCAATAATTACCATTTGTTTCGCACATTGTTCATCAAATATATGTACTAATTAAACCAACAAAATATTTTGATTATAAATATTAATATAAATATTTAAAAATATTCATTTTTTAAATACCAAAAAGTGTATACTTACGTCTCATTTGAGCAATTATTGTCATGAATACAATAATAATTAGACTTTTTGTGTTTTAGACTCGCATACAGTTGAGTTCAAAATTAATCATGGCAAATAATCCGGCAGAAGAACCAGCTCACAAAGATGAAAAAAAATATGTGTTTAAAGACCCTACATTTGATGTGAGTATAATGATTCAAATAACCAGAAAAATAATCTAAGCATTTATACAAAGAATAAACAATGTAGTGAACGCTATTCATATTTGAATATTTCTGTATTCGTGAGAGCATAATCAACGTGATTTTTATTTATTTGATAAATTGTGACTTATATAAGTTATTTAAAAAATGTTTTTCATAGAACACAAAAACTGCCAACGGAAAGAAGAAATTGTGGCGGTCATTAAAACAAATAACAACTCAAGAAAGAAATTTACCATGGCCTGATAACACGATCAATTGTACATAAATCTTAAATTATTTATATAACTATTCAATTATTTTAAATAACGATTTTTGTTCACAGATAGCAGTATTTCTGCTCCGCCATCATTCAAACCGATCAAAAAATATTCAGATATTAGTGGATTAATTGTAAAGATAAACATGAAAAATATAAAATAATTTTCATATCGTATTTATAATTATTTTATTTTGTTTTAGGCTAAATATAAAGATCCACAAACGTCTTTGTACTATGCCGGACACGAGGAGTTCAGTACTGTGAGGAATCTCCCCAGCGACATAATTACAGGATATCTGACCCTACGAGGATCATACAACCCTATTGGATAATTTAACATTCCATGTGCAATCGCCCGAATAAACAATACTGATTAGTGTAACAATGAAATATAAATAACTGTAAAAGTATTGCTATTTACAATTATTAAACAATAATGGACTTTGCAAATTAATGTTTATTATTTCATGTTGATTTTATCATTTCTTAATCCTATCATTGCATAATTACATCACTACCTATGTATTAGTATAAAAACACAAAATGTAATTTCTTCAAACTTGTGGGTCGACTTTAGGTTCGTCGAATTTGATTGCTGGGAATTTTGTGGGCTCTTCGTTTGCGCCGATACTGTACTGTTTGGCGATCTTTTCCAAATCGGCCTTGTAACCTTTATCAATCGACGGGTCAAAAGTCTTGGTGTCGAATTTGCCTTTGTATTCTTTAATTTTGTCCAAGAACAGCTGTTGAATAGGATCGGAAACCTTAGCCATCAGCACAGACGATGATGAAATATTGCGCCGAACGAATCGGCCAGCAGTTCTGGCGACATTCGACTTTTGCAACATATTTAATGACTGCATTTTTTATCTAAAATATTAATCAATAAGTATGTATGAAAAAAAATACGTATGCAAATACCTGAAAACTTACGGCCGTTAGAGGTGATAAATCACGCGATAATTGTTAAAATTAATTTTCTGATCACGAGCGGTCTCGGCGAAAAAAGTATTAAAAATTACAAGTCGAAAATAGTCGAAATCATATGATGTCCACTGCCGAATGTCACAAATAAATATTTTTTTTTATGATAACAAACAGTGTGACCATTACCGAGAACAAATTTTACGCGGACGGTTAATTTTCATTAAACGAAACAACATTTTCCGTGCGAAAAACGAATAGAATTAAAAATATAATCCAAATCACTTCGTCGAAAATCGTGTTCGTTTCGACGTTTATCTAATAAAAATGTGTCATTTACGAAAACGCTTCGATCGTCGAAATTTACGGGATATTTATTGTCAATCTACGTTGTTACCACGACCGTGTTAGTACATTCATGTTTATAGATAAACGTGTGGCCATGACAACAATAACAAAGAATGACTGGGTGGTTTTCTTTATATTTAAATAATCAAATGCTTACCATTGTATTACAAGTATTACGCCACTAACTTATCTGTTCAAATTTATTGATATTTTTATTATTATTATTATTATTTTTTACCGATTTATTTATTTATTTATAAAATCGAAATTATCTGGCATAATGAAGATTACCGTCACTACACACGACGATCATTTGTTCGTACTCGATGTGAGCGAAGAACTAGAACTGATCAATTTTAAGGCATTGTGCGAAATGGAAACAGGTATTCCTCCGCATAATACCGGACTAACACACAATGGGCAACTTTTGGTCGACGATTTCAGTTCGATGAAAAATTTGGGTGTTCATGATGGAGACGTTATCATTATTCAAAGAGTTGAGGGTAGTAGCATTACTGAAATGGACACGTTTACTGGTCCGAGCAATAGTACGCATATACCATTAGTAATGATGTTTGTAGCACTTGTACCTATTTTTTTAATATTGTTTTTGTTTAGATGTCATACCTCAGTTGGACTTCAGTGATATTCAAGTGCCCGGCACATCTAGCAAAGATCGTCAGATGCAAG
The DNA here is from genome assembly GCA_019022885.1 of Schlechtendalia chinensis. Classification (NCBI taxonomy): domain Eukaryota; kingdom Metazoa; phylum Arthropoda; class Insecta; order Hemiptera; family Aphididae; genus Schlechtendalia; species Schlechtendalia chinensis. Next base: position 2,149,799 of record CM032351.1, on the reverse strand, counting down.
AGGCAGAATATGTTAAGAATTTATTGCTCTCCAGTCCAGAACAACTAGCTCTGTTGAAACAAAATAATCCCAGACTTGCTGATACTTTGTCCTCGAACGAAATAGGTTAGTCAATCGTCATATTTATAATATGCATCTGTAGGATAGTATTTTATTTCATGATTAGAAAAATTAAAACTTTCTGAAACAATTTTAAGCCAGATTGATTTTAAATTCTAATATAAACCTCTTAAGTAATAATATTTTGACATTTAGAGAACTATTCAATTTTATCGACCTAATGGAATTATTTTTATTTTTATATGTATTACAATTCACCATGTTGTAACTAAATTGTTATATAGTTTAAGTTTTTTTTAATGCAATGTACGATCTACCAATATTTTATCATAACGATTATGAACGTACATGCATAACATAATTATATTGTTTTAAATAAATATTAATTCCTTATTAATCATTAAAAATACATGATTAATGCTCAAATAATAACGATCCTACTAACCACTTTTGTTGGGCTTTTACTATAATAGCTATAATTGACATATAAATAAAATTTGACATTTTATTGTGATTACACTTGATTATCCACAAAATATATAAAGATTATATGTATTAAATATTGTATTCATTTGGAAACAAACAATTAAATCCAATTTATCGTTTTATCATAAAAGTGGCCAATTTTGAACTTAATATGTTTATACATGAAAATTAAAAAAATTAATTATTATAATGTTATTGGTTTTTTTTACTGCAGAAGACTTTGCAAAAGTCATGACAGAACAGATGGAAGATCGAAATAGACGCGAAGACCAAAGAATTAGAATGTTGAAAGCTAATCCATTTGATTCAGAAGCACAGAAATTGATAGCAGAAGAAATACGTAAAAAAAACGTTGAGGCTAACATGGAAGCAGCTATGGAATATAATCCAGAAATGTTTGGAACAGTTGTCATGCTTTACATCAATTGTAAAGTAGATGGACATCCTGTAAAAGCGTTTATTGATTCAGGAGCTCAGACTACAATAATGTCATCCGCTTGTGCAGAAAGATGTAACATCATGCGTCTAGTTGATTCTAGATGGGCTGGGATAGCTAAGGGTGTTGGTGTGCAAAAAATTATCGGCAGAATACACATGGTTCAAGTGGCGATTGAAAACGATTTTTTGACCACTAGTTTTTCTGTTCTTGAAGATCAGCCAATGGACATGCTCCTAGGATTAGACATGTTAAAAAGACATCAAGTAAATATAATACCCGATAATTATAATTAAATTAAATTACACAGTCTACTCATAATTAATATTTTTATTATTAGTGTTGTATAGATTTGGAACATAATGTCTTGAAAATTGGAACATCAGGAACTCAAACACCATTTTTGCCTGAAAATGAGTTGCCAGATTGTGGACGTCTAACCACAGTTAGTGATTGTAGTGTAACTAGAGAAGAAGAGAATGAACTGAGAAAAGCCTTAGAAGAAAGCAAAAATATGCAACAAAGTAGTGCAAGTAGTAGTGGTAATAATAATATTTAAATAACGTATCTTTGAACAAAATACCTTTTTTTATTTATAATAAAGTATAATTTAAACATTATTATGTAGTTGTAATTAATTAGTTAAACGAAGAAAATATACTTATTTTTCCCAGATTATACATTTTCCATTGATTCTTCCCAGATACCTGTTTATTTCCAATATGTATATTATAGTACATGGTTCCTATTTTTTGCAGTTATTGAGTATTTGATTTGAGTAAACTCCTATACTATACCTTTCGTCTTCTTGATGTTTTACTAATTCTTTTTTGATTTGTAATTTTATTTAGGTAGTTCTAGCAGTTCTAGTTCTAGTAGTCACTCATTTAAAGAAACTGATATAGCAGAATTAATTAAATTAGGATTTTCTAGAGAACAGGTAATTATACAAAAATATTTCATACCAACAAAAATATACTTTTCATTTGAATGGTTTAAAAACTCATTAAACTTTTAATTTAAACTTTTTTATTATTAATATTATTTATTAGAGACATATTATAAAAAAAAAAATTGTCTCAACAATTAAATAACAATGGAATAAAAACTAAGACGTTAAACTTATTACACACAATTTTATTTTATAATTGAGGTTACTAATTGATTACATTATTATTGAATATCTATAATTAAGTTTACTTATTAAGTTAATTTGTTTTAGGTTATTCAAGAATTAAAAAGGTTCAATGGAAAGAAAAATAAAGCAATGGCCTCTTTATTTGCTAAAATATTAAAGTTTTAAACACAATTAACGGGGATTCATCAATACTAATATAAAATATTCTTCCTTTTCAACACTTTTTACTTTTCAGTCAAATTTAGTTGTAATTTTTTTTAAATTTAATATTTCATTACTTTTATAATTTTTTTGGCTGACTATATATCTTTATTACTTTTATTTAATTTGATATTATATAATGTGTTTTGAATATCTTTAATAGGATATAATAAATACCTAAAGAAAAGAATTGATAAAACCAAAAGTTATAATTTTTCTGATTAAATATTAAATGCAGTTTTTAATCAGAAAAGTGAACATAACAATTTAAAATATTAGTAAAATAATTTATATAAATAAGCATTTGAGAATTTGCAATATGAACCATTTGTAGTAATTTTTCTCTTTGGTATAATGTTAACTCCTTTTTGTATAGAGACTGTATTTGCAATGTCTAAACTTTTTTCTATTATTTAAAAAAATGTATTAGAGGTTTTGAGATTTTTTTTTTTTTTTGGTTCGTGTGCCTTATTACAAATAATAACAAATAAGGAAGGTTTTGGATTATTAACAACACTAAATGTAATTTTTGCATTACCTAAATACTGTGTTCAAAATATTTACATGATTGTATTAAATAAAAATTATTATTTAAAAATCTATAATAATTTTATTGTTGTTTATTACCATATAAATTTCCGATTCAATTCAAATGAGTTGATATGTAGTATGAAAGAAAATTGGTTTTCTAGTTGTTTCACAATGTTCATACTTTGTTTCAGTGTGTAAGTGTTACATTAATATTACATAATAAAAATTAACCAATTAATGGGAAGAAATAAAAAATTTGTATGTCTTTTTAAATAAAACCTTTAACGTCCAAATAAAACATATGATATTTAAATCTTTGCAATAATTCTATAATTAAACTTTACATATTACACATTTTTTAAATTATTTTAAACATCAAAAAACGTAAAAGTGTGAAACCACTTGGGTCGAATTCAACATTTCTAACTGACGTGAATATGTTTATATTAATTACTAGACATTTTGAATACACACAATGTCGTAAATTAATAAAACAACATCCATTAGAACATTACCTATTCGCTTTAGATGCATTTTAAAATGTTTTGTTCTAATTAAGTTACCAAACAGAAAATAACGTTATATATTATCTTAATTGTGCATTACTGTTCGAGACAGTTTTCGTTTTTGTTTAAACAGTTTTAAATCATTTTATAACGAAATACAGTTTTTCTCATTTTCGATTTCTATGCATTTGACACGGTTTAGAACTAGTAAATTCAATATTTCATTTTCATTTTTCTTTTAAAATACTATTATAATTTTACACATCTATATATTTGTTAACCACAACCGTGGTATAATTCCGGTATAACCTTCAACTGAATTCTCATGTCGGCATTTGATAAAAATTATACGATACAAAATTGCTAACAAGATGAGCAATTACCTTTTTGAATATTAAGTTTATAATAAAACAGTCATTTCATTCCGCGTTTTCGCTTGTAAACGAGTTTCCTATTGGTTTTTACGGACTACCGTCTCGTATTTACCATTTTAGTTTTGCATTTACATTTTTACAATTTTAAACATGGAGGCTATCACCAAAAACGTAAGAAATTTTTATGTTTTAGCGCATACAATTATTTCGTCCGAAAAATCTATATCATTTGGCTAAATATGATTATAATTCGTATTCAGATGGCGAATGCACAATTGGTGTCGAATAACCCGATTGGGGACTCGCTGAGTAACAGTAACACTTCCAGTGAAGAAGATAAAGAATTACCAGCATCCGAAAAGTCATTATTACAAAAGATTGTACGCACAGGTCTTGTAACGTCTAAACATGACATTGAAGTTCAGAGGCGTGATCCAAAATCACCTTTATATTCAATCAAATCGTTTGAGCTACTTAAACTGTAAGGTTCTTTGTATAGATTCTAAATGATTCGTATTTATATTTATTCAGCATCCATTCCTAAAGTCGTTTTTCTGTAAATAAATGTATTTTTTTTCAATAATTTATTTTACAAATAAAATTCTAATTCTAAAAATAATTAATAACAATTATTTAGTTGATAATTATTGTTATATTTAAAATCTTTAAAAGCTGTTGTTATATGTAAAGCAATATTTCAATACGAGTTACTTCTTTTTTAGTCATAAGAACTTGCTTAAAGGAGTTTATGAAATGGGATATAATGCACCATCCAAAATACAAGAAACAGCGTTGCCTTTGCTCTTGGCTAATCCGTAAGTATTTAATTTGATGATTTTATACATAATAATATAGTATTAGAGTAGAATAATCTAAAAATTGTAATAAATATGTAATCACCACATGTTAGGTTTTCATTTTGAGTTTTAATGTAGGTGCACAATGATATTTAATTAATTGTTACTCAACTATGCAGTAATAAACAATTTTTAATTGAATAAAAATATATTCAAATATGTCTGACAATACATGTTTTTTCATTGTAAACATAAAATTGGTTATTATTTATTTATAAATTGTATTTGTATTGTATAATTATATTATAGCCCACAAAATTTGATCGCACAATCCCAGTCTGGTACTGGAAAAACAGCAGCATTTGTTTTGGCAATGTTAAGTAGAGTTGATCCAGAACTTCAGTATCCACAAGTAATAATTTTATTTTAATTCAAATTAAAAACATGTTATATATTTTTTACCTATTTATTATTTAACTTAAACAAAATATGTATATATAGGTACTTTGTTTGTCCCCCACTTATGAATTGGCTATTCAAACGGGTGAAGTTGCAGCAAAAATGTCTACCTACTGCCCAAACATAAAACTTAGATACGCTGTTCGCGGTGAAGATGGTTTGTATTTTTTTATAATTTTTTTTATTAGTTTAAAGTATACATTTTTTTAAATTTTATTAATTTCTAGTTGAAAAAGGTTCTAAAATATACGAACAAATTATAGTAGGCACACCGGGTAAAGTTCTAGATTGGGCCACTAAGTACAAATTTTTCGACCCAAAAAATATTAAGGTATTTGTTTTGGATGAAGCTGATATTATGGTTGATACTCAAGGTCATCAAGATCAAAGCTTCCGTATTAGAAAGTACAAAATAATATATTTGTTTTTTAAGTCTGTACTTAAATATTAAACATTGAATTTAATATCAAGGTTACTACCAGAAACATGTCAAATGATGTTCTTTTCTGCTACATATACAGAAGATGTTATGAGATTTGCTAATGCTATTGCACCTATGTCTGTCATCATACGATTGAAACGTGAAGAAGAAACTTTAGATAATATTAGACAGTATTATGTTAACTGCAACAACAAGGAAGACAAATATAATGCATTGGTTAATATTTATGGAGGAGTAACTATTGGACAAGCAATGATTTTTTGTCAGGTAATTTTAAAAATATGTTTTTATTTTTAATGATGAACGGTGATCATTATCCTTATTTTTGTTTTATAAAAATAATTAGTTTTTAAAACATACACTATTACAAATAAATTAAAATTTTCATGTTGTATATTAAAATAATATAAATATTTTTATTTCTCATTGTTTAGTTAAAATTATAAATATTTTATATAAACCAACACAGTATCAAGTAATATTTATTTTACTATGATATAAATCAAATAGGTCTAATTATATTGTAAATAAGATATAAAATTAATTAGTAATAGTTACAGTAATTTTAAATCTCAATAACATAATAAATTAAATTATATCTTAACCAAACTTATCCTATTTTAATATTAATAGACGAATTGATATCGCACAATATTTTCTTAAGAGCTATTTGTTTATTATCTAGAAAAATTGTTTTAAGTGATTTACATTTTGAAAACTCCTCGTTTAAAATATTTTTAATTTGGTTTTCTCTCAAATCTAAAGTTTCCAAATTTGGTAAAGTTGGAAAATTGTTTAAATTTACAAGTTGACAATTCTTCAGTGATAAATTTTTACACATAAGTAAATGTTTTAAATGCATTAAATTACTATTGGATAAATCATTATCACTCAAATCAATATTTTCATTACATAAAAACATGTGTATATGATAAAAAGCAGTTAACCCTTGTCCTTTTAAATTTATGTGTTGTGTATTGTTATTATTAGCTATCCAATATTCAATTTGGTAACGGCTTACAAGATCATTATAATAGTTTTTTCTCAAAGTGTCTATTACTTTTAATAATTTGATGTTTTTTAGACAATTTTCAAAATAATTATTTGGTTTCAATGTGTAAAGAAGTAGTACATAAGTGAGTAGAGCCCACTTACTTTCTGGTTCCATTTCTAACAATTGGCGTAAACTGTCCAATTGTGAATTCAAAACGTTTTGAAGCTTTTCACTAATATTAAAATTAAATATATCTTGTCGAACATTGTCTATCAATGTTTTATCTACTACTTGATTTAGTTCATCAATAATCTCTACATGAAAATTATCGTCTGAATTGTCCACCTTTTTAATCCAAATTTTTGAATCCAACTGTTCCCAAATAGAGTTTCCTAATCCTATAATTTTATAATTATTTGGTAAATCTCTATTGAGTATGAGATAGATTGTGTTTTTATTTGAGAAACTTTGTAAATATACTTTGATGGTTCCAATTTTCCTATCAACCATCGTTGATATATCCAAGCGCTTTGATCAAAAGGATCAGTAAAAGCTGCACTCTCAACTAATGATAATTCTGAGATTTTTGTTGATTCTTCATCTTTTCCTATAGCTTTAAAAAGTTTTGATCGATAATGCCATGCAGAATAATTTGAAAAATTTAACTCTATCATTTCCATGGTAAAATCCAGTTCTTTATCATGTGGCTCTTGACATTTCGATGCAACAATTTGTCGATAATCCCAGCAATGAAAATTTCTTTCATCCATTTTCAAGTATTTTGTACATAGTAACAATTCTTTATTCCATTCTGGACTAGGATCTACGTTGTCCAATATCCAGTTTCTGTGATACCATGCTGAGTAAGATTTTGGATTTACTTGCAAACATTTTTCAGTTAAATAAAGTTCATTGTTTATTATTTCTTTTGTCGGTTTTATACGTAATAATATTTCTTTTCTATAATTCCATAAAGTCACAATATCAGGATTTGCTCTTAAAAGCCCTTCAGATGATTTCAATGCTAGATCATCATATTCATTACGAGAACGACGTTCAAACACATCATTAATACTTTTTCTGTACACTTGAAGCTTTTTTTCCTTTTCCCGATCTGCAACAGCTTTCTGTGCTTCAGTTGTCCGTACTTTGAGTCTGTTGTGCATCTTTTAACGATTAATCTAAAATAATGAAAATTGGTATTATTATAAAAATTTGTCATTTGTCTTTTATAATCTACTGATTAATTAATCGCAAAATATTTGTGCTTTGGTCTTGTAATTTACTTTTTGTTCATTTATTAACCATTCTAGATTTTATGTAACCATTAATCAATAATTAAATATTAATTGTATTGTTTATAGAAATATTAAAATATACTTCTTTAAGATGATTTTATAGATTTATTTTGTTGTTGCCATATATTCTTCAAATGAAAATTCATTGGACATAAAAATATATGATAAAACAGCTTACAAATTATATATATATATCAAAATGTCCGAAATAAAATTATATTGTCATAATTACTAAAATTGTTATGCTTACAATTTAAATTTAAATTAAAAAACGTTTAGTAGATTTTTACATCACACAAACATTTTCGCTGAATAACAGAATATACAAATGTAAGAATGATATAGAAACGATATTTAAAAAAATTACATATTTTTACCTTAAAAACAAGTAATAATGCTTTCAATTTCTTAATACGTATTATTTCTCTTGATATATAATAAAATGTGTACATTTGTTTAATCTGCCATTTGGTGATAAGAATGAGTAGTTCAGTGTTGCCATAAGTCAAAAACAAAGTATGTACTTCCTGTGTTTTTATTTATTTCTTCACATAATGATGGATTCCTACCTTTACGGTTTCAAATATTTTTAAATTTACAAACAAGTCTTTTATTACATTTAATATGATTTGTGCCAAGTGTTAAAACGATACATTTTCAATAATTTAAACGAATATTATTATAATTTTTTTTTTTTTTTTAGACCAAAAAAATGGCCATGTGGTTAGTTAACCAGATGGGAGAACAAGGACATGCGGTGGCTTTATTGTCTGGAGAACTTACAGTCCAGCAAAGAATATCCGTTTTAGATCGTTTTCGCGAAGGAAAAGAAAAAGTCCTCATCACTACCAATGTGTTGTCTAGAGGTAAAGTAATAACAGTATTTTGTATTATGTATTTAAAAATTTTGTTTTTAGGTATCGATATTGAACAAGTCACAATCGTCATTAATTTCGATCTGCCAGTTACAGTCACTCGTGAGCCTGACTTTGATACATATTTGCACAGAATAGGGCGTACTGGTCGTTTTGGTAAAAAAGGTATTGCAATCAACCTCGTTAGTGGCGATGCTGATTATAATGTGTTGAAACAAATTGAAGAGCACTTTTGTAAACCAATTGAATGTTTGAACACCGACAGCGTAGATGACATGGAAAAATTGGGAGCTGAAGATTGATTTATAATGAGTTTTATGTAATTGTATATTTTCAAGACGTTAATTTTAAAATTTAAATAATGAAACTTATTAACGTATATTATAAATTATAGTAAGAAACTGATGTTAATAATACTTCATCTGATAAATATTTATTTTGTACTTTAAATCCATTTTATGGAAATACATCTTTTGAACAATATGCTATTGTTGCATTATTTCGTAATAATAAACTAATAAATATGTGAATATTGATACATATTGCAGTCGAATAACGTTTGTATAAATTTTATTTAATAACTTGAAATCATTTTCTTAATTGAGATAATTAAAGTTGGAGCATCTTATTTTAGTAGTTTTTAGTGTTTCGTTGTTTTTCTAGTTCGGGTTTGTCTAGTTAGTTTGTTGAAAGTCCACTAGTTCTTTTGCCAAGTCATTGGATTTAACAATGCCGAATACGAGTATGTCGAGACATGCAGATTCTTGTGCGGTAGTAATGCGGACAATAAACATCAAATAATTACCAATGAAACAACAATATTTATATTGTAGACAAAATATTAAAAATGTATACACGACAACAAATAGAATATAACAAATATTTAATAAGACACGTAGTAAATGATCATTGACTTCGTTCGTCGACTTTCCTTTAAGAAACTTAATTCATGAAAACATAACATGTTTATATATATATATAGATATATATACGGACGGTACAAATCAGCACATTATAATAGTCTAGAAATCTAGATTACATAATATTATTAGTAAACTATAGACATTAAAATAATTTTTATGCGCTTAACTATACTTAGATTTAGTAATATGATCACATTCAATAAAAAAAAAAAACAAATGACATAATAAATAATAATAACAATACACTCCAAGCACACGTGGCACGTGCTTGTTTATACTCATATAAACGGGTGATGCGAAGTTAACGAAAAATAAAAAATAATAATTGATAATAGTGAAAACCTGGTCGTGGTATTTCTGTTTTATAGTTGTCATCCAGTAGGTATATGCGATCATTGGCAACAGTCACTCTAACAATTACCGTCTTTGCACTGGGATAGACTAAAAAGTTAGTGAGCTTCAACAGCGTTATAACACTTCAAAATATGTCACAGCTCTGCGGCCGATATATATTGTTACGTGATTTTAAAAACTGGCCCAACGCGTGAGAATATCCTACCGAGGACAGTCTTCAGTTCAGGCTTTAGGTCGATGCCGATCATTTCGCATAGTAAAGTGTAGTGTTGAGAACATTGCACGGCAAACTGTAATTAATTGAAGATAATTTTATAAACACATAATCATGAATTTAGAGGATAGGCATTTATTTCTTTATATCACGATATATTAGATTTTTCATATAAAAATTCGTACACAAAGCGACTACAAGTGTTTCATTTTGTTATGATTTCAAAGAACATATTATGTATTTTAAATGCTTTAAAACATGTGACATTTAAGTTTTTCCATCACAATGGTACACAAGTTAACAAAAAAAGATTTTATAAACTTTATAAATGCAATAATTTCATTAAAAAAATTTTTCCTAATCTTAATCAAGAGTAAAGATGGGATGGAAGAAAAAACAATGAGCGTACCTTGTCTTCGGGTAATTTGTACAGTTTGGTGAATATGAGCAATAGAATAGAATTCCACGAAGTTCGGTGATAATGATTATTCAGAGATAAATAATACTGCAGTGCATCGTTCACAACGGTACCAGCCACGTTCTGCGCGTGCACCCAGTGCACTCGCCGCGACTCATCACATATCGCTTTCAACGCTATTCTTAACACACAAGCTATGCTCTGCGTTTCTTGTGTTAACATATTCGATATGTCTTCATTGACTACAACACAAGAAAAAAAAAACGCGCAAATCATTATTATTATCGTGAGCAAATTGTATAATACAGTTTTTGTATTAACTACTAACCGTAACTACGTTGTGGAATATTTTGCAACACCGCATAGTTATACTGTTTAGTATAATTGTGTACACGCAACAGACAATCGGTCAACATGAACAGATGTTCAGAACTTAAGTTGCTGTACATTCCTTGTTCCTCTTGTTGCTGTTCCAATATATCAACAGTGTTCTGGCTGATTATAGTGTTTTGAGCCAACGCCAAATACTCTTGATCCTCTTTACGTGATGTAGATGGAAAAAACACAATATTGTCCACTGTACGTATCAGCTCAAGGCGAATCGCACATTTTGAAGTTATTGAAATGTCTAGTTTAACAGGCTGTATCAATGGGATAATCAAATTAATAATAGATTTTAAAAGATTTTGTTAACTTTAACTCGTCCCTTCACCAGAAACAATTTTTAAACGCATAGTAAAACTTTCTTAACTCAAAACTAAACAAATACAGAACATAGTTTTTTTTATTTTCGCCATATTAAATTTTCAAGCGTGGAAATTTAAGTTATGAAAATTCTGTTTTGCTAATTAAAAATAATTAATGAAGGCTTCCCAATTTTTATTTTTATTCATAATATACGCACCTCAGACCTTGAATTCTGTTCCTGTAGTGGTCTCGGCATCATACTGTCAAACATTGACACAATTGTCTGACAAGTGCAATCCCAGTTGATCTTATCGAATTTCGACCCATTAGATGTAATTAAATTTTCCAAACAATATGTACTGGACTGAGCTAACTGATCATTGTCTACGACATGCACATAACACAGTAATTAACGAAACAAACTAATAACTTCTCAATGAACTCGGATCGTACCTTGTTGAATACACCACTGAAGTTGAGCATATAAATCTTGTAACAGTATCGGGCACAATATATCAAAGTATTGTGTAAAAACATCTACAATCGATGTTAGCGCATGATTGCATGTGATTGTCATCCATTCAATTCTCTAATATAAACACATTATTTCACAACAATTGTTAAACAACAATAATGGTACAGAAATAGTATATTATCAACATATTACCTCAACGCTGTGCTCCTGATGTTTCACGTTATCGAATATACGGAAAAGCACATTGAAAAGGTCTTTCCACCAATTCAATTTGAACACGGTTCCATGTGTTTTGATCAACTCGAAAAGGACAGTCAAGGCACGTGTCCGAATATCTAGTTTACACCTACTGACAATACACGATAATTCAAATAACAACGGAAACCATCCTCGTACCCATACACCATCTTCTTCGAGTGACAACGATTCTTCGGAAAAATGTTCAGCGAATATCTAAAGAACAAAAATAATAATAATACACATAAATTTAATTTTTGATAGCCACCTGCAAACTCACTTGAGGTCTATCGTGAACACAATTGGCACACGTACGCAGTAAATGTATTGCATCCATGCTGATTTCTGGGAACCCAATATTACATGCAAATTCTGACAAACATTTTACAGCGTCTTGAAATGATTCCATCATTATTATACAGTTTTGTTTATAAAATAAATCTATACAAATAGACAGAAGTTAAAATGATGCAAAATCATAGTTATTAGACTGAATTGTTTACTGATCACGTGTTGTGTTGTACGAAAAGACATATCAACAATAGCTCCATCATGGTCAGTAGCTGCCAAATGGAACACGCCAAATATGTTTTTCCATCCAGATCTTATATTTGCTGCTTGTGAATTGACCATCTGGGTAATGCACCTAACTACCATATCCCTAATAGTTGGTGAACGATTCTTTTTCATGATGACTTCAAATGGTCGCAAAAAATCTTTTTGAAATTTGAAGTTGGCAAATTCTCCCTTTTCGATGAATTTCATGGACAACTGACGCAACGAATCAAGAGCGAAAGTGGCAATATCTTCATTAGGATAACAGCCAACACGATTGAAGTGTTCGCCTAGAACTTGCCACATACGTGACCACTGCAGACGAATACGCCCCATGTTATAGTAAGAAATTTCTACAATTTTTTGTAAACTAAACATACGAGGATGTGTTGAATTGGCTAATTCGTTAATAGAAACCTAAAAATGAAAAATATATAACAAAAAACTACACTCAATTCGATTACAAAATGTACACACTTGACATAAGGCTTTAACAAACTCCACAATCGCATCACCATCAAGTCTCGTCGAACCGGTAAATATACGATCAACAGCAACTACAACACTCTGACTGCTAGTTTCTCCTATTGACCCTTTTCCACTAGCTAAAAACACAAAATCATTATTAGTGAACGTTATAATGAACACACATAGTATACGACTTACAGTCCAATGTAGTGAAGTTTAATTTTTGACTGAGGGCTTCAATAGGAGGATACGTTTTGCTGATAACTTGTGACAAAAATTGTGGTCGAACACCAGTGCCCACCATTTGAGCAAGTTCTAATTGTGATATACATTTGACAATATCAAGCCAAGAAGTGCCCAGATAATTTCCATCAGTGTACGCAACAGTTATTAAAGTTTTGATTGTCTCAATATTTTTAGCTTTCATCTCGGTCACTGGTGAATTAGCAGTCAACAGAGTAAAACGCGCTAATGCTTGAACATAGGCATCTCTTTCCAACTGAAATAATTATGGATAATTGGTATTTATATTTTACAACTGAATATTTTACAACTCACAGTCATGTGAAAAATACAAGTAATTCTGATAGCACAACGTATGCCATCCAAACACAACATAGCTATCTCTAAATCATCACAATCTTGTAGACCAACACTGAATGCAGCCAAAAATGCTGTCCATGTCATCTGAAAATGAAATAAAAAGTTACTTCTTAATCTCAATGAATACATTCTGTATATGAGATCAAACCTTAAACATAGGTTTGACATGCTCCAAGTGTTTAGCCTCAGTGAATGGTGCTCGAACATGGCTAACCGATTCCATAAGATTTTTAGCTGCTACTGCTATCGATTCCATTTCCATATTCCATAATACTTTGCGTCTCTTTTCATTTGGTATTACTAACACAAATAATACATTAATTTGTTAAATTATGAACATAAATATTTATACATGAAATTTTATTTGTCTACATACATTGTTTTCCGGGTTTCACTGTCGTTTTCATCTTAATTTCATGACCAGCGATATCATCGTATATTTTACTCAAGTATTCTTCGGGTAAATCCTTATTATCTGAAATACAACTACCTCTATTCATTTTTATATATTGCTCTTTGGTCATTTTGGTTTTGACTTGCGGTGAATGCAAATCCGTAGTTAACATGATGATTGAATATGAAAGCACATATAATGTATCAGCACTGTCAAAAAGCCCATTGCTAAACAACAAATTTGTTTCATTTTATCTTATAATCATTAAAATATGTCAAATTTCAATTTGAATTAATTACTTTGGATTGCACTCAAACCATCGACTGGCAAATTTTTCCAACAATCTGTCAATTTTTTGAGCTTCGCCTGGTAACCGAAATCCGTCGAGGAAAAATCGTAATGCTGAAACAACATCTTTGCTGACAAAATTCATTTGATCAACATAGTAGTACATAACCTAAATTAAATTGAAATAATAATTAAATAATAGTGAAAATTACATATTTAAAATAAATATAATACCTCCTTATTAAAGTCATCATTTTCACCAAGAAAATCTCCTATAGCTGTTTTATCTAATCTTTCATCAATGTGAAACCATTCTGCAACGTCTGATGGACTAGTACCAAGAAGTTTTTGTTCTTGGAGGAAATTCAAACCTTGCTTAGGCTTGCGATTGAACCTAAAAAATTTAGAGTAATTAATAAACATTACTATTAAATCATAAACCAGACTTACATAAGTATACCAGTCTCCCAAACTTCTTTTTGATGCTTAAGTACTTGTAATTGCTGGGGCATATCAGGGGATTCTTTGTTACCAGAACTATTTGATGTCAAGCTGGACTCGCTGCCATCGAGTGAGTTCAGACTGTCTTGATTAACAACAGATTCATTGGCATCATATTCGCGTACATTTCTTTCTGGGCCAAGATTGGTTTGAGAATTTGGATTAACATATAAATCTTTACTCCATTCTACCATGCATTTTAATATTGACACCAAACATTCAAGTCCGCGAATACGCATGGATTTTTCTTGATTTGGTGTCGCACCTAGTTCTATTGCTTGACGGCCTTGAGCTATTCTAGAAAGATCGTCCACCAACCTAGAAAATCAAAACACAATAACCATAAAGATATAGAATTCTTTTTTTTTGTTGCTTACCTTTGAAAGAGGTTCGCTGCTGACAAATCACAATCATAATTGACATACATATCAACAACACTTTGAGCATCAGCACATATACGTGTTAATGCTTGGATAACCATCCATTTGTGTTCAAAAGTCGAACTGGAAGTCTCCAAAATATTCAAAAATATTTCTTTGAAAAATACCTGGCACAAAACAACATGTTTTTGAGTGATGTTGATTGAATAAACACAACCCAAAACTTTTACTCACCTCGATTTGCATTTTTAAATGTGTTTTGAATCGTGATAGCAAAGACAAGAATATAGCTAACGACAGTTCGAATACTTCAGGTACTGATGATGTACCATTGTTTGACAAAGCTACGCACAAAAATTGTTTGATGGCTGTTATAAACATTGGGTTGGTGCGAAATACAGGACCAGCGTTTTGTAAAATTGACAACAATAGATGTAAAGACAGAATTTTCGATCGTAATTCGTGTGACCTCAAAATTTATCATAATAAGAACATTAAATTATACATACAATAAATGTTTTTCCAGATTATACTTACTTTGGGTCTGGTGTACCTTCAGGTAAAGGTTTCATTGACAATTTACACAAAGATCGAAAAACTAAAAACGCATCTTTTTGTAATATATGATTGAAAGCTGTAATTGTTTTACATTCCGCTTCGTTCGGAGTGTCTAAACTCTCCTGTGAAAATATTATCCATAAATAACTATGCTACAAATGTAATCAACGGTGTTTGGCAATGAGTACTTACTTGGGACATGGACCTAACAATATCTCGTGCCAATTCCTTTGTTTTCGAATCACATTCAACACTTTGTACAGCGAAATCACATATCTCATTAACAACATCACTGATTATACTTTCGTTGATATCTTCTTCCTGATTATTCGTGTCATCACTTTCAATCGTTTCATCGACATCATATGACTCAATTGTTTCCAACTCATCTTTAGAATCGACTGTCACCACTTCCGTTTCCATTGCTTGCATTTCCATTCGAGTAAATATAACGTTCAACATTTGAGTGAGCGTTGCTCGAGCCGTTGTCTGGTTTACTAGGTTTCTACTAGCTAAATAGATATTATAGCATGTTTTAACTGCTTTTAAAATTGTTGCTTCGTGTACTTCGACATGTTGGCTTGTCACTACAGTTAACAGTGCCTGAGGGGGAAAAAAGTAATATATATATATATATGTATATACATATACAATTTAATAAGATTTGAAAAAGGGAAATTATAAAATTGCCTACTTTAATGATTTGCAATAGAATTCCTTCATCTGTCTGTTGTCCGGTGAAGCAATCACAAATCGTCTCCACGATCTTATCAATGAGCGGTTTGCCTGAATCATTGGTACAATTCCCCGTCAGGTGACCATACGCAATGAGTTTCTGAAACGATCGATTTGTTATGGGTTGTCGAAAAATCAGTAATGAAAATAATGGATTTCCATTCACTTGCAAACAGTCCAACGACGTGACGACAATTCTCGGTGACTTGCTCTGGCAAGCCAGTTCAAATGGCCTGAAATATTTTTCTGCTGATATGGTCGAATTTCCGTCTTTGGGCTGCGGCAACGCAGACGAAGCGTCCGTCTTCTCTTCAGCCTGGTATTCCGACTTAATGCACTCTGCAAAACCAAACGAATAATAGACAGGCGGACTTACGGGCTTACGAACGGCTGTAACAGTACTCACTCAGGGCGGTCTCGCATTCTCTCCGCAACTCGGCGTGCTGCGACTTCCGCACGTCCTTGTCGCCCAGTATCTTCTCCAACGCGCGTATGATAAACATCTCTTTGGCGTCGGGCCTCTTGATCATGTTAACCGAGGCCAAGGGCGGGGACGACCACCATCAGCGTCGTCGGTCCGGGCTGAACGGGAGCCGAACGTCGGCCGTCTAATCCCGTCGCGGACGCGAACCCAACGGCGTTGTGTGTACGCGGACGAAAGTTTTCGCGTCGATCGACCAAACGTCTGTTCAACAATACACCCCGTCGGCCGCAGCCACTGTATTACAACGGCAACAATATTGCATCACATTCCACATTACACGACGACGACGGCGGTAATCTGACGAGTCCAAGCAGTTCCAACTGGATGCTCGAACGATGATAACGGACGCCGCCGAGATAACGGATGTCTTGGGGAATCGGTGGCCGTTAGATGGCGCTGCAGGTACACGGCAAAACCGTGACGATGGGCAGACGATCCGAAATGAGTAACGACGCTAAAGACGGAGATTTTAGAGTTGTATCCGTGGGCGTATTTGAGGGGGGGGGGGCATTTTTCGTGAACATTGATATTTCGATGTGTCTCTTTGAAATCATCGATGCTAATAATCGAAAGATCAAATAAAAATCAATGTCAAAAGTTCGATGTATTAGGAAAAACATCGTTAATTTGAAATATAGAGGAAATAATTGTTCTTTGCCACAGGTACATCAAGGAGACATTCAGTGCCTATCAAAATATAAACGATAACCATTACGCTATCAGGAATCGTGCTGGATCAATGATATACGAGGTCTGTCAAAAAAGTTCCCGGACAACTGTCAAAGAACACGTAATTAAACAGATAATACATCGGAACATTTATCGCCTTCAAAATACTCGCCTCCCACAGAAATACACCGGTGCATACGTTTTTTTCCAGCTTACAGAGCACATTTGGAACTCGCTCTCCGCAATCGCCTTTAGAACGCGCGTCGTTTCGGCTTTTATGTTTTCTACCGCGGCCAAATGGCTACCCCGGAGCGCATTTTCGATCTTATCGAATAGTGAGAAGTCGCAGGGTGACAGATCAGACGAGTACGACGGTTGTTCAATGGTTGTCATGCAATTTTTGGCCATTCGCGCACAATATGGACCTGCATTGTCGAAATGATCCAACGTGTCGTGATCCAACTGTTCGCCGTCCACAAAATCCGGTCTTTTGTGACGCACGCGCTCCCGCAGCCGTTTCAGAGTCTCCACATAGTAGACTCCTTTCACCGACTGACCTTTAGGAGTCCATTCGATCATCCCTCGACAATCAAAAAAACAAGAAAATGATCACCAATGCTTTAATCTTCGATTTGCCGCGGCGAGCTTTCTTCACGCGCGGTTCATCGGGGCGCAACCATTGACGAGTGTTTTTTCACTAAACCGTACTCATAAACCCTTCTCTCATCTCCTATGATCACTCGTGAAAAAATATCGTCGGGGGCGATATCGCTTCAAGTCAGTCTTCGCGTCAGACTCCACCAACGCGTGTCTTTTTTTTACTTGTCGTATTACATTTTAAAATCTTAAAATCTACCCATGTCCAAAATGAATATGTCGACAATTGTATTCATTTTGTATTGGTCATTTTTTATTACGTTTAATAAAACTATTGTGAAAACCGGAAAACGTGTAAAATACCATCTAAATACTACTCTTACGCGAAAATGGTTCACAGACAAAAGTAAAAACACGTCATTTGTTATTCGAATAAATATTAACTATTACAATTCGGCATTTCCTTTCCTTGTGAGTACCAGTTCAAGACGTCTTTTGTCATTGATACGATCGATCTCATCACGTGACCGAGCCAGCAGCTCAGTCTTTTGTGTCGAGTCGCCGCTACCAAGTCTGGTATCTTTCGAATAACTCCTGGGTTTCTTCGTCTCGTCACTTCTCTTCCGGGTCCATAAATCTTTCTCAGGAATTCCCTCTCCGGGACAACCAGTTTCCTTCCGTCTTCTCGAGTCGCGGGGCCATATTTCGCACACCGTACATCATCACTGGCCTCGCTAACACTTTGCACTTACACTTTTTCACTTTATTCGAGAATAATATCTTATTGTAACTCGGACAGAAGCATTTCTAACACGTTTTTTAAAAAAAGCTTTTTCACGGTCATCGTTTACGATATTTAAGTCCAGTATTTACTTCTTCAAACGCGTGTACTCGCCAAACCCGCAACTCGGCTGTGCGCTGTTCGTTTCGTTTTCACTCATCACTAGTCCCGCCTTTTCCGCACTTCGTCTTTGTTCATTTATCGAATAAACATTTAATAAATATTATACATACATATATATATGTGTGTACACGTATTTTAAAAATCGAATCCAATACATTTTTCGTCCCGCCGATAAATTAGCTGTATTATACTTTTCGTTTGTACGACCAACGTAATATTTTACGTCGTAGATTAAGTACAACGTATATTGTCCGCTCGTTCCGTTGCCGGACGACCTCGTGTGTGTGTGTTTTTTTTTTCGTCTCACCGTTCGTCGTACGTTACTAATTAGAGAATACCACTTCTAATCCTGTTACAACACAACACAGAATAAACACACGTATCGATTGCGGCGTAGGCGATTCAGTTTTTATAATATATATATATATATATATATAGTATATACACCATACGCAGTGGCGTGCCCAGGAATTTTCAATGGGGGGGGGGGATGTTATAAGTAAATAGTAATAATACATCTTAACGAATCGTCACGGTAATACCAAAAACTCAAACGTTTATGTTTCAAGCTGTCCATAATCGTTTCTAGCTCATAATTGTGTACATTTGTAGATTGTTCTATAATCGAAATGAATTTAAATTATAACACGCTAATACCAAGTTGTTCAATTAACATAACACCATTAAATTGAAAAAAAACGTATTACATATTTAAAAATAAAATCAAAATAAAATAAAATACATGGAAAGTAGATTGCTTATTCCAAACGGAATTTCAACCGCCTAGCTTTTGTACTTTTTTACCATTAACTAATACAAAGTATTAAGTAATGACTCTAAAACAGCTCTTATGACTAATAAGTTGTTTTCTGTAGATCAGCGAAATAGACAATATAACCCCTAACCTCCCCCCCACCTGAACACGCCACTGACCATACGTGAATTTGTACAAGCGCGTAGCTCGGCCTTTTTTTGCGCGAAAGAACAAACGAGTATTCGAACAGCAATAACGGCACGTCGCGTTGCGCATATTGTCTCGGGTTTGTTCTTGCTTTTTAAAAAATTCAAATCGAGTCAATCTCCATAATCGTCATCGATCGGCGCGTCACGTTAACTCGGAATCGACTTTTCACAAATACATTGTCCGGATCGAGTATCAAACAACAGTTGTGCGCTACTTGGCCGCAGTCGGGGTAACATTGGACGATAATCATTCGTCTCGAACACGAGTGTTGTTTTCTCGGTTTTCGTGCAATCGGTTTTTTCTGCGTTGCCAATTTTGAAATTCGTTGCTTTTCAAAATCGGGTTTAAAAAAAAAAAAACCCCGAATTTTAATTTTCTATATTTATAATCCGGTGTGACGAGTTAAAGAAATCATAGAGTCAACTTGGCACGTACGTTTCTCAGACGGCGTCACGTCTTACTTGCTTACAACGTCGTCGTTACCCGTCATTATCATCTGGCGAATTTTGGACGATTCGTATTTGTCACGTGGATTATCTGACAGAAATACGAATTCGTATTTTTCGTTCTTTTTCGTCGGTCTTCAAGTTCGACGTGTTCGGACTTCAAGTTCGAAGTTGCGCTCGTAAACAATCGTCCGTTGTTATAACGAGGTCGTTTAGAGGCGGCGGTTATATATATATTTTTTCTTATTCGCGTCAACGAGTCGATTTTCGTAATACACATGCACGCAATATCAATGATTATATATAGTACTACATATAATCAATGGTAATGTATACAAACCCGAAAACGAGTTCGTCGTTCGAATTTAACGAATGTTAAAAACATAACATTTAATACACCTACACATCGAATACTATCTACACGATCATTACTTAATGTAATGGTTATAAACACCGTGGGAAACAAAAAAACGCGCAGTCGAATAGTCCCAACACCTGAACGGCCAAACCAACCGATCCGACCATTTCGATAAAATTTTATACCACTCTCACAGAACTGTAATATTAAAAAACCGTTATATCACGCTTTTCGTTACAGTGTGCATGTAGCTTGCGAGTTGAATTTGTTCGTTAACAATTCATCAAGACATACTATTATTATAAGAGTAGTCATTCGTTCATTACGTACAAACAATTTAACAATTATAATTAATTCGATAAAACACAAATTCAAAAATATAAAATGTTGAAATAAGAAATGCTACGTGTGTCTACGTATATGTTTCTTTCAAATTCATTTTTACGTATTATATAATATGGTTATCGATGTCTAGACACCACTACTGTACTACTACAGCATACAATGTATGCGAACAAATAACATCTTAAAATAATAATATTCTAGAGTGAAAACAATAGAGCGCTAATCATATATCGATCATCAATTACGAGAATTGTGAAGATATCCTCATTAGATATGACATATGAGTGGTGTTTATCGAGTGGGTTCTGCAAATTAAAAATACTGTTGATACTTAGACGAATTAAAATGGACTGAACATAGCCACACGAGGATTATTATACGATTTTAGGTGACATTACCAAACAGGTTATGTTAATTTAATGATTAAATTTCTTAGATTTTGTCCTCTAATGGAGAAGGAAAAACCTCCAATATAATAACAAGATAATTGGGAGAAAAAAAACATTATTGTTTATTCAAGACTGTATATACTTGACATAAAATATTATGCAACGTAAGTACAATAACAACAAGTAATATAAATATTGGTACATTCATTTTGGATAGTTAAAAACAAAAAAACTAAATATGCATGCACAACTATGAATTTGCATAATTTGTATTTCATAACGCAATGAATAATAATAATAATAAAAATATAATAGAACATTTTTAAATATTTCGGATGAAAACTACAAAAAAGAAAATCAAACTTAACTTGCTAATTTGTTAATAATATTTATATTTGTGATTATCATTATTATTTTTATTATACTCAAACGTTAAATATTAACGAAACCATAATGTCAATTCTTTATGACATGTACAAATTAATAGTTTAAATATTGGTAACAAAAAATACTTAAACGTAATTATGAGTGTTTATAGAAAACATGCTTAAAACTATATTACCTTAAACAAAATGATAAACAATAATATAATATAAATGTAAAATGATACAAAGTTTGTTCTTCATCTTTCAAATTAATACTATAGAAAAATAATAATTAAACAAAAATAAATAAGTATGAAAGTATAGGAAGTTTTGATATATAAACATTATCACAGACGTACATACTCCGAGGACAATCGCAAGGATGGCAGTACGTCCAAGAGCTATCATGACCTGGACGTACATGTTTACTCGGTTGCTTTGTTAATGACGAAGACCTGGCAAGTCAGCTAAAGTCGGTATAAATACATGCCTGGACTCATTGATCGCTCCTCGACACAGTGGACAAGTTTCACAACGTTTTGCACATGTTCCGCATGCAATTAACATG
Source organism: Schlechtendalia chinensis (assembly GCA_019022885.1). NCBI lineage: Eukaryota > Metazoa > Arthropoda > Insecta > Hemiptera > Aphididae > Schlechtendalia > Schlechtendalia chinensis. The sequence continues at coordinate 2,127,323 of CM032351.1, read as the reverse complement.
ACCACATGGGAAGAACACATGATCGATAGTGGCGTCCATGCAAATCCGACATGACAGTGCATCGATGAGTTTAGCTAGTTTATAACTGTCCTGTGAAGTACTTGGTTCGCGTTCAGACGAACTCAATACCACAGTCGAGTTGGGTGGCATGATATTGTTTTGCTTTTCATATAGCGCACGACGGGCATTATCATGTACTTCACGACAAGTCCTCTGTATATCGAACACATATTTCTTTCCCAGTGGTGAATCTTCATTAAATATAGATATGATTGTACCCTGCAAAATTAAACCCATCCGTAATGTTAATTCAATGCTAAATAATGTTAATTTTTAAGAGTTCAATAATTCATTATAACAAAAAATTATCATAGGTAGAACACAATAAACATTGTATTTGATTATACATGTGTATTCATCATTGTTTGTATTCAAATATGGGCGAGAAAACTTATTGAAATTTTCGTCGACCACAGCGTTTACAAGTGATGTAATTTTCTTTTTAAATAGTTCAAAAAGGATCATTTTCGTTACTATATCTACCTTGAGATCCCTAATATATTGTGATGTAACAGCACCTCTGACCGTTTCACAGCTGTAAAACGCATGCTTCTCCGTCAGCGCTCTGTAAAGAGTATTTGCGCCCAGACTAGACTCCAATTTCAAGACGATCAGTTTTTCGGAATGCTCGACGCCCGACATATACCACATCTCGAACACACGACGATGGCTAGCAGCGCTACGAATTGCTGTGTAAGAAATCCTATACAAATAACAACACGTGAAACATTAATGCGAATGGTATTTTACGAGATACGAATTTTCTTCTTTACGACACCGCGTCCACTGCTAAGTAGTACTGACCACATTAGTGGTGTAGCGATTGAACGTTTTTGGGTGGTAGATTATTGGGCTGGAGCACACTTACATTTGTTTTTCATGATCCGATTGATCCGGTTGTTCCAGACTAATACCATGCGGGCCTACTCCCACCAACACCGAACAGCCATTGGTTGCTCTGCCTTCAAACAGCTCTTCGCCAAAGTTTTTCAGGCCAGACACTTCTTTGATCAGCCAGTATTCGGCGGTCGTCTGTTTCATACCCTTGACGGACAACAATAAAACGTTTAGGAATTTACGGCCAACTGACGTAAACAACGACTTTAGCGTACGTACTTTCATGTCAGAATGAAGATTTTGAATCCGATCGACAGACTCGTCGTCGTCCACGGACACGCCCAGATGTTCGCACCAATAGGCGTAGAACTGCACGAGTGCGACCAGATCGTCGCAATCGCCGAATTCGGCCTGTGCCAACAATGCAATGGTCTTGCATACCGTCTGACCGTCCGTCGGTCTTAAGCGCCCTTCGCATAACTCTAATTTGGCGTGTAAATAGAACTGATGTCTGTAACAAAACAATAATAAACAAACGTTTCGATCGGTTGATAATACGTAAACAATAATAATAATAAATCGTAAACTTAAACTTAAAAACTGAAGAAAAAAAAAACGCTACAGTACAACGGGAATGTAGTTGCATTTACAACATTTTTGTATTACCATTCGAATTTGTTGCCGGGTGAGATTGATTGGTTAATTTCCCCGTAAGTATACAATACAGTTTACAATGTAAAAACAACAGTGAAACGTAATAAAGAAAAATACGCGCACCCGCGATTTTCTTTTAAAATTTATCAACTGATTTTTGTTTTGAAATGTAAAAAAACGAGTAGGTTTACAAAATAAAACTAACGAAATGTTCAAGGAATTGTTGGATTTTTTTTTCAACGCAATGTTTTTTTGCAGCAGAGTTCTGCAAATAATTACAAAACCACAATTAACGACACATAATCTAGTTTCGTACACGGAGAAGGCGCGGTTGTTTCACAACATCGCGATAATAATTGTATCGAGTACCGTATAACAGAGGCGTGTGTTTCAAACCGTTCATTAATTATAACACGAGGGCTAATTTTTTCCTTTTCTCTTTCTGAAAACGAATCTTTGAATTGAGGTCGATCCCCGTTTTTCTATCCAACGACATAATTTTTTATTTTTTTAAATTACTGACGAGGAATAACATGTCAAGTTATCGTAAGACCAGTCGCCAGAGAGAAATTTAAGGACGTGGGTACACGGCAGACAGATGGTCGAATAGTGCGCGACGAATATTTGATTAAATCGATAAATACGCTTTTTCAAGGGTGAACCACACTGTAATGACTTCTAGAAAATATGTATTTTGGAATTAAAAAATACAGTAGGAAATTTTTTTTTTCATTCATATTTTGTTCCTGTTCAAAACTAGTAATATGCTTAGTAATATAATATACAAAGCTGTCGTTGAAAGTTATTTGAATTGAAATATATATATATATACATGTTATGTGAATAATTTTGCGAATTTAGTCGTCACAGTTTTGTAACGTGGATATCCGTCGTAGACGCTCAATTTAATGAAAAAAACGAGTTTTTTATTTCCGGCACAATGACCAAAAAAAAAAAATATATTATACAGTACACACACGATTTTTGTACCGTTCAACTCAATTGACAATTCCTAAAATTGCTATGTATACTATATATTATACAACTAACTTAATTTTAATGCAAACACCTTAATATATATATATAGGTATATTGTTTGTTTCAACAGTTAAATATTAGTGTGCACAGGGATATATTGTATACAAGGGACATATCTACCAAACATTTGTATCGGTCCTAACACCACAATTCACATTTCCAAGATCAAAATCGAAACCCGTTTCAATAAATATAATATAAACGACAAAACACGGAAACAATACCACAGGTTAGTTAATTATTGCTACAACGTACGTTTAGGAGACTGAAAATTATAATATTGTATACGACTGCGAAGGCAAGTATAAGCCGCGAATGGTGTATAATTTTGTATTCTCGTCGACCACTATAAAAATATGTCGGGTATATTTCTTTAAAAAAAAAACCTCATTACTCATATAAAAATAGTACACTAGCAGACAGCGAACACACAGATCAAATGAATTTCGTAACGTAAACGTGTAAAAATAAAAAATATTTTACAATTTATGAACTGTAATATATAGTAATAATTACGAGTCGCTGATACGTTTTTTTTCGGAATACAAAAAAGACCGACAACAAACAAGTTTAAAATATATAATAATAAAATCGGTAGACGTACGCACGAAATGTTTACCTTAATAGTGATAATGACCGTGAACCCGTCGTACGCACGCTTGTATACAAATATATACTTGTATTTAATGATTTCGTTTAGATTTAGGATTGCCTATACGTATATATATATATATATACCATCGCCGATATTACTATTATTATTATTATATATTTTTTGTTTTTTAATTACAACAATAACCTGTACGCGAGCGTTTTGATTTGATAAAGAGAATTGAAAACTTCATGATACCATAATAACATAATACGTTCACTGTTCACATATTATAAAATATATAGATAAAAACAAAACAATTTAACAGTATATCGAACACGACGAATAGACGAAACTAGTGTAAAAATGACGTCAACGAATCATGTTAATGAGCGCGTTGCGTTCGCCAATAATTGATTCGTTTAAATTAGTTCAAGCTCCGCGGACGAAAAAAAAATATAAAATCGTATTTATAACCAAACCAACATTACGTCTACATAAATAAATAAATATATATAGACACACGCAAACGGACGGTAGTTTACGATGCAATTATACATTTTTCCTCGACTCTATAACATAACACTATACGCACGCATGTCATGATTCGACCTTAACTCGACCATGAAACAATATTTTGTATTTGTACACTCTATAAAATATACGAAATACGCGGATACCAACGATAATCATCTATATAAACACACTGTTACAACATAAAAATTCATTTGGAGATTAAGCGTGCACCTATTTTTATTTATAATCGGACGAATGATTTTTGACGACATTTTCTTTTGTATACATAAATATGTGATCGCACGAGATGTATTACGTCGATCGATTTACAGGCATTTTGTACAAGTTTTCTTTAGTGTGTAATTCAAGGCAATAGATTCTCTTTTTTTTTTTTTGGCAACAAAATGGCAAGTGAGGATTCTCTAAGTATACACATATCGTAATATAATGCTAAAATTGTATTTTATATATATATAATATTCATATGATAATTTAAATATTGAACCGTTGCCAATTAAAATAAAACGAGGTTTATAATGAGAAATTTACTTGGACGCGTGCCATTTAGGTAATAAAAGTATAGTTTGAAATGTCAATATAGAAAACAATAATAAAATATATTGAATATCATCAAAACACAATCGAATAAACAAACTGAATCTTATCTGCAGGAAAAATTGTGAAATAGTGCGAACAGTACAAATTGTTTACTAATTATAAATAATCAAAATAATTAAGTTTATAAAAATAGTCGTTTCCATAGTTTATAATTCAATGTGCGCCATTCAAATCAGTACGAATTGTCATTAAATCGATAATTGATAAAACGTAAATAATTGTATAATTCAAACACAAATTATTAATGATGTGGAAAAATATTAATAACTGATAAATAAACTAAACACGTATAATTACACAGGGTAGATATACAGCGTGACAGTAGAGACGGGGTAGTGGACAAGAGAAAAAAAAAAATTATACGACTGTCAATGTTTATCTTTAAAATAATATACAGAAATTATGTAAATCGTTGGTAAAAGTTTACCGAACGTTTACACGTAATATTTATCGCCGATAATGAATAATATCAATCGTAAAAGGTTATTTTCTGGAGGGGAGAGGGTCAAAATATTCCTAAAAAAAATTAATTCCTATTGAAAAATACAACCGCGCATCTATTTACAAATCATATATTCAAAAATGAATTATGAAAAGGTCATAACCCGTTAACCCCGTGCCCGGAACGTCATCGGTCGGAATAATTACGTTTTCATGCGACAGCGGTAGAAATTATTTCACAAAATCGGCGGGTTCCGTCGATAACAACGACGACGACAGTCCGATCGATACTACGCCGTGGCGAAAAGACGACTATTTTACTTCTATACGTATTTCCGGGGCATTGTGGTTGACTGACGGACGTCATTCGATACAATTGTCGTCAAACAGTCCACCTTTGTTGGAAATGCCGTCAACAACGAATCGTCGACGTTCCGTTCTGTTCTCGATAATGACGTCCGGAAATATATGTATCATATAATTTTCTTCTTTTTTTACTTATACGTATATATAGAAATACGCGTTATGTTATTATGTTACATGCGCATTAACGATAAAATAACACGATGTTTCACAACACGGTTTTGTTTTCGTAAACACTATTGAACAAGTCTCGTTTTGGCGATATAAAATCTGAAGAAAAAAAATAAAGAAACAAACCCATCTCGAACGACGAATGCGGTGTCGCCGAGTCCGAAGGTTCAAAGGGAGAATAAAACGATTAATCGTACAAGATCCATTTCGTGCGTTGGATCACGTACGCTGCAAACGCGTATTTTGTCAGGAAACGCAAGGACAACGTATCGGACTCTCTCACTCTTTCTCTCGTTTTTTTTCCGCGACGTGTGCTCGTATACACGTACGCGCAATTAGCGACGACGCGGGAAAAAAAGCAAAAAAAAAAAATTATAAACAATAAACCGATATATACGATGTGTAAACGAAATTATATTATTAAGTCCGAGGGAGATAAGACAAAGAAACGTTTCGTATTTTCGTCAATGGTCAAAGAAAACAATGATAACAATTGAAATTTGCAGTGTGAACTACTCTATCGAGTCCTTGGGCATGAGAAATAATGTTTCCAAAACAGGAAGAAACCCAACGAATAATAATAACTTATAACGACGTTCAAGACTTGAGCGCACGGCAAGTATCAGTAAGGAGAATTCGCGTATAGTCGCTGAAATCGTACAAACTCAATTTACTTACCTAAATAGGTTAAAAACTGAACTTTAATAATAGAACCAGTCGAAACATTGCATATTGGCGGAATATATAAATTAACATAAAAAAACCCCTATATATAGATACTACTAGACAATATACAATTAAAATTTATTACAGTGTACGTTGAATATATTGACTATACACGTGAAGTCTAGAAATGAAATTGTGAACGTCAATAATAATTCAGTATTAATTGGAATAACACGATTAAGCGTGAAAATATGACGCGTACTGCGAATGTATAGACAAATGCATTGTATCTACTATGAATAAAAGCAATTTAAATGTAAATCATTTTCATACAATAATATTCAATTAGAAAAATAGTTTTATGTTTAAATTTCATTACATTCGGTTCTCCGAATAAGCGTTGCACAGAGTTAAATTGATATTACATTTACGTATCTTATAATCTATCAAAAGTTGAAAAAACGATATTATATTATAACGCATAATAAAATTTGATTCTAAACGTTTCTCTCCTCCACTTCGGCATTCGAAATTTGTTTCTATTCTTGTTAGTTGGGCCTTGGTCACACGTACCACCCCACATGTATGTGTTCGCGCGCGGAAGAAGTGCACACAACAATTCGTTAACGACAATAAAGAAATCCTTCGGCCGGAAGGGGTTTTTGTTTCGTTCGCGCACAACAACAATACTGTTATTATTCGAACGCGATTAAAGTACGAGTTTTCAATACATTATAATTTCTCATTTCTAGACGGAATTATACGTTGTACTCTCAATCAATGCGAATCGGTTGCTCTTGAAATCCCGCGATCCGCCGGAGTCAGTCGCCTTGTTTTGTTTTCAAAACGATTTGCGGCGCAATCCGTACGACAATAATGTTACTTGGCCATTCACTCCGCGTCGGCACTAAACGGTGAAATAAATACACAAATGGCGTGGAATATTTTATACGACGAATAAAAAATTGGCCGGTGTTGAGAAAGTGGTCACTTGGCCAGCACGTGTACGTTGAATCTGAAAGTCAATTAATATTCGTATACGAAAACTTTCATCGGTTTCTAGAGCTAGTGAATAAAAAACGTGCTACTCGAGAGACGACTGATTTTATCTGTCGTGAAAGAAACGCCAAAAATATCAAACGCTCTCAAACACTACAATCAGTATATTATAATACAAATTTTATAACCTGATTGGCCAGATTGTATTTCTATACAAAAACAAGAACAACTTTAGATCCAGAAGCTAATAGTATTTAATACGCAAATATTGTCAATGTGTGTGTTATCATCCATCGTGTGCACTTTTCTGTTCAGAGGTTGTTCAACTCATCTCGACAACAATTACAAAGTCTGATTTGTTAACCCTTTACACGGTTTAGAGACTATGATATTATGTTATATAATGTGTACGTTAAAAACTCGATTGACTTAAAAATAACGTATTATACTACAATAATCTAATATAAATGCAGTACTTTTATAGTAAAGTCGCGTAAATAATTGATGACGGACGATACGAAACGTATTGATATATTTTATTTTGTTGTCAATACGTATTTGATTTTTTTATCTGTATGTAATAGTATATACCTATTTTAATATCGCGATGGATTAAATAACAATAATTACTTGTACAATAATTAAGACGTTTTATACAACAAAAACAGTACATTCGTAAATATTATTAGGTTTACGCTAACCTACAAAAAACGACATACATTTAAACCAGTTTTTCTAAAACAACAAAATTCTATTCATTTCATATCAAGCTATTTTTATACAAACAGAGAGACAGACTACGAATACAGAAGAATAGAAACGATTAAAGAAACCGTCGTTTTTTCCTATCCATGTCGGAAGATTACATTTCGTTTTTGATTTTGGTAGAACACGAATCGTTTCATCGCACCAAAGGCGGCGGATAACGTTTTATTATTACTATTAATTATTTTTATTATCAATGATGTTGAGGCGGCAACGTTTAAAAACATTAAACGAACACGGACGGGATTGCTTTTTGACTTTTATTGTTTTACGACTCTACTCCGACAAAAGCAGCCAGCTCTCCTATAAACTCATTTAATAGTAGAAAAAAACTAAATACGTTTTTCCGGTGTCATAAAAACGCTCCCGTTATGTCATTAGCACGATTGTAAAACGAACATTATTCCCTTTGTAATTTCGGTAAAATTCTAACCAGGGCCGGACTCGAAAAATTGTCAGCTCCTACAAGCGGTCTTCCCAAAAGAGATTCTATAAGATCGATTAAAACTAAACGATTGGGTATTAAAAAAAAAAAATTGATCCTACTAACAGTAATGTAAACATATTTTATATAATTTTAAATCGGACACATCTAAACCCCTCACCGTTTTCATTTTTCGGTTAAAACAATATATTACAATAATTTTCATTTGTTAAACAGGAAAAACGCATTTGGACCGATCGATAAACGTCGTATTCAACAAATGTAAACAAATTTCTTACGATAACTTTATACCTATGATTAAACTTTTCGATCCCATATTTCACGTACCCGAGGTGATTTTTCACGAAAAATGGGAGTTAATTTACGATTTGCGGAATGGAAATCGGTACCAACCGCGTTAATCAATCATTTAATTACGGTCGAAAAAGGAATGTTCCTTAGTTTGGCGGACGTACTAAAACTCGACGAAAACACATTATATCATTGTTTCATATACAATACTTTTTGTGTTATATAAATAATAATTATTATAACGTGGCCTATGCATGAATCCGTCTTTGACTACGGACTCTACACGCGGAAACGAAAATTTACGAACACGCCCGCCCAAGTCGTTCGCAAAAATTTGTTTCCGATAAGAATTTTCGACGAATAGTCTACCCGATAAGAGAGCAGTATGAGTGCAAGGTTGACCAGCCAATTCCGATTCACACAGATAACACTTGCGACTGATATAGTTATCAGCGTGTCCAGGAGATTAAACCGAGAGGATCGCGTTTCAAACAACGCACACATGTACGTAACGGACTGTAGAAAAAGGAAACTCTATATTACGTTTTGGACAATTTGGAATTTTATTCAACGAGAGTTTACAACACAAGGTCGATAACCACAACCATACCAACGATATCATAACGCCAACAGACAAAATCTTGCGAATCGTGTTTAACAATTGTTAATAGTTACGACGATGAAACGTACGGGGGTTCTACAAGGACGAAAAAAAAACGAAATCTTAATTTAATTTACACAAATAAAACATTATTTCGATAGCCCTGAGTTTAAGCATGAGATATTAATATCTAGCTAGGTACATACTAGAGTACATAATACCTTTGGAATAACATTTTTCTTGAGACACTTTCATTTTTCATTGTTATTTTTCTCAATAGACTTATCGTTTACCATCATAAAATAATAAACAGTATTTTAAATATTGTTACAAACCGTTATTGTGTTCATGAAAGCAACTTTTTTTTTTATTTATAAAGTAGACAATAAAGCAAAATTTTCGAAATAGTAAAACATATTCTAATTATGAGCGGTCAACATTTTTAAAAATATTACCTTAAAATCACATATAAATATTATATATATGTATATATATATATACATATGCACAAAATAAAATGTAATTTGTTCTAAGAACATTGTTAGGAGTATCATAAATAGGTTTTTACTAAGAACCCACATGTGATTTCTAACTATTATTGGGCGTAAACTCAATAGAGGTGATATAGCCTGTAGGTAAAAATGAAATTATATCTCTAGGTCATCTGTCATTGCTTACTAAATATATACACACACACAGTCAAAATTTTTTTTTTTTATAAAGTTGTTTATAATAACTACTCATTTGTAAGCAAACGTTTTCGGTTTAATCTGAAATGAATTTATTAGAAATTTGAATTATAACAAACGTAATGGAAAATATTTGAAATATTATATTAAGTATTAATATTTATCAATGTATTTTATTTCATATTCGTATACAATTTCGGGTTATCATATTCACGTAGGACAAATGGCAAATTATATCATATACCCATACCAAAAACATAATCCTTTTCATATGGTCTATAGGGTTATCATATGCTATTTTCTATAATCAATTCGACCTTTATCCTTTTTTTTTCTATGAAGAACTTATTATTGGCATGTAAAGCGAACTATGAAAACATAATTTTGAAGGGAATTCAAGTCTACAAAGAAATTTGTTATACTTGATGTAATATCCAATATGTGAAATCTAGAATATAAATGAAATTAAGTTTTATAAATTACACAACTATAACTAATTAAGTAAATAATTTTTTTTTGTAAAATATAAAAAAGAGAGACTCAATGTAAACTGTGAAAGTTGTGAATTGCTTAAATTAATTTGTATTACCAATAGGTGTGCAGTATACAAATTATATTATCTGAAATTATTCAAATGAAGATATTTGTACATTTGTTTTAATTATAAATTCATTAATCCAATAATTAAAATCAAAACATTATTTTCAAGAAACCAATCTGTTCTTTATGAATATTTATGATGAAAAATATAGAAAGTAGAACTAGAAGAAACAATGTTTTTATCGTCTCTGATTAAGAACTTAATGCCATCGTTACCAGATAGTTATTATTTTATATATCTGATGACTATAATTATACAATTAAAAACAATAAACTTAATCGCATAATACTTTATGCACATACAGACAGCACGTGATTACCTGCTGACTGTACAAAAAAAAAAACCATTAAATAATAAATTCAATACAAATGTGATATCGAAAACAATTTGTATCCAATTTACATGTGTATGTTATACGTATGCATTTTCTAAAATAACACAAATTGATTTGTGAAAAATAAAATATCCAATACTGTTGATAATATTTAAATAATTTAATACATAACTACTGTATAAAGTAAACGATAAATATACTCATAACCCTGCACTAAAGCTTTATAAGATATAATAATAAAGTTAAAGGCTATTTAAATTCAACGAAAGCTAATTTTATAAGCATTACATAGTTTAAATATATATCTGTTCATCTTATTAACTAACAAAAGATATAGATTTAATCTATTCTGTCACTTAGATATCAGAAATTTTAATACCATGTATAGTTTCATCAGAATTAACAATACTCAAATAGATATCGAATTATTGTCAAATAATAGTAATTGTTTTGAAATCTTACCTGGTAGATTCTTGCAGTAGTAAATGTGGCGGTACCCAAAATTTGACTCTGAGTGCAAAACGATACGGATGAACTCCGGCTACTTGATGTTCAATCACATTTCTCAGATTCAACCACACGTCTTGCCCTTTGACGGTTTTGTATTGTAAGCCGAAGTAATCACATTCCTTGTTGATGCCCAGACACCCACACACCTATCAATCAGACATTTTTGCGTTCAAAGTTAATTTGAATGAATATTAAATAATAGGTGTATAAACGAGTAAACGTTAAATTTAAACAAACAAATCACAATGATTTTTGTTGTCATAATTTAGGTAAATTATAATTTAATTAAAGGCATGGCAAAAAACAATGATTCAATAACACCATCCGTGCAGCAACACACGTACACACGCCAACGGTCTGATTGGGTGCATAAATTACATACGTAAAGAGAATGAGAACAGACGAGTAGACGGTCGGAAATAAGTGAGAAAAAACGAGACGTCGGTCGGGTCAAAGGCGAAATTCGCGCGTACCTTTTCCAGGCATTCCAGTCCCTTGGCTTTGTGATCGAGCCTGACTTCGATGACGACGGCGTTCGGTTGGCTCACTAAACACCACATTTTCACTTTTCATATTTCACCTGGTCCCGGCGAGCAAACACGAACGGTACACTGGCCGCGTACCGTCGCGGTGTCCCGGCCGACGGTTTCTGAGCGCGGGTCCCGGAACGACGGCGTCCGGACGGACGGGGGGGGGGGGCGCAATTGGCGGCGATTAGACGCGAACGGGGAAGCGAAAAAAAAAAAAAAAAAACGCCGATAGCGATAAGCGACAATAACGCGCAGCACACGCACGCACACGAGCACCATACGCGATTACCACGACGACGGCGCGTCTGTGGGCCGCGGCTGTACGCCGGGACGTCTCATTTCGCAGGCGAGCGAGTAATCCGCGAGCCGAACGCGTCTTGAACGGCGGCAGACAAGCGTGGCGGACAACGTGCGCCGCGGCGCGGACGGCGGGAAGGATGAAGAAACGTGAACTGAAGAGAAAAAAAAAAACCGCAACAAAAGCGATCGCCGCCGACACGCGCACGCGGCGGCGGCGGCGGCCAGTCGATCAGCTGACGGACGGTACACATTATAGTAACCGACGACGTCCTTTGTCCCGCACACGCGCGTACCGACTACGGAGCGACGTTGCCGATACCGCCGCCACGTTGCCGAGCGGTCATATCGGGGGGACAAGAAACCCGGTGGAGACGCGATTCAGCGGCGTCGTTCGGGTTCCCTTTGTCGGCCGGACAAGTCTGTTGGGTTTAGACGGTTCGCGCGTGATAATTCACAGAGCCCCGAAGCCGAAGGTCTATTGTAAAACAGTGGCGTACCGTTCTTCCATCGCCTGTCAATAATACAACAAACACTTCATAGACAAATCGATGACTGAACGGCCATATATGAAATGTAATGGTTAAACGTTACCGATTATAATGTGCCACTCTACTCGTTTGAACGGATTATTAAGGTATTTTCAGGAGTATGGAGGATTTACTTCTTTAACGAACACGTAAGTCAACGAAAAACACGATTTAGACGGAAAATACCGCTGTTCGATTACCCACTATATTGAATACAGTTATATGTTTTTAAAATAATTTTCAGGTGCGATTTGATTTCGTTTATATCCGTCGTGCACGAGGAACATTCTTGAACAATGTTTCATTAAGAAAGACTTTTGGAATTTTAAGTTTTTGCAGAATGATACAACGTTTGGATTGTATGTGTAACGCGTTGAACGGGTTAACATTTTGCGAACGATCGAATAAAAACATTCCACCGTTTTAGAACGCTATCGTGTCCGCGTCGTCGCGCACGCGTGTCCGCCACTCGACACCTGTTGTACGGTTATCACCCTTAGGGCTCTTTCACACGTGACGATTTAGTCCGTCGGCCGTCGACAGTAAACCGATTAAAGTAACTGCAGCTTTCTCACGGGACGGAGACCGGGGTTTTTTTTTTCCGCGTGAACAAAGAGGCACAACGTTACGCGACGTGGACCGTAAAACACTCGTTTTCGTATACCCGTTGAACCGTGAACTTTGCGTGTTCGCGTGATAACGGGAAACGGTTTGTGCGCACGTCCAGCGATCCGAGTGATTAAACGCACGTGAAAACATCGAAGGGAATATCAACGAAAAAAGAAACACGCGCACGCACGTTTCCGAGCTCTCGACGAAAATGTGGGTCACGAAGTGTATCGAGCACATAACGTTTCCGTCGAAAAATAAACGTTTCGCTCCCGCCGAACGACGGTTCCGAAGATTACGGTCGCACGCCGCGACGAGCGGTAAAGAAAAATAAATTAACGAAAGGACGAAAAGTTTATGAGTCTCTGTTGTGGATTGCTGTGAAAAGATCGCCAACGGCGTGGATATATAATTGGCGTGTCGTAGCGTTTAAGGCGCACTCGATCGTGATCGCGATTTGCACAGAATTGTAAATTACTCGTACAATTTTTGAAACGTTTTTTTCCCCCGTAGGTATTTATGCACAACACTATGTAATGCCGACGAATACCGTATAAGAAGCCACCCGGGTAGACAGACGAGGGCCTCATTATCGTACAAATTTACATTTTCATATTTTTTTTTTCTTTTTTTTTTGTAATTTCACACGAAACTGGGTTTGATTCGACCGTATATTAATAGTACTATCATTATTGTATTAGTTATACGATCGTCGACGTTATGTAATAAATAATAAGTGATTATCACGAAATTCGACTGCGGTTTAAGGAAAACTCTTAAATATTTTATAAATATATTTAAAAATAACGATATATTCTCGTTTTCTTGAACTTCATGAGACAAGTTAAATATTTCTCCTTCCCATAGTTCTATTTGAACTTGTCTGTCGTCTCGTCAGTCCGTTTCGATTGGAATCATTTTGTTGAAATTCCGTTCCTATATACACTTGCGTAACACGAAAACACTTGTGTAATATCTGAAGTGGTGAAATAGTTTTAACGATTGTAAATTAAAACCAAAAACCACATGATTACCTATAAGCTTTTATGATTTGACCGAAATGCTGACACATTGTCTCAAAGTTAAAGATGGAACTACATATATGTTACATTTCATTAGACGAAAACTGATGAAAATGTACTAAAAAACATCATGTGAATATTTTTATATAACAATAACTATTTATAGATACTATATGCATATTACAAACTATTCAAACGATATTTTACAACTGTCGCGATGTTTTTTTTCGGTTAAGTAATGTCTTGAATAAATATACACAGTTAAAAATAATTCTTAGAGTAAAAAGCCGTGACTCATATTACCACTATTTTTTTTAGGTAAATTTAAAAAGGAGAATCGAATAATTATAGATAATACTCAATTTTAATAATTTTAACGTCTAATTAAACAATACGTTTAGACTCGACTTAATTAAATAACCTAACACAAATATATATGTACGTTAAATGTCAATAATATATACGTTTATACGATTTATTTTCAATTTATACATTTCCATACTTGTTTTTCATCTCTTTATATACTTTCTATAATATTATGAATAAGAGTACCTTTTATTAATATTAATATTATTATTATATTTATATATATATAGTTTCCCAGCTATAATCTCATTGATTTTTTTAAATTTATCTTGTTCTTTTTTCCGCAACTTATCACTGCTCGTGCCCTCTATCCCTACACTTTGTATTATTACTGTTTAATGACATGTATATCTTATACTATAACATTTGAATTATGTAATTAGTTTAATTAATTATTTAAATTTAAAGCTATGACTTATAACTTATAGTATTGAACTTTGAGCAGTCGATTCTGATTAGCCGGTTGAATAAGTTGAAATAATTGTATTACTTGAATACATAGAGTACTTACATCCTATAGGTAATTGTAAATTTTATAGTATGTTACGTTATATTAGAAAATAGTATTAGCTTAAATACAATACATTTTAAAAGTAACCCATTCGTACTATTAATCTTTAAAAAGTTGATGAGCTCAGTTTTTTGAAATATTGCCAAATTACAAATGTAAATTTTCAGATTTCACACGACAAAGTTTTACTATAATAATAGAAAAAATGAAAAATGTTATATATAATGTATATAAATACACGGTTTTTTTAAAAAAAAAAAAAGATGCCAAAAATTACAATAGGTATACCAGTTATTACACCATAGAAAACACGCTATGTGCTCTTTAAATAATTAATAATCATACAGAGTATAAATTATTGATGTATTAATGATTGATTTTTAAAATATTATTTTCGTTTAATCATCAATGAAACGCATGTTATTTAATTGTCATTTATCAGTAATATGTGTCATTGATATTACAATATAAAAATATAAGTATTTTTAAATTTCGTAACAAATATTAATTATGTTTATCAAATAATTTGAACAATGACGGAAAACGGTAGACAAAATATTTTTAATGGCAATCCATTTCGAATTCTAAATTTTTATAACCATAAGGTCGTATTATTTATAGTGCGATGTTATATAATTGTTGCTTAGTAACTATTTATCTAATACAGCATTTAAAAAATCAACATAGAACGTGACATTAACAATTAAAATTTTATGTAAATAATATTATTGATATTATACAACCAATATACAAACAACCTGAAACACACCGTATAAATTATATGGTATACATAATACAAATATGTTTATAATACGCAAATTAATTCTAGCCGATAATGTTATCGATCCTAACTAGAAAAGATACACAAAATTATCTATTTACATTTTAAAATATTATTTTTCTTACGTAATTGTTATATTATCTATTAGACGTGATTGTGTATTTCACCACATCGTTATGATTATTTAAATAAAATTTAAAACACTTCATAAAAAAAAAAAACAGTTTTCTGTGTACAATTAGTCAAACATTATACAAAATTTGTACATGCCCGAGTTTGGACACGAACAGTGGCTATGCTATAAGTCTTATGTCAATCAATTTAATTAGGTCATCTCGTAATTTTATCGAATAAATTAATTAATTAACTAATAAACTTGGAAATAGTGTCTAGTAGTCAAATATTAGTACAATTACTACGCTACAAAAAAATTGAAATACTAGTAGAAATAATCGTACAGTATTAAAAGTCAAATAAAATATCTGTGAGGATAATAATTATAAACTAGATAGCCGTTGTCTGATGGGAGAAGCTATTGGAATTACACAAACATACGTTATAGAATACTGATACCCATCGGGAGAGTTAATTGAATGAGTGAATGTATATATATATATTTATTTTTTTTTGAACGAATATTGATATATTAAAACGAAAAGTCACTCGACCCAATTAATTTTTTATAGGTTTCATAAAAAGAATGCGCTTAATCTATACACTATATATAATTCGATCGTGTAAAACATATAATATTTCTAGATTTTATTTTAAAGCAATTGATTTTCAAGTTTTCTTTTTGATCGTACAACGCTAACTATGATCGGTGGAGTGACGAAGGAGTAATTTTGGAGCGGCTGCTCATGGTTCAAATTGGGTGAGTGGGGTGGTGGTCGGTGGTTGACGTGTAATAAGTGATTATGAATAAATTATTATTACTTGACTTATTAGTGAAGAATATTTATTAGAATTTAGAAAATAGAACTTAGAAGAAAACAAAAGCCAGAAAGTGTTTAAAAAACGATACATATATTTTGTTTTTACTCATTTGTCGTTTTTATAGAGGGGGTGGGTGTTAGGAAAAACAGTCAGCTTCTTGTCTTTAAAAGATTCGCCACGCCATTGATTAATTTTTTTTTTTTTTTTTAGCGAATATTCTACATGAAAATTATCCTCTCTTTCTCTCGCTCTCAATCAACAAAGTACGTCCGGCGGAACGGGAGTAACCGTCCACGTGTATAAGGCACGACGATCACGTTCGTAGACGCGTCGTCGGACAATTACCAAAATACCGAGTGTAGCAATACTTATCGTACTTATCTACTCCTAGAGTATCGATTCAAATGGATTTATTTCAATAGAAATTCGAAACAATTTATGTTATCATTCATTTATTATAACCAATGTTTTATAATTTTTATACGTTCCATAGAACTCATCACGTGGTTGTGTATAATAGATAATATTTTTTTTTTTTTGGAGTTGTCCTCCGTCGATGACGTCTATTAATACATTAATCTAGTCGACATTAATATTATTACGCGCACTCTAAATCAATTAGCAAGCCGCAAGCACATAACGTATATATATGTATAATTAATCGCTATCGGTCGTATTCATTATATCGTTTTGTTTATAATTATTTTATTTATTTGTTATGCTCAATACACGCGTAGATTAAATTTTATGTTCACGTATTATTGAGGCAATTCCAACATAGTAATGTTAAACGCGTTATAAAACAAAACGCTTAGTGCGTAGGTCTTAAAAACCGTGTGAAAATCGGTAAACATAATTATAAAATAAACAACAGGTTTCTAATAACTGCTAAACGAACAGACGAATTTCAACGAAATAACCGCGGAAACGAGTTCCGTGACCGCCGTTTTCGCGATTTTCATAGAAAACTATTAAAAAAAATCGTCATTTTCAAAGTCAACTCGAAACTGTCGCGTCCAAGCTCGTAGGAGAGGGTGATTTAGTAGGTTTCCTCGAAGGTTGATTGGAGAGAGATGAAAACCCGTCGAAAAACATTATATAAGAGATTAAGTGATTGTTTTCAGATTTGTCCATCATACATCGATTTTATTGCGAAACCGATCGATTTCTTGTTCACGCATGATTAGGTAGTCTAATTATTTCGCGTTCAAACTACTTACTCATATAATTATATCTTTTTCATATATTATGCAGTGAAAACATCGTTAACAAAGCGTTCAAAATATTCTATTCAGTTTTTTTCAATGTATTTTACAATTTATATTGCATAAAACACAAAAATGCCCGAGAGCATGGAGAATTTTGTGATGGAACCTCCAGATCGTCCTTGAATGTAATGATTGCGCGTTACTGCGTAATAACGATATTATTAAACATTTGTCAAATGTTTCGTTCTCACGACGAAATCCACTTATTGACACGCGGTCGTAATATAAATACAAACGAAAAAGAACAAACAAAAATCGACCCGTCCGATTAGTTTTATCTCTATGGGGTGAAAACGGTTAGGTTTTCCGGTCCAGACCAAATCCAAAGACGCTGTATGACATTACGTAACGGTCTTTTGCAACGCGTTTCTTATGTTTGCAGGATATTTTTGGATTTCCTTCGTGCCAGTTTTATAACGTAACGCGTAACGGGAGTGTTTGGATATCAAACGGACGAGGATTGAACATTCGGACATTATCACAGCTCGAAGCTCGGCCGATTTCAATTCGCCAACATAGCAAGTGGAACGGCAGGGAAATAGCTGTTTGTACTCAACCCGACGCCAGATAAATCGTTGTATCGTATTCGTATGTATATTCCAAGCTGGACCGGATCTAACAATTTCAACAGACGAGGGAAATAATAAAATACGCTAATTGTACATTTCCGAAGGTGAAAAACGGGTTCAAATAGTATTATTCAACTTGCTTTTTACCAGATAACAAAAATTATTGGGTTTATTCAAATTGCATAGTACCGTTCAGGTGCGTAATTAGACATTTTTTTTTTAGCGGAAGCTGAGCCGATATTATTTATTTCTGACCCAGAAACAGACTCTAAAAATTGGTAAAATAAAATCTCCCAACTCATACGCTATTTAAAAACAAAATTTATGAAATCAATATAAATAATGTATATAGTACTTTATTTTATTGTGTTTTTCGGCAATATTCATGTCTTCAATTTTATTCTGACGTTTCAGAACCATTGTAAGTCTCATCTTCGTAAAAATACCAAATTTTCAACTGCCGTAACTGTACTGAGCGTTTCGCTTATTACTGACCGCTATTTATGCTCTTTCCCGCTACTTCCTATTATGTAGTGACGCTATCTGGTGACTAGTTTGGTTGCCGTTTCGTTTACATTCCATGCACGATGTTCTTACTTTCGTAGATCTGCATTTTTGTTTCTGTTCGTTAATAGATTCTTCTTTCTGGTTGGTATTTGTTGGTCGTTTTCTTTCCTTACTTCTTATTTCTTTTTCTTTCTTTTCTTGATGTATTATTGACTAACTAGATTTTTAAACGTTAGTTCGTTTCAGTATATTTAATCGGCGACGATGACGATTTCAATAAAACCAATTGTAAATATCATTATTATCTGTTTAATATAAAAACATTATAATTATTGACAAATAATAAAAAAAAAAAAATTAAAAGCGATGCTCTCGTACGGTTTCATTATATTATCGAAGATAATATTGTCCAGATTTATACAAGTATACATTTATACAACATTAAATCGATTTGAAATTATTCGGTCAGAAATCAAAATAGTTTCTGAACGCGCGAGATACGAATTCGGTAAATACCAAGCGTATAATATATGATTTTTTTTTTCTGGCAACAGACGGTACTCGAGCGGTTCGAACAAAATGTAGTTATTTTTAAACCGTTTGTACATTTACACATCATATAAACCAGTCGTCGTAATATGTGTGTGTGTGTGTGTTTTTTTTATTTTTTATTTGGAACCAAGTCGAATAATCGAACGAAATATATAAGGCAATCGCACAATTGTATTAATATTCTAACGAGCAAACGAAAACGGTCTTGATTTTTTTTAATTGGTTAATATTCATCAATAACCGAACGTCTCACGGGTCGGTAATTTTACAAAACGAAAATTGATAAGTAATAAACGCGTATATCTCAATTACACAACTCAACTTCTCTCCTTTTCTGATCAAATGATAACTCTACGATATATTCTATGTATAGAAAAAAAATTAACAAAATTTAGGTATTTAATTATTTACATACCTAACTATTGACTAGTACGCCAATAGCACACAAGGAAAATATCCGTATATTATTTGTTAATTAAACATTAATTGTTAATATTTTTTATACGTTATGGACATTGACTATCGATAGTCGACTGAACACAGATTACCAATAACGAGACTTACCCTGTTTGAACTTTGATCATATAATTTCGAGGTTCATAAAACCAATTGTTATCTTTTACGAAAGTATAATGGACGATACAAATATCAATTTTTTTGGCTAATCTTCATTTTTACAGTGTATATTTATTAACACTCCGATATTACATTGACAAGTCACAATATAATGATGTAAATAAATAAAACAATTGTTATGTCATAAATGGCATGTTCAGATTTTTCAGATATTGTACATAATAATATGTTAACACATTTTCAGTAGACAGCGTAAGCAGAACATATTTTAGCATTTTGAAAGGCTGTCCGTGTACATCACTAATAAACCATTTGATTCGTTTTCATCTCGATCACTTGATCAAATATATATATATATGTATATATATAATTTTTTAAATTTTCAAAGTATTAAATAATATACAGTATTAGACACAAAAATATTGATTACCGTAACTTACACATTATCATTTATATTTATATGTATTTTTCTAATACATTCTTAAACGTAACAATCTCGTATTATGCAGATTTATATATTAATAAATAATTAAGTCGAAATATATTTTCTTATATATATCACATGAATACAAATATGCTAATTTCATAATGTTATAATATGGTGGGTAACAAAATGGTTTTTATTTTCAAGCAATATGGATAGAAGAAACTAGACAACTAGACAAATAACAAAAAAAAAAAAAAAATACATAATAAACATGTAGAACAAAACAACCAGCTAAATAAATGGATGGAAAATATATATTGTATAAACAATAAAAACACATTTATAACGCATTTCTTATTATAATAAAGTATTCATTACTAGATAGTAAGCTAACACATTGAAACGTGAACTTATGACATGAGTATGGAACATTTTATATTATAATGTATTTTTTTTTTGTGGGAGCCGCAATTACACAAATTTATAATAAATTTGTATAACTGTGCGGCTCCCACAAAAAAAAAAATTACATATAATATAAGATGTTCCATACTCATGTCGTAGAAATTAATTGAATTGTATAAAACATTTAGACATGCGTGTTTTGATAAGCAAAAATAAAGAAAAACTTATTCGAAATGTTTTGATGAAAATTTAATATAAATAGATAGATACAAGTCGCTATTATGCAAATTCGATATTGTCAATTCAGGAACTTTTAATAAACTATATTTTTCAATAATAACAGTTATATATATTTTTATTTATTTATTCATCATTGGGCGTTTCATACAATTGATTAACAAACGCATTAGAATATATTTACTGTAGAGAAATTATATCCGAAATTTTTTGAAAGAATACCAGAAAAATACCGATCACAACTTAAAATTATAACCAATAAATGATTGAATATCATAAAATATTAATAGTACATAAAGTTAAAAAGATATTTGTACAAAGTAAAAATTCCTTTTAAAATTTAAAACAGCTAAATTTGGTTTTAAAATAGTGTTGAGCAGTGGGGTGCATATTATTATTTTTTGAAATTAAATCTCAAATATAAAATTAAATTTGCCAGCAATCCGTGCGCAGATTTTTAAAAATTTACCCTTAAATGATTTATATTAATGGTTTCAGTGATGTTATCAACTTTATGATGACAAACTTTCGATTGAATTTATGTCAAGCTATTGTCAGAGTATAATAAAATTTCTTATGAGAATATTAAAATGGTGACTTACATTAATATCGATCGAGATACAATTCAATATCAATCAAATATTAATAAACTGCAGTACACAGACCCTGCATCAAATTTATAATATTTCAAATGTCTATTTAAAATGAATTATTTTTAAATCATTTAAAATATGTTCGCAGGGTTAACATGTAAGAATTATGGGAGATTTTTTTCAGACTTTACTTTTTAGAAAAAAAATAGTCGGGCAAATAAAAACTATCTTCTAATTTACTTATGAATAACCATTCTAAATAAACATTAATATTCTCTAAAATCACAACTCAAACATAACATAAATACAAAATATTCATATTCATTTTAACTTTATACTTGAAACACAAAAATAACACAATAATTAGAAGTTTTTGGTGATGAAACAATATGTATACAATAAAAAAATATTTAATATGAATAAAATATTAATCTTTTAGTGTAAGTTGTACTTAATCTATTCAGTATCAGTTGTGCTCTTTATTGAAATGGTATAATAGAATGAAAATGATGTTTATGGGGTAATTAAATTTTTGTCTTTAAACTTTATTTAAAATGAATTGATGGTAAAATAATAATGAAGCTGAATTTGATAGAATTACAAATTGATATAAATCATAATTATTTTTGTTTTGTCATTTGATTTCCCTCAATTATAATTCCAACTTTACTATCTTCCATTTCCAGCTACAGCTTATGATAACTTGGAATAACTGGGCGGGGAAAACTTTTTCCTTAAGAACTTGAGAATGTATAATGGTAGACAGCTGACCAGCGTGATCACTGTGACTTTCCAAAGGAATGATTCGGTTTGTATGAAATGAGAATCTAAACAAGTCAAGAAAGATAACTATGTTAATAATTATTGATTTTTTATTATATTGATTAATTTATTATTTTAGTATAAAATATAAACTAACCAAAATAATCCTTGAGTAAGATTAATGATAAAATGTAAACAGCTAAACTAAATAGTTCAGCTAATAACATTAAATAGTGCCACGTGCGCACAGTCAATGCAACCATGATTAATTCTGTGAGAATTAAAGCAGTGAAACTAATGGCGACAATATGAATGAATTCGTCTTCGAATAGAAACAATGCTCCGTACATTATAACACCACCTGATCAAATATATACACAGTCAATAAATAAATAATTTATTATTTATATTAAAGTTAATTTACCTTGATAAATGCTTATTAAAACCCAAATGAAAAATGTCTTATATGATAGTGATCGTCCTTTACTCAGTTCTTTGTAGAGTTCTGGATAGGTTAATGCAATTTTAGATAATACATCTTTATCAAGTACTAAGGAAAATACAGGAAACATGGTATACAGCGTGGCATATCTAAAAAAAAAAAAAAAAATTTGTTCAATTAATTAATCTAATTTACTCGCAGTATTAATCTCACTTACCCTATCATAAGAAACCCTTGATATAACGTTACAGATGAAAAATAAAACACGGCTGAAAATATGGCTTGCATAGTGGATATGATAAGACCTCTATGAATGACAAATTGACTGAGTGAAGCTGATCGTTTATAGCTATATCGACCATGTACCATAAGAAGTCTAGCAAGATGTGCAAATTGTGGTACTGAAAAGTCAGCAGCTAATGACGCTTGTCGACCTTCTACACCAGCAATACCAATGCCTAAAATAAATTAAACACAAATTTATAATTAGTATTATAATGTCCTTTATTAATAAATTACTTTATATACCTGTGTCAGCTGCTTGAATCATTGAAACATCATTTCCTCCGTCACCAACAGCAGCAGTTCTTTTTCCAGTATGTGCTTTGATTAATGTGACGATTTGTGCTTTTTGAGTTGGAGAACACCGACAACATATAACAGCTGGACTTCGACATGCCACATCTAACAATTCGGTTTGATAATATTGCAGACAAATCTTTAAAAAAATATATATACATATAAAAATAAATATAAATTATGCATATTTTTACAAATGATCAATTTTTAATTATTGTTATTCATTATTACATAATACTTACTTCTAGTGAATCTCCAGTAATTACAAGAGCACAGTCCTGTTTTTTCCTAAAAGCATTTAATTGCTGATGAGCTTCGGTTCGTGTATGCACAGGACTAAAAATAAATAATTCTTGAGTTCGTGAAACAAGACGAGAACTTTTAGCAATACAAGTGGCCGTCTCTTGTTTATCTCCAGTTAACATCCATATCTATCATCAATCATACAATCATTATACAATTATACAATCGATTAAATTTTATTAACATGACACTTACTTTAATTCCTGCATTGCCCAATAGTTCTAAAGTTCTACGAACATTTACTTGAAGTTTATCCTCAACGCCTGTTACACACAATAATTCCATTTCACGTTCCAGAGTATCCACAACAGTCGCTACCCTTTGAGCACGACCTGTTACAGCCAATCTTGCCGAATTCAAACGAGACTAAAAAAATAAAACATACGTCCATTTTCAGTTTTTACATTAATAATATAAACAAAATGCAAACCTCAAATTCCAAATACTGTTCTTCAGTTAAATTTTTTCGAGCAACTACCAATGTACGTAAACCTTCTCGCGCCATATTTCCACATTCTTCTTCCAACCAATCCGTGTACTGGACAATAGATGACATAACTACATCTGCTCCTTTTAAATAGAATGTTATATCTCCAGTAGCTATATCTTTAACAATTATTCCCATGCGTTTAGTTTCTGATGTAAACGGAAACATTTGCAATATTGTATAATTAAGTATATCCCCATTAGACGTTTGCAAATTGAGCGATGTCAAATCTCGTTTGATCACAGCTAAGCCTACGTCTTCAGTCCATTTTACTAATGCAATCTATTGTCAACATAAAATTAATTTTTTTACAATTACTTCTTGAAATATAAATAAAAAATGTATAATACCTCATCTGGACTAGAAGCTTGATAGGTACACTGTGAACGAGAAATAAGACCTTCTCTAATATAATGTTGATCAGCTTCAGATCTGAGTTCCACTGGACTGTCTGTTCTAAAAACCACATATTGAACATATTTTATATAACATTAATTACAAACCCACGTTGAATTGAGTGTAAACTTACATATTTCCCTGTATATTGTTTTCAATAACAGGGGTAACATTATGACACAGCGCTATAGCTTTAACAGCATCATGAAGACGAGTTTGTTCAGAACGTCTTATCTTGAACGATGTGGATCCCTGTGATAAATTACGATTGTGTGTGGGTTCAACTGCCCCACAGAAAGTCATTTTTAATTGATCAGCAACCTAAAATAATAATAATTACATTTGATGTAATTCGAACTAAAAATTACAAAAATAGAAATTTATTTTACTTGGTCGAAAGATTCAGCACCATAAGATACAGTTCCTAAATGAAGTCGTTTAAACACCATTGAATTTTGAGTCAATGTACCAGTCTTATCCGAGAACAAATATGATATACGTCCTAATTCTTCTGGTATTGTTGTACATCTTACTACTGTGTCTGGCATCTCTTCATCTCTTTGCATTGACCATGAATAAAATGCTTTACCCATATCCAAATTCACTCTTAAACTAAATTAAACAACAAAACAATGTATATTTTAATTCTTATTTTTGTAAGAATGAAACAAAGTTACTGTACCTGATTGGTATTATATATGAGAAAAGCAATACAAATCGGAACATGTAACGATACCATGGACCACTGAAGCCTTTTAAGCACATCATTACAAAGGCTAAACCAACCACAGCACAAAATAGTAGCTGAAATTTATTATGATATAAATAAACAGAACAAAATGTTTAAACAAATTTTAAATAATAATCTAATCATACCTTAGTTAACTGATTAATTTCAATATCTAAGAGGCCAACTTTACTTCGAGGCTGTGAATTATTCATTACAGATCTAGTTTCAGCACCAGTGTAAACAACAGCACCAAGCGCCGAACCATTGGCTACAACACAGTTAGCCCATAACGTATTTTCTACATCGAGACTTACTTCTTCCCCATTATCTTGCTACAGAATAAATTGCAAACCATTCAAAACACATGTAATCTGATCAATATTTTAATAAAAATAATATACCATTACCCGTCTAAATGTTCCAATAAAACTATGAATATCTCTTTGAGGTTTTTCTGCAAAAATTGTAGCTGTAATGTCAAATAAACGTGCATCGCAATCTAATTTTTGAGTGTCCCAATAGCAAGACGTAATTTCCAATCAGTTTCACCGTCCATTTGATCAGTTCGTACAAAACAAGCACCAGATTTTTCAGTAGTTCGAAGTAACACCATATCGGCAGGAACTCTTTGATCTTTTTCTACCAAAACCTAAATGACGATCAGATTTAATATATTTATTAGATTGAAATTTATTTTTAAAAATTTACCAAGTCTCCAACTTTGAGTTTTGATGAGGACACAAATTCTGTACCGATATTATGGTCTTTGCCACGTATAAGACGTTTGTATTTTTGAGAATTAACCTCTTCATCTCGCTGCCATCTTCGAATATCATCAACACCTTCCCGAAATAATGTGACAGCCAATACAAATATCTACAAAATTAAATTCACTTAGTGAATATATAAAAACTATTTTTTTTATATATATAAATATACCAATGGACCCCAATACGTGTAGAGGTATCCTAATCGTAGTTCAGGTACAAACTGACTCATGGCCATAAGGAGAAAATAGAGATTTAAAAAGAATTTGAACTGTTGATAGAGCACCTGGAAATTAATTTCAATTAGTATACTAATTAAAACAAAAAATAATAATAATATATTATTAGATTTTGAACCTTTGGGAGGAATGTGATTATGGTGTACTTCTGATTGCGAATAACATTTGGCGAGTACTTTTCGGTACTTTGTTTCCCGATAACAATTGTTCGTGAAGTAAGCTCCTTCTTGCGGAAGCATTTTTGCCAGATCCATTGGCAGAATCTGTTAAAAAATTAATTTCAAAACAATACTCTATTTATGATATTTAAAAATATATTTTATACATTCATATAAATTTAATATACATTATGTGTATATATATAACCATTTACCGTCTAGGATAACAATTTTTACAATTTATACATTATAATAACTAGTCAACATTGAAAATGTCAGGAAAAGTCAATTATTACCAATCAATATTTTTGCATTTTTATTATATTCTATTAGTAAATATTAATATATTTCAATATCCGGTAATTGATAAATACATTTAATGAAGTGAAACCATCAACAGTGAATAATTGTAATGTCACTGTAATAAGTAAAATTATGATAGTGCATTTTTATTATAAAAATAATAATATAAATTAAAAAACTAATGACCCCACAAATACAGTTGATTAATTATAATAAAAAACAATGTATTACCTACATAAATTTCTCAAACTATTAAAGTATTTTCATTTTTATCAATTACAATTAAGGATTTTGAAAATTAAAAAATTATCAAGTATATCGCTGATCAAAACAAACAATATTTATTAATTATTGATAATAACAATAAATAACTATTATCAAAGACGGTAACATGTATAATATATTTAATTTAAAATTTCTTCAATGGTTAATTTTTCTATTTTTATTTTTTTTTTGTATGAATTCATTAAAAATTATTAATTATTAGAAAATGGTTGAAATTGTAATGAAAGTAAATCAATAAAAATTATAATAGCAAATGAATTATAGTTCCACCAAGTCCCAGATATCTTTAATATTTTATTTAAAAAAATAATAGTATAAATAAGTATACATGAATATTTATCACTCACTTTATACATAATTATGTAAATAACTTAAATATACAACTCAAATATTCTAATATATCATATTCAATTTTTCAACGATTCAACACAATACTTAATTTTTATTACTATTTATAATAATTTTTATTATACAAAATATTTTTAAAAAGCACAATATATACATATACATGTATATGTATATTTAAAAAAACAAATTATTCTAATATTATTCAAAAATAAAAACTACACATGCAAACAAATTAACTTATGTAAAAAGCTAAGCCATTATTAAGTAATCGAATACACCCATGTTAGCGAAGGTTTAATAGAATTAAAAACAAACACATCTACATACATTAATTAGCTAAAACAAATCACTACATTGAAATTCTAAATGAATAACTAACTAACAATTAAAGCTTTGGTGTGTTCAGTGTTGTAGATAAAAACACGCTATCACTTTATAATTAAAAATATTAAATTTAAATGCTTAGTAACAATTAATTTCATTGTAGCAATTTGTCCGTTTCAAAACATAATTTTAAAGGTTTATAAGTATCTGTGTTAGTCGTGTTTAATAAAGGCCTAGGTTAGGTTCACCTAACCTTAAACAGCAACCTACAAAAACAAAAAAGTTTAAAAAAGGGTGAGCTATAAATTTGTTTTAATAACTAATTAAAATTAAAAATTTTATAATATCTAACACATGTTTATACTTTCAATAATAAAAAATTACTTCAAATGTAGCCAAAAAAAGTTAAAATACTAAACGAAATTATTCACAGCTATATTTTATAAGTAACAACATAAAATCTATATTAAATAACCTAACTAGATATAAAATAATAAAAGAAAACATTAGGTATAAATTTTATAACATTATACACAAAGAAATTAAATATTAATAGAATTTAATAGATTGTATGAATATGTAACTACAAGTTCAAATAGTTTTAGGAAATTCTAGTTCAAATTTTCAATAAGAGAATTTGTAAATAATTAAAATTGGTAATTTTTAAATATATTTTTATTAATATAAATATTATAAAGTTGAAACAATGAAATTATTAAATTTTGCTCACCCTTTTTGAAATTTGTTAGCCCAGCTAGGTCTTGACATACCTAACTTAAAATTTATAGTTAGGCTATTAATAATATTATGTTAGTAAAATACCAAATTGGGATCCTACCTTAATTTACTTTTTTTCTCTTCTGTCATGACTGTAAAAATATTAACAGGCAGGAGAATGTGTCACAATCTGAAATAATAGGACACCAACTCCATGAAATACGACAAACTTGTCAAAGCGTTATTATGACTTCATAGGTCTATTTGTCATACTTTTAACATAAATAAGGAAAAACAAATGTGTTTATTGGATTTGGGATTTTTTTTTTTAAATGTTTCTTAAAATGATATAAAAACAGAAAATAGGATAAAACGAACAATGATTGAACTACTACAAATTATTACAACTTAGTAAATAAATAGATAGTTACTTAATTGGAAAAAGTTTAGTATTAGAATCGTCAGTTATTGAGTTTTATAGTCACTTTTTTATTTATCTTATGTTAATAGTTTGAAAACATTAAATTACCAAGCACTCGGATGAGGTCTCATTTGAAAATAAGAAAACACACAATATTAAATAACTCATGCGACATAACTTTTAAATTTATATTTTATAATAAATATCAAGTTGGCTAATTTTTAAAATTTTAATGAGTATAGAATAAAGGAAACATGCAACAATATTTGCAGGGTCACTCAAGGGAAAATAAATATTTGTTAACAGCTAAACTTAAAACTATTAAATGAACATTTTGTCATACCTACACTTTTAGGTAATATTTCATAACTAATGCAAGTTCTAAATAAATTCTGTGTTATTCTAATATTTAGATGTTTAATTAACATAAATAATAATAAAAAACTTTTAGAGTATTATTAGTTATAAATATACATATACTGAAAATGTAGATGATTGTAATAGATTGAATAAATGGCATAGATACTTATAAATCAATATAATTACCTATCTACTTTATTGAAATGTAATCAGACTCATAAAACATTCAAATTAAGGTATCTGAATACTTTTTATTTATTCATATAGGTATTTATTCTATATAAAATCAATAAGTATTTTTGATCAGTTTTTGAAATTATTTTAATATTTCATATGAATGGCATTATGTAGATTTCATAATTAAACTTGTTGTTATTTGGTTAAACAATGGTCAATTAGTAATTACACATTATTTTGAAGATATTAACGTAAAATATACATTTTCAAAAAAAAGTTTTATTTTAAATTGCTATTTTAATAACTTATCCATATGTTTACACACTGCAATGTATTCAATTAATTAATGGTTATTTCAACATTTTGTAAATTTTCACGCAGTAGTGAAAAATTCTTAAGGTAAGTTCTAATATTTGTTTTTTTATCATACAAATAATTTTTTTTTAACAAAACACTTTTCTAATTTTACAGAAAGAAAAATATGAGGTAGGTATTTTAATGTAAAATGAGAAAACATAAAATATATTCTTCGAATATACTTAGGTACACATAAAATGAATGGTAATTCTCAATAATATTGGATAAAAACTTTTATGATAAATTCAACTCAAAGAAATAACATATTATACATTATCACCATGTTATATACATATTGACTCACAAATAATATGACTGTATGAGTGTATAACATATATAACCCTTCTCCTTCCCAATTCTTTTAAATTCTTAAATAATTAGGTACACAATAATTTAAAAATCAATCAAAATATGGCAAGGTTATAAAATAATATAGTATAACGAATCTACAAAGATAATATTTAATCCAGAAGATTGGTCAAACTGTTCAAATTTCAAACTTGAAATTAACCAATAATTAACAGAATGTGTGTCCACAGAAATATATAGTAATATAACATACATAATTTTATCATTATAGATTTGATGTTTAACAATGCTTGCCCACATTTATTTTTATTGTTATATTTAAAATATTCATTATAATGTTTAAAGAATAAACTTTTTAAATATAAGTACATCACTTATGATGAAAAATAAGTTTTGTATAACATACAATGAATAACAAGGTAAATGCTATTACCGATAAATATCTTCCAAGTTTAAAGATTTGGCTAGTTCTTAATTGAATACACATTTCTCATTATATTTTATTTGTTTCAAATTTCAAATCATAAACTAATTGATAAACAATTGGTATTTATATCCAATGAAAAGATTGAAATTGAATTATTATGTAGCCTACAATAGTTTTCAGGAGACTTGCTTTTTGAAGCAATATTACTGTTATTTCCAGAAATCCCATAGCGTTAAAAATGCTGATAATGTACATGCCCACCATACACGTTCAAACATGTGTAGGTATATATTAAAATGCTGACAAATTATTATGGAAAAGGAATGTAAAAAGCAAATGTTACTTAATGAATTAAATAGTTTTGATTATTGAGACAACACCACTAAAATGTATAAAATTTTTAAGATACTAATATCAAATATT
This sequence comes from Schlechtendalia chinensis, assembly GCA_019022885.1. Taxonomy (NCBI): domain Eukaryota; kingdom Metazoa; phylum Arthropoda; class Insecta; order Hemiptera; family Aphididae; genus Schlechtendalia; species Schlechtendalia chinensis. Next base: position 2,096,102 of record CM032351.1, on the reverse strand, counting down.
TGACTTGAAAGAGTATAAAAACGATTAGATATTATTAAAACTGACGAATAAAGTTGTTGCGAAACAATAAATAATGCAAAATAAGTAGAAAAATACAGATTTGGCAATATGCAATAGAAAAGTAGAATAAAAAGAAAAATCTCTTCAAATTACAACAAACGCTTGGAGCTTTATAGACTATTCACCAGATGACTTAATTACACAAATCCACGAAGTAATCTAGTGGCATTAGAAAGACAAGCGTTGTACAATCTGCAGAAGAGGGACGCAACAACGTGTGTATTAAGAGGACGGAACGAGGAAGAACAAATATTCCGAGACATTGTATTATGACACATTTTATTATGGCTATTGTACACGGTAGGTATTACGGGTGAAGGAGACGGTATGTTGTCAAACCTGTTGAAGACGTTATTGGTTTCCCGAGGCTTGTTCAAAAGCGGAATATCTTCTTTGACGGTCAGAGTGGTCGTAGACGAGGACGAGTTCATTTCCACCAAACAGACACCTGCACCGGCGGGTGAATCCATAAAAATCAATCACATAATTCGGCGATTGCGCCCGTTTGGGAGAACACAAACAAAACCGCGCACACGACGACGACGACGTTGACGATGCGATGACTTGTCAGAGACAATGAGTGTGAATGACGGAGAGGGGGAAGGGGAGAGGAGGGGACACACGACTGGCTGTAGTAAAATATTATACGATAATATCGTTAGGTACGAGATATCGTGATAAACAGTAAGTCCCGCGGCGTTGGGGGGGGGGGGGCGGGTGGACAACGGAACAAAGGGAAAAATAACGACGAACGGTCGTCGTCGTCGTCGAGCGAACAAAATGGAAGAAACGGTCGCGGACGATTTTACGCGTAACAATATGTCGCTGATACGACGGGTACGTCACTTTTCTGGGACTAACGGGTAGAGAACGTGCGCACGGAACGCGAGGACGTCGATCGCGCGGGTCGGAGGGCCACTGCGCACTGCTGCCGCTACAACGACGACGCAACACGGCGGGGGGTCGGAGAGTCGTGGGCGCGGGGAGTGTAGTGAGACGGCGGGCGAGTGGCCGGGCGCGCGGCGATCGACGTGGCGCGGCAGAAACGGCTCTTTCGTGCGTTCCCGTTCGCGTAGGCGAGCAATAATAAAAACAACCGATCGGAGTCGATGACGTTATCACGGCGCGCGAATGTCAAGGTTCAATTCCATGGCGTGAAAAACGTGCCGCCGCCGGTTCTTCCATGGCCGCCGCGATAACGAAATTCCGCGACGACTACCATACGCGGTGACGTACCATGGCTGGCTTCCGACGGTCCGTAGCGACGCGTTACGGTCGTACGCGATATCGTGTTTTAACGACCGTATGGGGATTATATCGCGCAAGACAATCGCACAAAATACATCGACAAAACTATGGCCGTGATTTGTAATCACCGAGTACGGCTGCCCACCGTTTTCGCGCGTCCCCGAATCGATTTCGACAGAGTAACCTATTTGCGTTCCGCGATTTCTAATAGAGCATCTCAAACAGGCGATTTTCTTCCGTACAAACAACGAAAAACCAAAACTGATAAACGGAAAGGTATTCAATTACAATTTCACTACGATCGCTGCATATATATATTTCAGGGATCGTTGTAAACGTACACCGAAAAAATACATATTTTTTTTTCGAAGTACATTTTGAACGCACTACTCAAAGGTTATCGTTATTTGTAACAATGCCCACGAAGGGAACACTTCGTAGAAATATATAGATATAGCGTAATATTAAGGACTTTCGTACTCGTTGTAAAGTTGTACGTGACGATGTTTGTCATTGACATCGAATATTCGGATTTTTAAAATGAAAAAAATTAAAGGACTGGCCTATTTAGGTACGCGATAAATATCGAAAATTAAAAAAGTAATGCGGAAAAACGAAAACTTAAAAGTCGTGGAAAAACTCGATAATAACGAACGTATAGCCGGCGGGAACGAAAGTAATAACGACAACAAAGGACTCTCAAGTATCGGACAGGAACAAATCGATCGACCATTTTTCGACGATTCAGTATACTTTACAGGTTCCTCGTTTAATTTAGTGTCAAATTGTAAATGATGGAGCGGATGAAGAAGGGTGATACCGAATCTGTAACACTTGAAGTCAAAATGTATGGTAGTATTTGGATACGAGAAGTTAAAGCACGAAATAATTTATAACACGATCGCGTTCGAGACTAGACCGTTTCGAACGATATTATTGTAACGCCGTATTCGTTCATGAGATGTTCGTCCGTTTGTTTTTTATTTATTCGATTTCCGTACGATTAAAATAACATCTACGCGAAGAATGTCGGAAACGTTTCGAATACGGCCGATCGTCGTACGCAATTACAAGCGGGTTAAAAAATAAAATGAAAATAATAACAATAATAAGACGTACTCTACGCGCACGGTGAAAAGGATTGTGCTAAAAATAACGTACGCGGAACACTGCACGATTCACTCTGCTGATCTGAACAGTCTCCGTAATCAGTGGCGGATTTAAAAGGAGTTGAATTAAGTATGATTTATCAGTCGACGACTACATATATAAAATTATAAATGTAAACACGTGCATATTAAAATTTGAATTTCTCAACGTAAGATACTTCTATAAATTCCGAAGTTACGTGTAAACAACAGGAATCGAATTTTTATCATGTTTAAGAAATCACGATTTTTCATTGCGAACGACTTTTGAACTCTTTTTCTTTCCGTAGTATACAATTATTGGTCCAATATTGGTGCGTTTGTCGAGAAAAATAAGTAATAAAGTGATTTGTTTAAACACGTGTTTTTTGACGTCAAATTACCGCCCGCAGCTTATGGAACGCGCGTTTTGAAAAATACGACTTCAGCCGATGTATTGGCCATACGATAATAATTACGAATGGGGTCACATACCGACATTTGGCCACGTTTACCAATGAACGTTCTTTATAATGAAGTTCGCAATTTTCGCACTCGTAAAACGTAATGATATTTTCCTGCATTTTCCTATGCGTCCATTCAAACCCGCCGACGGTTAACATTTTTCGATAAATATACTCTGTAGTGGACAAAAAAATTCAAAAACCGAAACCGTCAATAATAGCAGCACAGAATTCCACTGACGTTTTACAATAATTAATTTACATTTGTCTGATTTTCGTAGGAGGATGTTCGGGGGAGGGAGCCCTACACTACCCCGTTCTACGGTTCACTATTACTACTACTACTACTAATACTACTACTACTGGTATGAATTAACCACAACTTGCACTACTGATATCAAACAAACTTGTTGTGCGTCCGTGTCGGTCAAATAAAAACCGTAATGAATAACGGTGATATCCGATCGTCGTTGTCAAGTTTCGACGAATACGACTTACCCGTTGAAAACGTCTCCAGGCCGTGTCCCGCGTGCCTATATTTTATGTTATAGTTAAAACTGTTGATCTCATGTCACACCCGGGAAAAAACCAAATAAAAACAAGAACACGCGGCATGAATTATGTTTAAAAAGACGCTTGGCCCTGGCGGCGCGTGTTAGCACGACGAACCGGACACGCCCGCCGACGACACCCGCGCGACAAAGCCACCCCCGTCGGCACGTACAACAACAGCAGCAGCAACAACAACAACAACGATTGGCCGTTGGCCAAACTCACCCGCAGAACAGCAGCGAAGACACGCGCGCCCATCGGCTCTTGTAGTAGATGTTGTGCTTCTTGTACGGCGCCATGTCGTCACTGGACAGGAAACAATCCGAATCGTCCCCGTCGAACTGTCTCTCCGCTTGGCTCAACAACAACGGTATGCTCTCGGTACGCAGACTCTTCTTCACCTGCAAACGACCGCAATCCGACGAAACGTTCAGCCGAATGTCCCGTGAACGCGGACCGTTGTCTACTCACCCGTTTCATTTGCTCGCGTTGTCGTCGTCGATTCGTCGCAAACCGAAATGGACATTTTCTCGTCTATCCGCCCGTGGCGACGACGACCGCCGTCGGTCCGTCGTACGTCAATCGCGCCGACGTCGGTCGTCCATTGTTTTCTCGGGCGCCGGGAAAACCGTCGGTTAGGTTCGGTCGGAGGATCGAGGCTGCGACGACCGGACGATTACGTTCACAGACGGCGAGGAAACGTCGTGCCGATATTACGTTATAACAATAATTATTATTATTATTATTATTATTATTTTCGTCGTCGTCGCGCCGTATTATCGCGGAGGAGACGTTCGGGAAAAATATTATTATTTTCCTGTTGTTTGATTAGCGGTATCACGGGACCAGCCGTACGTAAACGACCGGCTAGAAAAACGTTACTACCTTCACGCCCGTAGACGTGCGGTATATTTTTCTCGGTGCTGGCGCGCGTTGTTTTCCGTTTAAAATTTTCGCATTCGGTTTTCTACGACAGATATTCTTGTGTCAGGGGCGCCGTTTATGAGGGAGGGGGCATGGCCCCCCTAGACATTTTACATTTTAATTTTTGACAGTACGCGTTGTCGTTTTTCGGTTAGTTTGAAGTTAAATAAGTTAAATAATAAATTCAACTGTAGTAGAAATTAATGTTTTTTTACTATTATTTAATGTAATAAATAGTAAATGTTGATATTTTATGTACGTATTCATATATATTTAAGAGGCGTCTCACCCGTATTTGTTGTCTCCGTCTATCTTATAGGAAATATAGAAAAAATTACAGTACATGAAACAGTAAATGTGGAGTCTACGTCAGAATTAGAGTTGAAACACCTATTACCAATTTTGAAAAGGACAATATTTTTTTGGGAATGTCATATCGTTTTTGTAAAATATTGTTTAAAAAAAAAATTACCAGCTTTAAAAAAAAATGAAAAATACAAAACGTTATAACTTCTTTGTTAAACAATATTTTATAAAAACGATATGACGTTCCCTGGAAAATGGCATCGGAACGTGGAAAACTTATATGAGTACATATATATATATATGTATATCAAAAAATATTGGCCCCCCTCCTCTAGGGGGTTAAAGAACCAAAGCCGCCACTGTCTTGTGTCCGTTGTCGACGTTCGTTGCTCGGATTTCGAACCGAAAATTCTCCTCGTAAGCACGTCCACCGTAGTTCGACGTCGAGACGTTACGTCGCGTTATTCGGATTGAAATATATACGTACACGTGTAAATACAAAACCAAGACCGTCTCGCGTTCGGTTAATTGGACGCAACACACCGTCAACATAAATACTCCGGTTACGATTAAAACGAACACGCCCGTAATCCGATTTGTTCGATACTTGGTTGTAGAATAACGTCGGTTGATTTTCCATTCGTTTCCCCGTCACCCCCACGCCAGTCGCGCGTACGATTCCGTAATAATACCTGTAGATTCCATAAAGCTTCTTAATCCTAGCGATCGTATTTCTAAGACACGTACGTATTTCGAAACAACGTTCGCTTACGCGTACGGACTTTGGACTGGTGTTGCGTTCGCTTCAAACGGACGATTTGAAACGCGGTTTTGTTATCAAATCGTGTAAACACGTTTACGCGCGATACCGCCGACCCGGCGGACAGCACCAGTAACAATAACGTCGTAGGAATCTCAAAATCAAATATGCCGTATTGTTCAATTATTTTTTTTATTCATGTTCGAATATTATGAATACCGTATAAAACCTATCTTTACAATTGAGTCAATAACTTGTAATATTTTAAGTGATTCCCAATGGCCCATGTGGTCGCGGGTTAGAAATGAATAAAATATAACAAATATCGTCTACAAATTCGCGAAAATAACGGATCACATTAATAGCGTATTAACACGTTACAATATTGAATACAATAATACGAATCGTAACGGTACGAAATTGTACGCACGACCTTGTTATTTTGTTGCGATGCGATGTGAATTTCGTCGACGAAATATGTGCGTGAAATATGAACGTGCCGTGTGGAACAATAAAATACGACGGGTCAATGTCATTTCGGGACTGGAGTGTCTACACGATTTCGTTTGTTTATTTTTGATTCGAAAACACGCGACCTTTAACAAGTTTGCAAAGCGAAAAGCCGACGGTTTTACAAAGCTATTCTTTAGGCGTCAGGGAAGTAAAAACAAAAATGTTTAAACCCAAAGATCGAATGTAGTCGATTTGTAATATATATATATATATAAATTAATATAAAACTATATATGTATACCAACTACTAACAACTCTACAACAGAACAATATGAACATATTCAGAATAATATAAGTCCTACTTATGACCTAACTGTAGGTTTATTTATTCTTGTTCATTATGCGCCATATCCTGTTAATTACATCGTTAATACCGATTATTAAGTGTAAACAAATTCTTTTAAGTATAACATAAACAATTGCTTGTTGTGCAATGTATAAAAGCATGGAACTGGTCTTGTTCTATGACTTTTCAAAGTATATTACTCGAGAAAAATACTATTTTAGCGCTCAGACGAATGTTTTTCGTTAAAACTGTATGAAAACAAATGTCACAACAATAATGTTGTCATAGCGAAAATACTAAAAGCTGAGTTAATGCGTTTGTGGTAAATAAATATTTCGGGCATCTTCATGGTTTGTCCAACGACTGACTCTAATGAGACTCCATATAAATCGTGATTTGATATTAGACAATGTGTAATCGGTGTAATTTCTGTTAAATTTATACCAAAACCTCCATTGCGTGTAGACGTCTTTTATCAAATTGAAAAAAACAATTTTACAGCAATAAATTCTTATTGAGAATGAACTAAGCCATACTATTATAAAACTAGGTTACATTTTGTAATTTGTTCCATCAATTGGAATGGAATGAAATGTAAGATTGATTTATATATGAATTATGTATTTTATATAAATACTATAATAGATAACGACAATATTTTATTTTATCGCTTTTGCTTTATCCTTGTTGTCATCGTCGTCGTCATCATCATCATCATCATCGTCGTCATCTGACGAGTAGTCATCATCATCATCTTCATCATCATCACTATCCTCGCCTATTAAAATACAATTTTTTTTTTTTGTTAAATACAAAATTTTAGAATCAGTAAACAATAATATTAATTAATGCACACCTTTATCATAAGTATATCCAAAATTTGCTCCCGAGCTACCAGCTCCATACACGTACGATTCGTCGTCATCGTCATCATCGCCTTCTTCATATGCTTGACGACCATATTTATGATTACGAGCTGTAAGAATAAATATATATAATTAATTATTTAAATATAGTGATTTACTATGAAAATAGTTTTAAATTATATGTTTTAAATATATTTACAATAAACTGATATTAAGAACAAAATATAGTAAAATAATATATTTCTATAGTCATTCTCAATTAAATACAGCTTTTGAAGTTTTATAACCGAGGAGAATTAATTTCTTAATTATTATTTAATAAGACGTACACTAGAAACAAACTGTGACTAACGTAATTGTAATCTACTTTCAATTTAATATTTACACATATTAATTTTAAAATCTCACAAGATAAAGATAGATCGTTGACTTCAGCTGTTGGATATGAACACTTTGGACACGGATAATTCCTGTCTTTCTCGGAATACTTGAAACGTTTACATCTGATGTGTTCATCGCAGAAACACACCTTACATTTCAAACAACTGTACTGCCCTAATTTGTTGCATGATTGACCTGTAATGATTTTTAAATATTAATATGATTATATAGACATCACTTCTAATCTATGTGTGCATAAGAAAATGATTATAACCCCATGACACGGTTAAAGAACCACTCTACATAAGAAAATAAACGAATTACATTTATAATTTTCAGATTCCAAAATTTGACACGAAGCTTGATGTTCGAATTGATCGTCTTCACACAGATACGCCGAACAATACGAGCACATAAATATACGGCCGCCATGATCCCACGTTCCACGTTCGCATTCAGCACAGTTCGCATCTTGTAAGGGACAAGTGCAAGCATGGGTGGTCAGACATTTCCGACCGTGGCACACCCATGCTTCACAAAAATCACATATTGCGCCCTACATGTGGAACGTCCAACAATTATCGAAAAAAATTAATTATAATTTTTTGTATAACATACGACTAGTGCCATTCCTGTCGTGTAGACACCTGGGTGTTTCACGACACAGTCCCCCGACTTCATAAGGCATTTGATTTTCCCGCAGCTGGCGCACTGAGGTAAACGTTGCAAATTCTGACAAAAATAACAAAATGCGCGGTTTTTTTGTTTCCTAAAGTAAAAATACGTTACATATCTAATTACACAAATCGAATTCTTTGTCGATAGTTCATGTTAATAAATAAATATTTTATTTGTCATAACATTACGTTTGACAAACAGTAAGACTTACTTTTTGCATTTATCACATTCCTAAAAATAAAAATGCGCGTGTAAGATACATTATTAATAATTAAAAAATAACCGATCAGTTATAATAAATACATTTGCTTTCGGTAAAAAAAAAAATTCGACAGTCGTTTTTCAATCCCATGAATTTACACAAAGTAATCCAAAATATAAATATATTTATGTACGCACAGCGTATGAAACTTATTACGTATTAATTGACGATTGTTTTTTTTTTCTTTTAACACGTGCAATCGTATAACCGAATTGTATTACTTTACCATAGTAGCATTGCACGGGTGTTTGGCCAAGGACAGATTGTCCTTTGCAGACCTGATTCCCTTCTGTCGGACTCTCATTTTCTCCGCTTTCTTTCTCTGTCCGGTTTTCTTTTTGGGCATGTTTAACGTCTAAACACGTACACGTACACACCTGTATATTATTTGCATAAAAATTCATTTTCTAACGATATAAAATACGCACACGTAAAACTAAACGAATACTTACCGCGAAGAACGGGAGTCCAACCCTACGATCGAAATCGCAAAGAAATTATTACAATAAAAACCAAGAAGGCGAGAACGACACCTTCAAATGACTGTAACGTCACGTTTTCGTGTTTTCCGTGATAATACTATCAGTGATTATAATTTTACGATAAGAATAAATTACAGGCTGCCAATCGAACATTATCATTTTGTCCCTCTCTTTTTTCGTTTGAATTGGCAACACATCATAATTGAAAGTTAAACATTTCTTATTAACAATAAAAAAAAAAAAAAGGTATCATGAAAAACCTTAACTAAATGTCTTAGAATGTATATAAATATATTCGTTCTATATTTCTGAACATCGAGTCCCCCGTGACTTTTTAAAAAACGTGGCGCCCACAAAAATTGGCCACACTAAAAAAAAAAAAAACCCCGAGTTCATTACAATTGCGTCGCCCTTTGAACAACATTGAACTTGAATTAGGTAACTTTGTATAAAATTGAGTTTTAACTTGAATTCAAACAAAATCAATCGTATAACGTACACGACCGTATATAACGGTAGTACAGATGTAATGTTTGTACATGTGTACATACGCGTTTAGTAAAAACGAAACAAATCAAAATTGATGACGTCATACGTCAATAATTTTTACATTTGAAAATAAAAGCGTTTTTTTTTTTTTTTAAATACATTTATGTGTTTTTTAAACTACACTTGTACCGTGTGAACCGCGAACTATATTTTCGCTGAAAATTAGAAACGAAAATTTACCGGTCGTACCGTAGAGTCCGGTATAGCATCGAGCACATTAAACGTGGTACAGGTATATGTAATAAATAGACGCACGTGTATATTGACTATCCTCAATTATTCAATGAGTAGACTTGTTGAAAAACGAATATTGTGTTTTGACCGACACGGGCTGTGTAAGGGATTAAGTTGTTGCATTGTCGCACATGGAGAATAGTAATACGAGAAAATGATGCGTGTACGAGGAGCAATACAAGTTCTTAACGATTGCAACGCTGTTTTAGAAACGATTTACGGTGCTATCTTGACGGACATATTTACGGTTGCGTTTGGACGGACACTCGGCGGATAGTGGGCGCCCAGGCCCGTCGCTAGGGTACGAGCAAGTCATGCGTCGCCTCAGGGGCTTTGCGTTGGTAATCTACATAGGTGTTTTGTAGTGCGGACATCTGTCAGTGGCCGAAAAGCGGCATTAAGATTGTTCGTCTAACCTAACCTAACCTAACCGGACCCGGCTCACGGATAAAGCGGAAGTACGAGCGACAAGTCAAATGTCTACGAGTCGTCCGATCGGACCGGTGGTGTGGTACTCCACGTTTTAAACGTCCGTTGTACGTTAAATCGACGTTATTAAACCGCCGGACGTTCGACCGAACCACACGCGGACTGGACAAAAGTTCGAACGACGCAGACGTCGGTGTCTCTTCGTGTTGGAACGTTCGTCGCGCCGACTCGTTTCGTTCGCGTTCGCTCGTGCTCGCGTCGGACGGGTTCTGGTCGCGAGTCGTACCGAGTACTTTTGCGTGATTTTGGATTTTTGTCAAAATCGTTTTGGTTTTTTTTCAAACCGCTCATCGGGTCGTTATTTCACCGGAGCGCGCGAACGAGTTCTAACTGAAAGTCGCACGCGCGTTCGAACACGCGTCGTCGTCGTCGTCGTCGGACGGATACCACAAAACCGGACGCACTCGCCACTCGTTATCGCGTCACGTCGTTTCGTTTCGTTCTCGTTCGTAACCGTGTGCCGATAAATGTAAAACACACACACGCACGCACACAAACGGACGGCGCGGGCACTTTAATTCGCACACGAAAAACGAACGCGTTCTCCGACAGTCGCGCGCGAGCGCAATCGCGTTGTTGTCGACGTTTTTGATCGCGCGACGACACCCGTTGGCGTCCGAACCGACGACGACCATAACCGCGAACAATCATCGAAAACGGTATACACCCGCCGACGTTTACGGCCGGTAATTATTTTGTTTTACGATTGTCTATTGTTATTTAATCGTTTTGCTGCTCGCGTTTGTCTCCCACTCGGATCCGAACGAAACCCGTTTAAACGTAAACACGTTTCTACAATATAACGTGATTGTGTACCACGCGGTTGTGTGCAGTCAAGCTCAAAATTAAGATTATCGATTAACTCCGGGGACGTAGGCGCAGTGGCGGATTTCGAAGCTCATTTAAGGATGGGGGGGGGAGGCGAATATTGATAATAAATTGCAATTTGGTACTGAGAGGAAAAAGAAAAAAGAGTAAATCCTAAATATAGAAAATTCCTAATTATATACCATTATAAAATTATGTAATTTTAATATATTTATAAAGATATTAAAAAAAATCCAAGCCCCCCCCTCTAAAATCCGCCTCTGCGTAGGCGTGTAGTATTTACACGTGCGCGTCGATAGCCGTTATTAAATGGTATTCGACCGTGAACAACACCTATGAGCAACCGAACGGTCGACGAGAAATAATGATGCAAATGATTAAAATCAATAAATAAACCGCTAACGATTTCGACAAATCGACCGTTTTATGTGCCGTCACATACAATTAATAAGTCTATTTGCAATAGGATCGTTTTTTTGTACACGACAACGAGCAATAACGGATTTTAAAAGATTGATCGTTTACGATTTTTTTTGTTTTTTCAATGCGATCGTTATTCGAATTGCACACGTTTTCAATTTTGTACGATGAAAAAACCGTGTACAATGCGTATAATTTCAAGAATCGAGCGAGTCGCATTTCATGATGTTCAATAGATTTCGTGTTGTTTGTTTGGTTTTATCTTAATCGACTTTACTGACGTCGTGGATCCAATTCGTACGTTTATTAGACCGTTACCGGTTTTTTAAGTTTTAACATTCCAAAAAACCTGTGCGCTGTGGAGGTGGATCCGAGAAATGCGCACGTGTATAACACAATCAATCAAACGTTTTTGGGACTGGAAATACAACCATTAACGGTAGTTTTAAAACTGTTGTTAGAAGGCATGGCGTGTTCAGTTTTAGCTAAATGCTATTCATTCCGATTAGGCAACCAAAACCTTCTTATCTGTACCGTTTTGTATGGCACCTCTCAAACGATACAATTTCAATCGAAAAACGATAACTCCCTAAACCTCGCTAATAAAAACGCATTTTTCAACAGATCGTGCTTCTCGATATTGCTATTGATTTATTGAAAATAATTCGATAATTTCATTTGAATATATATATATATATATATTTATACGCGTACGTGTACGATTTTAATTTTTAATTAATCTAACAAACTACACTACCTTCATAGCGGATTTTATCGTAGACAAATACATTCGAATAATAATAATAATATAAGTGAAAAAGCGGTTTAAACATTGTTACTACGAGACGTTTATCCAACAGCATTCCGTACGACTGTATGGTATACCATATCGTTCTACACAAATACGCTTGTACGCGATTGATAGCGGAAACACTGTTAACCCGATGTCCCGAAAACGTTATTATTTTTAAAGGAGATTATCGATCAAGTTCACGAGTCGGAAAATGTCGATAAAAGAAAGTGGAAGTGTATCACAGTATGTACACCACCGCGTTCCATCAAATTCGACCGTTACTAACGTGTGTCCCCGACAGAATACGTCAAATGTTTTTTCTCTGTACGCGCAGAGTTATTAAAATCGAATATCGTTTTTTCGTTTCCCCGCGCGACATCAGTATACATACACAATACTTTTATATTTCGTTATTCCACGTCGAATTTAACGTCCGCGTTTTATTATACGTTATTCTACCGTTATATAAAGAAAGAAAAAAACACAGAACTAGGACAAACTCCGATAGACACTGGAAAATATTGAAACACTTCGCTGGTCATGGATTTCACTTTTGTTATTATTTAATTGTTATTCGTTGGCATGATGGTTTTGAATAATATTTTAATTGATATGTGCATTAAAAGGTATTTCCGTAACCAGACAAGACGGGGGTTTTTTTTTAAAGTAGACGACGACATTGTTAAAACGAGATAATAGAAAACAATATGTAAATGACAATTAAACCGTATTACAACGTGCACTCGTTTTGGTACAATGTTATTCGTACGAAAACGAACGGTTGCACAAATACTGTACAGATACGAAATCTCCCGACACGAACGTTGGTACGGAAACCGTGAACGTTAACAAAAAAAAAAAACGTTACGTAAAACGTTTTTGTTTGCCGTTACGCGAGGGAACGGTCGGGTCGTTCGGAAATCGTTATTCGCGCGGTGGTGAGCTAACCGCCGCGTGTCGCGTTCGATTTCGACCGAACACGTCGACGCCGACGCCCGCGCACGGGGGGACACGATTACGCGGTGCCCCGAGAAATCGTCCGCGGGGACACCGCGTCTGACACCGGATCACGATCGCGTACGGGGAGACGACGCGCGGGGAAAGCGTCTCGATCGTTTAAAAACGATTGTACGAAACGTGTTCACCGTCGGGCACGTCGGCAGAACGGTGCGCGTCCGTTATCCGTAAACCGTAATGCAACGGCACACACGGTGTACATAATAATAATAATAATATTACGACGTTGTGCGTCGGTACGAAATATAGTCCCCCCCCCGCCACTGAGGGCTGAGGGCCGAGGGAACGGTACTCGACATAACGTACACGGGTACAATGTTTAACGTTCGGTTCGGGTAAAAAACGCGTTTTCAAGGTCGCTCGCATCACTGTCGGATTGCGGTAAACCAACAATTGCATTTCGTAACTTTCGATGTATCCCCGTACGTGTAGGTGGTAAAGTAACCGCGAGTAAAGGCCGAGAACACGACACACGCTTTGTCCGCACGCATACGTTGGTTTCGACGTCATGATTCGCCGCGTGTTGGCGCAAAGCCAACTCTGGTCCACTCTGGTTTACTCACGCGGCGGGACGAAAAACCAACCCCGTCGGCAATCGAACGGGATCCGCCGTGGTCGTCGTTCTTGTCGTTCTTGTCGAAAACGGCTTTGCCGCGTACACGCGAACCGGTGGCGCCGGTCTCCAGACGACGTTTCGGGCGCAGCGAATTCGACGGGCCGAGAGAGGAAAAATAAACATCCATACAACCGATAACGTAATAACACGTTGTCGTGCGCGCGGGTTTCGGTTTGCGCTCGCGAGAGCGTGTGTTCGAGTCGTCGCGGGACCTGACCTAACCGTCTGGCTCGGTCTGACCCGCGTTCACTTTCGCATCCGACCGCCCATTCGTTCACTACTTCTACACGCGTTGTCCCTTTACCGGCCATCCGGTCTGCCTCAGCCCGACGCACCGGGTTTCGTGCCGTGTCTCGCGAACGTCGCGCGAACATGACGTAAGAACATCGACTAGGCGATCGCCTATGGGCCCCGCTTCTTTTGGAGGCCCCGTCAAAAGAACATAAATCCGACCTCCAGTTATGAGTCGGCGTTAAGAATACATTTGACGTCTCATGAATGCAAACTCTGCTAGTGAACGAACGTTTTCTAAATTAAAACTTTTGAAAAATTGCCATCGATCTTCAACGACACAAGAACGATTGAACTCACTTGCCATAATGGCCGTCGAATACGACGTCTTACAAAACATAAATTTTCAAGATACTACTAAAAGAGTTTTCCACAAAAAAAAAAAAAAAATTGTATTTTGTATATCTGAAAATGTAAAATGTTCTTTGTGTATTACAATTTAACAGAACGTATACTAATTTTTGTTAAAATAATGTTTTTAAATTATCGGTTGATGAAATGACATATTTGATACGAGATATACAAAATTAGGAGAATATTTTGTAGAGGCCCCAAGATTTGAATTGCCTGGCGGGCCTCCAAAAGCTCAATCCAACGCTGTGTACGCCCGTTGTATCGGTGGCGACAGCGACCTAACGCGTTTCGTTCCCCGTTCGTCCTTCCGTTCCCGTTCCCGCCTTCCGCCAAAAAAATCCCCGTACGCCGCGACGGACACAGTGGCGTTTATCTTCGCTCGCGTGAAAACGTCGATTTCTACCATCGCGGACCACGAGTACACGGGCACACGAAATAGGCACGCACGCGTTTCGATTGCGACCCGTTCGGACCGGCGGCGTAACTAGCGCCTTCGTCGAGCGGGCGACGTCGAATATTTGTAAGAACACCGTGACCGTGGAAAACCACTAGTATCGTTGTTGCAATAAACGTATTATTATTATTATTATTATTACTATAAACAAAACGATGCTATGATGATTAATTTGTCATTGCATACTTTTGAAAATTGTATTTTGTACTAAGAACAGTAGATCTATCACCCCCCACTCATAGTTACGTCACTGGTTTGAACTCCACGTTTCCGTCGGCAACGTCTTTTAATATTTATTATTCGAACGACGAATCGCGTGTATCGGTGTTACGTCGACATTTTCGAATTTATTGTCTCTTACAGTCGTGCGGCTTTTTTTTTTTTTAAATTAATAAATAAACCGAAAAACGTGCTCAAAAAAATATATATATATATGTTGTGTGGTAAATATCCCGAAAAAAATCAAGTATAATAATATTATTTCTTCAATTTAATATTTAATAGTTCACCTATGGATTAGAAATTAAACATTGATTGCACTTGAAATGGGACATTTTTAGAATTTTTATCGTGAAAACGAATTATTACATTTTTCAAACAAGTTGGTTTTTTTTATTTATATATATATAATAATATTATATAGAACAATTTTAAATTACATTTCTATTGTTTTTTACTGAAATAATAAAATCATAATGACATTATACAATTATAAAAATAAAAAAAAAAAACGGTCAAGTACAAAAATTCTTCTCGTTACCTACACATCAAATATTTATAAAAATATGAGTTATTCGTACATTTTCTCTCTCTCTCTCTCTTTCTAGCTCACTGTACGTGTATAATAAACATAATTTAATTTTCTACAAAATAGGTTACAAACAATAATTCGTTTGAAACAAAAAAAAAAAAAACCGATTATTCGTACGATTATATTACGCTAATTAAAAATATTGTGAAACGCGCGATAGTAAAAAAAAAAAAACAAAAAAAAAAAATATAGATAACGCGAATAAAAACGTACGATTGCGAGAATACGCCTATTATTGTTGCGTGTTAAGGCGTTTCGGAACGTGTGACTATTATTGTTTATTGGTCGATTAACGTTAGAGCAGCGTTTACGTGAACAAAACGGGGAGAAAAAAATAGCGAAAAAAAGGCGCGGTGGTGAAAACGATTCGCGGTCGACGAAACGATATCGCGCGAACGGAAAGGACGGCCGTTCCGATAACAATGATGACAGACGAAAAACAATAAACGCGTTTCGCAACGCAACTCGTGAGTATCATCACACATTCATATAAATACATCATGTACGTATCCGTCGGCAGGTCCGGATTTTTGGGGGAGGCCCGGCGAGAGATTGTTTTTTTTACATCCCCGGTTTAAAACGCGTCGCGTCTTCACTAGTGTACCGGTTCAAAAACCGTATGGTGACGAGATCCAGGAACGTGATAATCGTGATAATTTACGTTATCCGAGTACTGTGGGTGATTTTAAAATTTATGATTGAATTTCTTCGACCTTACTTTTGAATGATATATCATTTTGCGGTAAATCACCATTCTTGTTCCGGTGTACATTTTATTGTAAAACCAGATGAT
Source organism: Schlechtendalia chinensis (assembly GCA_019022885.1). Lineage (NCBI taxonomy): Eukaryota > Metazoa > Arthropoda > Insecta > Hemiptera > Aphididae > Schlechtendalia > Schlechtendalia chinensis. Next base: position 2,079,544 of record CM032351.1, on the reverse strand, counting down.
AAAACTGTTTACCGAACCAGTGTCGTGTACAGAAACGAATTTTCTGCCGATTATCGTTCTAAACTTTTTTGGGTGGCGTGAACAATTCTCGTGTACCGACATTACTTCGCGCACAAAAAAATGAACACGTCACCGCAGCCGGACTTGTTAATATCAACGATAATTTTTTTACTCCCCTCCCCACCCCAAGCCCGTACGATTCATAAGCGCGTAGGGTAACGTTTCCGGCCGCGCAACAGGAAGATCGGGCGACCGCTGCAAAAAACGATTAGCCGTTTCGGAGCGGTTTTTTGTTTTTTAATTCGAATTTAAATGTTCACATTCAAACTCCCTCCGTCAGCGACCACGAGCCGTCACTGTATGTACGTAATACGCGCGCACGTGTTTCGTGTCAATCGTTTTTTAATCCGACGGTCACATAATGATTACGACACCGCCGAGAGAAATAACGATTACGTTTACAGGTAAAAACGGCTTCTTCGAACACAAATCCAACGCAACAATCACGTCAAGTCTCGCGCCCCCCGTCCGGTTTGTCTTCATTATCATTATTATTATTATCATTACAATGTCGTACGTGTACGTACTGTCGCCCGGCAATTGTTATTCATAGACATATTAGGTAGTGCACTCGACACTTGAGAACTTGTGGAGATCGAATTTAAGGATTTCGTTGCCCTACCGTACACATATATTATTGTGTCGTAATTATGTTATAATGGGTGGCAAGAGTTATTGTAGCATGTCGATCGTTTCAACATCTTGAATTTCAGCTCGCGCTCAAATTTCAGTAATTTCAAACCTCTCCCTATATACCGACCGATAACGACCGTAATAGAAAAACCTATAAAGACGCGCGCACGCATCCCACAAATGATTCTAGATAAACGTCAAGTGAACATTCTCAAAACGAAAGTATTGTGTCGCTTACTGTTCTCTTCGTACTGATCCGAAAATGGATTTCTTGAAATTAGCGAGTATAAACCCGACCCGCAACGAAAGTTCGCCAAAATGGTTTCTCGGATCAAAATTGAAATTCTTCTTATGGCTTCTGCTGCTCTCCAAGAGTTTTCGCCACCATCCACTTAGACAATGAAGTACTGTCATTCCGATCTCGCACTTCCAGGTCTTTTAGACCGTTTTCTACCTCATTCGAGGACGACCCCGCGGTCTTTTTTCATCCGGCTTCCAGTCCATCGGCCCGTCTAACTGTTGCAGGCCTGTTGTATTCTCTGGCTTTTTATGAAATTATCGACCGTCGCCGTTCTCATTCCCCGGACTGCAGTACCGTCTTTATACCGTCGGCGGCCTTGGGGGGGGGGGGAATAAAAACAAAAACAAAACAACGAATCCCAGTTTCCCACTTTGTTTGAATGTAGCAGTATTTTAATGTCACGAAATTCGTTACTATGGAAACAACGGTTGCCATGGAAACAATAGTTGCCATGGAAACAAACCATAAGGGAGATTTAGGTTTTATTTTTCTATAACGCTTTTCGTGGACACTTTTTCGTGACGGTTTTTCATTTTAATGTGCCAAAGTAAAGACATAAAAACAAAAAAAATAACTACGTAATTCCCGTCGACACCCCTTCACATACGTGACACCCGTCCGGAGAGATCTCGTCGTCGAGAACGATCGCAGCGCACACCGCGTTTTCCCACCCGTACGACCGGCGGTCGGGACACGCGCGCGCGACACGTTACGTACGTTACGTTTTCGCCGTCGCGTACGTGACGCGCGCGCGCGCGCGCCTGCACAGTCTGCGACGCGTCGTCGCCGTCCGAACACCGTTTCGTCCGCCGCCGCGTCTGTGCGTGCGCGTGTGCGTGTGCGTGTGTGCGTGTGCGTGTGTGCGTGTGCGCGTGTGCGGGCGGCGCGTGTGCGTCTCATTACGATATTGTCGTACGCGTCCGTCGTGAGGTTCTTTCGCGTCCGACGCTCGTCCGTAGGCGTTCCGTTCCCTCCCCCGCCCCCGCCGCCGCCGCCGCGCGCGTCTGACGTCACGCGGGGACACGCGTGCAAGGTCGCGACACACATAACGATATAATGTCACGACGGTATACTGCGATCTGGTAATAACCGCGGTCGCGAACGTTTCCGCCGTCTGGCTTTTCGCGTGTTCCCCTCCATCCCCGCCACAAAGGCGTTAGGGGACGACGTTTGGCGAACGTCGAAAATCGGACCGCCCGCCGGCGATTAAACGGTCGGCGTTCTCATTCAAATCCCGCCGTTGGACGGACCGTCGAGGAACGGAATTATTCGTTGGGTCCGTTATCAGGTAAAGTCCCACGCGCGTCGTGTTCCGGACTTTGTCGCGGTGTCCACACCGCGGACGGAAACCGAACTTAAGGGTTTCCGGCACCACCCCTAACCTAACCTAGACACGAGTATAATCCCCACACAACGGGTGGCGCGGGCCCGTAAATGCGATGTAGAATGTTGTGCGTTGCGATACGAACGGGTTAGTTAGAAGATAGTAGATGGCGGACGGGTATCGCGGTATAGATCGGCTTTTGGTGAAAGTGCCGAGCAACACGGTAAGGCCGTCCTCCAGTACAGTGGGGCCATGCGATCTTAAATAAACATCGCGCGATAACCGTTTTATTTTTAAAAACACGTGTTAACGTATCGGCGACTTCCCATTGACGCGATGCGACGTGACATGAAAACGATCGATCGCGAGCGACCGATAAAAAGTCGCCGTTACAATCGGCTCGTCGACCACGTGTATTTTGTCTTATGTTTTTGTGTTAATCGTCAATCTCTCGCGTACGCCTACGAAACGACGGAAATGTGTATCTTGTTTTTCATGGCCGGTCCCGGTTTTTTCTACGAGTATGTTAAAACTTTCTTTTGAACATTTCGACACCAATACAATAGAACCGTCATCTTCAGAAGACGAAATCTTTATAACCGAACCATTCTAGTTGCCGAAACATCGCCATCAGGTCGTACGATATTTTACCGAGCAAATATTATTTTAAATCGCATCGGCATCGCGTTACGCCAGTGGGAGGACGGCCTTACACAACGGTTGGATCACGTTCATAGCGATCGAACGTAGTACTTGGTAACGTTCTCTACGAATAAAAGCCTTAACGTTTACCGGTATACGACGGATCGTTCCCTCGTTCGCAGTGGCGGATTTACGGGGGGGGGGTCTAGGGGTATTGGACACTCTGTAGTGATCCATATTCCGGTACCAAAAATACTGCAATACTTTTTTTATATTAATTTGATGTACTATTTTTTTTTGAATCCCCCGGAAAATTTTTGAAAATCCGCTACTGCTCGTTCGGACCCGTTTTGCACAATGCTCGTCTTGAACGTCAGGTTGAATATTTAAAATCGTTTTTGTTCGCGTTGGATTGATATTTTTTTTTTGTTTAAAAAAAAATCATGTCCCGACGACTTTCTATGTCGCGCATTCGACATCTGTTCGGATTAATCTCGAACAATTGATTTTTGATCGTCCGGTGTCGGGCGACTGAAAGTTCGCATTCCGATTCAAATACAAAACGTTTGATCGCGCGCGTTCCGTTAACGCGGCGACCACGGAAACGCGTACGACTATAAAAATAACACCGTAAATGGATTTGTTTTATTTCGCGCGGTGTTTTGAACGACGCAATTTGTTGCCCGCCCACCGCCCGGGGGCACACATGCGCATTTCTGTTCGGAACGCTCGCGTTTTAAGGTTCTCTCCCGTTCGTTGCTTCCGCGTCGGGAACGAAAACTCTGCAGACGGTCGGGCACCGTAAAAAACGCGTTGGGTTAGGCACCGTCCGCATTCACGATCTCCTCGGACCGTCCGCGAGATTCCCGACCCCCGTCGCGCGCCGTCGTCTATCGTTTTCCACGACGCCGCGCGTTTGCACGGGATTCAGACGTACGGCCGACCGTTAACGAAACCTAATTTACGGACAATAAGGTCGGCCGGGTTGGTACACGCGTTCCGAGCACGAACGATCGACGACCAGACGTCCCGTATTTTCATTACCGGTTTTTATGGAGGTCGACGGCCGTCCTTGGGTCATTTCGTCGTCCGTATTCCCGAAAACGCGCGTCGCGTCCGACCGCGGTTCGTTCGAAGCGTCGGGTTTGGCGAATATCGTTTTCGATTTCTCGCGCCGCAAGCAAATAACGAAATCGGTCACGTGACACGGAAGTAAAACATAACCGTAACCGTCATGGTTGCAAACGTATGGTATATGCGTCGGAGCCGTGGCGACTGTGGGAGAAAAAGCGAACCGTATGGTTTTAATACTCGAGCGACGAGCAAGAGACACGGGCATCGTCAAATCGATAAATAGTAATTTTGTTTCCCCCGGAACACGCTTCTTTTTTTCTCTTTAAATAAAACATAATTCCACCGTTCGCGTCGTCACGTGTCTCGGTAATCGAAGGCCGAACTCGGGATTTTCAAACGTTTCCCGTGTACTTTTATTTAACGTTTGTAGATGAAAAATCCGACACAAATAATAATCCGGAATTGTTCATTTTTTTTTTAACTCTCCGCGTGAAAAATCGTAAAAAACAATTGGAAACGGCGAACGCTCTATACGTGATTTAATTTTCAAAAACGTTTGATCTCGTCTATATATAGAATTCGGATTGTGTTTCTCCAGGTTTTGATGACAATCCTTTGATTAGCGTTTCTTATCACGACGAAACAGATTATATTATAATAACGGTTTGTTTTCAATTCAAACTGATTGAAATCGGTAATATTGTTTCGTTACGAAAACCGAGAATTGTAACAGGTGGTTTATTGAAATAGCTAAATTTCCGTTGTTCTGATTCAAAATTCGTAAATATTTGTATAGTTGTTTAACGTGTGCCGTGTTACCATATCCTGTAATCATGCATAGTGACGATGATGGGGGGGGGGATAAATTGTGTTCAAATCGTTGTTTATGAGCGTTTAAAATTTTGATCATAATTAATTTTACGTACGTGGGTTGTCTTTTAAGTTTCGCGACAAAAAAATACGATATAATATTAATCATTAAAAATAGCTTTATTGTTTTTCAAAATATTCCCCATGAAGACCAATGCACTTTTGCATGCGTTTGAACCAATTTTCGAAGCACTTTTTCCATTCCGATTGAGGTACATCCAAAACACGCATTTTGAACACATCAACTGGCGTCGGAAAACGTTAACCACGCAATTAATTTTTTTACGTGCGGAAACAAAAATAAGCTATTGGGTGCCAAATCAAGAATGTATGGCGGATGACTCACCAATTCATTGTTTTGGCCGGTGAGATAGGCGGTTGTTTTTCCTTATTTTTCCGAAGGCTTCTTGCGAGCAAACGGTCGTGTAATTGACCGTGCTACGTTGTTCTAGTAGTACAGTTGCCACGTGTCCGGTTATGCCGAAGAAACAGACGACCCATTTGCTTCGAAGGGCTCCGTGCGCGAACGACTTTTGTTGGATTCGGCTCGCCTCGAAACACCCATACAGTCGACTGCTGTTCGCACGCAAGTCCACGATTCCGTCACCTGTCACGATCTCATATAGACGTCTCTTGAAATGCCACGACTGTATTTTTTCTAAATTTCCGTGCACCAGTCTAACGAGAGCCTATTTTTTTCGAACGGTTGTCAAATCGTGCTGGGATCCAACGCGACCGATCATTTTAACGACCCGACTGGTGGAACTCACGCCTAGGGATGTCTCGATCTCACGACAAGTCACATTGACGGTCTGGTGGTTTTATCACATCGCGTACGAGCATCGATGTTTTCTGGCAAAACGGACGACCTTCACGAAATTCATCCTTGAACGAACGGCGATCACGATTAGACGCATTAATTCCATTCGTTTCTCGGTCAAATACATCCCGTTCTGATATCGGTTTCGACGTGGTAAAACGCAGGCGTAATTACATCGGCAGTACTGAAAAGGCAACCTACGTACGGTGGCGAAAACACGCGCGCGCGGTATTCGGCGATGACGACAGACGAAATACACATTAGAAACATCGCGCGTAGTGTTTACGTAACCGGCGAACCGAACTCTGTATTTGAACTTTCGTTGGTACCGGCAACATGGACTCGCGCGATCTCGACGGCTTTGCGACGCGATACGATTAGGCAATCAATTTAAATTTATTATAATCCGTTCTAAACGGCACGCGTGTGCACGCGCACAACCGTCAAATAAAGTCTCACGTCCAACACGATCTCTCCTCGCGGAGTAGGACAATTCGACGTCATTCGTTAAACGTTTGGTTTTCTCGTCGGGACGAATAAAAAATAGAAAAAAAAACAACGATTATAATATGTTGAAAACTCGTCGCGTCTCGCGGTCGTGACAATCGATTTGTTCGCGATTTGTCTTGTTTCTGGATTCGCGCGCACGCGATCACCGAACGTAAGTCGTGTTATCATCCAGCTCGACGACGAAATAATAACACGCGACGTGTGCAATGTTTTCCGACCGTTCGTACACAAACGCCAAATAATTTTATTTTCACAAAGGCCTTCGCGTAATACACTGGCTGCCCGTTATGGTTATAATAATTCTTCGATTTATTCACCTCGGTAAACTCGGTGTACACACGATATTCCATTAATTTTGTCCGTGTGAACGTAAATACAATATGATTAAATACGCGCAGGTGTTTTCGTTTTGTACGCGTCGAACGGTGAAATAGAAAACCGCATTCGAGCGATTTTGTTCAAATAGTTACGAAATTGCCAATTGTTCAAATTGCGAACGTTGTAGAAATAATGATTGTTCTGTTAGATCGAACTTCGCATAATGGCCGCGTGACGGTGCGCGCGCTACAAACGTTCGGATATTCATGACGTTTATCACGATCTATAAATCAACGCTTGTCTTTAAACTCGGGCCGTGAACGACGGAACTAGTAAATAATAATCGTTATATCCTATATATATATATATATTTTTTATACACGCACGTTGGAGAACACGTTGTACGTTTTAGCGCGTATCCCCGTTGTAATGTAATTGATTCACGCGTTTTAAATATTTGATAAAATCGGTTGTCGATCATTTCGGCCATTTCAAATTGTATACATTTCTTGAAATCGATTCTTAAACACCAGAGTACACATAAAATATATTTGCCCCGGAGTGTCTATAATTCCGTTGGACGTACGGTGATAAAACATAACGACAATATTTGATTTTTCAAAACTTATAAACCTCGTATTAAACTTGAAAAGCTTTATCGTCAAATATTAATCTTGCGGGCGAACGGTTGAAATAATATCGAGTGTAGGTAGTCGCGGAGTGTAATTGAGACGCGCGAACGTTCCTTATCGTTGCGCTGCGTACACACCACTCGACTCTTGACTTTAAATTATATATAATTGGCTACTTGTTCCAACATAGATATTGTGCAATAATTACATTTTCAAAAACAAATTTAATTGAATATAAAATAAACATATTTCACAAATATAAGAATTAAAATAATGACGGCCGTATCGAATTAAACTTTCGATTTTCACGACTAATCTTCGGCGCGTTGATAGATATTTACGAGTTACATTTGATTTACGGTCCGAGTGAAAACAAAATGCACGGTTTAAACGGTTTAGTAATTGTTGGTGACCAGAAATAGCTCGTAATCGCGCGTTACAAATAAAACGTGATAATTATAATATACTTATTATCAATCAAATTTTGCGATTATTGTGTTGCCGACCGGGGGTTTATTTTCGCTCTTTGTGTCATCCGAATTATTATTATTCCACACATAGTCGAACGATTGATTAGAGTTTTTGATTGAACTTATAGCAACGACAACAGTCAACAAACACGCGTCAACGGTGTGACGGATCGGACCCCACTCGCGTTTCGAAAAGTCACCGACAAGACGGATTGAATGGGTAAAGGTGCGGAGGTGGTCCCGTCGGGTCAGGGTCTTCGTTTCCGAAGCTATTTTTCGAAAACGGCGAATCCGCGTGTGCGTTTGAATGCAAACGGCGTGCCGTTCCCGACCGCGAAGCCGTATTGAGAATTGAATCGGAAGTGCGAGGGCCACGGGAAGACGCGAAAACCGACCGGGGACGTCCTGAGCACGTTAGAAACGTCTCTATAGACAAATTTCGAAGGCGTTCTTCGCGCAGCTTCCCACGGGACGTCGGACCTGGAACGGCGAGGAGCGGCCATTTCGCGTACCGATCGTGATTTGCACGCCGTGCGAAACGATACGATTGCTCAGGAACCGAGTCAACGAGACTTGGGGACGGCGTAGAGATTGTTGTCGAACGATTCTCACAGCTGTGCCCATCAACGGTTTGGTCGGGTTTCGTGCGGAGTGTCGACGAAGGTCATTCCCATCTCTCCGGCACGGTTGACAGGCAGAATCGTCGCTTTTGCTGTGACTTCGGACCGGAGAACTTTTTACAGCCCCGAATCGAAGAATATGGACAGGAAGACGATTCAGAAGACTTTTGGTTTCAACGGGATAATGTTTATATACGACATTTCATAAAAAAGTACAGAGTGAAAATAATTCGTTTTCACAGTACAATCGGAAAAGAAAACGGGCACTTTAATTCGACGGCGCTAGTGGATTATTGAATATGTGATGATTTCAATCGGCTCGGAGCTGAAAGTCACGGTGTTATGTTATGGTTTATGCAAAGGAATAAATCGTTGCGTTCCAAAAACGATTTTCAACATAAACTCGATTTCGCAAATTTACCTTTAAGTACTCGTAATAAATCATGTTTATTTCGAACGGTATACATGAATATATAGTCGTATAGGTTTAATATGATATTCTATTTTCTGACTTTAAAATAAACTACTCGTATACGTAAAATAGTTTTCTACTGTAAAATGTACTGTACGGTAACAATTGAAACAGGAATACGGGGATACTTCATGATCGTGTATTAATCGATTTTGCCTTGTACATTATAACTATGATTAAAACACTATATTATCCGTTCGGAATTGCAAAAGTTGTTAAATAATGTTTTAATTTTGTGTCTCTTATAAAAATAACACGTATTCTACGTGAGCTACTAAGGTCGAGTGTAACGATCATATATCAAGGTCCACTTGTTCTTACGAGAAAATTAATTTATTGAAAAAAAAAAACTGGACGTGTGCAGAAATCTATTAGGTAGAGCCCCCGTTCACATTGCCTTTTCGAGATTGTTACGATATTGTTACGCGATTTATTTGTTCATGCAAATCAGTCCGCGCGCTGCACGGTTGAACCTATACGTGTTCCCACGTTGCCATATCTCAAACGAGAATTGATAACACTACAACATTGTTAATGTATCAATGAAATTATTTAAATTTATTTGCCGTTAATACACGACGATCCCGCAAGTGTCATTTATATACCAGTTCTGATGTAATTCGGGTCCAGTGCTTGAGTCCTGTACGCGGTCAGCGCGTATGATTTATCATAATGTTTATTTTATTCATTCGGCCGTTACGAGTTTTAAATCCTAAAATATTAACCGTAGACGATTGTGGAATCGAATCTTTTTGAAATGTTGAAACTGGAAGGATGTCTTAAGAATCTCACAGGTGTGTAATTTTTATATATTTTTTTTTATAATCACCGACTACTTTTGAGCTTTTGAACGCGCCGGGTTTTGGAGGAAAAAACTTTGAAACTGCGATTTTATTAATTATTGAATAACTTTGATTTTGTTTCTTGAAAACTATTTCCAAAGTATATTTTTTTATGTTCGTTATAAATTAGATAACTCGTGTATAGTCGTTATACATATTTATTTTTTTATACTTTTCATTAAGTTCTACATTTTTAGCGAGTTTTACATTTTTTTATTTGAAATATTTTTATTTCCAAATGTACGCCAATGCTACCCTTTAAACTTTGTTATTAAATATAATATTCTAAGTGTGTATAGATTTTTTAATTAAAAAAAAAAAACGGGTCGAAACGATTGCCAACTTATTGAAAAAACGTACAATAGCGAAAGAATAATAAATGTTTATATATAAACGTATTCAAAACGTAATGTTTCTGTCATACGTTTGTGTGATTTTCTAGATTTTCTTAATAATATATTTCACCAGACGGAATGGTCAATAAATCGACTAATAATTAACTATAGAATGAGGAAATATATGACAATTTTATTGCCTCCGGTTTCTCATTATACGCATTTGTGTCCTGTTGGTAAAATGCCAGTACGATATAATTGAGAATACGAAGAGTGAGAGAGAGAGGGAGAGTGAGAGAGCGAGAGAGCGAGAGAGTAGGAGAAGGACAGCAGAATAAAGTGTGCTCCGCAATAAAACCTTCTTACCCGCTGGGAGGAAAATGGGAAAATTGCCATATAATAAAACACTGGTATTACAATAGTTATTTAAAATTGCAGTGCTCAAATGAAAACGTTGGTGTGATCGTTCTCGTAATATATTCTTGAATACGATTCCCCGTCTGTTTCGTCGAATACGGTTTTGCTGTTTACTGAAATTCGTGTGATATGAACCGTACGCCAGCAGACCGTATTGCACGCGTGTCGATACGTTATTTGTAGTAATGAATCTGACCTTACTGCTTTTGGGGCCATCTTTAACCAACGGGATTGAAAATTAATTGCGCTTATCACCGTCCGTTATACTGAAATACGCGCGCATAGCACGTATGGTACCGCATTTCGTTTACCATTATGGTGTGATGGATTTATCTGCGATATGCGTAGCCGCGTAATATAAACACATCGACTCACGAGAATTGTTGACGTGCACCTTGAAATGACCGTTAACGTTTATTTTCGTACCCGTTCGATAATTAACCGTTTTCAATTTCAATTGTGATCGGTTTCGTAGTGTTACAGGGTTTGAAAAACGTTGTACGTACACACACGTGTTTATCGGCAACGATTATAATAATAAAAAAAAACTATTACGGTTGCGTGCAAGACGTATGGGTATATAGAGTCGGACGTGTTTCCGAAGTTTCGAAAAAATTAATTAATATTTTTGAAAATCCGACGGAAAACAGTAATAATGCGGCGTAGCCGTGAGATTTTTTTTTTTCGAAGGTCATCCGCAAGACCGTTTTCCAATGGAATCGTTGTTTACGAGGTCGTGTCGCTTACCGTTTCGGTTCATCCGCGTGCATGACGTTACGTTTTCGCGTGCCGGGTCAGTCATTGTCGAAACGTTACCGTACGAGTTATTTGTTTGAAATCGCAATTGGAAATCGAACGGTTTCTATACGGAAAAACAAAACTCGTCTGCGATGGAAACCGCCGTTGCCGTGCCGTCGTTATTCACAAGTCTGCGATAATAAACGCGGTAGCTGTTACCGTTACCCCACACACGTATCACGTCTGTAAAATAATTTTGTCGCGCTTTCAAGCCACCCGAGGCACCGACTTCGGGAAACCCGGTGTTCGGTTTGACGCGTCATCACGCGCGCGATACGAATAACCTTCGCGGTCAACTGATTTGGCATAGCCGTTCTACCGGAATTCCCGCGACGAACCGCGAACGCAAAGGTCGTGCACGCGACGACGATCCGGAGAAGGACGGGCTGAGGGAACGGATTCGGTTTGGACGCGTTCCGCAAATATCTGTCGAACGGGGTTGTCCGCGGTGAATTGTTGTTCGCGAATCGTGTTACGTCGGGGGCGAGTGTCGAGGTCGTTCGCAGTCAATATCGCGTCCCGGAGAGTGTCCGCTGTCCGTTCTTGTGCGGTCGAACGCGGATCGCCAAAACAATTGCCAAATCCTGACTCGGTCCTCTTTCCTCGCGGACTCCCGCGCCGAACCACATTCGTACAAAAGTCCCCCCCCCCCGCGCACGCCCCGCCGCCAGAAAACACTGTTCGGACGGTTATTCTTTACACGGCAAAACAAGTAATACCAACGATTCAATGTTGTAGTACTACGGTTTTCAACAAAAAAAAAAACACCGCCCGCGTGCGTTTGAAATGTTTTTGCATATTTTCGAAAACCGTAACGTAATGCGTATTTATTGTGTCGTCGCGGCCGGGCGTGCCCGCGTCGGTGATTTATTCGACGTTTGAATGCGAACTACGACGCGATCCGCGTTGCGTTTGGTTTTTGTTTTTTATATCGCGAGTTCTTGGATACTTGGACGGCGGCCAATCCAAACGTTAAATATAATTTCCAAGGGAACGGTGCGGCGTGACCGAAACGCGAAGAAGAACGAAGAAAAAAAAATCGGAAAAAGTATCTCGCGCGCGCGCCGGGGCTACTGCCGGTGGTCCTCCGCCGCCGCCGCGACGACACTACGGCACGCGTAATAATAATACGCGGCGGCGCGTGTTACAGAAATAGAGAGGACAGTTCCTCCGGGCCGCACGACCGTGCGTCGTCGACGAAATCAATCCGACGGTCATACGAACGTCGGCAAACGGATTTCCACGGTTTTTGATCGAAGGCCATCGGTTCGTCGCGCCCGTCCCAGAACGTAACGGTCTCGACAATTCGCGTGATCATGTGAAAAATCGCGTTGACGCCGGGACCCAGGGGCGAACGCAGGAACGATTTTTTTTTTTTTGTGCGCGCGCGGAAAAAATATTCATCGAAATCTGATGAATTTGTATATTTTTTTTGTATATAGTTGGAAGTACGTCTAAAATTTGAAAATTTGTTTTCCCAAATATGATTTACGTGTTGATTTTCGGTGGATAATATCTCAAGTTTCCGTTGGTTGCGAAACATTTTTCAAGTGTGATTTTTCGGTGGTTTTTGAATTTTTTTTTTTTCTAAACGCTTTTGAGCATATCGAAAAGTGTCCTCTGTCTAAGGTACCAAAACTGGATGCTGTTTTCTGTCGGAAACAAGACGTGACAGTAACGGTCGAAACACACTACTTCTGGTAGAATTTTGATTGTATGACTTGCAATAGTTGATCGCGACTCAACAAGTTTTTGCTTTTTTATTGGGGTAAACTACGCACGTCGGGATTTAGAATTTGAAGAACTTCCAGAGTCGAACCAGAACTCGTTTCAACCAAACCGTCCGCAAACGCGTCTAATCCCCGGTACGGGTTGAAGATATAACGATTCAATATGACAGAGTTCAATAATTCGCATGTACATTACGTCGTAAATCGTAACGATCGAACAACGATTAATTACGATACCCGTGACGAAAGAAACGACAGATAACGAATGTTTTCGAAAATTCCAAAATTCCCGACCGTTAATACGCAAACAACAATGAACGTCCGTCGGCGGTCGTAGGCTAGGTTCACATGGACGCGCGTGTTTAGATATACGAGTTTCTCATACATCGTTCACTTGGCGCGCGTTTTGATGCGAACGATCGAATTTTGATGATAGTGTTTTAAAATTAGTGTTTTTTTAAACATGGAAATTGAAATAGATACGTTAATTAACGAAATAGAAAAAAGGCCTAACCTAACCGAACCATAAACAGAAGAAGTTAGGTTAGGATGAACCCGATATTTCCTTTCTATTTTTTGTCTGCGTGTCTCATCATCCTTCGGCGGACAACCCACAAACACACAGCATCACACACATAAGTGTTACTAAGTATTAACCAACCATGTACAAACGTTTATTATTATTATTTGTTGAGTAGAACATTTTCGCTCGACGCGCGTGACGCGCAGCCATCTGAACGGTGAACGCGCGTCCACGTGAACCTAGCCTGATTCGGAGTCCGACGACGGCGTCCGTTGTTGTCCTGTCCGTCGTAAACATACGGGCACGACGGGATTTCCGCGACACAAAAAACACCATTACCGTTATTATTACTGTTGTTTTCGGAATATCTTTTTTTTTTTTGGGGGGTGAAAAACCCTCGCGGACCCGTCCAACGTTTGTTCTGTCGCGTGTCACTCACTTCCGTCGTCCGTTTAAAGTAGCACCTAACCTAACCGCCGTTTATAATTCCGCGGTGTGCACCCGATCGATCGATCGATCGATCGAACCAGCCGTTGTGCAAGTCCGTTAGCTTTCGAACAGCGCGCCGTTAAAGCACTTTCGGCCGCGAAACGTTTGATTGCGATTTTTGTTTTTGTTTTTGGCGTGTGTCAAAACGTGCGCATGTCATTTCGAAACCGTTTCGCTTTCCGGTCTATCGAAACGCTCCGTACGTGAGTACGTCGCCGAATCGTTTTGTTTTTATTTTATTGTTATTGTCCCGTCGTTATTATGTTGTCGTCGGGCGATAGGGAATTTATCGCGTCTGGCGCTATACGTGTTATATATACAAACGCTCTGGAAATATTGATTACGTCGTAGAATATCGTAAAGGAAGAAAAAAAAAACATCACATAATCGTAAAACGAGTTGATAGAAACGTAATGCGGTCTTGGCGTGCCAACAGGAAACAATAACAAATAAATATATCTTTACGGACATAAAACGCGTTCGTCCGAAATGACTTTCGGGTATTTTGTCGTCTTTACCTACACGTTTGCAGACGAATCGAATCGGGTTCGGGTATTTTGAGATTTCGGGCGTGTTATCTGTGGAATCGCGATACGCGCACGGCAGTATTCTTTTTTGAAAGACGGGGCGATATCGGCAGAAGGCCCGGAGAAAAACAAGATGGCCGTTTACTAAGACGCGCGACGTTCTAGGATTTCAAAACGCTGGCGGGCGAAACAGGTTTTGATAACCCGTGATTCACGGGACCCGCCCACGAAAATCGTTTCGCACTCGAAACGGTCCCGGGTGCTTATCGTGTAATTGACGTACGGCAACGGAGTGTGATAAAGAAAATGATCAATCCAATCATCCGTAAGTCTAATCGCGGGACGAGGACGAGCTCCGGTGATTACGAATTACGTCACGTGGACGCGTGCTGGATTCTCGGCGATAGCGTTTCTTCGGCGGATCGGCGTGGTGATAACGTTTTGATGAACGGACAACGGTGCAGAACCGGACGCTTGACAAGTGGTCGGTCAACCGGCCGGTCGAATGGAGACGTTGGTCAACAAACCTAGCCCCCGGGTACCGTAACAAACGTGGTGTCATTCGCGACGACAATCACTAGCCGGCCAGAAGTCGACCGGATTCACCGCGGGCTAACTTCTTGGATCTGTCGCCGACACCGACGTGTCCGTCGTTGGTCGTACCACGGGGGTGGACACTGATAAGAAATAACATGGGTGACATAGGACGGCGGCCATGTTTTCGGAGGTGTGAATGTTATCACTTTAAAAAAAAGACTATAAAATCAGTAGAATTGGGTAAACAGTTTAAAATATATAAATATAATATAAATTACAAATATAAAAACTAAAATCGCACATGACGTAATTACAAAACCGTAGAAAACAGTTACCATAAAACGCGTGAAACGCGTCGTGACACGTCACTCGTGAACTAAGTTGTGGTGTTAACGTAGTAAATCACCAAACAGTAAATAAACAAATACGATAAATTTTCCTCCTAAGATTGACGTTGTCGACGAAGTGTCCAACTCCCGTGGTCGTACGAGAGACGCGCGATTTTCGTAGCGCTCGGTACGAAAACCGTTCGAAACGTGGACGACGTGTGCGAGACGGACGGAATCCGAGGCGGACCGTACGTAACTCGGACCGCGCGGACAATTGTTCGGATTTTGAAGTGCCCCGGGCCCGTCTTTAGCGGTGACCCCAGCGCGTTATTATCGGCCGGCCGGTTTCGAGCTTGTTACGGGCCGCCGATACGATTCGTGCGTAGATACGTATAAGCGGTGGCGGCACCAGACATTTTTTCTAGGGGGGGCAAGATCATGGAATTTAGTGAAAATCCGTCTGTACGGGTTTAATATAAATTATTGAAATACGTGGAAAATACCGTATTATTAGCGTTTTCCGATAAAATATAATCAATTTCGAAATCAAATTAAATGGTGGTGTATTCTGCGGTGTGTTATCTAAACGAATGCACATCAAAAAAAAAATACGACGAGTTACACGGCGAAACATATGAAACGCAGCAAATCAAATACGTAAATACTTAAAATTTAAATTTTCGTTTGTTCTTCAAACAGGTAGGGCATAGGTGGGGCAAAACCAAATTTGGGTAGGGCGCTTGCCCTACCTTGCCCCCCTCTAGCGCCGCCACTGCCGTATAAGTACATCTTAATTCTACCTGTTCGATAAACACGTTGTATCGGTCGATCGATGTTCTACACCGATCCGTAGCAATCGCCTTAGATTACATGACGTGAGGTGGTAATAATGACAAATCGTCGCGGCGAACCGTGGACGTGGAACAGAATAGTATCGGTTGGACTTTATCAAAAGTACGATTGAAACCACGATTGTACGGTCTTGAATTCGTGGTCATGACTTACCGCGGTCAAGTGCTTTTTCGATTGACGCGGTGGTAATGGTAATCATCAAAGACGTCGTGTAGATCATTAAGCTAAATTCAAAGTGTACGTCCGTGGCGGTTAACACGTTTGAGCTGATCGCGTTTTCGGTAGTTTTTGTTTCGGGGAGGTTTTTTTCTTGTGCGTACAAAGCGTAAAATCTAAAAATAAAAACGAAAAATTTGAAAGGCGCGCGCGCGAGAGAGAGAAAATCAAACTCGAACAAGCTGCTCAGAGCTGTTCACAAAACATGTATGACATGTTTAATATGATGAGAAGAGCGAAGAATCTCAGGTAATGCTCACCAGTCATTAATGACAATGATTCTAGCTGAAAACGTAATGAATGTCCATAATTATTTAAATTTCGTTAAATCGGCCGGTTAAAACGTTTGCAGCCCCCTTTCAAAAACTGAAATGACGTCACTCACACGCATCTGATATTAGTACGTTACGAGCGCACTAACGAGTACGAGACGTATCCGTTATTAATGTAATTCCCTGCAAAACGATATTTTGTTCAAAAGTAAGGCCGAACAAATTCGATTACGTGGAATAATTGACATAGAAACATAATTATGCTCCTACGATTACAATTGATTTTGAAAATTCCAAAACCGTGATTCCGATCTGCAAAAAAAAAAAACATAATCCGGCCTTCATTGCGAAGTCATTACGAAATCGCGTCACAAGCCACCACCCGTCCGTCAGTCCGTGAGGTTAGGACGTTTCGATAATTTTCTCCGTCCGTTTTGTTCGATACGCGCGTACACGACGTTGTCCGAATACTCTCGGTTAGGAACATGAGCGCGCGACGACGTACGTACGTTTTCGCGTTGGAACTTTCGAAAACCCCCGTTCGGACATATAAATCCGGATCTACAACAATAATAATAATAATAACAACAACACCGGAGAGTGAGTGAGAGAGAGAGAGCACCCTTCGCGTCTCCGCACGTGTATCGTAAAACAACGTCGCCGTCGCCTTCGCCTTCGTCGTCGTCGTAGGTACGCCGGTAGTGGGGGGGCCGCCGCCGCCGCCGCACGCGTCTTTTCTGATTATCCGCGTTCGCGCCGCGCCGCGCTAATCCAGTTTGTGCGGAAACTACTCTCTCGTCGCGCGCGTCACACCGGTGCCGCGTGTGTCCGCCGTTTGTGCGCGCGTGTGTGTGTGTGTGTATATGTACGCGCGCGCGCGCGCCGTTTCCGATAGATACGTATCGTTATCGTTATCGTTATCCGCCCGAGACCGATATTCGAACGATCGCGGGTTGTTTGTTTGTTTGGGGGGGAGGGTGGGAGCAGTCCGCCCGGAGTGTCTGACCCCGTCGCTTAAACGTGCGCGCGCCACCGCATATCGTTTCTCGTCTTTTCCGCTAACCGTTTGTGTTGTCTTTTTGTTTTCGTTTCTCGCACAAATGTACAGACACGTACCGCCGGACGAACCGCGCGCCCACGGCACCAGCAGCACCGGCACCGGCACCGGCACCAGCAGCAAGATGTCCTGGGACAACCCGAGGGAGTACATGCTGAAGGGCGCCACGCCGTTGAAAGTCAAGTGAGTGAAACGGGTTGTTTTGTCGTCGTTTCAACGGTGTCCCCCCCCCCTAAACGACTAGCTGAAAAAGTCCGAACAATAACGGTGTCGCGTTTTGCGTCGTTCGGGCCCTTACCCTGTAAGTCCCGGGACGGGTCGCCCGAACGTTCAAACCCTGGGAGCTTGAGGTGTTCGTCGTTCGAATTGTCCGCCGGCCGGCGCGAACGAAAGATTTCGGGGCGACGTTCCGTTTAGAAACCGCGGCCCGCGGAGTCGTACGCGGAAAGGCTCGAGACGAGACGCGCGATCTCCGGTCCGTGTTGGCGGTTAGGTCGAGACGACGTCGAACCGTTGTTGGTCGTGACGTAACGAAACTGCGCGTGCGGAATAACGAACGCTCCGGCGAGAGAGCATCGCGTTACGTCACACGCGATTACGCGATGCCCGCGGACACGTCGTATCAATCGGTCACGTTACTGTCTGATTAATCTTTCAATTATAGGGTTTTTCAAATTCGTAATTATTCGGTTTTCGTCGGTTAGGAAAACAGATTTCAAAAAAAAAACCGATCGTCGACAAAACGAAATGACAAACCGAATCGATGATGTTACCCCCGGATGTTGTCGTCTGAAACGAGTCGATCGTGCGTACGCGCGTGTGACGCGTACAGCCTAGGGGATGACGGGAAGTCGTGCTGTACGTTTACGTGGAGCTTTTTTGAACATCACGTCGAACACGTTTATTGCATCTGCAATGCGCCGCGTTCGTTTGTCGACGACGTTTAGAAAAAACTTTGGCACCGATTTCCGCCCGCGGCCCTTACCGCCTAAACCGGGTCTTGAAACGAACCCTTCTGAAAACCCGTCGCGTTGTGCCCGCGCGATGACTGTTTATGTGTTCAAATGTGTTTACTCGTATGATCGAAAAATTATGATTTTCGAAAACGATCGGATTCCAATCGTATGTCATGTCATAGGTTTCAAAAAAAAAAAAAAAATGTTCAAAGCGCACGTATTGAATTGCGTTTGGTTGCTTTGAAAACCCAATTAAATGCGTGTGCGTACACTTTTCACAATGTTTGGTTTCGACGAAGCCCGCGACGGTCTTCGGATGATAAATCGTTTGATTGAACATTTGCACAATCTGGCATGCACACCGTACGATGCACTTCAATTAATCTAAATTTAATACATCACGTCAGCGCGTGACGATAGAACTCATCAAATCTATGTATGTTTTGTGCGTTATAATTCTATTTAAACATTTCAACTTCAGATTGGAAAAAAAAAAAAACAAACAATAGACTATGTTATATCGACACGACGAAGTAGGACGGGTGTTTACTTTTTGTCTTTATATTGTTGGTGATTGGCCGCGTATCTTAAATTAAAGGTTTTTCCTTTATATATACTACACATACATACAAACAGTATCGGTTACGTGCTAAATTGTGTGCATTAACTCGTTTTTTAATATAAAATATCCATAGACTGTTGCTGCGACCTTAACCTACATCAACGTCACCGTTGAATTAGGTCAGTTACAAAACTCAACCGATAGTAGAAAGTGCGAAAATACAATAGAACCGTTAAGTTCAATTATTAGTCTCTCAACGTAACAAAAAAAAAAAAAATTAGTATACGGATTTTATTTATTTATTTTTTTTTATTTGTCTTCGTTAATCTGGCAAATTATTCATATTTACGGCACGTTATCAATATGAAACAAAACTCCCAGACGAAAGACTATAACCAAAAGACAATCGTTTCGCCAAGAAAAAGAGTGTGGGTGGGGGGGGGGGGTTGTTAAATTGAATTCCGTCGCAAATATCTCGAGCGGCAAGCTCTATATTGAATCATCTCGACTATTTTTGGAGGTGCCGAGAGAAGAAGAAAAAAAATATGTGACAATCGGTTTGTTCGTCGTTTATTAGGTTACTCGGCGTGAATTTGGCACGATGATTTTTATTTCTATCCGTCCGAAACACGTAACATGTAATCATCGAGTGTTCTTTACGCGATCGGATGGCTTTCACGTACACGCGCGCGCGCGCGCTTGCGGGTTTTGGCATAATAACAATTGTACACGTGTCTATTACCATTTTTAGACACTACTCAGTGAAAGTTATACCGGAGGATATCCGTATTCACGTTGCTTACGGCACACTCTACAAACGTCGCGTTTAGCGTGAAAACGGTTTTTCGCGCTGGCCCGTCGGGTTCGATTTTTTCAGAAAAAACGATGTCCGCCTTGATCGTCTGTTGTTTTCTGTCGGCCGGTCAAAATTACGCGTGCCGGAGTTGGCGTAGGTGTGTGCGCTCGAGGCCTAGGCTGACTACTCGGCGCGATCACGGTTTTAAAAGAACCCCGAAAAACCAAAGGGGTCCACGACCATTTCGTCTTTGGAATTTCAAACCCTACGCCAAAAAATATGCGTCGTGATTTGCTAGCTGGCCCAGGACTTCGAAATTCGCGAGCCGGTCGTTATCGAGACAACGGTCTTGTTTTCATACCTGGGGTTAGGTTATTCAGCGAAACGTCTTTTAAAATGTTTCCGTTTGGTTCGGATGTTTGTTCATCAATTCGTAGCGAGACTAGGTATACGGTCTTTCCCGGGAAGCCGTTTATTGTCGACGACGACGCAACGGTACGGTTAATTGTCAACAGTTATTGTCGAGGCTCTAAAATTTTGTCATTGTCGGTAATTGCTCGTCAGACATATTTTATTTCCGTCATTTTATTATTGTACCCGGAAAATTACACGCGTTTCGTTCGTAACACAATGTTTACTGTACTATGGGCGAATACAAATTGCCAAGCGCGATGTAATTACAGAAATTAAAATCGATTTTCAATCGTAATAGCGTTTTGCGAATGTTTTCTTTGCAGTTTCCCGTGATTTTCGTCGAGTTTAAGCGCGGTTTTTGCACGGGCGAGGGCGTTCCGATAACCGTCAGGCACTCGACGCGCAACGTTTTAATTGTTGTAAAATAGGCACGTAGAAAGAAACGTTTTTATACAGATATTAAAGGTGCGCGTTGCATTTTTTTTTTTATCGGCAATGATTGACTCGCAAGTTCTAGCAAACAACGAACTCTCGTTTGGTACAAATTTCGAAGTCCTAGGACAATTTGGGCGTGTCAACTTTGCGGTCGAAAAATGAGGTTGGGTCGGTGGCTGATGGGTGACTCGTAAATTTCGAGACAAAACTCGCAAATATGACGCATATTTTGGTTTTGAAAATCTAGGACAAGGTGGGCGGGTGACCCTTCGGTGTTTTTGATTTTTACTCGACTCGCAAAATATTGGTTTAATTTTTGAGTTTATGCCTTGAAACGGATGGGTCAACTTCGCATACGTGTCAAAATTAATCATAATGTCACCGGGAATCGGTAATTGTGCATTGATTCAAATTTTGAATTATGGCATAACGACGAAATCGGAAGATAACACGCAATCGTATGTAATTCGTACGTTTTGTTATTTCCCGAAACCGACATTTTTATCATTGTGTCCGTGTTGGGAACTCCGCGTAGTCACGGTCGCATAAATAATACTTTTAATAACTCCGTTATCGCGAAGAACTAAATAAAATAATAAACGTTTTTGATAAAATCATATCACCACATTTCCGTCTAATCGTTTCATTGAAACTTGTACTACTTCGAATTTCAAAATGTTCAACTGTGCCATTATAATATATATATATATATTTACGATTTAAATTCGTTTGCGGTATAATGAGTGTTGTGTATTCATTATTCGTTATTATCAATGTCTTATTATTTTACCATTCTGTCATAAAGTAAAATAAAACGGTTATTTATATAGAGATGATTTCTATTGAATATTTATATAACTCCGTAACATTAAAGAGTTTTCATAATTAATTTATTTGCAAGTCAACAATATTTAGGTAATACAAAAAAAAAAAAAATAAATAAATAAATTGACAAAAATCTCGTTTTGAAAATTTATATTATTATTTTACCACTTAACAAATAATTATTTAACGAAAAAAAGTTTAAAAAAGTGGTTTTGTCCAGAATTAAAAAAAAAATTTCAAATAAAAAATAACGAGAAACTTCCTGAAAAAAAATTAAATAACTAAATATTATATATATACTCGTACACGATTTATGTTCGCAATATTTTTATGATTTTATAGTTCTTTTTTATGTTATTGATTTTTTTAATATGCGTATAAATGTATAATAAGTACATCATAAAATATAACGTAAGTAATAAGTACCTAAATGTTATCATCGTTTATCGCTATTTTTTTAAAAATAAAATACACTATACAATATTAACTAATATTTAATAAGTACAAAATAATGAAGTTTCTTTTATTTTTAGTTGTATTTTATCTCTGTGCGTATAATCGGTAAACTTTTTAATTTTATATTCTCCGTGTTGTTTGAACTTAAATGAGTAGAACATGGATTATTAATTTTTTTATCAAAACCTTTTGACCTTTTTTTCTTAAATCTCTCATGTTTTCGTCGATAAAAGTCCGGAATTGTACATCGCTTTAATTAACATATCGTTATTGTTTACCGATTCGATTGATATACCTATCTGTACATTTATAAATATCTGATACTACACACGGCCGTCTGATCGCAAACAAATTTATATTAATGATTTCTGATTTTCTGTAAGCAGTACATTATTATTATTATTATTAATATTTTTTTTTAGCGATATATATTTTAAAAATTTGGTTACGCGTAATATTCGTTCGTGAAACAGCATTACTGATATATATGGGTATAGGTACGGAGCGTGTAGACGGCTCGGAAAAATTCTGCGTGCACAGATAGTATAAAAAAATGTTCCGCTGACTTTCTAAACACGTCGTATAAGTAATCAGGCGTGTGTATGACAGTAAGTGCGTGTATTATAAATCCGAGTGAAGATCGCCATGTTTGAATCATAAATAAAATACATGTGACCACAATTAGATTCGACGAAGTTCGTACACAAACACACAAGGCCGTATCTGAGGTGGGTCCAAGGGGTCCGGACCCCCTCGAAATTTTGTCAATATTTTACTAACGTTTAAAATAACTATTTTTAATATCAACGTAAATATGCAGATCACTATATTTTAACGTTGCTTACTTGTTATTTTAGACAAATGCGCGTTCAGATATGTTGCTATCAATTGATAACTCGTTTACAACGCTTAATGCTGGAACAAACCTGATATTTTAAATTTTTATTGTAACGTCTAACAATAGATTGTTTGTTATTGATGGACAACGACCGCTGTCGGTGACGATTAACAACAAGAATATTAAATTAATTGCGTAGGTTATAAATATTATTCTGACATACCGTCGTCCGCAAGACGGTTACGGTTAACAAACACGTCGATTCGTTTTTCTAAATTCATCATAATGGACAGTATACGAAAAAAGAATTCAATAGAATTCTAATATACACGTTTTGGATCCCCCCCGAAAAAAATTTCCGGATACGGCCTTGCAAACACATCACGTCGGTCTGCATATAGTACGTAATTATTACATAACGTTTGTACAATTCTAATTAGCAATTTAAAGAAGGATGCATTGTTAAAACATTGACTGTACCGAGACAACTTTGAACTTGGCCGTCTCCTAACGTCTTGTCTACAAAAAACACAAAAACAAAACAAATATACACGTATTGTACGTGCACTCGTAATGTATACGTAAACAACTAGCGCTGTATAAAATATTGCGCGTCACGTGTAGGAAATTCACGGGCCCCCCCCCACTTTTTTTTTTTAAATAACAAAATGTATTTTATGTACGTGGTGTATACTACCGGGCGTCCGCAAAAGAGTTTTCCGATTTCAACAAGGTATATATTTTTTGACGAACGCATTTAGACGGAACAAAACGGTAAAATTTAAAGTGCGTGCAATCTTGTCAAGTTTTTGAAATCATATTTACAAATGTGTTCTATGCGGCCAACACTAGACGCGCATCAACGCGATAATTAAATTCGTCCCGAACAATAGCGAGCATTTCCGGTGTAATGGCTGCTACCGCTGATGTTATGCGATTTTTTTAACTCGTCCGGGGTAGTTGGAAGCGGAGGCACATAGACTTTGGCCTTAACAAGTCCCCAAAGAAAAAAGTCACAAACGGTTAGGTCTTTAATTTAGTCAAATCAGAAGATCCATTACGGCCGAGCCATCGACGTGGAAGCTGTCTGTTTGAAAATTGACCGATCTCTCGGTGCCAATGTGGTGGAGCACCATCTCGTAGGAAAATGAAACCGTCTGGGTCCTCCGTTAGCTGTGAAAAAAGCCATTTCTCTAACATTTGAAGATAACTAGCACCTTTTATTGTTTTTCCGTACACCTCTTTCTTGTGAAACCGCACAGAACACATTCACTTTAGGGGAATCTCTTTGATGTTCTACTGTCTCATGTGGCTGCTCCATAGCCCATATCCTGACATCATGCCGATCAACTGTACCGTTGATATGAAACGTTGTCCCGTCACTAAAAACAAGGCGTGAAAGACCAACTGTCGTCGTCGGCTTCGTTCTCAAGAACAAACGCACAGATTCCTCGTCACGTGCAGTATGGGCTTGCAACAATTGAATCCTGTAAGGTTTCATTCGCAATTGTTTTTGTAAAACCTTCCAAACTGTGGGTCTCCAGTCCGTCGGCTCGCGCGACGAGCGGACTTTTGAGGACTACCAAACAAAACTTGTATACGAACATTGTCAACAATTTCGGCCGAAACTCGACGGCGACCCGGAGATTCGCCTTTGCACAAACAGCCCGTTTCTGAAAACCGTTTCCATACTCTCGTCGAAAATCGCGACGAGCGGACTTTTGAGGACTCGCGTTTATCAAATCGAAGAACACGAAAAATGTCTTCTGTCGACTAAACGTAACTCGGCGGACTAACCCTCTTTTCCGTTGGCGTGGCCACGGTGCTATGAAATCGGAAAATTCGTTTGTGCACGCCCTGTATGCGTGCAGTGGTTGCAGTGCGATAATGGCACACGAGTGAAAGTAGCACGTAGCCCAAGCGGTCGGTTACCGAGAGTGGTTTTGTTTTTTTTTTTTTTTTTTTTTTACGCACGTCTCTCGGGAGCAACCGAATTTTATTGTTCTCGGTTTCTGTCGGCGGATCGGCAACGATATAATGTGTGCAACACGAAGAACAGCGGACATTTTCGCTACTCGCGACCTCAAACGAACGGCGTCGTGTGCGCGCCTTTTTCATTTCGCTCACGTCCGCGGGACACACGCAAAGTACGTCCATCCGCGAACGCATCGGATTCAAGGTGACGGGGACCCCCTGACCTCTTGTTCCCTGGTGTCGACACGTTTGTCTCGGACGCACCGTTATTATATAATAATTTTTTTGGTCATTATTATTATTATTATTATAATTGTTGTCGTGGTCTGAAGATTGATAGTAATTTCCTTAATGATCGCCGCGGCACAGACCAGACGTTTACTGTGGTAACGGTCGGCCGTGTGAATTACTTGACGCGCGTCTAAAAAAAAATTATATTACGTGGACCAAAGGATAAATCGTTATAACTTTGCCAGAAACTATATTGTAAACGTACGAAGCGTTTCATACGCGTGTAAGCTACGTGTGTGTGTGTGCACAGAAATATAATCGAATTCGTTCACTATTTATTATATTTTATTATTATTATTATTTTTTTCATTTTTCTATTAGTACTGTTTGATTTCGTCGTACTCTGTGTACATTTAAAAATGCTATATAGGGCGTACACGAAATCGTTTACGTAATAATTGAATAAATAATAATTGAAAAAGTAATTGTTTTAACAAACGGTTATATTATTTTTTTTTTTAAAGCGTTTACAAATTTCACAATGACGTTTTATTCACAGTTTCATTTCAGCGCAACCGTTTATCGTTTTAATACGTAACTAAAAATTTTGTTTTTTTTTCGTTTGTTTTTTACAAGTACGTGTTTACTCGTAAACGCCGAGTTTTGTCTATGTTTAATTCGTTATTTGTTTGCGAACGATACGACGTCTTTCCTCGTCGTAATTGTTTAATTTAATTGGAAGGCACTTAACTGAAAACATTTTATCCAGACGTGAAACGAAAAAAAAAAACAAAACGAAAAAAAACAAAACAAAACGCGCAACACAACAATAACGAAAGATCTAATGAATTCCACGGATCGCGTAGTGCAAATGAAACTTGGCAACAATGCGAGAAAGTCGTCCGTAAATACCACGGGGAAAAGGGAGATCAAAGAACGGATCGAGAATTTTTCGATTTTTAAAATTTCTTACCGTCTCCGGGCTCGACAACGTTCGATCGTTGAAACGTTACGAGCGATGTATTTCAGATGTTTTTGGAGACGCGCGAATAGTTTTTTTATAAATCGGAAACGCGCGTTAGGTTACACTCCGTCGAGAGGGAATGAATTTCTCGTGGCCGTGTTACAGAAGTCTCCTTGACTGACGACCGGATGTACGTTTAGTTATTTGTTTTTTTTGATCATTGCGTACGTTTCATTAGGCGCTCTTCCGCGTTCTTATTATAATACGGTCGTTTGATTTTTAAATCGTCGACAAATCAATTGCTTATCTCGCGAACAAATTATCTTATCGCGTGACTACAATAATATTTGTAAAAAGAAAACGTGCAAATACTGGCGTTTTCGTATAATAACACGACCGAAAACGCAGACTTTTCGTTAACGTAATTTCGGTTTCGGATAATATCATTTTTCTTTTCGTTTTTCCGATGAAAAATATTGATTACAATCGAAATGGACGAGAAAAAATATTCGTGTGACTGAACACGGCATTTGGAAAGGTAACCTAACCCCATCGGAACGAGACTTGCGGATTATTTTTATAGTAACATCTTTATTACGTTTTGTCACTGTTAACAATTCGTACACCCAATTTAAATACAACATTTTTCTATGATATCGGTTACCCGGTAATTTTTTGTTTTTTTTTTCCTTTCTTTCAAGTAATTTATGTGCTGTGGCAGGTATGTTCGTATAGGAACAAATATTTGTTTTTAGTTATCTGTCCCTCTTATTTCACGAGCCTCTCCTCGGCACATCTAATGCAACGATAATTCATGTAAGTGAGCTAAACTTATCAAACGAATTCTGTTGAATTGTCGTTACGGTTATTTCGCGCGTAATTATGGCGGGGAAAACGTCCTTGAGATTTTACGAAGCCACAATACAGCTTGTTTAAGCTGCCATATATTTTTATATAACGGTTATCCCATTTATTATACACACACACGACCGATATGTATTATTTGAATTTTTTTCTTTTTATCGATCGATGGTTTAATTTTTTATCGTATCGACAATTGTTTTTGATTATACTCGTGGTATTTATCAGACCTTTGTTATAATATAATATTTACAATCTAGAAATTATGATTACAGTTTTAAAAATTTGTTTTGTAAACATTAAACAATGAAGCAATGCATATTTTACGTTCCTTAACACGTATTTTATTTTAACACAATATTTTATTGTAAACATTGACTTGTGTGATTGTTTTTAAATCCGTTAATTTATTCTCTCGTTATCCAACCGGGTTACCGTTTAAAACTCTATACTTATAAACAATTATATTATTTTTTTATTTTTGTCATAGTCTGGACGCTCTTGAACGACCGACGTATCTCATGTAATTCGTGTAGATCCGTATTAAACATGTACATCGGGCCTTATCGAAAATACGCAGAAAAAAAAAAAGAGTTATTAACAATAAACGTATTGTGCGAGTACCGTGATAAGGATATTTTTTATTTGCTTTAAACATATTGTACACCTCCGTTGCGCGTGCGCGTAAAATTTAAATACAATGCAAGCGAGTAACAGGTACATATTAACACGTTAATAATCGAATAAATTTAAATCTAAATTCATTTGATAGGTACACGCGCGTTATTCGTTCAACCGTCCGGAGGGCTAAAAGTACGTGATTATTTTTACGTTTCAAATAAGTCACCAAAAACCGTTTCCTATTTGAGTTTTACGAATCGCGCCGTACGGTTTTGGCGTGAAATGTTTGCGCGCGCGGCATATAAAATGTCAAAAAAACAACAGATATGCACGGAGCACAATAACATAATGTGCGTTATACGTTTATCCGTCACAAACATGTAGCGTTCGTGTTGTCTCGATTTGTGTACGTATTGTCGCTCGTTTCAATTATTAATTATTTTAATTGTTTTGCGCGTAACGGACGGGCACGTGTTGTTTTTCGGTAAAAAACGAAACAGAGACATTCGAAATGTTATAGAGTGCATTGCAATCTAAAAATTACACGGTATGCGTACATTATTATTATTATTATTATGCGTGTGTGTGTTACGCACAGAAGAGATACGCGCATAGACTCGTATTAGAACATCGGTGAAATCGGTAATGAAACCATTAAAAGTAAATTAACTTTAGTTTGCGTTGGTATCGACCTCGAAACGTCGTGGAACGTGACTTATTGCCCAGAAATTGGTAGAAAACATTCTGATAATAATTATAAACGTTGTTACCAGACGGTAAAACAGACTCCACACGGAAACAATAATCATTATCGTTATTTACGCGTAGAATTTTCAAAACGGTTTTTTGTTCTTTTGTCGTGCCCCGCATAAAAGTTCGACAATTTAAATTCTAGTTTTATCTAATTTATCTGCAGCGGTAAAAAATGTTAATCCTAGATATTTTTTTTTCTTCATCATCATTATTAAACCGTTTAACTGTAAATAACAAACGTATACGTAGCAGCAATACACGCGATTCGTTGTAGCCGTATTCCTACGGATATGACCACGTTTTGAAAACGAGATTATCCCACCGGTGTTTGTTTTGCATAACATAATAGCTAAACGTACGAACAATAACCATTAGCATTGCGGTACGCGCGGTAGTCGTTTAATTATCGTTTTGGTTGGTCGTGACCGTGTGCTCGCTGTGCTCTCCGTGTTTCCGAAATACATATGTATATGAACCGTAATAATCGATTGACGCGAATTCCTTTTATTCCGCACTCGCGATCGTCGTTTCCGCCGTAATCAACGTTTTTCATTCCTTATTTGCATCATCGCTTTTTTGTCCGCCCAAACAAAATCAATACGTGTGTATTACGCAAACAACGAGCTGATGATACGGTGTCCGGTCGTAACGTCGGGTTATCGGTTCGCGCTACACAATAACGTCGTGTGTTTTGTCAACGATTGTTTTGTCCGTACCGTTTTCTTCGGTACAAGTAAATTTTCTAACAGCCGTAGACCCCCGTATTCGAATGAACGTTTCCCGGCGGTTTTCGGAGAGATTATGAAAAACAAAAGTACCCCTTAAAAAACAAAATCGACAAAAAAAAATGATCGAAATGATCGTTCGTCATTCGGAAATAAATATAAAATAACGCGCGACACTGAGACAGGGCGTGCACAGGTTTTTTATCGAACGTAAATATACGTTTAGTTCTCCTCTGTTGTTGTATTGTCTATTCGATTAATTCTTGCGATCCTCCGGACTGTAGTACATACACACACACATTTTGAACGAAACAATTTCAAAAACGTTTCGAAACCAATCGTATTATCTACGCACACACATATTTCGTCCATTCCGCCACTCCTACACGAATCATTTGTACCTCGCGATCGTAATCAATGTTCTAATTATATATTTATTTTTTTTACGAAACGACACGTTGATTCTAAAAACGCCCAACATAGATATCGTGTGGGGTTTTTTTTTTTCGAAAGACGACATTGTGTGTTGATACGATTCGAACGTAAAAGCTATTTCAAAAAAAACAAATAGAAATTTCGATACGCCGTGATGATTTTCATGCTTTTAACCGCGGGTCCCCGTGCTCGTTCGGTTTCAATACTCGAGTGCCGACAATACGGTTGAAACGTACATCCGCGTCAGACAACCTTCTAGGTTTTCACACGCGGCCGACCTCGAAACGATAAAACGATATCGTCGTGAGCGTTTACCGTGATTTTCTCTTGAGCGAAACGAAAAAAACCATAAATGTCGTCGTGAAGACGACGACGACGACTCGTGTGTGCGAACTGGACTTTTGTGCATCACGACGATTGCCGCCGGGGGCGACGGCAATTCGTTATCTCGTTAACGTTAGCGTGATCTCGGAAACAATTCGTTTTCGATCGCCGACGAGCATTTACGGTTCGGTCAGCTCAGTCGCGGCGATCGAGTGTTAATAAAACATCGGAAATCGACCGAATGGACGCGGAGAAGAGAGCACATCTCGAAAAAGACGGTCGTTTTTTTTTTAAATTTTTTTTTAAATTTCAAACACGGTTATACACGCACGCGCACTTACATAACCGAGAGTCCGTTTTTTTTTATGGTTCGCACCTAGTGCTTGCGCGCGTGTATTACGCACGTACACCTGTATAGATATATGTTATATGTAATACGCCGTTACGTCGTGTGCGAACGGGTACCCGAGCACACGATAATCGTATTATTCGCAAAACCGTGTGTATGCCGACGTTACGTGAATCGGGCGGCGGGCAACGGGGCGAGAGGGGAAAAAAAAATATGGAAACGGCCGACGACGGCGCGAGTGGTTTCCACTCGAGCTCATCACAAGACGGTGCTCGTCGCGGTGCGGTTACCGCTTTTTATATATTTTTTTATTTTTTTATTTATTTATTATTATTATTATTATTTTTTCTCTTTTTTTTTTATTTTTATACGCGCGTTACGGTCACGCCGCCGCGCACGTCCGATCCACAACACGGGGTTTCTCCGACCACCACCTGGTGGCCCCAAGGACGTTCCGACGTTTTCGAAAACGAATCGAATCGTCTCGTTACGTGCGTTACTGACTCGTTTCGCAATTCATACGCGTGCCGTTCAAACGGGTCCCCCCCCCCATACGGGAACAGTAAGGCGGCGGGGACGCGCGTTTTTCCGGTTTTTTTTTCGATCTTTCTTTATTTCCGTTACGCGTACACAAGGGCCGCGGCTACACGTTTTGACAGCAGCCCCATTTTACCACTTGACCAGCGATTTTCAAATAACGTTTACTCTAAAAAACCTAATCAGCTCGTGAAAAATTCTGAAAAATATGTTATAGGTAATATTTTGGATGTTTTGTACTATTATTATGCGACTATAACGTAATTTAACGTATAAGGTTTACACGTGTAACGAGAACAAGACAATCGATGTAAAATATTTTTATTGTACTAAATACACGTAAAATTTCTTAAAAAAAAAAAAAAACTAAAAGTACGTTTTAAAGAGTTTATCGAAACTTTCATGCATTGAACTTTTTGATGAATTGTATTTTTCGGAAATATCTACGTTTTTAATTTTATACTGACGTTTCGGACCCATTGCGGGTTTCATCTTCGGAGTAACACTGGAGTACTACACTCACGGCGATCGGACGGGATTGTATGTTTCATTACAACACGCGGCGTACACGTAGGCTTCCCGGACACTCGGTCTTAAAAATCACGCGCACACATACGTACGCATGGTCGTGGCGATCGCGTTTTTCTCTTCTACCTCGTCCGTTGTCGATGCGCTCCATCGGTCTTCGAACACGTGTCGATAAACCGTTCACTTACGAACGCACGAAAAATGATTCCGGGTGCACCGAACTCAACATTTCGTTCGTCGCGACAACAATCGACGGATTAAAAAAATCATTTTTGTCGAAAATTTTAGTAATCGACATTGTCGAGTGAAATAATAAATAGCAAAAGTGTTATTAGAGATGCATGTTGTGTAATAGGCCGCGTACGACGGTATAGTGTCGAAAAGCGGCTTTCGCCGTTTTTTTAACAACTCTCATTCCGCCGGCAGTCCGAATGCTATTTGACTTTATTTCGTATTTTCTTTAGCTTCCGAGATTGCCGCGGTATTGTGTACGTATCGATTTTTCGTAACGCGTTTCAGAAACGTATTGTTTATAATTTCTGAAAATGTCTTTACCCAAAAAACGTACCCGATTGCACGGCGAGTGCAAATGAACGGAGTGTATCGATCGAATACGTTCGCTTTCGTACCGGATTTCGTATTTAATGCACTTCACAAAAACGTATATTCCTAGTTTTTATAAATCTGTTTCGATTTAAATTTAAATTTCAAACAATTTTGAACGATTATAATCGAACACTCGTTCAACTATATACATGTATACATGTATGTGTAAGTAATAACAGCATGGTTAACTAAATGTTTGTTTTGTATGTACGTAAACTGCACCGCGCTAAATCATTCAAATTTGTATGACGTCACGGTACGTTTTTCTATTGCATTGAACGGTCGGTGTCAACCTAGTTCTTGCCGTCCGTATAACTAATCGTTTGTGAACCATTCGAACGGCGGTTTGAAATAAATTTCAAAAACCCCCCGGTATCACGAGTCATTCGAACTGTCGTTTTTCGAATTACACTTGGAAAAACATTCGTCGTTTTCCGTCCGTATAAAATGTGTGCGCGTACCACGCAGCAGCAATCGGCGGGTATGATGAATGTTCATAACGCGGTCGACGGCCAAACGACGTTTGCCGTCCATAATCGACCGCGACTGGTTAAGCGAGACCGTCGTCTTGTCGTGGACCGTACGACGGACAGTGAGGTACATACATACTCGTGTACGTGCATGCGGTTCGGTAGGTATATACGGTATGGTAAAACGCCATGCGGTTCGGTCCAGTGAACAGAGTCGCAGGCGGCGCGGCTGACGCAATAGAAGGCGGAATGCGAGCATTGGAATTGGGACGCGGTGAAAGAGACCGCAGACAATATATAATAATAATCATGATAATCATAATAATCATAACGATAATAACGATAATATCGTAAGAAAACGTATTTTTACGACGACGAGCCACGCTCTGTAATATACGCGCGCGCCACGTTTACATGTCCGTTGCGGATTATCAAGAACATATTTTATGCTATTAATACGCGCATTCGTGAGGGCGAGTCGGCGGCGGTTTCGTAAAGGAAAAAAAAAAAAGTCGCTGGTACTATGTTTTTCTACGGGTTTGGCGTACAATTGACGTATAGTATCTATTTTATATATATATAATTCAAATAGTTTTGTACGTACACGATCAAATATTTATTTTAGTATTTTTGGTGCGGACGACGAGTGTGATTTTTGAGTGTATACATTAGACTGATTTCTCTCTCTCTCTCTTATTTTGCCGTTTATATTTCGAGAATCTCGATTCGAAATTTCGCGAATAATCCGTTCGATCGCGTTACGTAAGTAGTTACGTCAGGCTTGTTGTACAGTATGACATATTTCGTTTACGTTTGAATGGTTTAAAAATGACAAAAGCCCGAAATGCAATTTTAAATGTAGAAACGTTTTTCACGCGGTTACTTGTGAGTCGACTGTATACGTAATGTTAGTATTTATTTTTAATTTTTTAGGTTAAGAGTAGATGTGCACCAAGGATCTGCTTTAAGCCCTTACCTGTTTTCTGTAGTATTGGATGAAGTTACAAAAGAGATACAAGGGGAGGTACCATGGTGCATGATGTTTGCTAGGTTTTGGTAGGATAAATTAGGGAAGAAGTTAACCAAAGGCTTGATGCGTGGAGATTAGCTCTGGAAGGAAAGGGATTAAGGATTAGTAGAAGTACGACGGAGTATGATGAGTCGATGAAACGAGGAGTGTAATGATAATAAACGGGGACGAGGTAAGTGAGGTTGAAAGTTTTAAGTATTTAGGGCCATTTTTACAAAAGAACGGCGGGTTTGTGAAACATAGGATTAAGCGCGGGTGGATCAAGCGGAGAGAAGCGTCTGGTGTTTTGTGCGATAAAAGAATTCCAACGAGGCTGAAAGGTAAGTCCTTTAAGAGTGTAGTGAGACTAACTATGTTGTATGGTTGATGATGGGCGGTTGACAAGAAAATAGAGCAGAGATGAGAATGCTTAGATGGATGAGTGGAGTGACAAGAGAAGACAGGATAAGGAATGAATATGTAAGAGGAAGCATAAGAGTAGCGTCGATCGTGAATTAGATGACAGAGAATAGACTTAGATGGTTTGGTCGTGTTATGAGGAGGGGAAAATTCGGAAGCTGTGAGAACGGTTATGGGAATGAACGTCGAAAGAGAAAGAGTAAGACCGAAGAAGAAGTGGTTGGTGTGTGCGTAGATGATGTGGGAGATCGTGTTAAGTGGAGATTTAGGACACAGGTGTCCGACCGCAAATAGCTGTGATAGAGACGAGGGAGAAGAAGAAGAAGAAGAGTATTTATTTTCATATTTATTTGATTTCAGTTTATAATGTTTTATTTCGATCTCTATCCGATAAAACCGACTCATCGTCGATTTGAAAACATTATCGATCGAATTACATAGACCATTTTTTTTTTTTATCAATAACAGAAATTATGATGCAGTCGTATACGATCAATTGTAAGTTATTACGACAGACGCATCGCTCGGCAAAAAATACATTTTTATCGTATCGTAATCGAACCGATTTAAATTACAAAATAAAAATAAAAAATTTCACGGTATAACGATTACAAAAAATGATACGTTCCTAAACGTTATTCGTGCTTTAAACCAACAATTCAATACGATGTGGTGTTTTCCCCGCAGAAACAAATAAACAAAACGACCATAGATTTCTGGTCTTAACAATACTACCACTAGTACGCCATAATACACGCGCAGATACGTTACAAATGCAGTTTGGTCGTTATGTAGGCTGCACACAGATTATATAACGTATAATGCGCGTGTAACGTTCGGCCGTCGGTTAATCCGTACGTATAAATGACGAAATAAATATTCTCCATGCGTTATGAAATACAGATACGAAATAAATGTTTCAACGGATTAACATTACACTTTACGGTGGCAGGAAAACGATCGATTCAAACGTGTTGCGCGTGTCGCGTACTATAGCGATTCGAACGGGCCGACGACGACGACGATGATGATGCGATAACCCCGCGTACCGTGGGTCCTGTAAAAAGTAGTAGCCAACAGTTGGTTAACCGTGAAAAGCGTCAAACGATCGCGCTACCGTCCTCGTTGGTTACGATCCGGCGGATTCTCTACCGTTGCCGGGTCCGTTCGAAAAGTTCCCGGACCGTCGTCGCCAAAAACAGTTGTCGTCGTATTGGACTGAAATAAAACGGTGACGAGCAGCCGCTAGGTCGTCGAACAAACCGGGCAATGTTCGTCCGCTATCCGATCGTTTAATTTTGTGTTGAACTCGGTAAATCTTTTACCGTGACTCATAAAATGATGCGAAATGCTTGATGATGATGGCGTTTAGGACGTGACTGGCTTAACACGTCTTGAACGACGGTCGATGACTGTCCACGTTCAATGTCGCGTGGGACCGTGACATTTTCCGGTTGGTTCGTGTCGTTGAAAGTCCTGGTAGAAATGCCACCTGCGTTGCAGCGAAACGTATGTGTGAAACACATCTGGTTTATTTGAAAACACGGCGGCTTATCTCTGTTTTGATTTTATCTTTGATTATGTTTACGATAATATGATTTGTCCGTTTTTTTGGAACGATCGTTCGGGAACTTTTTGAACAGACCTCGTATTTATGTAGATAATACGTGACACACGACGTGGGAGGACACGTTTTTGGATTTTTTTTTCTTTTCCTGTCTAGATAGAACGCGCGTTTTTACTTTTTCATCGGCCGACTCGCGTCTGTCATTCTTCGCTGGTGCACTCGAAGTGTCGTCCCCGGGGGACCGCGCGAGGACGAAACGAATCGCAGAGAGTCTACGGGTATGCCCGAATTGACCGATCGTGTCCACAAAGTTTCGCGCGCGTACACCGGCGTGTTCGTTTCGCGAAGTTCCAAACGACGGCCCGCACAAGTTCATTAGTCGTGATCGTTTCAACGGCGTGTAACCCGTGAACAGTGCCGGATCCAGAGGGAGGCGGCAACGCTTGCCCCGGTCGCCGATTATGTAGAGGGACGTCTCGAAATCGGTCGAGGAACGAACGATTTAATTTCCTTCTAATTTTTTTAAGTTCCTTTTAAAAAAAAAAGAAGGGGAACGCCTGTTGATAAATTTTCCAACACAGTATAAGAAAAGACATCGACACACATTCCGTGATCAAGTTAATCTAGGTTCGGCTTCAATTGTAAATTGTATTGTACGCTACAGCCATTAACTGTACTGCGAACAGAAATTTATTTGTCCGAATTCTCTCAAGTATTAGATAACTCCGATTAAATATAGGAAAAACACGCTTTCGTAATATCGTAAATTGTATTTTTATGGATTCGGTATTCGAGCGATGGCGAAGCCGTTACTTGTTTTAAATAATCAATAGACCGTTCAGTGTTCACTGTTGAATATTACAAGTATTAACACGAAAAATAACAACGATTTTTCTGATGTAGCGGATTAGTGGATTGAATGTCCTTTGCGCTGCCTACGTATAACCGCCCGCCTCAAAGACAGTTCGGTTAACAGTATATTAAACCGACAGACCTTTGAATACAATTTAATTCTACCTCTGAACCGTTTGATTCGAGACGTCGCCGCTTATCGCGACGTTTCGTACTTATCTCAAACGACTTAATACAGTGTACGTCTGTCTGACGAACCTGGGTATAATTGTTATTGATACGATTTTTATTTATTTTTTAAAAAAGTCGAATTAAACTGTGTTATACATGTTTATATTTCGTTTAGATATATATATATATATATAAGTTTGTTAATTACATACGAAACTAAGAAATAATGTTTTTTTTTTTGTTACTAAACAAATAATTATATAGAGGTAACAGACAATTTAAAAATGTATTCTCGTTTTTTTTGAATATTTGCCAAGACCTAAGTGGTTTCCCTTCAAGGTAAAAGATCAGACGCGAACTGGATATATTTGTGTTTTTATAACTACAATATTAATATATATTTTTTTTTTTGCACGTAATACTTATATGTAAATATTATGTAAATCAAAAATGGCTCTTGATTTTTTCGTTTAAGAAATATGATCGTAATAATGGTTTAATTATGAGTTTTACTTTTTATCTTACGCGTACGGACATTGTATGTCTGTTTTAACTCATGTTTATTCGACGATTTATAAAGTAGTTAAACGATACCTACACGACATTGTAATGTTTCAAACGATTGTGTTTCTATTGTATATACGTACAAATGGCGACGGCGAACGATCGATTGCGTGTTAATATTCAACTATTAGTTTTGTCAACGCGGCGATGTCGGTCAAGACTCCGTTGTTGTACGTTTTACGGAACGGTTATAAAACGGTTAAATATTTGCAGAGACCGACCGATTTGGTTTTTATCGAACAACGTACTACGCGTACGTGCGTACACTTCGCGCGAATCGTGGCGGCGTCTAAAAGACGTATCCATAGTCCAATATCCGCCGGGTGGCGAGGGCGACGTATGCGTATTTTCTCGATCGATAAACCGAGAAAGAAACATATTTCGCTCCGTGCAAACGTCATCTCATCAAACGTTCCGGTTCGTTTGGATTATCGATTTGATTTCGTTCATTCGTACGAACAATTCGTCCCGTGCCTCTCTCCCCCTACCCCCGCACACTCACTACCGAGTTCGATTGTTCGCCGCGCGAAACGATAAGAATTAATTCAAATCAAATTGTCGATGGCTCGGACGCTAACGCACGCTGCGTGTCAGAACGGCTCGTGACAACGGGAAACAGAACAGTGCGCGTCTGTTTTTTCGGTCACTCGATGGCTAATTGTTTTGCGTGAATTGCGAACCGTCTCCGGGCTTACGAGAAATGCTAGCGGATCGTTTCGATTCATCGTTGGGTGTAAACAGGACACTGAGCGATTTGTTGGAACTGGAGTTGGACCGGTCGATTGAGTCGATTTCTGCCGATCGTAACGACACGTCTGAACGTGTATGCGAGTGACGGGCATTTCGCGTTACGATTTCCACTCGGTTTGCATTTGCCATCGCGTCGGAAAGGCTCCGGCGGCAACGAATCGTAAGGCGGCCGAGAGTCTTTCGTGCGGAGATATCGTTGTTCTCACAACGGTATCGGCTTTCGCAACAAACGGCGAAACTAACCTACATAAGACATAAGT
This sequence comes from Schlechtendalia chinensis, assembly GCA_019022885.1. Classification (NCBI taxonomy): domain Eukaryota; kingdom Metazoa; phylum Arthropoda; class Insecta; order Hemiptera; family Aphididae; genus Schlechtendalia; species Schlechtendalia chinensis. The sequence continues at coordinate 2,041,621 of CM032351.1, read as the reverse complement.
CTCCTCGTCCATTGTCGAATAATTTCGCACGAGAGAACTCCCATTTCTTTGGCGACCACTCGCGGCTGCGCTTCGTTCTTGGGTTTCGCGATTTTTTCACGTTTCTCGCCGAACAACACTACTCCCTCCATGGCAAACGCTTTCTTGCGTGTAAACACGATTTAACAAGTAGACGATTTGTGGTCGCGTGTGATTTTCGATTTTATCCGTGTCATAGTCGCACGAGTTAGGGTTTTCGTTTTTAAGACTCGCGGAAAAAGCGCATCGCGTTCGGATTTCAACAGTAGCGTTTTTTTACATGCTGCTAGCATTGGAAATCGGCCGTTGACGATCGATCGCAATCGTTGTTTGTTGCACACGTTCATTTATCGTTAAACGCGCGTCGCGTTACGTGTGCGTATTACACCGTGTTCTGACCTTGAACTTGTGGCTGTAAGATTGATGTCGGCAACAGTCTGCTTGGAAATCTCTGAATTGAATTCGATTCGAACAACGCCGTGCAAGTGGCGTATTGCGTTATACGCGCGTATCACACGCAACAGTCGGGTTTTTTTATTATTATTAATATTAAATCAATTGTACGGCTACAACAACACGCGTTCATTGTAATTGTTTTACTTTTCAAACATGGAAAATGTAATCGAATATCTTCTGCGGTTAACTTTCATTAATTTCGTAAACATTTTTAAAAAGAACACGCTCGAATTATCGCCAAAACAATTGCAAATCGACTTAACGTTTTAAAATATACGATCGAATACGTTTGAGTTGTTATTATTAGACGTTAAGACATATGGGATTTTTTTTTTGGTCTATCGTCAACGAGGCTCGTAGATCGACGATTGAACGTATGTAGGAATAATAAATAATATGAAATGATTAATGACGATTTCGCGTGCAGAACGTCGAAGACAAAATTCGTTTACGAAATAAATACAAGTTTTTATGGGAAATAAATCACCGCGTACGCCGATTTGTATAGTGTTGGATAGATTTTCAAATTCGCATTGATAAAAACTAGTTAAACACGCCGTTCGTGTTGTGTCCCGTGTTTATACGAAGACAAATGCTCGATTACAATTGATATCGTATAAACGTAAAACAAAAAACAAAAAAAAAAAATCGTATTATTTTTACTATGTAAATACAATCGTTTGTTATACAACGCGCAGATACTATATAATAAATATAATAATCTTACTTAACGGTTCAACGTGTATACATTTATTTCATTTTTTGTCTATAGATTTATAGTGTACAATATAATATTGAATTTTTATTCATTTTACAAATAAACGATATATGAACACAGCCTTGATAGGCTATATACATAATAGACAATCATTATTATCTTTAAGGCCAGACTTAATTTTGAATAAATTTTTTTTGTTTTTTTTTTTTAATTGACCTCCAACAAATGTTTGTATTTGTAGTCTAAATAAAATGGAAATTACAGTCGCTCGTTATTTGTCGAAAAATAATAATCAAACGCAATACAAATTAAAAATAGCGCCTAAGTGAATTTATCGTTTCAGGCTTTGTTTAGTATAATATAATTACGGCACAAGTTTCGGTTTTGTATAGGTTCACACGCGGTAATAATGTTGTTATGACAACAACAAAAATAAATACGTTTGTACTTTACAATGACAATTTTCTGTGTCATTGAAAAAAAAAAAAAAAAGGAATGATGTGTGAAATTTCCGTTAAATACATATTATAATCGTGCGTGCCGACGACACGTGTATATATTTATAAATTTCATTTAAAAAAAAAATATGTTATTACAGTATCAATCGCAATTGTTTTCGATTTGTTTCCGTAGTTTTTTTGGGGGGTTTACATTTACAAACAATATGTGTGTGTATTTATTAACGGGGTTTTCAATGTATAAAATATGTTTCGACGTTTCCGAATTGAATTTAAGCGTTTCGCAACGAATCCGTGAGCTTCAGGACGATTGACTTTTGTCCACGACTCTGTGTTTGGCCACGCACGTTCTGAAATACGGCTGATGGTCGATAATCTTCTGACGCCAAGCCTCTGTGAACATTTCACGCGCGATCGCGTTAATTTCGTCTCGAACGAAAGACAAGAAAAGCGTTTGAATCGAAAACGCGTGTCGCGCGCATACCGTGTAGTTCGATCAACGGCGGCGATTCGCCCCCGTAGTCTTTGGGCAAATATTTCAACGGCACGTGCTCTAACAGCGATTCGAAGTGCCGGTGTACCATCATCTGAAACGGTCGACAAACGTTTGTGTCACACGACAACAACAACAATAACGACGGTCTAGGTCGGTCGGTCGGGGGGGCGCTCACTCGTTTCCGGATTTTCGCCTTGAGAAGTGGTTTGAACAACGCCATCACCGCGCTCAGGATGGCCGGCGGGTTGACGATGTGTATTTGGGCCACGCGTTCCGGATAGGCTTTCTGTGCGCAACGACGGACAATACAGGGTTTTCGGTTAACCTAACCGTACGTGTCTGTCGAAAACATGCGGTACACTCACCCAGGCGTACAGGAAGAAACGGCGCAACAGACCCAACGGGTACCTGGCCAGATGACCCATGCGCAACGTGGCCAAGTCGACGACCAGCACGAGCCTCGTGTGGTCGATCCCTTGGGCGAGGTAGAGGTCGGCCACGCACGTCAAATGCTTGGCTATGCCCACCGGGCTGTAATCGGACACGGGCGTGTCCGCGCGGTGCATGTACACCGCTAGTTTTCGGCCTCCGTCCATTACCGTGGGCACCAGGCCCACCAGCCTGTTCGCGAACGATGCGAAAAAATAAAACGAATTATTTTCCATTCCCGCCGTCCCCGCGCCGCGCGCCGCGCGCCACTCACGTCGAGCTGTATCCCTTTATCATCTCGTTTTCCGTGTCCGGATCCCGGTCGCCCATCACTTCCGGTATGATGGTCTTCAGTTGAAAATATATCGGCAAACTCTCCTTGACTCTGTCCACGTCGTTCTTGTTCATCACCAGATAGTTCTCCAGCCACCAGTCCAGATCCACTTTAGTCAATACACACAACGCGCGTCGTTACGAGACGAGTCTTCGAACGGGTTGCCCGCACGCTCGACGCGGGAGCGTTAGGCTGGCAGTAGCGCCAGCAAGCAGTCGCGCCGTCTAGTTTGCTACTCTACGTTCGACAAGCACGCCCCCCGTCTGCTGGTCCCCGGATAAAAAAACGACCAATTTCACGGCGGTCGACGGAGCTTTATTTGGAAATGCTCGACCAGAAACGATACAGAGACCGCGGGATACGACTACACCTCGAAGACTTTTTCAAGAACCGAAAAAAGAGCGTCCAGAAACACACACAGAAACGGTTTATGAACGACGGCCACCCACTTTCAAGACACGACGCGCAGACGGGCGATTCCGTGTAAAACAAAGTCGATGGAAATCATCCAAAGACAATTTTAGGTCTCCGGCGGCGTCAACTCGCCGGTTGTAACAAACTATTAATAACCACGTGCGATAGGTGCTCGCTGCAATAGCGGTCCCGACTGCCGAAAATATTCGTGCCGGCGGCTGACCACCAGCCCAATGCCGGGGTTTTGAAGAAAACCGATCCGTCCGGTAGACATCGCGTTTGGCTCTCACCTCCGTCCAAAGCGTCGGGCAGGTCCGGCTGGTCGCGGAGCCACTGGCCGAGCTCGGAGACGTCCCGTCGTATCGACTCGTCGGTCATGCCCAACAGGCGTCTGGTGGCCGCGACGTCTTCGGGCAACGGTCCCTCCGGGCGCTTGTAAACGCGGCAGCCTACCGTCGTCGTGGTCGTCCTACGTTCGATAATTTTATTTAAAACATTCGTTTATGCGTTCCGTCCCCGTCTCTCGTCCGAACCAATTTTTTTTATCTCGCGCCCGTTCACGTGACGATCGACGCGCGTCGGATAACGGTTCTCTAAACAGCTTCCTCGTTGCGCGTACGCCCATTCCATTCGCGCACTAATCTAACCAGGCAGAACCTTTTCGGGACGTGTACACGCACGCAAGTATACACACACACACACACACGAGACCGGTTGCAACAAAGACCACTTTCTCTCCGGGGGACGACGTCGTCGTCGTTTGATTACGAAACGCAATCGTTTTGTCGGTCAAATAAGTGCACGTTCTCTCCCTCGCTTAGAGACATACGTGTTTACGCTATTGTAGTGTACGATTGTCGATTATTTTTTTTTTTAAACTCTACAACCAACCCCGACGTGTTTACAACGAGCAGAAAAACAAATGAAAAATCACGCGAAACCGTTTAGTAAATAATAAATCGTATGCGATGTATGTCGAAGAAAATTGTGTAATTAACGATTATGGTTCACGTACGGTCGTGTTAACATAACAGAAAATATTTATATATATATATATATGTGTGTGACAACATCAAAACGAAGGGCGTTATCAACTGTTTGTTTGAATTACTACGAAACATGTGGTCGACAGATAACCGCGAAAATACGTGACGGATGGATTGTCGTTTGAACACGCATATTGAAAAAATTTGAAAATTCCGGTGAAAAATCTCTAACGGAACCGTTTCTCGTGATGTTATATCGGGATCTGTGCGGTGCGGTTGGTATCACTGACGTCATCCAATCGAATTCTCAATCGTCGCGCGTTCGCCGAGAACACACACGCACGCTTTCCAAACGGTGATTTCTATTCGCGATCGGATGAAAAACAATTTATGTTATTATTATTATTGAAAAAAACACGCGCGCGCGGTACGGGAGAATCGAAATGGAAATCGGAGACGGACGACGGTGCGTTTGTTTGTTTGTTATTATCGATAAAAAAAAAAAAAATTCTTATCGAACGTTATCAGCGCGGTATATTATCGATCGAATTTTATCGGTTAATTGTATAAGACGCGTGTGTATCGCGCAAAAACGATTGTTAACGTCGTCCGATTTGTTTCACTCACCTGGTCATCGTCGGTGTACGCGGCCCGTGTTATGTTCGCGAACTGAACCGTGCGTTCGGTCGTCTTTGTTTTCACGCGATTCGCTAGAAAATAAAAAAAAAATAAAAAAATCAAGGCGTTTACGGCTTCAAAAAAAAAAAAACTTGATATTACAAAACGCACGCTTATTTATAAAACGCGACCGCGACTCCGACCGGAGGGGGAGACGATCGTGCGGAGGCACCGGATCGTTGCGGACCGATTTCTACGCGAATGTCTCCGGTGTGTTATTTTTTTATATATATATATATTTTACACGGTGTACGGTTTGAGAAATGTCACGAATTACACGCGCTCGGTTCGCCTTGAAGAGACCGGTTCCGCGCGGGGCAAAAAGGTCACGAGCCTTAGACAACCTATATTTGCGTGTGTGCGCGTGTGTGCCTCCCCGAGTACGCGCGGATTTTTCGGTCACGGCAATATCGCAAAACGTCCCGAGGGAAAACGTTGTAACACGATTAAAAAAAGAAAAGAAAAAGGCGTTTAGCACGTAAACAATACTACTCTAATAATAGACGGTAATTTTTTTGTGCGCGAAAATCATCGGAATGTTTTTTCGTCGTTATGTTGCGGTTTTTTACAACGCGTTTGATGAACACCAGACGTCTATACGTTTTGTCTAAAACGCCGCAGTCGACGCGCCGGTGCGGTGCGTGTTTGTTACAGCGCCGATGTTTTTCACGGCGCCTTTTTTCGCCGCGAACGACGATGTCTCGGCACTTACGTGTGTACGTAGTGGTGCGCGGTCATCGGTCACGGCCTGGTTTGGGTGCGGTATGAGGGGGATGGTTAGGGTGCGGATTACGCGGCCGTCTGCGTCGTTCCTTTTTGGCCGTACCGAGGACGGACACCCGCGCGTTCACAAGTTTTGGCGGTGTCGTCCTATTTTTCCGTCTAGCGCAAAACTGAACAAAATCGTATTTTTTTTCATTTTCACGAAAAAGAAAGCTAACGGAATAATAATACAGGCGTATTGTTAAAAGCGAACAAGTTTCGCGCCGGCGCGATGAGACGGGCGTAATATTTACGTAATCGGAATCGTGAATGCCGTCTCGGTCGCGTGTCCGTCGGTATTATAGGAAAGTTGTTTTTTAGACGTTGTTTAAGTGTATTGGATGTCGTGTGTGTGCCGCGACATTTCGCAACCGCCGTGCGCAATCGAAACGGTTTTACGAGTCTTGAAGTCGTCCGCCGCAATGATGGAGCCAACCCCCGGACACCGCGGGGTCGTACGTATGTTTTATTGCACGCGTGCAAATCGTTGTATCGAAATATTGACGAAATCGACGGCAAAACAGATCCGACGACACGTGTCCAGTCTAAAATTTACGTTTCCGTCGTGCGTTTCACGAGGTCGAACGGCGGACCGACAAGACGGTCGATTGTTTTACCCGTCCGCGGAACAGTTATCAAATTCAAACGCCGCAATAAACATCGCGCATTCGTCGTCGTCGAAATCCCGGTGCGTCCCGAAGACGTTGAACGTTTTTTTCGTCCGACGGAAATAGAAAGTCGTTGTTCACGTCGGTCGAACGTGGTGTGTCGTAAAAATGAAATCAACGTGGTTCATTAACGACGCGCCGGACGAATAAAACCGTTAACGACCGATCGTGACGTCTCCTGTTATCAGTCGTAACAACCCCGTGAACTCAACACGATGAAAACGGTCGACGGGCACGACGTGTCGAACGAAGATTTGTCCGTCCTGAACGGCAACTCTAACGGGAGTCGGTTACGTGAGTCGCGGGTGTATTTTCAAATCGCAGATCCTCGCGAGGACGTCGTACGTGTCGTGCTGCAGTTTCATATTTGTGTTTTTTCCACCGATCGTCCCCGTCAATTCGCCGATGCGAAATCGAACCCATCAATACACATTTACGATTTCATAAGTCACCGGACCGGTCGGCCGACGAATTTGAGTACGAGGTCGAGACGTCCCCCACCCCCGAGAGGAAATCGTCAAAATGCGTGCAGGTTAGGTTAGGTCAAAATTGAATTCGGTGCGGTCATGCGCGATCTGCCCGCGTCGGCCGTTGTCGCAAATCGATTCTCGTCCGCGTCCAGTACCCCGAGTACGTGAACGTTTCGGATGTCGATCAGGTGGTCTGACGACGAGACGGTGAGGACGGTCACGAGCGTTTTGCCAAAACGAGCATAGAAGAGCGTCGAACGTCTTGATATATTCGCGGTGCGCGACGAACGTAAATGCTCGTGTGAAACGTTGTCGAAAACGTCGACGGCCGTCCCGGTGGGGGAGTGGAGGAGTAGGGGTGGGAGGAGAGGACATCCGAAATCCCGCGACTGCGGGAACTTCCGCGGGTGAAAGGCGGCGCGGTTAGGTTAGGTCCGCCGCGAAATAGAAAGTCGCTTTTTCTTCTGCCGCCGACGGTCGGTTTTTTTGTCGTTGTTGTTAGTGTTGTTTTTATGGCGTTTTTTTCCGTCCGGCGGAACAGCGGAACAGTCGGCTTCGTCCTTCGCCGCGTACTCGAGAACCGACGTGCCGTCGGAGAGGTTAAGTTTGAAGTCGTGAAGGTTTGCGTTTGAACGAATTTGGATTTTCGCGTTTCGTTTATGTTTGTTTTTTTTTTGTACGTTTCGCGTACACGTTTATTATTGGCGACCGCGGACCCGAACGAAACGAAACATTAAATTCCTCGGAGAGTGAAAATAACGTATTTTTAATATCGCGTTCATTTCGTGTGTACAAAAATACACGCGCGCACGCGCATATTTCTGAATATTAATGAATGATTCGTCACGTTATTGAAATGAAATTCAATCGCGACACGTAAACCAACACGTCCGCGAGTTCCCCCTTCCGACGACGATTGACCGTTTTTTTTTTCTTTTACGAAAAGCTATTAATAATATTGATACAGCGTAATGCGCATTGTACACGATGCGCATACATATATATATTATTTACGTGATGGAAATTCCAAACGTACATTATCGCAAAAAATAATAATAATAATAATAACAAACGTATTACGAATTCTATAAGTGATAATCGAAATCAAACGTACAGCTTACACGTTAACGCGTACGTATCATTTCAACGTGTATACACACACACACATATTTTAATTGTGAAAAATACGACAATAAAAAATATGCGTTCATTGTGATTGCATTCACTCAGAGTGATTATTCAGTGTAGTATGTGCTTCGTTAAAAACGAAAAATGAATATTAGAAGTGTGTATGCTTTTCGCTTATAACTTTAGCGCCATCATTATTACCGCGTTAATAACTTTTTGATTGTAATACCGTTCAGTGGCGTATTTACGGTGGGGCCCCCCCCCCCACCATATGGGGAATAGATCCCCCGCCCCCCTTGATTTTTTTTAGATTTTGATATTCTTATTTACAATAGTTAATATTTTTTTAACATATATCCCTCCTCCCCATCCTAGACGAAATCCTAAATACGCCACTGATACCGTTTGAAAAGGTGATTTGGTTTTTACCGATTTCGTCGCGATACGTGTACGATATGACGTATTGTTTTTTCGTCGGAACGTTGTTGAAATTTCTCGAGCACCGGTGGGTGCATTTTGTTAAATGTCCCGACTAATCGACCCGGGCCGTTGTTGAAACGTTTTCTTCGACCGTATTATTCATTGCGATAATGATGTGCACGTGTGTGTTTACAAAATCCTAAAAGAAACGGCCACCTGTAATTTACATCGGACGTTTTATTTGTACAGATTCGACGCGATTGTCGGACTTGAAAGTGCAATTTGTATAATTAAATTATCTTGAATTAATAATATACGTGCCAAATTTATTTAAATCCGTGTCCTATCTTTTTTTTTTTTTGGCGTTTCCAAAAATACAGACTATTCACACGAGAAAAAAAATATTATCATTTTTATGTACGAACTCATCGTAATCGTTTCACAATGGCGCGAGATTTTTGTATTTTTTTTTTTTAGTTCGCATTATACGTGTTATATAATCGATAAGTTTGAAAATAAGGTCGCGTTTGGGTTTTAAACGGTGAAAATCGCTAACACGAAGAAACGTGTTGGTGAAACGTCCGTTCCGCAAACGATTATTTCTTTTCAAACCTAAGCTCTAGGCGTCTCTAAATTATTTACCGACTTTGTTGCTTTGACGTTCTGCGTGTAAATGTACATTGTCTACACACGTGTGCACGGAGTTTTTATTCCCTTTAACGAACTATATATTACATTATCCATAGGCGTTTGCGGGTGGTGGGAGCGTCAGAGACAAAGCCGCTGGAGAATCGATTGAAATACAATATGGCATTTTCTTCTCCTTTCCCGCGGCGGAGGGTCGTGCGTTTCAATTTTCGGGTTTTCGTTCGAACTGAATAATAAATAATATATATATATATACCCAGTGTTCGTATTTGAGGTGGGGAGAGCTTTCCTAGTACTTTTTTTTTTTACTGGGACGGAGGACGGTAGAAAGAAAAAAAAATCGAAATTTTTTATATATAAATAAATTATTGTACGCATCTGGGGGTTTCACTTATCATTTATTGTTGTTTTTGGATTTTTCGAGAAAATTGGGCGAACATCAATTCACATTTACGTGGATTATATTTGAAAATCGTATGTATGCAGCTAAGAATTTAATTTTTGTTTTTAATTGGTTTTGTGCGGTACAAACTCACGGGTTTGTTTTAGACGACTTGGAACGCAGTTTTGAAATCGTTGGGTTGAGCTCCTCCGCTTATTTTTCCCCAATTCGAGCACCGTATATACACGGTGTGTGCGGTATGTGTGTGTGCACAACGTCGATCTTTACCGTCTCGTCCGATGTCGATACGAGCATGGACAGCTGGCAGACGGCACGACGCCGTTTGTAGAGCGATGGATCGTATACCAGAGTAGTGGTAAAACGGGTCGAAGGGCTCGTGGACGAACGACGCGTACTTCCGGAGACCAGGCGAATTCCGGAAACGTCTCGCGGGCCTGTCGTCTCAGCCGTGTTGCGTCCGCGATTTATTTTTTCCGGGCATAACTATCAAGACGGGGGTTGGCGGCTTGTCCGTCGGAACCTGTAGCCGGGGAGGGTTTTCTTTGATCGCGTCGCGTAGTAGTGGTGATAGTAGTATTAGATTTCGAGAACGTTTCTCGTTGGTCGACGAGATTATTACGGGACGTGCCGTCGTAAATATTTTTTAGTACGGTCCGGTAAAACGGAATTATAACGTTTTTATTCGTATTTACGAACCGTTCGGCGGACGAGGAGATGCCGTGCATAATGTATGTAATATCGTCGAACTCGTTCGGTTTTCCACATTTTCAATTGAAAATCAGCCTCGAAGCTCGTTAAAACGCAAACATTTCCGACGCGTAATGATAATAAAAATGTGGGCGCGCGCGTGTCGGCCGGATAGGGACGGGGTGGTCAGGGGAAACGGTAGGTAGACTTTACACGGCCGCGCGACAGAAATAATACGATCACGAGTCGGCCCGCGGCGAGCGACGACGGCCGTCTCGGTATGGTTCTCGAATATCAATACGTAACATCCGTAAACAAATAAATTGCATAATTTAAAAGACCAAAAAACTCGTTTAGTGGCGTACTGGGTCGTCGACAAAAAATCGTTATGTTTGGTTATTACGGATTTGGCAGTTCCACTCCCCGCCACCCGCCACCGGGTGATTCGAAAGTCGTATTTCATTATTATTTTTATTTTTTTTTCGCGTCAAGTCTGCGGTATCGTTTCCTCCCCCCGGTCGAAACAATCGAAACGTAGACGGATTACGGACGTATCTCAGTCCACAAGGTCACGGCCGTCCTTGTCGTCGGGTTATCAACTGGTGATTCGACGAACGATTCAACGGTATTTATGCTGGCTCCATCGCGCGTTTGACCACCACTGGCCGGCCTAAATATCCCCACTGTGTAACGTGCGGCAGCGCGCTCGACATTGACCCGAAGGACTCTTGGAAGTTATTGTCGAACGTGTGTGTGTATATATAAGTCGCTGTGGCACGGTCGGATTTTGGGGTCATCATCTCTCCCGCGATGGCTAATCGGCTCAGCGCACGTTACACTGAGCCGAAGCGTGTGTTTCGGGCGATGCTTATCAGTTGTTATCGTACAGACGTGTTTTTACGAACGAGAACAATCTCGCGTACTAATTTTAAACGAGCGACACGCACTCTGGTCCCCCGAACATTTGGTTCGGATCGTTTCCCCCCCAGTTTCCGTATCGATTTCTGTTATTTAATAATTAATAAACACATGTTATTCTTATCTATATACTTATCTATTTATTATTGAAACTTTTCAAGATTTAATTATTTACACATGCCTTTTTTTAAAGTCTTGTAAATAATACTGGCCGATTTTCCTTATTATTTAAAATCGTGTGTTTACTATATTCATATTCTATAGAAATGAATTCGTAATAGATTAGGAATTATTGATTACTTTTTTTTTTTTTTTAATGTTTGGAAACGTCTATCTCGTACAACGTAATAAAACTTATTTTAAATAGTTTTCGTTAAATGTGTTGAACGCTGATATTATCTCGTAAAAAGAAATTACGCCATTTAGTGTTTATGAATTATGATAGTACAATATATCTATGATTTCAAGAACGTACAATACAACATACACGGAAACAAAGGCAGTCAACCATGATAATTGTGTTTATAAATTCAATTTTATTCCAAACCTCAAACGCTTTCCTGATCCATTCCGTCTTAAATTTTTTCCTTTCCGGAGGATTTTCAATTTAATCTTTATATAATTTTTTTTTTTTTTTTTTTTTATTTTCTTGTATTCTTTTGGTTTTTTGCATGTATTTAATTGTTATTTTATTATTAATAGTTGAGATAAATATTTTTTTTTCAATATGTCTCTAATAAAAAAAAAAAAAAAAAAAAAAAAAAAAAAAAAAAAAAAAAAAAAATTCAATTTCAACGTATTCATATTTATTTCGTGTAATCGTTTTGTCCAAGTTAATCAATTTAAATTTTTGATAATAAAAGAAACGTACGTTTTAAAATGTTCCGTATAAAATAATATATATTCGTACGTATGATTAAAACGTGTGTAATGGAAAAAAAATTTTGTTAATTGTGTTTTTGTTTCTGTTTCAGGTAAGTTGTATGCCGTTTCGCATTAGACGTCCTAAATTATATGGAAAAAAAAAACACGTAGCCGTGACGCGCAATGGTATGTAAAAAAATATATTACGTATTCGATGTTTACGAGTCCTAGTCGATCCGTATCGTTACGAGTCGTGTTCTCACAAAACGAAATGTTAAATAGGCGTGTTACGTTTAAAACGATGTGTGTTTACATTGGCATCGATGTAAACCACGTGGAATCATCGGATTTTTAATCAAGTTCGAAACATTCACGGACTACTGCCGCGCGGTGTGTTTTCGTTTTTGTGTTCGCCGCAGTGATAGCCGGTCGACACGGGCGCGAATAGGAGGGTTAAGTTTTGGCTAAATTTTGTATAGGCCCTCCAAAAATCGACGACTGTCAGTCGACGTTGTTGTGCATTATAATTTTTTGTTTGTTTGAGGGGTTTGAACCGGTATAAAAATCTCGTAAGGGTGTTGGGGATGGATTTAGACTTCGGCACCCGCCGTCCGCCCAAATCTCGAACACTATCCGCGTCCGTGCCGACGTGTCGACGAATTGTTTCTACGCGGATAACGTGTGTTGGACGGTAACCAAAAAAAAGAGAACAATACACGGTTACACGGAGTGTTATCGAAACGCGTAATCGACCGGCGACGTTTCTTTGGGCGTCTGTCGTCGCGGTAATTACCGGAGAACGTTACCACCGAAACCACCCCCGACGTCGGTACGCGTCGGTCGGACACGGGCGCCTTCGATGTCCCGCGGCAGGGGCATTCGAACGACTCGTTTCGGTCGTACGTTAAATGTGTCGACGTTAGTAATGGCGTTGGCGCTCAAAAAAGCGCACGCCTTAACGGCAGTGTAAGTAATATTGATAATTATCTTGTTAAAAAAAAATTAAAAAAAAACTACTACTGCTGCTAAGCGTCCAGTAATATAATATTCGTGTAGCACAGTCACACGAATTCCTCCCGATGACCTATACCAGTGTGCGTGCGTACAAAGACGGGTCACAACGACGACGACGACGACGACGATAAAACCGCATTAATAAGATAACAGTAAAGTAAAAATGCGTACAACGAACGCGCCCGCGAGTGTGTGTGTGTGTGTCGTCCTTGGATTTTTTTAGACGTGTTGTAGGTCGCGCGCCTCTGAAAGGTGCGGCCGACGCGACACGCGTTACCCTCGATGTTATCCGCGCGCGGCGACGACCGGCGTCTACTCCGAACACGCGCAAAGTCCCCCGACTTTGACTACTCGGCGATACTCGTGTGTGTGGTGTGTTGTGTGTGTGTTGTGTGTGTGTGTGTGTGCGTACGCGCAGAGGCGTGTTCAGGAATTTCGAATCGAAATGTTTTATTATTATTATTATTATTAATTATGTGATACGTCTTGTTATTACAAGATAAGTCAAATGCGTCTTCTAGAAGCCCGATGAAGAATCTATGAAGTCTTTCTCGTGACATGTAATTGAAAACATGATAGTGGCCTCTATCACGGCATAAAATTGATGATTATAGTTGAATAATTATCCCGATTTCAATAGGAATCGATATAAATATGATCTAATGACCTCGGGTACGCAACGGTTAGGCCATAGTGCCATTTGTGATTAAAACCGTTATCGGACAACACTGGACCGGACCAGGGAAATAACGATAGAATCAAATACGAGAATACGGTTGGGCACGTAAGAACAATATATTTTCAAAAGTCAATAGGAGATGGTGGGTTTCGCACGCCCGCGTGTGGATTCCGGCCGTTTTAGACGACGTTTCGGAATTCAGTTGAATCGAAACGTGGCGATATCATTTCGGTTCTATAATGACCGTTGTACAATCGAATCGACGTGATCTCTGGACCTCGGGGTCGAGCACGGAGTCGTCGTGTTGTGGTGGAGCAAACGCGGAACGATTTACGTTGTTTGTCGACAAACGTCGATGATGAGGATTTTCGATCCGATCGTCGCGACGCGCAGAAAAACGTTTTCGATTGTAATGAGATCGGCCGGACGACGAGCACGCGTCGCGTTTTTGTTTGTTTGTTCGTTTGGTTCGACTGGCGGACGCGTTTCGTCTTATCCGCGCCGTTATCCGAACGGGGACGGCTCCGAGTTCAACACACCTAAATAATAATAATAACACCGTTCCCATATCGGTTTTTACCATTGTTCCCCACGGGTTACATATTTCGTCCGTCCGATAATCCCGTACAATGTCCGATATATACGTATGTATGTATAATATTCGAACGGCAATTTCAACGATCCAACCTCAAAGGCATTTGAACTCGCGGATATTACGGTCGAGAAGGCGTGACCGCGTCTCGCCGTCGTACACGGGCGTTCGGTTACGTCGCCGGTTATTATTTATTTATTTTTTTAAAAAAAATTTTTTTTTTTTTAGGTCAGCAGGATACACACACTCGTTGGCGTGGACGTATTTTTTATTTTAATTACCATACCCGCGGAGAAGAAACATCGCGCGTTTCCCATGTTTCGTGGCCGCGACGATTAGGGGGTTTTTTTTTTACTTTGAATCAATGTATTGGCGGCGGTTGCGCGCCAGACGGAGATCGGACTAGCGGATCGGAATAATGAAAACGTATTCTATTTATAATATTTATTTCTCTATTTATAACGATTACGGGACGGTTTTCGTATAACGTTAACAACGATCCGTGTACAAATAGCTCTTCGCCGTATTTCTGGCGCGATATTTTTAACGCGATAATCCGTACGGACTGGCGGCGTCTAACGGAACGATTTGCGCGCGCGCACGGGTCGGCGGCAAATTATTCGGTCGACTCCGTTTCACACGACGGACGACGACTGTACCGAGGTTGGTTAACCCGTTACGGTAAATTCCGAATGACATTAACACACCGAACGGTCGATTCGTTCGCCGTTTCGTTCGGGGATTCCGAAAATCGAAGACCGCCGTGTTTTTTCCGTCACGCTGCACGTCTCGTCGTACGTCGGGAAACCGATCGCAACGATAAGTCCTGGTGGATAGGTGTTCTGTGGCTTGAAAATCGCGTTTGATACATTTTGTTAGACGATCGATATAAGTAATAAGAAGAAGAAAAAAAAATCTAGTATCGTTACGACTATAATTCTTTTCGAACCTCGCCGTAAATACGGACGAATCGTGTTCATAACTCCACCCGCCGCCGAACAGTACGGACGGTCGTGTTATTTTTTTTTTTTTTATTACCGACCATAACGAACTAATTTTATTTATAGGTTTTCTAATAATGTGTTGTAAAACCGAGCAATTATACGTACTGCGAAAATACATTTAAAACCCATAAACATTTTTATAATGACTTTGGAAAGATTATATAACGATTTTATTACCGTTGTACGTCCGACGAGATTTACACTAGTTTTTATATAAAACTGAAACTCGCCATTTCTTTGTACGTGAATATGCAGAAGGTAGGCAACGAAAAAACAAAACAAAATCTAAGACATTTTTTAAGCTTAAACTAAACTATTGGCACGATTACTATTTACTATTTACAGTTGGTTACGATTATTCTATAATTAAAAACGTATTATTTTATTCCTTGCCGAAATAATAAAAAAACCGTTTTACTTACGTATTCAACGCTGAAATCAATACACCGTTTCATTGACCGATCAAAGCACCGACACTGAGTAAAAACCGTAATGGTTACTGCACTAACTGTTATCAGCTGTTCGTACTATGGTACTATGATCGTAATCCATACAGAACAATCGCGCCAGTGCAAAAATAATCAATTTATAGGTCTTGTGAAGGACATTGGGTGTGAGTAAAGAGTTGTATGGCAACCGTGTATTGTAGGGAACGGTGATTCCTAAAAAAAGCTGATCGTTTTGAAGTAGTGTATTGTGTTCGTCACTTCGTTATAACGATTAGGAGAGTACTCACTGCGTTATATATTTCTCATCAATCACGTCGATTGCCTTGAAATCCGACAACCGCTAAATTGTTGGCAATTATGTCGTATAACACGTAGTTAGACCTAAAATAAACACGGATAATACAACATTTAATGATGGTTTCGGTAGAAACCCATACTTAAAATAATGATAAACAACAATGATCAACATTAAAATATATATTCATATAT
The DNA here is from genome assembly GCA_019022885.1 of Schlechtendalia chinensis. Classification (NCBI taxonomy): domain Eukaryota; kingdom Metazoa; phylum Arthropoda; class Insecta; order Hemiptera; family Aphididae; genus Schlechtendalia; species Schlechtendalia chinensis. The sequence goes on along the minus strand of CM032351.1, from coordinate 2,025,439 downwards.
GTTTTTTAATGAAAATCGTCAAATTAGGTGTTTAAAACGTGTAATGCGGTTTTCGTCATTAGCACCTAATACGTGATTTTGTTGTTATTCGTCTAAAGAACATAATATTATTGTATTCTTGACGGACGATATTATTTAATATAATACGTTCATCATTTGTATATAGTTACGAATTTTAGAAATGACAATTATATATGTGTGTGTGTGTGTGTGTTTTTTAAAATCATTAATAAAAAATATAGTAACCACTGTATTTGTTATTATCTGTTGTACATTCGACGAGTCGTTATCGTAACCTGATATAATTATTAGAAATTATATCTTGTAAAAATTAAAAAATTAATTAAATCGCTTTTATCGGACAGCGCGTCGTTTGGTAAAAATCGTCGTATTTCGGCAAATAAAATTCGTTACGAACGTTTTTAATAAACCGTCGGATGCCGGATAAGTACGTTGTCCGTGTATTCAAACGGAACACGGGTCGGCTCGGAATCGACTTTTTTTTAAATATCAAAACGTCTGATGATCATAATTAGTTCTGGCGGGGTAACCGTCACACGTGCGGGCTATCAGTCGAAGGCCGTCGGCCGCGCAGATCTAAACAATAATAGCGCAACGATATCGCACGACGACGGCGATAACAAACGACGTCGTTTCGGAACCACGTATTTACGTCAACCACTTGTTATCAAAGTGGCCTGACACGAGAGTAGCATACAGAGCGTGTCGATCGATGTTATTTGTTACTTCGTTGGAAAATCGAAAAAAAGAATAAAATGAAAACCGCGAACGAAATTATACGTATAATTATAGTCCACTGAGAATTCGAATAAAACCACATTTATGTTTCCGACTTCATCCAGTGTGTTAGTCGGACGACACGCGGACAAAGCGTACGTTTTCAACGAGACGAAAAACACTATCCGAGTACATTATCGCGTCGGCCACTCGAATTTCGAAACTGTGCCAAAAACCAATACGATGGGACTGTCCTCATCAATATTTTCGTCCGCGCGAAGTGGCTACTGGTTTTCAACACCGAGCGTTTAAAAAATTTGTCGTTTCCAGAGACGAGCCGCCGCGACGTTATAATCGTTCTTGTCTCGGAAGTAGCGACTCGTTGTTTGCGGCCAGCAGTGAGGGGCGGTCCGGAAATTTTTAATCGTTATTTCTCAAATAAATCGGTTTAAAACACGTTCGAGTAATGGATTTTATTGTACGTCCGCTGGTCGGATGCGAATCTGGTGCGTTGCCAAACGTATTTTTGGCACGGCGTTTTCGTGTTATTAGCGCACGTGTTATTGGTGTGTGGCGATTGGAAACATCCGAGTTTAATAGGTGTTTCTGAGACGTTGTCGACGGACGAAGTGATTTCGCGACATGTCGATTGGACATTTGACTTCCGTACGCGTAACCGGCGAGAAAAAGGACTCGACTACGGCCCGAGCGTTTGACCACGCGCGGAAGAGGTACACTACTTTTAATTAATATTTTAAAGTTGCCGATATTGTTAGATTTCTGGTGCTTGAATCGTATTGACGTCGGAATGTTAAAAGAAACAAGTTAACGTCCGTGATATTGCGTCGTCCGTAATTTTGTGCTTGTCAAGAGTCAGTTTCTACGACGGCAGTCAGAACATGATGTACGGTTTTTAATTTTGTGAGACGACGGCGTGTAATAACAACAAAGGTTTTCCGGCGCATTCGTGAAGGTACGCGCGCGCATATTGAACGTCAAATTAGTCTTATCGGTCACTGCAGCGGGAAAATAGCTTACGGATATTTCAATCGAACGTCTTTACAACGTTAAAAATAGTTTTTGGAAATTCGTCGCAAAAGTTTCGATCGTGAGACGAGATATTCGCTAGCGCGCGTACGTTCCAAACGTCACGACCGTCTTCGAAGCGATTCGCATTTCACACAAAATCTACCGAAACCATTCGAACGTCATCGGTTACGTACAATACCGGTCGTGTCCACCCGGCGGCGCCCGTCTTCGGTCTTCCATTCGGATAACGTCGAATATTCTAAGCAATTATATTGCTCGCGATGCGTGAAGTGCTGGTCTCTAGCGAGACATTAATATTGTTATTATTATTATTATTATTTCATTATATAACGTTCGACGTGAAAAATGTTCTGGCGGAACGTGCTTGTAGTTCATAATCCGTATAAAGTAAATATTGACCGCGGTGAAAGCAAATCTACCACCGGTTTTCGTGTCGAACCGCTGTAAAAAAAAAACAATAGAAAGCTTTTGTCGAGTTTTATAGGTTCGCTCTTTCGACGGACGTTATAAAACACTACACTCGTGTTTTACACGTTGCCCGACATCAGTAATACGGTCGTCGAATCGCTTCCCGGGCGATTGTCGTGACGACACGTAGTAATACACTTATTTTGAATGTCGTCAGCCGAGGTTATTCGACGGTCAACCCTTCGCGATTGAAATCGTACCCACGGCGTGTCCCGTGAACGCGAGTTAGTTCCCAACCGCTTTTGTCGGAAACGTGCACGTGTTTAATGAATCGTGGACGTAGAAAAAAAAAACAAACGAAATAACGACGTGTGGTGCGGACGGACGTTTCGACACGAACAAAAACGCGTTTCTTCCGACGCCAAGTCACGCAAGACTTGTCAATAAACCACATCAAGTCCTCGGGAAGTGCTTAACACGCGGGCAGCGTTTCCGATTGGCGTTTGGCTGCCAACGAAGATTTTATCGAATTACGCGTACGCGTCCAATTTCAAAATTGGACTCGAACGTTAAAAAAAAAAAAAATGACGTTTTACCGCGTGCGTCGTAATCGTGGCTGTTTGCGGGAAAGCTCCCACCACTCGTGACTTTTGGAACGATGGTCAAAACGACCGAGCTCGATAAACAATATAACAATAAATTCGTGCGTGTGACGAGTACGCGCCTGACGAAGTGAAACTTCTTTCAGAGTCATTCAACCGGTAGAGTATTAGGTTTGTATTGGAATACAATACTAAATATTCTCTATGAACCGCACGGGCGGAGGGCGTTTATCGATAAAACGCTTATTCGGTCGCCACTGCTAGATACTTTGAAATGGGTTACTACTTGGTTTACCGATCCCAAGTCCGACCAGCCCGAGTGTACGCGCAGTAATGTAAATCAAGCAAAGAAAATGAAAGAACGCACATAAAGTGGTTATAACAAAGATAAGACGGCCGCGGACACTTTTGCGTGTGCGTGTAAACAGCGAAATGACGTGGGCACGGCGCGTGGCGGTCTGCTCGCACGCTTTGGCCGCGACTAAAATGAGACAACGCGCGTGCGCAAACTAATTTCGAGAAAAAGTGTCGTGACGGGCCGACACTGACAGCCGACCGTGACGCGCAAAAATCTTTTTCGTTTTTTTTTTTCGTACCCTCTATAACCCTCTACGCTTTAAACAAATGTGTGTTTACGTTTTCATTATTCATCACGTAGGTAAATCTTACGGTTTCCAGTGTTTGTTACTTGTTATACGTGTAAAACGATGTGATCGGTTACACGATGTACAATTCGTAATAACAACATAAACAAAATGTAATAATGGCCGAACGGCAGATTTTCACGAAGATTTTCAAATTATTATGGATTTACGTGCAAGTGTTTTATACGAATGCTGACGATAAAACGAATGGAATCAAATAATAATTGTTTGAAAAGAAAAAAGCAAAAAAAAAAAAGCACGGTCTCTCTAAATAGTACATGAATTTCCTGAAATGTTTGTTCGTTTGTATAAATATTAACCCGTATCGAACGTAAACCGTTTATGGTCTCTATACGAGCCATGTATAGTATTACAAATGCGCGTACACAGTGTATTACGTCCGATTAGCATATACGTGTGTTATAACGGTCGTATAGACTTGTCATTGAACCGCATTTCATTTTATAAATAGCGGCTTTAAAAAAAAAAAAAATTTTTTTTTCCATACAACGAAAAGGGACGAACGGTATTGATTTTGTGTGTACACATACGTATTTTCGACAGACGTTATCAAAAAAGCCCAACCGATTGTTTGATAAATGTTTGTGTTTACGTCTGTCCGTAAAAAAATAAAAAAAAAAAAAAAATAGGTTACTGGTAAACACTAAATGCGCAATAGTAATAATACACACACGCACGCGTGTATAGTTAACGTAACAAAATCATTATACGATCGAGTGGACTGGGCACACGTTTTATTCGTTGGTCCGAACAATATATACATGTATATACATACAATACGGCGTATGAACGTTCGTTTTCATTTATATTTATGACTTACTAAACTTACATTGCGTATAAAACGCCGAAAATAAATAGGTTGCCGTTGTTTGCAAACATTGACGATTTGGAACGAAACGCGGGCCCGTGTTTAATGTTTTGTAATTATCAAAAATCGGATGTAGATCGGTTTTTACAAACGAACGGTAGACATTTTCCGACGTCATTTTTATTTTAAAGACAATATATATATTCCGTCGGTACGGGTATGAACTCGCGCAAAAAATATCGTAAAACAACGTGTTTCTTCCCCCGCACAAACGGGACGTCGTTAATTTTACACCATAATTGAATTAGAGATCGCGCGACCCCCTCCACCCCCCCCCACATCACCCGTACGGGATTGTGATCTCGGTTTGATGCGCGAGAAAAAAAAAATACCCTTGCCACGTACGCGCACTGTTTTAAATGCAAAATCTGTTCCCGTTGTAAAAAACGTTGATGAAATCGTATACGCGCACACCTGTACAAACCGCGATTTGCATCGAACCGAACACGCCGTGCTCTCAATGCAAATTCGCGACAAAACCCCGTACGCGGACGTGTTTTTCGAACGATAAAACGAGAAAAATAAAAAACGACGTCCGCGTTTTAAAACCGCTTGGCCGCGGGGCGACAATCGTAATCGATGACGCGTGTGGTAAAATGTACCGAAACGCGTTTTTTTTTTTGTAATAAACGTTTTAACGAGGGGGTCATTTTTGTTAAACGTCGTTGAACACGTGATAATAACGCACGATGACGGTGATAACGTGTCCGGGCACAATAGTGATCGCCGTCGTCTTGTCGTACACGCGTCATATTTACGTGACCCCGTGCGGAGAATTCGCCTACGTAAAAGAGATAGAGTGATAGTACGCCCGCGCGGTTTGAACGGCCGGGGTTAGCCTTTTGTCGCGTTTCTCCCGGACCGTATCGTCTCACGAGACACGAGCGTGTGTAGGCGTAATAATAGGCCGACGTTGTGAGTACGTTAGCGTTCGTCCGACTCGCTGTGGCGACCGCGGCGGGTCGTTCGGGCCTAAATAAGTCTGCACGCCGGACAACTCGTATAGCGATTTCAAATCGGTTTTTGATCAGAAGTATAAAACGCTAATCGAGTTCTCGTGCTCAACGTTTGACAACGGCGCTCGGTCGCTCCGGACGTGGGAGTCATCGTTTTGTACGGACGGGGTTATGTTTGGGCGTCGACGGTTAAGACTGCGATTCGGTCTGTTCAAGAATTTCCTGAAAACCGACAAACGATGTTATCATATTGGATGTTACAATCAGACCGGGCCCCGCTGTGTTCTGAAACGAACCGGATAATTTTGTTTGTCGTGCGCGTTAGGTCTGGCGATTTTCGAGACGACCGGACTTTCGGCGCGGTCTAGCAATTCCTGACGGACGCGATTGTGTTTGTGGTGTTGCGACACCGACCGCGAGGGTACACACGTTTTGCATGATGACGTGGCCCGACGTCTATTGCGGGCGTGATTTAAAACGTTTAGACGTTATAACACCCCGAGTACGTCCCAAAAACAACACCGATCCAACTATGGTTAGGAATTCGTAGCGTTTTTGTATCTCCAGGACGTGGCTTACCGACGACGAAATTCGATTCATACATCGTCACGGAGTTGAAGTATACAACTTCGTTCGTTGCGTTTTCTCATTAAATTCACGTACTAACGCGTTTCTGGCACTTTTGTGTTTTAGCTTTTATATTTATCGTATTTATCAATTGAAAGTAAAATCACCATAAATCTATTTCGCGTACGCCGGGTGAAATGTTATCGGTAAATATTTCCGAATGATGTACGGTTAGGTTCCGACGGTCCGGACTTCAGACACAAATGCGAATGAGGTGTTACGGAACGATACCTACCGACTTGTTCACAATAATATTGTCTGGTATTCACTATTTGTAGGAATTTCGGTGGCGGGTATCGAAATTTGGCACCAATAGTTCGTTACCGTTGAGTTATCAGTTACCAGACGTTTATTGTTGTAAATCGCGTGTTGTCGTGTTCGATTTCATTGTAATAAATATTTTCAAAGTTTGAAATACGAATGGAACGGGACTGTCGTTTACGCGCACAAGGTGTGTGTGTGTGTGTGTGTGTGTGTGTTCATTAGTGAGTTGTTTTTCGGCATTGAAAACAATTCTCGGCTAAACTTTTACACTTTCAAGTCATTTTTTACGTTTAACGTTTTCAAGGTTAAAAAGCATTTTATTATTATTTTTTTTTGTAACGTTATCGGTAACTTTTTAATGGCTCTCGGTGCATCGTTTCTCACTTGATCACCATCAAATGCACTTTGTACCGCGTTACGAGCGCCGGTAAAAGATTTGAACACAATTAAACGCGGCAACGATAAACGTTTTCTCGGTTTATTCGAAAAGCACGGCGGCTTATCTCTGTTTGTATTTTAATCCGTCACGATAATGACTAGTGGGGGGGGGGGAATGAAAAAAATGAAAAAATAATAATAATAAAAACGGCGACGGGCCCCGGGAGGTCAGAATCGCGGGTCGTTACGAAATACGAGTTGGTGGTCGTCGTTATCGCTTCCTCCGAATCGGTTCCTGCGGAAATGCCGTCGATGACGTCACCGTTTGGACGCGCGTACGCGGGCGGCAGAGCAGGAGGAGGACCGACCCCCCCCCCAACCCCCCCAATTGATCCGACGCTGTGTGCGTGTCGTCATCGCGAAACCCCTTTCGCCCGCGCCCGGCGGCTGGGCCCCCACGTGCCGCCCACGCGCAAAATCTTCTCGCGCACGCTCCCCCCCTCCCCCATCGACGGATTTTTTTCCTTTCGCGTTGTCTTCGTCCTGGCGGGCGCGCGTGCGTTCGCCCACAGGTATCGGTACGTGACGTCACGCGCGTGTTTTTCGGCGACGGTTACGACGCGAGTTAAGGGCAAAGACGTACGTAACTCGTCCACGCCGGTTACGGTGTCGATGATGACGTGCGGTCGTGTTCGTGTTCGTGTCCGTGTCGTCCGTTCGTTCGGGTGACGAGTACTTTCCCGCAAGGCCGTATCTGAGGGGGGGGGGTCCAAGGGGTCCGGACCCCCCTCGAAATTTTGTCAATATTTTACTAACGTTTAAAATAACTATTTTCAATATCAACGTAAATATGCAGATCACTATATTTTAACGTTGTTCACTTGTTATTTTAGACAAATGCGCGTTCAGATATGTTGCTATCAACTGATAACTCGTTTACGACGCTTAACGCTGGAACAAACCCGATATTTTAAATTTTTATTGTAACGTCTAATAATAGATTGTTTGTTATTGATGGACAACGACCGCTGTCGACGTCGGTCGGCGGTCGGTGACGATCAACAACGAGAATATCAAATTAATTGCGTAGGTTAAAAATACTATTATGACATACCGTCGTCCGGCAAGACGGTTACAGTTAACAAACACGTCGATTCGTTTTTCTAAATTCATCATAATGGACAGTAAACGAAAAAAGAATTCAATAGAATTCTAATATACACGTTTTGGATCCCCCCCCCCCCCCCGAAAAAAATTTCCGGATACGGCGTTGCTTTCCCGTATTTTTGGTGTCTGGCGAATGTGAACCCCCTCGAGCTTCTTCGGCTCAAACGCTGTTTTGCACGTCCGTGAAGTTGGCCCCCCTACTTTGTCCGATCGACTTCAAACATGTGCCAATATTTTGCAACTCATTTGTAACAATTTGCAACGAAGGTTTCAGAATTTGCAACTCAATACTTTTAAAGTTATTGCAATTTTTCATTAGGGGGGGCCAACTTCACGTGGCCCCCCCACTTGGTCCGATCGACTTCAAACATGTGCCAATATTTTGCAACTCATTTGTAACAATTTGCAACGAAGGTTTCAGAATTTGCAACTCAATATTTAGGGGGCAATCAACATTCTTGGGGGGGCGGCCAGCCCCCCCACTTGGTCCGATCGACTTCAAACATGTGCCAAAATTTTGCAACTCATTTGTAACAATTTGCAACGAAGGTTTCAGAATTTGCAACTCAATATTTAGGGGGGAAATCAACATTCTTGGGGGGGCGGCCAGCCCCCCACTTGGTCCGATCGACTTCAAACATGTGCCAAAATTTTGCAACTCATTTGTAACAATTTGCAACGAAGGTTTCAGAATTTGCAACTCAATATTTAGGGGAACCCAACATTCTTATAATGGAGAGCTGGCTCATAGGCTTATTAGGTAGCGCATAGATATACGTTTATACAATTATGCAGCTAATATTTTCTAATATTTGCTACGGTATTTGTAAAATTTGCAAATCATTCAGCCTGCAGATGAAAATGCCCATTAAAGATAGCCGAATCGTTTTAAACAAATTTTATTAATTTTATTAATTTTATTCTGTCATGTAAAACCAAGTTTTTTTGATTTATAACCTTTTTATTTACGTGTTGAGACCAATTTTTCAATGAGTTGCCATCCGTAACTTATATTATGTGATTTTAAACATTTGTGAATTATGTAGCTTATAGGCAAGATGCTAAGATAATATATAAATTACAAATTAAATAAATAAATTAGTATAATTTGTAATATTAATATATATCTAGGATTATTTCTACTATAATAGTTATGTTGAGAATGTGTAAACATTTTTATAACTTGTGTAGTTGTGTTTTTCATAACTAATATTATGTTGTTATATTTATCCTATTATATTTGATAATAATTATTACTAAAATATTATTATAGTATAATAATATTTAATTGTATAAAATTATTTTTGTAAAATAATAGATCAATAGATCGACAACGTTTATTGCACACAAAAGATTGTTATGTGTTCACATTTTACACGTCGCGTATATATAGGTATACTAGTAGTATAATGGTATAATTGTCTAATAGTATAATAGTATAATACTATACATGAATTCGTCGGCTGCGACAGGAAGTGGTCATGTGGATTTAAATAGATTTTCTGGGGTTTTCAAATTTGTTAGAATATTAACAAAATTAAATAAATAGAATATTTACAATCTGTAGCATGCGTACAATAAGTAAATGTGATTTTTTTTCAAAAATAATTTACATAACTTGAATATTATAAGGAGGGAGGCTGTCCAGTGACAGACCCCTAAGAAAATGTATAAACAATTGTAGTTTACATTATTTTATGCATGAACATGACTTATGAGTTATACATGTTATATACATATATATATATATATATATATGTTTAAAAAATCTTTGTATTTGTATTATTTGATTTTTATACTTTTATGACTTTATGAAACGCCTTTTACGGCATTATTCATATACCACGAAAACAATATCACCGCTGCTACTACCACCATGCGCCGAACTACGTGATACGGCAATCATTCAATTTATTTTAATCGTAACGGACCTTGTACAAATGTGTAATGCTACTCATCAGTTCACAATTTAAATAATCGTAATATTCGCGTCATAATAAAAATCTAGAGAAAAGAATGAAAGTAATAAAAATTTGTAAAGATGACGAAACATACGTCCGTGAAGTTGGGCCCCTAATAAAAATTGCGATAACTTTAAAGTATTTAGTTGCAAATTTTGAAACCTTCGTTGCAAATTGTTACAAATGAGTTGCAAAATGTTGGCACATGTTTGAAGTCGATCGGACCAAGTGGGGTGGCCACGTGAAGTTGACCCCCCTAATGAAAAATTGTAATAACTTTAAAAGTATTGAGTTGCAAATTATGAAACCTTCGTTGCAAATTGTTACAAATGAGTTGCAAAATTTTGGCACATGTTTGAAGTCGATCGGACCAAGTGGGGGGGCTGGCCGCCCCCCCAAGAATGTTGATTTCCCCCCTAAATATTGAGTTGCAAATTCTGAAACCTTCGTTGCAAATTGTTACAAATGAGTTGCAAAATTTTGGCACATGTTTGAAGTCGATCGGACCAAGTGGGGGGGCTGGCCGCCCCCCCAAGAATGTTGATTGCCCCCTAAATATTGAGTTGCAAATTCTAAAACTTTCGTTGCAAATTGTTACAAATGAGTTGCAAAATATTGGCACATGTTTGAAGTCGATCGGACCAAGTGGGGGGGCCACGTGAAGTTGGCCCCCCCTAATGAAAAATTGCAATAACTTTAAAAGTATTGAGTTGCAAATTCTGAAACCTTCGTTGCAAATTGTTACAAATGAGTTGCAAAATATTGGCACATGTTTGAAATCGATCGGACAAAGTAGGGGGGCCAACTTCACGGACGTCTGTTTTGCCCCACTACACATCGCAGTGTTATTAACGACGTGGCTTCTAAATGCGTTTGTGTCGGAACACGAATTCGCCACTGCACAATAACGCGCAAAAAACACAGGCCCCGACGTTTTCTCTTCTTCTTTCGTCTTCTTTTGTCGTCTTCTCAAAACGTTAAAAACACACCGACACGATTACCGTGAAACAAAACCGAAACACCACACACGCTTGGGCACCAAGTCCGTGGACAGTAACCGATTTCAGAACGTATTTCATCGAATCCTCGACGCTCGCAAAGTCCGTTGTTGGGTATAATACCGTGTTTGTTATACCGAAAACTCTCGATCGCCTTCGTAAAACCGTAACGGTCGTCGGTACAATGTAATGGCGTTCGTATGTATTTCTCGCGTGTGTCTAATAATAGCGTTATTGTAAATCACTGGCGGCTATAACGTGATGGAAAAAATTATAATTTAATTTTCAAACGTACGAATAAAAATTTAATTGTTTATTGAAACGTCATTCGAGTAACATGGTTTTTTTTTTTTTTTTGCGAGTACACCGCCACGGCCGAACAACGAGAAGCACATGAAGAGCATTTCAACCGTTTTCCTATCCAAACGATGAAATCGCAATATATTATTGTTATCATCATCATTATTTAACGGGTCTCACTGTCACGGTCTTTTCCGGGGTCTTTTGCCTAGTGGCCGGGTGGTGCACGCGATATTTTACCGAAATAGGCTCTAGAACGTTTTTGGATAGAAATTATCACGTAACCAGGTATGGACGTTTTATTATTTCGTGTACAAAAAAAATGTACACGTGTCATCCGTTAATTGTCGACGACAATTTTTTTGGTCCCCGGCCTGTACGATTCGTGAGCACGTAGAACATTATTTGCGGCTGTGCAAATACGAATATTGCTGCCGAATTATTAGCCACGTCGGTCTATTTTTTTTTTTTTAAAGAGCCCGTAGTTTCGTGTTTTCAAAATTCCCTCCGTCCGCCCCTCGTTTCGTCTACCGTCGCCAATCGTCCGTTTAGTGTGCATTCATAGGTTTTTTTTCAATTTTCAAACATTTTTAAGTCGATCTGCCGGTCGGCCTGGATCGGGTTTTGCTGTCGGACGGCTATGAGTCCGTTTGTCAATCGATAAGTCTCGGCGAAAAGTGTATGCTTACGGTGACGACGCGGAGCGGATGAAAACGTTGCATCATAACCAAAACGAGTAGGACACGTATTTTCGTTAGTTTTCCGAATCGGATTGTAATAATTATAATAACCTAACAGGACGTGTCGGGGGAAACGAACGAACAGATCTTTCCGTAACGCGATTTATCCGAGTTGAACGTGTAGAAACGTGTAACGGTCATCGCCAAAAATTTCTCGAATAACGTTGAACGCGAACACGTTTTCGTGCGGACCACGACACTACATCTCGCGAACATCGCGAACCGCTGGTAGTTTAACGGCTAGAGACGTTTTACAGTACGTTATCATCATCTCGCGTTAATTCATCGTATGCCAGTTTGTTTATTTTGGCGGCAATTAATCGCGTTGCCGGCGGCGTGTACGACGGAAGATTATTTAATTATAACTCTTGTCCGTGACGAGGAAATCGCTGTGCCCGAAGACCATTCTGGAATGTTCTCGCCGCGCGTTCAATTAAGTCGACGAAGACTTGGACTTGTAGTTTCGAGTGCCGGTTCGTTTGATCGTGTCCCCGGAACTATGTCACCGCGATCGTAAAAAAAAGGCGTCGCCCGTCGTGGGTCCGTTGTAAAAAGACCATTCAAAATACAGTGTGACGTACCGATAAAACGGGTGCACGCACGGCCAATCGAATCGGAATGAACGAGACCGATACGACCGGACAGACTTAGGACAATGTGAATCCGGTTAGGTTTTTGGCGTGGTGTAACCGTCGAAATCGTATGGAGCGGACGCGATCGAATTCATCGAAATATACGACCGTTATAAATTAAAACAAAAAGATCAATAGGTCGTCATTGTTGTTTATCCGGCATTTCCTTAGCGACACGTCGTCGTCGTCGTGATTGTCGCGGGACTCCGTACGACGCGAGAAATGCACGTGCACGGGACCTACCTACTCTGCGGGACAGCGGGGTGTGTTTTCGTACTTCCGTGGCGAACGGACTTGTTCGCCGTCTGCAAACGTAATAAACCGGGCCTTGTGTCGTTTTAAAATTCAATAGGCTACGGCCGTACACGCGTAATAAGTAATAAGCAATAAGTACGTACACGTGTGCGTATCATGATTTACGGCTTGGCCAACGACGTTATATGGATTCATCGTTTGACACGGTTCGACCTTTTTTTCCGCTCGAATCGTGAGAACGTGTCCCCGTTCGTTCAGTAACGCGTGCTTACGGTGCCACGCAGTGCGTGCGTGTGTGTGTGTACACATACGCATGTCAATTCGTACCGTCCGGGCCGGGCCGGCGCGTCGAGAACGGTTTTCCGAACCGGCCGCAGGTGGTCGTGTCCCGATCAAGCGCACGGCGGAAAATCGTCGTCATTCCGCAATATGTACACACGTGACGGCGTTGTTCGGTCCGCGAAAACGTCGGGGGACGGATTTCAACACCACCACCACTGGCCTGACCGACTAACCGTTTTGATTAAAAACGCCGCGTTATTTCGGAATCGTCGTCGTTCCAAGTGGTGTTCGATAACCGACCGCGTCGGATGAACAATCGGTGTCACTGTATTCAGTGGCTTAGATACGGAGGGGGGGGCGGGTGCACCCCCCCTCCACCCCAACACTATAAAAAAGCTTGTTCTTTTCATTTAAAATTTTCAAATATCATTTCAATGATTTTGTGCACACAAAGCTGAAATTTAATATTCATAAATACCATTTATTGTAAATATAAATTATTATTGTAAAATATTTACTATTTATTTATTGAAAATTTCATTTATCCAATAATATTATAATTTTTAAAAGTTTCTTTGAAAACCCCCCCCTAGAAAAAAATCGTATCTACGCCACTGACTGTATTAGTCATGTACGCGCGCACGAAGAAGGAGTTCGCGTCCGACCGATTTGACCGCGCTTCCTTGTACAGGTCGTGTTTGGGCGACCGCTTCAAACACAATGTTCGCACGGGGCGTAGGGGGAGGGGGCATTTTTTTATATATATTCTTACGATACGCGGACCGGTTGGGTTACGGCGGTTTTTATACGTCGGGCCTTCAGGTGAGAGGTTCAAAGGCCGAACCGACAACACCCCTCCTTCGCTCAAATTTTTTTATCTGCATGCTACGAACCACTAACAATATTATCAAAAAACATTATAATTGTCCGTGACTCCGAAAATGCTCAACGATTTTAACCTAACAAAAATTATTCATATCATACTACTCGTACATAATTAACCATTATTCATCGAACGTAGAAATCTAACGTTATCGAAACCAATTTTTTCGCAATATTTTACTGTAGAAATGTTCTTACTTATAAATATTATTTAAAAAAATATATTTTAGGAGTATAAACAAACAAAATTAAAAATTATTTTTCTTTTATTTAAATAAAATGACTTCTATTATTTCAGGTATAGGTATTAAATTACAAACAAAACAATAATAATGTTAGCAATAATAGTTAATATTAGTACTAAATTATTTAGAAAATTATTCTAATGAATTTGATTTTTCTTTAAAATAGTTTTTATTTCTTAAAAAAAAAAAAAAAAAAAAAAAACGTGAAAACGGAGTTATCTGGTTGTTGCGTTGGACCCTTCAATTTACAAAAAAAAAATTGGAATTTTTTTTTTGTTAGTGAGAACTATAGAAATTCTAACATAATAATAAAATAATAATTTCTACTTACTTTGTGATGATAAAGTTGATGGCGTATGCCAGTAGGAGTTCTCGGCAGTCAGCAGTGTATCAACGCGTAAAAACGAATATTAACAATGTAATGGTATATTTTTTTCCAACAATTCAGCGGTCTATGCCGATGATAAGCCGTAGGCGACTGTTGCCGGCGCGGATTAAAATAGAATCCATAATCGGTGTTGCGGTTTTATCGACGACTGGTCGGTCGGTCAGTGTGACAAGTCATTGTCTTTAATTTTTTTTTTTTTTTCGTTTATTTTTGGAATAAGACCAACTTCGTTAAAATATGAATATGAATAATGAATTATGAATAATGATTATGAATATTCAATATCGTTAAAATAAAATTCAATAACGTTGTGTCAATTCTATTCGAAATGGTTATCAACCGAATGTTTAAAACCAACAGAATCGGTCATACCCAAACTGGGGTCACAAAACCTCAATACAAAAGACGGGCCAGTCCGCCCCCGTGTGCGTTGCGATAATATACGATAGTGCATGTGTGCGCGTGTGTGTGTATAACACACGGACATCGGTTTCAGTATGTTTATAAATAATAGCCGGCTGAAAACCTCTTCTTTATTTTCGGACAACAATTCTTTGAGTGGTTTCAATACTTCTTCGTTTATTTTTTTTTTTTTTTAACACTCGAACAGTATATCGTAAATACCGAAAAGACCGAAAGGACGATAATGCGTTCTCGTTAATCGTAGAAATCGGTTTTGCTCCACATGCTTATACGGCGTGAAAATATTATTAAAGAATTCCTAAGAAACACATGCGTGTGCGTATTCATATAGCACGTATATCTGACCGCGGTCAGTGTTTTGAACGGTTTTTACGGTTTATAACGGGCGTATAGTTTTTGAAATCCTAATCGTTATCAAACGTACGTAGAACCGTGGTCGATACGGTAAACGTGTTCTCGTCATACTCGAGGCCGGGCATCCGTATTAATAAAGTGTGTTTCGAAGTCGTACGCCGCGCGAAATCTCAACAATAACATAAAAACGTGTACGTACTCAACTAAACGTCTGTCTCGTTTAGTTTACAGTCTCGATTCCTGAAGTGTTTAACCGGCGAACATCGATCGACGTACGTATGTCATTTTGCGATCACGTTTTCGTTTCGTAACCCGTTCCGCTCGACGCGGTTAGGTTAGGTTACGTTGTCGGTTTTATACGATATATACGTATAACGTACATTATTACACGACGTTTCCGAAACCGTAGCCCATCCGTTCATCGCGACGACTTTGTTGTCACACACGAAATCTATATCGTGCGTCATGAAATATCAAAACGCGAGTACGCGAGCTTATAACCGCGTCCGATTCATGTCGTTTTACGGTCTCGTGTTGGCTTTCGAAACGCCTGCACAACATATATATATCCGATTGTTCTCTCGGCGATTACGACAACGTGGTGTTCCGTGACGACACGAGGCGTACGTTATGAACTGTGAGATTGAAAAACGCTCGTTTGATCGTTAACCGGGTGGGGGGTGTTAATTCGACGTTCTTTCGATTGAATCTTAATTGTCAGCGTCTTAACCGGGTTGAGTGACGATAACATTCTCTGTCGTTTGTTTTAGCGTCTTCGGACCGTTACGTTTTATTGAATAGGCGTACATATTTATGGGGAACGAAAAAAACAACGAAAGACTCGAGCTTTTAAATATTGCGAGCCGTGATAATAAAACGCGTGATGTGAACATTTTGTAAACGTGTATAAAGCGTATGAATTACTGTCGAGACACACGTAGTTATCGACGTGTACGACGTTTTGTAATACAATTTTTTCTTTCTTTTTTTTAACATTACCCGAAGCGCATGCCGAATACAATAGTGATTGTTTATCGAACGAATAATATTCAATATTCCATTATACGGACACGTGTCGTCGTCCGTATGACGCTTCGGACACGGCCGAATTGTTTTATTCAGTCCGGTAGATAATAATAACGCCTTATACGGCGTACACACATGTGTGCGTACACGACGACCGTAACAACGTGATATGATAAACGCGCCGTCCTCGAAAACGGATTATTCGGGATACCGAGAGCGGTGTGTGCGGCGTCCCGTTTCGCGGTTAACCGCCGCCACGACCGTTTCCGTTTCCCGTCGTCCGAAAAATTCAAAACGGTTCTCGTCGACGACAATCGATACCCCCGGCCGACGGTATACGGCGCGCGAAAAATCATCCGTTTTGCGTCGATCAACGGATTAAAAACAGTTGTTAGATCGTCGTCGTACGGTGTCCGTACCGTACCGTACAGCACAATGTACACGTTATCGTTAGTTTAAATTAGAAAAATAAAATGGGTCGTGCCGCCACCACCAATGTTTTTGTTCATTGATTTCTGATTTTTCTTGATTTCATTGATTACGTTGATTTCTTATCGCATAATTTTTCCAAAAACAATCCACGCGTATGTCATTTTTAATTCGTGAGATCGGCGGGCCACTTGTCGTCGGTGAAAATAATAATTGTTATTCATAAATGCTTTGTATAAGACGAAAAAAGAAAAAATGTCGATTTTTATACCAAACTGCGGTGCTCGTGTTCGAAACGTATTTTCTATACGAGTCGGCGAAATATTTTACGCGCCTTTCGTATGAAAACGAAAAAAACAAAACGTTCGAATTAAAATCGTTATGAACGCCGGACAGTGCCGTGGGTCGAAAAAACTCATGTGGACGGAGCTTGCTGGGCTCGACGATCGTAATTGATTTTTTCTCTCGTGCGTATCCACTCACGGCCCACGTGGTGGTGGTTTTTTTTGCTCTCGCGAATCGCGTCCCGCGTCGATCCGCGTTTGTTCCGTTATCACCAGACCGGGCGCGACGTAAACACGTTAGCGTCACCGCGTCTCGGAAGTGGGCGGATCCAAGGGGGGGGGGGTGGAGGCAAGGGGCGATCGCCTCCCCCGGTAGACTCTTGTTAAATTTTTTTATTAGTATCGTTTTATAATTCTAACTCTTATCTATGATACTACGGAAAGACAATTTAAAATGAAATTTTTCGGTGTATCGCAAACGATTTCCAATAAAACGTTTTGGAAAATATTTTATTTTATTCGACGCGACAAAATGAGGATTAAAGTTGTTTTGATTAAGATGACCCCTCCCCACCCCGTAAATAAGTTCTGGATCGGCGACTGGTCTCGGAAGTGCGCGCGTACGACAACAATGATTTCGGTACGATTTTTCTTTTTGTGTATTGCGATCGTTGTGCCTACAAACCGTCGGAGAAAACGAGATCGGTAGCTAAGTACGCGGCGGTCGCGAATTGCGGTGGCAAGGGAATGGTTTATAGAGGTGCTCCGAAGGCTTACGAAATATAGTTGCGTCGTCGATTTTTTTTTTTACAAACGGCGTAGGTACTCGGAAAGTTAATTCGACCGTGGCAATGGAACAACAACTATACGATATCGTATCGATCACATTTTACGTACTCGTGGGTTGTGGAAAAGCGAATTCCTTTAAAAAAAAAAAACACGTTCAAAAGGCCAAAAAACACGCGTGGAAAAAAACGGAATCCGCGTCGACGAAACGGATCGTGACGAACTTGTCGTCGCAAACGATCGGATTGACGGGGGGGGGGGGGGCGGGCTAACCTAACCTAACCTAACACGACCTGGCCCGGGCGCTCGGAACGTCGCCGCGGAGGGACGGAATAAATCGCAAACGAAACGTGAAACGTACGCGTGTCGCGCGGTGTTAATACTTATTGTCGACCTTACGCGCCGGACGGCCTTGTCCGTTGAACCGATAAAATACCAGTTCTCCTATTGTCGAGGAGTTTTTTTTTTTCCGTTAATTTTTCTTTTTTTCCCCGTCCGACACGGACATCGACTGCGGTAAAAGTTTGACGGCCGTTCACCGATTTCTCTCTCTCTTCTTCTTGTTCTTCTTCTTGTTCTTTTCATACCCGGTTTCCCCCCTACCCTGAAGTCCGTGCGCGTCCGTACACACGTATTCCGCCGCGCGCTCTTCAATTACGAATTACGTATCCGGCGACGGGACACGGACACTCGTCACGCGTACACGTGTGCATACCGTTATGAACCCGGACGGGGACCGAGGCCGTTCGTTATTTATAACACCGCGGGTCCGTGACGCCGAGGCCGTGGCGGGAACAGATTTTCCGTGCGGGGGCTTAGAACGGCCATCATCAAATCAAAACGGCGCTCGGCACGGATTTCGTTAGCTTAACCGAAGTGTCGTCCTGTCGCGGCGAAAACTGTTGTGATCGACCGATTTCCTTTCCTTTCGGCTGTTGACCGTTTCACGGTGAACGCTTAACCGAAAAATGTCTAATGCAATTGCAATGCTAGGCGACAATGTTTCACTGCGTTCTGGTCAATTCGTAATGTCCATACTTTGGTAGTCGTTATTTCGTCATAGACTGTGCTGACTTTCACTTTCGGCTAATGAATTTTCAATTTTATCGAAATTATGACTATTGAAAAGATTCGGGAGGAGGGGTGGGGGGGGTTGAACCCCTAAAACCCCCTCTCAAATACGGCCTTGGTGGACGCGAAACGCCGTCGTTAAATCGTCGTTATCGTCGCGCGAACGATAAAAACGTACGAGTTGATAACGTTTCAAGTCGATAACAATGTATTATATAACATACGGTACAATGCAGTATGCGAATCAATTGCGTTTCATCGCAAAACAACAATTTACAATCGTGCTTACGACTTTGATTATCTACGAAAAACAATTGGCAAACATTCGGTATTTGGCGGAGTGGTGAATGTGTTTTTACCAACCGTGTCAATTACCTACACGCGTTCGTAGTACTCGCGCTTATGATTCAACGTAGATAAATCTCGATTTTTTTTTGTTTCATTTAAAGACGAATTAAGTAAAAGGAATTTGTGATAACGTCCGTCGAAATGACGTTAGACAAACATCCGCACAACCGAGAGTTTAGAAATCTGTTTTAAAAAAAAAAAAAAATCGTCATCGTGCGTGACGCGGTGGGCCGGGCCGGGGGGACGGGGGGACGGACGTCTTCACGGTATTTAACAATATTGTGACGGTCGGTCGACGACACGGCGCGAGCCGTTAGAGAGCTACTGCTCACGCAAGTACAGAACGTTTTTGTATTTCTTTTCTCGTTGCCCGTCCGTCGTTATTCGCGCACGCGAATCCGGCAAGGAAATATCGCGTTATACTAAATCGTATCGATTTTCCCGTCCGCCGACGACGCCGTGACTCGACCGGCCGACCGCGTACCCGGCCCCGGGTAGAGAATTGTCGAATTTTCCGTTTTTCGTTGTTATCCGAGAGCCAGTCGTATCACGTGCCGCGTATCGATTTGTTTTCGGTGGGCCGCGTTGTGCGTCTCACACGTGCACATCACCGCCGTACGATGTTGCGTACGTCGCAACAACTAACCTAACCGTGGTACCGGTCGAAACGTTTGCCGAAGAAGACGCTTCCTCACCACGTCGCGTTCGAGTGCCAGACCAGGCGCGGATCCAAGGGGCGATTAGACTCTTGTTAAATTTTTTTATTAGTATCGTTTTATAATTCTAACTCTTATCTATGATACCATAGAAAGACAATTTAAAATGAAATTTTCGACGAATGTTGTGCCCGGGGCGTACGTTTCGAACGTATTCGTCGACGGCGTTTCGTTTTGAAATATTTGAAAGCCGCGGAAACGCGCGGAAAAACTTGACTCTCGCGGGCGGCGCGAACAAAAATATTTACGACCGGCTGCGATTAAAATGCGCGAAACTGTTTGCCGGACACACGCTGTCCGGCGGCCGTCGTGACAATTCACGCGCAGCCGAGCACGACGAGAAAAACAACGATACGTATGCGCGCGCGTGCTATTATTGTTATCGTCGGATTTTACACGCCCGGCCGGAGCGTGTCGATTAATTCGGATATCTGGCCGTTTGTTTTGATTCACGTGCCCGAACGCCGCGTTATTGTTTGACCGTTTGTTCGTATTGACGATTGCGCTCCGCGTAACAATATCGCGTATCGATTTCTTTTCGTTTTTTTTACGAGATCGTTAATCGTCCCTGCGCGTCGTCTGTTTTCGCCAAGTCCGTTAAGTAAACCCTGACTTTTAGAACAACAATAATAATCGCGTGCCGAAGCGTATATACGCACATTTCGTACGCGTCGGATATTTTTTCATTTTATCGGTTTAACGTTTTTTCATTTTAATTCTACGCGTTCACGTTTTCCGAGCCAGTTCAACGGTCCATTTGGAATTTAAACCGCCCGGTAACGGAAGCCAGATAACCGTCGCGAAATTGTCGATTTCTTTTGTCCGTCGTCTTTACCTCCCCTCTCTCGCCCGTCATCCATCCTGATGGGTTTCGTTGGACGACGCGCGTTCCCGTCACCGCACAATGTCACGACATCTCCCCGCGCGTTCGCAGTCGCCGTAAACAAAATACTCGGGTTGTTACACCAGACTTCGTTGCCTATCGAATTAAAACAAAATTATCCGTATATAAATCGACTATAACACCCAACTGGTCCTTCCAACATACGTCCGGTACATCATTACTCTCCGTGGTATATTATCAGCAATTGTTTGCGTTCACAAAATAACTCTGCTTACCACTACAAACGATATCATTATCGACCGACCCGCGTACAAAAAATATGACTTCTCACCCCACACCACGTCCGAAAACACCGAAAAATGACAAATCTGTACGACGGCGTAGCGCGTTTACTTAGCGGCAAACGTTTTCACCGGACGTTTTCTAAAAAACGCACACAAAACAAAAACAATACAAATACGTGAAATCCGTATGCCCGCGTATGCGTCTTCGTGGACCCGGTCGCGCGGACATTTCGCACGTGTTGGTTCCTTGACCCTGACAACCGTGCCCACCGACGAATTCTCGCCTTTTATGCGCCACGCCGTCGTTTACGGTTCGCCGTGATTTCGATAACGACGCGCACGATTCGCGGCAGATACCGTTCACTGTCCCGTGACGTCGAACTCGACCAGCACGACGTCATAACAACGTCTTCTTGGTGCTAATTGCATAGAAAAAATAAAACATTACGTAACGTCGTAATACTTTCGGAAAAGAAATTCACGTAATCGCATAACATAACACAATAACATTCCTTTGAACACTGCACGTGTTGGATTTTTTTGTTTTTTTTGTTTCTAATATAAATCGTCGACGTGTGCGCATTGTTATCTATTTTTGGTTTGTACACACGTCGGTCGGGGTCTTTTTTGTTTTTTTGTTAACGAGACGTCAATTGTCGGTTTAACGCGTGTACACAGAGCGGTCACGAATGACGTCACTGCCGCGGATTCGGCTGCCGCCAAAACCGTACACACGTTGTGCACCTCCGTGTAAACAACCATCGTCTAACCGGCCAGCCGACGAAACAACACGTGAATCCCGGTATTCTACGGTCAATACCGCACATTGTTTCCCTCCACCCACCACTAGTTAAACTATGAAGTTGAACGGTTTTCGTTTCCGTTTTCGGCGGTTCGAAAGTCGGTCGTGTTCGGGTTCTTTCCATTCGTGGTCGGAACCAAACGCTGTACGACGGGTACGGACTTGCCGCGTGAAAATCCGTTTCGACACATTCGTGCTATACGGAGTCTAACACGACGGCGGCAGATGTTGCCGGCCAGATTGGTTGTATAACGCATTTTTTGGGACACGCTACCGGTACGTGATACTATTGAACAGATATCACGTAGATTATAACGAGTATTGTGGGGATTTTCTTTTTTTTTTTTCATCCAATTCGACTAAAAAACGAAATCATAAAAACATCCGTCCGCGTCAATTTTTTTTTTTTTTTTTACACGTGTCATTTATTTACACAGTGTAACAAATAAACCGACCGGCAATCGACGTTGTTGTGTATATGACTTTTCCACGAACATTTTGTAATTAAAAATCACGCATGTACGCACGTTTTCGTTTTAAAACGGCTCCGCTACTCTCGGCCCCCGTACGTTTCCATTAATTTTCCCCGAGGTTACCAGTCAATACATGTGTATATATATATTTTTTACGCCGTTATTATAATGTCGTTAACGGTGTGGGGGAGGGGGTGAGGGAAATAGCGATTTCAATTTTATTCGCGTTGCGTTGCGTGCACACCGCCCGTGTGCGGCGTGAAAAAGACGGTAATCATCGATAAACATAACGATAACTGCGATTCAGAAACCGAATTACAATAATCGCGTTGTCGTCGGTGTGAAATGGACGTTGCGCGTTTAACGACAACTCGAGTACAAATAAAATGAGCTCTCGATCGTAACGAGTTTGTAGTTTGACTTTCTCGAGTGTTAAAAAACTTAGTCCGAGAGTAGTGTTCAGCACCGGTATTTAAAAAACAAACACGTTGAAACGAAAGTAACACCCCGCCGCCCGGTTACGGAGACGTGTATTTGTTAGGCACGCGAACAATCATCCCGTTCCGCGCGCGCCGGCAACGGTTTCATTCATTTTTATCGTGCCAGGGCACGTTGGTGACGCCTCAGAAGTCTGAAAAACACTGTCCTCTGGCGTTGCCACGATTGACCGTTTCGAAAACGTATCAAGCGTATCTCTTGGGGGTGGCAGAGGGAGTCTCTTGCTGCCCCGGACGGCAAAATTATGGACACGCTTTAATGTTTTAATGTTAATATCTACGTTTTTAATTTTATACCGATTAAAAGGTTTAATGTTATTTGAAAATTTCTGGTTAAGTGATGGTGGAAGCCGCGGCCGGGGTCAGGACGGTCGGAAAGTAAAACCTACTGTTTCGTCGTTCGAAATACGTTATTAGTCATCCCCGCACCCCCGAAGTCTTAGCGCGCACGACGTGTCCCCCGTCCACGGCACGGGTTAAAAGAATTCCGTGCGTCGCCGCGTCCGCCGACGGGGATCGAAATCATCGTCGAGGAGGGTTCCCGTCCGTTTTTTTTGTTTTTTTTTTGTCTGACGTTGTCGTCTCGTCCGCCGCCGACGTCGCACACGGAAAACGCTACGGAGAATGAATGATTGGTCTGGAATTTCGGGTATTATTGTTATTAGTATTATTTTTTTTAAAAATTTTTTTTATCCTTTTGTCGATCGTTTAATCTCCCCGCGGCGGTCATGGCGGCGCGACAGCGGGTAAAGGGGATCCTTAAGATATGTATTACCGCATTATATTTACGATTATTGTTTTTTCTTATTTTTTTATTTTTTTTTAGTATACATACGTGCGTCGTACACGTGTATAGTGGGCGACTTCGAAACACTTGACCCGTCCCGTTCCACGAAATCATATATATATATGTGTAAAAACGAGTGCTCGTCGTCTTCCAAACGAATCTGTTTTGGTATTATTTGCGCCCGGTCTTATGCGTTACATCCCGTGGCCGTTGTTCTGCCGCCGACGTCGCGAAACAAAACGACTTTCCAAAACAAACGAATCGCATCGTTGCGCGATCCGTGGGTATTGCGTCGTTTCGTTTCTTTTTTCACCGCGTTATTCGTAAATTCGTTTATGATTTTCTGCCCGTCGGACTTTTTCGAAACGAACGTTTTTTTGTCGTGGACGTGTCGTCGACGGTGGGGGGGGTGGAGGGTTTTTTTTAGGGTAGTATTGTGTGACGAGACGCGGTCAAACGTGTTGCGATCGGTGAATTCGAGTTGTCGGGTCGTCGGCGTGGGATTTTTGCTCGTTACCCGGTGGGCGACGGTCGTTACGTTGACGCGCACGTGCGGATCGTGCACGTGTCGGACAGGTATCGGTCTCGTTGTCGACGTGGTCTCAAGAAAAAGCGGAAAGAAAATAAAAAACGGAACCACTCTATATATATATCGTGTAAACACACACTACTACACCGTAAACAACTCGCTCGGGCCGTTCCCCTCTGATATTAATAATAAAAAAACAAAACAATAAGCAATGAGAAGACGAGCGAACGAGTACAATATTATATAACGTGAATCATACGAAGAGGCGACCGTCCGGCAACGGAACCTTTAGCATTTCGTACGTATGTTTGTAGTGATTGCCAATGTTGTTTTGGAAGACCAAATCTAGACGGATTTCTTTTTAAGCGACGGGGAATTCGAGGACGTGTTTTTTAATCGGAGGCTGTGCATGGTTGGTCAGTTTGGAACGAGTATTTTCGCGAGTTCGTTTACTGTTCGTACGTTCGGATCGTTATGGAGGGCTGCGTTTGATATACACCGCCGTACGGGAACGGAATAGGTCGAATGTTCGCGGGAATTCCGTTTGGAATTCTCCGGTCGATTTCATAAGTCCACGTCTTGTCGCAAAATCGTAACAAACCCGTGCTCGGCTGGGGAAAAATTCTCGACATCGGCGACAACGAAATCTATCCATCCGGACGAATCGGACGCGATCGCGGAGAGAGAAAACAACGTGCGCCGAGACACGAAAACGCGAGGATTTGTCGCCTTTTTTGTTTTTAGCACACACACACACACGCGCGCGCGTCGTTAAGTCTCGGACGTACGTCACGGCACCCACGCGGAGTTCGGCGACGAGACGTGGTACGACGAACGCGAAGTTAATTTGTCCGCGGACCACGCGGGGGCGGACAAGTGCGTATGAACGCGATACGCGTACTTCGTATCACATCCAATCCGCACGGTATATACGTATTTGACATTACCGTTATCAGTGGCGGATATCCAACATAGTTGGATTATAAGATAATGGGTACGCTCATATATATGTATTCATTTGTATGAAATAATTATTTTTTTTCTGATCTAAAACAGTGTTAGGGGGGTATATCCCGGCGTACTTTTTTGCGTGTGGCGTGGGGTCCGACACATTGTTAAGAAACAATTAGTGTTGATAAGGATTTTTTAGTACTACCAACAATGAAAAAATAAAACCGTGTACAAGGTAAAACGTAATTATGACCTATCAAATATTGATCCGTTTTGAATTAGTTTTGAACACAGGCCAGCTCACAAAGTGTTAATGGGGAAGGGTATCTATTTTTTCATCCGTATTGTCCGTGATTGATTTGAGCCGTAAACTTCGAATGCCGATAATGGGTCGATGGCGGAGTTCGAACTCCACGATCGAGGTCGTTGGCTTACCATCGAGTTTGGGTTCGCCTGAAGACTGCGACATGACCGCTACCGCGTGCGTATCGGATAACCAGCGTAACCAGCGTATTGTTCACGCGTTCACCCGCACGTGTGTATTTATCTCGTGTCACAACGCGATCATCGTCCGAGTAATCACGCGGGATAACAATCGATTACTGTTATTTATTATTTTATGTATACGATAAAACGACGTCCTTGCGTCGTCGACCCCGATTTTCTTTGGGTTTCGATATTATTGTCGACCGTGTCATATACGTCGATTGCATAGCGTTCTAACGTTTTGGTGATAGGGGGGGAGTAAATTCACCAAGAAAAGCGTCCGTGTTATCATTTGGTTCTCCCCCTCCCCCCTCGGCACGTACGATGTACACACGCCTGTAAATCATCGTCACCCGTCGCAATACGTATACACACATATGTGTGTGTGTGTGTACGCGGACAAAGACGCGTACCAACGGCGGCGTAATGTTTTCGTTCATTTCGAGGTCGTGGAAATTGAGTGTGAAGAGTGTCTCTTCTCGCATCGACGCGGGACGAACGACCGAAGAAGAAAAAAAATCGAAAATCCTCTGCGCGAGACCGGCGGTCGGTACGTGTCGTCGCTACGCGTACCATAAAAACGTCTTTTGTGCGTCGGGAGATAAAAACGCACACACCCCCCCGCGTACGGACCGAAACGATAAATTATGAATTTACACGCGCGCGCCACCGTCGGTCGACCTGTCCCCGTACGCGTGAGGAGCACTAGTCGTCAGGTGACTGGATCGTCCGGAATGGGCCGAATATTGTTACTCTAGCCTCGGACGAAAAAACCTGCCGGAATCGTTGGATCGTCGTCGTGTCTGGAAGAATTCGGTCCGACCACATCCGGAACTCGGTCGAATCTCGCACACAAATATTGCTGTTGGTTGCAGTTCGACGCCAAGGAACGTCGCCGATGAAATCGTTTTTTTTTTTTTCCCCACTAGAAACGGAGACCCGGTTCTAGAATATTTATCATTAACACGAAAGAAAAACAATTTCGGGCTGATATGATGTTTTCGTGCGGAGAGTTCCACACACTTTTTCGGATCGACCGGTCTCAATCATTTTGGAGTATACGAGGAGAACGTCTGCTGATACTGTTTTTATTATATTTCACACAAAACCCAAAAACATTTTGTTTCCGTCCGGTACAATTTAATTTCAGACCTTTACGTTTTTCCCGTGCGCATTCGACCGAACGTTAGCGCAAGTCCTCCATTTAAGCACATAAACACCGGCCCGGGTCGTTTCTTCCGGACGTTTCGCGCGACACGTGGCAATTCGCACTAAATTTCCACCGAAAAGTAAATTAAAGCTTCGTTCCGACCACGACCCGTGTTAATAATAAATTCGATCGAGATAATAAATTCCTGTAAACGAATCGCACGCCGGCGCAACACGGTACGGACCGTGACCAACAACGTAACTGCGTCCGATTGGATCGGCAAAACGAATTTGTTCGATTATCGGAGATACGCCTGAAATCAAATATATATAAAGTTTTGTTAGTTTTATCTAGGTACGGGAAAAATCCATTGAGACTGTGTTGTTTCTACGATGGTATATTGTGTTTGATAACACCAACGTTTTCGAAACTTTGGGACGTGTTATTTTTAACGCCGTTCGGGAAACGTTAACATTTAATGTATATTATTTTGTGATCCGATTTATAATCGGAGTGGGCCGTATGCTTTTCGATTGTCGTTGAATTCCGAATACAGTGCGAATTACACGCATATGTATATATATATATATTTCGTCCTTTAGCGATTAAGGATGATAAGGTGAATTTCTACTCCCCGCGTCCGGGGTCATTTCTCGCGTGACGAATTCGTCTCGTGACTCCGTGATATGACGCGTGGTGGAGGCTGTTTCCACTTTCGGCACAACAGACAACGGCGGTGACGACTAGAACCGGAGACATCGAAATATGCGAAATTGACGCAGACGTTTATGCGATTATTACGCGTGTACACATCACGAACGATTGCTGAAACGTATACGGTTCGTTCGGAGACGTCGTCGGTTTCGTCCTGACGAAAAAATAAAAATAATGTACTCTCCTCTCACGGATATCGGATAATCGCATAACCTAACCTAACCGTCCGTGTATACACGTGGTTAGTCGAATTAAAACAGTACGTTTTTTCGTAGTCGGTGGCCGAAGTGGCCCAACATAAGTCGAGGGAGTTTTATTCCGGAGTCGTCATATTATTTGTACTTACTGATACTGTAACTCTAAGTCAGTAAAACTGTACAAACAGCAAATAATTACTCGTAGTGTGCACGATAAACGTTCGTAATATCATCGTACATAAATGACTAATTAAGTGAAATAACTGCGGAAAGAAAAATAATGAATTATTCATAAGTGACACGAAGTCGTGATTTTATAAATTATATAATATTTTTGTTGTTTTTGGTCACGGCTCACGATTATTGTTAACAATCATCGGTCAACATCGTAGAGCAATACTATAAACAACTCAATCGCAGAATTCGTATTTACATTTTCTCAACATAAAACTATGAAAAGAAATGACCAGGTTTATTGGACTTAGGCGTCAAGTGGTCCAATTCAAATGAGATAAAAATACATATATAAGAAAAAAAATATATACAATTTTTATGAAAAACGTCAATACAAAATCGATAATCTTTGTATACAATTATCTTGAACAAAATAAGTGGATTGATACCCCCCCCCCCCACCACACCCCACTTCGACCGCTGTCCGTAGTCTTAAACACGTGTATATTATACGTGTGTGTGTGAGTGCGCGCGCGCGCGTAAGTCTGTCGAAACGTGTCCCGGCGTGTTCAAAGCGTGTGGTGCAGTTGTGTTTGTATGCAAACAAATACACCTAACCCCGCCGCCGGTCGTCTGTCTCGCGTCCCCGACGACCCCAAACACGAATCGTCGTAAGACCGTGTTGTTGTTTTTTTTTTTTTTTTGAAACGTCGTCGCGTCGATTTACAGAACATACGTTTGTAATATGTATGTTGTATCGGACGTCGGGGTTTCGGCCGACTTCAACGGACTCGAACTAACGACCGAGAGAAACGATACGATTGGATAGAATGAATTTTATGCGGAACAATTTTTAAAAAATAATAATAAACAAATAAACAACATAAAAGACGAGAAAACGACGGACGACATCGGAAACGCGCGATAATACACGTGTAGAGGTGTTGCGTGTTGCGTGCGAACGTAGACTTATATTGTACACGCGGCGGCGCGCCCGTAAAATGGTACGGGGGCGATTTTATTATTATTGGTTTTTTTTTTATTTATTTGTTTATTTACTGTCGTCTCGTGATTGCCGCCGGACGAGATCGGCGTCGTGATCGACGTCGATAAACGACAATCGATTGAAATATCCGTTTGAAATCGACGGCGGGGATACGTACAGAGGCGCCGTAATAATAGCGTCCGGAGAACTCGTCGGCGGCTGGCAAGGGGGGTGGGGTGTTTCAATATTGCTGCGCGAACGACATCTCGTCGTCGTCGTCGTCAAAGGATCTTTGGCGGGTTGTTTCCGCGATCGTTTTTATTATTTTTACAAACGACCGAGAAGGGTTTGTCGCGCCGAGATAAAAAACGTAAAACAACAGCACGGATGCAAAACGGAACGAAAACCACGACGACGAGGTTTCGCTCTTGCGCCGGACGTAGTTTTCATTCCCGCTGTCGATCGAGGTTGGATCGAGGCAGGACGGAGGGGACATGCCCCCCCCCAAGGGATTTTATTCGATATTTGTTTTTTGTTTTTTTGTTTTCCACGACCATATCAATAATAATTAAAGCTAACCGAGGCTATTGATAATAAAAAGTATTACAACGTTTATTAATGATAATGACAATTACGGCGATAGTAATGATTATATTTAATCGTTCGAATTTATCTGTTTAAACTGCGCCGATATAATTCCTTTTGAACGTGTCAAATAATTTTCAGTGTTTTTTTTTTTCTTTTTACGTGTGTGATAACCGATTATATTATTTCTACATATCCATGGAACAAACTCTACGGAACAGCTGTCGTAACGTGCGATAAGTTGTACTCCCTCCCGACTCAGTGATCTGCGTGATCTATAATTTTTTTGGTTTTTATACCGAGAGTATATTAAAAAAAAATATATATATATATGTATCAGGGCGTGTTTTTGACGGGCGTCGGTGGGGGGGGGGGGGGGGGAAAATATTTTACTGCGGGCGGCCTCGCACTCGGATATTACCGTGCGTCGTTCACCGTTATTTAGCATCGCGTCTTTTCGGGCAAACCATCGGGCGTCATGATTGTTTTTTCGTTTTTACGAACCGTCGCGGGCAGCGGTGTGCTCCGGTAAAGAAACGACGATTCATCTCGAAGAACGTTTCCGGGCGTGATTTTCACTCTCGCCGACGATGTTACCGTGCGTTGTTCACGGTTTCTCGGGCACGCTACGCGTTGTCGTCGTTTTGTTTTTTACGTTTTGTTGCGGCACACTTGTTAACGGTCGACCGCCGCGATCGCTCCGTATGCGCGCCCGTCGTCCGTCCCACCGCTCCCCCCTCCTCCCCACCACACCCGGTCGCGATATTCCGCGCGCGTCCCACTTCACGTCCGATTTACGGCGGCGCGCGCGAACCGTCGTGCGCGTGCGCGTGCGCCGGCTTACGCGTGTGTCCTTTGCCGCGCCGTGCCCGAGACGCGCGCACCGTCGGTGTCTCCCCTCTTCGACGCGAGCCCGTGTTCTACGCGGCCACCGATCGCCCCCCGCGCCTGCCGACGTAACGCGTCGCGGCGGGGCGGGGCGAGGCCCACGGTCGCGTGGCGGGGCGACGGGGCACGTCCACCGCCGGCGCGCGGCGCGCGCTCTTCTCTCGCAACGGCGGCGGCGGCGGCGGAGACGGCGGACACTCAATATGGCTTCCGTACGATTGGTCTTCAGTCGCGCGTCACCGTTCGGTAGTAACAGAACAACGATGTGTTTTTCGCGTGTCGTCGCCGGTCGCCGGACGGTGCGTCGGACAGTCGTGTAAATCAATCGTCGCCGAACCGATACGCGGCCGCGGTGCGATCGAAAGTCGAACGTATTTCTCGACCGAATCCGATCGCGTAAATAAACACCCGGCGTCCGTTTATTTTTCGCACCGGTCCGCGTTCTCGTGCAACGCACAATAAACATCGCGAGTTCGGTACAAACACTCTTCCGCCCCGTCCGGTTTTCAGCTTCGTAACGCGTGTGCCGCCGAGATCCGCGCGTCCCGTTCGCGTGCGTGTTCGACGAAATGTTTTATTGAAACGTAACGCGCGCCCACTACGAAAACGGAATAACGAAAACGAAAGCGTTCTCGTGCGAAATCGGCAATGGTAACGTCGTCGTCGTCGTCGTCGTCGTCGTCGCGGACCGGCTAGCACCAGCGATCCTCGTCCGGAGCCACGCCGCGGGACAACAACGAACGCGCCGGCGGAGAATCCGTTTTACCGTCGACGAGCGACCGTCGCGCGGGCCGTCATGAATTACCGACCGAAACCCAATCCCTTCGAGAGCCTGAGGAACTCGCCGTCGTCGCACAACCGCGGCGGCCTCGGCTACATGACCACGTAAGTCTCATTCGGACGCGAGGTTGTGATATTTCCGGCCGGCCCGGCCCGCCTCTTCCCCTCCACACGTCCGCCCCGGCGACGACGTCGGACCGCACCCGCCGTCGACGGAAACGATTTTTTTTTTATGTCGGACGTATTCGTACCGCGATCTCGCCGTCGGTTTTTTTATTCGGGTCGGAGAAAGTGCGCCGCCTCGATTCTCTTATCGCGCCAGCGACACGTCTGCTACGTCTCTCTCTCTCTCTCTCTCTGCGCGCGTGATAACGAACGTACGTTCGTTCGTCTGACGACGATTGGCCACGTGTGCCCGTCGCCCCGGCGAAAAACGTCTCTCGCCCGTCAAAGTCCTTTCGTCCGTACTGCACCTGTCCTTTTACCCCGGTCGTTTATTTGCACACGGGACGATGTGATTTCCGGGCGTCCCTCTGGACGTGATACTCTACCCTCAGACGACCCTCCGAAGCGGTCCGAAGACAGGATTACCGGGAAGACCGCGGTAAGAGAGATCCCCGACCGGAGAGCCGCCCCTCGTTAACCTGCTCTACGTGGTTTACCGTACTCACCAGTCGTGACCGTGTACGTGCGTCGCGTGACTTACGAGAACGTTGTCCCCCGAATCGTGTCAAACCGTATGCGCGGTTTGCCGAATTCGTAAAATCGAAAAAAACAAAAGCCCATTACTACGCGAGTTTCCGACGGCTGCGGACCGGCAGAGTCGTGTGTCGAATGACGATCACGATAATTTCGATCCAACCGCGGTGGGTTTACGGGCGCGACATTTTTCTGTCCGGAAAGTCGTCTGCGAAAATCGCGCGCGACGGCGACGGTCAAATGATTTAGTCATGGTGGGGTAGGCTGATTTTTCAACGTGAAACTTGATCATTTGAATACACGTCATAATCTTAGGCTATAAGATCACTTTATTTGTTGGCCGATCCGTACAATGCTTCATCCGTGGCGGGGACGAACGCAGTAAAAAAATTTGTGAATGGTTTTATCAGTTTTATCGTGAACAAAAATCATTAATATAGTCCTTTTTTTATTATTATTATTATTATTATCGTTAAATATACAACGAACGGCGTACTGTTGAAACCAGCACATAACAACACAAAAAGGTCACTTGGATGGGGGGGATATAGCCACTGCGTGCGAGACGCGGGAGGTCGGAAATCGAGTCGGCACCCCGGGGGATTAGCGTGCCAAACTGGTCCCCGACGTAATCGAACGAGAGAGACGTGCCGATGAAAAAAACGTCGCCGTGGGTTTTTGACGTTTTGTCGTCGAAACGACGAGACGGACGACGCGTGTACATCAACAAACCGGTCGATCGCTGTCGTTCGATGAAGACGACACGAGTACGCCGCCGGCGCGCGTGTTTGCGCGTTTGTATACACACAGAGTGGCGTTAACCTTTTTCTCTCCACTCTCTCTCTCTCTTCTTTACGGATCCGACCCGCCCGTCCGTTTTTTTTATGTCCGTTTGACGTTTAACGGCGTGTTTACGTTATTACGGTTTGTCGTGTGACGTCGACATAGCTGGCCTCTTGAGCCGGGACACACGTTGTTCGAAGGTTTGTCCCCGGGAGTTCGCGACGGGACGCAAGGAAACGGGATTTAATGCCCGTAAGACGACGACGACGACGACGATCGTCGTGAACGCGTTCGGATTTCGTGTTCTCGCGGTTTTTCAAAAAACAACAATCCTTTTTTACCCCGACCGCGTTCTTGGAGCGTTGTTGTTGCGCGCACGACAAACGATTAACGATATTCCCCCACGTCGTAATAACCTCTACGCGACCATTGTACTACGCAACGTCACAAATATGTTCTCGGCCGATTTCATAATCGTTTGTTGTTATTATTATTATTATTAATTTTTTTTTTTTTTTTTTTTTTAAGTCCAGAGGATGAGACCAATTAACGTCAATTAAGTCGAATAAGGATTTTGTTTTCGATAAGCGCGCGTCGTTCGGTTTGAAATTCGTGTTCGCCGCGTGGGTTCGTCCGCACGATTCTCGCGTGTTATTATTATGTGATGTTTAAATAAACGTCCGATCGTCCGAGTGACGTGAGAACGTTATCTCGCTTATCGTGTATAACAGCCAATGTCGTGGTCGTATTGTTTTTGTCGGTCGTAATAACAAATCGATTCCCCTTCCCGGCGTCGAAAACCATTCGCATACTTTCGGCAATTTGTTCGGCTCGTATAACGTGCCGTGCGCCGCCGATGATAATAATAATAATAACAGCAACACGATATTGTGTGTTTACCGTTATGCGTTTTCTTTTCTTCTTCATTTCGTTCAATAAAATCGCGAGATATTCACATTGTGTTTTCTTTCATGTGTATCGTTACCGGAAGGTTTGGATCAGATGTCTCCCTCCCCCCCCCCCACCCCGCGGGCCGAGTTCGTGCGAGTTCAAGACATCCGAATAAACGCGATGCGACGGAAATTCTCGCGTAAACAGTTAGGCAATATCCGTTAAGATCGTCGTCCCACTTCATATACGTATAAAAACAAAAACAAAAAAATTACGGGTCGCGCATAAAAAAAAAAAAAAACGATTACGTTTCAAAAGGAAAACGTTTAAAAATGTTTTATGCGGTCGATGTTACGTTTAGTGTTTAAAAACGTCTTGGCCGAAACGGTCGTGGCCGCGTCTCGTGTGATGCGCGTTAATTTCCAGCGAATCGATTCGCTTCCACGCCGCGTTAATGAGATAACGAAAAATTAATGATTAAAAAAAAAAAAAGGAATACACGTGCGTCCGCGCAGATGAAATATTAATTTGCCCCGTTCTGCCTTCCGTCGGTTCGCGCCGGTTATGTTAAAATTTACGTGTCGTCATCCGACGTGACTTCGACGTGTTCCCGTGTAGTGTACACGAACGTTTTCGAGGTTAAAATCTGCCCGTTAAACCGTTCGAAAACACTGTCTGTTTTTTTTTTTTGAATCGCTGTTGTCGTTACTTATCTCCGACAATTAGTATCCACTCGAACCTTGGACACAATTGTTTTTAACACGGAATCGACGGCCGGCGGTCTTCGGGCCACTTAAAGCCGAAACCACCGTCGCCGGCGTATCTCATCAAACGTCCGAGTCGCGGTGACCAACCGGTCGGGTGCCGTTAAAAACGTCGCGTTTCGAACCGGCGCGCGGGATCGGAACGCAAGTGAGTGTTCAATCGTGACGCGTACGAAATAATGAATTTCACGGGAGAACTCTTACGTCGTCGGACGCAGAAAACAGTATCGTCGTTGTTCGTTTTCCTCGTCCCGTCGTGCGTATGTTGTGTTTACGTAATTACGGTCCGCGTCCGTATCTGTCGGACCTTGTAACGTAGGTAAAAATAAAACGAAACGAACGAACGACGCATTAACGTACCGGCAGTGGATTTTCGACTCGACGAATGTTGTGTTTCCGAGACAAAACGAAAACCGTGCGCGAGCGCGCGCGCTTCGACCGTGTGCGTGTGTGTGTCGGCGCGGGGCGGCGTGTTCGTAAAATACATGTAACCAAGAAGCGGCAGTTCGAGATTATAGTCAAAACGGTGCTTGCTGCCGCTGCCGCTGTCCCGCGGAAATCGATACCTTCGCCCGGCGCCGTGTGCCCGCGAGATAAGGTTTCCTCTGCGCGTGGTAAAAGTCGCTTACGACCGCCCGTCGTCCTACTCGCCGGCGGCCGTCGTACTCGGACCAGATTTTTTTTTTTTTTTTTTTGGGGGGGTTGAGGGGGTTTAATTTTTAATTGACGTGCGTCGGAGCCCGAAATCGACTCGACTTTAAAAACATAAACTCGTTTACTGTTATTTTCCGGTAAAAACGTTTCTCTCCTTGCGGACACTTCGTTCGAGCCGATCGCACAACGTAAACGGGTGGTAACGGGTGGGGCGCCAATTTTTTTTAATTGTCGGCGTGTATCCACCTAATCGTTTGGACAAAAAAATGCGACGGAGCAGCCTATCTACGGCCATCCGCGATTATTATTGACCAAAAGAAATCCGTTTACGTAACCATTCCGTCAGTACGCCGCCGCCGCTTGTCACCCGTCCGAAACGAGACTTTGCCGTACGACGACGACGACGACGATCGATCGGTTTGATTTTCCGTACGAAAATATGTGCGCGTGAGACGAGCTAAAAAAGAAATAAGAAAAGAAAAAAAAAAAACGGGCCGAAGAAATCGTTTCCGGAACAGACGAGACCGCCTCCGGTGCCGTCGCCGCCGCCGCCGCCGCCGCCGCCGCCGCCGTTGTTGTAAAGCGGTCGCGTCCGTGTCTCGGGGCGCGCGCGACCGACGTTGGCGGACCGAGCAACGGCGACGTCGGTTTTCCCCGCTCGCGCGCGCAACGGACGGCAACGTCGCCCGTTCCCGACGACACGTAGAAGAATCGTAGCGATGCGTACGAAACAACAACGGCGGTATACGTTTCGTTATTATTATATAACATTCGCGGTGCACTCGACATGATGAAAAACCGATTGTGACGGCGGCTGCGTCGTCTTTCGTGTTTTATCGGCATACACCGGATATCGTTTAATCGTCGTCGGTATCATCGACCCACAACACACGCCTTTTGTGATGCCGGTTATTTATATTCGTTTGATTGTCGCGTCGCCGGGGCCCGTGCCCGTTTCTCCCGAGAATCTCCCCACAGGGCCCGTGCGAATTCCTAACGCGCCGTCCGAAGAAACCGTATTTATCGTCGACGCGGCGCGGGCGTGTTTAGAGCAGTAGGCCCACGCGGACGTCCGTCCCGATCTCCACCGGGCGGCGGCAACGGGAATTCCGCCCGCGTCGTCGTCGTTTTTTTCTCTCGCCCCTCCCCGTAGGAATCGATAATTCCCCGTGTGCACGCGAAAATAATTTTCGTGTTAACGTTTTTTTTGTTGTTATTCGATCGAAACGACCGCGGCGTGTAAAATCTCAATCGCACATTCCGCCCCGCGATAATTCCATTGTACAGAGTAAATCTTGCGATCGTCTCGTTTGCGTATAAAACATTTATTAACATTATGTCGACTTTTTTTTCTGTTCGTTTCAAACACGACCAACGAGTTCATACGGTTTCCCTATTCGATATTAGCCTATGTGTTCTTGTTGTTAGTAGTTTTCTGATTATAATCCGATTATACCACTACGTGGTCGTAATTTTTTTTTTTTTTTTATACATAGTTTGATTAGCTGTACCGCGTGTGGAGTATCGTCTCTGTAGAATACCCACCGAAGCAATTTTCAAACTACCGTACACGCACACTAATGCAATTATGGGTGTTTCTGCCGTTACGTTCGTGAATATATACGGTCGATATATGTATGTTATTTCGTGTTGTTCGCCGATAAGATAACGATTAGAATAGGATTCGCAATTGCCATTATCGTAACCAATACCTGCCGACCGTTATTAAACAATTGCCTTCCGTACTCGACCGCGTACGCACCACGTGCACGCTGGCTAAACGATTAGCAAATAAATAATCACACGAACAATTGTGATAAACAGAACGTATAAAACACATTTTGAAGTATTTAAATATCGCGCGCGCACCACACGTAATTGTGTGCGGTCGACACGCGTAGTAAAAAAGTTTGAACGTGCGCGCGTACGTCGCCTTGATCGTGTAAATTATCAACTAGCGTACACGTTGTACGCGAAAATATGCTAAATAATTAACGACGACCGGTGTCGATTGAATAATGGCTATTGGACAACGGTAAAAATAGTAACCAGCAATTACGATTGTTTGGTTAAGAGCGACAAAAAACGAGAAAAAAAAAATTCGCGTTTTCATAGTGATTACACATTACGACACGCGCGCATTCGTTTATTATATCCATTTGTATATAAATAGAAATCATTAGGTGCGCACGTGCGAGCAAAGTGCCGCGGATCGACGTCGGACCTCGATCATCGATTTGACGCGAGCGCGCCATAGATGATCGTTCGCGAACAAGGTCGTCGTCCCCCCGCTCGTGGATCGACAAAAACCGTACGATATCCCCCGCCGATACGATAATCGACGGCCACCACACACGACCGGCGTATTTTTTGTTTGTTTTTTGGTATCGAATACTGGTTTCGCAGTGGAATCGGCGGGGAAAAAAAAACGGACAGACGAAATTATTTTCTGGTAAACGACAATACCGGCGTTGTATATACAACGCCGAACCTTTTTGATGTCGCTACACGGTCGTCGTCCGGTTCGTTTTAATCGACGACCGATGAACGGCCGCACGTATTTCTGGGCCGCTCGATGAATGTTCAGAGACGAGCCGTGTGTTTTGCATCTCACGATCTGTGATCTTGTCGGTAGTTAACGTCACGTTATGTAAAACGTATAGCCCAAAGTTTCTTTCCGAAACCGATACGATATTAACAACAAAAAAAAAAAACCGAAAAACCCACGTGATCGTCATCGAAACTAGTATTTCCTCGGAAATGCGTGATAAAAATGAAATCTAATAAAACGTACCGCCTAAACAACAGTCGTTTGTCCCATAAGACCATTGATACTTACGGTTACTTACGCGTTACGTAAAACACACTCGATACGTTAAGGTTGATGTATAAAAATGAAGCACGACGCCTATACGACATACACTCGTTCAGCTCTCGACGCGATCAAATGGTATAAAACGTATTATTTTTTCGGCGGACGATTATTTGATAGTTGAGACACATATCGCCGTATATGTGCCTGGTTAAATGAAATCGACAAACGTATTTGTTTCCACGGAGTTCGGAGAGTATTTTGTTTTTCTTTTTAAAAATTACGATATTGTTGACCGGTACAAATTTTAGACGTGCACTACCAATTACAATTTAAAATATTCAAATTATTCGTCGCCAGTCATCGCGTGTCTCTCGGCGTCGATGTAATAATTATCGTCTAGAATTTTTAAGCGCATTATCGATCGTTACAATTTGATCATTTTTCGTCATTAAACTGTGTATAAACAACGTAGTTTTTAAATAGTTTTTGGACGTGCTCCATATAGTACACTCGTGTCATTCGATAATGCGTATCAGTTTGAAATAAGCCACTTAAAAGATATACGTTTTTTTTTTTTTTTTGTAACATTTAATTTATATATATGTGTTTGTGTTTCTAATACGATATAATCGTCGTCTGCAATTCACTTCTTCGCCATTCTTAAACCATCCACGGTCGAGATGTTTTTCTTTAACCTACGCATCACACATGGTGGTACAGTACACACACAAATATATTTTTAGAATAATAGCTACACCCGCGTGTATATATGATATATTTTTATTTTTTTTCTATACATTCAACAAAAATTTTACAATACTGGACAACGATTTTTAGCCGGCGCAAACGTAAGTGCGCCATTCTAGTTGAACGGATTTTGTTCTCAGACGACCGTACCTATTTACGAACTTGTCGAATCGCTGAAATTCGATTACGTTACATTTACAACACCGCGAACGACGACGCGGGTCTGGAAAATTTGCAACTCGCCGTATCGTAAAAAAACAAAACGAAACGACGTGTTTTATTTTATTATTGATCAGTCTATGTAATACCGTCATCGTAATCGTCTTATTGTTTTCGATTACCCTTTTTCTATCTCGTTCATTTGATTTTTTCTAAACTTGTCTTATATTTTACTTAATTTAATATTCCGTAATAATATTTAAAAATTAAATATTTGGCGTATCCAGGGGGTTGTAACTTCCCCTCCCCCCCGAAAATTGTTGCCAAGTAGTCAAATAAAATAAATATCGAATATGTACAAGTA
Source organism: Schlechtendalia chinensis (assembly GCA_019022885.1). NCBI lineage: Eukaryota > Metazoa > Arthropoda > Insecta > Hemiptera > Aphididae > Schlechtendalia > Schlechtendalia chinensis. The sequence goes on along the minus strand of CM032351.1, from coordinate 1,986,594 downwards.
ATAACTGAATCGGCGTATGTACTATTTATGATTATCGAACGAAATCGTTTTTCGGATAATAAAAACTGTTCCTCGTCACCCGTTAGATTAAATGTGCAATCGGTCGGCCCGGCGATAACCATTGCGCGTCAAAAATAGAACTCTTATCTCGTAATGTATTTTCAGTATATTTTCGATTTTCGATAGCGATTTCGATAACGCTATTGTCCGTGTTGTTGACATGCCGGTGCCGTAGTGATCACACCGAAAGCACGACGACAATCTGGTTTGTTTTTATTTTATTTAACATCCTCCACCATCAACGAAAAAAAAAAAAAAAAAAATCCGGTACTACGCGTCCGTTATCAGTTGAATCCGTTTTTGGTCGGCGATACACACGTCGGGAGTGGTTATAGACGACGAGATAAAATGGAGATAAAAAAATGAAGGCTCGTGAAATACGGACGGATTTTGTTACGGGGTTTCTTTTTGACGGACGGCGGCGTCGCGTTCGTATTCTGTGGGTCACGCCAGAGGTTTTGGAGCCGGTTCAAAAACAGCGGGTTCGCGTTATATTTCTCGCGCGCGCGCGTGTGTCATCGTTTTCATGCGGCACGCCGTACACGTGTATCGTCGTGTCCGTGCAGAACGTTGTGCACGTGCGCCGTGTAGTACGCCTAGCGTTATTTTTAATTTACTATTTATTTCGTGATCGTCCCTCCTGGTCGGCAACCGTACGAACGGTCTCGGCTTGCGATAGATTGATAATTTACGTCCGATGGCATGGACCAGCGTCCCGGCGACGGCCGTCATTACAATACGTGTTTTGTCGGTGTAATAGAATTTATTTTGTTTAATTATTCTTCGTCGCCGGCACGACACGGTAATTCGATACCCGTGTGGTCAACATCCGGTTTTTAATTAACGCGCGCGTCGGTCTCGCGGTGCGAATCACTTGTTCCCGGGACGCAACGGGGACTCGGCTACGCGTTACTTACTTGTCTGGCGAACGTCCGTTTACCGTGTTACAGTCGCGCGATATCACGCGCGCCCCTCCCCGCGGAAAAATCCGAAATACGTCGTCGAGGCCGTTAGGTTAGGTTCGTCGTTTCGAATGCGTGCGTGTGTGTACGGTTAACGAAAAACCGTCGCCGACGCTCGCTGCCGTCGCCCGGCACAATGGAGGTCAACGACCATTGCCGGCGGAGGAGCTTCGTTCTCCCCCTCGTCACCGTCGCGCACATGCCGCCGCCGCCGCCGTCGCCGTCCGACCGTGTAGATAATATACACGCGCTCGACACAGTGTCATGATAATATGTGTGTGTGTGTGTGTGCGTCTTATTTTCTCCAGAGACGAATGTGTTATAATAATAATAATACGGTTTTTGTCGAAATGTTTTCCCTCCGACGACCGCGTAATGCGTTTATATACGGCGGTCGCGCGACAGGGTCGACAAACTTCATACTACGCGTTTGATAATTGATGACGAGACGGATGTTTTTTGTGTTAAAACCGTCGATCGTCTCGGTCCAATCGGGTTCTTAAATTCCCCATATATCCGTCGGGGGTCGGTCGGCCGGCCCACCGTTACGGTTTCTTTCGGCCGTCTCGGTTATCTGATCCGTCGCCGCGCTTGCGATTCGAACGTTTTAACGGGTGTTATCAACGCGGGTTCCGGTCCGGGGCTCGTTAATGATTCGATTGCCGGCAGTAGGCGGGGTGTTTAGGTAACACGTTTTGCCGTTCCGTTCTTATCGGACACGATGCGTTGTCTGTTGGGTTCGCCGTACGAACCTAAACGACGAGCGGCGACCGCCGATCCCGCGGACCACGCGGACACGTTATCACGGTGATTTCGGTCCTGTCCGCGTACGCCGTGTGTTTAGGGTCAAGCCGTGCTGTCAAACGCCGTAAGTATAGCGGAAGTAATCGCGCGCGAAGGCGGCGGTGTAATCGAGGCGACCGACGGTCGTGAGAAACCTAATGAAATCCGGTGTCTAAACGGTGGGCGGCCGAACGTTTTTGTTCGTTCGTTTCGGTTTGTCGTGGATACGGATCCATCCGTCGAATCTCCGGCCGCGAAAAAAATATTTTCTTATTACGCACAGAATTTTAGGGTCGAATCGAAAACCGGTGCCCCGCCGCCGTTGCATGCACCGTCGTCGCGTATAACGTAACGGAAGTGAAAAAATCCCCTCCCCGTTGATATCCCGATGATGTCGCGCAAGAAATATGTTTACGAAAATAAATACGTACGTTCTCTGCCGGTGGTGGACACGGGCCTCCGCGTAGTAGGGAATACACGCACGCTATTGATTTTCCGTGTCTTCGGAGTTCGCGTGCGTGTGTGTGCGACGCGTTCTCTCTCTCTCTCTCTCACTCACCACGCCGTCGCACACACGTATCCACACGGCAGTAGCATACACACTGTTCTTTATGGCTTCGCGCGCGCTAGCGTTTCGCTGTTTCGCTTAGCCGCGTACACACGTCGTCCCATATAAAAGTCCGATTCCCGTCATTAATTATTGCCCCACGCACCCGGCCTCGGGTGTTATTGTGTTACGCGCACGTCGACCGCCGCTATCCGTGCCCTCGTCCGCCGCCGCGTTACGCACAACAGACACGACTTTCGGCGTCCCCCACCCGTCGTCGTCGGTTTTTTGTACGTTGTGCGCATACGAAAACGCACAATCGATAGACGGATTAGACCACATAACCTATGGTGGGTCGAAAAAGACGGCAGAGAATACATTTTTTGACGGTTCGGAAGTCGAGATCGCTTGCTACGTGGTGTATATCGTTTACAAGTGGCAGACGTGTTGTCGGCCGCGTGGGTTCTGTGCGAGCGTCTGTTGCATAAGGCTGAGTGTTTTCAACCTCTTCTGTGTCGACGAGCGCGCAAAACCTTTCGACGACGCACGTCTGATATCGTCCGGAAAGCGGCCTGTCATACGTACGTACATCGTTTGCAAAACCGTTTAGCGTCGTCTCGAATCACAAAAAAACGTCTTGTACTCGCATTGCCGGACGACAGTGACGGGGTTTTTTTTTGCGCGTGACGCCGCGTACACGTGTAAAAGACTCGAAAATCGTAAAACGTCGTCACCGGCGGTGTCGGCGGTGGTCCGCGGCGGGTTCACGTGCACCTGGAAATCTGTGCGGCGCGCCATGTGTCAGGTGTGCGCGTGTGCGTGTGTGCGTGCGCTCGCTCGCTCGCCCGGGGTGCCCCGGCAGCTGGCCGTCTGTCGCCGAACCGGGAGAGGTTACCGCGGTCCGGTGCGACCTGGTACAGTATCTACCCGCCGACGGCCGTCGAAACGGGTATCGAGAGAGAGAGAAGAAAAAAAAGAAAGAAAAAAAAAACCGTGTTTAACGTTTCCTCTGCACTCGCGTACAGCAGCATCAGCACCGGCGGCAGCCGGTCCGGCGGGGGTGTGTTTTTCTCATTACACTACCCGTGGAATTCGCGCCGGAGTCTTTTTCTGGGCGCGCGCGCACAACAAACGCGTATTGTTATACCGTATTGTTATATACCTGTCTCGTCTCGTCCTGCGCGCGTCGTATTTATTATTTTATTCGTCTGCAGATGTTCACCACGCGTTTGCGGCTTACGTCGGGCGGGGTGGGTGCGTCGCGTGTGCGTGCGTGCGTGCGTGCGTGCGTGCGTGCGTTCGTCTAGTTACACAATCGAGGGCGGCCGATCTTCTCGTCACCGTCTCGTATTTACGTTACGGCCACAATGACCAAAACGCGCGTCGCCAGAGTTCGACGGATCGAATTTTATCATCGCGTCCATCTGGTCAATCCTTTCGCGCACCGTGCTGGCGCGGTTCGCCAGGTGAACGGTGTACACGCTGCTAACGGTCGTCGTCCACCCTTGTTTTCCTCTCACCCTCTCGTCCGGAGGTGGATTGAGCGGCGGCATACGTTTTGTACCCGATTTCTACAACGTTTGTTTTCGTATTTTTTTTTCACAGAATGGAACGGGAAAAACAACGGGAGAAAGAGAGGCAGTCCAGACAGCAACAAGTATCCGAGAACAACGTGAAAGATAAAAAAGAACTGTTCGGCTCGCCAGTAAAGGTAAAAAACATTTGGTTGTAGCGTACAGTTCACGTTTAGCGTCCGTGTCGATTTTGCCGACAATGTATACGCGTACAAATTTACGGCTAGTGGTCGTCTTGCATTTTTTCGTCGGGCGTGGTTTGGATTAGCCGGTCGTCCCGGATATCGCGAAGGACCCTCGAGACGAATCTCCTTTTTCCGGCCGTCGCCCCGGAGTAGAAAACAAGCAATTTACTCGTATTTTTTCTCGTCACTGCCGCGTCTCGTAGCCGCGGAGGGAGCGCCGTGGTAAGTCGTTCCGATACGCGGGGACCAGCGTGGACCACGACCCCGACGTCCGTTGGCCGTTACGTCGGCGGTCGTTCTGCGATTTTCCACCGCCAAACATAAGGGATGGGACCGTTTGAGATTACGGTCTGTTGCGCGTGCAATGGAAACGTGCGCAGACTTAACGCCGAGGCTCTACGTACGCAGCGGGCGAACAACGACCATGACGAACCGACAGAAACGTATAAGAGCGCGCGGGCGATTTCGTATCTAGAAGTCATGTCGATTAAGCACGTTTCGCGTAGAACGTAGTAAAATTAACGTTTTCCACGGAATCGAGAGACTAACGCGCACGACGATAAACGTAATAATAATTTATATCGTACGGACGAGATATGTAGTAGCGGTTCGCGCACGATTTATCGACACGTATTATTTATGCGACAGTAGTGTACACGTGGACAGGACATAACGTATGGACAATAGATTGCTGGGTTCCCGTCTCCCCGCCCATGGCCCGCGCTATTTCGAATTGATCGTATACAGTCGGTGCAATTTTCATACGGAAAATACATCACGTTCGCTCCGTTACTTTGTACCCGAACTGCGTCGTTTCTGTTGAAAAAGAAAAAAACAACAACAACAACAATTTATTAACGATAATAATTGTTTAATGTCGCGCGATTATTAATTTAATTTGTCGGTAATAATGATAACAAATGATAATGATAATAATTATCGTTATTACGGTCGTGCGGTGAGATTTCAGCCGGTCGCGGCCGTTGACCCCCGCGACGTGCGCGAGCTAGAGACGACGACGACGACGACGACAACGACCAGACAACGCCGGGCACCGACCCCCCCGAAGGATATCGTCTCGTACACGACGTGAAATAATACGCGCACGGGTCGGATAGGATTACACACATACTTAGGTGCGTGTTGTGCGCGCGTGTGGTAACTCCGCTCGTCCGCGTTGTGCACTCCGGTCGGAAGATGGGGTTAAAAATGTCGCACGACCGGTTGGTTAAGTCTCGAGCGCATTGTGCCGGTCATGGGTGGGCGGTGCGGGGCGGAGGAGAGCGTGGACGGTGTGCGCGAAAAGAAAGGGATGAACGTATGATGAATTCTATTACGACACGCGGTCGTCGTATCAACGCACACCGTGTATTATATATATTATACACGTTCGATACGGTTTCTGACGAAAAACGATCATAGTGCACGGTTCGGTTTCACTTCCGATTTCAAACGCGCCCGTGCCACGGATAGGAGTCATACGAATTTTAATGAATTCACAGCGGGCCCAGTTCATTATTCGTTTTTTTATTTTACACGCGATGCGTGCGCGTAGATAACAGCTGACGCGCGACAGTCGACGACGACGACTACAGCTGGTTTTTCTCTATCTCTCTCTCTTCTTCGAACGACATTCCCCCCTCGCCGGTCCGACAAAGCCGTAGAGCCCGACCCTGCCGCGGACTTTTTCTGTACACCCGCGGTCGTTCGTACCGTTTCGATATCGGTGACGGTGTGTGTGTACGTTCCGTGTACCGTCGTCGTACGATAACCGACGCCGCAGTTCGCGAACAAGTCGACACACGTATATACTGAAATGTATTCAGCGTCACGCCCGGGGTGTTCTCGACTCGTAATATCTTTCGATTTAAGTACGCGCACGAACAAAGAGGGGGGGGGGTTTAAATTTTTTTTTTTTTGTTGTCGTTGTTTTGTTGGCTTTTTCCATTCCCCGTTGTTTTTATATAATATTATACGACGATGTACCTACAATAAAGTCGTTTTGTCATCCCGCACGCGTACATACCACTCGTTTACAAAGTCGATACCCGATCGCGTCGGTATCGTATAGATAATAATAATAATAATAATAAAAGAATACTGTACTATTGCTCCGCGCCGCGCGTTCGAAAACTAACGTATACAAAATCGGCGGTCGCGTTCGTTCCCGTCGATCTACGGAAAAACGTACAATATAAAGGTATAAAATAGTAAAGCCGATTTCGAGGTGAACGGAAACGATTTTTCCGTCTCTTTTCGTTATATAACGTAATCTATGCGTATCCAAATATAAAGTTTGTTTTATTCATAAGTTCTCGAACGCGTGGCCGCGGTTATTATACGTTATCGTTATTTTATACGACACGTGTTTCTATGCTACATATTGGTAATATCGGAAAATTGAAAAATCGAAAGTACGTTTCTTAACAAATGTATTGCAAACGTTATACGACAATAATTTACAATTGAAACAGAATGGATCCCCCGTTTAACTTGTATTTCGTACGTATTTACTGCTGCGCGTAGAGTTTATTAAAAAAATTTTAATCGTTTTCGGTCGGATAACATTTCTGCGATTGCAATAAAACCGAATTAATAGTCGTACGAATTTAATCTGTTTTTAACCTAACGTCGTACGGCATTACATAGCAATATCGTATACTTTATCGCAACCGCGCGAAAGTGTATCATTCGTGTATAATGGCATTGTGTCGACCTAAATACGTTGCGCAATATTAACGATTATTACATACACGCACAAAATGCGCATTGTTCCAACACACGGTTATGTAGAGACGTTCGTGTTGTCCTCTAATAATAATTATTATTATTATTGACCCGGACGATATCCTTAATACTTAAATAATGCACGATCCAATATGATATACATACGACCGGGTCTATTTCCTCTGCACACGCGTACGAATTTCCGAAAAAAGAGTTCCGCGTATATAAATATATATACTTATACGTACGTGTGTAGGTTTTCTCTTGACCCATTAAATACTATTAATCGCGTGTTTGGATTGTGTTTTTTCGTTGATCCGTCCTGTTATTAATCCGATGTCGTCGTCGTAAACGACTTTGTACGGAACCCACGGTTTATCGTCACGAAACCGCATTATTATTATTATTATTATTACACAGTTATTACCGAGACCGGAAACCGTTTGCCGAACACTGTGTACACCGGCGACGAGACGATTTCGGCAAAAATTTCTGTATCATTGAACCGCGACCGGTTGGGTTTGCTCGTCTCCTCATTCCCCCCCCGTGTCGAATAAAAATAATAACGAAAAAAGAATCTTTTGTATACGGAAACCTCCCTCCCCACCGCAAAAAAAAACAAAAACAAACGAATTCCGCAATAAACGGTCATGGTGTACAAAACATGATGATACGTATTCGATCGGCGGGGATATTGTTGCGAAACGGGACGGTGCCGGTGTCGGCGGGCGCGGAAGTTGTCTGGACGTTGCCATAATAGTCGTACACTTTTGTCCGCTCTCAGACGACTCGTGTATCATATAGATAGATAAAGAGGTACGCCCGTCAAGTCCTCCCGCGTATATACGCATCGGAGAAATCGACTGCGGTGACATAGTTTGACGTTATAAATGTTATTATATTCCCGATTTCTCTCTCTGTGTGTGTGTGTGTTTTATTAGAAAATCTATATGTTTATAATGTACGTATTTTTCTCGGATATTTCGATTAATTTCGTTTGGAAATGCACTTGTTAGTTGTATAAAATGTATATATATATATATATAAATTATAATAATGCGTTCTAAATTACACGCGGTTAAAACGTTTCATACGCTGTTTTGATTGCTGCAACGTATACCTCTTGTTACGATTTGCCTATTCTTCGTTTGATACTATCCGTCCTGAACGCCCGTTGACGAACATGAATATTTCGGACACGTTTCGTGCGATTTGCACTCCTCCCCGCCCCGCCCCATGGATGTCTTGATATTTACCGGCGACGGGTATCGATAATGTCGTCATCGCGAGATTCATCGCCTATTGTGATGGTCGACGGATTCTTTTCGCGGTCGTTTCGCCATCGTGACCCAACTACGACCGTCTTCCGTGTTTATCATATCGTGTTGCGACGACGACGACGTTCGTCGTGTGACAAGCCAATTTTTCATTTATTATTATTATTATTATAACGCTCAAACGAAATAATTCTGGCGTCGACACTCGATTATCGATAGCGTGTAAATCAAATTTCGTGTTTGGCAACGATCGCTGAAAAGTTTTAATAAAGTTGTTTAATTGGCTATAAAATTACTGTTCAACAGTGTTTTGATTTCAAACGTACATTGTAAAAAATCGAAGCCTTTCGAAAAACGAAAAAACAAAAATCGTTTTTGCCGCTCTGGGTTGAAAGATTTGTTTTTAAATGTTGCTTACATACCGTTTTGACTCGTCGATCGATATATATATATACAATACGCCGTAAAAAAATCCATAGTCACATATTGTTGTTAATGTTTCACCTACCGTGGGAAAATAACGCGACGTACTTACACATTTGAAGCGTTCGCTATTATAAATAATAATATTTTGGTTTCCCTCGTTTCTCGTGGCGCGGTCGTAAATTCCGGATTTTAATATATGTTTTTCAGACGACTTGTTTATATTTGTATGTAAACACCTTTTACGCTGCAGCGCGCGCTCGTGTGTATTCGTTCACATGGTAATTAGCGACTGCTCTTGTTGCAGAACGTCGCATTTTTTTTTTGAATAAACTTTTGCGTTACGTATAATCGTGTTCAATTTGAAATATTCGTATGAACTTACGCGGATATGGATGAAGTATTAATGCCGCTGCTGTGCGTCGTGCTCTGTCGTGTAACATATAGTTTTAAGGGGTTCGAACGGTCCTTTGAAATTCGATCGAACGCGATGATTTTTTTTTTTTTTACAAATTTCTTTACACCCGTGAGGTGTGTGCACCGAGTAGGAATAGCCGTCGAATCGTCGTGTGTGAATGTATAATACGGATCTTACGGCACAGCAATAGTTCCGTCAGGAAAATCACGTCTTTTATATTAGATATTTTGTTGTTCGCCTGAAAGTGGACTTTTGTGCGGCCCCCGGGAATTCTCGGCGAAACGTTAATTTTCCTGCATTCGACGTTTAACACACGAATAAAATAGAAAAACCCAATACTTTTTATACACGCGACATTGTGAAATACGTACTTGCTAGTGATGTTCAACGTGTATATAGTGTATATACTCCGTTTAGTCATTTATACGAATAGGTTTGCAGGTTAACGCGCGTTATATGCTACCTATTTTTGTATATAATTTCTGTTTTTCCCTCTCGAATAGCTAATAATGTTTATTTGTTCACAAAAAAAAAAGTTATAGCGTTGTGTATGTTTTGTACGAGTTCAAGTTGTTGTTTAGTATGTGAATGATAACTAGAGACTGAGCCTGGGTCGATCTACTCGGATATTAATTTCTTTACAAGATTTCCATATACATTAGTAACCTATATAATAGATTTTTTTTCCATTCTCGATACCTAGTAAAATCACTTTCTCGTATCTCGAAAACTTTACACTCGACCGTTGTTTTCAACACGATTCCATAGAAATGTTATTTAATCGAATGTCATCGAAAAAACGTATCATAATTATTGTAGCCGATATAAAAAAGAAAACCTCACTATACACGTCCGCCGGCGGATGGAAGTTTTTTATTTTTTTTTTTTTTTTAACAGTGTCGTTCTGATGTTTTTTCAAAACGGTTACCCGTGCGGAAACTCGTTAATTAAACGTTGTATACAAGCGATTATGAAACGTGTTGCGAGATCGATGCGAAAGGCGATTTTGTCGTTCCCCTCCCGCCGACCAACGGGTGTGCACATATATATATGTGTGTGTTGTACTTAGGACGAGCCTGTCGAACGGATTGGTTGGCGGTTAGGTCATGACGTGGCGGTACTAAATACCGTGGCGTAATAAATACGTCCGCGCGTAATAAATACGTCCGCGTGTATTTATTTATAATTTCGCACTGACGCGACGACGAACAAAACGATTGCCGTTATGATTTACTCGTGTACGAAAACGCGTGGTTAAAAAGTCAAAAAAAAAAAAAGGAACAAAACAAATCCGCCGATACTTTGTGACGCGTTGCCGCGCGTCGTAAATCGTATCGTTTGTATACGTTTTTTTACGACACGTCGCTCGCCACCGGCCGGTCGACACAACCTTCCCCCCCGACAGCACCACCTCGGGGGGATTGTTTACGAGTGCAAAACGATCATTAACCCCGGTTATCGTTTTTCGTTTACCTCGCCCGCGGTACCCCGTTCAAACTGTTTAATACCGCGCCGGCGCAGCTGTGTGCACGGGCTCGGCCGCAAGACATGAATCGTAAACGCCGAGGACGTTTCAAACGTTTACGACGCGTACGACTCCAATTTAAAACGATCGAACGCGAACGACATCGGTCCCGATTTCACCCCGTACACACACCCCGCGACGCAATAATAATTCGTTGTTGTGTCATCTGCACACACACACACATATATATATATTTATACGGGAAAAACTAGAAAATCATTTGCGATTGTGTTATAATGTACATGATAGCGTAACGAATTGACCGATAAGTCCGTTGCGGTGACCTGTATTATAATGTAGTCGATGTTAATCCCGAGCGCGTGCACGGGATGATGGCGTATTGTCAAGGTGAAACATGCGCGTACAAAACGAATAAAATTCTCAAAAAAAGAATAAAAAAAACAACACCATTTTATAAACGTTTGACACGAAATAAACATAATATACTAATATTTTCGCGTGAATGACGTGCTTTTCGTATTTTTAATTAAAATTTCATTGTGTGTGACAAAAGAACGCTGCAACAATATACACGTTAATAATGTTTTATTTTATCAAAACACTTCATCTCTGTATTGTTTTGAACGTTTATCGACCATATTATAATAATTTTCATTGCTGTTTAAGTCTAAATGTAGTTGATGTAACAATGTTCACGTTATTTATTAAATAAAATCGATTATTTTTACAGAAAGTTTTGTATACTTAAAATTACGCACGTTTTCAATGTAGAAAATAATGCTAAAAATCGCGGGTTTTTTTTTTTTTTAGTAGATCTTAAGTCGTAACGGATATCTATATTTTAATTATCAGTAAAATTCCATTTTATTTCGCGTCCCGTTCGTATTATATCAAACGCGAAACCTTATTTATTATTGCTGTTGTTCGGCGCGCAGCACTTGGCGATATACTCGTATTTTACATTTTTAAGCGTATAAAATTTCAGTTCATAAGAAAGAAAAAAAAAACAGTGGTAAACGTTATAATTTTGATTGTCGCGATTTATAAAAAAAAAATCGTATTTAAATATCTGTTACACTTAAACCGTACGCACGACGCGATATTTCAATATTTGTCTACGTGTGTGTTCTTAAAAAAAAAAAAAAATAATAAACTGCACGTACTGCGTAGCCGGGCGCTTCGAATATGTAATTGGTAGTTTGTCCTTGGGGGAAAAAAAAAATTGACTGATGTTTTGTCGCAATTTATATAGCAATATATATATACATTGCTTTTTGTTTTATTTTGTCTTTTGTTGGTTTCATCATCAGAGGTTCCGCGTGACTGCGTTAAAAAACGCTATATCTATGATGTATACGTATTCTATATCTGTGCGGTGTAATACATATATGCGTTTTCTTATAACGTGGTAAACGATTTGAATATTGTAATTTATTTTAATTGTGTTTTTAAATACCTCGGAAATGATCAAACGATTTCGACATCGCACGTACACGAGCCATTTGCGTATTTTTTAAAAAATAAACGTTTTGTTAGCAACTTTTTAGTTGAAACACGTCTTACAATAATTTATGAAACCGTCGTATTCGGCGTTATTGGAGCGATATAATGTTTTTGAGGCAAATAACGTCAGAACACCGTGTATTGTCGTTTCACGACGGCGATGATGTACTCGTATGTTGTGCGGCATGATTTCATCGATGGCGATCGATACGATATTTTCGTACACACGGTATACGTGACAACGTGTAGGAGTCGATCAACGTTTTTGCTCGGTCAATATATGTATATATATATATATAATGTTTCCAGTAGCTGTTATAATTCGTAATAAAGTTCACACTACACGTTCAGTACGATATTATGAAATTTATCACGTATAACAATATCCGTACGATGTCATTGCGTGGTCTGCGGTCGTATAACGTTTAAAATCTACAATAATCAAACTATTGAAATCCGGTCTCGTTCTCGAGTGGATATAATCGTATTATTACGTGTACGGAAAATATTTTTTGAATTTTTCCTGCGCGTTTATGTAATTTTCGTTTTATTGATTTTGAATTATATATATATAATATATACATACTACACCACTATATCATTCAAAACACTATTGCGTTACTACTAAATAAATAAAATATATACCCGCGAAAGAACTCTGATAACAATGGAGTATATAGCTCGCGGTGTGTGCACAGTTGTGTGCGTGTACACACGAGTATGTCATGGTTTTATAAGCGACGAGCGCCACACAACGGTTTGTTTCTTTTAATTCGTACCGTTCAATATATATATATATTTGTTTGTTATTATTATTTACCGCGCATGTACACTCCGGTGGTAATCACAATAGAATTTGTTACCTTCTCTCTCAACCCCCCCCCCCCCCCCCACCACCCCACCCACCGTTCGACGAAGTCAACAATTTTTATTACTTATTGATTATGCTGAGGTATTAGAATATTTCCTATAAAGAGTACGCAGGGAATTTATTATTTATCGTTTTTATACCGATTACGCACGAATCATTCCGATCGTACTGTGCGACATACATACCAGATAATGTAATAACAACAATAATAATAATAATAATCTCGAACTTGAACGTACAAACCCGATGGGTTGTAGCAAATTCAAAAAACTTGAAATATAGAAATATAGGCATTATACCAGGTGAGATAAATAGCAAATTTTAGGACAGTAAACGTTTCATGTTCCTCTTCCCAAAAATCGATTGTTTTTACAACAACAATGACTAATCATTTATTCGGTTGCGGAATTCGTTCAAGGCAATTAACAAATCTATATTTGACGGCGGTGCAAAGGACGATCTTTACATATTTGTTTCTCTGCGGATTACATTCGTATTCCCGGCAAATTCGGCGCCTTCCCCTCGACCACCAGATAATACGACTACAACACTCGCCTATAATGTATACCACGTCGATTGCGCGCGTACACACACAGTAGACGACGACGCGAATCATTTGTAAAACAAAAAAAATATTTTATTATCAAATAGCGATTTTCATTTTTTTCCGAACAAAAATATAGCCGACGTACATGATACGCGTGCGCGCGATCGGCGTCATATCGTAATATATTTTCGTTCGGTATTTATAAATACGGGGGTTTTTTTTTTTTTTGAAAAAAATTTTATTTCGCACGTACGACGTCCGTTACTGGCGCCCGTTTTATTATATACACTCGGAAAAAAAAGGTCCTTAGTTTCAATAATATGACTACTTTAAATTAAATACTAGAGTATATAATTATATTAATGAAATAATTCTTTAAAATACTTATGATATGTTTAAGTTTATGAAAATTGTTTTAATTTAATGAAAGATTAAGACCATTAAACCAATGAAAGTGTTTTAAATCTATTAAATTATATTACTTTATTTAAATATAATTGTATTGAAATAGATCACTTATTTATTTAAAATTATGATAATTTTCATTATTTTTATGAAAATACATGTACACACTCAATTTAATGGATATTTTCCCTTTAAATTCAAGTAATATAAGTTGTAATAAATAAGCATCTTAATAATAACATAAAGTTTTAAATATTAATACTCCACAAATTCATTATTATTATTAGAATACCATTAAATGTATAGGCATTTAATTTATGGACATTTTACATTACTCTAATTTCCATACTATAAATAGTTCATAAATACCCATATCAAACAGTTACATACACGAAATATAACGAGTTCGTTATTACGATTACACTTTATTATGTTTGTTCATTTTACATTTGCGCGTTTAACGAATGTGATAAATATTACAAAGTTCCTAAAACTAAATTTTTCGTCATTTCGTTCTTTTTCGAAACATATGAAATCAGAATTACGAAATAATTATCCTCTCAGTTATGTTATACCTTATAATAAATTTAATAAAGACAATATTTCTATTGAAAAAAATAAAACTATATTGGATAATAATGCAATTTTTAACCATATTTCTGATAATTCCAATAAACAATCAATAAATTTAAATAATCTTAAAACCCATGCATTAAAATTTTCTTTATACTACTACAGTAAGACAAATTGTTCTAGATAAATAAAAAAAAATTTTTCATGTCAGCCTATTATTAATTGAAAATCAACCACCCTCCATGAATAATCTATACCTACGCCCCTGATAGATGTTATAGAATTACAAACAAATATTAGTCTTTTGATAATTAATATAGTTGCAAAAGAAATAGAAGAAAAAATACTGAACAATTCTAATGATCTTTAAATTAAAAAATTCACTTTTTTCTGCGGCTTAAATACCCGCGTTTCTGCATGTTATTACAAATAGGTAGTGTGTGTCGGTAGGGCGGTAAGTAGGTTTAGGATAAGGAAGGTTTTTAGGTTCGATCCTAGGCGGCCGGCTGGATTTAGCGATTTTTCTCCGGTCGGCGTCACTTTTTTTCAGTGTAATTTAAGTATTTTATTTTTAATTTAATTATTTTAATGCCTTACATTTAATAATATTGTGTATTTATTAGAAATCAAAGAGACGTTGAAATAATGAAAAACGTATTACATTTAAAGATGTATGATATCATTGACTTTAATTCCTATACACATTTAATTTTATAACATAATTCCATAGGCTCGAAATCATGACCTTTTTTCTTTAATTTAATAGTCGTTTTCATTAATCCGATGAAATTTTTTTCCGAGTGTACTCGTACGTACGAAAAACACGATGCGCACGCAGAGAACGCGTGATTATGAATTCGGCGCGCGTGTTGTTATCATTAATTATTTCGTTTCGTTTATATAAACGAAAGTTATGTAACGCCGCGTTGCTTTGACGTTCGCAAAAACTGTTCGGGTTTTTCTCGCGCTGTCGTAAATGCGTTTTTTTTCCGTTTTTTTTTCCGTTCATTTTTAATATCGACTAATATACGGGGTATGCATACGCTTTTCGAAAATCCGCACGAAATATTATCGTACTCCATAAATCTTCGAACGATCGGGACTTAGAACAGTATACGGCGCGGGATCAATACGCGAAACGTAAAAAAAAAAAAAATAATAATAATAAAATAGAACTCCTATACTTGTATATGTTGTTACATCGAGTATTGACGAACGCGCCACCCACGTCGGGATACAAAACGGTCATTACCATAATGGACGATGGGGTCTCTCTTCTACTCTTCTTTTTCATTTTTTTTTTTTTTTTTTACACTTTCCACTTAGAGCTATTGAGTTTGCGTGATCCGTATGTACATGTTGTTTATACAAAACATATATTTTCCCGACTCCGCCGTAATAATACGTGTGTATATGATTTATGGAGCAGAGTGATGCGTAACGATTTCGTCGTTTCGGAAACTCGGTCCGTCGCGCGCATTATTAACGCGAGTAGTAATTCGGTTTCATCGTCGCGGCGTCTCATCGAAAACAATGATAATGTAATGTTACGGAACGGTATGAACGATATCGGGCTCGAGCGTAAATTCTTTGGTCTGCGACGTGCGTGAAGTTAGCCCCCACCCAAACATAAATGCTCCACATTTTTTTCTAACCTCATTATTTTAATTTGTAACTATTTGTAACCAACTTTTTAGAATTTGTGACCTCACCGTTTTCTCGAGTTATAGCGAGTTTCTCAATGGGAAATAGGGGAGTTCTAAACTGAATATCAACGAAATAATATAAAATAAATAGATATACTGCAAACCATATTACTTCACTCGTTGACATACGGCTGTATAATAATCGGTTTTTCCTAAAGTATATTGTAATAATACTCAATAATAGTTTAGGCCTTAGTGTGCGTTGTGAGGGTACATTTAAAAATAACTTAAAAACACCAATATATTGAAAAAAAAAATACCTTACATCCGGTTTCCATTGAGTTTATAACGCAGTGTTCGAATTTTATCACGGTAATTACAGCGATTAAATCATTAAAAATAGAATGACTATCTTTGTATATTATTATATTATAATGTACATTTTACTAACATGAAACATAATTTTCCAAATATTTCCAAAATTAATCATAAAAAATTGAATGGATAATTTCATGTACTTTCCATAATAAAATATCTATGCATATATTATTATAAATACGATATACATATGTTATACCAAAAATAATACAAACACAATATTATAATACAATATATATACAGTTGCGTATTTTCATTTTCTCCTTGAGTGGGGTGAGTTTATATAAAACATTGAGATTTCGTCCCCATAATTACATATATACTCATATATGCAATAGGTATATAGTATTCAGTAAGGTACTTTTTAATAATAACTAAGTTATACATTCATTACTAGTTAAAATGACGATACTTTTAACAATTTTAAATATCAATAAAATATAAAATGTCAAAACTCTTCATTTCTGACCAAAACATAATAATTACTACCACAATAATTGTCTATCAAATTTTATGATAATATTATATTATAAAAATATTTAAGGTATATTTCTAAAAATGTTTTGAACAATTTTTTCAACTTGTGGGAGGCTGGCCTAATTATTTGGAATGGTTATAACTCAAAAACGGTGAGGTTGCAAATTACCCCCATTGAGAAACTCGCTATAACTCGGAAACGGTGAGGTTACAAATTCTAAAAAGTTGGTTACAAATAGTTACAAATTAAAAAAATGATGTTAGAAAAAAATTTGGAGCATTTAGGTTTGGGTGGGGGGCTAACTTCACACACGTTGGTCTGCGGCCGTTTTATTGTGAAACACGTCGTCTCGATCGTTGCCCTCCCGCGTAGCGTTGGAAGTACTTGGCCAACGTGACTGATTTTTGTTTTATGCCCGTCGTCTACGCTCATTTTATCGGGTAAAATCGCCACGTCCCTCTCCGTATTTTCTAGTCCACCGGATGAAGTCGACTCCCAATAGTGATTATTGACTTTCGGCAAGTGGAAATCCCGCGTTTTGTCGTGCTGTTAACGATTGGTTTTTCGTTTTCTCGTCCGACCGTGGTACAATTGTGAATACTTACTCCTGTAAACGCGTACTGGTTTCTGGGCTCGAGCCAAAATTCAAACGTAAATAAAAATGATAATGACAATGATAATGATAATGTACTTGTTTGTCTCGTCTAGTATCTAATAAGTGCTCCTCTCTCCGTTTTAATTACACGAGAAACGAACACGTGTACATCTATATTTGGTCATGCGTTCGAGTTTAGTTACGTCTTATTATCATGTTGTATAATTCAGTCGTTACATACGTCCATAAAATGGTTTCGTGTCAATATTTGCGTTTAAAACTGTAAGCAAAACGTCGAGTTTTTATATATATATTTTTTTTTTGTCCGTGTCGACCGATATATCTGTTATTACAAAAATAATTCCATTACTACGCTGTTGATGATTTATAACCGTACGGGGTTTTTTTTTTCGGACAATTTTACGTGTACTTACATAAGCGCTATTATTATTTTCCGCCGCCGTGTTGTTTATTTCGCGACCGTGTAAATTCGTATATTATTTGTTGTATATATATATATATATATATTCTGTACACAAAACGCGGGTAATATTTGCAAAGTACGTGTCGGTGTCTTTGATTGTGTGTATGTTTTTCTCGTGTGTTCAGCTCGTTCGTTTAAAAATGTATATAAATAATAAATAAATAAATACGGGATTTATTATATTTATTAATAGCGCGGTGCGTCGATAGCAATACGGATGACGATCGACGAGAGGAGAGGAAACAAACGTTGACATTTTTCCGATTGAAGACCGCGTGTTCGAAATGTTATTGATAATACGAGTAAAGTGTTTGCGCAGTAGACTCGATATAACATTTGGGTGTGTTATTTGCTCTTGAAGAAATCCGGTCTCAATTTCATATACGATGTGTAAATCTATATGGAGTGGAGTCTGACAGTAGATGGTTTAGACTTTCAAGGAGTAAATAAAACATTTTTTTATTTATTTTTTCATTCACTATATTTCGATAGTTTTTGGAATTTCGTTTTTTACTTCGTTCGTTATACATTACATCGATATTGGCGTGTTTGTTATCATTTATTTCGTATTGTATTGTTTGATGATCAATCGATATTTCGGCGCGATTTACGACGAGCGGATTCAATTTTAAAACTATTCGCGCACTTCATTCGTTTAATTCGTTTCCACGTTTTGTTTAAAACCTGGGTTGTTGTTCATTGTCTTGTTATTCCCCCGATAAATAATAAATGTCGTGCGTATTTTGTATAGTTCTAAGTACTGTAATGACGAATTAAAAAAAAATTATTTCACTGCTCCCAAACACTTAAACGAACGTCATACACTCATAATGCCACACGAGACACTTGAAGTACTACTGGTTATAACGAAGTATATGACCGTTTTAATTTGTACTTACCGAACAACGCGGTGTTTATAATCGCCCGTCAACGCTACATAAATACACGCCCAGCGTATCGAGTGCACGTTTTCAATTTCATATTGAAATTACGTTTGAAATCGATTTTAAGTGTGTCGATATATACTCAAACAGTATATTTGATTCACTCGAAATCAACCGACAAAGCAACGTGTGTAGTTCGACTATACGAATTGATTTGTCGCGTTTGTATGGTTCGCGTACAATTACAATCGATTGCGCGAAGTTTCGGGGAAAACCGGTATACGTGTACGTTGAACGTATCAATCGGATAAACAAATGATGGCCGTTACTTACAACAACGAAAAGAGAAAAAAAAACGTTTAGCCCTTCGCGCCATCGGTTTCCGTCGTTTCACGCATGCCGATTGCACTCCAATTTCTTCTAGCGGTTTCCTCGTTTCCGTACGGCTAGTTCAGTTCCCATTTCCCGTATGCCGCTGTTGAATAATACACCGGTCCGCGTATTCTCTCTAACCTCCCCGACCACTCGACAAATCTTCGTCAACGGTTATTACGCGCGGAGAACAAAAAAAAAACTGACGGGGGGGCCAGCAAGCCAGCGTAACGTTACGGTAAACCGTGCGATTTTTAACAATTGTCCGATGGTCGCGTGTTCCAGGTGGACGACGCGAACGACGACGAACAGAGCCAGCTGATCCAGAGTCAGTTGGGTTCATTCGACGACGCCAAACCGTTCTTGGACCTGGTGTTCGGCTGCGGCATCGCGGGCATGCCGCCGAGTCCCGCGCCGCCGTTGCCGCAATCGCAGTCGTCGTCGTCCATGTCGGCCGCCGCCGCCGCCGGCTTGATGCAACACCAGTCGTACGCCTCGTCGTCCTCGTCGTCCTCGTCGTCGTCGTCGTCCTCGTCCTCTTCGGCGGCCGCCGCAGCAGCGGCGGCGGCAGCGGCGGCCAAGTCGCATCATCACGCAACGTCCGCCGCCGCCAACCAACAGTCGTCCAGAAGATCGGTGTCGCCCGCGTCCGCCGGCGGCGGTTCGCAACCCGCGGCCGTCGCGTCCTTCAAAAAACCCGCCGCGTCGCACGCCATGGCCAGGTCGTCGTCGTCGTCGTCCGGCGGCGGCGGCGGCGGCGGAGGAACGTCATCCTCGTCATCCGCACACTTTCAGCCGCCCGCCAACCCGCCCAGGTAAAAAACAAAAAAACACACGCCCCGTTGTGATAACATCTGTGCGGAAGAAAATCCGGATCCGATCAGATCTTTCTTTCCGATCAGTCTTTTCGATTCGGTCGTTTTCCCGCACGTCACGACATGCGTGCACCTCCGTTTACGTTTTGGTCTTAAATCGCACGCAATCGTATCGTTTCTGGTATTGCGTGTTGTTGATGTTTTCGCCAAGCTTTGACTCGAATTCACACACGTCGCGGCGGTCGCGCATTTACTGTTAACGTGTGATATGAATCGTCGATTTGTCGGGAATCCTTTTAACGTTTATATTATCGTGCGTACGCGACGAACAAAACGGGAACAAATCAACGATTTTTTTTTTGGAGGGGGGAAGGGGAATTCATTACGAATCTTTCGCTATTTTAAACGCCATAAATGCATTTATCTGTATTTATTTATGGTTATTTGAGTGTTGTTTGGCGCTAAATACACGACTGCCGTAATCGACCGGACCCGCCGAAACAGGTGTATACAATATTTAGTTATCGCAGACGCGTCCGGTCGACGCGCAAACATACTGTATTTTGTAACGTACCTCGTAAGCATTATCGTACGTATATATTTATTTTAATATATATATATATTATTAACGTATTTATTATTATATATATATTTAAAAACCCGATATCGACGGGATTGTTAATTTATGTGTAAAAAAATCACACACGGGAACATTGAAACGTACATAATGTATTGTAATTATATCCCTGTGTACCTAACCGTGTACTAATTGTGTATCTAATTCTCCGTGTCAACAGGCTTACCGCTGGCACCGGTTAGCTTAATTCCGTTTTAATTGAACTCTTATCTCCGTCGAGTTAATTACACACACACACATATAAATGTAAAAATATTATTAAACGGTTTTTTTTTCGTTTTCAAATTTACCGAAGAGTTTTTATATATAAATATTTGTTTAGCGTATTCGTGTGCGTGCGTGTTGTTTCTTTATGTTCTAAACGATATTTTCGAACGCATTGTATTCGTATGTAAATACGAAGGTTTAATAATAATAATAATAATAATAATAATAATAATAATAGTGACACTAATAATAAATTATACTATGGTCGCGAAAAAAGGGCAAGTATGATTTCACACGGAACCTCTTCGCGGCGTCCTTCGGTCGGATAATGTGAAATACATGTTGACGTTTCCAGTTTCGCCCCTCCACACGTGCATCGTGACCATATTTTATATGTTTGACGTTCTTAACTTCGAACCGGTCGGTCGCACGTAGAACGCCATCTTCTTTTGTTAAATGATTAATCGTAATAATATTTTGTTTGCGATAAGCTGGGCAGTGTAACGACGTGATTTTTGTTGTTGTTTTAAATCTCGATTTTATTCACGTATGCCGAATAATCATGTATATCATATGTAATATGAATTTTAAAAATGTTTTACGAGTTCATGACGTAATTATCACGTCATATCTTGAATTTGATATTAGTTTTTTTGTAAATTAATTAGGTCGTTTTTTTGCAGTAAATTTTTTAATTCCCCCCCGCGTATATCCGTAATCCACGTTGTGTAGATAACGCGTAACACGATGTACACGACGATTATACCATCAACCAACTGTTTAATTGTTTACATTGTTGACGAAACAAACATGAAAAAAAGTCGATGTGTACAATTTTATATTTGTTCATAATAAATTAATTCGCTGATATTTGATACGTCTACGTTTCAAAATGATACAATGTTGTTCATGCGCACATATATATATATATATACGTTCGATGCGTTGTTTCTAAGTACATATTTTGATGTATACGCAAAAAAATATGCTCCGGTAAAATCAAACACCAAACGCCTCCCGTCCGTTGGTTTATTTGATCGTTTCTCCACTTTAATAGTTTCGATCCATATTTCACGCGTCGTAGTAAATAAAATAACGACCGAAAATCATTAGTAATAAATAATAAATAATAAGTTGGAGATAATTTTTGATGTATGTGGTGGTGGCCATCATTTAAAACTCTTTAGTGCCGACATTATCATATTAATTTATTGTTTTATTTTATTAATTTACGACGTTTGTCGTATCTCTTCAAATAGGTGTTACAATAATAATATTAATAGTAATAATTCCTATACGGTCAATTGATCTGTTTATGGACGGTAATAAATAAACTCCACATTTTTATCGTTACTTTTATTTCTTTCGGGGGTTTTTTTATTTTTTAGTACATTTTATTTTCACCGTACGGTTATTTTCCGTTTTTCTAACCGACGGATCAAATTGTAATTATTATCCCATCGACTCGTCTTTTAATGTAAAATCATAATATACACGTTTATACACGTCCGAAGCGTGTAATTAATGCGTTTCCGAATGGTTAGTGTGTATATATATATGTATCGATTAACCTAGTTTGGATGTTTAAGGCGCGTGAAAATTAATCTCTGACAGGTATGCCGCCGGTATATTATAATCGATGAACTCGTTTGTACCGAGCTCGGTATATCAACAAAGCACGAAGTAAATAAATCGGCTAGGATTACGCGATAAAAACCAATTACAGTAAAAATATTTTAACGCGAAACCGATCGGGGGAGATTACAACCGATAATATAATATAGCGTAGTCTAATAATCGGCAATTGTCGACGCGGTTTTTTCGGTTTTTAAATGGCGGTTTATGTTTTGTTTGTTTGTTTTTTTTTTTTTTTTAATTCGAGGTGGTGAAAATCACAGACGACCGTTCGTTCAGAAATAATGTCGAACCTATTATTGCGGGCAAATCGAATCGATTTCGTTGAACTCGTACCGCGTGCGATGCAACCGCGTGGCGGTTTTTTTATTATTATCGACGTCTAGCAATGAACGGTGTCGTCCTCCTACACTCGTGAAAAATATTTTATTGTCGTCGTTCTCGTCATTGAAATACGCGCGCGCGCGTGCGCTTATATAACAACTGATAATTATTAAAATTTATGACGTGCCAAGTCACATCGTACGTTGTTGAAACGGCAATTTCTAGTTCAAATTCCGATATAACGAAACACGGTCGTCTAACATCTACGTTATTATAACATTTTATTGACGTGGGCAGGCAAACGATCTATGTTCGTTAATGATGGTAACCGCTAACGTTGGCTGTTATGTCGTTTGAACTTTAGAAACACGAAACAACGTGTTTTCCTAGTGATCGACGAAATGAAAATCGTAACATGATATCCACGAAATATATTACTCCAAACGTCGTGATAATAATCGTTTCGACGGATTTATATAACGTTTTTAGATTGAAAATGTGAAATGAGTTATTGCGTAGTTTGGTTTGTTTTTTTAATTACAATAAAAATTAAAAAAAAATCCGTCCCGTATATAATTTATTGCGTTTAGAACGTAAAATGTATGTTAAAAAACCAAATAATATTTTGAACGCGATCCGAACGTGCGCCTCAGCAGGCCTCGGAAAAATCAACACGTCCGGTTGTTCGGGATTTCGGTCGACCGTTTTATTACAGTATACCTGCAGTCGTTTCGACTTGCCGACTTTGTGCGGGTTTTCTTTTTGGAACACTAGACAATCTGATTCATGAACGCAGATTATTTCGTTCGGTCATTTGGCACGTCGGAGGTAACATTTTGTACGTTAGGCGTAGCCGTTGAAATATATATATATATAACGTTTTATTATGTAGAACGGGATACGAATGATAGGATGTACTACTCGAAAGAGAACGCGAGGGGATCGGGCGTAATAAGAATTCGTGGACCGCGTAGGGAAGGAGGTGGTAAATGTTTGAAATTAGTTTCGAGTAAAAACAAAAAAAAACGAAACGAAATATTGACAAACGCCCGCGAAACGTTGTGGGTGGATACTCTTCCGAGTATAAGTGTATAAGTGTGTGTGTGTGTGGGCGAGATAAAAGTGTCTGAACAATAACGGTACAGAAAAAGTTAAAGAAGTTTCGTGTAAAAGTTTCCTTTTGATACGGATCGAACGGACGGAAAAGAACGATCGATAAACGGGGTGAAACGTTTGCATATCGTTATTATTCTCGCGTACGTAATAATGTAAATAACGCGAACGACTATCGTGTTTTTCTATATAGCGTCTCGTCGTCCGCATAAAAAATATATATATATATATATAAACACCCTTCACTTCTGGCCGGCCGAGTTTTGTCGTGACGCCGCCGACGGTTATTGCCAATATAACGTGATGTACGCCGCGTTATTTGTCGTGTTCCGTTATCGTCGAAATTCGATACGACGGCGTGATAACACGCGCGAAAAGGCGTCGACGAGACGTGTGCGCGCGTGTCGGCCAGAGAGAAAGAGGAAAGTTATGTGCGCGGCGCCCGCCACACGTTGTTGTTGCCCACCCGTTTTTTCCCTTCCCCCCGTTAGCGTACGCGCGCGCGATAACAGCCTAACGGTGTCGCGTCGTCTACCGTGACGTCATCATATTTCGTTTCTAAAAATTTCCGTTCGATCCGCCGCCGCCGCCGTTCACCGTGCAAGCAAAACGCCCGTGCAATCGTCTTATACGCGGTGTCGGCGCATTCGGTCCGCTGCGGTTGTCCGTCGCCGACGTGTTTATCACGCGTGCTTATCAGCGTGACGCTTACGTGGCCCGTGGCGTCCGGTCGAGGGCTTCAACGCGCGCGTCCAACACCATCGCAATGCGGATTGGCGACCATCGTGAGTGTATTTTCTTCGTTTGTTACCTTCACCCCGAGTCGGTAGTGGTTCCTAGTTCGAATTGGCTTGTTAGTAAACGTTTTCTGTTAGGTATTTGAGAAGGCAGGAAGACAACAAAAGTCAGAAGGTATTTTCAAAAAAAAAAAAAATGCTACACGTTCGTTTGTTTTTCCTATGCTTGTTTGTCGTTTTTATAGATGGGGCGGGTGTCACGAAAATTCGTTCGAGGAAACTGGTTTTACGATTCTAACTTGTCCGAGACGCGGTGCGGCGGCCCAACCGACTTTTCGGTCGTCCGTCGCTCGGAAACACTGTTCAATGCCGTCGTCCGCGTGTGCGGTCTCTCTCGGTACGGAAAACACGCGACCGTCGCGTGTCCCGTCCGCGTTTCGAGGCGAGTGCGGGAACACGGCGAGAGAAGAAGAAAAAACCCATTACACAATCGTTATCACAGTTTGAAGCAAATTTTTCAGCAGTTCGCCACCGCCGCCGCCAACTCGCCTCGGCACGCGTAATTTTCGCGCTCGTCGATGCGGTTCGAATCGAGTGAAAGCGGTCGCGATCGACCGCAGCCGCGGCAGCCGCCTTGTTTCGGTGACAAAGACCTTGGCCCGGTTGTGGCCGATAAACGTTTGGCCGCGGTCGTCGGCACGGCAATCATGTGATACGTGTGAAATTTGATTGTCGAAACGACAACGCGGTTACGGTTCGGGAATAAAACAAACGAAAACAGATTTACTTTGGGTCTCTCTCTATCTGCTGCTGCTGTTGGCTGCGTGTGGGCAGGTGGTCCTCGTTTGACACACGTGCACCCCTGTCTTTGCTACGTGTGTCCACTTCGCCAACGCCTAGAGACGCGCGTGTAGGTCTCGCGTTATCGGGGGACGTTTCTTCGCGGAGCCAGTGAATATTCGTCCTTACGAATTTGTTATCGTCGGTAGCTGTTTTTTTTTTTGTTTTCGTGTTTATAATGTTTTGAGTTCGAGAAAGACGATTGTTGTATTTTCATCGTTTTATTGATATCTCACGTCCAATATGTGTACGTGTTTTATTGATTAAACGCGAAAACGATAAACTTTTGGATAATATCTGTGCTCTGTGTAAATCACCGTTCTGTGCGTGTAAACGTTTTTAATTATATAGTTGGAAACTTTGATTAAATTTTAATCGCGTAATATAACTAAATTTTCGTCCCGAAGAGAATACTTTTTTGTTTATAACTCGATAATTTTTTTTTTCCCGCTCGTAAGCAATAATTCAATTTAACTCGACTTCGGTCTGCGCGCCGACTACTGTATATATTTATATGTAAATGAAAATATTAATTTCATTTCATAAGCCGCCGCGTTGTTTTTCGTTCGTTTCTGTGCGTTTGCGAAACGCGCAAACCCATGTGCCATTAACTGGATCGAGTTTTAAACGGTTGTCAGCAAACGAATGTTACGTAACGACACGATACACACCGTGTTCGATATTATGACCGCGTAACACGCCGTTTCCCTCTCTTGTGCACGAGAACGGTTCTCGTCTATCACGTGTGCATTATTATATATTGTAACCAATGCGTAATAATAACAACAACGAATCCGTCGTTTTCTTCGACGATGGCGGTTTACCCTCCCGTTCAAAAAACCTATCTCGCGGCGGGAAGGAAAGTACTTCTCGCGTGCCGCCCCTTCACGCTCTTCGGTAATTTACGGGTTGTAAAATTAAAAACCCAAAAACAAAAGAAGAAGTTTGGTCTAGTCGGGTTAACCGCAGACTTTGACGCGACCAAATTATCGCACCGCGCTGTTAAAATTCAAACGAATCCACCTACCGTGCGTTGGTACCGCGTTTGATCGGATTAATCACAATCGATACTCCGGGCACGACGACGTTTCGCCAATCGGATTCTAAAACACGTGTGACCGCGAAACACCGTGGTCCTTCGCGATCCTTTGTGCGCGCGGCGGTTAGTTAGGACCTTGACGAGGGAAGAACGTACAAATAAAAAAACGCGACCTCGCAATCGCGTTTTCGCGCAAACGTCGTCATTGACCGCGGCGTACAGTCGGCGTTTTTATTGTGTTATCGGTTCGTCCAGGCCGTCGTGTGCGCGTTGACGACACCCGGAGAACGTATCCAAAACGCGATAAAGCGACAAATCGCGTTTGGTTGTAGTAGTGTACGCGAGGTTTTATCGTTATAATAAGTGTTCGTGAAATCGGTATTTTTTTTGTTTTTTTTACACGTTTTCGACCGCGTCGAGTTGACCGCGAAACGTTCAATAACGTGATTTTCGAATGTGTGGTAAAACGCGGACCGACAATTACAAACGTGCAAAAACTTCCGACCTTGTTATATAATCGAATGCCGCGATCCATAACCTAACCCAACGTTTACCCGGCGCGACACGATTTTTACGGCCGAGAGACCGTGATAGGGGGGGGGAGCACTCGCTTAAAATTAACTCTAAAAAATCGTATCCGAGCTTACAACGCCGTACACAATCATTATCGATCGATTTCCAAATGAACGTTAACGGTGAATGGCCGCGACACGTTTTCCGAGCAGGAGTCCACGGCGGTGTGTGCATGTCGCAAACGTAACGATCGACCGGTCGATTTCGCCAAAACATATCGACTTTGACGTTGCGGAACGTTTAACGTGTTGGCGTTCGTTTCTCGATTACGAGCACGTACACGTAACGTCAACGAACGGAACTATTCGTTTGGTCGTCCGATAAAAAACCGTTCGCGGTTGTTTTTTGGCCGTCCATTAAAACCGTCAAAAAAAAAAAAACAACACGACGCGTTATCTTCGTTTTCGTTCGATAAAATTCATCAGATTTTTATTGCTGGCCGGCGATTTTCGAACACGCGCGTGTAACCGTAACAAGATACGATACCGATTGACGGCGGTGACGCAACCCGGTCTCGAGTGGAGGACGCGCGTGCTAGAAACATTATTACGTGGCCCGATAAACGTTTGCGGGTTACTTTTGATTTCGTTTCGCATAAAACGTACGGTATGCGAATAATTTATTTTTCGATTTTATCCCCAAAAAAAAACCGCCGCAGACCGAAAATACCACCAGACACACACACACACATACACCGTACGCACGTATATTTTGCGGGAAAATTAATTAACCGTTAGAAAAAAACACGAACGCGGAGAATCGGATTTCGGCAGTGTCCAAATACGCGATCATTTTGTGTATACAACACCGGGCGGCGGCGGCGGGCGGACGGAAGAAAATAATAATTTTCCAATTCGGAATTAATTTTTTTTTTTCCCCCCCATATTTCTGTTTTCCGTCTGTATTTTACCGATAACCCGTAATTTTCCGTTCCGTTTGACCTCTAAAACACGCACACGGAAAAAGATAATATACCTATGTGCGTGTGCGTGTGCGTGCGCGTATACATTGTTGTGCGCGTCCCGAGGGAAACGTTTGAATTTTGTTTCACGGTTCGTGCAAATGCGCGTGGTGTGCGTGCGCGCGATAAATTATTTATGCCATAATCACATACGTAACGCAAATAATTCTATTTTATCCGCACAAAAGAACGAGTTTTTTATTTTTTTACCCGTGTACCAACAACACCGGCGAGCGCGCGCGCGTTCCACTTCGGATTTCGAATCTAATTTTATCCGATATTTTTTTTTTTTTCTTGTTGTCTTCTTCCACCGTTACACGCCGTCGCTACTATAGCCGCCGCCGCCGCCGCAAGCACGTAAATAATTGTATTTTTTTGAAATCACGTTTATAAATCGAGTAGTTATTTTTTTAAATCGAATCGCGTAAAAAAATATCGACCAGTCACTGCTAACCGGTATGCACGCGTATGTATACTCTTGGATCGACGTGCGCATTAATTCGATCGTTTTTTCTTTTTTTTTATATACACGTTCACGTCCGGATAACAAACGCAATGCCCGTAGGTTAGCGTGCTCAGAAAGAACAAAACCCGAACCCCCGTGTACGACGGCGATTTTTTACGGGTCCGTAAAAATTTGACAGGGAAATTCGGCCGGCTTTTCTCGTCCGTTCGCGTCTCGCGCCGCGTGCCGTCGTCGGACACGGTAATTTCTCGTCACAAAGTGCGTGTCGAAACGTGTTTTGGTTCCCGAAACGTCTTGTCGAACGGGACGCGCGTTTTCGACGAACGCACGTATTATTAGACCGATCGAATCGTATTGTTTTTAGAATAATTACAACATTGTTTTTCGGCGGATACTCACGCCGCGTGTTCCTCTCCCGCCCCGACGCCAGCCGATCGATGTGCTACGAAATTACGTGAACGCAATTGATTTTCTTAGCCGTTACGAGCACGGTAACGGTTCGTCGTGTTATTTATTATCATCGTTATTATTTTTTTTTAAACACGCGTGTCGTCGTGATGACCGGTCCGATTTTGCTTGCGCAGCCCGAACACAATTGCGACGTCTACGGCCTGATCCGGCCGACGTTCAAACCGTATATCCGTACGATTCTTTAGCGTCTCTGTCCATGGGCGCCCATTGGGGGGGGGGACATGTCCTCCCCTGGAAAATAAGTATAGTTGCTAAAATTGGTATTTTCACATTGCCATTGTAAAGGTCGACGTTTTATTTCCGTTTTATTTTTTTAACATAAATAAAAATATTTTAAGTAATTTTAAGCATTATTAATATATTTGTTTATTGAACAAATTTCCCTACTGTTTAAATATAAATGGTTTAATTTGGTATGATTATTGGAAATTAAAATCAATATCATTTTTTTTTTGCTTATCAAAATTAATAAATTATTTTGTTCCCCCCCCTAAATATTATCCTATGGGCGCCCATGTCTCCATGCCCACAACTCCCGGGCGCCGCGTCCGTCGAATACGACGTGCGAACGAAACGAGTTCCCGGACTAGGACGGGGTTGTGCGTTGTATTATATTATGCCGTCGTCATCGAGAGAAAATAATAATAAAAAATAAAAACCCCACAAGAGCGACGCGGCGCCTCTCTCTAACCGCGCGTACTACAGCGCGACAACGCCGCCGATGCGTTTAAACCGATGACCTCGGGACCGTTGCCAAAAATATCGGTGGTTTTTTAATTTTTTTTTTTTTTAATTTCGCTAATTTAGGATAAAACGAGGTCGTCGCCTGGCGGCCCCGCCGTCGTTTTCGAGAACGATTACCTGAGTCGTTTGTGCGCGTGTGTGTGACGGCGGTAAAAATTGCGA
Organism: Schlechtendalia chinensis; assembly: GCA_019022885.1. Classification (NCBI taxonomy): domain Eukaryota; kingdom Metazoa; phylum Arthropoda; class Insecta; order Hemiptera; family Aphididae; genus Schlechtendalia; species Schlechtendalia chinensis. Next base: position 1,956,692 of record CM032351.1, on the reverse strand, counting down.
TTACGCTCGCTCGACTCGACGCGGAGATGAGAGATCGTTTTCGCGCGAACGTTGACGGCGGCCGACGTTTATATTCGGTCGATCGTCCTCGAAACCCGGAGGTTTCCCCGTAAAATAACGTGTGTCCGACGCGAAAACCGAAATCATTTTCTGATCGTATTGCCAATGCCCGTAACAATAGCCGTTTGTCTACCGTGATCGTGCATTTTTTGTTGTTTTCGGATCGTTCGCTTTTTTTTTTTTTTTTTTTTTGCTAGTCTCTCGTCCGACATTTCCCCCTACGTTATTCGTTCGCGTGGACCTCGTCGCAGCGAAGAACGTTAACCGATCCGACGGATTTTCACAATTTACACGACGTGTTTTTAGCGAACACGTTGCCCATTTATTATGCGCTTTTCTTTTTCTTTTTTTGGATACGCTTTATGTGTTCACGCATCGTGATATTACACACGCATATACTATCCGCGGCACGCGAGATAATAGGTCCCAAATGACCGATTCGACGCGTATCGCATCATATACCAACGAGTCCGAAAACTCGTCGTCACTCCCGTACGCGTCTTCTTTGTGTTCCGCTCGTTTAAAAACACTACGGGTTAGAAACTCTGATACGACGGGCGGACAAGAGACGAAAAAGACGGACAAAAAACAAATAAATTAACGATATTAATATGCGTTGTGATAGCAGCGCGATAATAAGGAAATGATTACCGCACGGTCGTTTGGCCATTATACTTGCCCTTTTTTATAACGTTAGTAATTACTTGTTTTTTTTTTTATCTATTTATTTTTTTATCCGGAAACGACGTTTGGGGGCTCGTAGAATACATCGTTTTAAGTCGCCACGGACGGGAAACATGAAACGTTCGACAACCATTGAAATGCTTTCAAAAACAAACACATATTATGGACGGACTACTATTACTACTCGTCTTTCGATTTTCCCATCGCATTTAATAATGTTCCAGCCGATTATTTTTAAACGTCGCGAGGTTTCTTCGGTCGTACTTGCAGACTGAAACCGCTATCAGCGCGTCGAATCGGTTTCGCGAAACTTCAAGAACGCACTTGTGCCGTACTTCAATGCGTTAGGTTAAGACCAGTGTCGTGTGATATTTGTAACATAATATTGAGGATTAATGCGTGTTGTTGGCCAAAACAAACCGTTTCCGTCTGATTACGACTTGGGATGTCTGAAGCTGTCGGTCCGTGCGTACGGACCGGATCTTCTCATTCCGATTGAAATCGATGGAAAACACGCGTAACAGACCTTTGACGTCTGTATCAATCCTAACCGCAAACAATGCCGCGGACTTACGTCACGTTTCGGGAATATCCGAGAATCGTCTCTCTCTCTCTCTCTCTCTCTGCAAAGGTCAAGGCGCGGCCGCCCCCTCCTCGGTACGGTTTCGGCGCGCGAATATAGGTGACGAGATGGTGAGTGGGCAACGGAACCGTAATGTTACGATGTTGTCGTCGCGGTATCCCCGGTATGAACCGGGTAAAGTGTAATCCGGTTCGGCGCGCGCGTCACGGCCGTTTAAAGCGATGCGTGCGCGCGCGCGCGTTGTTTACTGCCGTACGATTAATGGCGGCCCGTCGAAACCATTACTGCGTCTTCGTTATTATTGTTGTTTTCCCGAACGAAATTTTGTTTTCCCCGTCGTCGTCGTCGTCAACAAGGTCGTTTATAATCGTCATGTTATTATTATCCGATGATAACCGTTTCATTCGTAATAACAATATTGTGCGGTGAATGGGTTTTTCGAATGGATTCGCCCCCCGGGGGGGGGGGCGTTTACTCGATAACGTGTATTGCTTACACGCGTGCCAACGATTTACGACCTAACCTAACCTCCCTTTTTTTGGATCGTTTTACGCGCGGTTTTAAATATTCCCTTTTTTTTTTTTCTCGCCTCATCTCAGGAGCAGTCATTTCCTGAAACCCGGCGAAATGAAGCCGCCGTACTCGTCGATGGGCCGGTCGACCAGCGGCAGCATGCGGAGTACCACTCACTCGTCGCATCACAGGCCCGCGCACAAGCCCAACCTCGCCATGTCGAACGTAAAGAACGTAAGTCGAATTTTCTCTCTCTCTCCGTTAAACCCGATTTACGCGTTTCTTACACGATGTTTTTCGCAGAGTCACGCTTCATCAAACGACACCAACACGCCCAGCACGATCGAAGACATTCTAAACGTGAGTAATATTTCCCTCGGTTCTTCGCGTGTGTCGTGTACAAACGTCGCCGTACCGGCGTGCGGATAATTATTGTGTGGTTTTGTTCCTCCGTTCAGGAAATGACCGTCGGTCTTCCGCTGGTGTCCGACATTGCAGAAACGCCGAGGGTCACGATCGTCGACTCCAAGTACACCGCGGACGGGAAGGTGGAACCGCAGCAAAGGATGAGTCCCAAAGGTAAGGCGTTGTCGCGCGTACACTTCACACGACACGTTTATGTAAAACGTAACCTTCAAAAAAAAAATAAAAATAAAATCGACGTGCTGCCCCCGAACGCTGTAGACGGGAACAGTGTTTTGGTTCGGGCGATTTTCTTCGGGGTCATGTATATATTAGATCAAGAAAAAATAATTTTTTTTTTTTTTTGATAACAATTACCATTGTCTGGTTGTTATATGATCGCGAACGATATAAATACACGGAATTTCACGAGTTATGTACGACGATTATGTAGGCCATTCGCCGTGATATCAAAATTACGTAATGTTTCTTCAACTACTGTACGCTTCAAGTTTTTAGGCCTCGGAGGCCTCGGAAATTCTGCGAGGGGGCTCAGCCCGAAAGAAACACCCTGGACGGCGACGACGCCCCCAACTTGTTCGAGAGACGCCGCACGTTCATTGCGAAAAACCGTGTGCGCGCGTGCCGTGGCGCGGCTTTTTTTTCATTTTTCACGTACCCGTACCGCCATCTACACGCGCGCGGCGGCGAGTCGAAAGGGCGAATCGATCCCCGGTCGCCGGTGCACGTGTTGCGTTGACGACGATTATCGGCTTAAAAATAATATCATTTACGTCTAACCGTGTTGCTTGCGCGAATAATTACCTCTTTTTTTTCTCTCTTTCAAGGTTTTTATCCGTCAAGTTTTTTTGGTCGCGCTTCTAATTTTCGTTCCATCCGATTTATAATAATAAACGTTTTGATTTTTTTTTTCTGTCCGACCGACGAGTTCCCAAATCGTCTCACGAAACGATCGGTTTTTTCGTTTCGGAGAGTTCAACGCCGTGTGTAACTTTCTACTGAAACGGAAACGTGTGTATATATAATTGATTTCGTCATCTCGCTCGTTTCTCAATCTGTAATTTCTCTAAACGACTTGTGTAGTTTTTTTTTTCGTCTCGTCCCGACGACAATTAAAACATCTTGCAAGCGCAATACGATCTACACGTGTACGCGGAACGTCGACCTCTTCGGCGCGTCACACGACTGTTTCGGAAATCATCCCGTTTCGTTTGCACGATTTCTTTCTCTGCGCTTCTTCGGGTTTGTTCATCGAACGACGATCGCCCGCGACACGCGACACGCGTCAGACGCGTTTTTCTAACCCGGAACTTTCGGCTCGCCGTACCTAATGTTTGTTTCCCATCCGGTTCCTGACCACACCAGACCCCCGCTGCTCTTCCACGCGGTCCCACACACCGCGTTTTGCCTCGTGAGCGCGCGCGCGCGCCCGACCACATTTCGCCTTCCCGTCTCGTCGTCGTCGTCGTCGTCGCACCATCGACCGACTGTGATTGTGATTCACTACTCCACTACCCGTTATACCGGCTGTCCGTCTGTCTGTACGCGTATATTGTCTCGACCTTTCCGTGGATTTTGCTGTAGTTTGAACAACACGTGTCCGCCGCAGCTCTGATAAGGGTCGTAACGAGGGGCGGGGTTTCCCGTCAAAACTCCCTGTACGTCGTGTCGGTACAATACGCACGCGAAAATACGACACGTGTGTTCTAGAGGACAAAATGATAAATCCTTAAATAAATCTGTCGTGTAGTCTCTTCCTCGAGTATTGCAGCATGAGGCGGAGGAGGTCTTTAATATAACGTCAAAAACAGCGTGGAGTTCGTGCGTCGGGACCGTATTATACGGAAAGCAGTGACGTAAAATTGTTTTGTCTTTTTTTTTAGTGTATATACTTTTTACCCAAACGAATGTGGTCGTCCGTTTTTCGTGTCGTCGTTGATTTATTTCTATACGAAGCGAATTATTACATTATATCCACAATCATTACTTACATATTATGTTACGTCTATCGTCCGTTCGGCGGAATTTTCGTTTCTCGTTGACAATTTTCTGTGAAAGAAAAATAAACAAAAAACAAACTCGTACAACAGTGCACAGTGTATACCGTCATGCATATTATAACGAGTGCACTCGCGGTCGTTGGCGTTGAAGTATTACAATTTTTCACGCCTCTTCCTTTCTCGCGTGTAATCGTTCATCCGGCAGGGCGAAAAAAAACTAATCGACCCGCCGTTGTGGTGGGTTCGTTTATAAAAAATGTATTAAACGCTACGCTTAATATGATGTGTCGCGCCGTTTTTTAGCGATTAATATACCAGGAGACATTGAAAATTAATTTTATCCGTTTCCCCGTGTCTACGTGATGACGGTGGCCCGTAACCGTACACCACGGTGACCTAGTCGCTTTTTTTTTCTGAACTTCCGATCCAAAAACAGCCCAAGCGATTTTTCTCAAAACCCGGAATGTCACGGAACGAATATGTCGCGCAATCGTTTTTAGTCGACGTACAAGAGCGCAAAAGAAATACATTTCAACTACGTCTCTGTACGGTGTGAAGTACTTGAAACCCGTTTTTGCCGTGCGCTCCGTCCCGTGTAAATGAACGTTCCACGTGTCCGGAGTCCTGCGGACGTATCGCTTTTTCCCGTTCAAATCAAAGCATACCAAATGTATTTCGGCACGTTCATCGCATTCCGTGAAAATCTTTAAACCCGTTTCGAAAACGAAACGCGTACTGCTGCAATCGTTGTTCGCTTTCTGTATGATATTATGCAGTGGCGCCGAACCTATACTCAAATAGGTCCTGTTCTAAGATGGACGGTGGTCGGCTGTTCGGTACTAACCTACAAAAATATTTTAACTCCGGGTGATATGATTTAAGTTTTTTTAAATTATTATTATAATTTTTAACCTAATAGCTACGACCGATTCGCTGACACACGATCGGTTTAGCAGTTTTAACGCAGGTACGTAGTCATAACAAGAGATGGCGAACAGGTCGGTTTTAAGGGGTTAAATTTATAAGTTTTGACGGTCTGAACACAAAGTAATATAATATTATACTTATTTTATAAAAAAAGAAAATTATATATATTACGGATTAATGTCTATGGTGAAGTACTCGAAAGATGATCTCGCCCCTCCGATTTAAATTTAGTTCGGCGCCATTGATGTTATGGTACGTGTGCGCTCATTCTGTCCTGTGTACGGTAATGCGATATCGACGGCGCCACGTGTGTTCCGAAGGCGCGCCGGTACGGGAGGCGGGGCAGACACGGCTTCGTCGGGGGGCAGTTAAGAAGTTCGCCAGCTGCAACCATCACCCCCTAGACTCTCCGACCAGCACGCGCGCGCCATCTCTCGGACGCGTCAGTAAATACTTTTGTTCGTGTGGTGTCTGCTCGTGTAGCCGGTTAAATTCTCACTCGGATCGCGTAGATCCGATCGTCGTAATAATACGTTGTAACCGAATAATATCAATCCGGTATTATGTCGTATACTGTGTCTCTTTTTAGCATTTGCATATTTTTTCGGAATTCGTTATTGACAATTTTACTTTTTTTAAATTCTTTTTTTATATTACTGATAAATATGAATTTTGATGAACTTAAATAAAAAAAAAATTAAAACGAAAACGGAAGGACGTTTATTATTGTCTGTTTCAATCAAATGCGATCCACATCGCCGTCGACACTTAACATTGGCCGCCTTAATTGGACGTGGTCATCATATATATATATATATCATTCGTTATCGGTCGGTTTCTTAAAATAGTCCAAAAATCTCTATATATGCTCGAAATAGATTGCGGGTTGCCAAAATAATAATACGATACCCATTGTACGCGCGCGCGTGTGTAACGTGGTAATATAAGTCGATATTTTCCCGGCGTGCAATCGCGGTGGTGGAGTTTTATTTCTCCCCCTCGCCATCGTAATAAAACGAATGTCGGAGTTCACTCTCTTCCATTCACTCGATGTGCACTCTCTGCGACCGTGCACCGATAGCCCTTGTCAGGACGATGGTTGATATCACGTTGTTGTCAGTTGCGTTTAGTTAGGTTTGCAGATACGACTACACAACGGACGTAAAAAAAAAAACGATTTGTCACTTCACCACTCCCGGGTCATCTGACATATTTACTCCGCGTGACTTTTTTTTTTTGGAAAGAGGGGTTTATGTGAAATGGCTTGTATTCAAACCGTCAATGCTTCAGAACGTGGAAGAATTGAAAACGAAGATCGCCGCCACTGCATTTCAAACCGTGTCGTTCCGGTACACGTTAGAGAGAGGATCTGTGATGCAATGGCATATCGGTTGGACGCTGTGAGGGTTACTCGTGGGGGGCACGGTGGAACAAATTTAGACATTGTGAATTTAGATAGATCTGACAACGAACCTTCTTTGAAATTTCAATATCCACACTCTGTATATATATATGTCGGTCGGGATAAAATATCATTGCCATAACACGTTCTTTGTTGTCTTGGACAGAAAAAAAAAGCCACTCGAAACCGATACCACGTCATTGACGGTCATCTACAACTCACGAAGGGGTAGGGGACGAATTTTGCCCTGTTGCCAAACGTGTTTGGACCGTCACGTTCACGTAATCGTACTAGCCACACAACAGTACCTACCTATTTTGCGTTGAATTTTAAGACGTGAATTTCGTTTGAAGTTTAGCAAAAAAAATACACGTGCATTTTTGTTAACAGTACCAAATCCAATCCCACTCCGGACAACTGCCGCGTGCATACAATCTCATATGATCCGCGCGACGTACCCCCGCGATTCGCTGTCGGTTTTATATAATTTGTCCGAATAACGTCATCCGTGACGTAACCCGTCCGTTCGTGTTTTTGTACGTCTCCCAAGGTCGCGGCGAACAATGCGCGCACATAGTTTGTGTTTACTTCGGACGTGTAATCGATTTTCCACGCTCGACAATACGACAGAACGGACAACGTTGCACGGCGTTACGAGCGCACGATCGACAGTGTGCAAGTTAGACGTTTCAATTTTCATCGACGCGAACTTGCGCGATAAACACCGCTGGGCGTCGTGTATAGAATGTGACGAACGTTTCGCTTAAAAAAAATCCAATCCGTCCGGTGTTCCCCCCCCCCCCGGAGAAACGTACGTTTGATTTGCGTGCGGATCGAACGACGAGAATTGATGAAATCGCGCGTTATTAGGTTTCGCGGGCAATTGTAAAAAATTCACGGGGATACAAACGAGCGAACGAATAAATGGAGGAACGCAATCGTAACAACACATATTGTCGTCTCCGCGCGTGCACGAAAAAGCGTAACCTCCGAAGCGAACACCGGAAACGTATTGATTTGGAACAAAAAAAAAACGCGCGCGAGATTCACGATCGTGATACGCGTTGGCTTCGTCCCGGTCGGTTCACTCAAACGCGTACGGGATTACGACGTTAAGCACCGTTGTCCTTATAAATCTTCACGTTTTCGTCGAACGCTATAAAATACTGCATACCCGGATGATAACGGTCGTTTCGAAAACCGTGTTCCGTACGTCCGGTTTTCCGTGTAGGCAAAAGCGCACAGAACCCTTCGCACGCCCCCGGCCCAACGAACGGTCGTCGTTTTGTCAATACAACCCCCCCCCCCCCCACACACACACACACAAACGTCGTGTCCAGGGGCGGACTGAGACTCTGAAGGCCCAGGTGGGTAAGTTTTTAGGAGGCCTTAAACTAACGTAATTAATACAAACAAGCGACTTGATAAAATAAATAATTTTTGATAATGTATCACATAAAAAAAAATTATTGGATCAAAATAAAACCGACTTCGAAAAAAATGAACTAAAAAGTGTGAAATAATTCACAAAAAATTTGATTTTTCGATTTTTGTCGATTTGGCAACGATTACGGTGTGAAAAGATAACGAATACTCGTGTTGAAAATCGTTTAGAATATCGTAATAATTTTTCTATTAGGCATGTTATTTTGTGTAAGCCAACAGGCCATAATAAAATAAAATAGCTTAAGGGGCCCGTGTACAAAATGTCTAAAGGGCCTGGGCGGGTATGGCCCCTTACCCGCCCTGCCAGTCCGCCCCTGGTCGTGTCGGGCAGGCGAGAACGCGACGTTTCGCTAGACGAACGTCGCCAACGAAATTTCTTCGGGTGTTTTCTATTTCGTTCGTGGGACGCTCCGGATCGCGTCGACCGGGAAAAATGATTGAGAAATCTATCGCGCCCCGTTCGTCGTCGTGTCTAAAACAAGTCCAGGTGAAATCTAGCCGGTGGTGGTGGGGGGTAGTAAGTGAGGGGTAACGGATATGCGTCCGACGGCGTGCGGGGACGCGGGTTGGTTAGGACTAGAGCGCCGAAACAGCTGCCGTCGTCGTCGTCGTCGTCGCGGTGAGAACGGGAGAAGAGCGAAAACAAAGAGAACGAGAAAGACCAGATGCCGTCGGGGCACGTTCGTTCCGTTTTGTGTTTTGTGTTTTTTGTTTTCCGCTAATAACGTCGGAAACGCGACCAACAGGTATAACGTGAAAACCGTCGCCGCGCTAAATTCTCACGCGCGTCACCGAGTCCGTACGCCACCGTCCGTCCCTCCGTCCGTCCCTCCGCCGCACAGGGCCGATAATAATCGATCCCCTTTTTATTTATTTTTATTTTCTCTCCCCCGTTATAGACGGATTCTTTTCGCTCCCCAACGACCGTCCCGCCGACGTCCGACCAATCGCGGCGCGCGTACGATATACAATATACCGATAAACACGACACGCAACAACAATATAAAACGTGTTCTCAACGGCCGTCTCGTACGCGCACGCACAACGGCGAACCGAGAGTAATAATAATAGTCGTGGTGGTGGTGGTGGAAACGGACGTGCAGAGGGTCGTCGCGCGTGTGTGATTCATGTGCCTTTATGCGTGCGTGTGCGTGTGCGCGCTCGTCGTCGTCGTTGCAGTCGCTGCAGTCGGTGCAGTGCGTGTGTGCGTATAGTACGCGCCGGTCCCGCGTAACGTTATGGTGGTTCCGTTTCAGACGCGTCGGAGAGCCTGAAAAAAATGCTCGGCGAACCCAAACCGCTGTTCGCGGAACCCGTGCACAGGAACAACGGGAACGGCGGCCATCCGCCGCAACAGACGTCGTCGGTTCCGTCGCCGGACGCCGCCGCAGCAGCCGCCGCAGCAGCAGCCGCCGCCGTGTCCATGGACGCGAAACCGTCCGGGCCGTACAACCATTCGCTGTTCGCGTCGTGAGTATTTTTCGGAGCGGTTCGTTTTTTTTTTTTTTTGTCGGTGAGGGGTTTTTGTTTCCGTCATACATTTTTTTGTTCACGTTTTTTGTCGGCGCGCGCACAGGTACATGGTCAAACCGTCCGTCAGAGGGTCGAACATAATGGTGGCGCAACCGCAACAACCGTCCACGCAGGTACGTCGAACGGCCAAGACACCCACCCACCCACCCACCCACCGTTTACGTGCGTTTATTCCGCTCGTCGTCTTCATCGTCCACGTGGTTTCCCCGCCGTCCCACCAAAGTCGTTTTCGGTTTTCGTGTTTGTAACGTGTGTTGTTGGTTTTCTTGTTTTTTCGCGGACGACAATAGGAATCGCAACAGTGTGCGGCGGCGTCCATGTCGTCGTCGTCTCCGCCCAACAACAACAAGAACCGTCGTAGTTCCACGTCCACCAACGTGATATCGTCGGACGCGTCAAACTTTTCCGCCAAGTGAGTAACGGCAACGGCGGCAGCGTGTTATCGTCCCGCGGGACCGGTAGGGCGTCGTCGTGCATGCCCGCGGCGGGTCTGGGGCCGGGTCGGTCGTGTCGGACGGGGCGACGGTTTATGTTGTGCGCGCGCGCGGGTAGTAACGGGCCGCGGTTTGTTCGTGCGCAGGGCCGACAAGACCAGTAGCGACATGTCCGTGGACGAGGACAGTTCGTCCAGCGAGGAAGGCGAGAAGGACAGCAGTTCGGACAGCGACAGCGGCAGCGACAGCGACAGCAACGACGAGCGGAAAGACCACCGGCCGCCGCCGTCCGTGATGTCGCCGCCCCGACAGGAGGAACAGGAAGGAGAACAGGCCAGCTGGTGTCTGAAGAACTTCTTGAAGAAGAGCACGCCGGACACCAACAACACGACGAGGACGTCCCAACAGGTGAGAGCAACCGACAGGAGGTCGCGCGTTCGATTCCCGGACTCGTAAAAATTGACGTAACACGTAAAAAAGAACGGCCGGGATCGAAGTGCGGCTCGTCGTCACGCCGCGACGCCGTGGCCACGATTTCGAAAGCCGTCAGATTAACAACAACAACAACAACAACGAAAACGCTCTAAAATTAACAACAACAATAATAATAATTGCTATCTACGCGAACTGATAAGAATCGAGCAAACTCGGTGTGTTTATAATATAAATGTCTAAATCTGTTCTTGTTCACGGATAAGCGTGTTTATATATATATGTGCCGGCGGGTCTGGTCGTCGATAGCACGCGATTCCGTGCGCGGGGAAACCCGATTTATTATAATTATAACGAAACCAGTTCGTTACGAGGGAATTATATGCGATTTTAATGTTTTTATTGTCCTGCATATATATTTCTATTTATATGTACACGAGTCCCGCGATCCGACTGTACCGGTAAACGTTCGATTCTTTGTACGGAGGGGAGGTTTTTTTTTTCGTTCGTCAAAGCGTAGTCGTGTTTGTTACGGGGGTACGTTTTCGGGATGTATTCGAAACCTCCGCTCGTGTTTTTTACGAGCAAACGGCGCACTCGTGTTTCGTCCGGAGGTTACCGCGTAATCGCATCGACGCGGACGGCGGTCCGTTTCCGTTCGACGACTATGTTGTATTATTGTGTTTGTTTTTTAACCGAATACCCAACTTTTAGACGCGCAACGTTTTGGTTTACAATTTCCGTACCGTCGGAATGTACCGCCAATACTAAATACGCGCCAACCCGTAGGACTTGGTTCCTCGATCCGCCGGACGGGAAACAGGTGCGACGAAATCCAACCCCCGAGCAGGTGACACGAGTGGGGGTGGGTGGGGGAACACTAACCTCGTGTCCTTAAACCTAACCGTAAATACGCGTACGTGTTATGTTGTGACCGCGTTTACGCGACCGTGTTTACCGCCGCCGCGCCGCTTATCGCTTTGATATCGTTTGGGGTTTTTTTTCTTTATCTCCGACGCGTTCCGCGCTTCCGTCTCCGTTCGGTTTCGTCGAGACCGTGCGCTTCGCTGTTTTTTATATTTTTATAACGTGCGTTTTTGTCGTCACGTTATTCGTTTCGTTCGAGTCCGACCGACCGACGCGTTACCGAGGGAATTTCGAAAAAAAAAAACAACAAATCCCCAACCGAATTCCGAACGAACGTAAAAATCGTATAGCACCGCGCGACGACGAGTAACGTCGAAGAAGACGGGTCGAAAAATAACCGTAGTATTCCGTCATGCGCCTCCGGTTTCACACGGCCCGACGAATATATAATTTTGACTCGCCGTTTCAATCCGTCAATTCAATAAAACGCTGTCGGCACATAAGCACGGTAAACCGATTCGCGTCGGTACAAAATCGATATCCGTATGTTATATCGGTCGTCGATAAACGATCGGATAACGATTTCAATTAAAAAAACACACACTCGCGCTCAATTCGACGGATATCGAAACACGTTCAGACTGTTCGGTCTTCGGACGACGTGTTTACGAATGAAACGAGACGCGTAAAAGCATTTATTCGCTGTGAAAGAAAACCGATACAATTTATTCCCCCCCCACGGTCTGAAAAGCGACTTACGCCGTCTTATAGACCGAGGGTCCAACGACGATCGGAAATAAAAACAATACGTGTCGCGTGACGGGAACTACGAGACGGTGTTGTCGTCGTTAATACGGAAAACGGTACGATACGGAATCCTTAAAAATTACACGCCGTCGGCCGTTTCCTCCGACCATATCGTGTTGCACATAATCAAAACCTTAAATAGGAAATAGCTTATCGTCGAGATAACGTACACGCGTTCCGCCGGCGACGACAATCGTGATTACAACGCCGCTTGTTGTTATCTCCGAACAACGTTGTACGTCTGTTGTTTCGTGAAATGCGCGTGTCTCTGCGTACGCGTTCACGAATCCGTCGCGATAAGAAATCGACCGTTTTTTTTCTTTTTCTTGCTATTGGCCAAAAACGTTTTACGTCGCCGACGCGAACGAAGTCAGTAACGACCCGCTCGTCGTTCGGTGTTTGTCCGCGGTCGTCGTCGATCCCGATCGAGATCTTTCCCGCAAACAAAATTACAACCCGTGGTTAATATCGTCGTCCGTTCTGTGAAAATATCGATTGTCGTGTTCGTCGTTACGGGGTTCGCGTTTCGTCCACTCACTTCGCGTATTTCAGACGTTATGTGTTTAAAAACCTAATCCGGTATGGTTTACCTATCGCCGTCAGTCGCGGTTCTATCGAAAACTACGAACATATGACGGACGTTTTGGATAACGCACCGGGTTTCTTAAACAACGGCAGATAAACAATTATTTGTTCCGACCGTGATAACAATGTTGTTTTCATTTTAATGATTGTTTCGAGATACCGCGGTTATAGGGTCTCACTGTGAAATCCAAAATTGTTCGAATGATGAAATCAATTGTCGTAGCCATCGAAGTTAGGACGATATAAAAATAGCTAAAAAAAAAAAAAAACGGACGGTCGGAGTTTCGAACGTAAACCTGACCTATTTGTTATTTTCACAGGACGAGTCTGTCGGAATGGCCGACTCGAAGTGCAGCCCGAGCTTCGCGGCACAACGATCCGAGGTGGTGGATTTGCTGTCCGAGATGTCGGACTCGGACTCCAGCCACGGCAATAAACTGCGGAAGAGCCAGTCGTCGTCGTCGTCCACGTCGTCGTCGTCGTCGTCGTCGTCCGAAGACGAAGACGACAAGAAGAAGAACAAAAGGACGCGCGACAGCAGCTGCGACAGCGACTCGTCGTGCAGCAGCCGTTCGCGGGCCTCGTCCAAACCGGTGACGGACCTGCACAAGAAGTATTCGGCGCTGGCCAAGTGCGAGAAGAAAGACCTGAAGAAGTCATTCGACAGACAACAGCCGGCGGCGAGACTGTCGACGACGTCGGCGGACTGCAGGAAATCGTCGTCATCGACGACGGCGGCGGCGGCGGCGGCGGCGTCCGCGATGTCGAAGAAAATGTTGCAGCAGGCGCGGCCGTCCGAGGAACCGGCGAAGAAGAAGAGGGGCAGGAAGAAGGGCTCGATGAACGTGACGAAACTGCCGCCGCCGTCGAAGATCAAGTCGAAACCGTTGATATCGTCGGACTCGGAGGACGACGACGGCGGCGGCGGCGGCGGCGGCGGCTGCGACGACGACGACGACGAGCCGCCCGCCAAGAGAAAGACGGCGACGAAGAGCTCCAGCGAGAAGCGCAGGGGACGGCCGCCCGGCAAGAGGCCGAAAGCGGCGATGTCGGCCAGCAGCGAGTCTGAGGAATGGACGGACAGCGGCCGGAAGAGCCGGAAGAAAAACGACTCGGAGAAGAAGACGACGTCGTCCGCGACGACGTTGGCGGCGGCTGCGGCGGCGGCGTCGTCGTCGTCGTCGTCTTCGTCGTCGTCGTCGTCGCATTCGCATTCGCATTCGCATTGCGCGAAGAAAACGCCGTCGTGGGAGAAGAACCAGCCGCAGAAGCCGGTGGCCCGGGTGAGCGCGGCGCTGCGGCCGCCCCGGCGTTCGGCGTCCAGCAGCGCGGACTCGGACTCGTCGGACGTGGAGTGCAGACCGCCGCCGCCGGCCATGTCCACGGCGACGGAGAGCCCGCCCAAGCTGGACGTGGAGGGCATCAAGGTGCAGGACAAGAAGAAGAACGACACGCTGAGGAAGCTGTTCAGGACGCGGCGCGAGGAGGGCGGCGCCAAGGGCGGCGGCAAGTCCAAGGGCGGCAAGGGCGGCAAGGGCGGCGTGATCATCATCGACAACAACGAGGCGATGCGCAACGACAACGAACGGGTCATTTCCCCCGTGCCCGCGGTCGTGCCGCCCGCGGTCGCCGTCAAAGAGCAGCAGCCCGCCGCGCACGACGGCGTCCCGCCGAAAGCGTCGTCGCCGCGGCCACGGTGTGCCGGATACCGTTGAGCAGGTTGCCGAACCTCAACTATCTGCTGAAGTCGTCCGCGAGGTCCGAAGAGCTGAGGACGTGCGCCGACCTGGCCAACACCAGGCAGCAAGAGGAGAAAAAGTCGAAGCACCGACACCACGGCCGGCACCACCACCACCACCACCACCACCACAACAACAAGAACAGCCCGGCGCAGCCGTCCGCCGTCACGGACAAGTCCAAGGCCAACGAATCGCCGGCCAACTCCGCCGCGCCGGCCGCACAGCCGCTGCTCCATCAGCCGTCGTCCGACGGCTATTCCAAAGGCATGATGGACAACGTGAACGTGTGGCGTAAACCGGCTTCCTCCGTCATACCCGAGGCCAAGGTCAAACCGCTGGAACACAAGTAATTATTTCGTTTCATTCGTGTGGGTTGTTATCTAACATCATATCGTTTTGTTTTTTGCACATTTGCACGTTCGCGCTCTCCCAGTACCATGTCGTACTTGCAACGGCCGGCCGCGACCAGCAGCAGCAGCGGCGGCGGCGGCGGCGGCGGCGGCATGATGCACGGCCCGTACGAAGAGTCTTCCGAGGACGAAGACGGCGGCCCGACCGCGTTCCTGCCGTACGGCGCAAACGCGATGCAGATAATGGACCCGCGGTACAAGCGGTCGCTGGAACTGGACCAGTACTCGCCGAACGCGGCGTCCAAGAGGCGAAAGTTTCACGGCGCGGCCGGACCCGCCGCCGCGGCCGCGTTGGGCAGATACGCCGCGGCCCGGGTAAGTTTTTTTTTTCGGGTTTTTTTCTTACACGTCCGCGCGGCCAGAAACACCGTGTGAAACGACGTCGCTCAGTTGGTTTCCATCCCGATCACGGGTTTTCCAGCCGACAAAATCCTACCGGCTCTGACTCGGACGACGACGACGACGGGATCCTCTCCTACTCCGTTCCTTGTTCTCCTGCGGATTGTCCGTGATCGTCGTCATCGGGCTTCAATAACTCATACACATTGTTCGTTTTTCGGTTTTATTTATCTGTTCGGCACCACAAAATGTTAAAACGTACGTTCTTTAATTATCTAAATAAACTAATCGGTATTCATTGATTTCAAACACGTGTATCGTTTGGTAAATAATAATACAACAAAACGCGACCGAAAACTATTTACGAACACAGCAGCGAAATCGTCGTGAACGTCGTCGTCCGTTCCCGGTTTTCCGCGTGGACTTCGTTTACTCGCTCGCTTACAAAAACAAAAACGTGTATATCTTGTAAACGCCTCGCGTCTAATTCGATGAATTTTCGTTTTGCAAACAAAAACGGAAACGAAAACAGGGCGACGGGTTGATCAACGACATTCTGGTGGACCGCATGCACGAAGTCCCCGTGCAACCGCCGCCCAGGCAGCCGTCGTGGCGCGTGCAGTCCATGCACCATCAGTATCCGCCGAGGAAACGGTTCTTCTCGTACTTCGTCACCGACCTGTACCCGGAGAACAAGTAAGCGGTTTGCGACGGCCGCGGTCCGGTCACCGCGCAAGTGAAACTTGTATTTTAAACACACGCGTCGCGCGTTTCTCCCGTCTTCCGCAGCATGCACCAGGAGGTGCCGTTGAAGGAGGCGCAGGCGCTGACCAAACTGGCCGAGTACGAACCCGACCCGATCACCCAAGAGATGAAATATCTGGACGGCATACTGTGCTTCGTGCTGAGCGGACATCTGATGGAGAACGACGGCACCAGGGAGCGGGCCGTGCTCAAGATCTACAACGACACCGTGGACTTGATCAAGTGAGCCGATTGACATGGCGGTTGTTAGCGATGGCTGGTCGGTAACCTAACCTCGTTTTTTTTTTTAACCTCCCGCCCCGTAGGGTCATTTGGTCGAAAATTTACAATTACCGCGCGGACTGCGATCACGAGGAACTGGACGAAATATTCGAGATGGCCGACAATCCGGAAAGGGACAACAGGCTGTTGATACTGTGGTAAGCGAGACGGGCTTGACCGGGTTTTTCGGGGACCGTCCGTACGATTAACGACACGCGCGCGCGCGCGCGTACGATTTTGCGTAGGATGAGGTGTCTGAGCTTCCTGCGACTGAAACTGTTCAAACTGCTCGTGTACCAGAACAGACAAAACTTCAAGACTGTGCAGCAACATTTTCTCAAGGTAAGCGCCGCGTCCCCCCCCACCGGCCGACACCCGGCGCCGAGGACGTGCTGTTTTTTTTTAACGTTTCGTTTGTGTCTGTCCGTTCGTGCCTCGCGCCAGAACGTGGGCTCGAGTCCCGTCTCGCCGTCGCCGTCGCCGGCCAGCTCCGTGGAGAGCCACTCGTCCGGCTACTGCAGCAGCAGCATCACTCCCAGCGGCGCGGCCCCGGCGGGCGTCATCGGCGTGCCGATTGTCGTGCACAACGCCCTGCACTCGGAACACGTGCTGTACTGTCATCTGGCCGCGGCGCACGAGATGTGGCAACGCGCCGACCTGTTGGTCATGCGCGGCAAACACACGCGTGAGTAATACAAAAAACCCGACCTTGGCCCAACCTGACCTAACTCTAACCTAACCTAACCTAACCCCGCGCCGATACCACACAATCGATGAACGCAGAATGGACGCCGGTAACGAACGCCTTACGTGCTTGCTGGCCGGTTGTCACTTGTGGATCTCTCAATCGCATCTCCGTGTATTTTATGAATAATTACAATTCGTTACGAGTTTATTTACAATATAAAAACGCTAAAAAATCGTTACACGTTCGGAAGTATAACTAATCGCCCGTTTTTTTTCTCGGTACAGAGAGTAAATTTTGATTTTTCATATATATATATGATAATTTTAAATATTCGAAATTGAAGTTTGCAACATTTTGTCGATTAAGTTTTTAAATTTTTTACCCACTATATTTTCTATAGCAAAAATTTTCCAAAAGTACTATGTTCTTTATTTTTGAGTAACTTTTGATAACACTGAATAAAAAAGAAATCCGAAATAAATCTTATAATCGCGAACAGTCGAAATCGTATTACCAACACGCGGTAACTTAGATAACATTATGTAAATTTTTTATTATTGTTCTTTTTTTTTAATACTGACAAGAGCCGCCTCTGGTTCTCGCCAGCGCGTTCGTCATTCCGTACTCTACGTACGTAAGCAACCCCCCCCCCCAGGCCCCCCTCACCGAATCTTTTCAATAGTTATAACAAATTGTGAATTTATTAAACTAAATTTTTAAAGTGGATACACGCTATTTACAATCTAGTAGTTGAAAACGTACGATTCGGTTTTGACCTACCTCCATCCCCCACCCGCCGCTTCCCTAAATTTGTACGCGCGTAACGGCACACCAACCGTACTACAACCCCTTTGGCCCGACGCGTTCTTCCGCCCGGGGTCGTTAGTGATTTCGTTTTCCGTTTAGAATTCTTCGTCGAGATGGACCGACACTGCGGACCGCTGACGCTGCACAGCACCGGCCACGACCTGACGCTGTACGCGCGCATCGCCATTTCCCGCATGCGGTGCGAGTTCAACATAAAGAACTACCTTCCATGATATTAGATGACCGTCTCGGAAGCTGAATCACCGCGCACACACACACACACACACACACACACACACACACACACACACACACACACACACACACACACATACACACACACACACACACACACGTTTTGACGACAGTACGACATGTTGTCGTCGTCGTCGTCGTCATATTGGGCTTCGTCCGTGTCGAGGGGATTTACAATACTCTGATCGTTTCTGTAACGTGCAAAAAATGAAGAAAAATGAAAAATAATCACCAATATAAAACACACTACTTAACGTGGATTATATTTTATTATATGCTCTGTACATAACTCGTGTACAGCTACTTGTAGTTCTCTTCATTTTCTGTTTTTTTTTTTTTTCGAAAGATTAAATTACGTCATATTTTTTACAAAAAGCAAAAAAAAACCTAAAAAAAAAAAAAAAAAAATAATCATGTTACGTTGATATAATATAAATCATTTATATACGAGAAATATATTAATATTAAAATTTCGTTCTCCTGCAAGACTTTTATAACAAGGGTCTTAAACGAGGAACTATTGGTTTGGGTATTATTTAACACACACACGGGATTTTAAATATTTACATATATACGATTATTATTATTATTATTATTATTATTAATATTCTAACGATATGATCATAATGTTATATGATTTTGGATCCAGAGTATGTTATGATGTATAGAGTTAACGACAATATTATTATTATTATTAATTTGTTTTTTTTTTGCATGTAAAACAAAACAATTTTAAAAATTGTAAAAAAAAGTCGTGTAATTAAAACAAAACAATACATATATATTTATATATATGTAACGATATGTGTATGTGTGGGAATTCATTCCTCGCTTAGTTAAATTTACGATATGTTTGTTGTATCCGAGGGGGACGGACGGCGTTGTTCGAGTGTGCGCGCTCGGGTTAAACATTCTTTATTAAAATATATATATATATTATATATATATATATATATATATATATATATATATATATATATATATATATATATACGATAGATGAAAAGAAAATTATTATTATTTTATTTTATTTTTTTGTTAATTTTAAGAGTTACCTTTTGTGTAGAGAAAAATGTATGTAGTAGCCAAATCTGTACAAAACGACACCAATGTTTTATTAATTATTAATTATTATTATTATTATTATTATTATTATTCTATTGATTTTTGTTGCTGTTTTTCTAAACGAAAGACTCGTGTCTTGACCGTGGGGGGATGATGGTGGCGGAGAGGACGGCGGGGAGCGAGTAGAGGTTAGGTTTGTCCGTGGCGTTAGAGTTTGTAGTCGCGTCGAGAGTCATGTCTTTTTTTCGACGCGGGGCAACCGATAGATTTTTTCTTCTCTTTCTTACAAACTCTAGTGTAGAAATTTTAAACAATATATCAAATGTTCTTGCCTCCCATCCGAACGTACACTAGTTTCTCTTCGATGTCATCTTGGATAAAGATATTCAACAACGCGTTCGACATTTTTTATTTTTATTTTTTTCAATATACAATATATATATATATATGTATAATACGAAATTTCTGTGGATAGATTCATATTAGTAGTTGATGTATATGTATTGTATTTTATGTGCGGGAGGCGTTTATCGACGGATTTCCGACAAATTTCCGAGCCGGACGTATGCGACCAACAAACAAATAAATTTTGCAATCGCCCTACTATTTTTTTAAACCGCGAACCGTAAAGAGAGTTTAATATGATGCGTGTGTTGTATATGTACAAATTATTGTATTGTTGCAAGTGGGAAAAAAAAAAAAAAAAAATGTACACGATTAATTAGATTTTTATAGAAAATGTTAGACAAATTATGTGAACGACACGAAAAAAAAAAAGGGAAAAAAATTACAAAACCAAAGTCTGAGTTATATTGCCTTAAAACGTAATCGAGAAAATATTATTTTATGATATTGAAAATTAAATACATTTATTAGTGATGTACAATTTTAGATTTAAAAAAAAAAAAAAATCCCCTCCTTCCCTCCCCCCTCCCCAAGCTCATTCACTCCACAAAACGGATTCCGAAATTTAGACCCATTTTACTTTTTGTTGTTTTGTTAGTGTTTAATTTATTTATTTTTTTTATTTTTTCTTTCGTTTTATACAAAAACAAATTTACATTACCAAATTCCACTTGTTTTAGTTTGTATTATTATTATTATTATTATTATTATTATAGTTTTTTTCCTTCTAGTTTTAAAGTAATTCAATCTCCACACACACACACACACACACTCACACACACAAAATGCTTTAGTCGAATTTATTATAATACTGTGTTTATGTGTAAAGGATAAGTTTAGTCCGAACAGTATTTTTTTTTTTTTTTTTTTTTTCGTTTTGCATGCAATAATGTTATTAATTATATATTACTATACTATTATTAATTATTATTAATATTTTATATATATATATATATATTGTAAAGCCCCATCTGGTTCCGTAATCAGTGCACGTGGGTGCATCGACCATTACCTTAATTTTTTCTTGACCTTCTCCCTCCCATCTTCCTATCCAACCCCACCTCCCTAAAAAAAAATATATATATATATATATCCACAAACGGTTTACTTCATTAATATTGTAAAAGAATGTTTAAAATAAAAAAAAAATTGCAATGGAATATTATATATATATATATATACAATTATTGTGTTAAGGATAGTAAAAAAAAAAAATTATATTATCATCTAATATTTTTATGTTATACTTATAATTTATAAAATTTTACAAAACGAAAAAAAAAAACTCGAAAATTATTTGAAAAATAAAAATTGGCTCGTGTTTTTTGTTTCCTGTTCCCATCTCCGTATCCGTTTTGGCCGACGAACAGTGGCCGCCCGAAGCGAAACACGAGAACGGTGTTGCGTGCTTTTGGTGGTTAGAGCATTCGCCTCCCCCCCCCCACCAAAAGAAGATTTTTTATTCTTTCGCTCGACGCACGTTTATTGTTGATCGTACAAATGCGCGAGGTAGAACACGCAGAAAAAAAGTTTTTTTTTGTGGGGGGGGTGTTTTTGAAAATCGGAATTTTTTTTGATAAACATACGAAATTTCGTTATGAAAACCAGCTACGCATGACGATAATATTCTGTTCTCGCGACGTGACGACGGAGAGATAACAACGAAAATCACGCAATTCTCGTGGAGTCTTAGCCGTTATCTTCACGATCAACTTCCGTGTCTCGGACGTACGTTCAACAACGTCAATCCGTTTCGCGGGTTAAGCCGAATACGCGTTTCATGAATACATTATAATATAACGACATATAATAGTTATTATTTCGGGACCCCGTTACACGTAAAAACGCTTGTGAATAAACGTCTCGCCGATGTCGGAATGGTGCGTCGGGTCACGTGTAAAGCGTGTTCGGTTATTTGGTTATTTGGGAGCAAGAGACTGTGCTGTCACGACGACCCGGACAAGATTTTTGCCAACCGTTTCACTACGTTATCAGGTGGTCCGTTCGGTTTGACGTTTGCGTTGAAGTCGCGGCGAGCTAACCTAACCTAACCCTATTCGGTTCTGAAGCCGAAGTCGTGGACGGAAAATGATTTCCGTTCGACCGACCGTGACCGTCCGTGTCGACTTCGACAAGCGCCCCCCGAGTACGGTGTCGGTACGCGCAAACGGGTCCGACGCGGTCGTAATTGGGCGTATCAAAAATTAAATTTGAACTTTTTAATGGTAACGACGTTTTCCAAAGACCCCGTCCCCCCCTGCCCTCGTCTGTTGTCCGTTGATACGTGCGTATAATTTATATGCTATTTTAAAAGTATACCCGCGTCAAAAAAAAAACGAAACGAAACAATTATAACTTTTTTTGTTTAAACTTTTTAACCAAGTCGAATAAATTACTTTATTTTGACTCGACTAATTATTTTCTTTTCTTGTTTTTGTTTATTTCTCCGCGCCTAAAAGGCCGTGCGTGGCGTTATCGTTATTTCCTCCTCCACCCCACTCTCGCGGAGGATAACGCGTTTCAAACGCTTTTTTCGCGCGTACGTTGTTCGACGTTACGGTTTAACGTTATCACAACACGTCGTATGAATCGCGCGGACGCATTTCGAAAAAAATTGTATAATCGATAGTCGAGATGCTTTCAACGAATCAAGTACATAGAGAAAAAACAAAACTTATGATTTCGACATAATTTCGACAACGAGAACGTAAAAGTAAACGGACGTCACGCGCTGGATGGACAAACACGCCGGTCCGTGACGGGGGAAGTCTGTGCTTCCGACACGCGTTGTCAACGGCACGAGACCGGAAAGCCAAAAAAACGGACCGCTCGTCGAATCGCGTTGGCACCGAGTTCGTCACCGTGCGGACTTGCCGCGAACGTGCCCGATAAGACGGAACGAATCCGCTGAAGATCGGGTTCGTCGTCTGCGTTAGATCGGACTCCAATTACGTCTCGTTCGGCCGCTGCGTGAATCCACGAGACCGTGTCAGTCAATATCGTGTTTTTTCTCCGTCGAGGGTTCCGAATAATCTCAAACGCTGTTCGCGGAGGAACCCCCCGAACCCGTTTTTGTTGTGGCGGTGGGAGACGATCGTTCGTTTTACACGCGCCTCCGAAAATGTCCGTCGGAAACGTTTCGAACTCGTCTTACGCCGTTATCCGTTATTATTCGGACGGCTGCTTCCGCCGGTCAAGGGGTGACCGGGATGACCGGGGTGACCGGGGTGACGGTCGAAATTAATTGCGTCCGAGACGTGCACGCACGCACACGCGTACATATACAATACACGATATAAACGCGCGCGCGCGTGCGGTACGATTTGCCCCGTCGTCCGAAAAGATAAAAGAAAACTAATCAAAAAGTTTTTAATTAGAATTTTTCCGCTTTGTATTGGATTTTGTTCGCGTGTAGTTGCCCGGAAACTAATTATCGGAAGTTTTTATTATTCGGTCGTTTTTCGTTTTTCCGCCGGAGATTCCGGAAGTCATGACGCGGCGTTGCGTTTTGGCATTATTTTTTTTTTTTCAATGACACTCCGTCGTAATCCTTATCGGCGCGTAAAACTGCGCGTAGCCCGTACGTAGGCGACGGGGGACGGGACGGCCGTTTAACCACCAGGACCCGGCCCGGCCCGTCCACAGTCGTCTCGAGTTCGCGCGTGTTGGTCCCTTTTTTGCGCAATGTCACCACACCCGTTCGACGTGATAACACGTATCTGTGCCGGACGGAGATCTACACGATCTACACGACCCCATTTGCCGTCAGCCGGCCGTCCGACACGGCGATCGTCGCACACGTTTTGTTTTTTGCGTGAGTTCCGTCTCGGCGGAACGATAAAAACGAAAAATCCTGTCGGCGGACATCGCGACACTGTTATTCGCCACGTGGTTGCCGTCGTTGTTTAGTAGACGTTGTCGTCGTGACGGGCCGTTAGGCTTCCGGGTTCCGTTCGTCGTCGAGAGTTGCCCGCGTGATTGTAACTGCGTGTGTTGAATTTTCCGCGCCCGGCGTGCCGCGTGATCGTCGAATATCCCGTCTGAGACGCAATCTTTTGTCTTCTCTATAAGTTTCTCGGCGAATTCACGTACCGTAAACACTCGCTCTAGTCTCGAAATGGTTTTGTGCCTTCCCGACACGTCAAAACGGAATAATGGCCAACGACCAATGTTACGACGACAGCAGAAAACGGGACCGGCTTTCTGGACGTATCCCGTGTTTTCGTGACGTTAGGGGTGTGCCGTTTGAATGACCGGTTTCTACGTGTTACGGAAGCACGTGGCCACGTTTCTGAGCGGTTCAAAAGGTCCAAGGCGGCACGTGAAACGGCCGAAGACGGACGTTAACATCCAGAAAACTGGTACCCGACAACCGTTCAACACCATCACGTCGAGGTTCCGACCGCCCTTCGTGAACGGGCGAGGAGACGAAGACCCGGTTTGTGGAAGAGCAGGTCCTGGATGCTTCGCCTTGTATGCGAAGGCGTTCTTTGCGGTATACCGCATCACCGTGTCGGATCATCCGCCGTACTCGTCGCCCTAGTATTTCCCAACGGGACAAGACCAACGGAAGCGACGGAAGTGGTGGGGAATTCGTATGGATCGGCAAGGCGACAAACTTTTTAACGTGATCGGTGATCAATAAAATGTATCGTAGGTCATTTGGTCGGCACTCCTCGTGCTTCAGCGAAACGGTGTGCTATGATATCTTGGGGACGAGGTTAGGTTAGGTTAGTAACCGGCAAATTCTATGAAACGCACGCAGTGCGATTTTTTTTTTGTTGAAAATTTTAAACCCGATAGAACAGTTTGTCCGATTCAAATCATTGGTATTAAGCCGAATAGAGATAGGACTCGTAAATCATAAGAGCGGCCTTGTAGAAAACTCTCGCGCCTCTTACAACTGTTCGTGTATACGCGTCTGCTGAACATCTCTGTGTTTTTTTTTTAAACGTTATTTGATAGTTGGTTCGAAAAACGGAGTCGTGTCGTTCAAACGGAAAAACGTCCGTAAAAAACGACCGGCTGCTCAGTGCACGTCGTGTGGTTTCCATCGAAAAATAAGCGAATAACGTTATTACGTATACGTCGCGCGAGTGGATATAAAATTTCGGATGTATTTCCAGTTATATATTTACGACAGGTAAAACATAAAAAAATAATAGAGGTTCATTAATATTCCAAAACTATTACTCAGTTATTGGCTTTTTTTTTAATTAAAGTAAAACCGAAGTACGTAAAAAGGGGATTTTTCCATTGAATACCACGTGCGCGCGGGCCCAAACAATAGCGTCCGATATCGTAATCCGCAATCGGAGCCGAACGTCGATAAATCATCACGGCGACGCACGCACACACTCTGAGTTCAGAACGTTATTGATTTATTGTCGAAAATCGAACGAACGATTTGTTTATCTGAAAAAAACAAAAACGAAAAAAATCAAAAGACTATTATCATCACGCAGATGAATAACGTTTTGTGCGCGCCGATCGTGTAAAAACGCGTTTGTATGACACGAACTCCAAGTCTTCAGACCGTCTAAGAGAGACCCCGGCTCGGACCGAACCGGTGTACGGGGTTGTTGTCGTTTCAATCGTCGTGTACGATTCGTGACGGTCGTTTGTGACGAACGTTTGTGCCGTACACGAGATACGAACATATATTTTCGGCGAACGCGTTTCGAAGCCGGAGAAAACGGATTTATCGGAAATCACGTAAACCGTTCGGAATCGATATCGCAAAACGAAATCTGTAAAACGAACGAAAACAAAGACATTCGTCGGGCGAACGCAATGGGGAAACGATTTGCGTCAATATGATAGGATCGCGTAAAAAAGCCGAGTTATTCGTAGCGTTTTTTTGTTTTTTTTTGTTTGTTTTCGCAACGTCCGGCACACGGCGATCGTGTCGCGATAAATCGTATCCGGTACCGGTCGCCGACTCCTGTGGCGTGGCCGTGGGATTGTCGGCATTGTTCTTCGTGCGAGTTGCAAACGTCCTATCGAGTGCGAGTTGTCCGCCGACTCTTAGGGACCCCCGGAATCGTGGTTCGTATTGCACGGATAACGTTTTGAGACAACTTATGAGTGGACGACTGTTATACCGAATACATGGTTGAAAACGTGCCATTGGGATTTGGAAAATTAATCTATGCAACCGGTCCTTTACAAAGCGCGTCCGATAATATTGACAATTTTTCGACATCGTTCTTGTTTACATTTGAATCTTTAAAATTGTAAATAATTCGTAAATTATTTTTTACGTATAAATTAAAATGTGGCTTCACCAAGGCAGCATTTATGCGAAAAGAAACTAAAACAAAAACAACGTTAGAAGAAAAACAAGCAGGCAGATAAATGTTAGATAAATAAAGTTATGGAGTTTGTACAATAATTGTGCTCGGGTACAATAAACATAATACAATTAAAATTAAATAACGAGTGCCGGGCGTACACAAGAGTTGGGATTTTAGATTTTTAGGGAAGCGATGGACGTATTAAGTTGAACAACAGAGTTTATATTTTATTTTAATAAATAAACA
Source organism: Schlechtendalia chinensis (assembly GCA_019022885.1). NCBI lineage: Eukaryota > Metazoa > Arthropoda > Insecta > Hemiptera > Aphididae > Schlechtendalia > Schlechtendalia chinensis. The sequence continues at coordinate 1,930,720 of CM032351.1, read as the reverse complement.
AGCACCGAAAGTACATAAGGACTGTGGTTATATTTGAATTAGTCAGGAAAAACGATGCGGCGCCCAAAATAACTCCTCGCACGCGGGCCTCCGATTTCACGGTTCCGGGACGCTGTTCGGGGACCACGTGAAAACGAAAAATCCCACGCCCTCGACCGGTCGACTATCAATAACACCGGAAGTCTAATAATATCTTTGCGAGCGGTTTACGTTCAAGTGTCGTTGCGAACCCTGTTTTCCGAGGACGAGCCGAACCACCGTTTCAAAACGTCCAAGCGCTCGTCCGATTCGAAATTCGGTCGACCGAACCGAAATCGACAACAAACACTATGGGCGTTCTAAAAACCGGAGCACGGTACGGATTTCATCTTGCTGTTCGAACGTTTCCAATTGCTAGCTACGAACCGACGAGCCCGGGTCGGGTTAATAATCGGGTCCGGGAACGTCACCGGTCGAAGCCATTCGTTTAACGGTCAAAAATCATACTGTAAGAATTTCGTCGACACCTAACGCGCGTAACACGTGGTCGTACACGTGCACCCGAATCCGTGCGGTTGTGTACGTCGACACACGGCGCGACAAGAGCCGGTGCTCGAATCGGAGAATGTAAAGTGGTAGGGCTCGATTGGAAATTTGAAAATAACGTTCCATATGGAATATCCTACGTCACAAGTCCGTACGATTTCTAACCGTATTCTTTTCAAATCGAACAAAATAATTTCTCCGTACGGTTTTCAATACAATATAGTGTTCTACATGATTTCGCACGACCAACAAACCCATTTGAATTCAACCACGAATACTATGTAAAAATCGATTATACGATTATGTGCTATCACGACTTATATATATATAAAAAAAAATTATATTATAACGCGTATTCACATCGGCACGTGTCGCAAACGACGTTGTTCATCGACAACTCGTGCTGGCTCACGCATTTAACGGTTTTATAGTATATCCGTGAGTAAATCCAAAAATAATCGTCAAATAATATATATTAACAATAATAATAATATCAAATGTAGAATTTGTTCGTGATTTTTTTTATCTATGGTCCCGGGTATAAAGGTTATAAGCGCTTGCCTTTTAAAAATCGTAGTGAAGGGACGCTAATTTGTTTTAAACGTACTAGAGAAGTCCTCCCCCCCCAATTCGAGCACCGTTTTGTTTTTGTTTTTTTTCACGTGTCAACGAACATTCTTTGAGAATCGCTCACGCATTACATTTACGGGGGTGGGGAGGGTCTAGGGATATTAGACCCCCCCCCCCAGACACTCAGTGGTGAGTACCGAAAATACAAAAATACATTTTTTTGGAAAATTTTTGAAAATCCGTCACCGGCCACCACCGTTTAAAATACGAATTATACGTCGTACGTTTAAATTGCTCTTTTCCCGAATGGATCTTAACAAATCATCAATATTGATTCTGAATAACAAGAATAACTACACGAAATGATTTTTTTTACGAATGTAACGTTATCAGTGGGATTATTTCAATGTTTCCGCACCGAAACGCGGCCGGTCCGGAAAAAAACGTCCAACCATAACGTAGACGGACGATCGAGAGCGTGCCGGGGTCCGATCGATTATTTGCCGTTTATCCCCGTCAGTAGGACGCGTAGAGCATACGTGTACCGGTAACACCTGTCATATCGCTAATTGGTTGTCTAACAGATTACACGCGTATTGTTTGATATTTTACCAGTAATAACAAAGCGATTAGTCGTAAATTGATTACAATAAAATATGCGCGTCGTCATCATATTATCGCGCGCGCTCTCTCTCTCACTGTCTCAATATATATATATATACTCGTATATTATTGTACGTTTTAAATTAAAAGCACCCGCGCTCACTTTGGACGTTCCGTCGAACTCCCGCGAAATTAATTAAAAACGTTACGCGTGTGCATAAATAAATGATAATTAATGATATTCGCCGGCACTCGAAAAACCGTTGCGCGTAAGTCGAGTCAAAATTATACGCGGTTTTCGGAGGTTTACCGCACGGGAAGAATACGGATTTTATCGCCGCGCACGCTGTACGGACGTACGGCGAAAATAGGGTTCCGGTGGGTCGGGACGAAAAAGAGAAGAAGGATGTGGTGGCGGCGGGGCGGGGGGGGGGTCGAAAAAAACACGAGGTAGTAGACGAGATATAAAAGGACGGGGGCCGTTGTAACGAGGGGACAGGATTAATTAAAAGGGAGAAGTCGACCCTAAGACGAGATATTTAATACAAAAGTTGACAATGAAGAATGACAATAATGTAATTAAATTCGCTATGTATTCTGATTTTATAACCGTAATAATAATTATTTTATATAACGTTTTGAAATTTAATTAGGGCACAGACGGCTCTTAAAAAAAAAAAAAAAAACCGAAAGAAAAGAAACGAAATAAAAAAGCTCTTATTCGGGTAAGAGTCAATTAATTTTCCTTTTTCTTTCCATTTCGCGTACGTATAAATTATAATTGCGGCGCGCTGCTACGTGCCGCCCGTGTACGGTGAACACACGTTCGTTTAGACAATTGTTTCGGAGTCGTTCAACCGACGGAATGTTAGGTTTGGAATCATTTTCGATCGACACCGTGATTTATTGGTATCCGTAGATGCCTCTTTTTTATGCCTTCTGTCGGGCTCGTATGTTCCCGACGATTATTCGGCCCGGCGCGTTAGGTTAGGTTTAAAACAACCGATGAGCTGATAGTGCGGGCGCTAGACGCGGTGAAATTGGTGGGCACGGTCGAGCTCGCACGCTGTTCACCGTAATGGGTCATCAACATTACTAAAATGGCCTACACGACCTAGTACGAGTGAACAAGAACGCCATAGATGTAGCCCACACATGGGCTAAAAACGTAAAATTTGACAAAGTCACCGACTTAATTAATATTATAGTTTGCGCTGTTGTCTACATTATTTACTTATTCGTCTGTTTAGTTATTTATTTATTATCTATTTAAAAGAAGAAGAAGAAGAAGAAGAAGAAGTATTATAATTTTAACCGGACACGAGAAGAAGAAGACTAAAATGAAAACAACGCATGCGTGCGCAACTGATCTCAAGAAAACTGGTGGGCACGCTCGCACGCTATTGGCCGTAACAGGAACATTACTCAAATGAGACGACGCGCACGCGCAACTAATCTCAAGAAAAAGTGTCGTGACGCGCCGACCATGACGCGAAATAATCTTTTTTCTTTTCCACCGTAAAGCTGTTTTTCACTTCAAGTGAAAAAACAAAATAATAATTAGATTTTAAATTATTATCATTATTTATTTGACGAATCAACAATTATTTTATGTAACGTTTTGAAATTCAATTTGGACGGACGGCTCTTAAAAAAAAGCTCTTATTCGATAAAAAGTCAATTAGTTTTCTTTTTTATTTCCTTTTCGCGTACATATATATATATATATGTATATACGTATATTTATAAACGCGTGCCGCCGTGTACGATCAATACGCTTAATAGAAACTACATTACGACTAGTAAATCGCGTAACTGCACGTTTACAAACGTGATCACGACTATACGCGATTGCTGTTGTTCGTGTAGACGGCCTTACGGCACACGGTTTCAGTCTCCGATATGTGTTGAATAAAATGTTGAATAAACATTTGTCCGTCTACGCGGTCCGCGGACGTGTTGGTACGCGGATTGAGTATTTTCGTAGCAAACGGTTTTCGACGTTTTAGCAATACGCCCGTGAATCGTAAGGAGTCGCGGGCTACGCTGAGTAATGTCCGGTTTGAAACATATGACGGGACGGCAGTGATAACGCGAACGTTTCGTGTGCAGCGTCAGTTTCTCTACAAATTTCACCGAGAGACGGTTGCGGACGGTTCGGGTTTTTCGGTACGAACCGCGTCGAAATCGTCGTTAAATATCGGCGACGTTACGAACCGTTCGATTTTCGAACCAAACCTAACTTTAAAAAACAAAAAAACAAATAATTAATTAAATCCTTTGAACTTTTTATGAAGTTCGGTTCGGTTATAATTTCAATGGGTTCGACTTCAAAAGTCGCGGGTTAGGTTAGTAATCCGTGCCGAACGGGATTTTCTCGAGAACGATGTATTGTTTTGCTAATATCGTGTAAAAACCGACACGTTTCCGCGCACGCCAAATGAATACAAGTAAAACGCACCCGTAGAACAACGCGTGCATGCCGGATTTATGCTCGTTACGATTAGTGACATTTTTGGAAAATATTCGTCGATCAAATACGATGTCGCGTAAGCTCGAATCCCGCGATCCAATTATAATAGTTTCATTAGTTTTTTTCTCTTTTTTTTTTTTTGTTGAAAATATGTCATTATTTAATTACGATATTAAACTTTTAATCATTTTACGGTATTATATCGGGAGCTTATTGTCGTAGAAGTTTTATCGGAAAAAAAAAACACAACACACGTATACACAAGAAGTTTAACTGTTGTTCTAAACCATTCACTTTAAGTTTTCCTAAAATTTGCGTCGACGTGACAATTACGACGCACGTGATTCGCGAAGAAAATTCACGATTTGTACGGACGAACAAAAACGCTTTTCCCGCAAACTTTTGAATAACCGGTCGTACGCGTTTCGGATCTTCTCTCGTCCAAAAAGGTTTCAGCCGAAGCGCGTAACGATTGTACGCATCTTGTACGATCACAGATCAAACGTGTATACGACGGCGACGCAAGTGCCCAACGGGGTGACGGGACCACGGCGGAGTGTTTTTCTTTTTCGGAAAACACTTTTCGGAACGGGGCTAAAGTGTTTTGGGCTGAAGCGTTCCTTTACCCCGTACTCCGGAGAGTGACGGCGATTGTTTGCGAGTTCTCAGCGCTTTTCCGGAAAGTCGGCGGGACAAAGTAAAAAAATAGTAAAAACGCCCGCGAGATTTATGTTAATTCGGTGTCGATCACACGCCGCCGCGACGTCAATGTCCTGTCCGTAATTCGATCGGTTTCGGGGATTCTTTACTCGCCGTTTCACCAGTAGCTTATTATTATCACGGTTTGAAAGGACCAAACGGACAGGGTCCGATCGTCTTTCGAACACGCGGACATGTAGATTATGTAGAGCGGGTTTTGTCGGTGCGACACAACGAAACGTTTTTCTAACGTTTATGACAACAACAACATTTTCTTTAATAACGAGACACGTTCAACACGTGGAATCAATCCACAAAAGACGATCGAACAAACGAAATACCGTGCAAAGCTGACTGATCGCCGACGATCGTTTGTACAGGACCGTCGTGCGTAATACGCAATAGAAGAAAACGATAAAAGCGCCTTCGATGGCACGCGCCCTTGTATTTGATCAATACTTAAACGGCGCACACCCGCTCGCCCGCGATACGGTTTCATAACCGTGTTTCTTCAGTGGTCATCATCGGGTTCGGACTGAACGAGCTTTATCGAGTGCTCTCGATCAAATGACTTTTATCTGCCGATCCTCTACACGCGTGTACATGTTTTATGTACGTATAAAACGCGAAACGTTATTACGAAAAGTTTACGGAGATTTTATTAAGCGCATAAAACAACGGCCATTCGTAATGACGACGCGTCCATATGTATAATTCGTACGAAATCCGACTTTCGGGCACGCGTCTATCTCTCTCTCGGTTTACGTTAACGCCGTGTGTGGACGCGCGTAATGTCGGAGCACAAAACGTGTATCATGTCGTTCGTTTATCATGTACATCGTCGAACGGGGTTTTTGATTAAACCCGAGCGAGTACCGCGACGGTAGAAACGGAAAACCCGCGTGGCATACACGAGATCTGTTTTTTATAACCTCAACGGCGTATCTGAATCGATTTCCAGACGCGGGAACGTCGCGATCATTAGGCCGACAGGAAACATCGCGAAAACACGACCGAACCGAACCAAACACCGACACGCGGTAAAATCGTTTTACGTACGTGCGCGTATTTGCACGCCGAAGTTAACGTTTTTTTTTTGTTTTTTTTAGAGCTTTAAACATTAAACTATTATTACAGCTCGACAACTAGTATAACATGTTCAAAACAAAAAGATTAATCGATAATGTGCAATATACAATGGGTAAAACAGAAACATCCTTACACTAAGCAGCTTCAATAAAATTTAACACGGTAGAAATGATATGGATAGAAAGTTAACGTCGACCGATCAATAGCTGTGCCGAGGCGTGTGTGTATGTCGGATTGATTCGGGTTTTTTTCAATTAACTCGTATTATTGTTATGCACGTTGGAAACCGTTCGGAAGTTCGACGTGGAATACATGTTCCGCGCAAATAAACAGTTTCGGCCGTTGATTAACGAAACGATCAAATCGATAAACGCGCGTTTTAACGGTACGTATAAAAACGATGTCTGCTCCGGAAACGTTTTGCGTTATTTAAATAAAACGTATCCCGACAGCCGAGTGACTCGGAATCCAATACGCTAAACAAATAGACGTTGTTCGTAGCGGGTTCGCGTCTGGTTTGGTTCTTTTCGAATGTTACCGATCGTCACGTCGCGTTTCGATAATCATTTAGACCGACAGCCATCGTGGCGTACGGTTTCGACGCGATTTCGCCCCCTCGAGATAATAAACGAACGTCTTGGAAACCAGATCGATTTGGACGGTTTTGGATCGGTGACGGTCAAACGATTTAGTCATCGGGGTGGGGATGAGACTGATTTTTCAATATAAACTTTGATCGTTGAAAACATAAGTCATGATCTATGGATATAGGTTCGCTTTATTATTATCAAATCTTTTTTTTGCCGATTCATCGAATACTTCATCTGTGGCAGGGGCGAACGCAGGGCCCCTTTTTATTATTTAATGATATAATTTTTTTACTATTATTAACGAAATAGGTAATAAACGGCGTATTGTTAAAACTAATAATAATAATAATAATAACAAAAAGGTCATGGGGTATATCCCGCCCCCACCTGTTTGACCGCCACTGGCACCCTCTACTTAAAAATGAAAAGAAAGGAAAGTTTACAATTGCATTTCGAAACGTACGAACGGTTTAATCGCTATTGAATATCGGACCGAGTAAAATAACGACGGGAACGGGGACCGACACACGCACGGGTAGGTATCGAAATACGTAACGTGCGCGTGCGGATGCATTTTAGCAGCCACCAAGCGCAATGATAAAAATTGCACGATTGTCGTTGCGATTGTTTGGCCTGTTACAATAAACGAGACTCTGCAGTGAGGCAGCAATACCGACTATTTACGGTGACAAAAAACCAAAAACAACAAGAAAAGCCATCGGGTGCGAGCGTCCGGACGAGATCAAATCATCACGTATGATGATAACCGCGGCCCGTACGGTTCGTAATGCACGCAGAGCGCGGTTTTATTTGCGCGTGTAAAAAGAGAGAAAAAATAGGCGTTACAAGACACGTCGTTCGTTTCTCGACGAAATTGTCGGTTTTGAACGACGCGCCCTTTTTCGAACCTTGGCCAACGCACGGACGACACCGTCGCGTTCTCTAGGCGTGTTGTATGCGATAGAAATTAAAACCGCCGAACGTCTGTCACGGTAATATGCGTACTGTTTCCAAATGAGGTAATGGACGAGGATTGTACGTCGAATGATTGGAATAAGAGGTAAAAAAATAGAAAAGAAAATATTGGGTCCGTCCAATTTTAAAAACGAGGCTTTCCTTACGTCTTCGGGTAACGTTATATCCGGAGCGTACTGACAGAACGGTGACACATTTTTCAATTACACGCGCGCAGTGCAGTCGTATACACCGCGTTGACGTGTCACGTTGTGATAACTCATAACACGTACAATTCCAAACGAATTTGTTTGCAATCACAAATCGCAAAACGGATGAACAATATCTCGCGAGCACAAAAAAATAAACGTAGTATTGAAAATATCGAAACGTTGCCCCGTTTCAGAGCGTGGATTCGATTTGACGATCTGTTCGGATTTTAAGTCCAAATTAACAATAAAATATACGTCCGTCAATACGAACGGGTCCCCTGTTACTATGGACGTAAGAGTCTAGGCGAGTTGATGGCTTGAATAGCAAACAAACGCTACGACGACGAACATTCTTCGTTTTCCGTTTTTAGCGGAAAAAATACAATACAATTTGAACTTTTTGTTTTCATTCATTAGAATGTACATCGGTTATACATGTATCTTAGATTAATCAATCCAGGTGTAGACACAAGTGAATATAATTTTGTATTTACGTTTTTCCAAAGCAGATGGTCGCGGTTTTCGTAAGAATAATGTAGTTTTGTCAGTTCGTTTGCAGTTTTTATTCGTTAGCCGTTGTGTATAAAGTTTGTCGTTCTATACAGAAGTAAATATTAGCTCGTATCACACTTTAAATCAACAGCCGGGGGGATGGGGGGGGGGGAGATACGTCTGTTATCATTATATATATAAATTACGGAATCGGGACGTATACCCAAAACGTTATTTTCGACTACGCCACCGCACGCGCGTAAAAATACACGGTCGTCCATTCTTGTAGTCCCGTACGGTTTGCGCGTAACTACGAGTGTACACACACACACACACACACCAAACGATTGGCGTGGTCGTCGATAAAATAAATAACTCGGGTAAACACGCGGCTAAATCGCTTTCGCCTTCGGACGAACGTCGACAAGTACACAAGACGACATCATTCGTTAAGTACCGTAAAATAAAAACGATCAGCTCGCGCGAAACGATACCCGTCGAAACGGACTGAACCGCACGTGCTACACACGAGGGTGATTTGAAAAACTGACAAGGGAAAACACATTTCCTCAAGCGAAATCAATTTTTCAACGTAATCTCCCTGCGAACTCAACGCATTTAGTCCCGGCGATCGATCAAACGCCATTCACCGTTCCGTCAGAGAAAAATACCGCGTTTTCCAAACCGGGAAAACAACCGTTTACGGCGACGATCGTTTGTTCATTCGTTTCGCTCTCGTTCACCGTGAGTTCGGCAACGTGAATAAGACAATTCTAATTCGTTTGGTTTCTCGCCATTGCACACGTGTGAACTGTCGCGTTGTCTCGGCGAAACCGGATTTAATTTTTACGCGATTATTTTACTTCGTCCGAAGTGCTATAACGCACATCAGATAATGTTATCCATCAGATTGTAATACGATCATTACGGCGGCGTATTTCTTTTTAGAAACTCTCCAAACCAACGTTAGTATAAACATCGTATTGACTGACGATAGTTGAGACGGTTAAGGATTTTCGTGGTTCGTGAGACGATACGTTACAAGTGTTTCAGATTTCCTGTCGGCGGATCGAACCGCACGACGACCGGTAACTAATTAATACGTATAATAACGTGTCGATAAAACGTCTCGTTTTGAATTTCGTTTTAGTCTTTTTTTTAATGAAAAACGCGTTCCATTAAATGTACGTGACGGTCCGTGAGCTTTTATATCAGTCGCGTGACAGATTAAAACGGATGAAAATAAATGACGATTTCGCTAATTAAACGCGGACGTATCTATATATATATATAGTCGGGAACGTACGCGACGTGAAACGCCTAACCTAAAACACGCGGCCGCCGCCGCCGCCGCCGCCGCCGTCAGTCCGACGTTTCGCCTCCGCGTTCATTTATTTATGCGCGCGACGTAATAAATAAACGCGATCAATAACAATTATGATACCACGTGATTTGAAAAAGCGCGTCCCGCCCGCTCGGCCGGAACACACGCGCCAAAACATTAACGCAGGCGAATAACAAGCCCCCGGGGCGGCCAGCCGTTTGACGGGTTGGAAAAAAATCGATTCGCCAGTCATTGCGCTCGTGACTTTCGACTCGACGCGTTCGCCGTTTGTCCGCTTGACTAGTTGAACGAGTTGGTTATTTTTTTTTTCACCTCCGACGCGAACTCAACGAGCTTAATCGTTCGATTATCACGGAGCCACTCGGGAAAGTTGTTTGACACGCGTTAGGATCGTAACACGGTCTTCGTCCGCGGTCCAACCGACGGTTTTCGCGATTTCGGAGATCCGCTCGGAGCTGAGCGACTCTAAGTGTGCGCGGCAATTCGTATTGTATTCGAGTAGTACTCACGTGCTCGCGTCGTCGTTTGCAAAACGGTTCGCCGTCAAAACGCCATCGCCCGTCGACGGCACGCGAGAAAAACCGCCCCCGACCGTGTTGCGCGCGTGGTTAGCAGACCGCCGTTCGCATTTACTCGTCGTGCACGCGCGCGTGGTTGGTTGGGTTAGGTTAGGTCTGGACCGCCGGGGGTACCTATTATTTTATCGCGTTTGACTGCAGGTTAGGAATTCGGTCCGTGTTGTTGTTGTATTTTAAGAACGGGACGAACTGTTGACATTCTCGTCGATTACGTGATAAAAAAACGTACGATTATTAAGAAGACTATCGATATGACTTGGGTAATTTCACATGACTAACAGTTATTATTTACATCACGAAATATAATAAGTAAACGCTACGATTAAATAAATTATTCTATTTAAGGGAGTTTAATATAGTGGTCAGCATCTGAAAAAACATTGTTTTCATTGTCAATTTACCATTTGGGAACGTCAAATTTTGCATTTGATTACTTTTATGGTATAGGTATAAAATATAGACTAACGTGCGTAAATTATTAAGTATACTAACACATTAGAGAAAACAGGCTTAAAACGACTAACAAAGATATGTTGGAACGTCTTACATTCGAAGAAATCCTTCGTGAACTGGTCCAGCAAAGTGCCGAGTTAAAAAATGCGTCAATAGTATAGAAAAAAATGAAGAAAAGAAAGAAAACTAAATATTTTATCAACTGACGTTTTCGTTGTATTGGTTTTCAGTCCCGTAGATGCCTCTAAGAATATGTTTCCACACACGCGTACGATGACGAACGTTTCCTAATATCGCGTAAACCGAAGCGCGGACGTTTGACGAGACGACGTCCGAAAACGACGTGGCGTCGAAACGCGAGCGTATTGTTTCTTTAAAACGGTACAACACGCACGTCAGAAATAGCGATTTCTCTCGCAAAGTTCGCGGCACGGTGTACGTTTTCGAGACCGCACACGGGTGGATTTCGTTAGACGTAGACATTCCTCACCCCCCTCGTACACACGTGTAATGCGAGGCGCAAAGTCGAACGCGCCGAATCGTGATTTCATTATACACGACGAAGAACGACGGCGGTTAAGTGCTCGACGGGTTTTTTGTCGAAACGTTCGCCGGTATCGCCGTCGCGGGTCACGTCCGCGAGATTCCAACTGGCGAGGACGTCTTCGTCCGAACTTCGTTCCGTTCGCTCGTCCGTAAACATAACACGTTATGCCCGTGTTTTTTGTTTTTTGCTTTTTTTATTGAATTAAAACGATCTTGGCAATCCGCACAGCGCCGGAGACGATGTTTCCATTATGTTCATAGCAGTTCTGGAACTCGGATCCTGGAATGGCCTTCGGTTGGTCGGTCACTACGGAATATTCCGTAGTGTCCCAAAATGTCGTCTCTTGGAGTGAATTTCCCAGCGTGGAAAGAGGAAAATGTCACAAGGGCTCAAGCGGACAAGGTCGATTGAACGGGGTTGAGGAGACACGGGAATATTTTTGGTTGCCAAAAAACCGATTTTTCGGAACCGTTTTCGCGCAGATTTTCCTCGTCTCCAAATCATTGGTCTGATTAAAATCGCAACTGTTCTTCGATCATTCTGACCGTCAACTGACGATCAGATCGGACAAGATCCCAAACGCTGACGTTGATTTTCGTCATTTTTTGCAGTCGAAGGCCTGGGAGGTTCATGTTCAATCGACTCTCTGCCTTGCGCCACTTAAAAACCCGCGCCCTTGAAAGAACACTGTCTCCACGCGCTTGCTGAAGTTTTTGAAAAGTCTGAAGCAAAAACGGATAGCACGCCGTTGCTCGACATTGTAGCCATTCGTTTTCAGAACGCATTAGAATAAAAAATTGTCCACGAAAACGGTCGTTGTGGACCAATACGCGACTCCAGGGAGTTCAAACTCGTACTAAAAGCTCATTAGATGTTAATCTACAAACCTTTCCAAACGGAAAGTCACCCGTGTCGCACGCTACGCTATCGGTCTCATCACTTTATTTACAAACCTCGTTACAACATATATGTATATATATAAATATATCGAATTTCATTATACCCGTCGAGAAACGAACGGGCAATAATCAAATGAACCAAAAGTCCTTTGACGAACAACTGCGGACCCAAAGTATACGATCGAGTGGCATCCTAGACATTATAAGAAACTGAACATTATTTCAACATTCTAACCGTCGTCTGAAATGTTTCGCGTAACGTTTGGACACGTTAAATAATTAATGTGGTCTGGAGGGTGTAAATCTGGACCAGACAAAATGCCCAAACCTCTAGTTGCGCCTGCGGTGCCGTTCCAACTAAGACGCGCCGCTGCGTGTGACCGTCGACTCGTGGCATTTGACGTCGTTTCTTCCCGTCTAAGTCTTTATTCGAATTTGTCATCGACAATAATAAATATATATATATATTTACTTCGTACAACGTCCATTTCATTATTACCTATCCGGCCGCCGGCCGACTATAACCTCGCGAGTCGAATCGTCCAGACGACTTACGATACATACATATATATATATTTTTTTTTTGGTTTATCCGGTCACGAGGACCATACCGTCTCTCAGCCAATTCTCCAACCGTCTCTATTCATTGTCAGATCCTTCCAGTCTGATCCGCCTAATGCTTCTATGTCCCTCTTAACTGTATCTTCCCGTTTCAATTTTGGTCTTCCCAAGGGTCTTTCCCCGTACCGGATTCTGTTCGAACATCACTCTTGTTACAAAACTCCGACTCCTCGCTGCGTGCCCCGCCCAGCGCGGTCTTCCTTCCTTGATAATCTCTATCACGTTCTTCTCGTTATCCGTTTTTTGTAAATCTCTATTCCTCCTCTCCTGTTGTTGGTCCAGAAATCATTCGCAGTAACAAGAATTTATTTTCATCCGATTTCCTTAGTGTCCAGCTTTCCGACCCGTACAATATTACACGTCGCATCACGATGGTATACAATCGTTTCTCTCGATACCGACCTCGTACTTATAAATAGCTTCGCCAGTCCATAAAAAGCCTTAACTCCCGCTGCTTGGATTCTCGCGGTTACTTCTTTTGTGACATCGTTTTTTTCACTTACAACTGCGCCAAGTTATTTGAAACGACGCACCTTCTTAAACTGAAATCGATCCACACACACACACACACACACACGGGCGACGAGGCGCGTACAATACATCGCTTTATAACGCAGTTCGCGTTTCGCGTGTTTTCCGCTCGTTTGCGCGACTCGCGCGCACGTACATAGTATTCCAATTACCGAACCGCGAGATTTCGACGGAACGCGTCTGCCGTCGTTTTTAAGACTCGACGTTCATTAATTTCAAAACCGAACCAGATCGTTAATTCTGACGTGGCCGATTAATAACGGCGTTATGTGTACGACGCGGTCCTCTGTACACCGGCCGCCGCTGGTGTCTATTTTTTTATTTCTTCAATGTTCACGTTACCCATCCGTCTAGTGTGCATTATATATTATTATTATTATTATTATTATTATTACTATACTGCCGCGCGCCGTGTTCCGTAGCCGCCCGCTAAACATAGGTCTCTCGCGCATTAATTTCACTTAAAATTGTCGCAGGCACGAGTTTCTTAATTAAACGGGCCGCCCGGTAATTTGTATAACAAGAATTAATTGCCGTTTTTAATTAAAATTTACAATAACGGGAGGGATAAAAAAAAACGTCTTTATATATATATATGTTATATTACGTACGCGCGTGTACGTGTATGAACGCGCGAAAAAGAATAAAAACTCGAGAGTCCGAAAAAGGCCGATTGTTAGGCGACGGCGCTGCTAACTTTTCCGTTTGTTCTCGCGCGGCGAAAATTGGCTAATATTTTTCTACTCCTGCCGTTGTTTTTCAAATAAATCTTAATAACACGTCGCTGTGTTGCAACAGCTGGTGTTGCGCGCGTAATCACATTTCTCCGTCGTTTTCATCACGACGACGAACAATCAGGACCGGCGCAAAGGGTGGTGTGTTGGCGGTGGAGTGGCCCACCCATTTCGTTCGTCAAACTACCTTTAAGTCGGCAAACGTGATCGTAACGAACGATGTCCGTCAAATCGGTAAGACGGGGGGGTGGACGAAAAACGCAAATCCGTATCGCGTATCACGTATGTACAGTGGCGTAGCCAGGATTTCTTTAAAGGGGGGGGGCAAAAAATAAAAATTAAATAAATAACATTCAAATAACAGGGTTTTTAATTTTTCAAATATTTTTAATAGTATTTTTATTTCGTCCAGTCCAATGTTTGTGTCCTTCTTGGAGATCTCTTTATAAAAGCCGGCAAAATGTATTTTTCAATATCTTCAAAGTCTATATCATCGATAATATTGTTGTATTTTATTGTAATTCTTCTAAACGACTTCTGTGCCGCCCCCCCCCTTGGCTGTGCCACTGCGTATGTACATCTGTTCGGGACATTGACAATATTGAAAAGTCGGCAATTCCGAACACCCCCTCACCGCCGGCATTTTGTCGCGCCGGCCCCCGTAAAACAACGCTGTGTTCGCACGTGTCGACCGTGCGACGACAATAACCGTATGGTTTGCTGTGATCAACCGCGTTAACCGCCGGGTAATCGACGTATATCGAATTCTAATTCCGAGTGTATTTTCACGAAAACGATCACCGTCACACGCGCTCCGGTATGTCCGATCGTGTACGGTGGTCATAACACGTACGAGACGCAATGGATATCATTAACGACAACGTCAATAGCTGACCGCGTTCGCTTTTGTGTGTACGCACACCCAGTAACTACACACACGCAATAATACCGGGCCGCGGTGTTTCCCGTTTGCCGACTTTTGCCAGCTCGATTCGTGAACATCCGGATTCAACTTCAACCGCGTTTTCCGGTTCGACGATTCTCCGGTATCCGTCCGACGACAACGGTTATTCGGTTATTCGCTCGTCCACACGGTTGTTTTTTTGCGTGCAAGTTTTTGCGTTTTACACGTTTTGATGAGACCGCCGCGAGACGGTGACCGTTTCCGCGAAAACTGCTAAAAACGCGTGTCGTTCATCCGTTTACGGCGTTTCGGGCGCTGATTAAACGGCGCGATTGCCGCGGAGGGAAAACGGGAATAAAACCATTCCGGACCCGACTCGGCGGCCCACCCATAGAATTAGTTTCTGTTACTGTCCATGTAGTTGTGTTCAAATATTTTACGACGCGCCGGATTTCAGCGTACACGACTCTAGGAAGTAAAACGATATTATTTATTTTTTTTTTATCAGTAACGGAATATTGATTACATTTTATTTTGTTTTGTTTTAGTAATGTTTTTCTGTTTGAAACAGAATATACTAGGAAATATTTAAAACGCGTCGACAATTAAATCGTCTATACGCAAATACACGGTAAGTGCTCGATTAAGATTAAGAAAAAAAAAAAAATGATTATTATTGTTAGTTATTCTCTTTGTTCGTCTGAAGAACATCGAAACGAAATTTATCTCACGGCCGTTATGGCCATTCCCCGAATACGCGTTTAAGGAAACAAATGAAATGCGTTTTTTTTTTTTTCATAAATTAGTTTTTTAACACGGCGGACGCGCTTTGGCCAGAACAACGAATTAAACCTAACGGGAGGGTTTTTTTATTATTATTATTATTTTTTTTTTTTTTAGCAGCTTACGTTTATTGAATCCGAATCTTTAAATCGAGAACAAGAACGTCGTTGATTTCGCTTTCGAAAACAATAAAACTAGTAAACCATAGTGTCTTCGGGTTCCTTATCTTTATGGAAACGTTCCGGAATCCGTGCGAGTACACGACGCCGTCGTCCCTAAATAATCGTATCCGGCGCGAGGCATGAACACGCCGTCTGTTCAAACCTTAATAGAGTGAGACATAAAAAAAACGTCGCCGTGTGAAACGCAGGACGAAGATTGAATTACTTTTCTACACGGCCGGCGTGAAACGTTCTGGAGAGATCGAATTATTTGCGTACGCAGACGACAATACACGCGTGAGGTTTTAAGCGCGAGACTTTCCTCCGTTGTCACGGTGGGAGGGTGGGGGGAAACTGTATAACATTTTAATCGACGAACGAGACACGAGCGTGCAGTACTACAACAACTTATTACGGACCGAAAATCAAACGCCACGTCGACGGCGGCGTTCCAGCCAAAAGGGGGTTTCCAAACCCTTCCACCACCCCCGAATCGTTTCAATAGTCATGATAAATTGTATTTTATCAAACCGAATGATTATTAATGTGGAGACACACTATTTACACGCAGGCCACCCCCCCCCCTCCCGCTCACATGAATTTTTCAACTACGGTACTGTGAGTAAATCCGGGCCGTCGTTATATCACATCAGTATTTCTAACGGTTTCAATATAAATTCTAACATTTAACTGTTTTGTTTTTTACAAAAAGGCATCTAGAATATTGGCTATACGGCTTCTTTTGCTGTGACACACTTCTATAAAATATCAGTCATTTTAGTCGCCCTAAAATAAGTTTGAAACACGAGTCTAATGTAAAAATCAACATTTTTTTTTTTAAAAGTATTTATGAATAATAATAATAATAAATAAAAATATTATTATTTTCAAACTTCCGCACGCCCTACCCGCCTACCGACGCCGAGCGGCTCGATCTTATGAGATACAAATAATATACACATGGGTTGTTACACAAAATTATCTAGTAAAAAAATCACGATACTTATGTAACACTATTTTGTATGAAGATATGGTGACCGGGACGGCACGAGTCATTTAATTTTTTTAATTTCAATTAATAACATGGTTTTTTTCCCCGGACACACAGAGAGCCCGAGCCCCGGGACCTAACACGGCACGTGATAACCCGCACTCGGACACGATTTTCTCGTACACGACATAATCTAGTATTTAAACCCAGTGGTTGAAAATATACGATTCGGTTTCAACCTCCTCCACTCCCCTCATCCCGAAAACGTGTTCCTGCTACGGCCTTGGTTCCAGCCAAAACAATCGGAACGGGCTTCGCGATCCGACGTGGAAAACGTAAACGCGTTCGCGTTGCTGCCGTTTGCACACGTTTCAACGCCCGCGCGGCGTATGGAAATCCGATCGGCGTTGTGTGGAGTAGATTTCACGGCGGTCCGCGTCCGGTTTTTTAACGTCCCGTCCGGAAAAGTGAAAGGAGCACAATTGTTACCGAATTGTCCGAAACGAGACACGTGAACGAAAACACACGCTTACGGTGCAATCCGAAGGAAATCTTATCCGACCGTAAAATTAATCAACCGACATTTCTGTAACCGAATGAAATTCGTTCGAACGTAAACATACATTTGGTATACAAACCGAACGCTGTATCGTTCTAATCGAATTCTCCGACAGTTGGCGTTTAATCGCAGCGTAGGTACATAATTGTCGAGCTGTACTAATTCGAATATCAAAAGCCAATAATAACCTCATTTTTCTTTTTTAACGCTGTTTATTTATTAATATTTTTTTTTTAATTAAAATAATGTTTCAATCGTCCGAGATTTATTGTCTACGATATTATTCTCTCGGAAAACGTGGAAAATTCTACAAGGTCACGCGGAACATGACAATATAGTATATATATATAACTGCGTACGTCACGTTTTTTCGCTAATAATAAATAATTTAATTACGCTCGATTTTATGCTTGTCCTAAATTTTTTAATTGACGTGACGAACCTATACAGACAAAATAAATCCGTCCAGTCTTTTGGCAATAACGCAAATAACGTTTCGAATAGGAAGCCACTCGTTATTTTTGGTAAAAACTCCGTCCACTTTGCTTATACGTGTCGTATTCGTCGTCATACTATATATATATTTTTTTCTTTTTAGCAGTGCGGTGTACGTGAGTTATTGAATATTCCACGTATTCTTAACGCGCGCGCGCGAAAACGCAAAGCCATGTCTCGATTGACGCGAACGAAAACGAGTCAATGTCGTTTTAGCCGTCGTTTATTTCTATGGTAATTGGAAGAGAAACACGGATCGGAATTCTAATATGACGTTAAAAAATGATTAAGATATAAATCGTCTTCTACAGCTTAGCTTGCCAAGTAGAGATTATTTTTCACACACGACACCCACTCGACCCGGCGAATACACTTGTTAATTATCCTAGTTATACTTTTATACGCGCGACGATAATGAGACGCCGACGTTAAACTTTTCACGAGAACGAAATCCAAATTATATTTCTAAATTTAACGTGTGTACGCTTTTTTAAAACAGTATTTTTAAACCTAAATAAAACTAATTTTCATATATAAAAAAAAAAAAATATATATACACATATATATAGCGGACGAATATATTAAAAATGTGTTTGAGTGGGATACTGTGTATATACATACAAGGTATAAGCATTATGTTTTTCTAATAAAAAATCATAAATTCACTAGGTTTATTGACTATATATGCATATTATTATAATACAATAATACCGCAGACACGGATATTTTAAATCGTTTTCAGGACGTGTTTTCCAATTACAATATATTATACGAGTATTATAGATACGTAATATAAGAAGACTGTCTTACGACTACACACGTTTCTATCCGGAGAGTTTTTTTTGTGTATATAATTTTTTGAACAACTGTAAAATTCATTTTTATCATACGGGAAATGCTAATAAAAAAATAAAAAAAAACACCGAAAAATTCATTTTTCATTGTAATAGAAATACGTATACGCGCGCGCGTTATAATACCTCTTAAGAGTATTCTATAGAATGTTTTAATACAATGGCTCTAAGCTATATGTAAATAAAGTTCATCGTATAATATATACTATGCATTATACAATTAATTTATAATGTAAATGTCTAAGCCATTATGTGCATTAAAAATAATTAAAACTTTGTATTGAGTTTGGTAGTAAAATAACACATTTTTTTTTATCGATTATATAAACATATTACAATGTAATTTATAAATTGTAGGTACTCGTATTTAAACGGGTTTCTCTTTTAAACTGCGGCCGAGCTACATCTGTTTAATGTTGTAGTCTATAGCCTAATAACATTTATGTTAATAATTGTATAAAATAATAATATACGTGCTATTTGAACTCGTCGGAAATCTATCAAAATTATTTAACTATACGTGTAAGATTGAAAACATCAATATAAATGGCTAGATTGAAGAAAAACGGCGTATTTATTAAGATTTCAAAAATAACTTTAAGAATCAGACTTTTTACATTTTGTTATTGATATTTAATTGACAAATAATCAAAATAACGTTATTATTATTATTATTATGTATTTAAGAATGCGTTTTCATTAAAAAAAGTGTTGTAGTAAAAAAATATATTCATAAGATGTATATGTTGTTTTAATTGGATTTTCGTACTATAATTGTATGATGTATAGTTAATATGTCAATTATCAGATAAATTGAATTGGCACGTATTTTCTTTGAAAATTTCATTTAATGTGTTAATAATTGTTTTAACTTTAATTAAAAGTGACCCAAAAAGTTTTAAGTGTATATGACGTTTTGGCATATGGTATATAGCAGAGTTCTTTTTAAATTACATTTTCGTATATGACGTGTACAATATTTGGTGTAATCGCGATCAAGTGTATCGCCCGGCAAATGAAAACGGAACAAGGTAACGATTTTACCACGTCACGTCGAAGACAATTTTTAGTGATAGCATTGATTAAATATACAATATAGTATATTTAATCGATGACAGTAGTGATATAGACGTAAACGCTTGCGCGTTATGTATATAACTCTGAAGTTGATGTGTAAAATCGGTGAGTGCGTTAAAAATGCGCCTAAAAAATCTATAAGAATGTGAAATCGACTGTTGTGTTAAAGTAATAACGATTCACGTGTAACTCTCTCTCTCTTTCTTTTTCGATATATAATATATAATATATTAATTTATATTTTCCAAGGGTGTGCGCCTGGTCTGCAAGTATTATTGCTGTTGCGTCTGTTAAACGTGATCTCTCCTAGTTGTTCCACGTGCTTTTTAACGAGACTATTATAAACTGTACGTCTATATGCTTTATATATATATATACATATATATGTATGTACGACTCATACGGCCGTTGTCGTGTTTCGGGCCACGTTTAAAGTGTTCTTAAAAAAAAATAAAAATACGTATAAAACATTTGGCCGTCGCTATCGCGTCGAATGCAGCTTTGGATTTTCTAATAAATTGATCAATGTTCAGTAAATTATGCGAATAACGCTACGACAAAAATAACTCGGCCGATCGTATTGTTTTAACCGCACGATTTTTAACAACTAACATAAATAAAATACGCGTACGCAGTGGGGTTTTTTTCTTCTATTTAGGCTTTGAAAATACAATTAGCGTCGACAATTAGTTTAGGGATTACATGGTTAGAGGGGATACGAAGAGAAAAATGAGAAAAAAAATAAATAGAAAAAAGTTAAACTAGAAAGTCCGAAAGGTTAATAAAGGATAAAACCGATAGAATGAGAAGTGGTTGGTTGAGACGAGAAAATATGTTTAGTGTCGAACGGAACATTAGAAGAATTAAAGAGGGAGATCAGGTATGTACGTTTAGAAGATAATGTGGGACAATTTAAAAAGAGATGAGATAGATCACAGATCGAGGGTTTGTTGCGGAGGGTACAAAGGGGGGAATTGTACAAAGAAAGTTTAAATGAATGAGAAGGAAGTAAAGAGTGGCCAAAAGCGAAGTCGAGAGAAGGAAGGTACGGATTTTCTGCATAGATTGAGATTATGGAACCGGAGGTACTTACGCAGCGGGTTATGAGTAGGAAATAGCTTACTCTTCTCAATAGACTACATGGTAAATCGTTAATATATATATATAAAGTTCCGGCACGAATCACTCGATTTTTAGTACGATCGCGCAAACGTGCTGAAAGTTTAATCGTACGGTGTTCCAACAATGAAATAATTTTCTTTTAAACGTTCAGATTTCGGACGGAACAAAAGATTTTCGCGTAAAACAATTCCCCGAATAATTTTTTATTTTTATTGATTTACGATTACTGATGATTTGATTATTAATTATCTGTTCGGAGATAACTGTTTTTTTATTGTGAGAAAGACTTCAACTACAAAGGTTATTAGCATGCGTACATTTTGAATAAACTACAAAAACAGTTACATTTTTAAGAAATCATATTATATCTCTTCTACTCCTATGAGTTTGAAATATTTAAAGATGTCGTGAGGGTGTTTCTTTGTCCAAGAGCCTTTGAAGTAAAGTTTCCAACGATCGAACGAAGTCCGTCGAATTCAGGACATTCTGGAGTAATGTGTTCGATAGATAGCTGAGTGCGCGACAGTATTCATGAGTTTGTCTTCTTTGGACAATAGATATCGACGGGCGAGTAAGGGACTGTTCTCACTAAAACAACTTGCAACCGCAACTCGTTGGGTTGCAATTGAGTTTAAATTGCGTTGCGGTCGGTGTTCCCACAGAAGAAATTAAATTTGCTTTATAAACTGCAACTGTTTTTGGTCGTTGTGTTGTTTAGTTGTGTTATATATCCGCTCTCTCGCTCTCAGTCCAGTAGTTTAGTCAGTAATTTAATGTCTCCGTCTAAGGACGACGTTGTTGTTGCCTATTTATACTCGAAAAAAAAAGTAATGGGCAAAAAAAGAAGCGATTATGGGTTCATCCACACTGTATTAAAAATGTATGCTACAGTACATTTATTGTTTCAAACGAATTGGATCCAGAAAAATTTCATGGTTATTATCACACGAATCCCGAAACGTTTCAAATCCTAGTCAAAACAGTAGAAACCAATATAATTATCGGGTAATTATAATTTATTACACAAATTTAATGTTAAATATCAATAAAAAAACAATGCAACCGGTGAAAACAGTTGTTTTCAGTCGGTCGCAAATAAGTGTCAACGCGAGTCGGATCGGTTTTGGGTCGCGTCGCCATCTGGTTGCGGCTGCAAGTCGCGTCGGCGGACCTACGGCGGACACGCGGTGCCGGATGACCGTCGACAGACAAAGACACGCCGTCGTAGCTGTCGCGTGGACACGGTTGGATACCGGACGGTTTGTTTCAGGCAATTTGCTCCCTGACTTCAGGGCTAGACTTGTATCCGTGAAAACGGTCGTCGTCACCTCGGCGACACCGTCATCCAAACGTAATATACCTAAACGACGCGTCTAATAACGTATCTTCCCGTATAAATACATTCCTCCCGACCTCCCCCAAAAAAAAAAAAAAAAACTATTTTCATGTCCGAACAGAAGCATGTCGGACTTGCGGGAGCGCGTTTGTTTTATTCGTCCCGTCTCCCGCGACGGATCGGACGAAACGTATCGCGTGAAGAGCGTGCAAATCGACCACGGGACACGTCCCACGACGTCAAACGGATTGTATTGTGCGATGTCCAACAAAATATTCGGCTACTGAAATGCCGTGTTGACGATCGGCGTGTTTTCGTTCGAGGCTCGAACCTCGTGTACGCGTTCACCCGAAGAAGAATACGGGAATCGCGTACGCGCCGTTGCTCGGGATGAACAACGACCAAAATTGATAACTGCCGTAAACGATTTGCGAGATCCATCGAACCACGATTTTTATTCGATTCGGGCGTGCGCGGCCAACACGAAGACACTGCGCGGGAACGTGTGCACGCACGCACCCACGCACATAATGTTTCATGATAATTAGTCGAGCGCTCGGGCTTAAAACATTGTTTGTTTTATTGTTATTGCTACTGTTGTTAATTAACTCGGACGTGGCCACTGTATAGGCGCGACGGTCCGCTTTACAAACGCTATTTATACGGCGCGGAATTATATTTAATTTAATCGAATCAAACAGTTTGCGCACGTCGCACAGGCACCGCTCGGTACTTTTCTCACTCCGCCCGCGCACGGACATCAAAGATTGCCCGTTAAAAAAACACGGTCCGCGGCCTCGGACCACGGTGCCGCGTCCGTGTTGAACTCTCTCCGCGTACGGGGGACATGGCCGTACGCGCGTCCCGATCGAACAACGTCCCCGGGGGCCTGTTCGGATTATCGTGATGAATTTTCTTCTATTTTTGATCGATAATCGCTCACGTTGATTTTTGTTCCCCCCCCGAGTGAATGAATCGCGCGGAAAGCTGGAAAACAACGCGTTTGTTCGGCCGGTAAAGATCGTTACCCGCGGAAATCAATCGGCGACGACGCCAAAATAATTCGCGGTTTAGCGGACGGCACGTACGCGAAAAAAAAAGCGCTTTCGAAAACCGTCTGCTCAGAAATACCGCGGCACATCGTTTTTGGGATTAAAGAATTTTCGCGAACAAAAACCGCGTCGTACGTCTGCACGCGTAAAAAACGTAATCGATGTTTTATCGTCGACACAACAATAATAATAATAACGACGACGACTCCACGTGCACATGAATCACTCACCGTTAGTACGTCGGTCCTTTTTCGCACGTTCCGGTCTCGCTCGTCGCCGAAATAATTGGTGCGGTTGGGGCGACGGGGAAACCGAGAAAACGGTTTTCATGGGTCCGACACGATCCGCGTTGTCGTGTTTAATTTATAGACGCGTGTTAAGGTTGTGCCCAAACCGATCCCGTCCCGAACGGTTTTACCTGATGGGGTCGGTCGGATAATTTGCCGTCACGCACGTAGTACCCGCGCGGAAACGAAATCCAATTGATCGACGCCGCGCGCACCGGAAGACCGGCCGAATTAATTTTACGGATTTCGTTTACGGCTGGAAATGATTTAAATCATTCGATCTACCCGGAGGGGGGTAAACTAACGCTTACAATATGGGAATTATTGTCGAAAGATGACTTTGTAAGTCGATTCTGAGATGTTAGCGATTTCCCTGCGGTCGCTTTATTTTAGGGCATCAACTGACTCCTCGGGTCACTCTACTTTCAAGATAACCTCGCGAACGAATAACCGTTGGAATTAAATCCGGACTACCGGAAAACCGTTTTAACCGAGTATTATTTTAATTCTGTGCGACTCAGGTGTAAAAAAAAACCGCTTCGATCATGGCGACATACCGCTCCGAAGTGAATGTATGACTCTCTCATCTTCAAAAAAAATAAAAAAAAATAAACGCCCCATGATGCCACGTGCCGACATGGCGACCACCCGAACCGTATCACTTACGGGCTACGTAAAGGTCGTTGACGTTCATGTTTCGGTTTCACGGCGTTCCAACGGCAATTCAGATTTGTGGAAAAGGAAAATCGTCAACGTCTCAGAATCGACTTATAGTTCGCTTACAAGAGTGTTGCGATCGTAACGGCTTACGTTCGGACCGGGTTATTTTCCAAAAATTATTCCCATATTGTTACCGTTTTAATTTGAATGAACAAACGTATTTTATTGATGTTCGTTTTTGAACTATTCATTATTTACGTTTCTAAGCAATCGTGTGTGTGTGTGTGTGTGTGAATATTACCGTAATAGTATGTAATAGTATTTTCACACAGAAAACGCTCCATCGACACTCTTGGGGGTGGGGTGGGAACGGTTTAAAACTATTAATTTCTATATATATATATAATAGTTACGAAATGTAATATAGTGTATCTACACATAATTGTGGATAACACAATTTGAATCCATTCCACGACCGGGTGGTTTTGAGATTAACTATTAAATAACGCAACGTATTTTATACAATACGCGGTAGAATTAGGATAAGTCCACTAACTATTTGCGTGTGAGCACGAACTAACTGGTTCGAAACCGGCGCGCTGATAACGAGGGAAGGCAAATGCTCACCCTGCGCACCAGCGAAACGGAATTGGCTTTGCGCGCGCGTTATTCGAGAACCGCGTCGACCTAGTAAAACGGGCGAGGGGGTGGACGGAAAAAATAATTATAATAGGAACACACGACGGCGGTAATCAAATCGGCGGCGGCGTGACGCGCGCGCGCGCGTTCACGACGGCGCCCGAGGACGGCGACGACCGCGGCCGACGCGGTTTACGCGGGAGAACGCGGCGGCGGTCGGACGGCCACGCACACCGCCGACGTCTGTCAGTCTGGCACCACGACGCCCCGTGAACGCATCCGTCGTCGTCGTCGCGCTCTCACACACACACACACACGCCAACCGCGTCAACGGTCGTACTCGCCGCCGCCGTCGCGTGTGATATTTTTCGCGAGCAGTTTCCCGTCGGGAGGACGACGCGACCGAATCGGCGGATCGTCTGTAAAAACGGATTACGAAGCGCTCGCCGCAGGTAAGACAATTGTTTCACGACGTTTTGTTGTAGTCGTAATTTCGGATATATAAAAAAAACGCGACCAAACAGTCGGACGGGTCGCGAAAACCAAACAAACGATCGGTCGTCCGACAAGGCGCGGCTCGTTTTATTACGGCGTGAGAACGGTGATTTAAACGTGCGTTTTCGCCGACGCCGGTTTTCCCGGACGGGACGAATGCAGAAAGGTAGGTGGTGGTGGGGTGGGGTGGGTAAAACACGTGTTCGACGGTTTATTTCGAGAACGTTTTGTGAACGGGCGTTCGGGAATATCGCGACGCGACTTCGTAGAAACGTCGACGTCGTCGTCCGCCAATCCGTGGCGTGGCGTTTAATTGGTTCGAACGACCGATACGCGCGATAATAATAACGGTACTCCGGTTCTGTCCGGTTGATCGGCGACCGTATCGGGACGTCGTGACGTGAGATGATGTTATGCTTGCCGGACCCGTGCCGCGCGGACGTCCGGTTTGTTCCCGAGACACGTGTCCCGTCGAGCGGACGGGAAACGCGGCGAACAAGTGAAAATCAACGGGAACGGATCTATTTTATTTTATATTTTTTTTCTTTCTTCCACCACGGTCGCGCGCAAAACGGCGGCGTTTACCGTGCACGACGAAGACGTCGCGTAAATCGGCGGCCGTGCTCCCCGTCTCATGAATCGTTTCCCCCTATTTTTTTTTTTTTTTTTTTTTTTGAATGCCCGTTCGTTATCCCTACGGCAGTAGCGCGTACAACGCGTTTATCGACACGTACGCGCACAAAAGGTCCCTAATTACGCGCTGCTCTGCATTTCGGCTGGTACGTCTGGTACGCGTACGTGTATATGTATATATATATAAAGAAAGAAAAAAAACGCGCGTCTACGGAAAAAAAGAAACACCTACATAATAATAATAATAATAATAATACGTATATCGTCGCGTACGCGTTGAAATCAAAGAGCCCATTGTGCGAACGCTTTGGAGGATCGCGGCAGTCTCCGGCCGTAGGAACGATGACGAGCGGCCCGGTGGCGAGAATGGGGTGCGGGGAGAGGGAAATTTTAATAACCGACGACGACTACGACTACTACGACTACTACGAACGGCGTCGGCGGGTCTGCGCCCGCCCGTCACGCTCGTCGTGACCGTGTCGGCGGGGGTGGTGCGAAAACGCAATTATACGGATTGTTGTGCGTGTGTGCGGCGGCGGCGGCGCGCGTGCTCGGGAACGGGCGGCCGACGCGAGTGGTGCGTCCGAGGCGCGCGCGTATAATTACGAAATACCGGGAATTAATTAAACACATTGTTGGTGCCCCCGCCGGTTAGACAATCGGTATAAATTACCCCCGCGCGCAAAACAATTAACCGGCGAAACGCGCGCGCGCGCGCACGCTCACACACTCCGACGTCGGCGGCCGTCGGCTATTATTTGTTTTGTTACTTTTTTTATTTTTTTCAAAGCGCGGCGCGCGCACGTACTCGGACGGAAAGACGAGCCCGGTCGTTTTTAATTGTAATTAATAGCCGCTCGGACCGAGTGCACACGGTCCGTACGCGAAATCAAAACCCGTCCGGGTGGGGGGCACCCGCCGTGGCATTACTTTTAGCGGTTCTCGACGATCGTCGCGGAAAATCTAACCTAACCCGCCAGCGAAAATGACACGCCCGAGAACGTCATCGTCCGATATGATATGCCCGATTGAATTGATACGGTGAAAGAGACGCGAGACCAAGTAAACCGTGCAATCAAACAAAACAAACACGTACAGTGCATCCACGTGACAATCGACGTAAACAAACGACATCGCGTCGAAAACCGGATCGTCTCGGGAAACAGGAACGGCCCAAAATCATCGGGTCTCGCTTTTTAGCGTAAATTACACGCGAAAAGCGTTCGCCGCGCATCGCATCGCGCTTCCTCCCGTCTGCCATCCCGGTTCGGACCGTCTGCGCGGCGTTTTTAATCCGGTAAACAACAAACCCTCGCCCCGCGCCCCCGCCGTTTCGGGAACCTCATTAGCTAAAGGTATTTTCCCCCGTTTTCTTCGCCGATCCCTCCGCAGCCACCGCCCGGCCCCCTGGAAAACGAAGTTACTCGGTTTATTTAGCTAGAAGAACCCAATTAAACATAACAACTACAGAAGTTACCCGGGCGACGTTGACGGGGGCCGCCGACTCGCGGCGCGAAGGGCTGGCGGGCGGGCGGGCGGTCGGTCGGGTCTGATTTAATTAGAATGTAAATTACCTCTCTCTCCGTGCCGACGAGCTTATATACGTGTATACAGGGCGATCCGTTTAAGACGTTGGCCTTATTTCCTTCTTTGCTCTCTCGCAATAACAAATAAAAGACCTAAATTAATATATATATGTATATACATTTGTGCGCGGACTCGGCAGAATTAATGACGTGAAATGTACTCTTTGTTTAATAAATAATATGCTGAGCCGGGCGGCACTCTATTATATAGCGGAGTGTGTACGCATCTTAACCGGAATGTTTGTTTGTCCGCGATCAGAAACGTCAACAAATCATTCACGGCGAAAACTTAGTGTTTAGAATTGAAATATGATATAACGCGTTTGTAATCGAGCAATTTTCTCATATCGGCTACAAAACAACAACAACAACAACAAATAATTGATGAACGGGCGTGTAATGAATCGGTCTGTATATCGTGCCGGTGTTCGCCGCGACGTGCGAGTATGGAAAGAGAACGAGAAAACGACTTTTTATCCTTACAACTTTTAATTATGTCGGGCATTGCCGACGGAAACTTTTAAATCGATCATCGGAGCCGGGCGATTAGTTTTAATTAAACGGCAAACGACCTGATCCTCCTCCCGCCGTCGCGTATCGACGAACGGCAGCCGCGGCGCCGGTGGGGTGGTGGAACGGGTGTTATATTGTTCCGTGAGGAGAAAGGGTTACTTTGGCGTTCCGTTGTCGTTTTCTGGTTAAATACGGTCCGGGGACGCGAGACGAAACGAACCCCGCGCTTTTGGATTAATTTACGGATTACTCTGTTACCTACCCCCTCTGGTGCACTCGACGATTCGGTCGCCAAAACGACTGCAGACGCCGGAGCGCCGCGGAATCGTCTCACTCTGATCCCGACTTCAGTTCTCGCTGTCCGGGACGCGCGCGGACAAAAACGACCGCCAAAAACAACCGCCGCCGTGTCGAGCCGCGACGATCGCGCGCGTTTACGCCCCCCGCGTTTGTTGGCTGTACGCGGTTATCGAAAACCGTACGATTCAAAATCGTTTTGTCCGCGCGACTTGCTAACGGTATGCGTTTTCCCGAACAATCGTCGGCACTTCGACCGACGCATCGGAGGGTTGCGTTTGTTGTTATCGCGTATTCGTGTCGTACCGCACACACATATGAGTCACGCGGTGTAATAGGGACCGCCTAACTCTCGGATGGTTTCAAAAAAGGTTATTTACATTTAATTAAAAAACATTATTGATATTTCGGGTCTTTTATTTGGAAATCGAATGGGACGTCGTATTAAGTATTCGCCTATCCCCCTCTCCCTCTACCCTCCCCCACGGACGGGGAAAGGAAAACAGCATGTTGGTTTAAACGATCATCGCGTATTATTATTATTATTATTATAATATATCCGGTTGAAATCGGACGATTCGCCGAACAATGGTCCGCCGTTGGCATCGATTGATCGACGACGATGTTATTCGCCGCCACCCCGCGGTACGCCGGGGGTCTGGATCGCGGCTCCGTGACACATGTGGCACCATGTGGTGTTATTTTAGCTATAAAAATTCTTCAATACTTCTGCGCGTCCGTTTCGACACGTGGTCGTGGTCTCCTTGGATATCGCCATAAATTTCCGTCGCTATCAAAACATCCGCGCGTAGTGTACAAATCCCGAACGGGTATAAACATTCCTCCCGCTCTGCCTCTGCAGTAGACGAGAAAAAATCCAATTTAAATGTCTGCGCAAATGTTATTTTTTTAATTTTATTTCGGCATTACGCACTTTTATATTGTTTATTTTAATAATCGCGTACACCGGGTTAACGAGCCATAATAATAATAATAATAATAATAGTAGTAGTAGTAGTAGTAGTAGTAGTAGTAGTTCTGGGCCGTATAAATATAAAAAGAACCGACGGAATTATCGTTGCGACGGCAATTGCTGTGAGGAGGCGGTCTAATTAAACACAGGAAATTAAAACAAAAACAAAAATAAATAAAGAAAGAAAGAAAAATAATTGCCATACGTAATTAGCATGCTCGCGTAACGCGTATATACGTACTTGGGCGTGCAAAAAAAATATATATTGCGTTTCAGCGCACGAGGGATATAGGAGAGAAAAAAAAAACAATTATCGTAAATTAATTTTGACCTCTGGCGGAAACGGTGAAATTTTACTAATGGATCTTTTTTCGTCGCGTTTTTTAACCGCTTCGCCGCCCCTTCTATACGCTTGGTGTTACTTGCCTTTTCCCCTTTTCGAACGTTTATTGTTAATCGCGCGGATAGTGTTAAAAACCAACCGTACGGCGGAGTCTCGTGACCGCGTGTATGTGTACACACAATATCCCGTGACTGTCGAATCGTACGGCGCGCAACTCACGGTCGGGACGACGAGAGAGAAACATAAAGCACAGCGTGTAATGTGCGCGTGTGAATAACTGCAGTGTTTTTTCGGACGGCGGAGACGGAGGAGGAAGACTCGCACACGGAGACAAGTCGCGGAAGAGAAAAGGATAAAAACCGTGTTTGACGTCGTGTGCCATTTACTATAACGAGAAGCGACGGCGACCGAACGTAATTTAGAACGAGGGGCGGAAGGGGGTGGTAGGGATCAAATATATGTATGTGTGTGTATAAGGAGGCTTCGTTTGGACGGGACATAACGAGATGTCCAGGATGCACGAGATGTCCAGGAGCCAATTGACGGCTATCGTACGGATATTATTATTTTTTCTCGAATCGGCAGAGAAGACAGTTGTCTGTCGATTGGCATATTTAGAACTCCCGTCGAGTCAATGAACTAGAAATATAACAGGTATTATTTTTAAAAATGCTTTTGTTTTTTCCGTACACTACGGTTACGGTGACACGTTTATGCCGTTTTTTTTTTTTGTTTGTACATTGTTAGACAACAACACGTCTGCGTACTTAAAACGCGATCGTTCACGTCGCGTGTCGACTGAATTAAAACAAATTTCAACCTAAAATTCGAATACGCGGGTGTGCACGTTCGTATCGCGTTCGTGATTGTTTATTTTAGAAACAGACGGCGTTTATATGTGTTTCAAACCGAATGAAACGCGTACGCGAATTATTCTTATCCGTGGATCTTCTTCGGATCGGTTCTGGTATGTGTATAGACATCGTGTGATTATTTTTCGTCCTCTATCAAACGGATGTCTTTAACTCACGGTCGCTACACCACATTTCGACCGTAGCATTTATTATCGTTTTGTTTACCGTATCGTTTATACATTCGTATGTACGTGCGCGGTAATCGGCTTGAGTTTACGTTTAATTCGAACGCGTGACGTGTACACGGATTTCTGCTTTGTTAGATAACGGTCGTGTAATATACTTTGTTCGAGAGAAAAAAAAAAACCTTATGTAAATAAATTGATTAATTGGATTTTAAATACGAGGCTCTTTAAACGCGTACTATTTTCAATAGCTCTGACCCGATTAACAAACCGCGGCGTCCATTAGA
The DNA here is from genome assembly GCA_019022885.1 of Schlechtendalia chinensis. Classification (NCBI taxonomy): domain Eukaryota; kingdom Metazoa; phylum Arthropoda; class Insecta; order Hemiptera; family Aphididae; genus Schlechtendalia; species Schlechtendalia chinensis. Next base: position 1,899,719 of record CM032351.1, on the reverse strand, counting down.
CAGATATTAGTAAAATAAGAAAACGATTAAATTTCCCCGAGTCTGATAACAGTAATTGGTCGAATGCGTAATGTGTTCGGATACGTATGAACGTGTGTGTGTGTGTGTGTGTGTCAAAATTACTTTTGCTATCCACTGCCGCCGCCTTGGTCGTTACAAGCAGAGCAGTGTGTAATTGAATTTCGGGCGGCAGCCCGACGGAATTAAACGCGCATTCGACGGGTAATTGAGTTTTAATAAGTAAACAGCTCTCGTTCGGCGGTGTCTTTACGACCGGTTATGTGGCAAAACGGAAAATTGCCGTTTTATGCTAATGGCGTTGTCGGAGATAAGACCTAACAGTTCGTCCGGGCGCGCGCTCGCGTGTGTGCGGGGCGTTAGTTCCTCGTCGTTTTACGTAAGGTTCGCGGGCGGCTGGCGGGTAGGTAGACGATGTACTTCCGGCGGATCGGAAAGGGAGTTTACGCGTATCGCGGAGTTAGTTGACTGATAAGAGATAAGTGCCTTCACGGCGTAAACAACGAAAACAAAAAAAAAAAAAAATTCCGAACGTGTCAATTAACATACTATTTAAATATCTCAAAACGGAACGAACGAAATAAACACTTAGTCGTCGTTAATGCTTTCGTCGTCCGCCGTCATCGAATTCTCGTGGGCGCGTTATGACGCGATATATATTACGTACTTAACAAAAGTAATGGTGTTTTTTATTTTTATTTTATAGAATTTTATTTAATATATATGTATACGAAGTCGCCAGCGATTAAGTTAATGTATACCATTGGTCTTCAACTCGCGATGTACTTTTAATAATTAAAAAAAAAATATATATATAGTAAAAATGTAATTTAATTTATATATCGCTTTGCGAAGCGAATACAACGAACGTAATAATAATAAATTAATTAAAAATCGGTCCGTTTTATAATTTTTAAAAGTGTACGTCATCAGTTTCATAACGCGATACAATAACGTGTACTGTGCAGGGTGGCCAGGGAGCACGTGTACGTTTTACGTACGTTTGAAAAAGGTTTTTTTTAAAAATATTAAACGATATTGTTATCGGTAAATAACTCGCAGCGAGTGTCTCTACGCGCACGTATCGAATCGAATCTAAACGTGGTGGTCGCCGTGTCGTATTGTTGTTATTGTAGTCATAGTTATGTAACGGTTTGGCGAACAAAAAAAAAAAAAAAAATAATTAAAAAACTGGTCGCGAGTCCGATCGGGTTGAAGACCACCGCTATGCGCGCACGATGTCGACTCGAAGGGCCCGCGTGTGTGCATCGGCGTGTTTCATCGTCGTCTATAAAACAGTGTTTAACTCCGAAACCGATCGTTTCGTTAAACGGCATCGGATTGTTACGGGATCCGCGTGTGCACTGCGTACTTACACGGGAAAAAATCTGTAATGGGTTTTAGCGCGCCCGGCGGAACGGAGAATTTCGAACGGAATAAGAGGTTTGCCGAACTCGAGCTAATTTGGCGGACACGTCGTCGGGTGGTAGCCGGTACGGGCGGTACGACGTGGACGGTGTCGGGTGTTGTTCGGGGGGCGGAGGAACGGGGCCAAGCGGTAACGGGTAATTGCTTTTGGTCCTGCACGCTTTGCCACACTTGTGGCTCGGTTTTTTCCATCCCTCCGCGCGTCTTTCGCCCGTCGTCCAATCAACGATCCGATCGTCAGTTTTCTCGTTTGTCTCTCCCGACGAACCCACGCGGTTAGGTAATTTCCACGGGCACATATCCTTTATTTATCGACACGAATCCCCAGCAATTCCGCTACACGCGACAAATGAAATCCGTCGCCTTACACCCGTATGCCCGACTAAAACCACGAGAGTCTCGGACCCCCGGGCCATTGTGTCCGCGCACGCCGTCGGAATTCGAGAATCGAGACGATTGTTCGGAAGAAATCATCACAAGGGGTTTTCGAAAACATCACGAACGATACTCGTGTGTATATATATATGTCGTTTGGGAACGGCCTTGGTTATCCATTTACCCTGTTAATACACGTTTGTGGACGGTGTACTTGTAGTATACAACAGTTTCTAACGACAATTTGTACAATACATTAGATACTTTCGAGATGAAAATTATTCGTTTGAATGTATATATATTTCAATCAAGCCGTTCACATAGGTTTCTTTACGATGTAAATTATGTTTTTAAACTGTTGGACAACTCCAATATTACGCAGAGCCGAACAGCTGTACACAAATCGGCTAGCAAACGATACGGCAACATTAACGTTTTTACGCGTTTGTTTTTCGCCACCGTATTTCCAAACAATAATCAACCGTTTGCCGCGGTGGATAAATATATACGTCAAACCCCCGGACGCGTCTAAAGACGATCGTTTACAATTATTGCATTTGGAGTTGGCGGTTTCGATAAAATATTTAACCTACAATAATAATGCGCCCACGTGCGTCGTAAATGTCGTAACCGGATAGTTTTTGGCTAATCTATCGGCGACCATGCAGTATATATATATATATACGGTATATAATACAGATGGGTTACTCGAAGTGGTTATGGATCGATAGGTTAGGGACGGGCGGGCGGCTGGAGCGAGAAACAGAGTGAAAGATATATAGAGAAGATCATTAATTTCATTTGCTTTTAATTATTTTCCCCTCCTTTTGTGTGTGATCCGCGGTAGAAGACCGTGCGGGCGTTATTACTACACGGTTGCTGGAGTGATAATTAAAAATATTTATAATTAAATTCGATTGGAATCCTTTTTCACGTCTCTATCCTCCCCTCTGTCCTACGTCATCATCGTCTTTCGCTCTTTTCGTCCCTCACCGCGCGCGTGATTCGTCTTTCTCTTCCGCACCGTTAAGCGTATTAATGGAGTTTGGCGGTATTGTCCGCGATCTTTCCCGCCGCCGCCGTTTCTCTCTATCTCCCTCTATCTCTCTCTCTATCTCCTTCTCTCTCTCTCTCTCTCACCACTCGCTCTGTCTCTCTCTTTCCTACTCTCTCTTTCTCTGAACAATGTCAATCGGTTTTTAGTTCGGCCGAATTTAATCTAAATTGTCTATCGACCGGCAGTCCAGGAGAATCCAGAGAAAACGATGAGATTTCGCAGACTTATCGGTTGTGTTTGTGAAAAAAAAACACTCTGATGTTAGACCAATTATGTCTGATGAAATGAAATCTGGTGCGAGAAGAATACTAAAACGTTATATAAACGTCCGAATCTGGATCGAGCGCGTAATACGATTGTACAACATAAAAAGACGTGCAATATTTACCCGTCTAAAACGTTCCATCTCGACTTACACGTAGTAATCACATTAACATAGTTATCGGACATAGAAAATCACATGACTTGGTATAGACTATAGTGGATAATACGACATTTGTGGATAATTAACTAGAAAAATTCGTTTTTCTTTGAAACGATGTTACGCGCACAGTGCTCTTCATAGTTTTTAAAGAATACGTATGCGTTGAAATTACTATAATATTATATAGGTATACAATTTTACAAAAATATAATGTATCATCTTTTCAATGTTTTCGTTGTGTTAATTTTAAAGAAGAAGAAGAACCTCTTCTACGTGCGGTCTTTACCCAGGGAAATGATATATTTTTGTTCACTTTTTGTTGTTGTATTATGTAAATGCCTAAAGACGCTAACAATGTAACTATTTGAAGACGTTTACTTTGGCATCTGGTGTAGTTCTCATTATGTACACACAATGCTCATACCGCTAAGTAGTGAAAAACAACGAAAAATATGTTTTAATTACGAGACGTGAAGGTTCCCTTCAAATATAATTTCGTAACAAAAATCAAAACTTAAATAATTATTTTCGATAATAAATATCACTAGTGACAGGAACATAAATATACATTATAAAATGTATTACATATTATATGTATCAAATACACAATAACTATATATATATATTAATATGGTCGCAATTATCATATCATTTCGATGTTTGATCCGAAGTTATAATAATTTTTTGTATATCCTTAATATACGCATTTTATAATTGATTTGATAATTATCACTGAGTATTGTCAATATATATATGAGTTGTGTGTTGTTTTATAATGGAAATAATAATAAAAATATTTAAGCATCGGTTCACTTTTATTGTTTTTTGTATCGTGTAATATACGTATTCGAGCTATGGAGGTAAAATATAGAATTCTAATGTATTTTTGTACTTTAGATGTTATATGTTATATTGAATATACGATTTTCACCCCTTGTTCCGGTGGCCTGGTGAGTGTATATTATTACAAACTTTTCGGTGGTTATTGCGTCGCGGCATGGCGACCATGTAATGTAAAATTGGCAAAAGTAATTTCCTCGGCTTTCCTATAGTTACCCTATCGTCGGACAGAGTAAGAGTGAACGAGAGAAAGAGAGAGATGGAGGGAAAGAAAGAAAGAAAGAGAGGGGAACGCGAGGATGGAGGAGAAAGAGGGGAGAGTAAAATGCATATAAATATAATAATAATAAAAATAAAAAAAGGAAAAACCCGTCTGGGCGTTTCGGTTTATGAACGGTTTATTCGCTGAATACAATATTAAAAAATATACCGAAAACGCGGGGCATATTGTTCGCAAACAAGGCTGTACGGGGTATTGACGATATTAAAAAGTGCCGTATATAGTTATGTCCGAGACCTATTCTTTTCTCGTCCCGTTTTTTTAATTTACCGTTTAAAACTCTTAGAACGTCTCTAGGGTGATATTACGCGACATTCCCCTATTTTCAATTATAACGTATTGCCGTTCCCTACCCCAAATAATAACTTTGTAGTTTTGAGTAAAATCGAGAGATTTATATTGTTCATTCGGTCGTGTATACACACACGCACACACGCACATCGTTGTATACTAGCGATCGAAATGGATTTCCCAAGACGATCGGATTCGATTTTATAAGAATTCCGGTAAAGGCCCCGTGGGTCAGTGGGCCGGTGTCGCATTTAAATAGAATGGTCTTCCTCGCCCGCGTTTTCTTTCGATCAGCGACAATGCTGCTATTGCTGCTGCTGCTGCTACTGCTACTGCTGCAGCTGCTCTCTTAAGGAAGGAGCACAGAGAAGGAAAACCCGAAATTGGCTTTTCAATTTGCGATCAGAACGTGCTCGCGGGATCGGCGGGGTATGCACATTCTCCTCGTATATACATATTATACCCGCCGTATACTTATATACACACACGAGAGGTCCTATGTAAATGTGTAGAGCCCTGCGGGCGTCGTCAAAAATTGATAAAAAAAAAAAAAAAAAAAACATTTTCCTTAGGATCCAATTTTCCGCGAAAGGGGAGCAGGGGGACTGTGTAGAGGTATTGTTGTTGTCCGGTCTCCGAAATAATTGTTTAACGTCCTCCAAAATTGGATCGGACCGCCGGGGTAGTATTATATTATTTTTTGATATGTTATTATTATGCTCGTATATGGTGGTAGGACAAAAAATGTGACTGGAAAAAAATAAAAATAAATAAATAAGTGCCGGCAACCAGAGAAACAATTCCAGAACGCAAATAGTAGTTACTTCATTATTCAGTATCGATATAAAATACTAAAAACCATTTAAAAAACAACAATGGCGAACCGCCTTTCGCCCTCCTTCGTTGGTCCCATTGTGGAGTTGGGAATTGGAAGACCGCGTGCAGCCGATTTAAAGGAAGTAAAAACGATAAGCGACGGACGCGGGGGTGAAGAGTAAACGAATGAAAAACAGGGTCTTAAAGGAAAATTTGATTTGAAATTTAAATAAGTCTGTTTGCTATTATTTATACGCGGCATCATTGTTTTTCAATATATTGTAAATAAAAACATTAATAGTTGGAAGCTTTTGAATCGGTAATTGATACGAGTGTACATTGACGATAAATACCAGTGAAACCTAACAATTTTTCGTCGTCGATTTTCGAATTTCGCACCAATTATAACATTAATGCGTAGACATAAATAATTCAAATCAATAAACACATATAGTGTATACTATGCATCAATTATCTGTTGACGATATTTAATTTTAATAGAAAATTAAATGCTTTAAAATAAGTACAATAATAATGTAGTTACCTTAACATAATATTATTATACCTACTTTTTACATTGGATTTTTAGTTGTAAAATTATTCAAACTATAAAGTTCTTAAGTATATATATTTTTTGTTATGACGTTAAATCATAACTTTATATTTAATTTTACGATTTTTAAATAACAACAAAAAATATAACAACGAATGGTTATTGGGAGTGCAAATTATAAAACTCGCCAAACTACTTATTTGGTTGAAAATTGTGTTTTAAAAGTTTTGTAGATATGACCAAAAAGTGTCTTATTGGATTTTATGTCCATTGCTTTCGTAAGTTTTCGAGTTTTTATGGAGGCGTATATGAAAACCTGAAAAAAGCTTATAATCAAGTTATACAAAACTACATAAACAGTTGAAATTTAGTGATATATGTTTAGTATAATTTTTATGAAAAAAAATCTCAAAGAAATAAAACCTGAGCGATAATAAGAACTCATTCGATACTAATCAGTCAAAATGAATTACACCTATTTAATTAATTATTTTCTTTTCAAACGTTTTTTTTTTTATTATTTTAATACCTACCATTAATATAAATTTATCGATGTGTATACGACGATAAGTTTAATTATGGTAAATTATGTGTTTTTAAATTATTAGTGCGTTTCCATCTATCCTCAGTATGTGTTTCTGAAATTTGTTAAACTTGATTTTTACAAATTATTGATCATATTACAATGTTACATATATATATATAGTACTGAAATACACGTCTCAGGCGTGTCCACTTATATATAATCTATATGTATGTGGTCAAATAGTAAAAAGAAATTAAACGCGAAAAGCAATGAATATACACGATGGTTTTCGCGCGTGGCGTGAAGTGCAATAAATCGCGATTATTATTGTCGACGAAGCAATAACCCCTATAACAGGTGACATCAATATACGACGGAGGACCCTTCGGATGTATACGATACGAAAAGCACTCCAAAAAAAAAAAATAATAATAATAATAATAATAATAATCGCATCGTTTGGGGATAATACTTTTGACCTGTCGGTCGAAGGGTGATCGGAAATAGGATAAATCATTTTCGGCGCGTATGCTAATTTCGTCTACGATCATACTGACATTTTGTATACTAATATACATAATTTATGAACATTCTACACCGCATTATTGTTGTGTTGTCTGTACGTTTCAGACTTGTAATTCGAGAAGGACATATGCGCGTTTGCAAATAGTTGATTCTATTTTGATAAACGCAATATGTTCTGCAGCAGCACATCTGCACAGACTGAAATAGGTATATTTTAGGTAATGGCTACAAATGTAGATGATTTTTTTATGAACATTATTAATATTTTTATATTATTGATAAAAACATTTTTTATATAATCATATGAAATATAATAAAATAATAATGTTTGCAAGTCCGTATCTAGATTTTTTTTTCGGGGTGTCCATAATATATTTTATGACTTTTTAATCTTTATTATACTGTATTTATATTTTAACAATTGTTTATTAAATAAGTATACAAAATCACTTATAATTTCGAGGAGAGGGGGTCTGAACCCCATGAATCCCTCTCCCCACAGATACGGCCATGGATGTTTGTGCTTGTAAATCGTCGTAATATATATTCCAGTTACACAAAAGTTATTTTAGTCGCTATATATTACGCGTATTATCATATATCGACGATTTTATTTTAAAAAAAACAGACCGAAATTCTAAAACGTATTACTTAATATGTATAACATTATTCTGTCTTATTGTGTATTCCATTATCGAAACCTATTTTTAGTCTGAACTCTATTGAGAAATTTAATTCATACATATATACATAATTCATAATAAATGTACTACGCATATATGTATTATACTGTTGATAAAATTCAAAGGTTTCGATATACTCTCAATAAAAATTGTCCATTAAAAATTATTTACGATTAAAAAAAAAAAAACCTCCCGTTGAATAATTCATCAATTTCTGTTTAATTTAATTTTTGAATTACGTTATTTATTTTACGTATAATGTATTCGAATGAGACAATGTTTATTCCTTATCCATATGCAACAATTAATAATGTTGGCTTTTTTTACGTAGTATTCACCCGAGTCATTGAACTGTCGCAATATTGTAAAGATAGATAATCGTCACGGAGACGTTATGAAATTATACGGCAAGTGTATAATACGATTGTTTCGTAAGATTGTGACGAACGCGAATAATTGGAGTACGACGCGCGCGACGTTTCGTTTTTTCCGACCTCCTAACCGGAAAAGAGACGTATAAATAATGTGAACGGGTGTGCGTGAGAGAGAAGGGAGAGGGATGGGTTTAGTGAAATTTTCGTGTTCTATTCTAAAAACAATAGCCACGGTGCGCGTTTGACAGCGTGTTTCGAGACAATTACGCGGTCGTATACACGTTTCGGACAATGCGAGGTAAATAGGTGATTTCCGGCTTCCGGAAAAGCTCGACATCAATATATATATATATATATATCTGCGTTCCGTGTGACGATAATGTGGTTGGTGGTGGTAGTGATATAACGAGATGTTATTGATTTGAAGGATCTCCGTAAGTACATAGTAGTATGCCGGGCCCATCTCTCCGCTGTCCCTTTTCGCGTCTCTCTCACTCACTCTCTCTCTCTCTCTCTCTCTCTCTCTCTCTCTCTCTCACTCTTTTTCTCTTTCGCTTTCTCTAGTTATAAGGATGGTTTTTATTAATAAAAAAATCTCACCCTACCGTGCGGCCGTCGACGGACCACTTCAATTACAGCCCAGTGGTTCTCAGACCATCGAAATTATCGTTTTTATTATTATTATTATTATTATTATGATTATTTTATAACCAACTTTAAATAATATTACATTATATAAGATATTTGAAAAATATCGTCGATGAAGATTGTTTTGTTAACTATTTGTTATATGGGAAAGAAATAAATCAATTTGATTGGAAAACATAAAATGTTATTAGTATAAATATTATATATATATATATATATATAATATAAATATATATATAATTTATATATATATATATATATTTATTTATTTTTGCATTATAACGATACTAAACATTCTTTCAAATATAAAATGATTAAATATATAATTTTATTCGAAACTTAAAAAATCACTAGAAGTTTGATATTTATTTCGTTCGTATATAGTATATTCGTACATTGATTAGATTATAAAATCATATTGTCTACCTACATATTAATTCTGACATTTTAATATAAAACGATTCTAATGCTTAAATATTTATTTAACATATATTATTTTTAATTACTTCGTTGAGTAAATTTGTATTTATTTAATCGAATCAATTAATTTTTTTAAATTATAAATTGAGTACATATTTATTTAAGAAATTAAATTTAATCATGTATATTAATTGTTTTTCAAACTCGAATTATTTTGTTGGGTTTTTTTTATATTGAAAGAATGATAACACGCAAGTATTATTATTATTATAGTACATTTTGCTGACCACTGTACATATACTGTGCATAGGGTAGTTTGGAGGATTATTTTTTTATTAAACCCACCCCTAGTAAAATTTTCCGCTCTTTTTTCCCGCTTGTCCACCAGAAGGGATGGGTCGGACGTTATCTAATAAAAATATCGGTTGCACCCTTGGAGCTGTTTTCAATTTCGCCAGCGCTCGCCGGCTCGTGGTAAGCTAATGACTTTCGCCTCAATATACACCACGCCTATTGCAGTTCTTTTTTTAATTTAAATCTCTTCAAAGCTCCCTAGCTGTGTTTTGTTGCAGAAAAAGAGAGAGAGAGAGAGAGTGAGAGAGAGAAAGCCAAGTGATGGGAAACAATCAAGGGGACGCAAACACTGTCAAAATCAGTTAATGGAATAAGTTATTTAATTTATGTCCGGGGATGAATGCGGAAAGTTTCGGTACACCACCAACTGTACATCCGTTTATGATTAATCGGAAAAAAATTACCTAAACCCTTGATGATAAAACATATTTCCCATACCTATATGAATATAAACAGATAAAAAGCTATTTATCTGTGACAGAAATTGAACTGTGTATAATCGTGTAGGCGTATGAGTACAGAATACATTTTCATTTTGACAAAAAAATGTCCAAGAATTTAATAAGTTTGTTTGGTTTGTGTGTTAGCACTTACGACAATGACAGGTGAACTAAAATAAAATATTGCCCAGCGATATTGGAATACCCATCGCTGCAATACCCTTCTCCCATTTCTTTGTCCAAGGTCCTATAGGGATGATACGAAACGAGAAAAAAAGCAATATAAACTACCCCCGATCATCGCCATCGCCCGGGTCAGGGGTCGTCAACATTTGATATTAGAAAATTTAATTTCTTCGTGACGTCATCACTCGTTTATGTCTATATATATATATATAATATAGTTATTATTTTTTAATTAAATAGATTTTCGTATGATTGCTGCCTATATATGTGTAGATACTTAAAGAAGCTGCATTTTTATCTTTTTTTAAAACTAATTATCGTATACTGATTGTTAATATGTGTGTGTGTGTTTTCGAAACGACATCCGATCCGTATAAATCCATCATTGTTGTAGCAATCAAAAGAGATCGGCATCGAACATCGAGAACCGGAAACAATAGAATGCCCCACACAGAGGAGCGAGAAGATCTAATGAAAAAAAATTTTCACTCCGATAATTTTTCCATTAACGATATACGTAGTAGTCATTTTATAATAATTTTTAACGTCGGCTACGAAAACAAGGGGTTGGAAACGAAGTCGGTGGAGGGTGCAGTGTAATAACTAAACTCATTTCACCTCCACTCCACTTTATATATATATATCGCTGCAGTGTGTATATGGCGATGAGAAATAGATTACCACCACTACTACGGATGTGTCGGTGGGAGGAGTGTGTTTTTTCTTCTCTTGTCAATTACGAACCGGAAAATAACGAATGGTCACTAAAGATAAGGTTTCTGCAATAAAAAGACGAAAAAAAACTACGGTAAAATCGGAAAGTCTTTTCTTGTATTTTTCTTCTTCTTTAAGCCAATTTATATATATATATATATATTTTGTAATTAGATCCGTATAGGAGAGAAATACACGAATCGCACGATTTTACTTTTCATTTTATCGCGTTAAATTTTTCGATTAAACGCGCGATGTATTTTTTTTTCATATTTTCGACGGAAAATATGTATTTAATTATTATTATTATTATTATTATTATTGTTTTTTTTATCAATAATTGCGATGTTAAAATCAGCAAAGATCGTTAGTCGTAAATCGATAACAAATAAAAAAACATTAATTTCACGTCATTCTCCCCGTTGTCGGCCGGTTGTTCTTCTTCGGCTAGATTTTCCTTGGAACATATAAATATATTGTGACGACGACGATGACAACGAGCTTAAGATTGTGCAACGGCTGCGGCTGCACCGCAAACAAGAGATTCGTTAGGACGAACGACGAAGCAGAAGCAGACAAAAACGTAGGCCACTCCAATTACGCGTGTCTACTTATTATATATATATTAAAGCCTGTGTGCATTCAACGAGCATGCAAATGTCGACTGTGCCCTTCTGTCCCTCCTTGGCGCAATTACTGCAGCGTGGACTCGGACGCGATTTTATACATTACACAAAAGATAAATTCGATGATCCACCGCCACCCTTATTACGTACAAAAAAACAACCCTTTACGGTTTATTTTTTGTTATTATGCATATTTTTTTTTTTTTTTTTATGGCCGCGCCGCTCACTAGTTTTATTATTCAAATCGGCGGCAATCGCGATCTCTTTCTATATCTCGTTATTATATAATACCGCACGACCGCGCGCGCGAACCGACCACCACCTTTCGGCTGCGCGTATTCGCGCGCGAACGTTGTTGTGTCGGGGTTATACCGCGTACGAAGATTCGGTGTTTTATAATCGTAAAAAAAATGAGATTTAACGCGCGGCGGACGCGTTCGGGCGAAAACGCGCGTGTACGTGTAAGGGGAGACGCTAGACGTGGGTAATATAACGCCTTGGGGTCGTGTGAATTAAATTGTGTGTGTCTACGCGACGGATAAAGAAAAGAAAAGGGGTACACAATTTTCGGCAACAGACGTCGTTCCGTGAGGCGAGGGGATGGAGTTGACGACATGTATTGTAATGATACAACAATAAGCGTGTGGGCTCGTTTGCGAGTGATTCTTTTAATAGATTCTATTAAAACAAACTATATAGCACAATACCGTTAAGTATGGACAAAGATCTGTTTTTTCCGACAATATTGCCGTACGGTTAATTCTCTGTGTAAATTATTATGTGTTATAACATCGGGAACTACTGGGTACTTTTCGAATCTAAACAAATATATATACATTGGTTATTTTTCGACAAATCTGATCTCAAAAATTGTAGTCCCGTCGTGTCACCCAGTGGATCTTTAATATATATATATATATATATATACACAGCAGTACGTATATACGCGCGCATCAATACGTGAAATAAATACTCGATTCTGAAAATACACAGTACATATTTTATTAAAAATCCGTATTTTCTCGCGTATTCCCCGATTGTAATGTTATTATAATTTGTAATTATTCATAAACTATATTATGCATATACGTACATAACGTTTTTAACGGTCCCACTTCATGGTCTATATCCCGAGGCCCCGTATGCGAAAACGATTATGAAATGATTTCAATTGCGTTTTAATTAAACTTTCGGCGTAGTAGTTAGACTGCCTGTTGTGCGCGTCTTTAGCTGTGCGAATATTGCTCTGTTTTCTTCATTTTTTTTTTTTTTTTGGTCGAATAATTTTTCTGTCATTATATCGTCATAATATTTATCTTAATATAATTAATAACTAAACGATACCATAGAGAAACCCAACCCCTCCTATACAGTTAGAATTGTATACACCGCCATCGGGGCTGTTGTACCGTGCACGCGCGCACTTGAAATATATTTTTCATTTCCAACGCATTAATTATAACCGGTTATTTTACGAGTCGTAAGTGATCGAATTTAACATCGAATAGACGAAAGATTAATACGTATATAAATAATCATATCTGCATTCCGTGTGTGCGAGTACATAAATTTAAAGTTGTTAAAACTAAATAGAAGTTTTTCAAATCTAAATCGAGGATAAAGTTTTCGTTAAGTATTTTTGATTAGATCGGATGTACGTGTACGTATAAACGGTCAAATTAAAATATATAACAAATTTCGATTAGTTTTCAAGTTATAATTGCAATATATCTATCTCGCAAAATAAATTGCTTTTAAAAAAAAAAAAAAAACGTTTCTATGAAAATAGTTTATGACTAATTAACTGATTGTATACGTTTACACATAATGTTTAAATTACGCATTTACATCCATCGAAACGAATGCCATCATAAATGAATGAATCACTATGAGTCCGAAATGTATAATTTGTATATATTCTACATAATAAAGTTAATAATTTACGTTTCAAATGTCCATGTAGGTAAAAATTGTTTACATATTTAGTAAATATTCGAAGTTTTATTATAACATAAAACATTCTGAATCATTAGGTAATTAAATCGTCAAATCATCTACTTTAAAAACGAGTAAAAATATCATGTAAGACGCCTGCGATATATTCAGTTTTTTTTTTTTATAACTATGAAATTGTAAGAAGCTTAACTATATATTCGTTATTGTATAGTTTAATTTCGTTTAAAAAAGAATGATTCGATTTTTTAACAACACTGTGTTCGTTTAAAACACTATTATTCTTCCAATTATAGTTTATTTGTCAATTATGTATCATTCGTAGTTCTAAAACAGAAATGCTTTGGTATCGTCCGAAATCGATATAATTACATAATATAAAACGTATAAAGCCGCACGGACAAGTATTATAGTTTCTAAGAATGTATACAACATCTAATTGTAACTTGATCAATCGTATGCATACATACATTCGTCGAATTTATACATACAATAATAATATATTAATCGAGTTGTTCAGTAATAAAATCTAATTTTTAACGGCATGATAATAATATAATTTAACGGACGTCGTAATTTTTTACGGTTCACATTTATTTAGATACAGACACTTGTTTGTGTTATTTATACAATACCGATTTTACGACACCTATTGGATTAAAACGCGTGTTAAAAACCCGACAGTAGTATATTAATATACCTGACGCGCGCGCGTTTAACGGTCTAAGTGGTAAAAGATTATTTATTTCAAAAAAAAAAAAAAAAAAAATAATAATAAGTTTCTCTCGGTCCACGAGCAGTACCGTATAAGTATATATAATCGTCGGCACACGCCGAATACGATGACGCGGCCCGGCGGTGTGGTGTTGTTAAAAGCTTTTATTCGGTCGCGCGCGGAAGGAGAGCCGCCGCCGCAACTATGTATATATATATATACGTTCGATACGATCCGTTGAGCGGGGGCGGGGTCCGCAGGTTCTCAGAGGGGAATTAAAAACACTTTCTGTAATTGACATTGCTTGTACATCATTAGAAGTCGGACACACCATTAGTGTGTGTGTGTGTGTGTGTGTGTGTGTGTGTGTGTGTGTGTGTATGTGTGTATGTGTGTGTGTGTGTGCGTGCGTGCGTACATATCTGACCACCCACTCGAAATGCTGCAACAGTCTCCACATAAACACAACAGCCTCCTACACCACCACCCCTCTTTCCCTTTCCCGTGTTAGTCCGCGGAACAATCGAATAAATGAATTTGGGGAGACCGCGGCGCGCACAACTCGTTTTTACCATTACGTAATACACGAAACACAAATGTTAGGTTAGGTATAATAGGAGTTACGAGAGACGGCGTATAGATGTTTCAACGTTTTCGAGTGGGCGCTACTTGTTGACCGATTGACAATTTTCTAAACAAAATCACCAAACGTGTGTCCGATCGCGAGCCAGACTGAATTGTACAACGCCACTTTCTTTGAAGTATAAGCAGGCCCAGCTCGAGCGTTTAAGAAAAACACACCTAGACGAAATTAAGATTTGCCGCTTCCTCGCGTGTTTATAAATACAATATTTTCTCTTAAGCGTAACTGATGGGGGGGGACGTTCTAGTAATTTATTATCGGAACGTAAAATCAAAGAGCATATTGTACAAGTTCAATATGTCATTTGATATAAATATTATGGCAAAATAATTTTTAGATTCGTATTTTTGATTACACAATATAATATGTAATAATTTTTATAAAAATCACGTATAAATACCAAATCTTAAAATGCCGCCCTAGGCTTGTGTCTATGTTGCCTACCCCTTGAGCCGGGCGAATTTTGAGTAAAACACATTATTATACGCGTATTCGGGGTAACTTATGAATTTTTATTCTCCAAACGCATCATAATGTACACTATTTTTTTTCGTCTTTCTGTTCCGAAACGGTTCACAAACGAACCTAATACCCGTATGTTATATGCATGTATGTATATTATTTAACCCCGTGTAGGTTTTGTAGTAAAAAGTATGGTTCATTTTAATGTTCCGAGTAAACGTCGCGTCGGTCTTTTGCCAATAAAATCCGACACGTTCTTTTCCCGGCACTCTTTGACTTCTACCTCAGAAATCCAATATAACCTAATATATATGTATTGTGAGCGCTGCGCCGTGTACTGTGTGTTTCGCGATATTTGTTCGGAAGGCCGACTGCGGGCAAACCGTAATATACGTTAAGACTTGAGGGAAAACTGTGGAACATTAAATAAATATAATACATATATGTATATTTAAAGGCTTTGACAGCGATCGCGCGCGCCTGTAGCGGGGTAAACGAAGTATTAAAGCGGTGTATTTTTGCTGCTCCGTCCCTCTGGATCACGTGTCATTCGTGGATTCACTATTCGCGACATTTATATTATAATATCATTGTGCTCGACACATACAGACGTAATGTAATCACGAGAAGGGGTGCGATTTCGTAAACGTTTCGCGTTAAACAAACAAAACGTTTAGGTATATAATGTTGTGTGCTCGACAATGAAAAAATTCAAGTGGGTTCGAGGTAGGTAAATATAGGAATGTAAACTGCTAAATTTGATTGTTGATGTGTTTGTTTTAAAAGTCGCTTTTTGTCTATAGTATGATTTTATCAAAACGTTTAATCTCCCCGAAATAATAGTAGGTAAAGTGTCGTTACAAATAAACAATGTGTTATTGTCAATATATGTTTAGCGAATATTTAAACGGTGTCATTACAATATATTTCTAATTGTTTTTTTTTTTAATATTTGGATTTTGTTAAAAACGATTTTTATTTACCCGATCAGGAGAGAAAATATATTTAGTTTATTTAATTTATTTAGTAGCAAAATTATATTTTTTTCAAATAAAAAACGAAAATAATCGTTATTGTTGTTTATATTATGTAATAATAATTGTTTAATCGTGGGGAAAAAAATCAATAATAAACGAGTCGTATTTGTTATAAAAGTATCGTAATAATAATCGTATAACATCATCAAAGTACATCGGGCATACATTTTGTAATGACGTAGGCGACTTTTTTTGGTTATTCATAGCAGGGATTATCGTTATAGCCACAGCGTTTATGATCCATTTATGTTGTGTATGTATGTATATTATTATACATTTCTTTTCAATACGACTAATCTGAAGCTCAAATATACGGTTTTAACGATAAAATAAAATAAAATAACTAAATAAAAAAAAAAACAGACGGATGTCTTCTTATTTGCCGTTTGACGGGTATATAATGTAATAATAATAATAATAATAACAACAAGTATGGGAGTTACTTTAAAGAAATAAAAAAGGAGGAACGGTGTAAAGCGATTAAATAAAATTTAATCGCCGTTCAGTTAGTTTTTTCTTTCGCGTGTGTGGGTCGGTAAGTAATCGGCGGACGAGTCGTCGGCGGGTGTCTTGTTTGCCACCTCGACGACGACGAGTCGTTTCTCGAAATCGAAATAAAAAAAAAAAAAATCCGTTTTCCAGTGACTTTTTACGCGGCCTCGGTCGTGACCTTAGTCGCGAGCGGCGGTATACGGTATTGGTTTTTGAAACGTACGGGATATTACAAACGCCGACAACGACGTTCGGCCGGCCGCGGATACATTTACACGTGTCGTGTGATACGTCGGAATTAAAACGACCCGCCGGTGGTTATTAAAATTAGAAACCGTTTTCGAGCGAACAAAGACGCGTGGCTTTTCGCGTTGTTATTATAATAACGCCGCGCGTCTTTCGTCGTCGCCTCCGTCGAGTTGGGCGGCCGGGTGCGCGGGTGCCGTACACGCGGACGCGGTTCGTGTTAGTTGGCGAGTTAAGTTCGTCCGTCCGCGCGTCTACTGCAACATACACGTGTACGCCGCCGTGGTGTGTGTGTTGTACCCCTTCAGCCTCTCGCGAGTCGACAATATAATGAGGTTCGCCCCGGTTAAATTAGAACTCGGCCGGCGACGGTGTTAGCGACGAGGGCTTTTTAATGAGTATGAACCAATTAGAAGCAGTAATAGAACAACGCGCCCGACAAAGACCCTGCCGTTTCGCCCGCGCCGCGTCCCACCGGTCGTCGTCGGGCGCGACACGCAATCCACGCGTGCACACGGTACGGCGCGTTCGACGGTGTTGTGCGTATATAATATAATATAATATATATATTATATTATTATTATTATTATTATTATTATTATTATTATTATTATTACGTTTTAATGGCGAAAATGTGTGCGCGACGTTGTGAATGAAACCGCCCCGACGGCCCGACGGGGTTCCGCGCTGTACCGGGTGTAGACCCAATGTGTGTGTGTGTGGTTAGCGCACTTGTCGCAACGAGTCGTCTCGTTTTCGATTTCGAAATCTATATAACGGTCGCGTCGTCTCCGTATAGATGTACAATCACGGTGTTTTTACGACACGTTGTACGGCGGTAATGTTTTAGGGGGAAAAACGAATTTCCGTTCGAAAACGACGACGAGAAAAACATTGAAATACACGACGCTTACTTTTCGAAAACGTCGTGCAGATCTCACGACGATTATGGAAATCGTAAATTATATCCGAATTTCCACAATCGTACGGAAAGAGGAGTATAGCATTTGTTCATTTCCCGCGATTCGCACGTATTCATGATACGTCACGGCGTTTTACCCGAAAATCGGTTCGAAATCTATAACGACGTAAACGCGTGTTAATACGCCGTCCGTGTCGCGAGTGAAGATTATTTCCCCCCCTCCGGTTAGATTTGATTTTAATTTCGACCGATTTTACCGTTACACGAGTAGTATAGAATTATATCGCGTTGCGAAATATTAACAACGAATCGTTTCCCGTACGAATATTCTTAAATCATAGGCTATCGCGAGAAATAGTTTTCTACGTTTTATAAATATGATTTTACTATTTATGTACATTCGTATATAATAATATAATTTCGATTTTCTCGTTTTCCACGTAGTCATGTTAATTGTTAAATATATATCCGATAACGAGCAGGGGCGTATATGAGTCAGATCCCTCCGTGATGTTTTTTTAACATATCGCAACATTATGACTTTCGTTTGTGATACTGACCGACTCCCGATTAGAAATACGCCGCTGCTAATGCACGTGTGTATATATATATAAATGTACATAATGTTATTAATTTTTTACCACATGTGTGTGTATTGCATCTGTGTGATGTCACGGTAAACGTCATCGCACATTTATAACAACAGTGAATTTAATTAATTTTCGACCACTTGTTTTTTGTAATTATCACGCGCGATAATAATTACTGGCGTCGGCCTTGGGTGTTGTTTTTAATAACGCGCCGTGCGTTAATCGCGCGGCAAAGACAACGAAATTTATGACACTACCATAATATTATATTAATTAATTGTTGCGTGAAAAGTGATTATCCCGTTTTCCTAAACAATTATCATTAATATAACATGATAATTAGTAATGTTTCGAATTCAATGAATTGGTCGGAAAATGATTTTTCATTTCATATATAATATGGTGTGTAATAACCTGTGTGTAATTGCCATATTCGCGGGTTGTTGTCGTTGTCCGTATAAATATATATACATGTGTATTATTATTGTTTCGGGAACAAGTTGAAAATATAAATTCATCGTTCGGTTTTTAATTAATTTTTTTTTTTCGTCGATATAATATGTAGGTACGTAAAATATGAAATAAACACACACACACACACATATATATATATATTTATGTACAATATTGTGATTTTATTGTTCCGTTTCAATTCGATTTTCCGCGTTTCGTCATTTTGTTAAAAACTCATACAATAGTGTATAATATTTATATTCACGTATAGCGTAGGTAGCGGTGGGAATAAAAAAAAAAAAAACCGAGTTTAGCAATAATTGTCCATCCATGCGCACAAGTGCATATATACACAGTGAAAATTATTATTATGTAGAAATAATTTTTTTTTCTCCGTATTAACAATAGTTGTTTCTCGTTCGCCTAATTAAATGTCAACTAAAAACAGTAATGTATATTATTGCTTCTTTTGTATTTTTAATTATTTTCCGTTTTTCCCCATCTTGCGTGTGTGTTCGTACGCGCATAATATATTATTACAATACGATTGAATTTAGACGTTTTAACAATAATTATTATATATGAATGAAAGATTATCGTAAATCGATTTGTATATTATATACGTATGTGTGTGTTAAACGTGTAACAACGAGCATTGAATATATTCGATTGTTTCCTTCTCGTTTTTAAATGAAAACGTCTTACGTAAAAACCCGAGAAAAATATAATAATATGCGTGCCCTGTTGCGGTGAACACAACAGACATTTTGCACAGATATTAACAGACCAAAAAAGATTTCCTCGTATATATCCACAACAATAGGCGTATGTATAAATCCGTTGGATTTTTTTTTTTTACTATCCGAACAAAATATACGTGAATTATTTTGATAATTATTGCATTAGTAATCGGTTTTCTTGAAACGTATAGTACACGTTTGCGTCGTACGTCTCGTTCGGAGTGCAAAATCGAGCTCGTGTTTTTAGAACGAAACCGCGGAGTTGTACAAAGCTGAGAGGAAAACGTATCGGGACGTAAACAATAATGATATTTTGATCTTGGAATCTAAGGCGACCGTCCGTTGTATTTTCTTATCGGATTCAAACGAAATACTCGGAGAAAACTACCGGGTACACGTCTACGCCGTCGTTTACCCGGCAGTAACCCGCGAAACCGCGTGATCATTATA
Source organism: Schlechtendalia chinensis (assembly GCA_019022885.1). Lineage (NCBI taxonomy): Eukaryota > Metazoa > Arthropoda > Insecta > Hemiptera > Aphididae > Schlechtendalia > Schlechtendalia chinensis. The sequence continues at coordinate 1,879,438 of CM032351.1, read as the reverse complement.
CGCGTGCATTTTAAATGTTATTCTCGACGGACGCTCGAGGTTAGGTTTTTTTTTTTCGTCCGTCGAGTAGTCCTCCCCACGTGCATTTCCGGGTTTCTTGTTTATTTCGCGCCAACCGATATAACCCGTTGAACCCGTCGTGTCCGTACATCGAGTTATTTCTAGTGCACGTCGGTTATAATTAACGGTCGGACGTGTAAACGTCGTCGAGTTACGGCGTGTCGGCCTGAAAAAAAAAGACCGTGTACAGCGTGGCGGATGAGTGTATATTGTAGCGGAATTCGAAATGCGGGGGGGGGGGTGGAGGGAAAAAAGAAAAGAAAAGAGAAAATGTAGTAAATTCGTTATCGCGCCGTTATCATCATATCACGTAACGCTGTTTATTGTTGTTTTCGCGAATAGTCGTCGGCGGAGGGGACAATAGTAAGCAGTAGTAGTAGTAACCGGATTGTTTACGGGGCGCGAGCGCTCGTCCTGATGGAAGGGCCGTTTCGGGTTCGTTCGAGAAGTTTTCGTCGTTCAGTCTATTGTACATATATATATTTATATAATGTATCCGTGTGTTACATAAACTTTGCCGAGGCGGAAGAAAAAACTTACCGTAAAATAATACCTCGAGCGTTCCTCCAATTACCGCGCGCGCGTGTAGTATAGTCTTCTACTTGATGTAATAATATGTGCGCGGAGAGGACGACAAACGCTGTGCAGTCGATGAGTAGTAACCGGATTACCGTCGTCGTCGTCGACGTTGTTCGCGGTACGTCGGTCGGGCGACTTAACCTCCCGAGGCCTCGTTCGACAAATTTCCGATGAACGTCGTGTACACTGGCTTGTGGCTCGTGGTGGCTTCTCGACGTGTGCGCTTTCCTGAAAACGTCCTGTTCGACGCGTTGTTCAATAATAATTTCTGTTCGTCATTTTTTTTTTGTATCTATCGACGATTGATCGTTTTGAAGTGTTTCTGTGATTTTTTTGTTTGTTTTTTAAATGGACTAACCTAAGCTGATCGATGGGTAAACACAACGCCGGTCTGATTGCGTATAGACAGGTAAACGGGTGGAGACAGTGACGAAAAACAAAACCGGATTGTACATTTCTTATACGTTTCTTACCGTGGATTATTATTGTCAGTTAAGACCTATTACGGACGAAATTAAAATGGACTATTGGAATAGTCGCAAAATGCGAAAATTATACAAAACAATAAAGCGAGAATTTCGCTGGCGAAAGAATGTCACTTATGACCGATTGGCTCTGTGTTTCTTCTTGTACACCGCCCGTGTAATTATCGTTAATATTATTTATAAACAACGATGGCAAATGTTGACGTGTAGGTGCGGTTCGTGTTGTTGTACCGATGTCGTGCGTCCGAACGAGATGTGGACAGAGAATGCATTTACGTTGTATCGAACACGAGTGTTCGATTACCTTGTTCTGGAAGAGAGAAAATAGCGACAGACCCGGAGGAAAACGAGGTTCGGGTGAAAATAATTATCGATCACGAATATTTGTATGTATGTATATATTATTCGTGTCTTATACGAGAAACGGCGCGCGTGTGAACGTGGTCTTTCGCCGCCGCGCTCGCAGTCACATAGTCGTCGTTATCATACGTGTACAGTTCATATTATAATACGATCGCTGTTGCTGCGCGCCACACACATCACGACGGAGGCTTGTTAGGAGTGCACGCCGCCGTATCGGCTCTTCAGCGCCGACCGCGCCCGGAGGCGTTGCAGGTTATGAAGCGAGCGCGCCCGTGCCCGTCCGTCTCTCTAACTAATTAGGGTCTCTCGTGTCGCCGTCGTCGCTGACACTCGAAACGTTATATAATAATAATAATAATAATAATAATAATAATAATGACGATGATGACGACGACGACGATACTCTGGTGCCGACCGAATCGAACATCTGGTATTAATTATTATTTACCTCGGTATACACGTATATACAAATAACGAGCGCGGCGCGTTACGGTTTTTATTCTTCCTCTCCGATATTCTTTTTTAATTGGCCCTTTAAGCCGATATCGCGATGTTTCTCGACGTCCTTATCGGACACTATAAAAAAAAAAAAAAAAAAAAACTACTGTCGTATATAGATCGTTAAGACGTTAAATTTTCATATAGGTACCGGAAAGACGAATTCAATAAGATGTGACGTCGTTACGCGTGTTCGCGTCGCTGTTTTTAATACGGTTGGCGGCCACCTGTTCGCGTCGAACGTCGTTCCCCCCCCATTTTTTTTTATCTTCTCTCTCGTTCTTCTTCGCCCGATTATTACTTACATATATATATATATCTTCAAACGCGAACTTTTCGAGATCATTATTATTATAATATTATTTATTCGACGCGACAAATCTATAATCACGCCAAACGTCACCGAGAATTACACATACCGTATACGGTTTGCAATGCGATCGCGCGAGAGAAATAAACCTACCGAACGATCGAAAATAAAGGTTAGGTTAAACTCTCCAGCACATATCGCGGAGACGACGAGATACGCGCTCGAGAATTACGAGAGCAAAAATATCGCGAAACTCGGAGATTGTCTGCGAATTTCCCGAGGCGTGTATACACACACACACACACACACATTTATATACTTTGCGGAGAAGAGTGAGAGAGAGAGAGAGAGAGAGAACGTTTTGTATTCTCGTTAGCGCGGCCCAATTAGCGGCACAACCCCACGTCAGACCATAAGGCGCCGTTTGCTCGTCGCCGCCGCAACCGTACCCTTAACGAGCTCGGCGTCCTTTCCCTTCGCCCGCCGCCTAGTCCTTTTTTTTATTTTATATCTTTTTTACACAACCCGAGCTAATATATGGTCGCAGTGGATACATATATATAAATCGGCATCGCGTATTGTATTGTTATAAGCATTTTTTTTTATTTTTACTATTTACGATATATAAACGATGTACAATGTACCGAACCGCAGGAGATCGCAATTAAATAAGCGTTTATACGCTTTAGAGAACGAAAATCGCAGTTTTTCTCGATTTTCGTCCCGTTTTCATACTCTATATCCGGTAACCGAGTGTGCGGTATATTTTTTTACCGTGTCACTATTTCCCGAGACAATCCGAATTCGCATCGTCGCGAACGTTGCCTATAAAAATACGCTTTGGCTCCGGGCGTCGGTAAGGTTTTTAACGGGTAGTTAAGTCGATTTTAAGGATAAAAATTATTTTTGTTTTTTGTTTTTGTTTTCACGATTCCGGTCTGGGACTTGTTGCGCGCTACAAACGCTTGGAATACGCGTGCAAACATGTACGTTTGAAGTAACCAACATAAATTCAATATACATTCAATTTTTAGATAATCAAGAAAACAATATATCATTATTACTTTGCTCGGAAGAAATTAGTAGAGTAAATAATTGTTAAACAACACAATCCAAACGTTAATATACTGTACAATTCTATGTAAAAACGTACGGTAAGCTTTTAAGCTTTACGAGCCCGCAAACTTAAACGCGGTTTCATCATTGTCCGTTTCTATTATAATTGATTTCTCTTCAGCGGGGGAGTTCCCGAAAATATGAAAATCCGACCGAGTGTCAAATTTTCGTTTCCTATCTGACGTTTGAATGTGGACCGACACGTTTCCCAGGCGTACTGTCTGGCCCGCAGCCTGGTGATTTTAATGGTTGCGCTCGGGCGAAGGGGGGGGGGGGGGGGTGGGAGAGTGGTGTCTATCACTTATCACCGGCGTTCACTATACTGCGGCGTTTGTTCTCGAGATAAGCCTGTGCCGCGTGTACTATCGGAGGAGTGGTCCATTAACACTCTACACAAACACCGCGACAAATATTTACTCCATTATATATATATATAAATAAATATGTACCGTGACGCATGTTTAGATAATTTCCGTGTCCCTTTTCGTAGTATTTATATATTCGCCTCTCGGCCCTGTTGACGGTGTATATAACACGCGTTTGTGCGGCACTAAACGAACATTATACATTTAAAACCGTCGTCGCCGACTTCGTTGTTTCCTGTCTCGTCGAACTCGGGGACTCGCAGCGATATCTTCCATTGTTTCCCCACTATTTTATGATATTATCGTATGTACGGAGAATATTGGTTTTGCTCGGATTGCTTACTAGAAATAATAATATTCGGAAAACGCATTTGAATAGTTCGATAATGGTCGATGATATGTGCGGTCGGATGAAATACAATTTCTTAGTTTTGAACATAACCGCGTGATAGTACATTATCAACCGAAATACCATACGTCCATTTCCGTTTAGGTATAAAGTAGTATTTGCATTTTTTTTTTTTTTTTTGTGGAAGGGGTGGGGGAATTGTCAACAAATTTGTTTGAAATTTCATGCGCGCGCAGTATCATTAAATTTATGGTCAAATGTTTCAATAGTCTAAGTAAAAGTCAAATATCATATTTTAATTCATGTAAATTGTGTAATATAGAAAATAACAAGTGCAGGAAAACGGGTTATAATATACAGAAATAGTGGTTCGTATTGATTGTAAATGCTATTATGAATTATTGTGTATAATGTAGCCTATATATATGTTATAATATTAGATATGTAGGCGTCGGTGAAAATAATGATAATTAAATCGTCAAATATCCGATCGGTGTGCTGTGCACTATTATTGGCGAGGGCGTCGTTGAATATTTCCAGTAATTAGTTGAAAATGACATCTGCGCGAACAAATTGAAGTGGGCGGCCATCGAGAGAGTCGCGTATTTATTTTTCCCGCGTGGTCCTATCCGTAGTGATAACGGTTATATTTATTTATTTATATGTGTGTGAAAATGTACTTGGGAAACGGCGAATAATACAGTTGTTTATTTGGTTACGGGAGTTTTTTTTTTATCTTTATACATTTCACTGCGGATTTGTTTATTTATACATAACCAATTTGAAATTATTATTTGACACCGTGTGCGACGTTAAGATCCGTTTGAAACACCCGTCCGACGGTTATTAAAATAACAACGTGTTTAATTGATCGCCGCGGCAGTTATTCGAAACGCGATTGTCGATTCGAGTGGCCGTCGATAATGTTCAATTAAAATTATCACACTGTCTATATCGCGTTACTCTATCCGTTTCGAGTGCAAGTCTATCGCGCTTACAACGATCGATCGCAACAGTAATAAAGACGCGCGCTTAATATCCGTTATTGGACAGTTTCCGTTGTTATTATTATTGTTATTATTTCGTCGCGCGTCGTCTCGCTAAATAAACGTCGGGACGCGTTTTGTCATATTTATATTGTCGATTTGTACACGTATACCAATATGTGTGTGCGCGCGCGCGTGTCAATTGGTTGGACTACGCGCGGATTCGGCGGACAGAAATCCGACTGGGAGAAAATAATATATTATAATCTTCCTGAACGCCCGAGGCTTTGCGACGTACAAAAATAACAACGTACGTATGTCAACGTCGTGATTTGGGTGCCGCCGCCGCCGGTAATAACATCTCGGCCAGTCGGCGGCGGCGTGTTCGGGCAGCGAGGAAAATACGAACGTTCAAAAATTTCGTTTTACACGGTGTACATAACGTACGTATTATAATTCGGTATAATTAATAACATTATAAACCTGTTCGACTTAAATCCGTCCCTTACGGTAAACGTCACACACACACACACACACACACAGCCTCCGGATTACGTTCTCGTCCCCGCCGCTCCTTCTTCTCCTCCTCCTACCAAGCGCGCGCGTGATCCTACACGATACTTATACGAACGTGCACAAGGTCTGTGCCAAATAAACCGACCGCGTGTGTTAAATATTACACGCGTCTATATTTCGCACAAAGTATTTTTTTTATTCCGTTGTTGTTTTTCGGGTTTCGTTCCGTTCGTTCCCACTGTCGGGACCGACGGAATAATAGCCGAAGACGACGACACGATATTATTATTATCGCGACGACCGGATGGCTGTGTGTGTGTGTGTGTTAGGTATTTCGAGATGAATACGAATCTTTTTTAAAAAAAAACCCGTTCGTCGCGCGCAAAGCCGGAAACGCGTAATAATAATAACACGATAGTAAACATAAAGAGATAGACGACTTAATGTCGTTGGATTAAACGCGATTTATCTATTCGCGCCACGCGGTGAACGCTGTGAATAACCTCCCCCCTCTTTTTTTTTTTTTTACAATTTTTATACACGGATATTATATTGTGTTCTATTTATGGTCTAGTCGCGACGAGTATTCAAAAACGTTTTTATTCGTTGTACGTGTGATGATAATGGTGTTCGTTTTTTTTGTTTTTTGTTCTCAGGCGTACTGCACGAAATTTGTATACAACGCTCTCCTATTGCCGTAGCCGACCATAGGTGAGTACAGTAATAAAATTCGTAACGCGTTATATATTGTATCGTACGATTCGTGTGTGTGTGTGTGTGCGCGAATGTCCGAGTTTTTGGATGATTGGCAACCGTATTTCGACAAATTTGCATTATTATAATTATCATAATTGGCGTATTAAAATACAACCATTAATTAAGTGTAGCGTTTTTAACATTACGGGATGTTCAATGCTCGAAATATAGCTATCTCAAATTAAGCTATAACAATTTTTTACTAGTATAAATATTATTAGGTTATCTACCGATACATCGTACATGAATATTAAATGTTTTTAATTACACATTTAATAATGCAATAATCTTGTTTAAATATTTAAAGTGCTAACGCTGTTCAATTATTTTATGATCTTAATTCTTGTGAAAATTGAAGACGAAACAATTTCATTATACGCGCGTACAAACTAAAAGCGATCATAAACGTTTATATACAAATATATGTATATTGTAATGAATTGTAAATAAGCCGTAAACAACATTATTGAACAGATTCTTTATATCGAAATTGAATAATACTTCGATCCGTTGATATTCATCGAAATAGAACAAAACAACATGTTGTCCGCATAATAATATTATAATTAATTTTCATGACCTTTTATTGTTTAATTATTATTAATAAATTTAAGACGAATTTGTTGGAAATTCAATTTAATATGAAATAACTACGAACTTATTTCGAACACAAATCTTAAAAATTGACATTTAATTTAGAAATGAAAATGTTCTCGGAACAGCTCAAAAAAGTAATTAAGAAATTTATTAGAAAACTTATTATCTGGGTAACTGTACTTAATGAAATGAAAAATCACAACATACAACAAAACCAGGTCAATTAAAATATAAAATATAAATTATTTACGATTCGCGTTTTTAGTTTTCTCTTGAAGTTTTTTGTTTTTTTTTTTTTCCAATTGTTCTTTATTTAATTTATTGTCAACTCATTAAAAAAATTCCGCGATACAGAGAATTTCGTTCTCGAATATAGAATTTAATATTGTACAATCGATGAATATAATGTAATACGTACGAATAGCACGATATTAAAATATTATGAAACGTTGTAGTGGACAACCCGCGAAGAATTCATATGCGCGATATTCCTGTGATATACGCAATCGCTCTATAACGTCTCAAAGCATATCGAGTTTTAAAACAACGCGCAACAAGACGTTTACATTAATTACAGATTTTGCAGGTTTTGAGTGCGGCGCTGGTATATGCGTAGTGTGCCTAAAAAGTGTGGTAAATGATTTAATAAACAAAAAACACAAACTCAAATATTAGAAATTCGTAACTTTATTGGTCTTCAAAGTAGTTCCCACCAGATACGACGCACTTTTGACCATGTTCGTATAGATTCTGAAAACTGTCAGAAAAGTCTTTTTTTGGAACCATGTTCAGAATAGCTGTCCCACGGTCCTAAACTTCCTCGACAAATTTAGCGTTTACCCAAATCTTCATGGATGATGGCTCCCACTGAATCTTTGTTAATACCCACTTCTGCTATTAATCGCAGAGTCAATCTTTTGCTAGCAACACTCGCACGCGTTCAATGTTTTCCGCTGTTCTGCTTGTGGATGGCCTGCCCGAACGTGGTTCGTCCTCCACCGATTCCTTGCCTGCACGAAAGCGTGCAAATCAATCATACACACATTTTAAGCTCACAACATCCTGCCCATACACTTGCACCAACATTTCATGAGTTTCCGTCGCCGTTTTGCCCAATTTGAAGCAGAACTTAATGTAAAATCGTTGATCCATCAACGGCTTTTCAATGTACACTCTCTTAAAATAAATGCAACAATATTGTTTTAAGAGTCTCGCGCCAATAGTGAACAGGTTTAGTCGTGTCAATGCATACCTACGCATACGTGCGACTTCGGTCATCCGTTGAATACCAAGATTTTCGACCATTCACCGAACTTCTTAGACACACTACGTATATACGTTGTTTTATACGCGATGTGTTGGTAAACATGTCCGAGGTCACATAATATACCAACAACTCGTGTCCCCGAAAAATAGCTTAAGGTAGGTCTCCAGTCGTGTAAACTGGAGCACTGTACACTTGTCTATTGTCTGTTTAAACAGCTTTTAATTTTCGGTACGAAACACATTTGTAGTATTTAATGTTGTAGTACGTCGTTGTGCGCGAACAATGCATATTTGGTTATTTTCGGTTTTAAATTCGGTTATAATAAAAATAATTGATTAATACTAATTTCAATCGGCGGAAACGGACACCGATAAAAAATGTAAAAGCCTTTTAAAACTCGATGAAAATAAAAACGTTATTGTGCCAAAGTGACTTTGCATAATCGTAGTTCAAACAAATCTTGCGTGACTTAGCCGACAATAATTAAGTAATGTAGCAAAGCGGAAAGTTTTTTTATAATATATATATATACAACCAGTGGCGGCGCGAACAATATTCAACTATGAGGTAACTATAAATATTTTGCTACGACTACCACCACCTAAATTTTATCAAACCGACCGACCCATTATGGCATTATCTAATAAGTTAATTACGTTATACGTCTCGCACGACTCAATAGCAGATCAACAAAGTGCAAATATATAATATGGGTATCAAAACATCATCATTAGTAATCAATAGCCAAGTCCCAAGGGACCAAAGCCCAAGAACCAAGGGTACCACCACCCAATGAAACCGTGGCCTCATGAAACACAGTGTTGCCCCGTCACTGTATACAACCTTCAGAAATTACTGGCAGCGCTGAACTTGACAGTAGTTGCAATTTATATTCAATAGACTTCGGATTATATTATTGTTGTTGCGAAAAATGTATATATTATAATACAATATGCGTAGATTGATGTTTATCGACGACAATCTCTGTGGTTGAATTATGTGGACAAAGTTTTGTACGACAATAATATTATAGTCATTATATATTTACCGGATCCGAGTTAGAAATAGTCGAATAGTAGTAGTAGCGCACTTAAAAATATTTAATAATTGAATTTATCTCTATTTTATGAGTGTCTATGATATTGAACAGGAGTAAGAAATAATTACGTTTCGTAGAACAGGGAATTCAAGAGCAACATTTTATTTTGCATATTTTAAGGTTAAAGAATATTTAGTACGTTATGGAATACAATGTCGTTTTCCTGGTTCGTTAAATAGTTTAGTAGTTGCAAAATAAATATGAAATATTTTTTTCGGTCGGCCAACAAATTAATGTGGGCAACTAGACGCGGAGAATATGTAATTTGTAGTGCTACAATATTTCTAATCAACGATTTCATTCGCATAAAAAAAAAACCGACAAAAGAGAATAATATTTGTATTTTGTAATCGTAAAAAAGTGCTCAAACAATATAATTTTTTTTTTTTTGAACGCGAGTAGTCTTAAACCTATGTGTATAGTATTGAGGCACACCTATATAAATGCTAACGAACAAATAAATACACTTTATTGGTTTAAGTCGTCCACGACCAGTGGCGGATGGATTTGACGGTCGTTTAATAGTCGGCGAATGCCGCCGATATGTGTTGTGTTGTGAATGTCGTTGTGCGGCCGCGACCGCAGTAATTATTATTATTATTATTATAAAGAGAAATTCGTTTAAAACTTTTCACCATTTAAAAGTCAATGCCTGTAATTATAGCGCAACGACATCCATTATTTATAGCGAATAAATCACAGGGTTTTAAAAGGTTTTGTTTTTAAAACCGTGCAGATAATGTTGTTAAAAACAAAAAAAACAAAAAAATGTAGGCGTATGCTTAAATTTACAAACGCTTATTTTTTCACCTGGAAGAAAAGTTTTTGATAATTTTCTAGACCCGTCTGTTATTTACATTTCGCGACTAATCGAAAATATCGTTTTATTCGTTTAAAGGACGTAAAAGCGAATTTTCGAACATTTATATAAATATTCTGGGGGCTGTTCGCCGAGTTAATTTTGGCCGACGACAGTCGCCGCGTGCAGTTAATCGTTCGTTCGCTTTTTTTTTATTTTCATTTTTTTCCCCCGCCTACCGGAAATCGAGCGCGATCACCGCCGACGTGTGCGTGTCGCGACGATGACGCTGCGCCGTCGTCGCGCCCGTCACCTCTCGTGTCCGCACGGAATTCTCACTCTCCCGGACGTCGTCGTCGTCGTCGTCGTCGTCGTAGTCGTCGTCGTCGTCAAATGTAATTAGAGAGACCGCACACGCGCTCGCGTGTATAAAAGATAGCGACTGTGGGCGGGGCGGGGTACGGGGCGCGGGAAAGGGGAGGTTTTCTGAAAATACGGTTTACGCAATTATGCAACGTGAAAACCAATTTGTGTTGTTCGCGTCCCCTCTTATATACACACACGCGCGTATCTGCGTACGAGCGTACGAGCGGGCGAAGAGGGGTGGAGGTTTCTCTGTCAAAGGGACGCCGCACGCACGCGCTCGCTCGTGTAATAATGAAAATTAATACCTAATGGGATTAATTTAATATGTACACCGGTTGGCGCGAACAATGCGCGCGCGAACACACGCACCGTCAAAACGTTCCGTTTCCGCGTGCCGCCGCGGCGAGGGGATTTCTAAAAAGTTTCGTTGATTAATTAAAACGTCCCCCCCCGCCTATCCGACCGTCGTTCTGCCCCGCCGTCCGTGTTGTTTCGGACGAGTCGATTACTTTCGACGTTAATTAAGTTTTGATCTTACGGGCCGCGACGACGACGACGGTCAAAGGAGGACGCTTTGCATTGCATTAGACGCGATACGGACTCTATGGTGCCAAAAAGGTCTGTTTCGGTGGTCACCGCCCGTACGGGCAGACGGACCGATCGAAGCATGATCGAAGCAAACGTGAACGATTTCTCTCTCTCTCTCTCTCGTTTCGCCGTCCCCGTGCTTTTGGTCGTGTGCGCGCGGACCGTGTGAAACTCCATTTAGGGTCTTCGTTCGACCGACAGAATGTCGTTTTGGTTCATCGACAACCACGATCCGACGTGTCCGACGTGGGGGACGCTCGTTGCCGTGTTTGTGATTTTTCGATCTTCGCGCGTTTATTCAGATGGAAGTTACCGACTGTTGTCTATTCCGGCAGGTAAATGTATACGCGTACGTGTATACAGGAAACGTGAGAGCCGAGCGCGTTTTTTCGATCGGACGCTTACTCGGTCACTTGGTTCGCCTACCAACGCCTAAGCGATAATCATGAAAGAAGTTTCAGTTCGCAAGTAAAAAACGTTCGGAACGCGCGTTAAGTACTGGCATGTATGATTCCGTACGGCGTGTGCGCGTTTACCGTGGCGGCGCTCTCGTCGGGCCTAACCCCTTGAGTTTCCGACCAACCCCGGTGCCGCGCAATTAAAACGACGACGACGTCGGGGGGTCTGTCCGGCCCGTTTGCGCGCTCGTTACCGGAGCGACCGCAATTACCGGAGAGTTTTCACGCCGCGTCGTAAGTCCGCCGCATCCGCCCGCCGTCGTAAAAAATGTAGATACCTGTCGCCAGCGAAGTATAGCGTGTAAGCGGACTTCCGCCGCGTTCAAAGCCGCCAACGATGATCGAAAACGGAGATATAAAAAACTCCCCGTGAGAAACGTCACACCGGCGGTCCGTGTCGAATACGAGTTTGTCCCGTCCGACGACGCCGCGCAAAGTTTTATTTCGTGTACGCGTTCTATTAGACGATGATATTCAGACGCGAACGCGCTACGGACGTGTCGACGTACTTTAATAGTTTTCTATTTTTCTATTTTCTACCTAACGAGAGAAACAAGGCGAATCGAATTGGTTCCGGTTTCACGACGTCGGCGTTGACGTTTCCAACATCACAACGGGTCTGTCTATCCGATCTGTCTGCGTACGCGTTGTAAATATCAATAAAATATTCCGCGACATTTACGTGGTCGACGTTGGTTTTAATGCGGTTTTTGAAAACGTTTTTATCGCGGAGTTGCCGAGAAGAAGACATACGTACAACCCCGTCGGTCGTTACGACGAAATTTCGGTCTTCTGGCCGAAAAACACCGCGAGACGTAAAAAACCAAACCGTGTTCGTTCCGACGCCCGTTACGACGAAGTCCGCAGAGGGGTGGGGGGAGGGAACAACTGCCCCACCTAGCTTTTTTACAGGTTAAAAAAAAATTGTATATCAATACGAACGAGAAGAACTCCGATTTAGTCGAAAGACTAGTTACGGACTTATGTTAAGTGTAATAATGTGTAATATAATTACTTTTCGATTCGGTCAATGATAATATCGTCCTTGAAAATACACATTACTAACGGTGTTTATTGAATACCCCGCGACCCGAATTTTCACCTGCGGGGACGCCCTCGTACGCCTCGGAAAACGCATCGCGCCTAATGCGTCGCGGACGGCGCGTCGGCCCTGTTTTGTCGCGCTCGCGTTTGAGAGTGCCCCGGAAAAAGCCCGTCGGCGAGCGCGTGCCGCGCACACGACGACGAACTTTTCCTTTACAAGTTTTCTCATCCATTACGCGCGGCTGTCGGTCGGACCGTCGTCGTCCTCATCGTCCTCATCGTCCTCATCGTCCTCGTCCTCGTCCTCGTCCTCCTCGTCCTCGTCCTTCTCGTCGTCCTCCTCGTCGTCGTCGTCGTCGTCGTCGTAGCTGTAGGTTAGACGGGACGGTGGCACTGCACTCGCCGCGCAACTTTAAAGCCATCGGCGCGCGCCGTGCGGTCACCCCACTCTCGTCGTCGTCGGTGTAACCGCGAGAGACGACGGTAGGAGCTCTCTCTCTCTCTCTCTCTCTCGCCAGTCACCACTCAAAACCCATTAATGGGCTCTAATGGAGCTCTCTGGTTTTTCACTCATCTCTCTCCGCCGCCGCCGCCGCCGCGGAACCTTCCGTCCGTCGCTCGGGGTCCATTATAACGCCGGGTGCGTGTATACATACATATATATATGTGTGTATACTTGTGTCTAAATCCTATCCGCTTACACGTTTCGGAGGAGTGAGAACGAGCGTGCGGGTAGAACGCGGCACACGTCGTCTGCAGAGAGCGCGGTTTCGGGATACCCGAAGAGCGAGACAGAGAGAGAGAGTGAGCGACGAGAGTGGAGGATGGATTTCGTGCCGGCGGGCACGGCGGCACTAAGTGACAAACCGTTCGATTAATAATAAAAACCATTCCCTTAATTGACTACAATAAGGGATTCCGCGTCCCGATCGCCGTGAAGCTACGTTCGTGAAAAGTTAATGCGTCCTACTGTGCGCCGTATATGTACATCGATCTCTCGGCAGCTTTCTTCCCGATGTAGTTTCCCGAGAATATTACGACCGTAGTTCATACATTTACGAGTCTCGTGTTGATTCGCATTAATCCTTTTCAGATCTCGAACTCGTTACCGTTTTCCAACAGCAGCAGCAGCAGCAGCAGTAGGTAGTAGGTAGTAACAGTCACCGCCGCCAGGTGGTAGTTACGCGGAATTATAAAACGATATTCGAGTCACGTCGGGGGGAAAAGGGGAATATCAAAAGCGTCGTTAACATTTCGAGTTTTTAATGACGCCACCGACCCGTGTCATAACAAACCCACAATCAAAAGGGATTTCGTTATAATAGTAATAATAATACTACTACTACTACCACTATTACTAAGTCGAAAGGGTTGTCGTAATTTAAAGGGTATGCCGGCGAACGGCTCTTATTATTCACGATTTGCATACGATTTAAGTGGTGCTCCGCGCGTGTTTGTGTATGTATAAAAATAAATCATTAAAACGTTTTATCATTATTATTATTATTATTATTATTATTTTGCCGATGCGTGAGAACAAACATTCGCCGTGCACATAATAACGTATGACAATGGCGATAGCATAATGCGTTCCGGATAAAAGAAAACAAAAAACAATTGAAAAAAACCAAAAACGAAAAAATCCCCGCGATATTTGTTTGCGCTCATTTCGTGATTTAATCCGTTGCTCTCTTTGCGGCGTCTACGGCGGAAACACGGCACACCGGGGAAATCTATTCGTTGTTTTATCATCCCTTTTGCTATTTCCGCGCGAAAGATCCGTGTAAATATTTCAAGTCGTTCGACGTAAACGATTATTCCGGCGGTGCTGAAAAATCGCCCTCCGTCCTCGCGTCGACGATTTTTAAACGAAATAATACGTATATACGTATATACATATTACGCGTTGCTACCATTCGTTTTTCCCCCGTTATCGTCAGATTTGATTTTCACTGCCGTTGTTCCCGAGACGGCGTGCGGTTTGTGCGTCCCGAGCCGTGTTCCGGATATCGGCCGGGAAAAACGAATTCTCGGTTCGCAGTTATTCCGATCGCGCGTGATTTGTTCAACGTGACGGCACGTCACGGAAACGATTGTTTCGTGTTTTGTATTTTTTTAACCGCTGTCCGAAACGTACGTGAAAATGGTCCGTTACGCGCCGCCGCCGAGTCCCGCGTCTCGCTTTTATGTTTTTCATTTTTTTTGTTATCGTCGTTATCATCGTTATTTGATCATACGGTTGGGTTGGGAATAAGACGAAACGGGAAACGGCGTGATTTAACCGACTCACGTGCGGTGACCAACGCTGCCAGACGTGTTATACCCGCCACGGCAATTCACATTCAAACGTCGATTAATTAAAACCGTGTTTTATGTGCATGTTTTTCAACGGTTCGTGACGCACACGCGCGCGCACACTCACGTTTGTGCACAACAAATATAAAACGACGTGCGTAACAAATACGGTTTTATTGTTCGATTCGACAAAAAGAGCCAGCCACCGGCGTTAGTAAAAAAAAAAACAAAAAACCCAACGAAATGTACCATGCCTGTATCCATAATATATCACCAACTCTTACGTACGTTATTATGCTTGCTTACGAAACGAATTACTAAAACACGCTGTAGCGCGAGCCAAACAAACATACCGTATATTATAACATCGTGACAATGGCGCTGTAGTAGAGACGAGTTAACAAATATAATACAATTTGTCTGGCACCGAGTTAAATAAACATGACAAATGTTCGATCGCGTTTACCAACGGTATACGTATGTGTGTGTGCATTGCACACGACTCGGGTACATAATATTTTATGTATATAAAGACTTATGAATCGCTTCGGTCGACCAATAACTTCCGCAAAAGAAAAATATATGAATAGATAGTAATTATTATTAATGTCGGGACGCGCGCGTTTATACTGTGTACGAATTTTGTGATTCTCTCACGAAAGGTGCGTCGGATCTCAAACGTTACATATGATCAGTGTCGGACGGGATGTCCATGCGGTTAGCGAATCCGCGAAACCGCGTTCGTCACGTTCAGCGTATATTTGTGTGTGCGCGCGTGTTTTTCGTTTGCGCTTTTCGGGCATTCTCAAAACTGCACGCGAAAACGTTCAAAATTGTCATTTGCCCGGCGGTTTGTTCGGATTTATTTCTCCGGCCTACACGTTCACGTCTCCGCGTTCGAAGGATGTCGCAGTGGGCCGCCGCGAGGTACTGCGTGCGGCGCACAAACGGTTTTGTAAAAATTGTTTTCTAGTAGTTTTGGATGGAAATGAAGGTTACCGACGAGACGCGCGCGCGTGTTTCGAATCGTACGCGAGTCGTGTTGAACGCCGAAAATTACGACCCGAACGCGGTTGTTGGTGGTGGCCGTCGTCATAACGTTCGGCGGGAGGGTGGTACACGCGTGTGTACATAACGCCGCACAAAGGAAAACGACGAATTCCGAAGGGATGTTGTGCACGGGGGAGAAAACGGCCTTATGATTTATACGCGTGTCAATTGCTGCTGGCCGAGATATGCAAAAGGAAATTTTCCCCGCGCGGCCGCGTGTCCAGGAGGAGTGCCCCGTTCGCGACGCGCGCGTATTGGCAATAGTAGTAGTAGTAGTCGTCGTCGTCGTTGCAAAGCCAATTTAACGGCAGAGTACGCGCGGAGGGATGGCGGCAAGCTGTGCGCGGACGGGCGGCAGGAGAAGGAAAAGTAGTTGAAGAAGAAGAAGAAGGAGGAGGTGGAGGAGGAGGAGGAGCGGGAGCGGTAGAGCCCATGTATCATGTGTGATAGTTATCGATTAAATAACACCCGACCGACGGGTATTGGTTTCGGCGGCGATACTCGAAATTGGTTTTTCTTCCCCATTTCATTCATATATTAGATTCGGAAAACGATTTCCCTTACCCGGCCCTGTCGCCCTTGCCCGGCCCTTCCGCCCGTACCCCGCGCGCACGTCTCATTCATGACCTACTCGCCGGAGCCCCCTTATTTAAGGTGTTTTCGATCAAACACTCCTACATCTCTTCGCAATATTGCTAAGAGGTTTTTTCGTCCCCGTCGCTTCCTGCCGCCCCGTACACTAACCCCTCGGCGTGTTATATCGATTTGGACCTTTTCGCCGCATATGTAATATAACTCTCGCTCTCTCTCTCTCTCTCTCTCTCTGACCTTTCCGGCGGCGGAAAGCAGGCCGGGCCGGCCCGTCGGAAATTCTAATAATAAAGTCAACGGAACGCCCGCCGCGTTACCTTCGCCGCGGAGGAGGGTGCACGTATATATGCGCGTGTGTGTGTGTACATAGGAGAAAGGACCGCGGGGTGTGCTTTTTTTTTGTCGGTTTCTGGTTATTGCTCTCAGTGTTTCAACCCTCGTGAAAATTATTGAAATCGGCGGCCGCGACGGTGATATAACAATAAACGGCGTTCACACCATATTATGCATAGACGTTTCGTACGTTCGGTCGGGGGGTGGGAAACAAAATATATCGGCCGCGAGACAAGTGCGCGGCAGTGTGTGCGAATCGTGTTATGCGCGCGCATAGTAAAATACCTCGGAATGTATACGTGTAGTTATTACGGAAAAGATCGAAACGAATAGCTGTTGTTATTCGTGCAAGTAAACGAAGCTATCGATTTATCAGCGAAAAACGTATAGATTCGAAAACCGTACGGGAAAAAAAATTACGTACTTATATGTTGCAAAAGAAGAAGAAAAGGCGAAGAAACGCGTCTATCGAAAATCAATCCGATCGCGTGAACCGTTTAAATGAATTATACATAAACCGAGATCTCGTCACGGCCAAAAGTTTCCAATATATATATATTAATAAATCAAAGCGAAATCCGTTTTATTATTGTGATTTGTTTGTATTTTAAACGAAACAATTTTTTTTCGCGGCTCGAGAGTATTACATTTCCGCCGCCAAGCTTTGCTTTGAAATAAACACAGTTGTGTGTTTAGAGTGTCGTATATTCCGCACGTTACAGTCCAATCGGTTTTCGATTTTTCATCAACGCCGTCGTTAATATGTAGGGCAGTTGGGGTGGCGGTTATAATATAGCATTATTATCGCGGACATAGTCGCGAGAAAGAAAAACAAAACGAACAATTTAACCGGAAAGAAAATAAACGCGCACACGCTTTAGGTCCGCGTCGAAATATACCGAACTGTTGTAGCAGATTTTTTTTTTTTGAAAATTAATCGTAACAAAAGCCTCCGCGATGGCGTGGACTGCGTTTTCCGCTCGTGACGAAGCCACGCGGTTCTTTTCTCTTCCCGCGTCAATTCAATCCGTCTTCGTCTCGTCCCGTCTCGTCCGGCCAAGGTCGTATTTTGGGGGTTCAACCTCTCCCCCCCCAACCGAATTTGTTTAATAGTTATAATAAATTGAATTTATTAAACAAAATTTTTAAGGCGGAGACACACTATTTACACGCCACGTGTTAACCCGCGTTTAGACACAATTTTATCGTACACAACATAATCTAGTAGTTGAAAATATATGATTCGATTTTAAACCACGAGAAAACGTTGTGTTTCAGTCTACGGCCTTGCGTCCGGCGATAATTCGCCGCCGTAGTAGTCGACCGTAGTTCGAAAGAATCGAAAGTCAAACGGTCGTTCTACCGGGTAAACGTTAGGTTATACGCGTATTTCGGTTACGATTCGACGACCATTCGTGGTTGACAGACCGCGGAGAAAAATCGTTTTCGTGTGTCACGTGGTGCGATATCATACATATTTATATATATACGTATATTTGCTGCTGCTTTTTTTTTTGTAGGCATCGTGTGTGCGTACGAAAACATCGTCGTTTTTTATAATTGAAGAACACATTTTTGAAGTGAAACTTCATTATAGAGGATACGAAAAAAACAGACTACAAATTACTCGCCACGACATTTTTTCTCGAGATCAGTTACGCATGCGCGTTGTCTCATTTTAGTCGCGGCCAACGGCGTGCGAGTATAGACTCCCGCTCGACCGTTCCCGCCGGTTTCTTGAGATCAGTTGCGCATGCGCGTAAAGTTCCTGTTGCGGCCAATAGCGCGCGAGCGGACCGCTTGGCCGTCCCCACCAGTCTTACCGTGTCTAGCGTCCGTGATGACGTCATTACCCGTTTGCACGCACGCGTACACCGGGCCAAACGATGTAAAGAGAAAATGCCACGACCGTCTTGTCTGTGTCAACCACTGTTTGTGTGTTCATTTCTTTGCTTGATTTACATTACTACACACACGCGCAGGCTGGTCGGACTTAGAATCGGTAGACCAAGTAACCGATCTCAAAATATCTGGCAGTGGTGAATCGAGTAAGCATTTTGTCGATAAACGCCCTCGGCTCGTACGGTTCCTATATTTATTTACCTATCCGAATAGGGAATATTTAATAACTTCTATATACATTTTTGTTTATTTTATTCCGATACAAACCTAATATTCTATCGGTCGAATGACTCGGAAAGAAGTTTCACTTCGTCCGCACGTACTCGTAATACGCACAAATTTTTTTTTTGTATTTATACGTGTTGGAAACTCTATTCTAAAATCCTTGTTCACGATCATTTCTTTTCCTAATTTATTCGTTTTGTACGCAAATCGTATGTTCGAATGAGTTTTAATACTTGAATATGCCGCCGAGAAATCTATGTGAATTTCATGAGTAATCGTTACATGATTGACTTTGGTTCGAAAACGTGTTTTTTTTTTCATATTCCGGGGAAATTAACGTTATGTATTTGCGTCGGGCGAGGTATCTCTCGTACACGACTAACGTGTTAGAAAAATAAACGAACATTTTTTAATTTATAAACGCCTGTTGAAATTGCCGATTGCGCCATGCCAAAGATAATATACAATATGTATATATATTTTAGAATTAAAATAAAAAATTAATTTTCTTTCTGCATTTAGTCAAGTTATACGTATATACAAAAATAAACATGTATTTACCGTTAACGTGTATATGTATATATGATAAATGTATGATTTGGTTCGAGATAGTAATTGATTAGGCATCAGATAAAGTACCTAATGTACAACATGTCACTTTGTAGAAGATCTATCAGTATATATACGCACTAATGTAATTTTTAAAAACTGATCTGTTGGAATGTTATTTGAATTCTTTGCGGCGGAAAAAAATAGTTTAAAACAACTGCGCCTCCCACAGGACACCTGAGCCGACAAAATACTTACAAAAAAAAAAAACCGTTAGAAAATAAAAGCGTCGAATAAAATACTTTGTGCTTGCGGATGTCTTTCGAAAAGATACAATTAAGTACGTTCTGTCGAGATTAGAGTGTGCACATATATATACATATATAATATGTAGATTCGATACAGGGGTTTTCTGTTAGACTTATCGTCCGTATTTAAACGAAGAAATGAATTTTAATAAAACCTGTTTTTGAATAATTATTATTAAATCGTCGGTAGGCCGTTTGCATATTTTTTTTTATTCTTTATTATTATTATATTATTATTTTATTATTATTATTATTATATTATTATTATTATTATATTTCTCTCTCTTTCCAACTCCTCCGTAAGATCTCCGTCGATGTTTTATAAAATATTAATAAACCGGAGAGAACGAGAAAACGTCGGGGCCTTTTCCCTCCCTCGTTCCTTGTGCACGCGCGAAACACCTAAAAGCTATTAAATAATGCCGTTAAAGACATTCGTCGTGGAATTGGGCTACTGTTCCAGCCACTCGGACGAAGTAGTCGGACGGAGAGAGAAACGCGAAGCCCAACGGAAACTTATTTCGAGAGTGACGTCCTAAGTTACTGCCGGCCGCCGCTATAAAGTATATTGATATCCATGAAATATTCAGAGACGGTGCGTTTTTTCTTCCTATTTTTTTTTTTTTTTAGATAGATTTCAATTTGTCTGAAAGCTAATACTGCGGTAATGTGCCTCAAAAAAAAAAAAAAAGCATCGACACGCCTCAACCGCCGCCACTTAAGTAGCTTAATTTAGTAAAGTGTAGATTCACAATAGAAACAAGCGTATGCGTTTTTTCAAATTTTATACTTTCTCCGCGGTATTATCGAATACCAAACGCTCATACGAATATTGTAACGATTTGTAATCGTCTTGTATTTAAAACGACCACTATTCCGAAGTACTCGTCCGCGGTCAAATTTCCCAACAAAACGGTAATAACTTCCGATCGTCGTTTTTATGGGTCCCCGTTACTTGTGCGGACTGTGTTCGCAAAATAATCTGTCGAAACCATTTGAATTCAATCTGTCGTCGGGCGATCAATCGCGAACACGATAAGTACAATAAAGTCATGTACGACGTACATATATTTATATATTTTTTTAAATTTAAAGCGCGCGATGATAATTATCGTTGTAAACATAAACGGGTGAGTCGTCGCGTCCGCGGCAGAATAGGCTTTTGGCGAAGAGGGGTTGGCGTCAGTCACTGGTCGTCTGTTGATGTGTGTGTGTGTGTGTACACGCCGGTGGATTATCGAAACTATTAATTATAATGGGAAACGCGCGGGGCACTAACACGCACGCGTCGTCGTAATCCAATCGTTATTTCAATCAATTTCGGACGGGCAAACAAACAAAAACTCGGTGCGCGTTGTGCACTTTAAAAAATAAAAAAATAAAACAAAATAAATAAATAAAAACGACACACATTATATCAATATGAGGGTAATTTGGCACATCGCCCTTGTCCCTCCGCCATTTGCATCGGATAACGTTTTTGAAAGGCCGTCGTCTCACCGCCGCGCCGTCGACCCTCGTGTTTTAAGAGGAACGGATAAAAAAAAACCGGTGTACGTCACGCGCGCGCTCTGCACACGACCGATTGAATCCCCGAGCACTACCCCGCGTCACTCGATGCCGAATATTTATGTACCCGTACTGCTGCTGATTAATAACGATAACAATAATGATAATAAAATCTCGTTCGAAACGCCGCGGTCGTGCGTATACCGGTACCGCGGTAGTGGTGTCGGGCTTATAATTTCGCGCCCTTTGTCCCGACGACGGCGGCCCGTGTTCGAGTACGGCAATTTGGGGACCGCATTGTGTACACAATAATCGAATTAGCCTCCGCGTGTGTGACGCACGTGACCGTCGCCGCCGCGCTCTTATCGCGACGGTCCGTTCGTCGTCGTAGTCGTCGGCGAACGAATATGAATGACTCACGCCCGTGGTCGGACAATTTTTCCACCCGATACACGGCCGCGGGGTTAAAAACAAACGATGACGACAGTATGTCGTAAAAAGAGAACGAAGGGGGAAACAAAAAACGAAATTCGAAAATTATTAATTCTCACGCGCGAAATGTCCGCTTTTCGAAACCCGTTATCGTGCAGTACGGGCCGAGCTATATATATTGGACCTCTCCTCCTCCACGTCCGTTCCAAACGCGTTTATGTTTCGGGACCTATATCGATTTGGCGATTTGTCCAATAAACTCGGAACGTTGTTTTTATCGTTTTCGTATTGTCGTCGGCGTGGTCTGTGTGTTGTGTGTGTTATTGTATTGGCCCACGTTTTGACCGAAATTGATGCGTGTAATAATAATCCGCGCGAGATTAAAAAAAAATCTTTATACGATATTATTTATTATCTGTACGGCGTGATTTATTTACAATATGTATGATTGCGAATCACAATTTGTTTATTTTTCGACATCAAACCGAGGATAAAATCGTTTTTTTTTTTTTTTTTTTGTCCCCCTGCGTTTTACGTCCGCCGTGTATTATAGGTATATAGTATTTCGGTGTACAGATTACAGTTTTTGTTTAAACGCAATTGTTTTTCATTAATTGAAACGTTCGTTTTCGTTATTAATAACGTCAAAATCGACAAATGAAACGAATGTCCCTCTCGCTGTTTTTTTTTTTTGTCCATCTCCAATTAATAATATTTATGCGTTTCATAACTATAATAAATAAATTTTTTTTTTTTATCACGGAAGTTCATCAATATCATCCCGTCGTAATTGAAATTATATTTTACCGACGGGGTATACGATTAATTTTATGAAAACCCGTCGTTTCATTTGATAATATTTTACCGACGCCGCGTGTGCTTTTTTGTTACGCGTGTACAATATATTTATATAACGCCGCGTTATACGGGTACAAATTTCGCAATCGGAAATATTATTAGCCATTCAAACTCGGTTTATCGACCTTTCAAACTGCAGTGAATCGCCACCGTCGGCCAGTGGAGTCGTCGGAAATCGCTTGCCGAAATCGGGCTGCGGCCGAAACGCGTTTGAATTGAAACCAGTGCAAGCGTTCGTATATTATTCTCCGAAACTCTCCCCCCGGGACCGCGAAAGAAAACTAATTTTGTTAAAAAATACATTCGACGAGACCCCCGTACACGTACGGTTTGTTTTTTTTTTTTTGTTGTTTTTCGTCGTCGCCGTCGTCGATACGACGCCCGGTACGAAACGCAATTATTTCGTCTTGTTCGTGTCGAACGTGCGATTCGTCTATACATAATACAAGGCTAATTTCCATCCGAGATCCCGTAGTCGTTATTGCGAGCGAGTAACACGCGCGTATCGTTGTTCCCGTCATTACACATTTAAACGGCGCGAACGTGTACCGTACGTATTATATATATCTCGTGCGATTTTCGATCGCGTCCACGCTTACGTAGACAATTCGTTGTTTCGTCGTACCGTGTATACAGGGACGCACTGAGACCGCGAAGGCCCAGGTGGGTAGGTTTTTAGGAGGCCTTAAGCTAACGTAATCAACACAAACAAGCTAGTTGATGTTACGATTTTCAATTTTAAACAGAATCAATAACTCGATAATGTATTACATAATAAAAAAAAAATTTGGAAAAAAACAAAACCGACTTCGATTTGGCGGCGATTACGGCGTGATATGTGGAAGATAACAAATATTAGAAATCTTTTTGAACACGGTGATAATTTTTTTTGTCGGTATTATATTATTTTGTATAGGCCAACAGGCGATAATAAAAAATTTGATAACTTGAGGCCCGAGCACAAAATATCTAGAGGACCTCCTACCCGACCTGCCAGTCCGCCCCTGCGTGTCTATCGAACGTATCCGTCTCGGTGGATTCGATTGAAACTCGTGCGCAAAAAACCGAAATCAGAGTCTACCGTGGGCAGCCCGCATCGATCCACGCGCACAAAATATGTGTATACATAAGGCATGTCGCTAACTAGTCTCTAGTCGTCTAGTATTTACACGTTGTGTAATTGTTTTCGACACAATGTGAACACCGTACGGATAATTAACACGCGGCTCGCGCGTGTTCGTGTATACTCGCGTATGTACTCGTATGTATACAGCGGATTATTAACACAACAGGTGGTCGCAATCGATTTCTTTTAGAATTATACGGCGAGCGAGCGCATTAGTGCGCGCGTAGTCTTTGGAGCTGATACACGTGACACCGGTGTCTGGTGTGTTTTTTATTTTCTTCCATAACACATACCGTTGTAGTGTGTATAATATTATGCGATATATATATATCTGTATATATATATACAGAAAGAGTAGTATTGAATATAATAATATGATTATTAATTTCCCGCCTCCCCTGTTAAATCCGGTAGGTTTATCAACGTTACACGGGCATTGTAGTATTTTCTTCGGTTCGAAGCCAACAACGCTGTGTTGTTGTTATACAGTAGCGTTTAAGATTTCAAGTCACGCGCATATTATATACAATCCGTATTTAGGATTTATAAAGTAACGCGTCACGTATATATATATATGTGTGTGTGTGTGTGTGCGTACACGGGTTGACTTGTCGTCGTTCGACATGTTTTGTACGAGTATACGAAGGATTAGAATTCGTCGAACGGGGCATATAAAAAAAAAATATATATATTATACGATTCCGCTGTTCAGCCGTCGATAAATGACAACGGTGACCGGACATGGCCGAGATGATAATTAACTCACACGCCGCGCCTTATACGTACAAATAACGTAGCTGAAAAACGGAAGAGAGATGTGTGGCGAGGACGAGGAGGAGGAACAGGCGAAATAGGATAAAAAAATATAATACGGAATACGTCGTGTTTCTAGACGATCGTGAGACGAAGAGAGACCGACTACAGGCCGGATAACTAAAAAAAAAAAAAAAAAAAATACTACTGTCACGCCGCGGTCGGGACGACGACAGAAACGACACCGGCGACGATGACAATCGGACGTTTGTCCTGCGGCGACGAATACGCGTATATGATATACGGTCGGCCGTCTGTTGAGACCGTAACGAAAACTTGATTTCACGATGGACGTGTGCTCTGCAAAAGGCCTCGTGTGCTTTGCGTTTCCGACTTGGACGCGCACTCGAGTTCCCACGAGAACACCGTGTTGTCATCGGACATCGTTCGGAACAATATCCGTTCCGGGCATTTTCCACCGTTTCGTTTCGATCGTTTTCACGTACCGTCCGCGGTTGCAATTCGTTCGTTAATTTCTACGCGTGTTGAGTTTTTCTTCGTTTGTACACTCGATTTTTTTCTCTCGTAAACATTTGACCTTGAGGAACTTTTTTAATACGCCGCGTAGGTTTTTCGTATATATAGTTGCCGTGAATCAACACAGATTTTCGGGTCGTATGAAAAATGATATTAATAATTACAATACTTTACCAACTGGAGCTCGTTTCCCGGGCGAAAGACACGATATGAACGCGCGGACCTGAAGTCTGTAGTCGGTATTTACAAACAAACAGAAAAACCTTATGGCAAATAATAGACTAGTATAAACATTGCGGAGTTCGGTGCCATCATTAAATTATCATAATTATTATTACCATTGGAACGCGCGTGTCTATTGTATATCTTCGACGCGGTTAAATGTGTAGACTCTGTAGTCGCGCGACGTACGTGAAAAAAACGAATGAATAAAAAATTGTAATAAACTAATCACGATAATTATAAATTGGAAATCGAAGAGAGGTCGAGAGGTGGACCACCAGACCTCTTTATACAGTCGACGGCACCCGAGTCCCGTCCTCGGCCAACGACCGAAAGTTAATTGGACGTTCTCGGATTTTTTTATTATTATGGCGACGGTTAGGTCGTGTGATTAATGACGACGGAAGATCATCTCACTTGACGTCCGATGTGCGCGTGTGTACGTACAGACTCCGTACCATCTTACGCGTGTATCGCGGCGACTCGGAAAATATTGTTCTCGCTTTCGGTGCGACGATGTTATTATTTTGTGTGTGTGTGACGTCGTCCCAACATTATGGCGGTTAATAGGTTTTTTCGGGAATGAGAATTTCCCGTTTTGTCGACGAGTGAATGGGAAACGCGCGCGCGTGCATATATATATATATATATGTGTGTGTGTGTGTGTGTGTAAGCGGGTTGGGGGAAAAAAAAAGAAATTGGAAGGAAATTAAAATATATTATTATATTATAAAAACCAGATTAAAACGTGACCGTCTCACATGATCGACTTGTTCCGAATTCCGTTCGGGACAAGCGAGGGAGGGAAAAAACAATTTAAATGTGTTAAGGTCGCGCACAATGAGGCCCATTGTTGTTTTGGACTTGAGCGCTGTTGCGACGGTGGAGAGGGAAAAACCGTGTGTGTGTGTGTGTGTGTGTGATCGGTGTGCACACGAAGGCAAAAAACGAGCCATTGATGTCCCGTAAATTGTTTTCCGAATCGTATATATATTTCTATAATCGAACTAAAACTCGAAATTAATTCACTCGTGTAACGTTTTATACGTGTGCCGGTGGTGTTGGTGGTGGTCGTGGTCGTCGCGATGTCTCGTCCCGGAATCTCTTTTTTTTCTATTTTTTTTCCCACGGACGTTTCGCCCCTTTGTTGTTATTATTATTATTATTATTATATTATGTGTCGCGGCTCGCACAACCAGCTCGCCGGAATTAATACGAACGCGCTCGTTTTAATGTATTATACATCGCACAACAGCTGCGCCACGAGTCGATTTTAATATGATTGATGCCGTTCTAACGTCCGTTCCGTTTCGCTCCCGACGATTGATTTTCCACGCGTACTTGTCGACCGTTCCGCGAACGTGCAAAATGTCCGTCGTGAAATCGACGATTTCGATTCGAACAAAAAACAAAACGCGGAAAAATGTTTACGGCGGCGGCCTTTGGTCGTCGTTGAAAAAAGAAAAGTGGCCGCGGTTTTACCCGTGCGCTGCTCGTCGTCGCCGTGACATAAATATGTTTTATGGCGAACACAAGCCGATGAAACGCAGTGGGCCGCCGTCTTTTTTCGCGAGACCGGTTTTCTCGGCAACCGATATTATCGACTCTTTTGCGTGGACGTTGTTCGCCATGTGGATCGGCCGAACTTCCCGGTCGGGAAATCGATTTTCGGGGACAGTGTTCGTTCCGCTCGTTCCAGAGCCGTGTCCGATTCGTTTGCCGGGACCAAAACACCCAAGCCGTCGTTCATTAGAAAAACGATCAACGTCCGTCGGCCGCCGAGCCGCACCGCAACACGCGTGAACGGAGCATTCGATCCGAGACTCTTGCGATTGTTGTCGTAACTATTTAATTATTACGATATCGTCGGCGGTAATCCAATTACGTGTACTGGGAAAAAAGTTCGTTATTTCCTCCACCCCCCCCCCCCCACCCATCACCGTATTCGAACGTTAAGTTTTCGATTCGACTAATTGGTCCGTTTCGTGGCGCGCGCACGCGGTTTCTCTTTGTCGTACACGGTTTTCGGTTTGCTTCGCCACGCGACGACGTTACCGGAAAGCGTCGTAGTATTATTTATAGTGACGGCGACGGCGACGACGGCGTACCCAATTAACGTGCCGCGGACAAAAAGTCGGCTCATTAATTGTGTACGCGTTTAATTGTTCCTCGATAGCGGCCGCCGCCGCCGCCGCCGCCGCTCAGACTCGTCGGAATGTACGTAACAAACGGATAATAGACGTGCGTTTTACGTAAAATGTTTTAACGAGACATGCTGCACGCACGTGATATTGTCACACGGAGGTTTTAGATTTTAACTCCCCTCCCCCACCCACCCTCGATACAGTAACGATATAATAATTATACGTTTTTCGAGGCGATCGTTTCGAAAGACGTACGTGAGTATACTCTGGGGGGGGGGGACTACGACCGGTCCCAAACAAAAAACGGTCGTCTCGATCGCGAGGTCGTTCGCACCGTTACGCGTCTTACGCGATACCGTAGACGAGGAAACGAAACGTTTAAAAGAGAAGACAACGTCCGTCTTCTCGCGTCTCCTGAATTCTTATTGTCGGGGGGACGGGTATCGTATCCGATTTCTCCAATTCTTCGTCTGTGTTAATACGTTTGCGAGAAACGCCTAAAATTTCCATGACAATATATGTGTACACGCGGTCTTCGATTTATTCTGACTAGGCGTGTAAACGTATTATCAACTATTACGTGTTTAAAATACGTTTCTTCCCTCTCGACAAGTATTTTAATTGAAAAAATTGAAAATACTTCTCATAACCGGTTGTTAATTGTCGACAAACATTTTATGTGCGATATATACATAATAGAGGTACGAACGTTCGATTAGTTTCACGACGTAAATGCATTTGCAAACGTTTTGTAAACGATAACGTATCCGTACACAATTTCACGATTACATTTTGTATAGTTTTTCCGCAAAACGATAACGAATTTGTTCCCCGAGTCACGCTTACTCGTGTACGCGCTTTTGCGTACACGGGAACGCGGATATTTACGAGAACACGCGACATGTTCAGAGTTTAATAGAAATCGTCTCATTAGGGGGAATACGGTAATGAAATGCCAATAACAGACGGCACGCGTGACGCGTAAAATAACATAATTTAACGCCACAGTGTTACGTCAAATACAATACCGTGACGACCAATTTTCGAAGCAAATGGCCACGATAAGTTTTTGAAATCTGTGATTTTCATCTCCGCGTATCTCTCTCCCGGGCCGTATCGGGTCCGAAATAAGTAGTTGTGCGGTCAGCTCGAAAGAAAAATGTCCGCTTCCGGTTATTATTATTATTATTTTTATCTTTTTTTTCTCTCTCTCTCTCTCTCTCTCTGTTTCTGACATTCGGATCGAGAAAACGCCGTACGATTTCACCGTATCCGAATGACGACGACGTTCCCGGACGCGATACGGGAACGTTATTAAAACGCAACAACATGAATAATATATGCATATATATATACAAATATTCATATTATTTTAAAAGCTTTTACATGATTACACTAGCAAGATAAATAACACACTGCAACGGATTATAATCATGTACGAGCATGCAGATGCGATTTTATGCCGTTCTGGCGAGTTTGGTACACCATTCATAAAATTACTTTAAATTGATTGAACACATATAATAGTATTATTATTTATTATTCGAATCTCTTCATGATAAAATGTACGCAGATGCTATTCTATAGCTATACGTGCTTAACGCGCGTCGGCTCACATATTATATTAGTTGTGTCGCGTTTTAAATAAATAATTTTCAATTAGCTTGTATTATACGTATACTGGCGACACCGTTTCGGTCAATCATAATAATTACTTTGTTTACTTCGGCTATATACCTGATAAGTAATAATATATCGTTCGTGTCGGTCTTTCATAAAAAAATGCATCGAAAAACAATGTAATTTCGGTCAAACACGTCCGTTAATAATGATTTTGTGTTGTTGGTCTTTTTTATATTTTTTATGAAAATAGAACAACATATTGTAAAAATTCGCGTTTTATCTACGCGCGCGTTGAACGGATAGGACGGAGCAGCCGAGCCCGCGCAAAATATAAAAGTAATATCTTAGCACGTCTTGAAACGCACAAAATCAAATTCACCGCACTTTGTGTAATAAACTTTGTTACAGCCCGACACAATTCTCATTAATAAGTAATCCCTTCCCAATTAACCCATCAGACCCTAAAGAAAATAAATTATACCTCTTAAAGGAACTTCGCCAAATTGATTAATCCGTTCAGTTTTTGAATTAACCTTTTTAAACTGCGAAACAATCTCGTCGGAAAATCCTTTAATCGCGTTACGCGGAAACTTGTGTTTTAGTTTCGACGATCCGATTTACTATTAATATATTTTCGGCTCCGGTCATACACACACACACACACATATACGTGTTACAAGGTACATAAAACGTTGCAGTCGAAATTCGCGTACAAACACGTCGGTTAAATTCACTTTGTCGTCATGCACGGATAGCAGTGCGGTGGGAGACGTTGCGTTTGAAACAAAATCACGTTTAACGGTCTCGTATTGACATAATGATAGCGGTATCGCTTAACGCGATTCGGTCACGGCGGTGAAAGGTAAATATCGATCCGACCGGAGGGAACCGCCGCGGTCGTGCGTTCGCGGATTACCTGACATTTCGAAATCGAACGACAACGACGATTCGTGTAGGAGGTGCAATGTTGTAACACGACGCGTACGTGTGTACAATATAATAGTATAGTACAAATCACACGCCGTCGTCGTTCGAGTCTCGTGTAATTTCCCGGCCGATAACCGCGTCCGGTCGAAATCGGTTTTGTAAAAAAAAGCGTCGCGGTGTTCGGCGCGCGGTTATAATTACTAATTGATTTTACGTACGCACTTATATATATGTATATGTGTATGTACTGTTATTTAACGAGCGGTAACGAGATTTGGCCGTGTAACGAGAATAGCGTTTGGCGTGAAACAACAAATTCGGTATATACGAGAGAGAGAGAGAGAGACAACAGTCGCACACACACACACACAGTCGGCACGTACTAATGGGTTTTCAAGCTTAAACACATAATCGCAGTAATGGCGTTTGTTTATTAGTTTCGTTTCGTCGTGTGTTATCGCATAGTACTCTTTTTTTTTTTTTATGTTTGATTTTATTCATTTTACACCGCCGATCGTTCTAAAAATATTGACCGCGATGTCGTAGAGAGTCGAGTTACAAGAGAGTGAACAATAATCATACCTATTAATAGATACCCGCGACACGTTTATCTAATTATATAATAATATACTACGTTGCGTTCGTTTTGTTTTTTTGTTTTTTACAAGGACAATACAGAAATAGAGAAATTAATGTTTCGTCGATATTTTTATTGTTGTTTTTTCGTCTTAAATTTAATCGTTCGTAAACATAAAAAAGCGAATTTCTCACAAAAACGACGGCAATAGATATACAAACGAAACACGTCGCGACGTCGTCTATTTAATATCACAAGTACGGACGTGTCGAATTAGTTACATGTCACGCGATATTAAACAATTATTCAAGTTTCGAATCCGATTTGACGATTTCGGTTGGCTTAAAGACGATCGTTTTGAGACGTCAGACACGACGTGCGCCCGTCATTTATCCTCTCCGGCGTTTATGTATATCACAGCGAATTAATTGACGAGATCCGCACGTCTGTCGTAAACATCACGTAATTCATATCGCAGCGATATAATAATAATAATAATAATAACAATAATAATAATACGGTCAACGCGGGTCAAGCGTTCAAAAACGTAGAGAGTAGGACCGGGGGCGGAGGGATAATATTATAATACGTTTTGAGGGCTTTCGATCCACTTACGGCTCCCCCAAACACCAGCACCCTAAATTCTTATGACCCGGTTCTATAAACGTTCGGGAATCGACGGAGCCGCCGCCGCAGCCGTCCTTAGAAACCGTCGCGCGAATCCACGGGGATAAATTTCGACGGAACGTCACCGCGACGTTGTTGTACACGCAACGTACATTATTAGCTGCTATATTTTTTATAATGTTTATACCGTCGTCGTCGCGGCGGAAAAAAAACCGTTCGGCCCAAACGTATATATATATATATATTTATTATACGTATATTTTTTGTTTTTCGTTTCGTTTGTGAAATTGTTTCCGTTTTTGACAGACAATATCGCCGTTATCGGTCTCGGGACAGTTCCGAAATTGCCGTATACACCCGCTTCCTCCTCCTCCTGCGCGCGCGCCCACACACCAGCAACAGCACTCCAATCGAATTCCCAATTTTCCGCGCGGTTTATCTCGGGGATGATAGCGGGTCGGTCCAAACGGAAAATTGGCCGTTACACATACAAGCCTCCTCCGTTCCTACGCCCGCCGCCGCCGGACAATATCGTACGATCCGTGTTCTTTCTCAATCAGACCTACCCTTCGCACACACACGCACGCACACGACCGGTCGACAGACCGGCTGCTAACCCCCAAAGTCGATACACGCACGCGGCACATACCGTCTATCCGTTTCCGGTCGGTCGCACACGCGTACGTGTATACAAAATTACACACACGTTTTCAATTCGAGGTTCGCGTCTATTTCATTGTCGTACGAACGCGTTTTTTAAATAACCACGGTTCGTGTATATATATGCAAGATTTTTAATATCATTCGATTCACAAACGAAAAAACGACGAGGTGTTTAAAACCCTTCGCCCCTCCCCCTTACAAAGCCGTAACTACTGGAAATTTCCGTTTCAACAAGTTGAACCGTTGAGCGAGAAACGAATGAAATTTAGAACCGCAATGCACATCATCACATACAGTTTGTGCACTTTTGTTCGTGAATCGGCGTTGGTCCAGCAACCACCAGCAAGTCGTAGAAACGAAACACACAAAAAAAAAAAATAGTGTAATTTCAATTATCCATCTGGTTTGTATCGATTCGTATTTTAGCGTTCCGAAAACGCGCGTAAAACGATCTCGGGGTTATTTTTCTAAACGTTTTCAATCGACGCGTTTTTCAATATATACGAGATTGAAAAGTCGCTTTCGATGCACGTTCCACGATCCCCGGTTAGGTTTTCGCCCGAGAGCGAAGCCGGCAGACTCGGGAATCGGACGTATTTACTGCACGCGCTCCGCAAACGGGTTGTTGTTGGAACGTGTAAACTTCCAGACAAACGACGTGCGTTCAAACGTGCCGTCGTGAGTGTGCGTGTGTGTGTGTTTTTTTACATAAACGCGTGAACACGTGCGCGCGAATAAGTTAATCGACGGACATTAAGATATTCGCCGCAGCCGCAGAGGCGGAACTTTAAAACGCGACCGACTGCGTAGGCGGAACCCGCGTCGCGAACGCGATCGTTTTAATAATGACGCCGCCGCCGCCGCCGCAAATAACGCCGCGATTGTTGTACACGGGTTTTTTGTGTCGCGCCGCCGTTACCTTCGTACCGCGGAATCCCGAGTTTCCGATGCGTCTTGTGCCGCTCGTCCGACACGTACCTTACCGTTCGATTTTTCATTTCGAGTGGAAAATTGGACGGGGCCACGTGTCCCAACGGTTTTATACGAAAATCATTTTATTCGTCCGGAGTCCTATGATGATGTCTCGTAAAACGACTGTCGGAACGTATAGACGATCGTCGTGGACTGTTATGAACATGAAATTTGTCTTTCGTTTTTTACACCGTTTTTCCCGCGACCCGGTTGTGCTCCGAATGTGATCGTCGTGGTTGTGGAAAAATCGAAACGTTTTCCACGATCGACGCGCGCGTTTTTGTATTTGGCCGTAATAAAACGCGTAATAACTCACTGCGATGACACCCCGTTGTTGTGTTTTTTTATGCGCGCGTTTAAAAAAAAAAAAAAATCGGCATTGCGGATCGTTTATAACGCGTTAAGACGTGAATAACGATTCTCGTTGTTGTTATTATTATTATTTTATGTTCTCTTTTGTCGTTTTTCTCGTCCCGAGCGTATATGTCTGGCGTGCAAAGAACAGCTCTGCAGACTCTGTTTATCGACCTTGGAACGCCAAGGACGAGCTGTTTACAAATTAGACTGAAAAATATATCTTGCGATTTACCGCGTTATATCCGGACCGATACAATTTCGATCGACGCGAATTTCACGTACCCCGGGCATCACATTTTTAAGGATTTTGTTTGAATAATATTGCTACTTGTTTTTGAAGTATTTGATATTCGATGTTTTATTTCACGGTTTGGATAATAAATGCAGCGTTAACACACTGTATACACCCTATAAAGAATTGTACGGTATTGTTTTATAGGTATAAACATTAATAATATATTAACAATACGTATCAGCAAATCGCTCGGTAAAAATTTTCTTTTACACGCAATAAGGAGGTCAGAGGGGAGGAGGAATAAACAACGTGAACCTAATTCTAAATACGTCGCTGGTCCCCGAGTAAAGGCGAAATCTCTCGACGGGCGAACGGCACGTGAACGAATCGCGTAGCGGTTAGGTTTATTTCGTAGAAAATACTTAATGATAATGGATCGGCATACGACGAGAGTAGTAAGTAGTCTTCGGTAAACCCCGTTGCGTGTGTTGTTGTTGTTGTTGGTTTTTTTTTCGTTTTGTTACGCGGCACACCACGTACACTCGAGAGTCCTCGTGCCAGCGATGAATGTCGTCGGGGTTGTTACGGACTCGCCGCGCGGCAAACCAAAATCGAATCCGATTGGATCGGCTGAGCCCGAAAAGCGGCGGCCGTTCGTCGTTCTTCACGCACTCGCGCGCGCGCACGCACGGTCGTCGTCGTCGTCGGCACTCGGGAAACTCGAACGAAAACGCCGAAGCTTTTAAAAAGCTTTTCGGGGCATCGGCGAAATTTGCGTAACGACACTAAGCTAATGTATTGGAGGTAATAAAACGGGAGGCGTGAGGGGGCGCCCGGAAGGGGATGAAAGATAAACACAGGACGAGAGAGAGTGAGAGAGCCGGGGCATTAACTATAAAAGTAAATGGAATCTCTTAACGGAATTCGAGAGTATTGAATGTGACAGGGACGTCGTCGTCGTCGTCGTCGTCGTCGCCGTTGCCGCCGCGCGCAGTGCAAAACCGACGGCGGGCGACCGGACGAGAAGAGAGGGTCGGGGTTTTTTCTAATGCATTTCGCGTTTTGCGCGAGGCGCGCGCGCGCGTGTTTGTGTGTGCAGCGGACGGCGGCGCATTAACACAACGACGCCAAAGTGTTTCCACTACGCGCGTGTTTTTCTTTTTATAAGGACGAGCGCGCCCCGGACTTATCATCTCTCCCGGCCGTCGTCCGAACCCGCCGCACGGTTTCAGACGTTCCAGATCGGCGGCGGCGGCGGCACTCGTAAATAAATGGAACCGGCGGCCAATATCGTTTAACGGGCGGCGGGGGTAACGTCGCTCTCGTGTGCGTATGTAACGTACACGCACGCGGGTGCGGCGGCGGTACGAGTCGGCGGGCGAGGGAAAAAACCGCAAACCACTCTACAAATTAATTCTGGGGGCTAGGCGAATCAATACGTCCCCCCGCCGTACGTATATATCCCTTTCCTATCCCTCGGTCGGTCGCTCGCTCGCTCTGTCTTTCGCTCTCTTTTTGGATTGATTGCCTCGGTGGAAAAGCTATTTTCATCAACGCTAATGAACAATACGAATGGGTTTTCCGCCCGGCAAAAGCTTTTACGACGAATGAGATCTTCCCGCCGTCGCGGCGAACGGTCGTGCGGCGGCGGCGGCGACGGGACGCGCGGTGGCGGCGGCGGCGGGGGCGGACGACGGGGGCGGCGCGCGAGAAACGTGTGCCGGCTAATTGCGAATTGGACGCGCGAGCGGCGGGACAGCATAAATTTGATCAAACTGACGCTTTTAGCGGGATTACCAATAATCCCGTGCAATATTCATTGTTCTTCCCTCCTACTACTCTCGCTCGGTCCCTTTCTAACTCGACTGTGTGTGTGCGCGCCGTATCGACCTAGAGAGTGCTCCGCCGCCGCCGCACGCCGCGCGTGCTCTCGTATACACATTATATCGTACGCGAACGTTTCGAGTGCACCACTAGTGTTTTCGGTCTTATACGGCACTGTCGTTAGGTTTATTTTTTAATCGTCGACTAATAATAGTATCGATGAATTATTGAACGCGCCGCCGCGGTACGTATTCGGTCGCGGGAGGACAGTGGCGGAAGCCGAAGAAACCGTCGATATCGCAGCGGACGATGAACGAAAGTCCCTTCGGCTTAGAACCGAAATCGCCTTCGAAACGGTATTAATAAACCCCGTGCGAGAAAAAACACTCAAACAAATTGGCCCCGGGTCTGCTCAGCGCGTATTTTGTTTGGCGGCCTCGATCGCTTTTATTACGTAAGACCTTAATGTTTTTCTTCTTTTTTTCCACCCGTAAAAACGTGCTTTTATTTTGTCACCATCAATCATACGCGTTGCGTTAAAAGTTAGAAGGGATCGATGATTTATCGTAGCAACTGCTGCTGCACCGTTCGACACTGTTTTCGTCCAAATAATTTCTCGTCGTCGGTGCGTGCGGCCCGCGGTGTCGTCGTACACAACGCGTAATATAATAAACATTATGCATTCGTCTCGTTCCCGTAATCCGTTACACTCGGATACAGTGTAATTTGTTGCAAACGTCAATATTTGTTATTCGTACCGTGTGCTCGAAATAAGCCGTCCGAGCGCGCGCGTCAGGAGGAGTGTCTCCGCAAACAGACGACAGAATTAAAAACCGTATATCAGTCATAAGACATAAGAGTTTTTTGTTTTCTCAATCGGTTCGTCCCCGTCATCGTCGTCCGATGACGTTTCCGGAACGGTCCGTTTTGAACGCCACGGTAATCGGAAAGGTTATCGGATCGATGCGCGGCGTCGCGTATGTGGTTAGGTCACTATGAAATTCATTAAAAAAATGGGTTTGCGCGGAGAGTAGTAGTAGGGACCGGCGGGGGCGGTGAATCCAATTCCATTATTGTTATTATTATTTTTTTAAATTAATCGCGGAAACCCGGCGCCGTCGCTGTTGAACACCTCCAACACACACACACACACACACAACCGTGTAACGTTTAATTATAAACATTTCATTAACTTTTAAAACCTAATGGCTTTTTTTTCTTCCCCCCCCGGATTGTTCCGCGGACGGTCGAGAGGGGGTAACGACGGCGTGGGCGCTAGCGAGTCGGCGGCGCTTTCATCAAAATTATTACTGCGCTTTACGGAGTCTCTTACCCTCCCCTCATACGCCCTCCCACCACCCCCCCGATGTTATTCATTAAACGAATGATACATCAATTTTATCCCCTTGTTCCCGTTTTTGTTGTTCGGTAATTTCCAAAATTAAACGACCTGTGCACACACACACACGTATAGGTACGCGAACGTTCGGCTCGGCCCCGGAAACGGGAAATTGGTTTCTCCGGCGCGTGTAAAAACAAAATTAATTTCATTCCGCGTCTCGATTTGTGCTGGGCCGTGTTACGCGGCGCGCATAACATAGTCGGTTACAGTCGATTGTTTCTGGTGATTTACTCAAAACCCTTCTCCGTTGTACGCTACTGCTACTGCTACTGCTACTGTTACTGCTACTGCTACTGCTACTGTACCTGTCCGCGTTATATACGCGAATTTAACGAGATGTGAACGTCGCCGAATCCCGTTTATGGGATTTCATTCATCCCGGTCAATTGAGATGTTTGTCTCGTCGTTTTCCCAATTGTTGTTCGCAGTCTCGCCGTTCGATTTTTAAATGCCTCCCGTCTCGTTTTATATTACCGATCCGCGTACGTATATAATGTCGCGCACCGTCTGTTTGGCATTTTTTTTAACTAATGGATGTGTTTGTGTGTCAATTTCTCAAAAAATAAACCCTCCCCGTCCGCCAATTAGACTAATTTAATGAGCACCTCCCCCCATCCCCCGGTCGGACGTTAATGACGATGCGGATTTATTTTTTCCCGGCATTAATGAATGACCGTACGCCCAAATCGAAAACCAATATCCATTCGTCACGAACGTCGGTTATGTACGGTATAATAAATAACTACCACGAAAACTATTCCGACGTTTTACGTAATAAAAATAAATAATCCGCTCTAAGGTCTTTCGTATCGAAAAGAGAAAACCGTTCGTTGTATGCTTATTTAAATTTCAGAAAATTAATTAAACTACAAAACACGATGACAGTACAATCGGTAAAACAAAACAAAAAGCAAACGATAATAAGCGTCTTTTACAAATATTTATTTTCCAAATTTAACTTTGTTCTAGAAATCCAATTCAATTAAACTACTCATAACGCTTGTTTAGCATTTATATATATATATATTTATAAATGCGTTACATAATTTTACCTTTTTAATAATTTAACTTTCAGGTTCTAAGTAATTAAATCCCGTCTAAGTAAATAAATCCCGTCGTATAACAATAATTAAAAATTAATCTTCGCGGAATTAAGAATTTTGTTTAATATGCGCGTTTAAATAAAAACCGATCCATAAAATTAAAATTCTTATTATCAAAACATTTGATTATATCGTTTTTATTTTATTTTTTTTTTCCCCCGTAAAGTTTTAATGAAATGTTTAATAAATTATCGCGTTGAATATTATATCGTCAAATTTACTATACAAAGGCGTAATATCAAATCACATCCGTTCCTACGTTTTCGCGTAGGACGCGCGCGCGGATTAAAGCCAATTAACAATTTAGTCGGTCCGCTCGCACACTATCACAACGTATATTTCGTATAAGATAGTCTTCGCCGTTTGGATTTGTTATTAAAAAAAAATGTCACAATCAATGTAAAAAATAAATAAATTAATAAAAATAAAAACCGAATACCGTTTTCGGTCCGTACTACTCTAAGAACAGTGGCGGAACTAAGGGTAACTCTATTTCACGTGTATTTAAGAACACGAGAGTATTTACGGAAACGGTGTTACAGTACGTGTAATTAAAATACACGTGTACACGTTTATTAAAAGTCCATGCACCCTGATCAGTGGTGGAACTAAGTGTGGGACACAGAGGCATGTGCTCTATCCGCTGTTGTTCACAAAGAAATAATATAAAATATTCATTTTATTTTTCAAATCCTAAACATTTTTTTTTTTGTTTAACTAATCAAGAGTATTAATCAATTAATATATTAACTAACCACGAAAATTGTATAGTACACGGTATTACACATTATACAAACTTCTGGACGTTAAATGCACCGGTAATTTTGATACGGACTACGCGTACACGTGCATATCAACGCGACTAACAGCAAACCGAGAGCCGCCCTTCGACTACGTACGAGCACGGGGAAAACCGGTTTGTCCAAAACGAACCCCCCCTCCTCCCCCCCAAAAAAAAAAATGTAACACGACGAGGAGAAAAGGTCAAAAAGAAAAAAAATTGATGAAAATTCACACCGGACCCGCCGCCGCGACGAACGACGGGGAAGTGTGGGCGAGGGGCGGCTGCTCGGTCGGGCGTTCGTGTGTGCCCGTAAAGTTCCTCCGTGCTGATTGAGAGACGGGGCGACGGGGTAAAAACACGTTTCTCAAAGGACGCGGTGGTCTAATTGTGACGATTGCCTATCGGCCGCCGACAATGAACCGTAAATGAAACGATTGCCCTTCGTTTCCGCCGAAAAGGGACCGTTGATTGGGTTCAGGAGACCGTAGATAAACCGTCAGCTGCAGCAGCGCATTATATCGTCCGTACCCCGTCCCGCACCCCTGCGCGGCGCACATACTCGCCCGGCGTCCGACGGCGGTCACCCATCTAGATTATTACTGTTATTATTGTTGTCGTCGTCGTCATTACACGTCGCCATTGTCGTAAATATATATATGTGTGCGTGTGCGTGTATACATTACATCCGAACGCGTTTCAAAAACACGACGATAATAATTGTACGCGCCTGCCGCCGTGGCGGTAATGCGTA
The DNA here is from genome assembly GCA_019022885.1 of Schlechtendalia chinensis. Taxonomy (NCBI): domain Eukaryota; kingdom Metazoa; phylum Arthropoda; class Insecta; order Hemiptera; family Aphididae; genus Schlechtendalia; species Schlechtendalia chinensis. The sequence goes on along the minus strand of CM032351.1, from coordinate 1,840,158 downwards.
CGGGGACAGAACGCGAATGTCCGCAAAGGGGGCGCGAGTCAACAACAACGAACAAAACGTTTTCTTCGCTCGCGTTCTTCTAATCGTTCTCATTATGAAAATCGGTCGCCCCCGATTTTGTCGGCAAATCTGAAATCCCGTTTTTACGCGTTCGTCGGTTCGGACCTAACCAAGCGGTTGTGATGTACGATCGTTTGGGAACGCGGACCCCGTGCAGCAATTGACGATCGAGAATCCCGTTGCGGACGAGAATATTATATTTGTTGTGTATATACATTACATATCGTCGTGCACGACGCGCGCGCACAGACGAAAACGTTTTGTGGGCGGGGGACGGGTAAAAAAAGTATACGAATTTTTTGAGTTTTATTTTATTTTTTGTGACTACGCAGACACGATATTGCGTATATACGCGTGTACGGTAACAACAGTAGCTACTAGCTACTAGCAGCCGGTAGTGAAGAGCACGCGCATACGTGATTATAATGCGGTTAGGTTTTGTGTAAAGGCAAATGAAGCAAACGAGTGTTCGGTTCGCAATCAGCGGCGGCGCGCGCGGGGAAAGGCCGAGGAAACGCCGACGCCCGTCGGTGGTGGTGAATTGGAGTTGATTGAGTGTACCATCGAGACGTGCCTTTTTGTTGAAATAAAATGCGTTCATTATATTGTGAACACACACACACACACACGTACGCGTACACGTACACGTATATATATAAATGTATATACGCGCGCGCATATATGGGGTAAAAATTGCTGCCGGGAAGAAGAGACGATAATATTGGTCTTTTTATTTCTATTTGATTTTCTTTTTTTTCCGTCCGCGAAACAGGTGGACAATTTAACCCCGGGACGAGTTCTGCATAGGGAATTACTGTGAAAACCGAAAACTTTTTTTTCCCTCCCCTCCCCCCGTTTCTTTATTTTTAGCCTCGGGATTTCTTCGGTTATTATTTAGAATTCGGCGAGAAGAATTTCGCGTGATTATCGGCACGTTTCTGCCGCCGAGATTCAACGCGGCAATTCGCTGTGTAGTACAATATTCTCGCGATGTATCGAATCGGCACCGTAACGTATTATATCGCAGGCCGCCGTGTCTGTTTGTAACGATATAATCTCGCGAAATCGTTTTAGTTATATATACACGGCAAGACGAAAACGTTCGTTGCGCTCGTGTTGTTTTATATTTGTGCGCGCGCGCGCACGTTGCTAATAATTTGTTGTTATTTCTCTGTTTCAGATGGGAACGCACTGTTACGATAATGGACGTCTGGGATGGATGTCCGTAGGAGAAAAGCCGTTGTAAACCATCCGACTGGTACGACGATGTTGAACACTGTCGAAAACGGTAAGTCGCACGTAAATATTAAAAATCAAATCCCCCCCCTCCCCGACCGTAACTGCGGATAGCGTATATGTGTAGTAGTAGGGTAGGCGTACGTGTGTGTGTGTATATAGCTGCAGCATAGTGGAAATAGCGATGGTATAGTCGCGCGTGTCACTCGTAAAGAAAGAAAATGGAACATTTCTGTTCCATAATGCATCCGACGTTGGGGAAACGGGTGTTAAATAAATCGCGAGCGCCGGAGAGGAGAAAACGCGTGGAAATGAAAACCGACCGTTTGGCCCTGGGGATGAGAGAGCGACCGGGAGTGGAAGAAAAAGCGACGGGTTATTCCTTGGGTAGCCATTTTCCAAATTGAATATGTGTGTAAAAATACATAACCCTTTGTTTCGCGTCCGTATATGTGTACGTACATACGAATTCCCGATCGGAAACCATCTCCCCTACCGTATGAATGCGTGTACATAATACCTACGCGCTCGCGATCTGTCCAAAGTTTTTTTTCTCCGTCCCGTGTCCTCCTCGCGACTAACTTTTTTCCCCCCTCGTCAGATTTACAACCTACGGGATTTCGGGTACACCTATTTAGTGAAATTATTAGTTACACGTTGTGTCGTTGTCAGCCGCGCGGGACGAAGTGTGTTTGGCGATGACCGGCGCAGGAAAGATAACATATATATATATATATTCTCTTTATACACACACACACACACACACGAGGCTTGTCCGGAAACTAAAGTCTCCGAGTTTATGAAAGTCATTTATTTTTATTTTTACAAAGTTATAAACGATAAGCTATTTTTCCACATAATCGTCGTCTCGATCGATGCATTCTTGTGCACGCTCCGGCAGCTTTACTATGCCTGCCTTATTGATGATTGTCGCCGGTTGTTGATTTCTTCTTACGTCTCATCGTCAGATTTCTTTGACAATCATATGTATATATATGTATATATATGTATGAGTTGTACAGTAATATTGAGCGTTCGTTGTGATCCATGTTGACATTAAATCAACAAGCAAAAAAACACCTTTCCGGTACCAAAAACCCGTACTCGTAATTTTTCTGGCTTACCGTGTCTGCTTGAACTTGCGTTTCTTTAGTGAATTAGAATGTTGTCACTCGAGGGTGTAAAGTGATAAACCCATCATCTGTAACAATCGAGTTTAACAAATCTTCCCCTCACTGAGCATAACGCTCGAAAAATTCTCGGGAAGCCACGACACGTTGACGTTTCTGGTCCTTATGCAGCATTTCTCGCACACGTCTAACACAAGCATTCCAACACCTCGATTTTTCTTTAAAAATCTCGTGAATTTTAAATGTCTTTGAAATGTCAGGGATCAACGATGCAAGTCGCCTGACAGTCAACCGCCGATCTTGGCGCATGACGTCCTCGACTTTTTTTCCCCGTTTTGCGAAAACTCTCTGCGCCGTTTTCGGACGTTTCTAACGTCCATTCCGACGTCGCCGTACAACTCGCGCCAACTGTGCGTGGATCGGTCGTTCACCTTTTGCGTTGGAAAATCGAATGACGGCGCGAAGTTCACACGTGACGGGGTTGGGGATCGTCGGTTCCATCTTAAACGCGCATTAAAGGCCGACTAACGAGTAAATCACGATCGAACGGTTGTTTGATAACGGTGAAATGCGACCGCGCGGCCGTTGTGCGCTGACGATTCCATCAAAAAAACATTTTCCCTTCAGACACTAGCGCGTCGGAGACCTTCCGGGGACAAGCCTCGTGTGCGTAATAACATAAAGTCCGCAAACATATTGTTATACGTACACGTACACACTGCGACGGAGACTGTATTAGAAAAATGTCTCCCGTCTGTCAAGACCAAAAGTCGTATCCTGTACACGGACGCACGCGCGCGAACACTCCCTCGAAAGTTAAAACGAGCGTCCGGCCCCGGCATAAACGAATATTGAAAATCCCTCAATATATTAAATTGGCTTCACGACTATATATACGCGTATGGGATAAGCATATTGCGTACGTTGAATATTCTCGGACGGTCGGTATTATTATATGCGCGCGTTCCTTCTACTATTCTTGAGGGTTTCCTTCACCCGTCTACGACATGTATAAACCTTATTTATAAGAAGCCGACGGTCGAAGAGGAGGAGCGGAGGAGGATGCGCGGTGTGACCTGCGACGCAATGTCCAGCGCAGCGCCGCGACGTGAATTATTGCCCGCACGCAAATGCACCGTCAAAAGTCATTTTCGTTTATTATTTTTCGGGAGGGGTTGTTTTTTTTTTTTTTTAATAACAAATATCGAGAGGAGAAACCGTTTTTATGTTTTATTAAAAAAATATACATATTATATATCCGCTTAAACCGAAGAATGCGGTTTCAATAATAAATGCACGCGCATATAACGTATACGCGTCGGTCGAAAAGCGATGTTCCCACAGAATATAAATTTGATACATATTAAATAGACCGAATAAAGAGGATTGTACGAGTGGTGGTGCGTTCTCTTCCTCTCCCGCCGGTCTGGGCTGTTGTACACGCACCGCCGTCGTTCCCAGCCGCTTACTACTAGTCGTGAATGGAAGAAAAGTGCTTGGCTTAATCCCGACGATTGTGTGTGTGTGCTCGTGTGCGTGTACGCGTTTAAAATCCGTTTGTGACGAATGCGTTATATGACGTGTTACGTTACGGGATGGGGTCCCGTTTAAGAACGCGCGCGTTTTATTGTACTTTTATTTCGTTCGACCGAAGAGAAATAAAGAAAAAATAGAACGTCTGTTATTGCCGCAGAAGGTCACACGAGACGGAAATCGGAATTATTATTTTTATTTGGTCAACGCGATATCCCACTCGCGTTACAACGCATTATTTCATCGGTCATTTTCCGCGTAGACGGGGTCGTAGATTTCACGAGTGCGTGGCGAACTCGCGAAGTTCTCGGCCCGGTGTATGTGCTTTTTAGCGTTTTCGCGCGTGTACATTGTGTAACACAATCGAAAAACCACACGAACGTCGCACCGTTAAATATCGAAAATACGCGCTATGATAATATTATTCGTACGGCGGCACGTACTAGACGCGGATAAATGGGGGGGGGGGGGTTTTAAAAGTACACGAATATCGGTTTTCGTCGGTAAACGATCACGCGAACGCGACGTGAAAAACGATTGATGTTTTTAAAGTTCCGACCTCTCGTCGGATACATAACGTATATCGTGTTTTATATATTTTATGCCGTTCGTCAACACGCGGGGAATTAAATATAGTTTTCCGGAGTTGGCCGTAACCAAAATACATACATATATATATACATTCCACCGCGCCCGCCCGCCCGGCGTACACGTGTACACGTTCCTCGGGGGTTTGTTGCGCGGGATCGGACAATATTTGCTCGCGTATTTCTTACGTGCCGCCCGCGCTAATCGTCTGTCCGTTTGCACGAGCCGAACAAAGATGAAACGGTATTTGTTCAGGATCGTTTGGATTGACGAAACGATTGGTTGTCGGCTGGTTTGGTTGTTGCCGACCCGGTTGACGGGACGGGAAGTGACCGGCGTGCGGCGGCACGTAACTTGCGACGCGCGTGTGCAATGAACGTTGTGAACGCGCGAAAACCATTATTGTTTCGCGATGGGAAAAACAATGATCAGTGCCCGCGATCGCGAAAAATTCCGTAAATTTCTTCGTGTCGCGATAAATCTCCGTCCGGGCGTCAACGGGGCCCGTTCGAGTATGATAAAAAAAATGTGTGCAAAACGGCGAATTGTCGCGGAGCGCGAAAACCGTTCCCCCCCCCCGGACCGACGGGGTTCGTACGCGACGGCGGCGCGGCGCAGATAAATCGATCCGCGAAGTCGGCGTGCGATATTCTCCGGCGCGACCGTATTTTTATGCGCGGGGCCGCCACTCGTAATAATAAAAACGGTATACGACACACGGACGACGTTTAAATCGATGCGCGAACATTAGAAGGCAATAAGCGGAATTGAACGGGACGGCGGACGAGGAGTGGACCACCGCCATTCTCCGTACGTCGAACTATCCTTGGGGAGATGACCGTTTTCGGCCGACTCCTACCGTTTTTTTTTTTTTCTCTTCTTCGCGGGGCGGGCCGTTCTCATCCCGAAAAATCGAGTTTTTAGAAAGCGTACGACACCCCGGGGAATCGCCGTCGCGGAGGAGGAGGATTGGGCGCGCGTGCACGTCGTTCCTCCCACTAAACGGACAGCGGCCGGACACACCTTCCGAATGACAAACAACCGTAAAAACCTGGTTCGCAATATATAAGTCATACCGTACGAGACGCGTTTGTGTTTCGGTCCCTAACGCGCGCGCGCGCGGTGACGTTTAGACCCCCGAGGAATTTCGAAAACTGTTGTTGTTTGTTTTTTTTTTTGACCGACGGCCAACTTAACTCCGCCGAACATTGTGTAATATCGACCGATCATTGTGTCGACCCGAGACGCCGCAGACCGGGCCCGACCCGCCCCCGTGTGCCAGCGTACAAATACGGACCCGAACAGCGGCATATTGTTGTGGAAACGTCCTCGTCGTCGTGTCGTCGAGTTCAAAGCACTCCGCCGCCCGACTGCCGTTACAACGGCGTGCGCGTATAATCGAACACTACAACGCGCGCGCCGTAATTTGAACGACAGGAGAACCGATGCTGTTCGATGTAACGAATGTAAACAAAAAACTAATCGATTAACTTTATAATTAAAATATTGTGCGCGCAGCGGCGGCGGTGCACGCGAACAACGCGCGGCGCGCGTCCGTCCGACGATGTACAAATAACGAACGCAGAACATTTCGCGCCGCGGCCGGAGGGGTAATAATAAATTTCGGATCCACGTTAATTAAACGTATCTAATTTTATACGCGGGACGCCGAACAAAAACAAACTCTCGGAAATCAATAACAATAATCTTTCGTTCGACTCTACTACGCCGCAGTCCTCGAACGTCGACGCCGCTGCGTTTTATGTGCGTGTAAAAAATTTATTGTTATTTATATTCGGGACCGGGCGCGTTTTTTTTTATATATATGATGTGTAACTTCTTTACGAAAAAAAAATATTATCGCCCGTCACGATATTTTTTCTCGAGATTAATTGCGCATGCGCGTTGTCTCATTTACAATTTACGTGCGAGCGGACTCGCTCTCGACCGTCCCCGCCGGTTTTCTCGTGATGAGTTGCGCATGCGCGTAAAGTTCCTGTTGCGGCCAATAGCGCGCGAGCGTACCGCTTGGCCGTCCCCACCAGTGTTACCGTGTCTAGCGTCCGTGAACACGTTAATACGTACACGCGCACCGGGCCAAACGACGTAAAGAGAAAATGCCACGACCTCCGTCTTGTCTGTGTCAACCACTGTTTGTGTGTTCATTTCTTTGCTTGATTTACATTACTGCACACACGCGCAGGCTGGTCGGACTTAGAATCGGTAGACCAAGTAACCGATCTCAAAATATCTAGCAGTGGTGGACCGAGTAAGCATTTTGTCGATAAACGCCCTCGGCTCGTACGGTTCGTATATATATGTATTTATCTATCGGAATGGCCGAATAAATGTTCGAAAGTCGAAAAGATCAAACGTTGAACGTTGTCGGGAATATAGAGCACGACAGAAAGCGAAACAACAACGTCGGTGTGGACGAACGGTAACCCAAACGCATTACTCTACGGACACGTCGAATCACGGTGGCAATGAAAACAATTCCGATACAAACCCAATACTGTGCATCGGTCGAATGACTCTGGTAGAAGTCTCGCTTCGTCCGCACGTACACACGTAACACGCACGAATGTTTTTCTTATTTTTTTTTAATTAACGTTTGGACGTCGACGACGAACAAACCCCGATACCGTATGTATATTAATACTGTCGTAATAAAAAAAAAAACACGTTACGTCGTTCGGTATTTTGGCGAATTGTCGAAACGCAATCGAACACGCCACGACCGAGTAGTATCACGTATATCCGCCCCCGTCCGAACTCCGGATTGATATCAATCGAACCAGAATAATAACATAAATACAATAACAGTGTATATATCTCGCGGCGTTCGTAATTAATTTGGCGAACCCTATACATGATATATCATACACTATTATTATTATTATTATTATTTAGCATTGTGTTTGCGTGCCGTGTGTTTTGAAGACGCTAATTAACTCGTCCAAGAAAATTCATTAACGGACAAAAACGACCGAGGCCGCCCGTTCATTGTGGAATTAATTACTTGCATATTAAGCTGCGGAGCTGGCTCGGAGTTTGTTTGATTGTTAGTTTCTCTCTCGGTCTCTCCGACTCGCCGGGCGCGCGCGCGCGCGCTCGTTTCGATTAATAGTTTAATTACGTGTTCCGTTTGTTCGTGGCACCGTTGTGTTTCGCGATGGGTACGGTACTAAGGTATTTCGCGTGCAATATTTACGGCGGGCTGCCGCGAACCGTAGACGGCGCGAAACTTGTTGATTACAATATTGCCCGGAGTCCGGGGACGGGACGAAGCCGAAACGCCGCGCGGGTCTGTCGCGATATCCGAACGCGCCGGGCGATTAAAACGCGCGCCGAAACGTACGCGTACGAGACGCGTGTAAACATCGAGTTAAACGCAAACATTGTTAGCGTGCGCGCGGTACTCTGAAAAAACAAAAAATAATAATAACGAAATTATAAAGGAAAATTTTAATGATGCGGGGGACTTGGGGAACGTGTTTCGTGTTGTGCGCGCACGTCGCCCGTACTTCTCTCTCTCTCTCTCTGTTTACTTATCCGTACGGCGGCCGCGAGCAATTAAAGTCGGCAACCAATTAAGATATATGTGTGTGTGTGCGTGTTTGTTTTAAAAACGAGTAGCGTGTAGCGGATAAACGAACGGTAAAGGACGGGGATGGTTTATTTAAATTATATACGTACAGCGGCGACCGACCGACCGCTGCAGTCGAAAACGAGAAATTCAGGGAACACGACGGCGCCGTTTGCCAGTGTAGGCGGTGTCGCGGAGGGGCTCAAGCCTTTCTTAATGAGTTGCATCGTTAGCGGAACGCCCGAGCGCATACAATAATAATATGTACACGGGGTTTGGGGGACGAGCGAGAGGTTACTTTTCTCCGTTTAATCATATTCCCCCCCTCTCTCTCACTCTCTTGTTTTTTTTTTTTTACATATTATACGTAAATAATTACGACCGCCGCCGTAATTCGTAACGATTCGGAGTTTCGATACGGTTCTTTTGAGCGGACCCGGGGAGCCGCCCGCGGACGAGATAACAAGCAGTCGCGCGCGTACACGAATGACACCGGTTTTTAATTGAAACGTGGCCGAGTGCGGGCGTTGTTGTTTTATACGTGTGTGTTTTTTATCGGAACCCCGCGCGCGCGCGTATAAAAAAAAGTACCGGGTACGGGCCATCCCCGCGCGTATCGCGCCAAGAGGAATGTCCGCGTGTCGTCGGCCACGAGGGCTGCTGTCGCGATCGATTTTGTACGTAGCCCGTGGTGACGTTCTCTTCGCGGATCTCCGGGGGTACGCGGAGACGATTGAAAAAAAAACCCCCCGAACGTCCTGACGCGATCGAAATCACGCCAAGTGCAGTCTCGGTGCGTGCGTGTGTCTCTGCGGACGAATGTCGTCGTCTGTGCAGCGTTGTAGTGTTGTCGGCCGAAGTAGGACGGACGGACGGACGGAGAGAAAAAAACGTCTCGTTCGAAAACCCTTCGAGTCTCGGTGGTGGCGGTGGCGGCGGTGGTGCGCCCGCGCTCTTCTAATGCTCTGTCCCGTCGTACCAGACGAACGCGCGATAAGGACGTCTTATTTGTGTGGACGTTTACATCGCGGAAAAAAGTCCGACGTCGTCGTAATGTATTACACGCCGCACACACACGTATCGAGTAATTCGCACGTCGATTTCCGTGCGGTCTTTTCGGACGTGCGTCGCGACGTGAATCGCTGTTCCGCCGCCAACGAATGATTTCACGATAAGCGCGCGTGCGTTATTGTTTCGTGCGCAATCACACGACATAACGATCGCACAACGGTATTGTTGTGCGCTTCGTCGTCGTCGTCACGGATGGTTTTTCGGAAATTTATTGGTTTTCATACGGCGTTTCCAAAGTCGTCACGGATTATCAACGTTATTCTGGTTTACGGTGATCGGTCGTGTTGTCGATTTTACATTATTCGACCGTTGAGTAGACAAAATAGACACACACGTTTTGAACGCTATAAATATCGTTAGAAAAACGTTTCCGAGACACGTAAGCATGGGAAAAAAAAACGCCGGGTGTATTAAATCCATTTCGAAACCCCGCGAACTCTAATTATTTCCGTTTGACGAAAATCGTCAATAAAAAGCGGTCGATTGAAATTACTTTTTGATTAGTTTTGTACGTGTGTGTGTGTGTGCGCGCGCACGCCGAAACGACAAGCGCACGTGTGTATTAAATATGAATTATAATCTGTAACGTTAATCATTTCGCGGACCAAGTAAAACACGAGTCACGACGAACCGAAATAATGAAACCCCTTACCAAGACGAGTTGAAAAATAGTATATATATACATATACGTATTTAACAGAGTGTAAAGAAATAAAGTCGCGGAATATTTCAATTAATTAGTGTGTAGATATTATAATAAAGTATAGTGCTCGTAAATCGAATTCAATTTGGTGACGGCGGTTCGTTTTGAGTGCACTTATTTATTTCCCGAGAAACGTGTTCGAAAGCGGATTCGTTGCTCTCGTCTTTTACATAATATTATCGTGTGCATATATATATTGCATTACAATTTAATAAAATAATATCGTCGCGTTCGAGGAGACGCTCTCGAAACGCGGAGGGTTTCTCGTAATCCGCGAACAAAAAAAATAATCAAAACAAAACCCTAGTGATAAAGGGCGGGCGCGCAGTGATAGTAGGTGTTGTTGCGCGCACAAAGTAATAAAAATCGTTATGACGGCTAATTGTAAAATTATTTTCTGCGGGCCGAAAACAAAAGCACGAATTTTAATCTCGCCCGTGTTAAACGTCAAAAAGCCCTCCTCCCCCCACCACCACTACCACCACGACCATCGTCCGCTCGCGATTCGAGTGCTGTCCGCGCGCCGCTGAACGGAAAGAGAGACGTTTGTTATACACGTATATAAAACATACATATAATAAAAGGCTTGTAATTAACGGACTCTCCGGGGTGCTTCGGTGCCGTCGTTTTAATACGTAAGCCCGGCCGGTTGACCCGAGTCGCCAAGCGCGCGCGCGCCCGCGTTTAATTAAGGTGGCCGTCCGTCCGACGGCTTCGGCCGTGGGGGGACGGGGGGGGGGGCAGTTAAAGTTTTCTCGCGCCTTTTCCAATTTTCCGTGTGACCCTCTCCGACGCCGCCGCCGCCGTTTCAGTCTACACCAGTATAATAATAATAATAATAATAAGCCGAGAGAAAGTAATTTATTTCCACACTCCCGCGTCCCTCTTTTGTGTTGTTCTCCTTTTGAGGACGACGACGACGACGACGACGGAAAAATTGCTTTTAATCCCTGTCCGCCGCACGGCCCCGTGATTGCGTACGCCGAGCTTTAATAATAATAATAATAATAATATAATAACGTTCTCTCTCTCCTCTTGTTGTTGTTGTTTATTCGTTGTTCACTGACTCCGGATTAAAATCGTTTAATATTTAACGATTAATATCAAATCTCTCCGCCGCGGTCGGATATTATTTATTATCACACCACGTCGTGCCGGTTTCCCGACGGACGGACGGACGGACGTGAACGTCGACTTTTCTGTCGGACTGTGTGCGGGGCGGCGTGACGCCCCGCCCCGAGACGTAACGAATCGTACGCTAATCTGTCCTTGTGTTTCCAGACGTAACACGTCAGGTGCGGTTTTCGATTTTCGGCTTTTGCAAATAGACGACAACGACGCACCGCGCGTACCAGATAGGATAGTATAAGCGCCGTGGCCGTTAGGCCAAAAAGCGCGTTTTTTTTTTTACTCTGTATGTTATTTATACATATGTGCGTCGTAAAGTTTTGTCAAGTCGGCGGAGTCCGTAGCACGGAGGAAACGTCAAGAGACACGACGGCCGGTGCGTGAGCGTGTGGGAAGGAAGCGACGGCGTTAAGTCTATTTTCCAGTTGTCCGGCGGTAATAGCGAATACGTGTAACCTGTCCGTGTCGGGCGGCGGAGAAAAGATGGATTTATTCTCGACCGGTCCAAAAACCTAAATGGAATCCGAATGTAAAACCTTTTTAGCATTGTTATTATAATTTAGTTGGTAGGTTTTTTTTTTTTGTTTTTACTTCTGATATACGTATATAAATATATTTATATGTATATTTTGGTTATTCCGTCTCTATTGGGACTTGTCCGTCTTCGTTTGCGCGGGAAAAACAAAATATATAAAACACTCTCCATTATCCTACTACTGAAACCAGAAAACGAAAAAAAAACAATAGCGGTAAATAATAAAATATAAATAACCGAGTCGAAACCTTTTTCCGGCGGGTTTTTATTTTATTATACGCGTCCGAAACTTTTCGATTAGCATAAAAAACGCATTAAAATTATTGGAATCGCGCGTCGCCCGCCGCAAGTGCGAACGAAAAACTCGTACGGCCGATTATTTGATTTGTGCATTAACGGATTAAAATCCGAATATTAAACATTATTAATACTTTTTTTTCCCCCCCGTGCTATTATCGCGAACGGTATATTTATGTACGGAGTTATACACTTTTAGACGACGATGGTCCATTAGTATTAGCATTTAAAAATGCGTGTATTCCAAGCTCGGATCAATAAAATCAATCCACAAAGTCGCTTATTTCCACATTTGTTGTTATTATTGTAGAGTGTTATGTTCGTGAAACACGTGCACTTTTAAATGCCGTTACACATGTTCGCGTTCCGAAAAATCCGCACGTTTTCGAACGCTTGTTAAAACGTATGCGGCCGTTATTGTTTATTGAAAACCGTACACAACAATCATTGTGTGATTAACACAATGATTATTGCCTGAACGAGTTCGAGTATAAAAAAAAAGCCGATGAAATTGACGTCGGGAAATCGATCGGAACTGTTGTGATGTTTGCGTATATACATAAATTACAGCGATTGTTTTTTTTTTTTTTTAAACACGTGCGATGTCAAAATATCGTTTAAAAAAAACTTACAATTTCTATTATATTTACTATGTCATTGATTGATTTTTCTGTTTATCGTACACCGACTACTCATGTATGTATATTGTGTTTAAACAATTAATTTCAATAGAATTCTGCGGTTTACCGCGTTGAAAACTAATCAAAACAAAACCATGATTTTTTTTTTTTTTATTTTTCAAAAAACGTATAACGTAATGCGATTTTGTAATTTCGTTCGTAACATACTATATTATTGCGTGTAGAAAAAAATAAATAAAAATCACGAAAGGAGTGAAAAGGACTAAAAAAAAAAAAAAAAATGATATACGACGTGTTCGTATAAAATGTTTGTTTAATTTTAAAACTTTACCATATCACAGATGCCACATCAAAACGTCGGAGAGAGGTGTCCCGACTACACGTATACCGTGTACGCGCGCGCGCGCGGGCCGGCGGTGTGACGGTGAAATGAAAAAAGTTCTAAGCGCGTTTTATTATTGTACACGTTCTCTTTTTGTACGAAATTAATTTTAATTTTCACAATTTCCGAGCGGAAAAAAAAATCATTAAAACCGCTTTAGCCGTCTACTTCTGGTCTCTCTTATTATACGCGCGCGCGCCCCTCCGTCTCGTCCGTCCGTGACGGGCCGGGACGGGTTGCGAGGACCGCGGAGGGGTCGGACGGACGACGAAAAACGGCGGCGGTGCGGCGCGGGGGGATTCGTTTTATTTTTCTGTTAACCTTTCTTTTTAACCGTACTAATTAAATCGGCGGTAGCTGCGGCGGGCGACGAAGAGGAAAGAGAAATAATTAAAGTATATAATTTCCTTCTTTTCGCGGGCTAACTGCCTCTCTCACTCAGTCTCTCTCTCTCTCTCTCTCTCTCTCTCGAGCGCGCGCGCGCGCGCTTGCGGATTATTAAAAAAACCGACAAAGAATAATACGGTTTAGAAAATGTTTTTCCACGTTTTACCCCTTCGGAGAGGTTACGCGTGCGGCGAAGTGGATAAAAAAAAAGAAGAAAAAAAAGGCGAAAACGAAAGAAAGAAAAGGTAATTAGTTAAAAACTAAGATTAATTACGTCCGCGTCGTGACATTCGTGTTTGGACCGACTGTACAGAATCCATTTCTCATATATATATGTATACACACACACACACACACACACACACACACCCGGAGATCGTCGCCAGGTTCCTGAGCGCGGGTTAAGCGTAATATAACATCTCCTCTCCCTCATTTACGTCCTCGCACCATCAGGGAGACTTAATGGAAAGCGCGCGCCATTCCTCGGATCCGCGAGATGGGAAAAATCCTTATTTCTTTTCTTCTTTTTTTTACATAATTATGTCGTTTTTTTTTTTTTTTTACTTAAAAGAAAAAGCGCTACGGCACGCAAAACTTATTGTTGTTATTATTATTATATTTTTTTTTTTTTTGCTTTCGAAAGAGATATCTCGATTGGAGTACGATAAAAGCTGCGATTCCATTTACAACGCGCGCGCGATAAGTGGATTATTATGTCGTCGGCGTCAAAATGCCACACGCTCATAATACGAAAAGACCTTGTAATATTTTAGAATAAATAAATTAAATTATGTATTTTTTATTTTCGTTTTGAAATGCTTTTAGAGACGTCTTATATCGGCTGATCAACGTTTTATTTTTCGTTTTTACTCGGTTCGATTTTTTTTCTACCGATTCCGCACACACACACACACACACACACACACACACACACACACACACACATAATACGCCTGCGAGAGACCCACTCGCTAAAGTGGTCTTACATCCGTCTCGCCATTTCAATGCATTTGGCACGCCTTTTATTTTTCATTCTTTTTTTCTTCTTCTTTCTATTTATCGCGCTTTATGACGTACAATGTACGATGTACGCAACGTTATTCGCATTCGTCATTCGAGTTCGTGTACATAATTTACATTGTTGCGTGTATAGATAATATTCTGTTGAAAACGATCAAATATTATTTTCGAGTCAATATCTGTTTGAATGCGCCAAGAAATTTTTCTGCGCCTCGTCCGTGTACTGCTGTTAAGTATTTACATATTTATATATAATGCCCTCCTCGTGAGATACTCACGCCGACAATAACAAAATCTTTCTTTTCTCCATAAGCTCCTTTTTGGTACTGTACACTCTTTTAGCACTAATGAACTTGAAACGTAGTTAGACTGATTATTCGAGAAACGAGCCTATCGCCTTCCGTGATGATGATGAGGCTTGCCAATGACGATGCCTTTCTTAATTTATTTGTAATTGTCTTTTTACTTTGTTTTCTCTTTCTGTCGTGGGTTCTATATGTTATTATTTTTGTAACCTTATTATACACAATCTCGAGGAGGACGTGTTGTCGTTACACGTGATTGACGCAAGTGCGCGAGTAAAGCAACCGTCAAAAACAAATTTAGCGCGACTTTCTCCGTTTTTATAACTCGAATTCACAGTAAACAACTCGATTAGACCGACGGGTACTGCACGTGATGCACGAACTATATTTATTTAATTAAAAGTATAACAATTAATAGTCTTAAATCAACAATCTACTCGGTATACCTTTTTATAGATATGTATGTACATAATGTGTATATATAAAATATTTTAGAAAAAAAATATAGTTGATATTATGATCGATTGCGATTTACGACATCGTATTGTAGACGACGAGTAGTGTCGGTGAGAGGGTTCGAGGGGAGGAAAAGTTCATTGTAAAACAGCCTTAAGTATTGTCGTGTCTCTTGTGTGTGTATATATATATACATAAATACACGCGATATTCGTAGCAATATCAGTAGTAGTAGTTGTAGTAGTGAAGAAAAGCGGAACTTTCATTAAGTCGATTTTGGGATTAAATTGATGGACGGTCGAACGCGGGGATCGGGAGGTGGTGGAGGAGTGGCGAGTAAAATTCATTAAAGTCTGCTGGAGGATGATGTTCGTCGGGCGCGGGAATCGGATGGTGTGTGTGCGTGTACGTGTGCGTGCGCGCGTGTGTGTGTGTGTGTGTGTGTGTGTGTATCTATACAAATTAAATGAAATTTAAATGAAATAAGTTTAGAGCATCGTTTATGAGAAGTTTGAAATTAAGTTTGAAAAGACGGATGATGCATAATGTAATGGCGTGCGGCGAAGTGGCGGTAGAGACGGCGGCGGGCGGGCCGCGCTGTTTTACAAGCGCCGTGCACAGTTCATGGTATTAGTTTTTTATTAAAAAATAAAAATTAGCCGGCACGTAATTAAAGAGAGAGCGAGAGAGACGGAGAGCCGACCGGCCGGCGGTCCCTCCCGCCAAAGCTGCGCGCTCCGAACCAGGCAGACACGCGAAATCTTTATTTATTGCTACGTCGCGTGTTTCGTAATATTTCGACAAATTTCGAACGACCGTTTTAGTGGGACTGGTGTTTTTCAGTGCGTTCCGTTCGCGCATCTCCTTGTCTCGGAACGATCGGTGTTCATATAATGGCTACAGACGTGGTTACAAGCGCGTTTCGTTATTGTGTAATGACGAATTTTGTTTTTTTTTTTCGTTTTTAGGTCGTCTCCTATTCGCTGGGAACGTGAACGTTTTTTTCTCGGCGTGGAGAAGTTTTAAATCGTAAAATCCGTACGATTATTACGCGCCGCGTGTTATTATTATTGCTTGGGCGTGTCGGCAGCACGTTGATGGGCACAGTCGTTTTTTACGACGTGGCAACGTGACGGCAAACCGAATTTTCAATCGCGCGATGGGCTAGTTGTTTTTCGGAATTAATTAATCGCTAATTGTCGCGACGAAAAACGAACTCCTCCGGACGTCTATATTCAAAACGAAAACGACACGCGACCAACCTGCACGTTTCGCGGACATGTGTAAAACAACTTGATTATTATAAATACTCGTCGACGAACAATACCAGTCGTTACGTAGTCTGTTTTACATAATTAGTTTTTACAAGTTTCACGGGATTTCGGTCTACCAGTTATTATTTCCCGAATGACTCCCCTTCGATCATTTTTATTGTTTTTTTTTTCCCCCCCCCCCCGTGTTTTTAATTAAAACGACCGACTTTACGGTTATATAACGCGTGCGCTTCGTCGTTTTACGAACGTATTTATAAACGTTCGTAATTGAATTGTATACGCACTCCGTTTATGTCCACGCACCGTCCGCCCGAGACCGATTATTGTCGCCGGCGGCGGCGTGTCTTGTTTCTCGCCACGCGACGATTGACCGAAACGTTTTTTTTGTTTTTTCTTGTCTTCCATGTCGCGGACATTGGCAGAACATCAACAAACCAACGGCGGCGTGGTAACCAACGGCGGGACAGTGACCGCGACCGCGTTAACGGGTCTGAACGGCAGCAACACGGCGGCGATGATAGCCAGAGAGTGCGCGAACTGCGGCAAACGCATCACCGAGCGGTTCCTGCTGAAGGCGTTGGACCTGTTCTGGCACGAGGACTGTCTGAAGTGCGGCTGCTGCGACTGCCGGTTGGGCGAGGTCGGGTCCACGCTGTACACCAAGGCCAACCTCATACTCTGCAAAAGGGACTACCTCAGGTACGCCGCCGTCCGACGACAAATCGTCGACTTTGCCGGGCCGTCGGTCACGCGGGTGCGGTGCCGTGTGCGGGCTAACGGACGGGAAGGGTTTAATTAGCGAGAACGCCCGCCGCCGAATCGTTCGTCGGCCATGGAAATAAAACGCGGAAACAAGTCTGCGCGCGCGTCGAGAGGGTCGAACGAACCGAAGAAGGGAGCGGGCGGGCGTGTGTGTGGCGGGGGGGTGGGGGGAGGGGAGGACACCTATTCCGGATTCAATTAAATCCGTTTATGAAAGCGATCGCGGAACGTGGAAGAGGGCGTGCGTGCGTGTTTTCCGTCGCGGCGGCTGTTGAATTTAATTAAAACCGTATGTCGGCCAAAACGCCGCGCTTTCGCCCCGGCACAAAAGTCAACTCTCTGCCGCTGACGGAAAACGCAATCTCCGCGCACGCGTTATCCGGTCGTGTTAATATGTGTGCGTATATATATATATATCGGTCCCGTTGTACTCGCGTTATTACACCGTATTATTATGCACTGCGTCTCTTTTTGACTGTGCGCGACACGGCGAGCAAAGGGATTTCGGGCGAGTTTCTCTCGGACGTAGTTAAGCTTTTGTCGGCTACCGCCGAAACAGACCAAAGATCGATTTTTCCTCGTCGTTTCTGTCCGACGACGGGGCTGTTGGTTACGTCGTAGCACGTTCTGTCTTTGATGCGCCCGAACCGGTTTCGAAAATATATTTCACCCGCCGGATGTACACGTAATGTATCGCGATTGGAAATCGTACACACGTTTTTAAAACTTAAAATTAGATATATATGGTCAGGACGAGACGTGGCGCTGGCTGCGGAAAAAATGTTATTGCTTTACTTTTCTATGTAGCGGAAGAACGAAAATCCAATTTTAAAAACCGACAAACGTTATTAAAAAGAAAGAAGGAAAGAAAAAATCTACGAAAACATATAGAACGCCCCAAAGTTTTATGTACGTATAAAAAACGTATAGTTTGACGAAGACGCGTGTATTGTACGTAATGGATTTCAGACGGACGGCAGCCAGTCCGTCTGCGCGAATACGATCGCCCGCGGGCCCGTGCACTCGAAATAACGCAGCACGACGATGATAGTAATTGATCTCGCGCATCGAATTGTTTCCTCGTCGTTTCGTACGCGAGTTGTGCCGTTTCTCGTTTCGTAACAATGATAATGCCGTATGCGTTAAAATAACGGGCGCGTTTTTGATAATTATAAACGTCAAAAGTCCGTTAAATCGGCGTGCGCGCGCTCTCGTCCGTCCGTAGTCGAGGACGCGGTCGTTTTTGTCGTTACGGTTATTATTGTTCTAACGATCTTGGTGTGTTTTCGCGCCCTCTTTGTGCAGCGAGACTTTTTACTTTCGTTTTGCTCGCGTCGCCGACGACACCTCGGTGGGGGGGAATCGCACGCGCGGTCACGTCCGGGGCAGCCGCCGTCGTTTTCCCGGACACATTTTAACAAACCGTTTTATTAATCCGCGACGAAAAACGAGAGAAAAATTACTGAATAAAACTTGCGGCGCGCCTGCCCGGGTTGGGGGGTGTTGAACGTGACCGAAAACGGTTGTTGGTGATGGCTTTGTTTGTGTACGACCGCGAATCGTCAATGAAAATTGTTCGCGACGTTAATAACCGTTCGTGGTTTATTGTGCAATGCCGATGAAAAACATACTCTAACCTTGGAAATCGAACGAAAGTCGCGTCTGTCGATTGGCAGGGCGGTATTAGAACAGCGCGCTTTACGCCAAACTTGGGTACTGTTCTGTACGCGTAAATCACGAGACCCGCCGGCCGTGCACCACGTGTGTACACGTGATTTGATATCGGACGGCGGGGCGTGTGTAACAAAATATTCATGCGAAGGCTTAATGTGATTTTCAGGTTATTCGGAGCGACCGGCAATTGTGCGGCGTGCAACAAGGTAATACCGGCGTTCGAGATGGTGATGAGGGCCAAAAACAACGTCTACCACTTAGAGTGTTTCGCGTGTCAACAGTGTAATCATAGGTAAACGAATTACATACGTGTTAGAAAAACCGCTTCTTCGGGTCCGTTTTTTTTTTTTACTGCTTTTCCGGACAAACGATGTTAATAACCTTGTTTACTTTTTAAATCGTCCGTTTATCGCGCTTCTCTTCATATATAAAGAAGAAACCTCCGGGGAGGGGGGGACGATTCGAAGACGCACTTTTTTTTTTTTAACCGATTTATCGTATGAAGACCGTAATAATAAGCTGTGCGATCGTAAATTCGCAAAATAGTTTCTCGTGTAGATGAAATAAACGTAAAGAACGACATATGCGCACGTGTGTTGGGTTTTCGGTTTTCCGTCGGTCGCCAATATTATCGACGAGTCGTCGATTCCAACGTGTAGGTCGCATAAATAATTTTGCCGGCCAAACGAACACGACGTCGTCCTACGAGGGTGAGGCGACTGAAGCGTTTGCCTCGGACGTCGTCGCGACGGGGGACGCCGAACATATACTTAAAATATCGGTCGACCTTATTCGCAGATCACGCTTGATGAAGACAACGAAGTCGCTAATTAATTTCGCGAGTGTTTTCGATGAATTTTCGACAGTCGAATCGAGAAAAGTACAATTACCGTGTTTTTATTATTATTCTGTACGTCCGCAAAAATAAATACATCTTTAACCGAAAACCCGATGAATAACAGTTGAACATTTTCAAAAAAAGGGGTGGAAAAATGTTTGCGGTCATGTGGGGGGGAGGTTACGTGTTGAATGAAATCGCCTTGCAAAAAGAGCTTGTCCCCCGTTCGGTTACGTCGTTCGCGTATTTTGACAACGCGCGTCTTGTGTCCGCAGGTTTTGCGTGGGCGACCGTTTCTACCTGTGCGAGAACAAGATCCTGTGCGAATACGACTACGAGGAACGGCTGGTGTTCGCCAACATGGCCACGTACAATTCGTCCAGTCTGGCGCACATAAGAAGGCAAGTCAGTAGATTACAGGTAGGACATTCGACGGGGACCAACCCTCTAATAACTCACTCGCAACGCCGGCGCGCGCGCAAACCGTAAACGCGGTGTGGTGGGGTCCGTCGTGTTGAAAATCCGCCGAGCCGCGGACAAGCGGGATTCGGTTTCCACGCCTTCACTTGCCAAATAACGCACTTCTTCCCGGCGAAACGATACCACGCGACTTTGATCGTTCCGTTTATACGCGTGCATATTGTTTTGGCGAACGTTCCTGAAATATTCTCGTACGGTCGGTCTCTGCGCCGCCAAACCAAACCGTTCACGCGTGTTCTCTTCGATTATTCGAATACCGCGATCCGAGCAATTCTAATGACGCTGGTCGTCGTATGTCGACAGCCGAATTCGGTGCCGTGGCGTGTAATAGCACTAGCGGTAGTCGGACGGGACGACGGCGTTTCAACTCGAAACGTCACGTTAATGTGTACGCAAAAGTATTCGCAAAACCGACGGATATATGTTAACGACGAAACTCTCGTAGTTTGGAGGAGATCGTAAAAAATCCATGAAATGACCAAAGACGACGGTCTACAACTACGTCGAACGCGAAACAATTATAAACCCGTTCACACGCAAAATCGTTTCGTTGGACGTTCCGCGCGCACGTTAAAAAAAAACCCCCATTTCAAATAATAACTTTGTTGTACTTTTTAACGATCTCCGTTAGTGTGGCGGCTTTCGAACTCGAATAATCGCCCGGAAAACGAAACGCGAATATCGTACAAAAACGGCTCGGCGGAGAAAATGTCATCTAATGGAAACGATTTTACGATTTAAATCCCCTTGTTGTTTTGTTATCTCGTATTTGTAGACAATCGTATAGGTTTAACTGCTCGAAACCGACCTGTTCGTCCGAAATCGTCGTTCCTACAACTCACGATCCGTTATAACCGTTAAATCACAATATTAATTTTAAAAAAAATTATACTCGCCCGGAGTGAAAAGTATTTTTATGAGTTAGTACTGTCTCCGTTCGTTCGAGTTCGGTGGGTTCGGCGTCACTGCGCGCATGCGCACGGTCAGGAAACAGTCCGACAATCGCACGCGTGCGTACCATAAACAGTTTCGCGGGTTTCTCCGAAGGTACTCTTCTCTAAAATCCTCGCGCGTACTCGTTAGGTCCCTCGTTGTCTACGGGCGCAACACCAACGGCAAACGTTTCCACGGTAGAAAGCGTTCGTTCGGCCGCCGCGAGACTTAGGAATGCACACGTTGCACGCGTAACTCTCTTGCCACAACCGTATATATAACGTATATCCGTGTGAGTTACGGTGCACTCGGTTTTTTACACGCCCGTTGTTTCGCCTTCGGGTCTTTCTTGTTTACAGCCAACGGCAAACGAACACGCCGACGCAACAACAGGAGACGTTGTAGGGCCGACCGACGAGGTGGTGGACCGGTGCAGAACCACCTCTGTCGAACAACAACAACAACAACAACAACAACAACAGCAGCAGCAGCAGCAGCGACGGCGGCAACAGCAACCGCAGCACGACACCGTCGCCGCCTACTGCGGCGTGGAAACGGCTCAACAACAATACCACCATCATCAGTTCCTGTCTGCGGCCGGTGCTACGGTGTTGTCTGCACATCAGCCGCCGTCGACGATCGTCGTCGTCGGAGGAACAGGAGGAACAGGAGGAGGAGCAGCAGCAGGACGTCCCGTGGCCGGTGGAGCGGCGGCGATGGTCGTCGACGACGGGTCGAGCGGTTACGGCAGCCCCGACTCCGAGACCGGCCTCGAATCGGCCACGGCCGCCGCGATGGTCGCGGCGGCAGCCGCCGCCGCCGCCGCCACGATCACTAAGGGCGGCACTACTGCGGGGGGCACCGTCGGCGCGATCGCGTCGTCCGCGGTACAATAATTACGGCCGGGTCGCCGCGACCCCGTTACGCCACTGACGCGTTTTCCTCGCCCCTTTTTTTTTGTTTTTCTTCCAATTTCGTCGTCGCCCCAAAAAGTATGTACACGTCGATAATTAAACGGGTCCGTTCGCCGACTTATCTAGTCCCCCCCCACCCTAAACGACGCCAAAACTTATTTGATATACCGTTTTTTTTTTTTTTGCGTTTTTTAATATAAATGTTAATTTTTTTTTTTTTTGTCTCGTTTTGTTATCAATGTTATTATTATTATTATCATCATCATCATTATTATTAATTATTATTATTATTATTATTATTAATTATTATTATTATTATTTAATGATAGGAGACTAAAGTCCTGTGTGTGACCGTAGACGCATGTGACATGGCGCGCGCCCCGCAAAACAAACTGTACATAATAAACATTAGACGTACTCGCGCCGCGAATACTGAAATCAAGAAACGAAATGTAAAAATAACAAAAAAAAAAAATGTAAAAATCCCCTTTCGGTCGGCCGCGTTTGGTTTGTACGTTCGCCGTATCGAACGACGAGGAGGCGTATGTATCTTCCGTTGTCTCGTAGTCCCCGACGCTCAGATTTCGACGACGCGCCCTTCCCACCACCCGCAGACGAGTTTCGCGCAATCGACACGACGTTACACATAAATATGATATCATTTGTTTTATACGCGCGCGTTTGTCCATATATATGTATTCGAGCGACGATCTATTTGTTAAACATGTAAATTACTATTATTATTTATTGTATAAATAAATGGTTCGTGTTCACTAGCCGTAGCGGATCCGTTTTATTATTATTACTATTGTTGTTGTTGTTATCAAGTCGGAACGATCGAATCGCTTTGTCGTACATAACCGTTTTCCTGATGGGATTTCTATCCGCCACGTCCATTCCTGTTTTCCGCGTGCGTACGCAGCACGTCGTTGCCGTGTCCTCGTGTACGGAGGACACCCGTCGTCGATATTATTGTATTTGTACGCTCACTTCCCAGTTCGCACGGATTATTTTTAAACGATAGTTTTAAACGTGTAACGCATACGTCCGTTCGCAAGTTGTATACGATTGTTGTGCGATTAAATAAAATCTGATCTCAGACCAAGTGAACCGTCTTTTGTTATACACACGCATCACAATCATCGGCCCCTCTCGTTAGATAACATTTCGATAGTAGGACGACGGTAAGACAACACCAAAAAAAAGGAAAGGTCTTTAGCGGTGGCCACGCGAACAGAAAACAAAAACCATTAATAGTTGTGAAATATATAATCGCGTGACACACCGCAGAATACAAAGTGTGAAATTTTTTAGGCGTTGTATTCCTCGGTGCCCCAGTTCAGTCCGCCGCCGATCTCTTCGTAGTGTTTCTTTACGATCTTGTTCAGCTTGTCGTAAATGATGCGACACCCTCGCACGGCTTCCGACAGTATTGGTTCCACGTGATTGATGTGCATTCTCTGCGACGTCTCCAACATTGCGATCTGAGGTGGCGGTTTCGAAAAACAGGAAAGAAAAAAATTAATAATTGTCTCGTCGAGCAAATGGGAAACGGCGCAGACCCACCTTGCCGGAAATGGGCAATATCGCCACCGTCAGGCTCGGTCCGCCCATGGTCTCTTCGAGATGGCTGACGTCCACCAGCGGCGTTTCGCCGTTGGCCAAGCTCGACGTGCACGATATCACGAACTCCTCCATGGCGATCCCCGCGTCGATCAGCGCCAGCGTGGCCGCGTTCACGCACACGCTGTAATTACCGCCGTCCGACTGCAACACCTAGAAACGAGAAACCCGTTGCAATCCGCGCGGCCGCTAAGAGTATTCATCGAATCGGGACGGCAAGAACACGATTTGGAAAAAGCGACCCGCTAGGTCGGGGCGTTCGCCGGTCCCGCTCACCTGCACGAAAACGTCGATCCGCGATTTCGGATAGAGGTCCGTCTTGATCGCGGTCGTCATGGCCTGTCTCAGGTGCGACGTCAGCTCGGCCGACTTGTTGTCCCTCGGCCGGCGTTTCCTCTCGCTGCGGCTGAACGTGGCCATGCTGTACTGGCAGTTGACCGCCGCGCAGTCGTTGGACGCTTTCGACCGGTTCGCGCGGATCTGAAAATTCGCGCGTCAGGTTACGGTCACACGTCGGGTGTGTTCGTCCCGCGGGGGGGGGGGGGCACGTTACCGACCTCGTGCGGACCGTACACGGCCGCGACCACTTTCGTGTTGCCCTGTTCCAAGTACGCGCTGCCGTCCGGCTGGCTGAACACGCCCATCTTGCACCTGATCCGGCGCAGCTCGCCGGACCTACGGCCGTCCGTCCTCAGCCCTTGTCTGCTCAGCAGGTCCATTACTTCGAATCGCGTCCGTACGACCGCATACACCGCGCGGCCGTTATCGGTGAACGGGACACAGAGCCCGCTCTCCTTATCACAACGCCCGGGATGCGGCCGATAGCACGTGGTCCGTTGACGACACCGCTGGCGCCATCTGTGCCGGGCACTGTTCGAACCGTGTCGTTCGCCCGACGAAAACTCTCGTGCCCAGTAACCGCGTACGAACAATTGGACGTTATAGGTTTTTTTTTATACACAATTTGTCTTTCCCGTAACGACTTCTCGTCCCCCACCGGTAGTGTAATACGTTGTTGCGTTAAAGAAAATTCGTACAAATTATACACTTTTCGACGTTTTCTCTAAACGGTTTTAACATATATATATTATACACGTTTGTTTTTAAGAAACCAACGTTCGAACAATAAGGTTTCCATCACATATCATAGTTTATTAGAAAATAAATTTAAAAAAACAAATTTTTTCATCAATATCGGACTTGAACATTTTCATTAAAAAGGTTTAAATTTTCTGCTCTGTTTTAACAGTTCGATTTTTGATTTGTCGTTGTCAAACTTGCTGCGTAACTCCATTAGTTCTGAAAACCGTAAATATTTTTTTGTTATAAATAAAACCGTGTTTAATTACAACAGAAAATTCTTACGATTGATTTTGGTCTCTTTGATTTGGAAACGATAGAAGTTTTTCAGCGTTTTCTTAATCTTTTTCTTGGCTTCTCTATTCAATATATTTTTCTTGATAGCTTCCTTGCGCGCGAAACCCGGATTTCTTCCTCTACAAACGTTAACATTAAGTCAATAAAGTCCGATAGTTTTTGAATCGTCGAATAAATATCAGCACTATGAACAGTAATATTTACTATCAATATTACTGTCCAGTTTCGAGATCACAAGAGAAAAACGTAATATACGACCAACTCTAAACTGTAACGTTTAATTCCACACAGACACGACTTCTGCGAAGTCATTATGGAAATAGTAATTGGACTTAAAACAATGAAAATTCACTTTTTCGTAACAGTTCTCCATCCGTCGTCATCTTCATTGTCAACAGTTTCTTTTTCGATTCGTACTCGTTCAGCGAACGTTTTGTCATATTCCGCCATATACGTATCGATCTCGGATTGTAATTCTTTCGTGTCGACAATACTGTTGTTGTAATTTTCACACCATCCTAAAGTAAAAGTGAATTCATTTAGGAAAACATCATTACACTACACGTGGACAGTGCTCACGGTTCACTATGCTCGCGATCGGAGCGTCTCGTGTAGACAACACGAAGGGGTCACTTTCGGTACACTTCAGTGACAAAGCGTTTTCCAGACCAGACGTGTGTGCGAATACGACGTAGGCCACTTTGAAACCCTGAAACCATGAAATAAGATTAATCCCGTACGCAAGGCACACGTGTTGTGGACGTGCATACTCTGATCGTTTCTGGAACGAAATACTTGGACGTCGATACTTCCGGTTCGATTGGTGTCGGTTCTTTGTGGAAAAACACGGACTTCACTTTTCCACAACAACGAAACGCGCGTTTCAGAACCTTCTAATGCGTTACAAACAAAAACATGTTAGTCCGCGCGTCTATGAAAGCGCCATGAAATCCGACGACACGAATCGACGTTTTGCAAACGAACGAACCGACGGAGTTAAATCAATTGCAAATCGTCATCGCCGTACGGAATTATACGAGAAAAAACGTCACGTGTCTCACTTGATCGCAGAACTCGGGAACGCCGACCACGAACAGCGTCTGATACTCGGGTTTTTCGGGGCATTTCTCTCTGGTGACGTGCATTTTCAAAAACAATTGCCGTACGACCGCGGAACGACCGTCCACCCTGACCGGGAGAACTGCAACGTGAGAACACGGATGAAACACGGATAACGCAATTGGATCGTCGTCGTCGTACGTACCTTTGAAACCGGCGCAGTCTTCCATCCGGACGGTAACACGAGCCGACGACCGGGACGGACGGGAACACACGTGCGCGCGACCGAACGTTGAGCAGCGATAGGCCTCGTGTCCGCGGGCGCTCGTTATCGGCGTTCGTTATCAGTGCGTCGTCTATCACCCGGACTGGGAGACGTTTCGTTGCAGTGCCGCCGAGACGGCGAGCGCGAAACGAACGGGAACGGGTCACACCGCGGTCGACGTGGCGGCGTCGGCCGTGTCTATATTTAAACGTTGTCCGGTCCGACGAAAACCGCTCGGCGCCGCGTAACGACGCGAGAAAAAAATCGGTTTTTTTCTCGTTCGTTTTATTTCACGATTTAATCGTACGGCGGGAGGGGTTGGGGCCGTCCCCCTTTTACCGAACACGTTTTAACAGATTAATTATGACCAAAAAAAAAAAACGAAGAAAAAGCCACTCGGCCTCCTGTTCCCGCCGGCCTGGGAGGAAAATCTCCGCCTACCCGGAGACATGAGTGAGACGGCTTTAGAAAAACCAGACGCACGCCGTGGCCCTGTCGAACATATTTTCCCGTGTACGCCACTGCGACGCGAAAAACCCGACGGATCGCTCGTCGCCCAAGAGGAGAAAACGATCAAAAACACCGTAACGTTCGTGGAAAACGTAGTTAACGTACAAGTTTATAACGCGAGCGCGTGATACGTCCCGTTTTGATAAGCCGCTCCCGCCGTCGTTCTCGTTTTTGGACGTTTTTAGCACAGGTCTTCGTTGTTTTCGACAACGTCCCGAATAACAAGTCATTTACCGCGTAACAGTAGTCGTGACTTCTACAGAACAAAAACACATGGAATGATATTTTTCAACTCGAAAACTTACTCGGTCGTTTCGCCCGTCATTGTATAAACGTCGTCTTGGACAATTCACTCCGTCTCGGCCATCACTTTTCATATCCCGATTCGGCACAAATCAATCGAACGGAACACACGGACACGCTCTGAGAAGTTTGAGCAGTCTGTCGATCGGACGATTGAAATCGAAACATCAACGGCTACGGAGAGCAAAGCTCTTGGGTTTGTCGATGGCACGACGATGCGTGTTTCGTTCCGAGTGGAGGGAATCGCGCTAATCATTATTAATAAACAGGGTTTCGTTTTGAATGAAGCTAGAAACGTACGCATACGGTACTGCCGATGGACAATATAAGCTCCGTTCAGTCGACCTAGACGATTGTCGTTGTCATTTAGTCACGTGACAGAACGGTCGTTTTGCTTCGCCGGCGTACGAGTGGAAACGTCCGGAAAAGCGAATCCGATTGTCGTCGTACACGTCCCCCCCGCATAATAAATAACGTTTCGTTCCTGGCGGCCACGTCTAAAAATACACTGGCCGTCGGCGGCGTCCGCGCCTCGTGGGTAACCCGTACGCGGTGGACGTCGCGCACAGATGGCGGTAGAACGTTATCGACCAACCGGTGGGTTCCGTCCGCCGCGGGAAAGTTTGCTGCTTTCGGGTGGTGGGGGGGGGGGCAGTGCTTTGACGGCGGGCGGCCGCTCTCGCCCACTTCCCGCCGCGGACGAACGTGTTTCGATCCCGCGCCGCGTCGATGTTCCTCCGGCGTACGCGTACGGGCCGCCGCCGCCGCGGTTCCGTTTACGCGCGAATTTAAATATCCGCCGGCCGCTCGCGTTCTCGCCGAAAACGTCCGTCCGCCGGCCAACGGTCGCGATAACGTTTCCGGAGCGCGGCCGTTCGGTCGGGCGTGTGTGACGATAAGTGGTGGGAACGCGAGCGAGCGAGAGGAGCGAGAGGAGCGGCGCA
Source organism: Schlechtendalia chinensis (assembly GCA_019022885.1). Lineage (NCBI taxonomy): Eukaryota > Metazoa > Arthropoda > Insecta > Hemiptera > Aphididae > Schlechtendalia > Schlechtendalia chinensis. Next base: position 1,812,141 of record CM032351.1, on the reverse strand, counting down.
AGCGCCGACTACCGCGAGCCGCTACCGACGGCACCGCCGGCGCGAGCGGCGGCAGAAGCACAAGTAGCAGCGAGCGGCCGCGGTAGTGTGTTTTTCGCGTGAACGGTGTGTGCGTGTGCGCGCGCGACCGTCGTCGTTCGTACGTTATTATACACACACACGCACACACACACACACATACACGAGCGCGTATTATACGCGAGCGGAGCAGAAAGCGTTCCGTGTAGCGCGCGCGCGCGCGCGCGTGTGTGTGTGTGTGCGCGCTAGCGGTGATATATAGATAACAGAGCCCCGCGCGCGCGTTTTCGGGGGTCTACGCGACTCCGCACCGCCCGCCCGTCGCGCGTGCGCCACCACCGCCCGCCCCCACCCATCCGACCGATCGCCAATTCGCGCGCGCGTTAGTGTGTGTGTGTGTGTGTGTGTGTGTGTGTCGTCCGTCCGCCTGCCCGCCTCTATCACCGCCGCCGCGTACGTATAGTGGTGTCGTCGTCGCCGCCGCCGCCGCCGCCGCCGCCGCCGTCGTCGTCGTCGTCGTCGTCGTCGTCGCCGCCGCCGTCGTCGCCCCGTCGTTATCGTTTTCGTGGTGGTGCGAACGGGTAACAACAATAACAATAAAACCGGTGTCGTCTCTAAACGAGCCGTAGCCTAGTGCTAGCCTCCGCCCCGCCGACGCCGCAGCAGCAGCAGCAGCAGCCGCAGCCGTCGTCGTCGTCGTCGTCGTCGTCGCCGCCGCCGCCGCAGCAGCAACCGCCCTCCCGCCGGAAAGCCACAAAAATAGGCTGGCCTAATGTTATGGGGTGTTTTGGAAGCGCCGCGGCCAAGACGGACCACGACGATGCGAAAAAGGGCAAGGAGACGAACAAAAAGATAAACCAGCAGCTGCAAAAGGACAAACAGGTGTACAGGGCCACGCACAGACTACTGTTGTTGGGTGAGTGTCTCGTCGTTCGTTACGGGTTGTCTTTTTTTTTCCACGCCCGTTTTCTTTTGTTTTTCGCCCGCGAATCTTTTCCCAGTCCGCCCGTACTCTTTGGCGCGGTCCGAGCACGGTCGCCGCGCCCCCTCGCGCGCCTCCACGCTTCGGATCTAACCGATTTTCGAATGCGGCCCCGAGTGGCTCTCCGTTCGGTCTTGTGAACGTACGATCTAACGTTTGTCCCCTTCGTACGACCGTCTTTGGTTGTCGTCTTGTGTACGTTGGCCACACGTCCCATGGTTACTGCCGTTTCGCTGCGTGCTATACTATCCTGCCTACAAATTCTGTCCCATCTCTCTATGTTTCGAGTGTCCGATTACTATCCTGCCTACAAATTCTGTCCCATCTCTCTATGTTTCGAGTGTCCGCACTGATAGCCAATTGGGAAATGTATTTTTATGTTTTTGTGGACGACGAACTTTTGTGTTTGCTTTTTAACAAAATGCTGAAAGTCTTAATAATAATCGTTCGATTCGGTTAAATTTGCAGTTTTTCTCATTGTTCTTTCGGTTTTCATTTCATACTTGTAAGACTAGTAGTACTGTCCACTTACATGTGTTTTTTTGAATATTTTGCTAGCAATTCTCTCAAACTGGTAGCGTCCTTGAAAATGAAAGATGTAATTGTTGATGATAATCTTTACTTGTTATAATCGTCAGTAGTAGACCTATGTTTCTTTTTCTATTTTCTATCATATGTATACATATATTTGGATACCGGATTACGATATTTACATGTGACAGTATAACTATGTTAATAACCTAAACATGATAGTGTATAATATAATCGATTAAAAATATAAACTTGAATACGTGCCAAATGTTGTGTCTTGGTTAGTTTTAAATTTATATTTTTCTCACAACAACTACCAGAAAAAAACACAATTCTATGTGTATTTATAAAAAAAAATTCTCAGCGTACAATTACATTTACATTTTTTGATGTCGTTTTTTTTTCTTTCTTACATCAAACACACACACTCAAAACTCAAAATGTGGATATTGGGCACACAAATAACAAGTCGTCTGCCTTTTATTATTAACATAAATATTTATTGACATAAACGCACCTTAAGTTTTCACATTTTTCAAAGGATAATATAATATATTGTACACCTAGAGTAATATACATACTCAAAAAAAAGTAGTTTAGGTATGGCAAACAATAACATTAGTTTTAATGAATTATAGAAAGACCATAGTGCTCAGAATAGTTAAACAGTTTGTTTAAATAAAGATAATTTCTTTCAAAGCGTTAACACTGATTCCTAATTGACAGAAGTATTATTATCATATTAGACAATAATGAGAATATGTTGTTTCTTAAAATATTCTATTATTTCAGTAGTATGTTATTATCCATAATAGGTGAAAAACGAAAATATCGAAAACATTGAAATAACAAGATAAGATAGTTAAATGAAACAATGGTACCCAAGCCATGTCTTAACCAACAGTTTTACCATCACCGATACATGTCCTTGTGATATATTGCAAAAATCACTTTCTTGTATTTAGGCAAATAAAATTGAATGATTAAAACCTTTGTCAAAACAATGTATGTGTACAGCTATGTGTCTAGAGGGTTGTTTTATGAATTTCTGCTTTTAAACTTACCCATTCTACTGTTACTTTTATAGGTGCTGGAGAATCTGGTAAAAGCACAATTGTAAAACAAATGCGAATATTGCACGTAAATGGATTTAGTGAAGAGTATGTATACTAATGACATTGTTTTAGAATTTCTAAATTAATGCGAATATATATATATATATATTATAGAGAGAAAAAACAAAAAATTGAAGATATTAAGAAAAATATTAGGGATGCCATATTGGTGAGTGTTTTTATTATTTATATTTTAATGGCCATGTATATTATATACGTTTTTATTTATAGTAAGTATTTATTTTTTCTAGACAATTACAGGTGCCATGAGCACACTTACCCCACCAGTACAATTAGAACATCCTGAAAATCAGTTTAGGGTCGATTACATGCAAGATGTTGCCTCTCAACATAACTTTGAATATACTACGGTAAGTAATGTTTCCAACAGTTTTTGATTTTATATAGTCATTGTTCTAAATGTGATTTTTGTTGTAGGAGTTTTATGAACACACGGAAATACTGTGGAAAGATAGAGGTGTACAGTCTTGTTTTGAAAGATCCAACGAGTATCAGCTCATTGACTGTGCAAAATAGTAAGTACGATGCAATATATATATTTTTCAAATTCAAATTCAATGTATTTATGATAAATTTCACATAAAGAATTATAGAAAACTATTAGAAAACAAATCTCTTAATATTCATAATTTGTTCTACCTTTTACAACTATTATAAAGAGTGTCCCCATTTAGTTACAAGAAGTGCCTAATATTTAAATTTATAATTTCTTGTGTTTGGTTAATTTTTTTGTTCAGTTGTTCACTAACAGTTGGCATTAACTTAATTATTTGTTTTACATCCTCAATACGTGTTTTTTTTTAAGTATTGCGTTTTTATTTATGATGGTTTATTGTTTATCCAATAGGAATCTATGTTAAAAGTTTTTTTTTTTTTTTATTCTGGTTTATTGGTTATTAAAAAATTAAAGATGTATGGATTTTTCTAGTGTTTTGAAAATATGAATAATTATTTTTGTAAAATAAAACAAACGTCTATTACAATAAAGAATTAAATAATTTGTTGGGATTAGTTGGTTATAATAAATTAACTTCCTTGTAATTATTTAATTTAATTGTATAACATTTTTAATCTATTATTGATATTACAGTTTTCTCGATCAAGTACACATTATCAAGCAACCAAATTATACGCCTTCAGAACAAGTAATTATATATTCATTTAGATTAATTTGTATAAATTAATATTAATATTAGAATTTCGTATTGAACATAGAATCGTATGCTATTGTTAACTAATTGCATCTTTAAATTATTTGTTTATAACTGAGTAATTTTCAAGTTCAATATATAACATACTATAATACAGTCTTTATTTAGTTTGTGACCTACCACTTTTAATCTTATCATTGGTATTTACCGGCTTAATAGCAATATTCTTAAAGCTTTAGTGCAAAATTAATCTATAATTTAATGTTATGATCATCTGGCAGTGAATCGTTTTTAAAAGTTTAAAATTATATTAATCCTAAATGTATGTTAATATACAGAAAGTTGTAAATAATTGTCCATTGACAATTTAAATAAGTTACATTAATGGTTATACTAATTAGATGTTACCCTTTTTTTAATGGTTATCAATTTTGCATAAAATCATTATAAATAATTATGAAGAACAGCATTTTCTTGATAATATTTGACAATCTTGTTTTTTTCTTTTCTTTTCTTTTTATTGCATACAATCTCAAAATTAACAATTAATAATACAAAATACAAATGTAAAAACTATTTTGAATTTTCTTAATATACTGCAGGTAGTGACCACACTACTACATATAATTTCTACTTGTTTTTTAATTATTTGTTTAAATATTATAATCTTTTTATTTCTTTCAATGAAGTTTCAATAACATTGCATTTTAAATTGCCAATAAAATACATATATTAATACACATTTAAGTTAAATTAAAAAAATTTTTGAGTGTTTTAGAATTGTATTAGTGTTCTAAATTTGAAAGAAATGATAAATCACTTGAATAAAAAAAAAAAATCTAAGCAAAACTCATTTTATTATAATTAATTAAATACGATAAGAATAAACATGATAAACATCTAAAGGTTAAAACTAATGTATAGTAGATAGGGTTTTTCCAAAATATGTATGTGTGCCTGCGCTGTAAGTATCAAAAACATGCTAAAATATATAAAACTATTAGAATTGTGAAAATGTTATATTTAGCTCATAAATGCATGTATATGTCAGTGTATCATACTAAAATATTATACATAATTTTAAGTTATTCCTAATATTAATTTTGAAATGATAATTACAAAATATAAATTACTTAATAATACGGTTAGGATGTTTATGACTCTTGATAAATTACATACTTTACTTAAACCAAATGAATGTTAAATAATAATTACTGACATGAATATTATTTCAGTAAAATTTGAGCAATATGTTAATATTATTATTAACATACATTTTCATTAATCATGGTTATTAGAACTGTTTTTAATATTAACTATTTTTATTTACTACAATTAAAATTAAACAAATATGAATATAATTTGTTTTTTATTGTTTCTTAGGACATACTTAGATGCCGTGTTTTAACTTCTGGTATATTTGAAACGCGGTTTCAAGTTGAAAAAGTAAATTTTCAGTGAGTACAAAATTCAAATTTATCAATTCTAATAAATATAATATGTAATTTAAAAAATGTTTAATTTCAGTATGTTTGATGTGGGAGGCCAAAGAGATGAAAGGCGTAAGTGGATACAGTGTTTTAATGATGTCACTGCCATCATATTTGTGACTGCTTGTAGTAGTTATAATATGGTCCTTAGGGAGGACCCCACTCAAAATCGACTCCGTGAGTCGCTAGACTTGTTTAGAAGCATTTGGAACAATAGGTATGTTATGTTCAATATATTATTTTTAAATGTTTTAAAAGTTTTTTATTTTAATATTATTTTTCTATGATAGGTGGTTGAGAACGATATCAGTAATATTGTTTCTGAATAAACAAGACTTGCTGGCCGAAAAAATCAAGGCTGGTAAATCTCGGCTAGAAGATTATTTTGCTGAATTTACCCGTTACCAAACGCCAATGGATGCTACTCCTGATCCAGGAGAAGATCCTCCAGTTATTCGCGCCAAATACTTCATCCGAGATGAGTTCCTTGTACGTTGTCAACAATATCATTTCACGACCAAAATGATATTACTGTGTCTAATGTTAATGAACTTCTTTTCACTCTGTTTACAGCGCATCAGTACTGCCAGTGGCGAGGGTAAACATTACTGTTATCCACATTTCACCTGCGCCGTTGACACTGAGAACATCAGGCGTGTGTTCAATGACTGTCGCGACATCATACAGAGGATGCACCTGCGTCAGTACGAGTTGCTATGATCTCTCCCTTATCCACTAAAACATATACATAACACAGGTCTCTTAATTATTCTGCAGCAATTTTGAGTAAGTAATTCAGTCGTTTTAAGATACCATTCATTTATTTGGGTTCTCAAACATCACATTATCAAAAATCCATCATTAATATTATTATTATTTATTTTATTTTTTTTATTTATTTATGTTTTTTTTATTTATGAATACAATATGTTTGAATAATTGGATACCAAACAATTTTTTTTTTACTAGGTACCAACTTTTATTAATATAATGAATTTATATATATATATATATATATATATATATATATACTATAATAAATATAATTAATTTATAAAGATATATAAATATTAAAAACAAATAATTACTGCTCCATATAAATAAAGTCAATATTATTCATAGTATTTAAATTAAGGATGGGAAATATTTCGATTCTTAAAAATATTATTTAAAGTAATACATTTACATTTTGGTCAACAAATTTCTTTATATATCATAATTTTTAAGCATTGTTCTACAAACTAATTTTTTTTATTATAACTAAAAGAAGATTAATATTTACATCCTCAAACATAAGTAATATATCCTGTGTATTTTTTTTTTTTACTAAATCTAAGTCAAATTATCTTTATTTATATAATAATTTACCAAAGACTATATTAGAAAAAAAATTAAGTATTGTTATATTAATTGTTAATAAATATTTCGTTTGATTTATAATTTTGCTTAAATTAATACTGTTTTTATTTAATTTATAATATCAGGTAAATATTACAAAAAATAATTATAGGATACTGATAGTTGACGATTAAACAAATAAATGCAAAAGTTCATTGATAATTCGTCACGATGATATAATGGTGTAAAGAAAAAATTAATAAATTCTGATTTTCTATTGACAAACCATTGAACTCTGACCATAATATTGTCAAATGTTCTATAAATAACTAACTGTATTTTGCATGGAATTCAATTTTAGATATATTTATCACCATTGATAATTTCTATTGTTATTATTCTCAAAGAGATGCATTTATATAATAAAATGAAACAATTTGTCTGTAATTTATCATTTTTAAAAAAAATTAATTGCTTACTTCGCCCTTTGATCATTCAACATTTGACGAATTATCAAGTATTTCAATAACTATACTATTTAATAATATTCTTTTGCTATTTAACAATATATACATGTTTTGTTATATATAATTTCATTAGATAAAATTATTAAAATATTTTACCATAAGTTACCATTTTTTTTTCTCAGAATTTGTTGACCTTTTAATTTTACATGTATTATTTCAAAAGGTATTTGTTTTCGTTTTGAAATTACTAAATAAATTTAATTAACTTCCATGGTAAATCATATAGTTTAGTTATTTATACACATATATATTGATATTTATTCATTATAAATAAAATATATTTAAACAAATTAGTTATAGAATCGAAAAAAGTTAACAACGATCCATCCTTAGTTTTTATGTTCACGAAAATGGTTACCTATAAATTGGGTATAAATGTTGAGTGAAATTGACTAATTTATGTAAATGTATTATAAAACTAGTGAAAGCTTACCGATTATTTTTGATTAGGTTCAATTATATAGTACAAGCACTCCAATTTAATGTGTTTTATGTTTAGACTTGTGTATTTTGTAACATTGAGCTACCATTGAACATAATCAAAATGAAATATTGTCTTTGTTTTATATATATATAGTAATTCAGTTATATATATAATATTAAATATAAATGAGTTTTCTTTTTGTGAAGTTAAAATTCTTTGTAAATGGCACACTAACATTTCTCAAGTAATTTATTATTAAAATGAATAACATATATTTTTGTTTAATCGCTGCATTATTTTCTATAAAAACGCTAAAAAAATGTGCTGAATTTAAGTATTTTTAAACACGAGACTAAACTTTAAATTATTTCTGCTAAAGGAGAACATATTGTTGCAACTATTATTATTATTATTTTTTTTTTATCCAAAGTTTGGTTTTTTATTTGATCAATTTGTATTTATAAATAAAACTTCAAGTGTTCACTTGTAATGCTTAATACTTTGAATTCGAATAAAAATTGTTTTTCCGTGGTACTTAAATTTATTAAAAATATTTAAACACATTTATCTTTATCATAAAAATAAAAAGGTAACATTTATTAAAAGAAATCTTTTTTAATATAGAAAATTAAGTGAATATATATATATATTTTTTTTTCAATTAAATTTTCAAAATTACAGATTATCAAATGCAAATTTATTTCTACTAACACAAACATTTCAGTAGTACATGTGTTATTAATATTTATTCCTTGTGGTGAACATTCTTTTACAAGTGACCAAATACAATTTTTGTAAAAACAAAAGAATACATATCTAGATTTTAGTACCTTCGAAGACTGTAGGTACAATATGATAACATGTTTTGCCTACTTACAATTTTAGATAATTTATTAGCAGGTGTAGTTTAAAAATAAATAAAATTTGAATAAATTATCATACATCTATAAATACTAAATTGTATAGTCATACAATTATTCATTTTAATATTTGTTTCATTATGTTATACAATATTTGGTACAATGAATTATAAATATTCTCCAAAGAATGCATATTTTGATTTTTGTTTATTTTTTAAACTTTTTTTGGTTTAAAAATTGGTGATAAATTTTTCTAGCACATAGTATTGTAAAATTACATTGTCAGCGGTTATATTATTATAATTATTATTATTATTGTTATTGTTAATTATTATTTACCAAGTATAATAATATCCTAGCTTAATGATTACATTATTATTATTATTATTATTATTATTATTATTATTTATTTGTATTAAAATGGATACTTAGTTCAAGGCTGTTGTTTCACTGCAGTATGATGTCCACATTCAATGATGTAAATAATTGTATGCATAATTTTTTTAACTATATAATATTTGCAATGTTCCATTATAAAAAAATTTAAAACCGCACAACTGAATGGATATATATATATATATATATAAAACAATTTTTAATATTGCCGTTATAAATGTTATACTTGTAAATCCATTGGTAATATTTCCAAATCGTATGTAATTATGTGTATAGACAAATATAACTAATTATATTGTATTATGTTTGTAACTTACTAGTTTCTTTAAATGATGTATTGTTTGTTTCTTGTTATAAGTCCAATGTTAAGTTATTATAATTTTATTTTATTTCCATTATTATTTCTTTATTTCTATGCATTTTTTTTTTAAGAACAAAAGATATTAATTTCATTGAAATGCATTATTAAGTTGGGTTCCTGGGCTTATAAATCAATAATAATTATGCAACACGAATATGTACCAATATTTTGTTTGTATTTATTTTCATCATTGTTAATTTGTTTCCTTTTCGTGTGGTGCTGCTTAATTATACTTCCTTCCCTTCCCCTTCCATGGTTGTTATAAATTATTATACCAAAATTAAAACAAAAAATAGCGTACAATTATTAAGTCTAGGTTTTGATTTCATTTGGTTTAATACCGGTATTGTTTTATTCGGAGAAAGAAATTATTTAAAACTAGGATTTTTTAAACATTTTATTCGTTAACTATTAATTAATTAATTAATTTATAATTATTATTATTATTATTATTATTTATTTTTTTTTGTACATAGATTTAGTGAGGGTCCGCCAATATTTAACATCATCAGAGAGTCAGTTGAAACCATTATTGTAAAATTAGTTGTTCTTTTTACTAAGACATTATATAAAATATATATATATATATATATATATATATATATATGGATATGATATAAAATACTATGCATAATAAGTAATATATAACCTAACAAAAAACAAAAAAACTAAAAAAAAAATGTAATACATTATAATTAAATATTACTACTTTGTTGAGTTTTTTATACATAAAAAAATATGTTTATTATACATAAAGTTATGTATCGCATTTTATTTATACCTAATTTCTTTATTATTTGTAACCTAGTTGAATTGTTTTCTTTTTTTTCATTTTTTTTTCTATTATTAATGTGTTTATTTTATTGTTTCGAAATTACTTATTGTTTAAATTAACTTTAGACGAAATAAAAAAAAATCGAAAATGAAAAATAGAAGATTCTGAAGTTTAGGAAAATTTTGTTAACTATTTATTTTTTCTATTCTATGATTTATTTTATTGTTGAAAATAATATTGTACTTTTTAATTGCGTATGAGTAAAAACTTTGTACAAAAAAAAAAAAAATTAGCGCAATAAATAATATTACAATATATATACATATATGTATATGGTCTATACATATATTTATTTTATTATTGTTTTTTAATTTTTTTTTCTTCATTGGCATCAAACAGCGAATTGTAATTCTCCAGTTAAAAACAAATATTAATAATAAAAAATTTAAATTTCCCATCTGTATCCTTAAACGGTGTTCGACGACATCAAGAAGAAATTATTGAAACGGCGGAAAGCCAAAACGTTTACCCAATTACTGTTAACCGTCCGAATAATGTTGTTTGAAGTGTGGATAACGGTGACAATGATGAACGTTATCGATCTCCTACTATACTCGGAACTACTGTCGAACGTAAATATTTTCAAACCGTTTATTTCAAAACCAGGTGGATTTTTTTTTTTCGCAAAGGTGTAAGACCCTGTAATAGGGACGACGTATCTATAACGGGTACGATTTGAAATATTTAACCCCGAGACGGTCGCGTATGCATAATTTTTTATTAGATCATAAATAAGGTGAGTACGGTTTTTCCTTTTTTTTTATTTTGCAACGTTCAGTCAACCGGTTAAGCGATACTATGTTTTTGATTATGGACGACCGCGGTACTTTTGTCTGGCGCGCGCCTTATACCGCGGTCCAAATAATACCACAACTCGGGTAAGTAATCGCGGCGACACCCTTCAACCCCTTCCGGCGATAGCAAACGAGAGTTCGACTCGGGGACGTGCGTCTGCCGCGTACGGGTTTAGGGAATCATAGATCGCGTGTATGTATTTGAAAACTAAAAATATGTCCAACGAACGGCCGACGGGGCGATAAGACGTGATGCCCGTGATAAAAACGAAAACTCTCCGTTGAACGTCCCGGGTTTGTGGGCGGATCGTGTGCAATTTGAGATTCTCGACTTTCCCGAAGTACTTATATCGAATTTTCTGATTTCGCGTGTGCCCGACATTCGGTCCCGTCCCGTGTTTTCCGCTTAACTGTCCGGCGAACGCGTTCGCTTTCGGAACCAACGGCTCTCGACGTTCGCTCCTCCATGTCCGTCGAGGTGATCCTGCTGTGGCTGGTGGAGAGGCTGAACGACGAGATGAAACAGTTCAACAGGAAGGTGCAGCCCATACTGCCATCAATTGAAAAATTTTCGGAGTTGCCCGAAGACTTGATGAACACTGTCAACCGCATCGTGTCCCTATTCGAGATCATAAATAACTTGTTCAACAACATGAGACTGTCCCAACTCACAGACGTGCGGTCGAGGGGATGACGTCCAAGGTACCTACTTACATGATCTTGTCTCTGTTGTCTGCTTATTAAAATATCGATTCTCAAACAACTCTATCTGGTCGATAATAGCTTTGGAATGATATATATTGAAAGAAATTTAATAATTTCCTACCAGTGAATCCCCTTTTTTCATTTTGTGTCTTTTACATAGGAATTTTGGAAAACCGAAACAAAAAATTATTTATTTAACTGTTAGTTTCAATCAGTAATTCATAGGTCATTGCAGCCTTATACAATGCTTTAACATTTGTTAACACACAATATTATGCATTATATTTAATGTTTGTGTTATTCGAGATAAGTGCGGATATTTATTTTCAATTTATTTATATTATCAATTTCGAATGAATCGATCCAAATCGGAATCGAAGAAAATACTAACCAAACGATAATAATAAATTGTCATCTACAACACACTATAATGACTGCAATAAAAACAGAGTTTCATCCAATGTATCACATTGATCTTTTTCTGAACGAGTTGTATATTATTATTTTATATATTAAAACAATCGGATCTCAGTAATTATAAACGTTCGCACAAATGCTGTTTAAAAATTGTATTTTTTATGTAGTGACTTGTGTGTTCATTTCTGTTTTTTTTTTACAGATGATAAAATCTCAAAAAATGTGTGTCAACAATATTCAGTCAGTGTTTTTTGAAGATTGTCATATTTTGTAAATATATTTTTAATATATTATAAAAATACTATGAAAAAGACTGAATAATGTTATGTATTATTATTATTTTTTAAATTTTATTTTGAAACTTTAATCACGATATGCGTACATTAGAATTATTGTGTTGTATTTAAAATATGAAATTAAAAAATGTAAAATACACATTTCAATCACAAAACAATGCCCTATTATTTATTATATTTATGTTATATTATGGTTTTAGTATAAACTGGTAAACATGCATGTATGCGTACATAAGTGTGTGTGTAAAAAAAAAATTATTTGTACCCATGTGCATTTTTTTTTTTTATACGTTAATTATTGATTACGTTTTATATCGTTTTTGTTGACAAAATACATTTTTTTTTTTTCATAACTTGCGAAATTCAACCGTCTATAACACCAGGTTGTTTGTTTCTTGTTTTCGCGTGCATCGACAGATATTTGGTTTTTTCTTTTGTTTGTTTTTTATCCAAACAGTCTGGATGCAAACGCGTCGGCCAACCCGACTAACAATCCACTCGTACGCGCGCCACGTCGAACGTATGAAAATTAAACGAGTCATTCGAATACTCGGTCGTTTTCGTATATCGCGTTACAAATACCATCGTGTTTCGACAATGTTTACCGTAACGCCCCCGCCGCGCGATGTACGTCGGGAATGTGTTTGACGGTTCCGCGTTAGACGATGGATTTCTTTGTGTTCTTCCAACCAAACGTTTCTAACGTATTGTAATTATTCGACGTTCGACAAACGTCGCGCGACTGACGCGGGTAGGCAGCTACCGGGTGTGCGACATGACGCGGACCGGGTTTTTATCGTGATCGTCACGCCGACCCCGTGTAACGGAATATCGGACATATACCGCGGTAATTCTTATCGCGCCCGTTGGAAAACGTCGAGACCACGGTAACGCGTCGGTTTTTAGGAGCCACCCCCCGGACACCGTCCAACTCGTGTACGCACACCGACACCTGCGATCACCGACGTCATTGATTACGAGGACCGTATTTGCGTGTAACGTTTTCCAAACAAACAGCGGGCCCGACGGTTTTCTGTTCTTGCGCGCGTCACCGGTAGGACGTGCCTCGGACAACATTGGCCTCCGCTCGAATGTCGCGCGAGACGCTGGGAGACCCGTAGTTCTCTTCTTCTAACCTAACCAGCGGTTTTCGAAACAACAGTGTGTGACGGCGTATGACGTACAACGGCTGGTCTGCCGTCGACGTTTTGGGGGCAAGAGTGATAAACAGCTCTGTGTGGCACTCGTCGCCTACCGTTTTCATATCGTTGTCTACACTTCACGAATCGCAGAACGACGAGTAACGACGGGGCCCGTAAAAGACGCGGGTTTTCTCGACTTCCGTTCACGGAGTAGGACGTTGTGGTAATCGCTTTATCCGCCGTCGAGATAACAGAGTTGGCGATGAAAATTCGTACTGTAGAACGACCGATATTACGGGCAATCGTGTGACGGGCGAAGTGTCCCGCCGACACCTTATCTACTCAAGCCCGCGATAACGTTTATCGGTTGTCGCTCGTCCCGATAGTAAACTGTCGTCGTTGCCGTTTTCCGTTCGCCGTCAATTCGCGCGATTCCGTTTTGTTCATTAACGCTGGTGCTTCAGCCGGCACCGCTCGTCCCGTGTTTACGCGGCCATTTCGCGATTCGTGAATAATAATAAATCGCACCCTCGAATCTCACGGTGCGCTTGATCGGTTAATGATATTTTGTATGATTTCGTTTGGCGAACCGTTGTGCCCGTTTCGAGTTCGGTTCGTCGTTCAGGTGCCGTTGTAAGCCCGACGCGAAATAGCGATGACGCGGTAGGCTGTACGCGGCCTGTCCAGTGAACAGAGAACGAAAACCGACCGATGAATTCCGCGTGTCCGCCGTCGGTCAGCGTATCGTTCGTCGGCAACGTCGGCGAGAAAATACCGTTGGTGAACCGCCGCCGTCAGATGTTCGACTACTTTGCACGTATGTTCGGCCACTCCAACGACTCCTCGGACGAAGAACCGTCTAACTCCAAAGACGGTTACGTCGAGTTTGGAAATATCGGCGAGGCGACCAGTGGCCGTACGCTGGACTCGTTTGCCGGCGTGTTCGCGCCCGTCTGTTTGTCGATGTTCAGTGCCATGTTGTTCCTGCGAGTGGGTACGGTTTCACCTGTAAACGTACGGTTTATTTTTTTTTCGCAAAACACTAACGTCTTGATGTCCGTGTTGTGCATTGTATTTGTGCAGGATTCGTCGTTGGAAACGCTGGGCTCGTTGAGACTCTCTTTCAGTTCGCCATCGCTTATACGATTATTGTTTTTACCGTTATGTCTGTCTGTGCTATATCTACCAATGGTGCTGTCGAAGGTGGTGGTGCTTACTGTATCCTTTAGTGTCTCACAATCTTTCCCCCAATTAGTTATTTAATAACGTTTTCAATTAATCATTTAATTGTTTACAAATTATTTCCTTACCATTACCAACACAGTTATGATTAGTAGAACGTTAGGTCCGGAACTTGGAGGATCAATAGGAACACTGTTTTTTTTCGCAAATATCGTCAGTAGCGCACTCTGTCTAACAGGATGCGTAGAAGGACTTATCGATAATTTTGGAGAATCTGGTAAGTCCATAATTTTACAACGTAAAGAATTTTATGAAATATATTGTGTCGTTGATAACTTGATTGTTGTGAAGTTCCGAAAATAATAGTTTTTCCCATTTTTATTTGTGTAGGTTATTTAATGCCAAAAGACAGTTATATTTTAGCCGATGGTCATTGGTGGAGATTTACTTACACATCATTGTTAAATTTTCTAAATTTATTAATTTGTCTAATTGGTGCATCACTATTCGCAAAAACGACTGTTATCATATTTGCAATAGTTGTAATATGCTTACTGTCATCATTCATAAGTTTTTTTCTACAATCTCCACTTCAAGTAAGATAAAAAAAAAGTTATTTTGAAATTAAAGAAATTAATTAATTTATTATTATTATTTTTTTTTTACAGATAGAAGTGCCTGCTGCAAACACCTTTGTAGATCAAAGAAACGATACAGTTTTATTGAATTACACAGGCTTGAGTCTTACTACTTTAACCGAAAACTTAGGTCCTAGTTTTGGTTTTGACTATACATCTAATAATATCGCTGTATACTTTTCATCGGTGTTTGGTGTACTTTTCTGTGGCGTAACTGGAATTTTAGCTGGAGCTAATATGTCTGGTAGGAAAATTACATGTTTGTTTTTTACCTATAATGATTTTATATTTGTATGTAACACTTTCTTTTATTTGTTTATATTATTTTAGGCAATCTGAAAAACCCTTCTTTTAGTATACCCAGAGGAACAATGGGCGGAGTACTGTTCACTTTTATATCATACATTAGTTTATCCATTCTTGTCGCCGCTACGTGTTCACGAGATTTACTTCAACAAAACTATGTGTTCTTAATGCCTATTAATATTTGGCCACCTTTTATTTCTATTGGCATATTGACTGCCACATTTTCAGCAAGTCTTAGTTGTCTAATTGGCTCAAGTCGTGTACTTGAAGCGTTAGCAAAAGATTGCATTTACGGTGAGACTTCTACATTATATTTACTATTAAATTTGTATTCAACATTTTTAATTCAACTTTTGCATCTATTATATTATTATTAATGTGTATGCTTATATATTATATTTATAAAGGTTGTTTGAAACGAAAATTGTATTATTTAACCAGATTAGATACAAACAATATTATTGCCATTTCAAAATAACATAAAGAATAATTAACAATTTTAAAAAAAATTAATAATGCTGAACAATGAATAATTTTCAACCATTTATTTGAATTTTAATATTTTGTGTAATTTGATTCGGTTTTTTGAACTTTTACCAAAAGTTTAAGTTGAAAAGAAAAACAATTAAAATTACTTTTGATTTTTAATTGTAAAGATTTATAAAATGTTTAACATTTTTTTGTTTGTTCCTAGGTCGGTTATTGAATTTTGTTAATTACGGAGTTTGGCGTTCAAATCCTATAGCTGCTGTACTATTTTCATGGTTATTGGTACAAATGATTTTATTTATTGGATCACTTAACTTGATAGCTCAACTGAACTCCATTCTATTTTTATTGGCATACGTAGCATTGAACTTAACTTGTCTTGGTTTGGATCTCACTTCTGCTCCAAATTTTAGGTACATATTTGTTGTTATCTATTTATTCTTTTGTATTATTCATTCTGACTTATTACCCGATATTAATATTTTAAATAATCCTTGTAATTTATCAATTAGGCCATCTTTCAATTATTTCTCTGTGTGGACCTGTTCCTTAGGATTGATGGGTAGTGTTGTTATGATGTTTGTCATAAATCCGTTCTACGCCTCAACAAGTTTTGGTTTGTGCCTGTTACTCATATTATTATTGCATTTTTTCTCACCATGCGAGGCTTCTGAATGGGGATCAATATCTCAAGCTTTGATATTCCACCAGGTATGATTAATTATTATTTATTTTCGTTAACTTTTAAATCCCTATTGTTTCACAAATTTATTGTGTGTCATTGCAGGTCCGCAAGTATTTACTGCTGTTAGATCAACGGAAAAATCATATAAAATTCTGGAGACCTCAAATGTTGCTAATGGTTTCTAATCCTCGGTCATCTTGTCCGACTATAACTTTTATCAATGATCTGAAAAAGAGCGGTTTATTTGTGTTAGGTCACGTCAAAGTGGGCGAGACGGAAAAGCATTTAGATTATACAGACAAAAACATATCGACTTGGTTGACGCTCATTGATCACGTGAAAGTAATTGATATTAACATTAAATTCCTATTTAATCATTAAATAAAATTAGATTTTTCTTTCAGCTATTTATGTCTGTTGTTATCTTGTTGTTATTGTAGGTGAAAGCATTCGTCGAACTGACTGTGGCGAATAGCGTGCGAGAAGGACTGCATCATCTTGTACGATTATCAGGTATGGGAGCAATGAAACCAAACACTGTTGTATTTGGGTTCTATGATGAAAAAGTACCGGTCGATTATTTCACAAGGCAAGTTGATAGAGAAACCAGTCGTTGAAGTTATCAGAGGGATGGGAAGAAAATGTGAATGTTAAACATATGTGTTACAGGTTGGATTCGACTTATAAAACGACCTTGTTTCAAGGAGAAACTGCTAATGACGAAAAATTTTCTATAAGATTGCCCAACGAAGGGAAAAATTTATCTGCTTCCGAATTCGTACTGATGATCTGTGATGTATTCCTAATGTGCAAAAACCTATGTATTTGTCGTCATTTTGATTTGTATAACAAGATCGATATCATCAAGTATGACTATGCATTTGATTAATTTTATTACTTTGAATGTCACCCAATTAATTTTCTATCCTTTTAGAAACCCCAAGTATAAGTACATTGATGTTTGGCCTGTAAACTTCTTCGATCCGTCAATGAACGATGCCTATGACACCAGCAGTTTATTTATGCTGCAATTGTCGTGCATCATCAAAATGATCGCCGTATATAAAAAGCACACATTGAGAGTGCATTTGCTTAACACTGTAGACATTCAGAGTCAAAAAGTACAGCTGAAACAGTTGTTGTCTACATTGCGAATCAAAGCTATAATTCATGAGGTAAGCGTGCGCGTCTACCACCCTGATATGTAACAAACAATGAAATGTCACAAGAGCGTTTCATGTAATAATTTTTTTTTTTTTTTCATGGTCAGGTTACAGATTGGGCTCAAATTGATACGACTCTTTTGGACAGCGATAGAACTACGTATATTTCAAGGTGATTGTTTTATTATCGTTGTTAGAAATGAAAAAACATGATATTTATATATGTATTTTGTTTTTCATTTAAGCGTCAATCGGTTGATTAGAAACGAGTCGTTTGAAACGGCTGTATGTTTTGCATATTTGCCAATGCCAGAGGAATCTCGAGGATCTGATTTGCAGAACGTCAACTATTTAAACGCACTTACCGATCTGACCAATAACTTACCGCCTACGGTTCTTGTACACGGAGTGAGCGCTGTTACATCAACAACTTTATAACAAACTCTTACTTTTACGCGCAGTAAACATTTCTTTCTGAGTATTTTATTATTAAATTTTTGCAATTAATCATAATTCAGACATTTGATATGAAATAATTTTTAATGGTTCTATATATTTTTATAAATGTTATATTACATTACGGATTGTGATATTGATTTTAAATAATTTATAATAATTATAATATGAATATTACGTATATATATATATTGTTTTTTATATGTCGTATTGGATTAATAAATATGTTTGCGTATTTGTTCCTCACGTTCATCGCAGTAAAACAACGAATAGTATATTTAGTGCACGCGAAAAACGTTTTGGAAGAAATTTTTCCAAAAAATGTCACACGCTAATATTAAGTGTTTAAGATCGTTACAATTTGCATCTGTGGCAATTCTTTTGCTTTTATAAATACGGCGTTATGTGTATGCAATTCAATAGCACCGATGTGTGTTGGCACGAATGGAAAACTGTCGTCTTGATACTGAAAACGATTCGTAGTTAAAAATGTTGAACGAATCGAGTAAAATATTATGCATCCGCCAAGTTGTCAAAGAGAAACTTGAAATTAGTTTTTAATATCAGTAACGTCGTCATTCGTTACAAATGTTTATTAGGATATAAATACAAAACGATTAATTATTCGATCACATATTGATATATTTAAAAACTCAAAAATACCATAAACAGACAACGATTTATATATTGTAAAATTTAATTTTTATATTATATTTACATGATGTCCGAAATTCGATTGTTAAAAAGTAAATAATTATTAAACAAAATTCATATACTTATATTAATGTTCTATTTTTTAATTAATTTGTTTGAAAGAAATGTATATTTAAGCGTTAAACAAATACACAATAATGAAAAGCAAAATAATAAGAGTAAGAAGACTCAATAATTTAGATTAGTGAATATCTGTGAGAAACGCGATCAGTCTTTTTGGAGATTATTAATCAAGTATAACTTTTTCTCTAAAAAATCGTTTTCGCCATTAAGTTTCTTTGTAAGCTGTTTGTGCTTGTTACATTTATTCTCGTACTGTTATCGGAAAGAAAAAAGAAGAAAACGATTTATTAAATTGATTGTTCGATTATTATCGACTATTTTGTCGTCGTACAATCTTCCTTACCATTTTGGACACCATGTCCCGGCGCTTGTCTAATCTGGATTCGAGACTTTTTATTTCCTCGACCAGTCGAGCATTTTTAACCTTGAAATATATCCACATTTGATCCAATTTATTCGTTGACTTTTCCTCTTGAACACACCATACGTTTTTTTTTTTTTTTTAATTTTTTGTAACATTATTTGTTTTCTATTATTAATTTTCGAATATTACCTTCGAATTCTAATCCTTTTCTCACCGTGTATTCTTTCAGTATGTGTTTGCGCTAAAACGTTTTAAACAACCAATTAATACTCGTCTGTACAAGACGTCGCGCGTTTATAGCGCATACGATGTGATGACATATTCTTCTTTTTCCTCTTGCTCTCACGACCATTTGCAGAGCTCGGCCACGCCCAGGGTCGGATTTTAGGAAGAGGGCCAAAACGGAGGCCTCTACATAAGAACCGTTTTTTTTTTACATTCCGATTTAAAACACGTTACGACAAAAATCATTGTTTTTAATACAGATTGAAATCACAATATTCGAATCAAAATATCCACTAGTTATATAGTTGAAAAATGTATGGTGACGAAATCTAGAAGAGTACCAATATAATCGTAATAATTTACATTGTTCATGTACAATGTACGTGTATGTTCGTTGCAGTTTTAAAAACAAATGAAATGTTATTTAATATGAATGGAGCATAATTAATTATATTTTAAGTTTATTATTCAACATAGTTGAATTTGTCCGACTTTGCTTTTGAATAAAATATTAATTTGCTGTAAATTTTAATATAACAGATACATTGAATGCACTTGTAGTGTACTAACATCAGGCATATGTAATCGAAATAATGGGGCCGCCACTAAAGATTGGCCGTGGGGCGCCTACACATTTCTAAATCCGGAACTGGCCACGCCGGTCCTCAACCCGACCCGATCTGCCGCATCCTCAACACCAGCCCTCTTCACGTCCGACCGTCTCTTTTTCCGTCTTCCTTTTACTCTGTTTCCTTCTACGCGCATTTCCCTTATCAATCTCTTTATCTCTTCCCGGTCGTCTGAATCTATTCACTCGCTCTACTCGCCCGCCTTCACGCTGTACGATAAAATATAAATACAACAACATATGTGTTTCACGGGTTTGGAAATCAAAATTTACTTGGTTCAGAGTGTCGAGATGAGCTCGTAAAATGTCGTGTTGTTCTGAAACATGAAGAAAAACGGCAACGTGTACCAATTATATAATTAAATCATATCGCGCTTACTTATTTTCTCCATCAAGTCGTCCAAGTTCGTTTCCAACGTACACGTCAGTCCGTCGAGTCGCGCTTTTTTCGTTTGTAAACTATCGTCTTTCGAAATAAATCTAGACAGTCGATCGCTCGCAGACAGAATTTCATTGTCCAGTAAATCCGAACTGCGCACCAAATCACTCCAAAACTACCAAACATTCGAAAATAAAAGATTAGCGAGCGTTGTTACAGCGGACGGCCGTTTTAGTTTAAAGATTTCAACAGTTTCATTTGTATTCGGACGCAAAGATAAATCGAAAAACGCGTGTTAGGATTTACCGATTTAGAAACGAAAAGATAAAAAAAACTATTTTTTTTTCGTGTATATCTACGAGTGTCAATGTGATAAAACTGTACCTCTTCGAATTGAACAAATCTCGCGTCGACCGTTCGAGCGTCGTTGAGTAATTTGTCGCCGTCCATTGTCGAGTCCCTGTAGATGATAATATGGAAACCGAACATTTTTAAAACTGCACGATTTATTCGTTGGTAAAACGGACAATCGTTCGCATACAAACACTTGTTATTTGCGATTTTGAAACTCGATCGTTGTTTCACACACACATTCCGTTAACTGTCTATTTATTGTTTCGACGTTTCATTTATTTAGACTTTTACTACGATTAAAATGTCGAACCCGGACATCGTACAAAAAGTTTCGAAAATTGAAATTAATTAAAAACATCCAAGTACTCGTCCGATTTAAAAGTCGGTCAACCGATATTTAGTATTCAAAATCAAACGTTTGTGAGTTAAGACGAAAAATCGTTTAGGGCCGGAGGACAAATTCGGTACGAATTTCATTTTCCTCGGTTCGATACTCGGAATCGAACTATTTCGTGTTCGGTTGGGTTCGAGAACCGAACAGTCCGTGACATCCGAAAGCAGATGGAAACGCCGATCGCGACGACGTGAACTGACGACGCGCGTGTCAACTGAAAGATCCGATAACGACGGTCCGCGCGGAAACAGAAACGTGCGTCGTTATCGCCCGCCACGTGAACCCGGTATCGTCTAAATACGCGCGTCCACGCGAACGTAACCCTAATGTTTTAAAGTCCTATGGCACGGTTGGCCGATCGTCACCTACGAAAATCGATAGTCCGAAATGTCGGAAATGTCCTTAGACACAAATACCAACGAAAAGAAATATCGTGTTGGTCGCGCGGATACGTGTCACGGCGATCATGTCGGCGCGCACAGCACTCCGCGATACCCGAAAACGTTTGTTGGGCGGCGCGATGAGAGGGACCAATCCATTATATCAGGGTGACCATGAAAACAAATTGTGTTTTTTAGAATTTGAAAATAAATACGTGACGTACGGTCTCGCCTTAATCCGGCGGTTCTCGATGTTTTTAGGACCGCGACCCGCATTGTCTCACATTTACAGCATTAAAAAACTTGCAAAACATAAAATCGCTCGGAAACTATGTAATTTAAAAAACTTCTCGCGACCCGACCGAAAATCGACTCGAGGCCCACAGTTTGAGAAACTAATCCATACGCATAATTGATCCACGCTACGCGACACTACGTACGCGTGTGACCGTTACGATTAAAATGCAAATCACGATAAGATTAAAAAATCTTATCTCATCAGACCATTGAAATGTCTGATCAAACGAATACGACGTACTTACCCCTATTGAATGTCAATACTTTATGAAATAAACACGAAACCGTTTAACGATTACCGACGGATTTATAATGATTGAAAAATAATAATATATAAAAAAGAGCTAATCGTCGGTAGACATGGAACGTCCTTCAACGAGGAGTTGTGTACCAACCGCCAACGATGACCGTATTGCAATTGAAAATAGATATGAAATCCGAAAATCCGTGTAGACATCATATCAAACGCAACACACACACATATGTATATATATACAGAATGTTTCCAAAGTCTCGAGATATAAATATTTGCTCTAGGCGGCCGCGCGAGTATTCACAAATTAAACTGACAAAGACCTGATTTTTTCGTACGGAGTTATTTACAAGCAGTCGTACGCAATAATAAACCTCGTGATTTCGAAAAATTCAAACACAACGTCGAAAACGTAGTTAATAATGTAGACCGCGTCAGACGTTAAAACGCGTTTCGTAAAAATCCAATCGCACACGTAGCGTAGGTTGTTAAGTTTACTCGGATCCCCACGTTCTTACGAAACTATACAACGGGTTTCTCGACTTAAATAGTACACCGTTTCACCAACGACGTTCGAGACAATGTAAATAACCGGATTAATACGTTTGGGAGACTACGCGATCGAGTTGTGTGGACATAATAATATCAAAAAAAAAAAAAACAACAAAAAAACAAACCGTACAGATATTTTAGCGGAGAAAAGAAAAATGTTTTTATCTCGGGTTCGCGTGACTTTCGGAGCGCGTGTCATAACGAAATCGTTTATATCCGTCCATCCCGTTATGTTCCGGTATTAGCGGGTTTCCGTTCCGCCGGCCCGCTGCGTATATAAATCGGATTTGATAACACGTTTTAGGGATTCACGATTCCCGACGACGAAACGTAATAACAACGATTTATGGAGACTGCGCGGATTATCACCGTAAGTCCGGATTACCATATCGCGAGCGTATCGACATACCGGGCACGTATCGGGTTAAACGTTTACCTGCCCGGCGGAAACCGTCCAAATATATAGGTCCGTGATTTCTATTCGTTTTGGACTACCATCGACAATAACAACATAACGACCACGATTTACCGTCTCGAATTTCAATTGATATAATCCGGAGTTGTACACGTGAAGTACGTATTTTAAAGGTTGATTTATTGTCGCGTGTCGAGAATAACTAGTCGATGATATACGTGCGCGCGCGCGCTCCGATTTCAAGCCTTCGACGAATCGTTGTTGTCGTTTTCGTCACCCGAAGAGTTTGCTTTGTGCAAACGTCATCCGCGGTTGGGTCAAATGCCAATTACAGAAAAATCATTTACGTTTCAATACCGTATGACACAGTATACACATAAAACGCCGACCAAGGAGTGTGCATCTTCTACCGTCGTATTTACCAGGATTTCCAATCCAACAATTACGTATACTTGGTACGTTCAACGTGATTTCTAGACATTCGAATTGTTTCCTGATGCAATAACATGTCGATAATTGTACAAGAAAAGTGCAATACACGTGTGTACCAGTGGCCTCGGAGGGGCCCTGTATCAACATTAGTTGGTGGGCCCAAATGAAGGGTAAAGATTTCTCACAAAAGAAACAAAAACGCTTGCAATAAATTAAAATAAATATTTATTGATTATAAGTTATCACTTCCTCCTAGAAATTGAGCCAGCCAAACAATTCAAATTAAATATACACTTTTCTTGCCTTTTTTTCGGCAAATTGACTTCTCCTATACAAACTGCTTTTCAAACCAATTAGGACTTATGGTATCCAGTTATGCCCCATAAGCTGCTAAAAAAAAAAACGAAATATCTTTTCACACGATAGTCATATCTTACTATAATTTATTTAAAATGTTGTTTACACGTGTATCGCAAATCGTTTTCGGTCAAACGAAGCGCCCCGACATTTTCGTTCGCACATATAAGAACTGTGACGGTATTTAAAAAAAGTAACATTGCAAAAAACCTGTGTGTACTTACGGTGTACTCGTTTTTCGACATTATTCGTTGAATTCTGAAAAAAATAACATACATATAACATGTGACATAAAATTTTCGTATATTTTGGTTATTTATGATTTATTTGTTTATTAACACATACAATTTTGGAGTTTTTGAAAAAAAAAAATTGTTATATTAGAACAAATTTTATTTCGACACAAACGAACAATGCAACAAACGTTAATAAACAGAAGAAATCTTATTTAACATTTTAATGGTTTAATACATCGTTAATTAATTTATGTATTTATTTATTAATTAAAAACCTAGCGTTCGACATTAATCAAATTCAATGTAATTTGACAATGCCTTTGGATTGACGAATGTGTTGTGTGGTTTTAGTTTTTAGTATTTTTAGTTTTCCAATATTCGGTGGCGTCAAACAGCAACAGCAACAGCAACAGCAACAGCAACAATAAAACAGCCTGCAATGCAACAACAAAACCATGTTACATATCTCGAACAAAATAATTCGAACGATATGTACGTATACATTCTGCATAAAAGCATACAAACCCACCGTCGTCCGGCTCAGACGTTCGGCTGCATATCGTTTCCGACGAGTTGTTCACCGACGAGTGTCTCGCTGGAAATGGTCGCTGCGACGAGTCCGCCCGACCGACCACGGCCCCGTTAAGTCCGGCCGGCGCGTCACACGAACCGCGGAAGACGACCGCTCCGGAGTACGTGTAGTACACGGTGACGGTGACGGTGACGGTGACGACGGTGACGGTGCTCGGGTGCGGGCACGTCCGCGTTGTCGTCGACGTCCGTAGAATCGTCGATCGTCACGCGGACGTACTGCCGTCCGAGCACCGTTGCCACAAAACCGCGGTTTTGTCGTAACCGTCAATGTTCCCGTTACCGTGCACGACACGTCGTACTCAGGGAGGGTCGTTGTCTCCGCGGTCCGGACGGCGCGCTCAGGACCCTGCGTGTCGTCGTACGCGTCGTCGTCACGCCAGCCACGCCTGCGTGTCGTCGTACGCGTCGTCGTCACACCGGCCACACCGGCGTGTCGTCGTACGCGTCGTCGTCACACCGGCCACGCCTGCGTGTCGTCGTACGCGTCGTCGTCACACCGGCCACACCGGCGTGTCGTCGTACGCGTCGTCGTCACACCGGCCGCACCGGCGTGTCGTCTTATACGCGTCGTCGTCACACCTGGCCACACCGGCGGACTGCCCGGGTCGACGACCTCTCATCCGGCTCCCGGGACTCCTGGCACGGCTGGCCGCCGAATATTCGCGAATGATTCTCGACGTGCGTTAGGTTCCCTGTAAAACTGAATAACCTTTAAAACGCTCAAAATAACAGCTGACGTGTCACGTGTAAACTCCGAGTGCGTGTGCTCATCGGCTGCGTAGGAGGTTCCTGCGCGTTCACCGCCGAGTACCGGCGTAGCACCGGCGCGTCGGTACACAGTCCTGGACGTGGGAAGCGGCCGTCGGACGGCACGTGGGCGTCGACGACGGGACAAGTGAATCGTCCGGCCCTTCCGACCGCGACGAGTCGTTGTCGTTGTCGTCGTCGTCGTTGTCGTCGTTGACGTCGTCGTCGTTGTCGTCGTTGACGTCGTCGTCGTTGACGTCGTCGTCGTCGTCGTTGACGTCGTCGTCGTCGTCGTTGACCTCGTCGTCGTCGTCGTTGACGTCGTCGTCGTCGTCGTTGTCGTCGTCGTCGTTGACGTCATCGTTGTCGTTGACGTCGTCGTCGTCGACATCGTCGTTGTCGTCGTCGACATCGTCGTTGTGGTCGTCGACATCGTCGTTGACGTGGTCGTCGTCGTCGTTGTCGTCGTCGTCGGCCGGCACGTGTCGCGAACCGCAGGCATCGTAGTCCGAACGGCGTTTGGCCAGCATTCGGCGCAAGTGCTCGGGCATGCACATGTAGATGTCCTCGTACTTCGCCTCGTCGATCACGTCGTCGATGGGCGCAGACGCGTAGACCGTGCGCTGTGGTCGCGTTTGTCGCGGGTGCCCGCTGCCGATGCAGTTCTCCCTCGTCGTGCACATGTCCGTCCCGGAGCTGTCGTCCTCGGTGGGGGTTCGCTCGCGGACGGTCGACTCCAGCTCGTCGTCAAGCCGTCTACGCCCGCGGAAGGTCCGCTTCGGCGACCCGGTGGATCCTTGCTGCGGCCGGAACGATCTGTCGTCCGGTTCTTCCCGGCAATGGTCCACTTGTCCTCGTTTCTGGCATATGGTCGGCTTCGTCTTGTCGTCCATGTCGTTAAGCCGGTTATACCCGCGGACGGTCTTTTTCGGTGACCCGGTGGATCCTTGCTGCGGCCGGAACGATCTGTCGTCCGGTTCTTCCCGGCAATGGTCCACTTGTCCTCGTTTCTGGCATATGGTCGGCTTCGTCTTGTCGTCCATGTCGTTAAGCCGGTTATACCCGCGGACGGTCTTTTTCGGTGACCCGGTGGATCCTTGCTGCGGCCGGAACGATCTGTCGTCCGGTTCTTCCCGGCAATGGTCCACTTGTCCTCGTTTCTGGCATATGGTCGGCTTCGTCTTGTCGTCCATGTCGTTAAGCCGGTTATACCCGCGGACGGTCTTTTTCGGTGACCCGGTGGATCCTTGCTGCGGCCGGAACGATCTGTCGTCCGGTTCTTCCCGGCAATGGTCCACTTGTCCTCGTTTCTGGCATATGGTCGGCTTCGTCTTGTCGTCCATGTCGTTAAGCCGGTTATACCCGCGGACGGTCTTTTTCGGTGACCCGGTGGATCCTTGCTGCGGCCGGAACGATCTGGCATCCGGTTCTTCCCGGCAATGGTCCAATTGTCCTCGTTTCTGGCATATGGTCGGCTTCGTCTTGTCGTCCATGACGTTAAGCCGATTACACCCGCGGAAGGTCCGCTTCGGCGACCCGGTGGATCCTTGCTGCGGCCGGAACGATCTGTCGTCCGGTTCTTCCCGGCAATGGTCCACTTGTCCTCGTTTCTGGCATATGGTCGGCTTCGTCTTGTCGTCCATGTCGTTAAGCCGGTTACACCCGCGGACGGTCTTTTTCGGTGACCCGGTGGATCCTTGCTGCGGCCGGAACGATCTGGCATCCGGTTCTTCCCGGCAATGGTCCAATTGTCCTCGTTTCTGGCATATGGTCGGCTTCGTCTTGTCGTCCATGTCGTTAAGCCGATTACACCCGCGGACGGTCTTTTTCGGTGACCCGGTGGATCCTTGCTGCGGCCGGAACGATCTAGCATCCGGTTCTTCCCGGCAATGGTCCAATTGTCCTCGTTTCTGGCATATGGTCGGCTTCGTCTTGTCGTCCATGTCGTCAAGCCGGTTACATACGCGGACTGTCCGCTTCGGAGACCCGGTGGACTTTTGCCGCGGCTGCACCGATCTGACGGCCGGTCTTGTCTGGCGACTGTCGACGGGTGCTCGTATCGAGCGGGCCGTCGACTTCGTCGCGTCGTCCGTGTCGTCAAGCCGGCTACACCTGCGGACGGTCTTTTTCGGTGACCCGGTGGATCCTTGCTGCGGCCGGAACGATCTGGCATCCGGTTCTTCCCGGCAATGGTCCAATTGTCCTCGTTTCTGGCATATGGTCGGCTTCGTCTTGTCGTCCATGTCGTTAAGCCGGTTACACCCGCGGACGGTCTTTTTCGGTGACCCGGTGGATCCTTGCTGCGGCCGGAACGATCTGGCATCCGGTTCTTCCCGGCAATGGTCCAATTGTCCTCGTTTCTGGCATATGGTCGGCTTCGTCTTGTCGTCCATGTCGTCAAGCCGGTTACACACGCGGACTGTCCGCTTCGGAGACCCGGTGGACTTTTGCCGCGGCTGCACCGATCTGACGGCCGGTCTTGTCTGGCGACTGTCGACGGGTGCTCGTATCGAGCGGGCCGTCGACTTCGTCGCGTCGTCCGTGTCGTCAAGCCGGCTACATCCGCGGACGGTCTTTTTCGGCGACCTGGTGGATCCTTGCTGCGGCCGGAACGATCTGTCGTCCGGTTCTTCCCGGCAATGGTCCACATTGTCCACGTTTCTGGCATATGGTCGGCTCCGTCGCGTTGTACGTTCCGTTGCACACGCTGCACAAGCAGGCGGTTCGCTTCGGCGACCCGGTGGACTTTCGGCGCGGCTGCACCGATCTGCCGGCCGGTCTTGTCTGGCAACTGTCGACGGGTGCTTGTTTCTGGCGCATGGTCGACTTAGTCGCGTCGCACATCTCATTTCGTCGGCTACACCTGCGGGCCGTCCGCTCCGGCGACCTGCTGTTCTCTTGGTACGGCCGGGGTGATCTGTCGGACGGTTCTGACTGGCAGGTGTTACCGGAGATGCGTTCCCGGAAAGCACAGCTTACTGACGGAAACCGGTTCATCTTGGCGCCCAAGATCGATGAGAACGCCGGAACCGTTTTCCGACCTTTTGGCTGGAATGTCGGTTGACAGCTGCTACGCTGTCCGTTGTTGTCGTCGGCTTGTGCCTTGTTGTTGGCGTTGGTCATCTTTGTGTGTTTTGGTCGATTATTAAAAAAAATTTAAATGTTAAAATACGACGCGTTGTGTTCGTTAGAAATGTAAATCTCAACTAATTCAATATTATCGTTGACGCTGAATATAACAACTGTTTATTTAATTTGATACATATTTATTTTAATTTTGTTAGTAGCCAGTTACATAAATATAGCAACAGACTATTAAACGTGTACTTTTTTGTTTTCATTTTTCATCGAATTTTGTAGGTTTTACTCACATTTGTGAAATATGACATGAATGTATAATTGTTCGCACTGGTCAAAAATTTCACCGATCGGACGTCAGAATTGAGCGCATCAAACATTATAATTCTACCGAAGATGTACGTATGTTCAAGGTGAACTCTCGGTAGTAATTTTTTATGTCGCTGGTGTAAGTTTCGACTGGTTCGCGCGTATACACGCGAGCATTTCGGGCATCTGAAATTTTTATTCAGAATTTTTTATTCGCTTACATAGAGGTTCAAGGCACGCGCAAACACCATGTGCTTAAGGTTTTAATTTTGGTAGAAACATCGAGGTGTCGTTAAAAAAACGGCCGGACCGCTTTCCGTGTCATTGCCGCGTTGAAGCCAAATCACACCGTACCGAACGCGATCGCTCTTCAACGGGGTACAACGGTCTATACATACGTATATATTACTGTGCCGACGTTTATAACGTTTTCCTATCGCGACAACACGCCGTCATGTAACGATATAACAAAATACACCGGAGGACGGGCGAACGACACGACAAAACAGTTCGTGATGTCGTCTGCGTAACGGGTACGGATGAAAACGCGGTCATGAACTGACGAGACTGTCGAATCTGGCGATAACCGCGGTAGCCAGGATAAGGCGAACGGAACCGGCGTGTTTGTAAACCACGAATGAAACATCGCACCCAAACGGTGTCGGTTCAGTCGGTCCGAAGTCTTGCCGGACGAGAACGTCGAACTAAACTGGACCTCCCGGACGTTTGACGGACGGTGCCGCGCCGTACGAAACGCACTCGCGAGTTAGTTTGACGATTCAAGGCGACGTCCGTTCGTGTACGCAAACCGGGGTACCGGTCCGAACGGGCGTCCATCCAGACAGAGGATCGACGGACGTTAACCGTCGCATTTGTTGTCCGCCAGATCACGCCGCGCGTGTCCGTTCCCCCCCCCAGTGTTGACGGGAACGCGTGTTGACGGTTGGTGTCGACAAACCGATCGGAGGAAAAGAAAAGAGAGCAGTTCGGCGCGCGAACACGTCGAGTGGGCTCGACGACACCGCGCATAAGGGCCGTACGAAGCGACCACCGGTGCACGAGTCTCTCGAGTCGGTCGACCGCGCACGATCGCGCCGTACAAACAGTGTGGGAGGGGGTGGGGGTAGCTTGGGGACAAAAATGAAAAAAAAATGAATGATATTTACGCGTTCGACGGCCGTCGTCTCTGCGGAATTGTTGGCGCGTTCGGTCACACCGGCGGCGTAGCGTCAAACGAAGGGCAACGGTTTCTCACGAAAGAAACAAAAACGAAAATAAACGTCTACTGATCGTCGAGTCATCACTCGAGTTTGTCGAAGCATTCACGGATTGGAAATTGACCGTTTCGAAACGCCGGAAAAATAAAAACCGCAACACGGATGATGAAGTTCCTCCGAGAAATCGAGCCAGCCAAACGATTCAAATCACCAAACGTTTTCTTATGTTTTCGAATTTGAAATATCCGCGGCTATCTGATAGTATAGTTGTGTTAAGTGGAAAATGATCGCTCAACGTTTTCTCACGCCGATTCTATTAAATGTTCTATCGGGATTCGCTTTAGTCTCACAAATTTTACCAAAACAGAACCGAATTCCATCGACATAACTACGAAGGCGATTTAATAATGGGGGTTTTGTTTTTTTCTTCGGGCACTTTAAAGTGATTTTAACGCACGGGATTAGATATACGTTTTACCTTCACACACGCACGACAACGGCAACGTCGGGTATACTAAAATCAAAACTTGCGATCGACGGTCGTCGACAAGTACATCAAAACGTTTTGCACGGTTCGGACGGACGACGGCGGTCGGCGGACAACTAAAACAAAATCATTGTGATTAAATAACACGACGATAACGCGGACACGAAATACGACGAACCCGATGGTCGCAGTACGTTTGACACGGTTTTAAAAATAACTGAATCATTGGAAACGAACGGTCCGGCGTGATCGGCGATAACAACTGAAACGCACTATTTTTGTTTTCGTTAGAATATTCGTATTCGTAAGTGTTTGGTCTGAAATCTGGTTATTTTTTTTTCAATACGATTTTGTTTATTTCCCATTTGTATAAAAACATGACCGTAAACAGCTCTTGAAACTCAAAATCGGCGAAATAAAATTTCGTATACTACATCGGGGAAGCGTGAAATAAATTTGTATCTCACCGTGAACGTCCCCAAGACTAACCAATAATAACAGGCGTTTGCTACAACTTTTCCGAGCGCTGGTAATGAAGAATATCAAAAGAAAATTCTTATTGTTGCGCGGTACAATACGTGATCAGGTGTTTTCGTGTATCGAAGGTTGCCATTGTTCTTTAAAAAAACAAAACCCTTCGCTGCCGGTAGATAAATAGGTAGTACTTACCGTTATCAATCTAAATCACTCACAGAAGCCGATCGACGAAAAAAATTGAAGAAATTTTTGACATTCCACCCTTTTCTGTATACTTTTTCTTGTAATAGCCCAACTGGGACAATGTCTTTTCATTTGACGACAAATCAAACCGATTAACCGATAAATAATCACAAGAAGAAGAAGATCGTATCCGCGATCACAATGTAATAAACGTTCGAACCGGAATGAAATAAAACGCGTAAATATTGCTCTCCGTGGTGTGTCATTGTACGTCGGTTATCGCGGGATTTCCTCGTTTTTAGCGAATGACTTGAAAGGTGTTGCCAACTTTTGGTCGCAAGTTTAACCCCGGGGTTAAAAAAAGAGATTGATTTTTTTTTTTTTGACTTTCGTCATTTCTGAAGTGAAAACTCTATAGGCACGTACGACAGTTATTTCAATATATATGATTTTTTTCCCGGGCTAGTTCGAGATTAACTGACGTTTCGGATAACGTTTTACCAATTTTTGCTTACACACGTTAGGGGCCTCTGTAGCCCGGGGGCCCCGTATCGTCGATACCGCGGCGTGTACGTACTCGGTCGAACGCCAAGTAATTTTTATAGTTCTGTTATTGTATGCTCGTGTATAGTAATAGCGGCTCCGTGTCCCGTACAGATAAACGACAGAAGTCTTTGTCCGTCTCATCAAAAAAAAAAAAAAACAAAAACAAAAAAAAAAAACCAAAATCCTCGTTATAGTTGATTGTTGACGTGTGTTATTACGACACGGACCGAGTATCCTGCGCCGCGGGCCTTGAACCCGATGTTACCATAATTACTATCGGTAATTTCGTTGGCCGTATGCGTTTTCTTACAAAATATTCTCGTCGAAAATTGACGTTAACACAATATACGACGATGGCACGAAACGCGCGCACGCACGGATTGCGCAATCGTTTTGCGTAGCCGTATCTCAAATTACGTTATCAAATCATTTGTCGACGTACGCCATTTCCTACGGTAATACGCTTCGCGAATCCGTGTGTACCAAAAGCCCTATCCGCTCAGAATGGAATAAGACGCGCGGCGTCCGTGAACGGTGTAAATATTTTGACGTTTAAGTCCGACAAAACGCGTCGCGTCCGATGCGGCCGAAATTGAAAACAAACCTGATGTGCACGATACGACCCGTCCAGTCTGGACGTCATTTTGTTTTTCGACGCATCGGACGCAGTGACGGACGGACGTATACCGAAATGGAGTGTTCGAATTCGGAAACGGATTTTCATCGTCACGTAGTTCACCCATAACAAATGAATGAATGAATAGTATTTTGTACCTATACTTACTGCGAGTATAATCGTTTTTTGTACATTATTTTAGACAAAACGCGAGCGTACCATTTCACGTTCACATTTATCGTACACGGTACAGAGTAGATAAATATCGTACAACCGTACTCGTCGGACGCAGATCGACGTTGGACACGCAATGCGTTTGCCGCAATAGTGTGGCGGCGATTGCGATGCGAAAACGGGCGGTTCGGATTTACGTCGGCATCCGGGGTAACTCGAACGCGAGGAATTCGCGACGATCAGCACATCGATAAAAGGCCGTACTTCGCCATCGGGAAAATGTGGAAATCACGAGATCGAATGTTCGCCGCGATCTCGTTTCGTCTGCAGTCTCGCGGACGTACGCGACGAATACACCGGCGGTCTGCGATCTCCGTATTGTTACGCGTGCGGACGCGATCGGGCGTGGCGATTTATCGTTTTATCGGCGCAGAACGTCGGTCGTCACGCGATCATAAAAAATAAAAGAAAAAAAAAACCGATGATTATCGATTATCGTACAATGTGTTTATTGACGGTATGACCCCACGGCCCGGGGGCGACGATCACGACCATCGCGATACGCACAGTCGGTCCTTTTTTGTACGACGTACGTGACCCTACGAACAATCCAAGTCTCGGGCGAACGTATCTCGCGCCCGATAAAAAAAACACGAATCGCCACGCTGTACTTTTATCAGTTCATTCGCACCTCCTCCTCCACCCGCGTGTATAACGTCGACGGGTCCCCCGAATCTCGACAACCGGTCGTCTCGTCCAAGGATGTCGCCATGAAAATCGCATTGTTTCGTCGTCGTCCGCTGTACGAACCGTGTTCTACTACGCGTAATTGTGCGACTCGTGACCGTCGTATACCTGAAACTTGGACCGAAAAAACCTATAGTCGTTATTATTAAATTAATTTGCCGTAATTATAT
Source organism: Schlechtendalia chinensis (assembly GCA_019022885.1). Lineage (NCBI taxonomy): Eukaryota > Metazoa > Arthropoda > Insecta > Hemiptera > Aphididae > Schlechtendalia > Schlechtendalia chinensis. The sequence continues at coordinate 1,778,431 of CM032351.1, read as the reverse complement.
TATGATGAGGTACCTAATATTTCATATTAATATTTGACACGTAAATTTTTTTTTTATATGTATATAATAATTACGTTAGACTTTCATTTCGTACAATTGTTTGATGTTTATGAAAATTTCAATTTATTTCATTAGTGGTACACGAGAGAATCCGGACGGCCAATCAAACGATGGGGAATTCGTTTTGCCGAAAGAAATCGCCATTTTCACAAATCTCAAATATCCGTAGTTAATCTTTAATACAGATTTCCAACAATTAAAAAAAAAAATAAATATATAATAGATTCATCGAATGGTTATTTTTTGGATTTCGCGAAAACAAATTAAAAATAAAAGATACATTTTTTTATCTTTAGTTGACAAAAACAAAAAACAAAAAAACAAAAAAGGAAATCTAAAATACAATAATTATTGTAGCGCAGAGGTCTGGTAATTGTTATTAAAAATATCGGATTGAACATTGAATAGGACAAAAGTCAATGCGTTTGTCGGATCCCCGTGGGACGCCCTGCAGTATATCACACGCAGCTCATAGAAACACCCGGTCTCACGCGGAAATACGAATGGTAATTAATAGCACGATATTTAGTACGCCTCGCTCGCAGGTATACACGACGATTAAATAGGTACACATTCTAACTAGGCCGTCTCGCGCGGTATTCAATTATAGCAGATTAATTAGTTGATATTTTATAACGTGGGCCGTGCATTATTATATTGCTTAAAACCGATTCATATTGTTAATCTAATAATAACAAAATCTGTACGTGTATAATACGCACAGCAGTATCGCAATTGTGTTACTAGACAGTTTTTCTATACAACTCGCTATTTGTTTTGATCTACCTGGTTATATTTAGACTCGAAACCGTTGTGCAACGAAACAAGCAATTCCCATAGTGCTGTCCGTTGTATTACTCGTTGGTCCAGATAATTTGTTATATAGGATAATCATCGGCTATCGTGTTTCTCGAAAGAAACGACATTTACTTTTACGTGTTCTGCAACGGGTTTAACATGTTTTTCGGAATACGAAAAAATCGTTTTGTTCGACAGACGGATTATGAAGCTTATACTTTATCGTATACTATGTACATAAATTCGTCTACGCGCGAGTGTACAATACAATGTCGCGCGGCGACGATGAACAAAAAAATATATATGTATATTCTCATGAATATTTACGCATATACGTGGTCGAGTGTCACGAAAGTTGAATATAAAGTATAATTTATTGTGATGGTCGTATATGTTATGTAGGAACGGGTCAAAGAAAACTGTTTCACCATCCAAAACGCCACAGAAACGCGTATATGTACGATCCGCGTACGACAGCAATGTGCGTATGACATATTATAATTGTTTTAAAAACCTCGACGGTTTTAATTTACATAGTCTTTTAGTGAAAAACAAACAAAAAAAAAACCGTGAATACCGGTCTACGTTATTTTAAACGGGTTTTACGAAGACATTTGTTTTAGGTTCACGTCTGACCAAAACAGTGCGCGTCTACGCGATAATTATCGGACGTGAAAAGTAATATCGTAAGGCACATTCCGTTTCAAACGATACGGCCGACGGTTGTGGCAGTTTATTACAATGCATTTGCATTGTCACACGGATTTGGGTGTCGTGACGTTCGGCCGTATTCTCGAATTCACATCGTGAACGTTTGGAAAACATCGCTCTCGCCCCCCGAGAGCTTCGCTTTTCCGCTCGACCGGTTTTGTTTTTAAAGTCGTCCGTGTGCGTGCGTGTTCTCCTCTGACCAGCAAAAGTCCGACGGCAATAGATTGCCGGAGAACAGGTCGACGATACTTCGGCCACGACGGTCCTTGATATTTAATGTCCTTGGGTTTTCATTCCGCTCGTCTCGCTAAGAGTGTACGACGACGCCGCGAAGTGTCGGTCTCGTTGCTCGTTCCAAAAACGTCGCGAGCGCGCGAAATCAAATTCGTTTGTTCGATTACGTTCGGATAATAAAAATATTCCACGCGCGTGTAACGTTTGGATACGAACGATCGAATAGGTACGTGCATAACTATAGTTGTGTGCGAGTAAGCGTCGTCCGAGGTTTTCGTCGGTTCCCGGTGCGTATAATTTTTCGACGTTCGCCGTCTGAGCTCAACCGAAAAATAATGATGATAAAAAACATCGAACGTTGTGAGTAATTCGTTATACAAGTTATACCGCTCCGGTCACGAGAACCCGTTTCGACTTTTCCGGCGTAGAAGTATGAAAGCGGGTCCAAAACAATTGCCTAAACAACGTTCACCTCTGTATCCGTCGGACGCCGTCGCGGCTACCGAAATCCGTCGTCGAAATTGTCATTTTTTTTTTTGATCCGCGAAAAATCGTTCACGGCACTTGAAGTGGAAGGTCGCCGCGACGCCAACACCGTTTTTCCCGTGCGAGATGTTAAAAACAATACCGGTTTGGACGTTCTCGCGGAACGGCATTTCGTGAGATATGATCATCGTGGGGTTATGGGAGAGACTGTGTAAAAACCGAAAACACGTGCGTCTATATTTATATATATATACTTGGTGAGAAGTATGTTGTTTATTGTACATAATAATAATAATAATAATATATATATGCGTTTGTATAGTGAGACAATAAATAAAATGGTTTTTATGTATAATGTTTATATAATAAATACACGCGAATAGAGTTTTGTTTTTTTTGTTGTTTTTTACATGTCGTTCAAAAGAAGGGAAGACGAGCAGCCGAGGGTTTCGTCATCCGCGACGAAAAACGAAACCTCGCGGCGATAGCGAAACAAAGAGAAACGGAATTCCATCGTCAGCGTGGGTGCGGATAGACGGCGTGTCCCCGGTCACCATTTGTTGGCGCCGTAGCCGTAGCCGGTGGTGTACGGGTAAGAGCTGTAGCCCTTGTTGTAACCGCTGCTGTAACCGTTGTTGTAGTCGTTGTCGTAGTAACTGTTGTGGCCGTAACCGGAGCCGTACGATCCCGGGTAGTTGTAGTTGTTGCTGTACGAGTACGCGGACGGGTACTTGTTGTAACCGTAGCCCTGGTCGTATCCGCCGTAGTACTGGTTGCTGCCGTAGCCGTAGCTGCTCGGGTACTTGCTGTAACCGCTGCCGTAGCCGGACGAGTAGCCGCCGCTGCCGTACGACGACGGGTAACTGTTGTAGCTGTTGTACGGGTAGCTGTTGTAACCGCTGCTGTAGCCGGACGGGTAGCTGTTGTAACCGCTGCTGTAGCCGGACGGATAGCTGTTGTAACCGCTGCTGTAGCCGGACGGATAGCTGTTGTAACCGCCCGAGAACACTGCGCGAAAAACAAATTATTTGTAAACGTGTGCGCGGGACGGTCGGGACAATATTTCCCGCGTGAGAACCAATTAACCATAAAACCGCGTTGGTTTTCAAACATGGACAAAAAAAAAAAAAAACAGATATCCCGAAGGACATTTTTCAAAACGCATATAGTTATCCCAAACGTGCACGCGACACCCACGTCGTAGTAGACGATCGGAATTTCCATTGACCGTTTCGCGTCCCGAAAAACACGTTTTTCGACATTATCCACAACCGGGACGGCGGTTACGGTAATCTCGCGGCTCGTCCGTTCCTGTCGCGGGAGACCTCGCGGCGTTAAAACGCGCCCGTGTCCGGTGCGTTGTCGGCGGACCGGACGCGACCGTCGAAACCGTCGAGACGGTGCGCACGAAGGCCGACGAACAGAAACCGAAAGGAAACCGCACGGACGTTTCCACAGCCCGTAAGGAAGACGCGACGCCGGTCCTTGAGCGGGCGGGAGGACGGACGCGTCCGTTTGTTCGTCGGCGACATCTGACACACGCGATCGCGTCTCGTGCGCGCGTTTTCGCGAAACCTTGGTCCGCCGGGGACACTGGAAAAACTCGCGGACAATTATTGTGTTGTGATGTACGCGCGTAAGGTTTTCGGCGTAAGGTCGTTTGGGCGCGTGTACTTGAGACGCGTGTGACGACGCGACACGCTATTTATTATTATTATTTTTTTTTTTCTATGATCGCGTGCGAACGGAATAATCGTTTTGCGAGAACGCCGCGTGCGTAATACACACCGCACACGTTATTATCACAAAACTGGTCGAAAAGTTTAGCCGACAGGAGGTACTACTGTACGCCGAAAATGTCTGAAACCGTATTATTGCGATTCGTTTGTTTTAAACGTGAACGGCACGTCGTTCGTCCATACGAAACATACGCGTTTGAAAACGTCCGGTCTCCGAAACGTAACGATTTGCCATCTCGGACGGGCGAAACTCGTTTAAAACTCGAACGAAACGTCGGAAAGACGTACGAAACGGGCGTACGTGCACGTGCACGCGGACTACTACTACTCACGTCGTCCCGTGGCCGCCGGCGTCAGGTCAGACTTCTCTTGCGAACGTTTCTCCACGACTTTGGACTGCTGTTTGGCTTCCTCGGTCCGGGCCAGAGCTACGGCCACGGCCAACACGACGAACACCTAACGGAAAACAACGTGGTTACGGGTGCGCGAGAAAACCGGCGCGCCGTCGTCGTCGGGCCGCTCGGGACGACAGAACACGACCCGGATGCGGTCTTACTCACTTTGACGAGTGCGTTCATTGCGGCGGTTGTTACGGTTTCGAGGGTTTTCCGTGACGGGTACTGGGCGACGACGTGAAGATCGGATGCAGTGAAGACGAACCCGACCGGCGCGAGCTTATATACGCGCCAGACCGGCGACCCCACCCGTCCGGATAACCCTGGGACTCGACGGGCTGCGGTTCCGCGCGCGCGGCGTTTCGGGTGTCCGTCGCGGGTACGACGTGACGCGGCGGTGGTGCGTGCGCGTGCGCGTGCGTGTGCGTGTGCGTGTGCGTGTGCGTGTGCGCGCGCGCGCGACGAACAAACGAGAGAAAACAAAACGATTCGTTCAAATATTGTGTTTCGCGCCGAAGGTCGTGAGAGAATCCGTTTCCCGCCGTCGGCCGTCGCCGGATCCCGTCGCTTTGGCGTTTTTCCGATTTCAAAACGAAACCGTCCGCACGTCCACGTTGTCGTCCGGCGACGGACGCGAAACGTTAAGACCGCCGTCCGTCTCGCACGCGCGCCGAATGATACGCGGCCAACGAATCCACCGTGCCGATCACCGTTGCCAGCAATATGTTTCCGCGTCCGGAACACGACGTGCGACGGGCTCGCGGACAATCGTTTCTGCCGGTCCTCGAGATTTCCGCAGAACAAATCGAACACCGTCCAATCAACTGATATCGTATTCGCGCGTTCCAAGACCACGAAATTTGAACGTTTTTCTCGTTGTGCTCGATCACGTTGTCGACATCGTGAACGTGACGACGGACCGTTTCGACCGAACGTTGAAATTACCTCGCGAAACGAGCGACAAGTCGTTTAATAAATTCATAATCGTATCTCACGTCGAGTAATTTATATTCACGTTCGCGTCTCTCAAATCGTGAACCACGTCGGAACACGTACATTACACGTTCAAATATATGTCACATAATTAAAATAGCATTATTTCCCGTGGAACGATCACCAAAAACATCTCGTGATTGTTTTCGTTATTTGGCCGTTTTACGTCCGCGCAATACAATTCGTAAGTCGTCGTTTCGTTTAGAAATCGAAATAAAACGTGTTTTGATTTTTCTCGTCGCGTAAATATCGTTTATTGTTAGAAATTCGTTGGTCGCACGAGTAATTATCTAATACATAGTCAAATATAACCCGCAAAGTGCAAATAATAGAAACTATTCTCGGGATTCCGCCTTGAACAACAAATATTACGCGCTCATTTGAAATACCCGATAATACAACGCGTTCAAAACGATCCGTTTTATACGTTTTTCATATTACGTACAGTGTTTTCTTAGGCGGACGTTCTGTTTCGGGCCATCACAACGTCGTGGATACAACGTAGATACTTTTTCATAACACGCGCATTGAACGACGGATTTTCCGTCTCTTCGTGGACATACACGCGTATTATATAGAACGCGCTGTGTAACATAATCGAGGTGAACACTAATTTGGATAGGTTACGTGCAGTTATAATGGGAAACGAACGCACGCATTATATATGATAATAATAAAACCTCTCAAAAATCCTTCAAAATTGAATAATATATCGTATACTTGCAAAATATATAAAAAAAAAAATAATAAGTATCGTTTCGATCTATTCCGTTTATACGCCTCGGGGAATCGTGCGTACCTATTATGTATATTTCGACGATATAATTAGTTATCCGATTTTGTATTTTTTTTTCGTTGTTAATATTTCTTTTTAACGACATAAAAAATATACAACAATTATAATTAATGTATCGGGGACAATATATATATATATATATATTACAAACATAGTTGTAAGTATAACTACAAACGAGGTATCAGCCGCGACGAAATAGCGTAGTGTTCCGATAGGTGTTTACGTGGATGTAGTACACGAGTGCACGTCTGACGACCGACGAGTTATATATAATTGCGGAGAAACCCACACGACGTCGAATTGAACGTATGCGTTTAAGTATTGCGTTAACATCGAGTTTTTGCGGATTTCGCGGCGGATATTCTCGGCCGTCGCAGTGACCTTTACGAAACGCACCGTATGAAACGCGCGTGATTATAACGTCGTATTATGTTGTACCGCAAAACCGCTGCTTTTTATAACAAAAAAAAATTTTTACACGACGTTTTCTCAAGTCGAGACTGTTGCGATTGTTGTTTTGCGGCTACGCGACATAAAGAACACCTGTCGTATGCGCCAACAAAGGTAAAAAGTGGAATTGTGATGAACACAAAATAAGTTCTACTTGAACGGTCAAAACATTTAAAACCGATTATATTATAATTAATGATCGTTCACCACTCCACACGAATAATTACGGTCGTTGAATTATTTATTTCCATTCTGACGGAACGATTTCCTGTCGTACACCTCGATGACACATTGTCGTTTCGCGTAGAAATCCATACTACAAAACGCCTTTACTTGTAGTTGGTTTTTTCAAAATTCATTTTCGCTACAGTAAAACTCACGCTGATGTCACAAACAGTATAATGTTCGTACACGTACGATCATAACCGGACGATGACTATGTTCGTATCATTATCTCGTTCCGACGCACCGAACACAGGTGTTAAATGTACATTTCCAATAAAAAATTTAAAAGAAAAAAAAAACGTAAAAATAGAACGTCGGAAAAATAGATCACAACGCGTAATACGGTACGAGCCATTTCTCGTCCGCCCCCGCGGCGGGTAAAAGCCGATGGCGGTATACGCACGCGCGCGTTATTGTACTTTTGGGCGTGCGTCCCGTTTTGTTTTTTCTAAACGAACCATTGTCGTCCGTACGACGCGACAGAACGGATTAAAATAAAAAACGAACAAACAAAAATCGTACTCTACACGTGTGTTATTAATCGTGTTATATTATTAGTCGTCGAAGTGTCGTCATTCAAAAAGAACACATTGAAACAACGGTCGGCTCCCGGCGATGGCGAACCAGAGGCCGAGCCCGCCATAGGTTTTACGGGCACGTAGAGTACACAAAACACACACACACAGGATACGGTGTCGTAGAAAAACACGTGCGCGTGTGCTCGTGATATCGACGAGCCCGGCGAAATCCCGGTCAGAAATCAATAATAAAAACAATAGTAACGTTATGTTTTACATAGTGTACAGCGTGTGTGTGTGTGTGTAGGAAACGTGACCGGAAATTCGAGAAAAAAGAAAGACATAAAATGTCAAAAGAAAATTATAAATTTAGTCGGACGTTATTCGATTGTCCTATGTACATAGACGTGTATTGATCGGGAAAGAAAAACGACCGATTTTGGCGAGCGTCGATCTGTTCGTTACGCACGGTTTACGCGCGCCGACATCTTCTTGTCAAAACGATCTCCGTGAAAACGCAACGCGCGACAGACAGTTCAGTGCGGTCGATACGATTTGAAATCATACTCTGTGTTAACCAGAATATGACATTTACGTTAAACGCGTGATTATGATACAATACAGTATCGAGTCGTATTTGTACAGAAATTACCATCAGTTAATTTATTACGGCGTACCTACCACTATAATAATGTAGACGCGCGCGGCATTGATGTACGTCCGAATATCACGAGGGACGTAAGTCGTACACGTTTTATTTGAACGCGTCAAATACATTTCAGTACCGTATGTTGCTTAGTGCGAAAATTGCGATTTTCGCGCACAATCCCGCTTTTCATCTCACCCGTGTCAGATTGTATGGTGTAACTCACTGTCTGAATGAGAAATTATAAATTATTTGAATTCCAACTTTCGAGTTACCGTAGATCGCGATCAAATGACGACGAGCACTAGAGGGAGAATGATTTCATGATATAAAATCCGTGCGTTATCCGAATTCGACGATTAAATTGTGGTTCACGATTCACACGTGTCAAACGCTGGACCTCCGCGTGATAACTTTGTTTGTTGTTACGACCCAATTTAAAACACGTTACAAGAAACATGACCATTTTGAATACAGATTGAAATCAAAATATCCATTATTATATAGTTGAAAAATGTATGGTGACGAAATCTAGAAGAGTGCCAATATAATCGTGACAATTTACATTGTTTATGTACAATGTACGTGTATTGCAGTTTTAAAAACAAATGAAATACTATTCAATATAGTTGGAGCATAATTAATTATATTTTTAGTTTTATTATTCAACATAATTGAATTTGTTCGACTTGACTTTTGAACAGAACATTACCGTTTTGCAGCAAATATAACGGGTACCAACATCAGATGTGTGTAATCGAAAAAAAAATTGCGCCGCCACTAAAGACGGGCCCCGGGGACGCCTTCACATCTCCAAACCCGGCACCGTATACCGTGTGAATGTTATTACGAATAGACTAGCACGCGCGGTGTGTAGTCCGCGTAGAAAATATCCGCCGGACGATTGTGACACGGGTGTGCTTTTGTTTTGAGAAACGGCAACACGCGCCGCACAGAAGTATAGCAAACATTTTGATGACGCCGTGGCAAATCATCAAACTGTCCGCGCGGGCCACCACAGCCACGTATATAACCTCGTCGAAACGATTAAACTGTAATAACGAGTTGTTTATCGGAAAGATAATAATAATAAGGACGATCGATATCAGTTTTTACTTCGTGGGACGCGCGCTCACACACACACACAACATGTCGACTTGTATTTATAAAATATTGATCGTTTCGCGGGACGCGGTAACAATAATAAAACATGGCGTTTGTCGATACAAAAAAAAATGATTATAAACACCGGCGACCCCCCCGTCGCGCAATAAACAGCGTGCGATGCCCATCGTTGGTTCGGTTCAGATACACGTGTATTTTTTACACAGTCGTCCCGAAAAGCTCCGAGCAAAAGATAATCAAACGAGTTACGAGTTACTATACATCGTACACGACCGCGACGGTCGCGTTATGACGAAATTCGATAACAAAAAAAAAATTAACATTTTCAACTATATCATACGCATTACGGTCTTCTGCGTACGGTCCCCGTTTAAAACGTGAGTAAATATGCCGTTTATTACTTGGTCAACAATATTATATATATATATACAGGATTTTTATGTTTGAAAAAGTAGCTGAAAAATTGTACGAATATGACGTGAAATCAATATATCCATACGAATAGTGCACTGTTTGTTATGACGTGAACATAATGGGTTTTTTTTTTTGTCGGTGTGAAAATAAATATAAAACCAGTCGACGACGTAGTGAACGGTACTAAAAAAAAAAAAAAAAAAAACGACCTAACGATAACCGACGCAAATAAATGTTCGGCTTACGGGGATCCTTGAAGACGAAAATAACAATCCGTCGACATTCAAGCTCTATTAAACGAATATCAAAAAAATCAGTTATCCGCAATACGAACACAAAACCGTAAATCATTTCACGTGACTCTAAACACGGCGGTCGATAATGCACACGTATACATATATACGCGCCGTGTTTGGTGACGAATCTTTTACGATACGTTTTGAATTGTGACGTACGGACCACGAAAACACGAAAACACGATAATAATAACAATAATAATCTATCGTGCGGTCGGCGCTTGCGCGTATCCGACAAGGTCCGGTATTGTCTCGTCGTGTTGCGTTATTACGACCGACCCGTCGTGTCGGCCTACCAGCCTACGAGCGTCCGACGGAACTCCTCCCAAACGAACGAGAACCGTGCGCGTCCGTAAGGTTCAACAATCCGTGACACGATCGCGCGCATCGGCCCGACCGTCCGGCGGACCTTAAGCCCGACGGTCACGTCGACCCGTCTCGCCCAGCAGCGGATTCGCGGCCGGTCGCGCGGCGTGCTCGTGGGCGTTCGCCGAAATAATGATATGCGTGCGGCGCGGCCGCTTTTTCTCCGTGATTCACCGATCTACGTGTACCGTACCTAACCGCGGTATATAGATCCGTACAAGTTGGTCAAGGATCAAAAACCCACCGTCTGTGAACGCGCGCGTTGTTGCGCTCTTCCATTATCCGACGCGGATTATCGGGTCTCGTTGCCTGCGCGCGCACGTTATCATTTCGTTATCGTCGCGCGCGGCTTGGTAGATCGTCTCCCCGAACCGAACGATCCAAAACCCAATCGGTGATTTTTTCGTCGTCGGATACGCGGACGCCCGGTACCATCGAGTTCGCTCACGTTTCGCTGTTCGGGCGGAACAGAATTTTTTCGCACGCGGTTTTTCATTTGGTACGTTCGATCGCGTTTTTTTGTGTTTTTCATTTGGTTTGTTTGGAAAAAAATCCGATTGAAACTAGAAACGTTTCGCTGACGATTCAAGCGCGGAGTCAAGATGATTGGATATCCTCCTGTGGTCGATCCGATTATTTCGGACAGTCGAAGACGGGCACGTGTTTTTCCGCGTCAATCTCGGAACAAAACGCATAAAAAAAAAAATTAAAAAATACGATTAAATAGTTTTCATCACAGGCAGTGATGTATTTCGAATTTCGTTGCCCCCCACTGACCTTCTTATTGCGTGTAAAAAAAAAAACCGAGCCATTTTCTGAGACATACACAACCCTTTCCCTTTTAAGACGTATAATAATATTCTATGTAAAAGCAATAATAAACAAATTATATAAATCAATATCATTTTGAAGTTTATTTTTAATGTTCACGATGTTTATAAGTACAAAAATAATAACGTACATTAGGGTGTTAACGCCCGATAGTACGTATTTTCCAAACTGTGAAATAAAACACCGAACATCAGATATTTCAAAAACAAGTAGTAACATTATTCAAACGAAACCCTTAAAAATCGGCTGCCCCCAAAAACGTGATGCCCGTGGCAATTGCCCACACACACACCCTAAACACGCCGCTGATCACAGATCTCACGTGCAACGCCGACTTAAATAATCGTCATTGAACACGATCGCCCGCCCGTACAACAACGAGCGTGTACGACGTTCCGGATTCAGCGACTGTTGTGCGTAGGAACGCGCGAACCGTTTAAAAAGTCCTATTGTTCGTTAGCGTTTGTTTTTCATTACGTTTCAATGTCCCGACGTTTCCTACGCCGTTCTGACCGTCAACAGCCGTCCGGGCCACCGCGCCTGACACACAGCGTACACAGCCGTAGGAGTGTCGTACGGGGTTTTTCCCCAGACGCTTGTATTTACGACGTAATCCGAAAAGGCGCGAGACGTCGACCGGGCGTAAACTGTATGACGTCGCAGCGGTTCCCAACCTTTTTAGTTTGTGCGGACCACCGCCGATTTTGTAAAAAAAAAAAAAAAAAACTTAGGACCACCAAGGCCTTACTCTCTAAATAGTATAAACACGAATAAACACCCGTATACATAACATACTGTACAAGAAGAATTAAAAGAATAGCACTTTATTGTGTTCACTTAGCTGTCACAAATGTAAGAAAACTTAAAAACTCGATGGGATTTTTTACTTTGTTCGTCCTCTACGAGAGAGTCAATATCTGGATTAAAACCGGATAGTATTTGAGCCTCAAATCACTCTCGACATTCAATTTATTCCTGTATTTATTTTGCAAAAAAAGTAAAGTTGAAAAGGCTCGTTCACATGGATAGGATGTCGAAAAGCCCATCAAGTGTCTCAGTGCAATTTTGGCAATTGCTGGATAGTCTTGCCGAACATTTATCCAGAACGGGACCAATGGTGGGGTTTTGAAAAACGATCTTAGAGTCTGGTCACATGATAATTCAATCAACGAGTCCTCTTCACTTGATGATATTTACAACTTTTTTAGTCAATCTTCTTCAAAGGGATTTCTGATCCATTGGATTTTGGATTTCATCTTCAATTTCAGGAAATAGTTTCTAAAATAAATATTAAAAGATTTAGTTACTGCTCTAGTTAGTACATTTCTCATTCGTACTAATGAACAATATGTTTTCAATTAGGCGTATTAAAAAATATTAGTGTAAAATTAAGAAAAAAATATAATTTTAAATTACCTGAGGTTGGAGGCTAAAGATCTGAAGTGATCTTTTACGGTCGTAGCTGTTGTTTTATCAATTTTGACTTCGTTGGGTTCAAGAAAATCGTGTAGGGCTGGATGAGTCTTGTTCCACTTTTAGAGCACATCGTTGAAGTTTCATTATCATTGCTTCCACTTTGTCTTGTACAAAAAACTTATGAACGTCCTTACCCTGCAGAGTTAAGTTAAGAACGTCGAGGGCACTGAAATTCGAGGGCTATACAAGTACATCTACGAATTTCGTTAATATTTCGATACACAATAAATCTTGTTTCTCGAGCGAACATATATTATGTTCAGACACGAGTATTAAATGCCACGATTTTCGTACCACGTTAATTAAATATTCCGATACGTCAGAAAAAACGAAACGATATATCAGACTATATACTGTATAACAAATACTTCCCGGGTAAATAAAATATTAATCAACACAAAATCGTAAACCGAAATGTTATCGATAACTAGTAATCTACTATATATATTATACACTTGATACATTATATTATAACCAATCTATTTAGAGAGAAAAAAACAATTTTTTATTTCACCTCAGTGAACTGTGTTATTATATTTATTATTAGGTAACAGCTACGAGTAGTTTAAGTATATAATCATCATTTCTGAGATAACAATAATATATATATAATATATATATATATATATATATATACACACATACGGATATAAGCAAAAATAGCGATGGACGAGCAATATTAAACTATTAACGGAAGCCATAAACCAAACGGAAATTAATATTAACAGATTTATTCGTTTCGACTTAATCCTCGAAAGCTTACCGACGCCTACTCGCGGTAATAAATTATAATAATCAATTTACGATTCGTAATTTTGTCTTCCGTGTTTATCTATATTATTATTATTTTATTTATTGTTATTTTGTATATATATTTTTTTTTTTTTTAAATCGCTGCAAAAAGCATATGGAAAATAATCAATCGAGAGATGTGGGAAGCATATATATTGACCTTCGAAAACAAAAGTAAGTTGATTAAAACTACACTACATAATATGTACGTAGAAAGCAATACCATAGTAATAGACATTAAAAATATTCATAATCGTTTTTTTTTTTTTTAATTTGCCTAGCAGTCATATTTATTATAACGTTAAGACATTGTACATTTCTATGTATATTTAAATACTCGATTAGTATTTATCGTGTGTTTTATCTAAAACTTTATTAGTTGTGTTGCACGATCGTGTTACTGCATTATTATAATTACTATGTACAACGCAATAAGATAACTTTACGCGAATAAATGTAATCTTTGCAAGCGAAATGAGTAAAACAAGATAGACACAACAATAATTATTATTGCCTATTTCCAAAGTTTTTATTATTCGTATCTATAAAGTATAATACTGAAGTTCCTAGACATATTTTTTATTGACAATTTCTTAAAGCTTTAAACGTTAAATTAAATCCTAAATTATTGTGATAATATATTAATTAATAATTGTATCCGCACCAATGTCACAAATCACAATATACCTCGTTATCGATGTTATTTACATATTTTTAATTAAGTTTATTTTTAGGATTACGCAAAACGATAATTATGACAATGTTTTTAACTTCTCTTGCAATAGTTGCAACAGTGATTTAATAATCGTCTCTCAGTTAATCTTATTAAAAATGTTTATACACGTACTTTTGAAATCCGGAAAACAAGTTACACGGAATTACAACCATATAACGACTTCTAATATATATATATATACTGCATATAGAAAAAAAATTGTTACAAAGTTGTTTAATTGTTTACATTATACACTTCAATAAAATCAAACGATTGTTTTATACTTTAAATTGGTTATTACTATTTTACCTATAGAATTATATATGATATATACGTATACACAAATACTTGTATTGAAATATTCGATTATTCATAATAAACTATTCGGTTTTTAACAGATTATTTTGGATAACTTCAAATAGTATGAAAGTATTACATATTTTTACTACTATTAAAATCGTATGAAATATGTTACAATGTAAACATGAAATATATGTGAAATGCGATTAAGTTTAAATCCTGTTTTACGAGTTAACACATCAACCTTAAAACGAATGTTTTAAGTCAAAGTAATCAGTACGCTGAAATATTGTAATATTTAATAACATACAGATAATACCTCCCTCGTCTGTATTTATAACACTCGGCGCATAGGTTATCATTTTCCCGCAAAACGTTATGGACTATTTCAAAATTTAAAATTATTATTTTACGAGACAACGTCCTCCTCTCACAATGAAAATACGATTGTACGAAGGATATGTTGTATTGCCGTCTATCGATTTCGTATTGAGCACACAATAAATAGAGAAGGAAATCTATAGGAAATATACCGATTGACCATGCCGAACGCTTTATTATAGGTTTTACATACAGTTTTTATTACAAAAAAAAAAATCGTATTGTAAAATATAATTTAAAATGACCTCGGTTATATATATATATTTATACATGCATATATATATATATATATATATACGTACATGTCCCAACTATATCACAAGAACAACACTTGGCGATTTAAAAGTTTTGTCAGAGAGTTGGATTTAACCGTCCGGAAGAATCGACGGGTCATGGTCTCCTTGTTTGAGGTCAATATAATATATCTCGTTAGGAGTGGTTCGTTTTACGTTTACGTGTTTTTTTTCTTCTTATTTCGTACGTTTGTGTGTGTGTGTGTGCGTGTGTAGTTTAACACTATGTAGTCATAGCACCGACAGTAGTAATAATGTGTTCCAAGAGGATTGCAACAATTATCCTCTCTCGGTCGGCTAATTCGTGCGATCGCAATTACGTCATGTACGCAATGGAACTGCATCCATCCTCGGTCGTTGCACTATGCCCGTACACTTTGTCACGTCGGTTCGAGTTGGTTGTTTTCGAGAAAACCGTCTCCGCGAGTATTTCGTGTCATACTGTATCTGAACGGCAATTATAAAATATTTTTACGTTATTATAATTTTTTTTTTTTTTTAAACTTTTTTATTTGTCGGAAGAGAGAAAAAACGTCATTATAATACTCGCGGAGAATCGACCAGTCAAAAATTAACAATTAAAATAATAATCCTTTTATCGCTTCGGTTCCATTACGGTATGACGGTCGATGTGTCAAAGCGTGACGAATAAACAAAATCAAAATGCGGTTGAGTATAACAATATCATCTGATTATACTGTATTTGCATGAAAATGTTTATAAAGACTATACACCGTACGTATTAGAGGGACGCATGACCAAGACCATGAGATCTCACCAACCATTACATCTTTTAATATTCATGGCTGAACGAAGGACTTTTTATTGAATAATTATTGTCTACGAGAACCGTCTTGGATGAAAATTCCCATATTGTTATAATTATAATATCAATTGGCAGCGTGTACATATAGTTATCAAATTAATTGCGTTGTTGCGCAAATACAATAGCCGCACGGTCGTATTTTATGTTTATTTATGTAAAACGAACACGATATAGGCGAAATAGTAATACGAATTTGAACAATCGAATTGCGTCCGAGGCCTATACAATGCGTTTGCAATAATCGTGAGAAACAATGTCTTCGACAGTCGAAAAATACAAAATAAATTAACATACCTATGTAAAAAAACGACGAAAACTATCCGACTAAAATCGATTCACCGTCAATTGTTACTATAATGTATATGGCTATCTGTTCGTAATAATATTTAGTTAAAAATAATTTCATAAACGTTTCGCAATGACATTTAAAATACACGTACAATTCATTTGCATAAAAAAAAAAAAAGGTAAAACATTTCGAACGGATTAATTTCGTTTTCAAGTATATAGCTACTCGCATACACGTTTTTAAAATATACACGTATACGCCTTTCGAATCTATCGGCCGCCGTGTCCTTGGTGTTCAAAATCTCTGCCCGACAATCCAGAGATAACAGGTATATTAAATAATGTAGATCGCGAAATTGTGAAATTCGTTCACAGTTGTGCGGGTGTGCGATTATTATTCCTCGGCCGTATGTATGGTGCGCAAACGCACCGGCAATTACCGGTCGGTCAATGCGCACACAAACGTCAGCCGCGGCAATCCAACAGTTATAATTTTCGGACGTGATTTTCACGTTCGGCGCAACACACGACAACAATTGAAACCGTCGATGCCGTTAGGTTAGAGTTAGTTACAACTTGGATTACAAACGTATTCTGCGCAGCGGGATATAAGCAAGTATAAGGCGTTCTGCGAAGCCGAAGAACCGCAACGCGCACGCTGAATAACGTGCGCAGTGCGCGGGATTAAACCGTTTTGTGACAAACGCAAATCGAGATCTTTCGAATGCATATGTACGACACGTTTGTTAGAAATCGTTAATGTTTTGTACATTCAAATTTAATTACGCGACGAAACGTTAATGGTTTTTAAAAGACGAAATACACGCGTAGGTGTACTGTATTATACTTGTATATATGGCGTGTGCACACCGCGACCTTATAGAATATTCCTATTCGTGTTTACACGAAACACGTGTACCGCGTTCGTATTTGTATTTAACCTTACGATAGATTAGACGTAAGAGAATAATGATATAATATTCGACGAGTGTACTTCAACACGATTTGAGAATTAACGGTGATAAATGAACGGGTAGTTAGCGACCGAGAGGACGACGGAATTTAATTTTATATTGACCGAAAGTTTGAGTCATTTGAAAATCACGTTAGAAACAACCACCGCTCACAACTTATATATACATATATATATATATATATACGCGTGTAACATAATTAGACTGATTTATGTCTTAACAATGCATGAGTATTATAATACTATTAACCTTAACAATTTTGGGACGCTTCAAAATATCGTTATATAATGAATAACGAACAACAATAACGACGACGACGAGGACGACGATAAGTATAATGTATAAAATTGTAAAACATTTTTGAAGAAAAAGCATTAACCTAATTACTCAAACGTTTGCCGTGGTTAATGATATTTAATGGTATTTCTCATAACGTCCACAAATTATATTGCACATCTACACTATTATTCATTAGCTTTAAATCCAAAATAATTTAATATTATAATTTTATTTATTTATTTATTCGTGTGGCGAGCATTATAATAATAATCATAATGATCTAAAAATTATTTTACTTTCGTGTATCTATTTGATATTCGTGTCAATGCAATTTTTAAAAGTTGTTCCTTATTATATTCAGTAATCGTTTTTGAGTACGATTTGACAAACAAGTTATTGCGATTTCTCGATTTCAAGTTTCAAACACGAAATAAGATGTTTATACGTGTGTGTCTGTGTATATATATATATTTATTTATTTATTTATAATTGAGCGTCATTGGAAAAACGACAAACGGTTGCTTTGCGTTTTGATCGCAATACGCACACGCGTCGATTCCGAAAGTTAAAATTATTGAAAGTCATTTTAGGTGCTTAACGGAGAGGCGGTTAGACGGATTCGTGTTCAATCTTATGCAACGCAAAACAATGTAAAACGATCGTTTCCATACAGCATTGATAATGGTTTTACTTTTTATGGTTTACCCCGTGTGGTTAACCAATATCTGATACGTGGCACAACGCATACATATACGGACGAATAAATTAATGATTAATGACACACATTCAATATCGACACGTATATTATTATTATTTGGTAATATTACCACGACGACGAATCGTCGAAACCGATATTATAATTTAAACGTAATATTTCCCGAACAAACATACAGCGCGATTTATTTATGAACCGAGTTTACAACCTGTCGGTTTTATGGACGGACATATTATCATACGGCAGCAGGACTGAACGTTTAATAAAAAAAAAAAAAAAATCCGTGTTCTTGTTTTTAATGAACTGTTGAGGTCAACACAATACTAAAACGGTCTTTTGAAACGAGTTGTGACTAATATTATACTAACCAGTTGAATTTAATTTTTCATATATGTATATATATATACAACTTTAATAGATTTCGTCTATATTTCCTCATTATATTACAATTTTACTAACATTAAATCCAGAAATGATAATCATTTCATCATGGTCGACCATTTCGGGATATATGACAATTTTTTGTGTAATTATTCAGAGATCTCCAAAAGATAAATTATTTATATTATATATAACGATGAAGTAATTTGATTCGACTAAACCGTACGACAAATGTATTGTTATGGATTAACAGTGCACCAAGAAATGATTACAACCGTTATTTGAACAATATCCATTATCAACTGGAAAATTGAACTATAAATCGTATAAAACTGTATAATGTGTGTTTGCAATTTAAAAGACGATAAATGATAAAAAAAAAACTATTATAGTTTTTTGTTCATAAAATATTTGTTGCACGATGCGCGAATAATTTTTACTGCGATAAGCGTACCAACGACGAAACCGACGAGATGAAAACTTTAGGTTATTGACGAAAAAAAACGCTTCTGTTAATAGAACTTCATAGAAAAATGAAGATTTTTCAACAACAACAATGAGTTATATAAAGTTTGATCAAGTATAAAAATGTCTGCAATATATTAGAAATATAAATAGTAAAAATTACGTCAATACACGTTATAAACACGTATAAATGGATTAGCATACATTTTACCTAGACTGCACGCTAAATATGTACGGCGGATTTGAAATTATTATCATTGAATCTCGCGTACAATGAACTTAATATTTTGCTGTACTTATATGGATTTTTTTTATGATGTTATATATTTTTTTTTATTTATGTTTCTCTTCGCGCGATACTAAATAGTACTATATTTAGTACAATTACAAAAATTGAAAGCGAGATATTATAGCTGTAACGAACGTATATTTTCATTACTATTGCCTTTTTATGAAGGGATATTTAGGAAAACAAAAAGAGTATTATATTGCGTAATAATATTATTACTGTTGAAAATCCCGAACACGATACTATCGAAAATCGGTGCTGAACGTTCATTTCGCTTCGCTCTCCTTGGCGCGAATATGCGCGTTCGTGTCATTGTATTTAATTTGATAACTAAAACAATAATTCTTCGCGTTCGAATATAACAACCGAACATATAATTCTGAGCTCACATTCTAATGTCAAATTTTCAAATTTAGAATTTAATCTATTTCAAGTGAAATAGCTTCGTCAAGATTATAATGGGAGAGAAAAAAAATTTTAATAACTAATAAGAACCATTTATAGGTTATCGTTCGTTTTAATTCTCCATACTTTAAAATGGGTTTCATCCTATTTTCAGTACAAAATATCGTTTTCGATAATGCAAACCACATGGTACTGTAAAACTAATACATTTCTTATCTCGGTCTAAAAAAATTTAAATTCGGGTATAGAAATTAATAAATACATTATCATCGAAAAAATTCGAACGTTTGTTGTTTTTAAATTTCAAACACGCCGATATTTTACATACAGCCTTTTTATCAGTTTTTCTATAACGTCCGGCACGAATATGCATAAAAATACGTTTAATAGTTATTTTCGAGTCGCACGTCCAGTAGACCAAAACTGTCAATAACGTAATGAAAAATCCATTAGCTCGCAACGACGGAATACCGGCTATACTATACATTATTACCTATAGTAGGCTATAGCATGTCAGTACGTGTGTCGGTTGGAAGTTAACGGAAAACACGTATTTACCGAAATGTAGCCAACACACCGAAAATAAACGTAGGCGTACGCACTTGGCGAAGAAAACAGACATCGAATGTTATAGTTGTAAATCAACACGATGCTTTTGTGCCGAAACAGGCGTTCATTCCGAAGATAGTTCTCGACTACCATATGCTTCGGTGACCACCGACCACGAATACGCCAAGGAGGGGTTGGCGCGAAAATCATTTCCAACGTCTTCGTGGACATTCGAACGGCCGCGTAAACGCGTTCTCGCGGTCCTGTACGCGTGTATTTCTGATCGCATCGTTTACCGTTTCGTCGACTTCATAGCGATCCAGTCGTTTTCGTAATTCGTACAGCCGATTTTAAAACACGTCGTTTCGTATTACGCCGTCCGATACGTGTGGCGCGTCCCAAGGACAAAACGACGGGCGACGACGACGACGAAGAGAACAGCCATTAATAACGTCTGCCCATATCTCTCCTGTCGGTCTTCGCCATCTCTCGCGTCCGAAACGTGCCAACGAAACCGAACGACACCGTATCGACGAAACTCATCCGTCGATATAATTACGTACCGACATTGTCGGCCCGCCCGACGTCGTCAATCGTGTTATCTACGTTGACGCGTTTCCTCTCGTTTGCCTGTCTTATCACGACTGTGCGCCGGCTTCTACACGTGCGTAGACCGAACAATCGCCGTCATCTAACCGTTGTTGACCGTCGACTTTCTTGTCGTCCGTTTGGCGGTTTATCGAACTCGCCGGGTCTTTGTACGCTTACGCGCGGAGGCGTATGGGTGACATTATAACCTAACCCGGCGACCGCGACTTAATAAATTATTATTATTATTATTATTGTAAATTCCTTGAAAAGTACATAAATACGTGTGATAAAATCGTCCTACACCCTTAAATCCGTACAGTGATTCGACAAAGCGCCTTGAAAACAATTATTGTTGTTGTACACGTTCCGGACAAACAACAAAATTGTTTAGCACCACCTGACCTGCTATTGAGTATTCATAGTTTACACGTATTACCAAGTCACTAGCGTTTGAACGTTTGATGTACACACGCTATATCGACCGCAACAATTCACAAAAAAAAAAGACATTTTAAGGACCGCGATCATAAAAAGCAAACGTATACGTTATTCGAAAACGAAAAATTGGTCTCTAGCGAACGAATAATTTAACGAATCGCGTTATTGTTTTGAAATTATTTTGAAAGACCAAAAAATATAGTGCATTTAACTCATTTTGAATTTTTTTTCTTTTGCGTCGTTGCCGCTTTGAACAGGACACGAACGAATTACATACCGCTAAACTTGCCGGCAAGAATAAGGCTCTTGATCAAAACAAAATTTGCTGTGTAGCTACGCACAACAGATAGTTTATAAGGGTCCAAAAATGATGATCGTTACTGCCTGCGTAAAGGGCTTATAAGTTACAACGAATTTTTGAATATTTAGTAGATAGATTGTTACACGCTTTTAATAAAACGGCGATCAAAGCTGTTCGCTATAAAGTAAATATAATAGTTCAAGCTTTACGTACACTCGGTCACGTGTAGGTTTGGTGTTTCTAAACGTTTTAACGATTGCAACCACGTAACAAATTAACAAACGACCGGCCGAAAACGGTACGGACAAAACCGATAAATACACGTGGTCTCGTCATCGCGCGCCGGTCAAAAATTGAAAATGACGGGCCGTCCTTAGACACGCGTAAACCTCTCGCCACGACTCGCTGGCGACGACGAACACGTCGAAATAAACAGATACGGTTTTGTTTGAAAAAAAAATAAAAAACCGTATCTACGCCGCTGGCCGAAGTATCGTCGCGCGAAATCGTTTCATTAACGTTCGAGTTGTCGTAGTGCATCGTCCACGAGATGTATTTATTTTTCCGGACGCGAGACATTCAACGACGGGACAAATGACGGCAGACGAGCGTTGCGCGACGGCCGGCTGTGACGGTACGGCGAACGGATCGACGTTGCTCGGCCGTCTGAAGCGATGCGGCTTGTGTGGCGTGCGTAGGCCGCTCAGGAAAACAGTGAAGTGTTCGCGTATACATTGAGCATACGAACGACGACGGTCGTTACGGGTCCGAGGCACGTTTTATTATAAGGCGCGCGCGCGCGTTTGTGTAGAATGCGAGACCGTGTACCACCGTCGGTGCGGTAGGAAATCGGTGGCTCGTGAACGCGATGGCACGCGGACGGTCGGGGCGGACGCGTTCCGACGAGAGCACGACGTCGTACCGGCGCACGAAAAATGGACGACGGACGGGGGCCGGACGTGGCGGACGACGGAGTCGACGGCGACCATCCGACGGCGAGACGGACCGTCTTTCGTCGACGAATTCAATTACTGGTGGACGATGCGGATGTACGATTTGAATCTCACCGTGTGGAGGACCCCGCAGAAAAGACGACGACCACGACGACGACGACGACGACGGCGGCGGCGGCGGCCACGGACGTCTTTAACCGGAAGATTCAGCCACTGGTGGACGATGCGCATGTACGATCGGCATACCACCATGTGGACGGAAACTGGGTGACGGCCCAAAGAGAACGTCCCACCGGAAAAAAGTCCGTTCCGACTACTTTTAACTGTTTTTTGACGTTCCTTAACTTTTATCGTTATATTCTACTTACTTATTTGTCATACGTGTTTTCGGCTATTTTTTGTCGTTATATTTATATACTCACACCTAAAATCGTGTACATTTGATACACGTGAATATTGTTATGAACTGAACAATTTTCGTACGAAACGTGTAATGATATGTGCAAGAATGTATAAGAAACTCAAATCGAATACGTCGTCAAACGTGACGCGGTCCGAGCGAACCAGAACGAGTACGAAAATCACAGGACATATACAGGGTTTGTCCGGAAAGTAATGAGTCTAATTATTTTGTGACGTGACTATGCAATGCGGAACGGTGTAACCGGTTAAGAAGAGTGGGAGTTAGGTAAAAGAACTGAAAAGGGAGCTCGAAGGACATCATCTGGGCACCCTGTATTCCGGCAGAGGAGTTCCAGGGAGCTTATACAGCATGGGAATCACGTTGGCAAAAATGTATTGAAGCGAAAGAGTCTTATTTTGAAGAATATTAAGTTGTAGTACTTTCAATAAATTTTGTAAAAGAAAAATGGCTAATTAAGTTCCCGGACAAACCCTGTATATCGTATACGACGCAAACGGTCGCCGGGAAACGATTCGCGTACGCACAGGGAGTCTCAATCTCAAAACCTAACCTAACTTCGGCGCCGTTTCCCCGAACGATTTTGAAATCCGGTTTAGGGTTTTACACGGGCATACGGGTTTCACTGCAATACGTCTGTAAACGCACGGTCGGCGTGTAATCGTATGAATATCGCGTTGGAAAAGCTCGTTCCCGCCCCCGGCCACCACGTTCAATATGACGGACAATGGTTTGTCTGGTGTTCACAGAACAGTTTTAAATCGCGGTCGATGATTCAAAGCGATTTGCCGGCAATAACAAACACCGCGGATGTAGTCGTTTAACACTTTCCTGATCCGAACGCTGTGCGTTGTTACGTGGCGCAGTGGCATCGCAGTTTAAACGTATACGTACACTCAGTCACGTGCAGGTAGTTGGGTGTTTGTGAACGTTTTAACGGATCTCGTTGCGCGCCTGGACAGCCATAAATCACGGTCACCTAACCAGACACCGCCCGTTCCTAACCAGGAGCTGAAGCCATACGATCCAAACCGTAATCGTAAATAACGAGTGTTTCGTGTATGATTAAATCACGAATTGGCGATGTCCACTCAATGATGTTGTCGTCGTCGGAACGATGCCTGGTCGAACTTTGGTTTTCCGTCTCGTTTCGTAGCGTAACCGAAATAATCGGACATTTTAAAGGTTAGGTTTTTTCGATTTTTCTTTTCTGGTAAATCGCACGTGTAACGTCAGTGACTCGCACCGACCACATCGTAGTGTGATATTCGAGTGACGCCCCCGTACCTCTATATCTTAAGACAAAAAAAAACACCGAGTGTGTTGGTATTACATGTCGTTTAAATAAACAACATAGGTCAACTTACGATCACGTTATTTTCTAGATTTTTCAATGAAATCTGTAATTTCAAGTATGATGACTTGACGTTTCGTTACGTCGAGGTGACTCGTTGTATAAACGTGTACATGACGCTGTGTTTAATACGTTTAAAATATCAAACAACTCATTAACTGTTTTTGTGCGATCACGTAGATTGTTTGAAACGTCATATAATCGCCGAAGGATCGTTTTGCCAACATTGCGTTCACGTTTAAAACAATAACGCACGCCTTGTGCCGAAACAGTCGAGTTGGAGGCGCTTTTAACGTTGACCGTAGGAATGACGTATTGTGTACCGTTTAATAATACTGTTTCAGGATTTAATTACCTATATGATACAATGGTATAGTACGCACGTGTTTGCTTTATGCGAAGAGAATGATATGGATTATGGATTGTCCTTGGTTCTTTAATGCGCGCAGATTTTAACAGAAATCCCCAATGAAAATAACAATTATTATAATAAAACGCCATGTTTTAAAATATCTATGCTTATATAACAAAGGCAAGGTGACTAGGAGTTTGACGGTGTTTGTTGTTGGCTATTTTTGTTTCACACAGGGTGTGGTAGCTTGTTGTTCGCTTTCTATTCGCGACATTTTGTGTGTCCGTTGTTTTCCTGTCGAACACATATATCCAACGATAACGTCACGTTCGACAAATAAAAATTTTCTCAGCGTCTCGCGAAACACCGCAAGACGACGTACAATTTCTATATTTGAGTTTCGTATATTACGCGATAATTTTCGTATGACAATAACGTGTCTGAAAAAAAAAAAGCTATTTTACTATTGAGGAATACCAATAGACGAACGGCACATATGAATCCGAAAGTCGTTAAACAGTATTATCTTATCAGAGCTTATCGAGACGATTGTAAATTAAATAAGTATATGATATCGAACGCAAACGCTTAGATAACGTGTGTATCGATCAATGTGATTAAGAATTTAGAAAAATTCCAAAAAATGGTTTCGATTAAAAACAATGTTAGAAACACAAAGATCAATTTTCGACTATATTCAGGTATAATATAGTCGAATCGTATACGTTCATGTGCTGTCCGTATAAATTGGACGTGCAATTCGTAAACAATTCATCGTCGTCGTATATATTTGTTTAGTCACTACAGTATTTATAAAACAACGGAACGTACATTTCGCCTAACGACAAAATATCGTCTATTTATGTACACGAACAGCCATAATGTTGCGTTCTTACATGCACAAGGCGTTCGAGATAATACTAATTAATTGTCATTAAGAATGTATTTTCTTGAAAAATCAATTATTAAATATGATATTACCTAAATTTAGTGATGTTACGGTCCCAGCTTGTTGAAGTTAAACCGAGCTTATTTAAATTAAAACGAACTCGAACTCCACTCAATTGAATATCCCGAACCCGAACTTCATAAAAAGTTCGAAGGATTGAAATTAATTCAAAAACGTCCAAGTATCCGTTCGATTTGAACAATTAATTCATAATTCATAATTCCAAGGCAGTTTTTTGGACGGCTGAGATCTGAACGACATCGATCGACTCGAATGCCTATAGCGAGTCGAGAACCCAATCGTTATGACGTACGTAAAAGTTGCTGGACGATTTAACGGAGAATGAGAAACGATTACGCAGAGCGGCATCGTTCGCACGGATACCGAAACAATCGAAACCTTTCCGGACGTCGCGAACGAACGTTTTTGAAGGCGTTTACGTTCGTATATTTTCCTTTACGCCGAGACGCATTCCCGTGGGTTTACACTACCGCGCGTTACCAGGTCGTGGTGTTTTCATCGGCGTACAGTCGCAGCGCGGCAGGCCGATCCAACGACCGAAGTGCTCGGCGTGCTCGACGTGACATAACTGCGTCGTTCGTCGCGCTACCGAGTCGTGGTGCTCCGTGGACTGAAACACGAACACAGTAATCTAACCGTAGAGGACAACAACGATAATATATTTTCGCGAATTGAATTCGTAATCTCAACACCGTCGTACGGTCGTACATTTGTCGGACGAATTCGAACAATCCTCGTGCGTCACAACGAACAATCGAAAAACGCACTCACAAACCGTGCGGACGTATTGCCGGACGGGCGTTCTGAGACGCGTACGTCACGCGAATGGTCTCGCGAAACAGATCCATGGCCGACCTGACAATAAATAACGTGCCTTCGAAGAAAACAAGCTAATGGAACAGAGACAGCGCTCAATATATTCGACATACACGCGCGCAGAACGCGAGACAAATATTATCCTATTGTAAGATACGTACGGTTCGAATTTGACAGAAAACTTTCTCGGGATATTATCGCTCTTTCTCGCCGACAGTGCACGCGGTATAGTCGTTGGGATCCAACACGATATTTTTCACGTCCGTACATCTAAAGGTACCGTTTTTTTTGTAATATTCGACTTGATCTAACGTCTACGAAATATATGTATTGCGAATATAGTACGAAACCATATCGTGATTCATGACTCGATGATCGCTGTTGAAAACAAACTATATTTTATTCGATCAGCGCGTGATTCAAAACGGAATTCGTCTCCTAACCGTTTAACGGTTATTTGCGCGGCTCGCGAGAAGGGCGAAATGCAGATTGCCAGACAACGTCTATTGTGAACACCAACGTGTGATATTCGTTCGGACGAGAACGCGTTCGAAAACCGGCCGATCGGCAAAATCGGATGGCTGCGAGACGCGCGTAACTCGGACAAACAAATCGGTCCGTGAGGCCGGCGCGGCGACCGGCGGCTATGCAAATCGATGTCGTTTTGGATCGTGTGACGGCGAACGGTTGCCGAAAGAGAGAGAGAGAGAGAAATAATAATAATAATTATTATAAAAAGCGTCGTCGTTTTCGTCCAGACCCGCGAGCGCCGAATTCGGAAATTTCTCTCGCGCGGAAACCGGACGGAAGGCGAGCGCGCGCCTGCCCTCCCCGCGGGTCGCCGCTCCGAATCCGGAACTGCCGGGAAATCGAAAACCAAAACGAATGAGTACACGCGTGTGTGTACAGAGTGCTACGAAGCGCCATACTTGTCGCCGTGTGTTTTGCAACGGTTTCGGATGGTTGTCGGGATCATTTTCGCTCGAACGGCCGACAAACGGAATCGTCGATACACGGGAGACCAGTGCGCGTGATAAGCAAGCGTATACATTTGACGAGAACGGGATCGCCGTCGCCCGGGTTAGCTCGGGTCGTTTCATATAAACACGATGGACGGCTTCGTGACTCGCGTGGTTCCAACACAGGACGGGGCGACTCCGCACACGCTGCGCGAGAGCTTCGATGGGAGTTGTCCTCGTGTCCAGATCATTTCACGATTCGGCGATTATTGCGTCTTCTTCGGGACACCTCGAATCACGGGCGTGTGAATGGAAGCCCTCGGACGATCTGACGACCGCAAACTTCGCGAAAACGATCGTCATGTCGCGTACGTATAATATTCGTAGACGGCGTGTAAATGACGTATCTTCACGTAGAAATAAGTTCGGCAAACAACGCGCAACAACAAAAAAGGTCTAGCCGCCGCGCGGCGTCCTGTACAACGACGTGTACGCGTCCGATCATAGTGTCTTACGGCGCCGCGGCAAGACGCGACGACCGGCAATGAAAAGTAGACGGACAGAAAACAAAAAAAAATCACAGCTCGCTCGTCAGGACCTTATACGGCGCGTCCGTCTGCCCGATACGTGCACGCACGTGCGTCAGCCGCGGTCGGCAAATTGGCGTATCGTGTGTGATTATGATAATTTATACTCGCGCGCGATCGACACGATTAGAAATTGTCTATTCCCTTTCTACGGAAAATCTCGGCTCCGGGCGGCGTTGTAACTTGACGCCGACGGGGATGGTCCGTGGCCCCGTGCGCGGGCCGTTAAACCGATTTCTTTTTCTCCTGCCGTTCCGTGGAGCACAAGGAAAACGACGCGTACGCGACTCAAACAAATCGGCGCACGGTCGTCTAACGCGAAGTCTATTCCTCGACTAGCTTTTCGCATCGTCGCACGTGTGCTTAGAAAAAACACACGGACGCGGCTGAATTGCACGCTCGTCCGGTGATCCATAATCGATAAATCGATCGACGGTAAGCTAGTTGACGAGTACGTAGTGGATGTGTCCGCACATTTTACTGTGTGATATAACAATAACAATAAATCGAAAAAAAACAAAGACCTTGTATTTTAATTGAATTTCGTAGCGAAATGCACAGAAATCAATACAACGACTTGTTTTTAGTTTAATTCGTGATTTTTTTTAAATAAACATTTCAAACGTTAAACGTTTTGGCTACGTTGTAAAATTACCAAACTAATTGAATCGTTACAAGTCGACGATAAGACAAGTAAATCGTTGGATTCATACAAACCGTTTGATTTTGTTATTATTGTTTTAAATGTTCAAAAAATCAATTTCAGCTCCATACATGCTTCGGGCCGGTATACCGAAACTTATCCCCGTAAACTCCAAAGCACCGTCCCGTTCTGCTCGTCGTCTCCTCTTGCACCCCTCGCTCTTCTACAAATTTTCTTGAAAATTCTCCGCCTGAAACGAACAAGCGACGCGCTATTCGTATTCTCTGCAGCCCAATTTCCGGAACGTAAAATCCATCGTCGAAGTCGGACTCGTTGTAACGTAGAAAAATCGATTTGCTTCGACGCGTCCGACAATATAATCCGGTCAGACGTTTGTTCCCGACTAACAAGCCCTCGTTGATGTTTTCAAGTCCGATGTATCGTCGTGATCTTTGGTTAACTACGTAATTATTGCACGTATTCGATTCGTGACTTGGTGTCGGGCGCTGCGTGCATTTTGACGTGTACGATGCATACACGATCAGACACGATACAATATCCATTAAACGCGGACGACGAGCCGCGGGTGCCACTTTCTCCCGTTTTTTTTTTTTTGCTGCTCGACGCCTTCTGTAAAACAAACAAAAAACAACAACAAAAAAACAAACGAAAATCGCTACCGCTCGGCGCAGACATACTCGACGACGGCCGTACGTGTACGATTACGTTACGATCGAGCGACCGGGGGTCCGGATTGTGTGAAATCAACGTTTACGTGTGTTCACGCGTTTACGGTCGTGGTCGTCGTTCGAGACGAACGAAAGACCACTGGAAACAAAAGCCAAAAACAGCAAAGCAAAAAAACAAAAGATCGCACACGTATACACACGTATAAAAACGAACGGAAGTCGCGAGTAGAGAAATCCGTGTACACAATGAAATGCATTCAAGACGATCGTATGTATATATTATTATTAATTATAACCGTGTACAGTTCAATGCGGTACACGTTGTTTCGTAACCGTTTCCCGCTTCCGTTCGCGGATTTTTTCACCGCGTGACGTTGTTCGTGTGTTGTGCGCGACTCACGCTCGCTTTCTACATCCTCCGCGTCCCCGGGGCCCGGGCTCCCGTTCGTTAAGCCGCAGGAAATCCCGTCGACGTTCGACCGTCAGCTCCACGCACGAATCGGTTGCGGACGGGACTCGCAGTTACGACGGGTTAGGTCGGCTGCGAGGGTTAGGTGCGAAAACGGTGTTAAAACGGCACCAGGAATCCAGTAGCAGAAACAATCGTTTCGTCGCGGCCTCATACGTTCCTCGTACCTGTATCCGTTCGTATGAAATGGACGACGACCCGAAACGGTACGACGACAGTACCAGGGGTTCGGAAATATACGATTTTGTTCAAAAACAAAAGAACGTAATTGATGAGTGGCCAGACGGACAAATTGTACACATTTTTTAATCACAATTTTTGATCGATTTCGTATCGTATTTTACACGTACTTGTCGTATACGGTTTTGGTGTTTTTCACGTATATTCGAATTCATTTCGTATACAAATATATATATATTTACGTCATGTGACATGGTAATCGTTTATCATTTTCAATTTCTTCGTCGTTCGTCCGATCTACGGTGATTTTTTTCGACAAATCGAACGTTTGGTCTTAGTGTAATCACGTTTTCGGAATACATCGTAGCCAAACGTTACCAGACCGTTACGAATCAACGATTTCCGTTACGAAACGCAATCCGGCGTGTACGGTTTTCGCGTCGTGTTCGTCAACAGATACGTCGACGGGAGGAGCACGCGCGTCACGCGCATACGCACAAAACATACAGGTACGCGAAATTAAAATTTCAACTGCGCGGCGGCACGATTTCCAGAACAATGAAAACAAACGGTTCCCGCGGAAAAGAAATTTGAATTCCGGCCGATCACAGCAACATGTCTGAAAAATGATAGCCGCCAGCTCACGACAATAATGCCGCGCGACTCCGTATGTACGGAGACGGAGCGAATAGTCGTCGCGCGTCGCATTACTTTGCTCGTGGCCGAACTCGTGAGCGCACGCGATGCCATTGTTACGGATGACCTACGAACCCGTTAACGACATGGTGTTGGGTGCCCGTCATAAAGACCGCGGGGATGGTAACCTAATCATGGTTGTTGGTCGTCGTCGTCGTCGTCGTCACGCAGTCCCACGGGACACGTCAGATTTAGGTCGGACGAACGAAATCATATTAACGTCATTTTAACCACGTCAACGTGACGTTCGCGACGTATTTCTCGTTCGTATGTTTCCCCCGCGACGTGGCAGAAATATGTGACTCGAGTTGCTTTTTTTTTTCTATTTTCAACGTACATTTAATCGCTTGCGCGTGTTCCGCGCAAATAATGTTAAGAAAAAAATAATCGTTGAAATTTATATACAATATACATATATATACACGCGCACGCATGCATGTCTCGTGACATGTTTGTTGGAAAAAAATACGTCAAAAACCGTGTACAAAACAGATTTTTAACCCGTTTGGTATTAATTTCGTTAGATAACATGTACTACATGGCCGCAGATTTTTATTATACACTTTTTATTTCGCATGATTCATATTTCCTACACACGTCGTTCACGGGTATTCGGATGGACTTACACGCAATAAACACGTTTAATTAAATTTATTATTAAAAACAACGAACTTATTGTATTTATAACATATATATATTATACAAACACGAGTCCGTACATTATTATTCAATAGAAAACGATAACTACGCATTACAATATACACGACATAAATTCGCCCGAAAACAATTATTAAACAATTTTAATTAATTTTAACTATTATCTGATTTACAAGTGTCCGAATATACACAATTATATATACTGAGCACCCGTGTTTTGAAAAGAAAAAAAAATGTTCATCGCACATTAAAATATACTGCAAACAACACACACCTTTCTATATGGTCGTATGGTAGGTATTTGAATAATAACATTTGTAATAACTGTATATCTAAATGGGTCGGAGAATTTTTAATAATGTATGCGGTTCGTCTGGTTCAGCAGGTTTATACCATTTCAACGTCCCTGCAGTAGTAAACCAAACAACTTTTGAAAAAATACCGTCAAATTGCCTTTTAAAGATGATAACTTTTTTTTTTTTTTTTTTTTCAATAAAAATACCGAAAACTGGTTTGCCGTTTTACCACTACTTAAGCTCTTGCGAACGGTCGACACCTCCTCTTTGATCGCGACGCCGCGACCGTTTCCCGCAGCATACAATATAAATAAAAATAATACCCGTCAACCCGGAAACGCATACGGTTATACGCGCGTGTATTTATTTATTTTTTTTTATTTTTTTTTTTAAGGCGTTTAATTGATTTATGTGAATCACGACGATACGGCATACTTTCTCTGCAAATACTATAGGCGATTACTTCTTTTTTTCCCCTTACTCTTTTTGTCGTCGTTTCGTCCTAAACGCCGTTTGCCCGCGTTTCGAAAATGGAACAATACCGGTGGAAAATGTGTTACGGCCAGACCAGACGCGCGTATACTCGCAGTTAACCTCTTTTACCGAATAAGGTAATAAGGTAATATTTAAGTATCGCATTACATGGCTCAAAAACACGGCCTACAGTACATTACAGTTCCGGTATTCGTGGCCTATTTGTCCTTAGCACATAAGTATAAACTTATTATTATCGCCTGCGTATGCATAAATTATGTTACAAACCGAATACTACGTTTAATAATATTCGTGTTCAAAACCGTTTTCGAAAATCTCGAATAGATTGCAGTATTATTATGATGTTTTTAAGTCGCTGCGGTCGCTCTTTCGAAAACAAAACAACAGGCACTTATATACATCGTTTGGTATGGGCACGCGGAAAGTCGAACGAGTGTTAGGTGAATGTAATGCGGTGTTCATTTGATAACCGCACATTACAAGATATAATAATAGTCTATGGCTCAGACCGCATCACAATATGATACGTATGAGCCTATTAAAGTGTTAACGAAAAGAAAAAACTCATTCGACCATATTATATCATCTCTTTGAATACGATATAGTGTAATACGTTTAAACAAAAACGTTTTAGGTGACTTCCGCGTATGTAACATACTTGAACTATGTACTTATATTACATTCATATTTTGAATACAATCAAATGACAGTTCGATAAGCGAAATTTCCTTTAAAAAAAAAATAATAAATTAGATGCGTTAATTAATCTAACTTGAATGTATATAAAGTGTGTAGAACATAGGCGGAATAACATGATTATTTTAAATTTTAACTTTAAAAAAATCATCGTTTTCGATTTTTAACTTTAAATTGAATATATTTCATAAGCAAAACACAATTTGATGCGTCTACGTTTTGATCGGAAAAATAAAAACTAACAGATTGTATAGTGATAACCGAGAGTTGGATACTTCCGATAACATCAATGCAAGATAGGACAGTGCCGTTGAACTATTATTCAAAATTTGAAAATAATGGAACATTACATCATCAAATTCGAAAAACTATATTCTGAGTGGACCTCAGTTTACTCAAGGGTTGATGTTCTTTTTGAAATTGCAAAACGACCTCTCTAAATAATATCATTGTTTCTCTCCTATACGTATGTATTGCCTGTATAAAACCGATAAAATAACCTAACGCGATCCACTCGAAATTAGAAGTCGAAATATTATCTATATGCATTTTTATTATATAAAATACTTATAATTATGAAATATTTATATTTCGTTAATTAATTTTTTTTTTAGAAAATATTTTATGTCGTTCTAAAATCATGAAATGCCATCGTGATTATGTTAAAAATGTGTTAACATGTACAAGCGCATAATTATGCATGCACGTATATATTATATTCGTTATAATGGATAAAAAGAAATAAACGCGACTGCAATGAAGGTTAAGGTGAAAGGCTTTTACATACATTCGAAAACATATTACATTCGAGTGCACTGAGAAATAAAATATAACCTTGAAAACTGTCCGTAACGAACGTATTTATTTTTTATTATATTAAATAAATCGTATAGAAAACGGATTTTACATAGTCATCACATAAATATAAAATACATGCGTATATATTATATAGGTATTAATGTATATCATAATATTTACATTACATTCGTTAAAAAAAAAAGAAAAACATTAACTACCCTATAAATTTACGCATTAATATAAAAAATATCTAGTTAAAAAAAGCAAGCTATACGAGTACATACGTGAATAGTATTGCTACACGGAAAATAAATTATTTTTTAACTGCTTTATACGCTAAATGCAAGTATTAATCACGACTCGAACTACGATCTCTTCGGAAGAATAATTAACAAGATTTCCACACATAATTTAAATTTAGGTCTCTTAAAGTCCAAGTACATAATATATGTGTAACTTGTCAAAATATCAGTTTATGTGATTTATATAGATATATCTACTAATCTATATAATAATAGTACGTGTACAGTTAATAAGTATAATCTATTTTCGATTTATCATTTTCTTAATTTAAAATTAAATATCCAGTGTAGTATAAGTTATAGTCTACGATATAAGGAGATGAATAATTGAATAACGTCGGAGTTGATATAATATACAATCATTTTAACGGATTCAAATTGATTTTTTGTTATTGCTACGGTCAAAATGAAACGATATTACACAACACACGTCTTATTATCAGATCATTAATCGCGTACTTCATTTGGATCTATAATAATATAATATTTCGCATATATACGTATACACACGAATATAAATAATCATGCGTATATGTATTCGATTTCTAATCTATTCTCGTGTTATTACGGACTACATATGACTACTTATACACGACAAAGGAAATAATGCACTTTGTGAACAAAATCGATTGATTTCGATTAAAACGTAGTCACCACTAGCTTTGTAGGACTTTTCGAGCTAGTTTAAATTATAAAACTCAAATTTCACCTATGTTATTCAGTTACCCATTGGAAATTCTAGACTTATTAACGTTATTAAAACTGAAACAGGAAACTGACAACCCTTCAACATTATTAAACGAACTTTTGCATTTACACATATTAAGGTCATACCGATATAAAGCATATTTTTAATACAATAAAAAATATTTAAACAATATTAAATATTGAACACATTAAGGCAAGTCCATCGTTTAAATGTGTTTGAACAGTCAGCCTTAAATACATTACGTACACACGTATATAAATACAAATGCATATTGTGCACGAAATTTTTCAATATTCACCTAATTATATTTATTATCGAGTTCAATAATCGATGATATACAGTTAAGAAATTAGTGTTAATATTAGTCAAATAAAATATCTAACGGTTTGTGATAATTCCAAATTAAAATTTTTCGAAATTATC
Source organism: Schlechtendalia chinensis (assembly GCA_019022885.1). Lineage (NCBI taxonomy): Eukaryota > Metazoa > Arthropoda > Insecta > Hemiptera > Aphididae > Schlechtendalia > Schlechtendalia chinensis. The sequence goes on along the minus strand of CM032351.1, from coordinate 1,743,425 downwards.
TATGAATAAATTCTGTAATGTTGTAAAACTTTATTTTTAACTGTTTCCGTCGAAACAAAACCAGTTTGTGGAACAAAAATTATTATTATTAATTTTATCATTATTATTATTATTATTATAATTATTTTTTTTTTTTTTTGTATACTTTGATTATTAAGTAAATATAATAGGTATAACCTTTAAATAACATGTTTATAAATTGTAAATACGGATGGGGTGGTCACAATAAATCGTTGACACAGATTTTAGTCAACAATAGATAGAAAATGCAATTCGAAAATAAAATGTGTCATAGGGAAAGTATGTAATTTTCAAACTGTTTAAATCGTGAGAATTGTTTTGAATCCAAAGTCGTGGGTTCACGTGAACCTATAGCTGTATAATAAAAAAAACGTGTTCTTCTCCTTTTGTTTCCTATGTTTAAAATGCGAATGCAAATAGTATTATTATTATTTATTATTATTATTATTAATATTATTATTATTTCTAACTTTTATTTTTAGAGTAATATGATCTTATATATATATAATTTATTCAGTTCAATTTGTTATTATCACGTTACACGTTATAACTATTCAAACGATTAAACTACTTTTCAGTCAAAAATTAAAATACATAAATAATTAAAACATTAAAAGTGCGAATGTGACAAATATATATATATATTATTATACTTGACCACATTTTAAATCTTTAAAAAGTCATCCCAACACTCTTATTTATGCGCATTTTAATGTTATTGCTGGGCGTCTTTACTTTTAAATATTTTAACTCAGCCGCTTATTATCGCACTGTTTAGGCAATATAATAGTGATAGAGAAAGCTTATTATCAAATTTAAAACATATTTATATTTTTCATCTCTAAAAGAGATAGTCTTAATGATCTTGTTAATAATTCAATTTGCTCTGACCCGAATATTTAGCCTAAGCTTTCACAGTTTCACATATTTAAACTACTATAATGTATTAATATATATATACCTATATATGTATTAATTGTATAAAATTATTCACAGATACATTAATAATATTATTCAACTGAAGACTAATTTGACCCATCGATTTATGCGTTTAAACCTTTAAAATTTCAAACTATCCGTATATTTTAAATATCGATTAAAGTATTACTACTACGTTAATACTATTAAGACTTTCGAACGCTTGACTCTGGCAAAACTGGTTTTTATTTTATTGCAAGTTTTAAAGCTGTACAACGTTATCTATTAAATAGTGATAAAATAATATATAAAGTGTATGAACAACACTTTTAGTATTTTGTTTTTCGTAAACAAATTTTGTTTTTACCAATAAGAAAAAAATACTACATACTGATTTTGCCGGACCATTCATATCCACGTACTTAACGTAATTAATCTACAGTAAAATAAAGCAACTCGTGTTACGGAAGAAAAAAGAAATTCTATGTAGTTCATTCGGATCAAAGCGAGTCGTCCATTAACTGAATTTGTTCGAAATTCGTATAGTACTATGTATTAACGTACATAGTAAATATCGTTTCAATACACACGTATAATTGTGTCTGTCAACGTCGAAATATCTCAAAACCAGTAAACATATATATATATATATGTTCACCTAACCACGTTTCAGATATGTTTCCCAGACGAAACGAAAATCGATAAATAAATTATACTACCCATGTGCATATATATATAATAATAATAAAATTTTAAGCGAAATACACGACCGTAACGGTTTTCGGACCCGCGCGCGCGTTAAACCTAAACGTATTACGATGTATTAAAACGCAGCGAGAGCGACGTCGTTTTTCGCGCGAAGGTCGCAATTTCTTTTCGTCGTCCACCGCGACGACCGCGGTGACAGTCGAGAGAAATTTTACGAACGAACGATATTGATTTTATCGACGTGGTCTTTATTTTGTTTGGTTTTGGTTTTTTACGCGGCTTGCAATAAATATTACAAAACGCTCATTGTTTTCCGAAACGACTTGTGGGTCAACCCGCCGACAATGAAACGCGTACGCCGTCGGATTTGAAACGAAAATAAAAAAAACACGAAAAGACGCGTCTAAACTCTGAACGTATACACGCACGCACGCACATATATATATTTACCTGCGAGACGAGAAAACGGGTTAATTTGTTTTTCTTCTCTTCGACGATTACTCGATAAGATACGCGCGCACGATAATTGAACTGCACTTGCGATGATCGTGACGCAATACCAACCGGAACACTCTATATAATCGCTACCGACCGAATTCATAGACATACGACTGCGTAATAAACACGTGTGAATAAACGTAACGTCGGATCGGTCGAAACAGCATAGAAGTTTAACGTTTATCGGCTCGATGTCGAATTGCGACACGTCTAAACGTGCGCAGTGATCCCTGCGGGGCTCGACAGTGGAGTCCACGCACGGCACGCGTAAATGCGAACGCGGAAGAATAAAATTTCCTCCGCGTTATGTGCGTACACGCGTTGACCCAAATCGCTGCACGGTCCGACGGGTCGTGACGGTACGATACCGCGGCGGACGATGTACGTGCAGAGGAGAAAGACGGGTAGGAAGTGAAAAAGAAGGTAGTCCAGGCGCGCGGCAGAGAGAATGAGAGAGAGAAGCGAATGACAACCGTCCGCACCCCACCGCCAGGACCGCGTCACTTTTTCCGAGCGCGCGTACACGTTGTTAATGCTGGAGCGCGGCTCCTTTCTCCGCTACGATCCCGTACGGTTAAATTTTTTATCATCGTTATTTTCCGTACGCTTTTCGTGTGCCGCGCGAGGTTCAACGTCGCCGGCCAGTGCGGTTTTGTAGAACGGAGTCAGTAGGTTGTCGTCGCTCGTTCCAGTCGTCGTCGTCGTCGTCGTCGTCGTCGTCGTCGGCTCACGTACACTTACGCGCGCGGCCACCTGCACGGCACAGTCTCGCGATCGCACTCGACACCGGCGGACCGCGCGCCAGATCCGAACGTCACACACCGGTCGTCCCCGCGGCCGACGTTCGTTTTTCCGTCCCGTCCAAATTCACGGACGTCACGTTTGTTCTCTTCGGATTTTTTTCCGTTTCCGGCTTTTATCGCTGTCTCTGTCTCTCTCTCTCTCTCTCGCGCGCGCGCGCCGCGCTCACCGCGCTCACGCACGTGATGTGCAGCCGCTGAAAACGCGAACACGATAACGTCCGCCGCCCACGCCCAGCCGCCGTCCGCGACGATTGCAGCTACCGCGTCCGCACGACACGCGCGAAACAACATGAAGGGTCTCGGACTCGCCGAGTACCTGGTCGTCTGCTGGTGTCTTTGCCAGTGCATGCCGCTGCACGACGGTAAGTGCGCGCGCTCTTTTTTCCTTTCTTGCTGTGTCATTTCGATCACGGTGTACAGACGTATCGTCGACCACCGTAACTGACCGCCGGTTACCGATCCGACCGCAATACGTTTCGGGTTTTCTCGTCGTGCCGTACGGGAAACGGAACGTTCGCCGCGCGCGGCGCCCCTCGTTCGGTTCCGTCAGATTTCCGATAATCAACGGAACGTGCTCCGGGGTTTATCGTCCGACCGGTATCATCCGGATAATTCCTCTGTCCGTCCGCGGCGAACAAATACGATCCCGCGCGCGTAAAACGCCGCCGGCAACGTAGTAGCCCAAAATAAATCGTCACGAAACATGTTTGTCCCGTCCGATCTGGCGCGCGTACGGCAAATAATTATTATCGTGTTAAATCCGCGATGTCCGGATAACCAAACGGCACGTATATACGCGAACGGTTAAAATATAAACATACTGGTCGAACCGGAATAATGTGTGTTATCCACGGCTACAATAAATACGTAATGACGCGGCTTCGATTACGAATATAGGTTTTTCCGAAAATAGACGGAATTAAATAGTCACGACATTATCTCGTTTGATCGATACGTATACATTTTATAATATGATGTGTGTGACGAGACGATCGAAACGTCGAGAAATTCACGTTAATCCAGTCAAAAGAATAAATACGAATACGAATTTTTTATATTATATATTTATAAAAACATAAATTCCTTGTGCACGAGAAACGTTATATTTTATCTCGCGCATCACGGCCATTAACGATCCGTTTGAACGCGTTTTTTCTACTTCTGTAAAACCGTACGGTTTTTAATGAGTAAGATATCATAAATGTGTTTTCCTAGTTACGGGTTTTTTGAGTCAACGTAGTCATTATAAGTATGTCGACGTCGCGTGTTTACGGGTCACACTTAAATACTCGACGAAACCGTCTAGACACGTCAGCACGGGGCGTATTCGAACGCGTCGTACTGGTATTTTTGTACATTTTATTTTCGTTTTTATTTTTCATATGTTTAAAAACTTTCTCACGAATAGCGCACGGATCGAATACAGAACGCTGGAACGGATAATGCGGAAAATGCGAGTACTCGAATGCCGTGGAAAATATGACAAGGGACTGTTTGTATATGTGTGCGTATCCGAAGGGATTTCGAAACGGCGAGAACACTGTGGTGATTGTTTGACGGAATCGGTGTTGGAAACCGATGGTCCCGGAGGAGAACGCGAAGAGGTTGACCCGCGACAAGCGACAATGGGCGTAAAGTCCCGTGTAATTGGAAAGTTCGCTGTAATTTTAGATCGCAATAACGACGTGAACAGGTTTTAAACGTTAACTGACGGTTCGAAAACAAAGTGTCGACGGAGCCAATCGCCCGAGTCCATGCCGGCGCGGCGTGTCCGAGTTGAGCGACGCGCGGGCGACAAGTTCCCGTTGCGTAAGTAAACCGGCGGCGGCGGCGGTAACGAGGGACGAGTGGATATCGTTGTGCTATCGCGATAGCTGTTCGTCCGGAATGCGACGCGGACGGCGGCGGGAGAGAGAAAAAGCTTTGCCAGTTTATAACGTCGCGTACCACTGGTGGGCACCACCGGATGGAATGCATCTGCGGCCGTCCGTAATGGCAAACTGGTTTGCCCGCGTTATTATCAACTCGGTGTACGACGCACACGCGTGTTACGATAACGTGTAGCCGCTAAAAAACGACAAGCGTTTAAAAACAACAAAAAGCAACAAAACAAAATAACCCGTGTCGACGGTAACTGATTTAGAAAAACGACGGGACGCGCGCGAGTCCCCGGACGGACGAAACACAACACGTCGTCGACCGACGAAAATATACCGCGCGACTGGTATAATAATGTACCATTTATTGATCGTCGACCATACAATCGTTCACGACGAGGAAGATATCGTGAAAGTCAAAACGCACACGAATTATAGTAAAAAATCTCTAATTGCAGTGTGTGTATGTATTACACTGTTGTTGCGATCGTTTTTCACCGTCGAGTACGCACGACAAATCGGCCAACGGTTCTATCATACTTTCTTCAAACTTTAAAACGTAACCCAATTACGTGCGTGTAAAACAATTGTATCGAACAGTCACCGGACTTTTGAAACGTCGACAAAACACAAAACGTACATTCCGAAGAACAACGCTACGTCTATTCATAACGCTCGTAAAACTACGAGATTCATGCCCACCTGCGGTAGTCGTGCTTAAATCAAAACCGTAAAACACGTATTTTACGATACGTATACCTGCGCCCTATACAAATGTATACTATATATAAATATATACGTGTGTGTGTGTGTGTACACGCGAAGGCCGCAAGAAATTTAAAACGAACGCGGTTTTTACAATACTGTAAATATAAAATATAACCCGATAACCGATATCCTCCTATTTCGTGCGTCTTTTATAATATAAGCGTTATCCATTGTCTCGGCCGACGCGTATGTAAATACGGAATCCGATTGTCCGTTACAAACGATGCGTTTCAATGCATATAAATCGTTTTTCAAACCGTCTTCGTTGACGTGTAGCCTCGTTATAATAATAACGATAATGCTTACGATAAGTCATACGCGAACGCGCAACGCAATCCTGTGCACAACACGAAGACGCGCGTCTGGTACCGAACCGTGTCCAAATCGATTGGGGCGACATAAAAACGTTGCGAGATTTTTCGACACGTTTTGCGATTCACTGACTAACTAAATCGTTCCTTTAATCTCGCATGAAATCCGCACAAAAATATTTTTCGAAAAAAAACGAAAATAAATTATTAATTAAAACAATCGATTCGCGTTTACGTTCTTCTTTTAAACTCCGCAGCGTATACGATTTAACGTGTACATGACGGCGTGTTTGAGATCACATTTCGAGGATCGTGAATCGCGCGTTACGGTCAACTCGACTGTGGTCGAATGAACGAAAACAATATTCGCGTGCACATCGGATTCCGTGATATTTTCCTCCGACCGACGTAACGTAACGCCGTACACAACGTGTGTATATAGGCCGGGCAATAACGTACCAACGAGTCCGCGAACGAACAGACAAAGTCGGGACTCGGTGGAAACCGCACGCGGACAATCATCACGACGTGCGGTTAGATCTCTGCGAACCGATTATTTTTTTTGTTTTTTTCGGATTTCTCTCTCTCTCTCTCGATCGATCGATCGATCGTGTTGTATACGTGTATTTATCCAATTTTCCACGACACGCCACGTCGATCACGCACACGACGAAGATGTCGACGGACGGCGACGAATCACGCCGATTCGTCGTAAACTTGTTCTCGACCTCGTCATTATACCTGTGTACATAAATACGTATATATTTACGGACGTATTTATCGTCGACGTGATCATCGCGACTCGCCGCAGACTCGAAACGGTTTGTTTTCACCGTTTCGTTATTTTTTTTTTGTTCTCCGACATCGAAATTATCCGCCGATTTGTCGATATCCCCCCCACGGAGTCCCTCGGACGTCGTCGGACGGGAAGGACGGAATAAATCGTACGCGTACATTTCCAACGCGATTTAGATCGCGCAACTCTCGGCGATCGTCCCGCGCGGTTCAGTGAACTTTCGGTTTGCGTCGTCCTACCATACACATACGACCATTAAAATGGTTTCGCGAGCGCATAATATATATGTATATATATAATAACACACACGTACACGTCATTTGCGTATACACAATAACGTTAATGCATACCGCGATCGAGCGCCCGACGTTATAAACCAATACCCGGGTTGTGGTACCGTTATATTATAATACGTACGGCGTGACAGACGTCGCTGTCGCGATATCCGATTAAGACGGTCGACTTTTACCGCTGGCGCAGGATTAGGATTTATTATTTTTTATTTTTTTTCGAGTCGGTGGACGATGTTGTTAAGCGCCTAACCTGACGCTTGCAGTAAATTCATATATTATTTACTTCAATCAAAATTAGATTGTATTTTTTCGATTTCGTCGTCGTCGTTTGTTTCCGACGAATTTCTAAAATTGAAGTATTCAGAAGTTATATTTCGATTATTTGTGATATTGTAATCTTGTCGCCCGTTGACGACTGTTTTCTAATTTATTTCGAGAGGAAAAAAACAAGCGATGTATATACGTATACGTATGTAGTCCATCGGCAATCTAATTAAACACGTCTGCGTTTATTTATCTGCACCTGTTATCTCGGTCGGTGTTGCTATTAACCGGATATTCCATGTCGTCGTCCACATCGACAAGACGTGACTCATATACTCGCTTCGTGTTTACCTTATTTTTGAAACGCCAACCCGAAATCGGTGAAAATATTTTCGTTTCTTTCGAAACTTCCGCTTTTCGGTAAACGAAAACTCGTCGTTTACCAATACCAATAAAAATCCTCTTCCGACATCCATAATGTCTAAAACGTAATGGGGGAAAAAAAAAATCTTTTTTTTTTCGGACCTTTTCATTGCGGTACGTTAATATCTGTTCCCGACAGATATACGCTATTTGTCTAAATCGGAAATTACACGTGGAAACGAGAGCTAAAACAAACAAATTCTACCACGACTTCACGTAACCATTACATGCGCGTTATTATCCGATGACATCGTCGTATAATTATGCCGTTGCATGTTTCCCACATAAACATATATACGTGTACGTACGCGCGCCCGTCGTTTGTGGTTATTATTTGTTGCGTGCATTTTTTTTTTTTAAATCGATTTTTCGATAATTCGATCTATATATCTATCCATAATACGATGTGCATCGTGTTATCGTGCGTATGTTCTACGGGCCCGCGAGGACGCGGCGTAGGTGGCCGGTAAATTAGACGTCGCGGTTTTAACCGAGAATCTGGTCTCGGTAACATATACTTTAATATATACGTACGATTTTTTTTCTTTTTTTTTTGTATATCTTATTATTTTTTATTATTTTTCGATTAAACGCAAACGTTGGTTTTTCATATTACATAACGTGTGCACCACATTCGATAAATACCTATACAAGCGTATACCTACCGCGAGATTTTGGATTTTTATTATAATGCGTCGCGCGTGATGATTTATACATATCTACTCGAGAGGACTTTAGGCGTGCTGTTCGCGTCATGTATTACTTTTATGCACACACACGCACACACATTTATATATACACCAGTTTTTAATCTTTAATCCAGTCGTATCGGTTATAGCGAAAAACGCCGTTTAAAAAAAAAACCCCTCTTTAAATTACGTCATAATTTATGGTGGACAAAATTAATTTGAAAATACGCAAAACGGATTATATAATTTATGATATTTTCGTTCGAGCCTGTAAACGTATATTCCATTAACGTTCAACAGTATACATTAAAACGAAATAGTAACTACACATTATAAACGCGAACGTAATACATTTTCTTCGTGTGATTTTCGCAGCCGTGTTTGTAATACCGTAATAGGTTGTTCATAATCATTATGAACTTATCGTTTAAAAAAAACTACACGAATTTTCAATTACGGTACTTTGTTTTCAGTATAACGATATTGGATATTATTCAACATACAAAATGTCTAATGGCCGTCTACATTAATGTACGTAACGTGAAGTTGTCTGTATATGTATATATATATATAAAATAAGGGGCGTATTGTGGTAGAGATCAAAGACAATAATGATTTTTCTAGACAAAGGTATCTACAACAATATCATATAAAAAAATAATAAATAAATACATATTATATATATATAATGCGAACAGTCGAGAATGACAGTTTAACTTGTTCTTTGAATTACAGCAATCATTAAATACCATAATTACATTAGAAGTGGTAGCCGTATATTATATATAGTAGACACCTGCACACGACGGGTAGAAATGCGCCGGTGTTTTATAAAAATTAATAACATCGCGTCTTGCGCTTTTTCCCTCCCGTCGTCTGGTTCGTGGAATGATGATGATATTGTTATTATTTTACACGACACTCGATATGCCGCGTGCGTTATCATTGAATCGCGATTTATAAAACTGCAGTTCGCGAAACAATACGGTCGTTGCGGTACACTGGAAATCAGGCTACATGCCATTCATACACGTACATGTACATAGGTAGCGAACGAAATTTGATGTATATTCGCTTAACCCGTAATAAGGTAGTGTGCAGATTGCTTAATGATTATTACTTGATCGAAAAACAAGATACGTGTACGCTGTCGATGCCATTTCCAACGATATATTCGTGTATACGCGAGTATACTGTTTTTACAAACCCATTCGTTGATGAAAAAAAAAAAATTATATGGGTTTTTAAGAGTACGTCCCAAACTGAAACATAATAAATGGAAAAATAACAGTATTTCGTTACGCGTTGTAAAGTACACGAATCTGTAACGAGAAGTATGTGCGTATCATATTATTGTTGTTTGGTATCGAGCTAAAGATTTCAACAAATTGTTTACACCAAACTATTTGCCAGAACAAACAAATAAACAAATAATGAATTATATACTCATACGGTTCACACAATATCTACGTGGTAATGGGTTTTTTTCACCTTAGTAACGTATGTAAGTGCTAATTGCATTTAATAGAAAATGGTTTGGCACATAAGCAAATTTTTTAGCTCGACATAACAGTGCGTGTATTTTAAGACTTGTCTCGTCGTCGTTATAACCGAGTATCGAACGTAAAACTATTTTATACACCCGTTTTTACTGTTATAGACTCTGCAAAATAATCGTTCATTGTATTCACGTGCAAGATTTAAAACGAATATATATATATATATTTTTATTTTCATAAAATATTAACGGACCAAATCATCCGTACACATTATTGTTATAGACAATCAAATAGAAATCGAACAATAGATGATTATTTATAGAATATCGATGTGGTTGGTTTTTGGTTATAATAGACTTATATAACGTTCAAAAACGTAAATTCGGCGGTGAAAGTTATGTATTACGTGTTACGTATGTGTAAAAATGCAATTCATGGTCGTCGACCGACCGTCAACCTCGCGAGAATCGCAATAGTTAAAAAAAAAAAAATAATAATAAAACGCTTCTAAACATTGCGGTTTTCGCAAAACAATGGACTGCATTACACATTGTAAACGAGTAGACACGAGTGTGTTGCGCTCGATGACGCGGAAAGCATATGCTACACGTTAAATACCGCAATACTCTCAACGGTGTGCCCTGCAAACATTGAACTTGTACATGAACTTCGCATATAAACCTCCACAAGGTGCACGTTTAAATATCTTAAGTATTACGCGTATAGTAGAGATGAAACGAGTAATTAATTACGCGTTTCAAAACAGTCGTGTGAGATGTGTCCGTAATCGTACAGCTCGCGTCTTCTAGTCGATCTTTGGAGATTAGATATTTTCCTTTTATAATATTTATTTACGAACCGAAAACTATGTCGTCGTCCAACAATTAGTAATCTCCAATTTCGTACACTACACACAATGTGTCGTTGCCCGAGTCACGTTACGAACGTACCATATTCGATGAGATTGTCTATACACTCGCGTATTCGTTGACACAATTGGTTTTGTTTTTTAATTCCGTAAAACGATAACGACATAAAAAATAAAAAAATCCGGACGGACCCTTGGAGCTGCTGCCGCCGCTGCTGCCGGTTTAATTCACCTACCCACGAACGCGACCGGTCCGTACGCGACGTGGAAAACGAGTCTTCCGACACGAACACGATATGTTAACAACACCGTAATATTTCGTCGCGTACTCGCCTTTGGGTGTTAGCCGTACGCGTTGTGCGCGTAAAATGCAGTTTCGCCCGATTCGCGGGCACACTACACGTATATAGCGTCGGTACATCGAGTACATACAATTGCCACGCGACGTGTGGGCAAAATGCATTTGCGCAGCCGTGTGTACATGTTTTTTACCGTTACACAAACAAACTCCTGCGCGGTTAACTGCATATTGTGCTATAAAACAATTATTCATAATACGGTTATAATATTTAACACGGGTGTACGTTTATAACGTATACACGAGCACCGGATTGTTACACGCGCGCAACGACATATAAAATATGTCAACGTTCTGATTATTTGAATATATGTATAAAAAAAAAAAAAATAAGAAAAACGCTCTAAGAATATTTCCATATAATTATTGAAGTACTCGTATATTATCTGGTATTTTTTTCGAGATATCTTCCGTTTTAGTCTGAAAAACGTTTTTGTAAATTTGGTTTCGAAAGATTTTTCCTAAATACGTTAAGTTTATTTTAAACCCTAAAGTTTGCTTATTCCTATACGACGAACTCGTAAAATATAAATACATATAACATATCAATGACCTTTATATACGATCTAACCAAACCCAACCGTTACGTACAGAACGACTTCCGGCCGTTCTAAGACCATATCCCTAACATTGTCTTATTAAATTAAAACGTGTTTATGTTGAACTATCACGATGGTCGTTACTTTCCATGCAGCCAATGCTTAGCTCTCGACCCGTTCGTCTAATACACTTATATAAAAAAAAATCCCTTCGTGACTTCTATATCCGCTTCGATAAACGTATTTGTCAATCATTTTTTAAAACAAAAACCAATAATAATTACAATATCGATTATTTTGATCCGTCGGAGATTTTCAATTTCCACTGGCGATTGTTTTACCGAACAGACAACGTTATAACCACAAATCGGTTTGGCCTGTTGAAACTCGACACGGACAATAATAATAGAAAACTGCTGGTGGACGTACGCGCTCGTTACATCCGCTCGTTCGATGTTTAATTATAAACTTTGTGACATCGCCGAAATGCGAGCGAGAGAGCCATTCGTATACGCACACGCGCGCGCGCGCATACGTTACGATCGTAAATGATTATGCGCCACGTGGCTTGTCGATCAACGGTGAAATGTCGCGCGATGACGTGACAATACACCGGATGGTTTTTGTTTGTTTTTTCGTTTACTTTCGAATCGTGCACGTTTAGAAAACGAAAACCTAGAACAACGATCACAAACGTATTGTTGTATGTTATGTTGTACGGCGTTAAACGACGCGATCCAAACGACAATGTTGTTTTTTTATATCTCCGTGATATTCATCGTGTTGTACGTCGTTGGTTGTTGTCAATAACGCTGTTGTCTAATCCGTTCTCTGGTCGTTTCGGAATAATCGTAGCTGGTCGCTACGAACGCGTCGTTCAATTGATTTGTACACAATGCGCTACGTACGCTACGTACGCTCACGCACGACGGACGCGTGGTCTCGATATCGAACACGGAAACGTAATTGTTGTCGACGTTGTTTTCGACGGTGTTTTCGACGGTGTACTGAACCGCTGCGCGTTAGGTTCATAACAAATCGAAAACAACCTCTAACCGCACGAACGGAAATCAGCCGTCCGGACGTTTAGTTTTGCACTGTTATCGCGCGTACGAAAAGTCGAACAATTGTTTTTTTTTTTCTAGGACGGTCACGTACTTTTTTTTTATCGACGACAATTATCGTTTTGGTCGTACGGTAAGCGTTCACGCGGAAATCCGTACCGACGAGAACACGGTTATGTACGTACGAGTTTTCGAAAAACACGCCCGGCGCGAGCGTAAAAAACAAAAGGAAAATCGTTTGTTTGTTTGTTTGTGTTTTCCAAAACGGGTAAAGCGCAACTTGGTCGGTATCGTTCGCGCGCGTACGCGTTCTGGTCAGTAGGTCAGCCACGACGACACAACCTGCGCGCGACGGTCACATTTCTATTTCTATTGTGTGCGGCTGACGAGGAACGAGGCTAGTGACCCTCCGCCGGATCGGTCCGCCGTGCCAGACGGGCATTAGAAAGTAAAACAAACGATACCGTGCGCATGACGTTATGTACGCGTGTGCGTACACGGGTGGCCCGACGTTTGTACACACGTTGACATCGTATTTTTTCGAACGGTCCGAACAGAAAAAAAAAACCACCCCCGTTCCCGTCCCATTTTTTATGGACAATTGTCTGTTTGGATATACCGCGCGACCTAAGGAGATGATCGATGCGGTGGTTACATATGGTTACATATGCACGTGGCCGATTGACTTTTTTCTTTTTTTTCGAAAATTCTAGCGGTGTTTCCACCTCGCCTCGAATCCGAGTTTAAAAGTTTCATACATATATATATATTTTTTTTTTTCGTAATATTTCGCGGTCTCGGACGTATTATATCGTCGAAACGAAACCAGCATAATTAAAAACTAAAAACTTATTTCGAACGCGATAAATCCGTCTTTAAAAGAGTATTATATACACTCAAACGAATCAACGCGAGTATGTATAATGTACATAATATATATCTGCGATTCTACACGATTCGTTTCTCTCTCTCTCTCTCTCTCTCTCTCTCTATCTCCGTCTGTCCATAGGACGTATATCATCATTTTCATGTACACGCGATACGATATATACATCAATATTTATCGAATGTTTTTCCGATTCATAACTAGAGACGTTTTCGTGCAAACGACAAGAGACGAAACGAAATCCCTGCGTAATCCGAGTATATTGCAGCGCGCGATAAATATATACATACCGTGTGCACGTCGACAAACGGTAATGAAAAAATTTTGTGTTTTTATTTTTGCGGATTTTAAACATTTCGACCAAACCTATATGAATAAAATTTTATCTCCATTCGAATCGATGTCAATTCAGCGCGTCGTGAAAACTATACAAACTACATACGTGTAGACATCAAACCACACTCTCGTTAAGCTAAAAACACGCGTGTCGATTCGTTAGTACGTCGAGAGACGAGTACTTACATCGTATGCGTTCGCGATAAGCACCAGCTGTATTATAAATTCAGGATTTGCACTCCAGGTATACGCGCATTTATGTATATACGAGCACACGTCGTCGCGACTGAAAATTCTAACAAAACGTGACCGCCGCGGGGATAAAGCTAAAAGTACGTACTCGCAACGACGCCGGACGGAATAGTATATATAGTTTATTACTCATTGTACAAACGAAACGCGAGAGTGGCGGGTAGAGTGCTGCTCGGTACGTAGTCGCGCGCGTACGTTATCGTACAGAGGAGACTTGAAATCTGAGAGCATCGCAACAATAGGGACTCGTACGGCTACCGGACGACGGAAACCGTCGAGCTTTCATAATACTCTACTTTTGGTCAAAACAAAAGGGAATTGCGTTCTACCGCGATTCCGGGACGTCAGAGTGTGTGTTGTACACGAGTGCATTACGTACGTTATAACAATTAACAATTATTAAACTGAAAACCGCCGCGCACAACAAGTCGAGTGTATATTTCCCGCGTGCGTTATATATATACGTTTATTCGCGTCTACTTATATTAAACAAATATATATATACATGTTTTTTACATTCCACGCCGTCTCGTATAATAATAATTTTTATTACACGTGTTATTACGAATTGGTAAAACAAATACATAACGTGTACTAACGTTTAATCACGTGGGTAAAACTTTAAGTCCGCGTCTGGGCATAGCGACGTACTGCAGTAATCGTTTATATTCAATCTGCCCGTTGTTTTTGTTGTGACGAATAAACCGAAGCAACGCGTTCGGGTCAGGTTTTGTGACAAACGTGGAAAATCGGTGACTAAGACTTTTAAAATGATCCATCTAAGACATTTGACTGGCGAAAACGATTTTTGGAAGATCCGTGAATTCACTGACGGTCGACCCACAACTTCTCGAAACGATAAATTCGTCAGGAAATCCGATCAGATTGACGAAATTAAAAGTCTGACTGATTTCAGTTGTTCCACGTCGGACTTCTCCGACTTTTCTCGACGCTTCCAAAGCACTGTTTCAAAACGTGATAAGAGTTTGGGAGTGGGGTGCAACGAACACAGATAGTGTGATTGAATACTTTGAGGGAATCGAAAAATGCATGTATTTGTTGTTTCGATTTTCGGCGATGAAATTAAAACCCCGTGGTTGTCGACACCGCAGTTGGTTGCATAACAATGTATAGTGTGCGGTGATGCGCGCGCCTGTATAATAATACGAATACGGTAAAAAATAAAAAAAATATACGATAAAACAAAGCGAAAAAAATGCAATAGCGACGGACGAGATCCGACGGTCGTCGAAAACGCGATCGGTCGGAACCGCGACAGGCTAGTGATGAACAATACGTTCGAACAAACGCGAAATTGTTACAGGCGTGTCCGGAGCCAGGGATTCCGCGTGTCCCAGGATATGTCCGCAGGGAAGTTCCGAGGAGCCGGTGTGCGGTTCGGACGGTGTAATCTATCCGAACGAGTGCGAGCTGAAGAAGAAGACATGCGGCAAAGGTGAAAACGAAAACGAGACGCGATTGCGAATCAATTGCGCACCGCGTCCATATTACAATACAGGGGTTCTCAGTCTTTTGCGGTCCACGCCTCCGTTTGTGCTATGGGGCCGTCCACTTACCCGACGCACCACGTCATGTCCTCACTTTGGTGTCGGGCCCGTTTCATTTATTTCTATACGGATATCGAGTTTAGAGAAGAAGAAGAAAAAATGATACTTTTCGTTGTCCGCGTGATCGGCCGCGGACGAATTGTTCGGCAAATACCTCGTCGTATTCGTCAACAACACTCGTCTGCGTTCGGTGGCTCGCGTTTTTTTTTTTGCTGCCCTCCGATTCCATCGCGCGTCCCCGCATTGAGAACCCTTGCGACGTACAAACAAATCGTTTGCCTCAGAACTCGTTCTGGAATATCGCTTTACACGTTTCGTACGCCGTCTCGTAATCGCCCGTCGCGTTCCCTTCGCACAACAGGCATAACCGAAGCGGAGAGCACCACGCTGTGTCTGCGGGCGTACGGATCGAGTTGCGAGCACCGTTGCGGCAAGGAACAGGACCCGGTGTGCGGCACGGACGGCCGGACGTACCTGAACAGGTGCATGATGCAAGTGGAAATATGTAGGTCAGTATCTATCGTATAATATAAACGGGGACGAAAAACAAAAAATACGTTTTTTACGCGCGCGTATTGTACCGACGAGTCCGCCGGTTTCGGAACAGTCCGACGTCGGTACACACGCACGCACATAAAACCCTCAGAACGCAAAACAACGCGCCACTTGCACTGGCGTGCTTCTCGACGTGAATCGCGTTCAAAAACAATGACCTCGTCCCGGCTCCAGCGTCCGCGCCCGTTAGAAATGGCACGTACACCGATCTTTGTTGTGAGGGAGGGGGGAAATCGGCGTTTCATCAATCGTTCCCGGAGAAAACAGACGCGGCGTGGAAGGGCAGGTCAGATCGAACGCGCGTTCCCCGCGCCAAATAAAATCGTATCTCGTTACGTTTCGCTGGGCCGGTGAGAACGTGTTACGTACGTTTGCCCGCCGCGAGCACGTTTCCGAGACCCCGCGACCCTTCGGCGGGTGTCCGCAGGTGTGTCCGTGCGCGCGCGCTAACAACACGTTCGGTCATGCGCAGGATCGGCACGTCGATGTCGCACTTGGGACCTTGCAACAACATTTCGGCCCACCGAGAAAACTGTCCGGTGAACTGCGACCAGGCGCCGATGGACGGACCGGTGTGCGGTTCGGACGGCAACGTCTACAGAAACACGTGCCAGATGAAACTGATCACTTGCGGGTAAGGTTCATGGCGGTTTAACGAGACGTGTTCCGCGCGGAGAATCCGCCTGTCCGCCTGACGGGCAATCGTTCGTCGCGAGCCGTATGGTTTTGATCGTACTTCGTACGGACGAAGGGAGGAAATGTCCGTAAAAAATGTTTTTTTTGTTGTTGTTGTTGTTTTCGTTCGCGCTGCACAGGCAAGGGGTGGTGAGGACGTCCAAGAAACACTGTCAGACCACCAGACACTGTCGCGAGTCGTGCTGGCGCGTGTCGAAGCCCACGTGCGGCTCGGACGGGAACATCTACAGCAACGCGTGCCGCATGAAGTCCAAGAACTGCGGCAAGCACGTGTTCGAGGTGCCCATGGCGTTCTGCCTGAGCCAGGAACGGAACCGGGTGGGTTCGGCGAACGCGTGCCCGGTGAGCTGCGAGAAGGAAAAGGACAGGATGACGTGCGGCTCGGACGGCAACGTGTACCGCAGCGAGTGCGAGATGAAAATGCTCAACTGCGGGTGAGTCGTCGTTGTCGCGCACACGCGCCGTGATTGTTGTCGTGCGGGGAGGACCCGCGAACATAACTAATCCGTCCGCCGCGCGACGATTGGGGTACGTTTGAGGAACAACGGCGTCCGAAGCGTTCCCCGGGGGCGTGAGATGAAAGAGAGGAGAAAGAAGAAAAACCGTCCAGATTCCACGTGTCGCGACGGTTTTCCCCGACCTGACATCTAATACGGAGACGATAATCGTTGCTTTTGTTTCGTTCGCCCGTAGACAACAAACGAAGAAGAAGGTGACCAAGGTGGATTTGGAGAAGTGTAGGGCCAGGATCAACAAGTGCAACAGGGGAGAGTGCGCCGGGGAAACGGATCCGATCTGCGGCAACGACGCGCAGACTTACAGGAACCAGTGCCATCTGGACCAGGCCACTTGTTTGTGCGTACACGCGCTGAAATTTTTATCGCGTTTTCAATGATAACCGCGCGTCCGGTTATACGGCGTTTGTTTTGTTTTGTTTTTACCGTCCGTGACGACGCTGAACGAACGATCGGTTTCAGGAGAGGAATACAAATGGCGCACTTGGGCGAGTGCTCGTCGCTGCTGTCCGACGAAAAGTGTCCGGAAAGCTGCGAGAACGAACAGGAGGAGCCGGTGTGCGCTTCCGACGGCAACGTGTACAGGTCAGGCGATCTCACATTCATTGCGTTCGTGGCGTTCGCCCGTGACACGTAGTAGTAACTAGACAATACGGACGGCCATCAAGAAGTGATCCGCCGCGCCGATTTTTTTCCGAATCCACGAGGATTTATACCGTGTGGGGGGAAACTAATAGTAGTCGATTTCAATTTGTCGAGTCGCTTTTTTCGACGAAAAACGATTAAACTCCACGTGTGCCGTTAGCTTCCGAGTTGACGATCCGTACGTAAAAGTATGGAAATCGAATCGGCGATGACGGTTTTAACTTTTTTTATTTTTTACGTATTTAATCCTCCCGAAACGTGTTATCGACGTAGTGTCTGAATAAACGATCGGCGATACTGCACACCGTCGGTGGTATAAATTTCTTTATATCTCATTTCGTCGTCATAATCACACGTCTGCGTCGCGCCCGCGCCGATTTCATAGGGACGTTGCGCGAAAACGGGGCATTGAATTGTGAGAAAGAAAAAACGAAAACGCGTAGAGTCGCGCGAGCGTAGAAAGGGACCAAAATATCAAAAACCCGCGACCGATTCCGCAGGTCGGAGTGCGATTTGAAGATGAACACGTGCGGGCAAAAAGTCGTCGCCGTGCCGCCGCAACATTGTCCGACCACGGCCCTGTGCAACCAACAGTGCGGAAAGGCCAAAGAGTTCGTGTGCGGGTCGGACAACAAGCTGTACCGGAACGAGTGCGAAATGAAACGCGAGAACTGCGGGTGAGTGCGTTCATTCCTGGGTACGCGCCGCGCGTTTAAAACCAATTGACGGGAACCCCGTAGAACGTTTCGCGTTTCAACGCGACGGCGGGCTTGTCGAGTTGTCGAGGTAGGAAAAATCAAATGCTGGGAGATCGCAAAAACAAATATCAACACACGAACCCGCCCCCCGCCGATCGGAACGTCTTGTCGAAACCCCAAATAACGTTGTGCACAAACGTCCGCGGCGTTCAACGATTGTTGTCCGTCCGTAATTATACGTCGTGACGAAACGCCAAACGAATCACCCGATACAGGGGGACGTAGCCAGAAATTTGGTTCGGGGGGTCCGGAAAATAGTCGATTCGGAGGGTGAAGACATATTCGGGATTTTCCGGGCAGTATCCTACTAGGTAGGCAGTTATACGTTATATGGGTGAGATAAAAACAGGCTAATACCATTACGGTCGTGACTTCGTATCGACAAATTAGTTATTAATAACTTATTACACGTGACCGTTCGTGTGTACGTTTTTCGTATGTATACATTTATAGGAAAATTTTAGAATTCGCAAAAAATATGCGGATTTCTTAAAATTCCCGGGGGCTGAGCGGGCATCACGGGCCCCATTGCTGACCCGATACGATTTTCCGCGTTTCTCAGCAAATCTGCCGATCGCTTCTTCGGCCGCAATATCGATTTACGCATTTAGTTATCCGAAAGATCACTAGCTCGTTTCCGATCACATTACTTCGCCAGCCAAATTGAAAACGTCTCAAAGTCGTTGTGCGCAGAGCCGTAGTAAGGGGGGGGGCAACGTTTTAGAAATAAAAAAATATTTAAAAAAATTTTAAGTTTTGCCCCGGGCGCAATATTCAGTTGCTACGGCTCCGGTTGTACGTACTATACGTGTACTTTTTTCTAACCACGTGAACATTTCGGACGGATGGATTACTACGGAATAAACGGGGGGGTTTTTTTTCGGTCGCCGATTTCCTTTGGGGGGGAGGAAATAATAAAAAAACGACCGACTGACGACACGAATATTTTCTCGCATCGCCGTCCGCAGCAAACACGTGTACGTGGTGCCCATGAAACGGTGTCTGACGGGATTCCAGTTCAAGGGATGTCAGCGCGTGTGCCCGGCACTGTACGACCCGATCTGCGGCACGGACCAGAAGACGTACAGCAACGACTGTTTCTTGGAGATGGAGAACTGCCGGTCGCGGGCGCTGGTCAGCAAACAGTATCACGGCGTATGTGGTCAGCCCACCGACGAGCCCAAAAACTATTTGTACTGATCAACCCCCCCCCACCCCAAACCGCGTCCAACGCACACGATACATTATTATTTATTAATATTATTACGATTAGTACTCGTTTGTATGCTTAATTTTTTTTCATATTATATAACTCATTTATTACCGATTTGTCCGTCGGTCGACATTCGTCGTCCGCGCCGCGGGCTTCTTTCCGTAAAATCGTTTCTTTTTTTTTTCTCGCGATTTCTTAAACGACACACTGGGCCGTTTTATTTCATTTTCTCTCTCTCTATATATATATATATATATACACACATACATATTATATTATATTATTTATTCGAAAATCAATCAAATTTGAACGTATTATTATTACCTGACACTTAGGTTCTAGGGTACCTATAGAATTTTTAGTTTTAAGATTATCATTGTATTTCATTTCGTATACGATGTGCACTGTCGTTCGAACAAACACTGCGCGACCGTGTTGCCCCCTCCCTCTCTCTTTACCCCGACGGGCTAGTAATTAATTATAATATTTTAGTAAACGTGTCGTACTCAAACGACGCACGTACGATAGAAAACAAAAAAAAAAAACATTAAGTGCCAACACGTCATATTATGATTAGTATAAAAATTAATTATTTAATGTAATGAAATTTTAACTAAATATATAGAATTGGCCGATCGATTTTCGTGTAATATTATTTATTTTTTTTTTATGTAATACGCAAGCACCTGACCTTCAATCGATTAAAATTTTTAACAAATATTACAAAACTATCATTTATTTTTCAAAATACAGATTTACAACGGAAACAAACTCATGTGTTCCTTTTTGGTATCGTCAAACAGTTTCCCGATGGGTATGCTTTTTTAAATTTATTAATGAGATCTTGATCTGTTATCCTCATGCCTTTTACTTGATTTCCTAGTGTTATCCTGTGGAAAATCAATCATTCCGTTGAATTCAAACGAGAAAAATACAATTAATAATAATGACAACGAGTAATACGAATGTGCTACTCACCAGTTAGGCTGAATGTTATGAGCTCGGCCAAACAATTCAATTTTCCTAGTACCTGGAGACAGTCGTTCGATAATACCGTATATTTCATCCGGCTTATGGCTAGTGTCCCGTACTTCGGAAACAATCACATCACCGTCCAAACCACAGTTTAAATTGATAGGGTTGCCTTTTTTGCCTACCTTCAAAACATATAACAGCACACTGTGTCAACTTGATTTTAATCGGATATGAACACTATTAACCCTAAGCATATTAAATACACTTACCAGACAGTGTTCTTTACCGTGATTGAGCCAGTGACCCGTTCTACCAGTCCTGATAATCCTCTGCAATTGATTGGTCTTCACCCAAATTATCTCATCGACTCTTTCATAACCCCATAACTTCAGACATTCCCTGCCCAGCTCCATAGCTCTAAAAACGACATATCGTTATGTTGTTACGACCAGAAATCACACTTCAACACAATCGACATATTGAACTCGATTGAATTTACCGCCCTGTAACCCATAAAAATATAAGTCCGTCGTCCTGCAACTGAGGAACACCCAATCGCCGCATCTCGTCATCAGATAATGTGCCGTAAGGGAGT
This sequence comes from Schlechtendalia chinensis, assembly GCA_019022885.1. NCBI lineage: Eukaryota > Metazoa > Arthropoda > Insecta > Hemiptera > Aphididae > Schlechtendalia > Schlechtendalia chinensis. Next base: position 1,721,734 of record CM032351.1, on the reverse strand, counting down.
TCCATATGAATGTCCCACGGAGGATCAGCCATAATTACAGCAAATTTTCCTAATAATTATCACAATAATTTGTTATAACATCGAAAATATTAATAAATCATATTGTTATTATACGTACTCACCCAAAAAAGTGAAGTTCATGTACCTCAAATCGCACTGGATCCATTGACATGTCTTCAGTGCAGACTTATCATCAGGAAATTCTTTTTTCGGTGGAAAACTATTGAGGGCATTCACCAAATTATCTTTGCTAGTTACACCGTCCACTTCGTAGTGAACATATCTGGAACAAATAAATAATTCAGGATAATTTCGCAGCAGGTAATAATAAATCACAATCTTTGTTTGAGTGTATTAACAAACTAGTATGTGTAGCACAACACTTACTTACAAGTGTCCATGTGAAAACAGGTGTTCAAAAAAGAACAATCGCCTAGGGTTTCGTCAGTATGCATTTGAATAATTTTTTTGAAATGAAGTTTTTCACAAACATGTCCTTCCATACAGTCCGACCGAGTTCCGTGCGGACAAAATTCTGTTACATGTGTTCCTACAGTAAAACATTTAAACATTGTGTTAAAAACACTCTATACAACACCAAACCAAAGACGGCAATCCATGTCATTTACCTCCTTTTGACCGAAATCTTTCGGCAAGACATTTTTCTTTGAACCGTCGGTCTACTAAGCAGTTCTATTATTTCATCACTGACCTTTAGTATTTCTTTTTGTCTGATGGAAGGCATTGAAATCAGGGACTACAATAACACAACATATTGTAATTCAACACGATTTACTCATCTTTGAAGATCAAACTAGCATTACTACTTACCATTAGGTCGTCGTTGGATTCATCGAACTTTTTAAAATCGATAGATAACTTTTCGCCGCTGGCGTTGCGTTTGCATTCGTCGAAATCGTCGTCTAAAACGGTTAACATCGATCAGATTACACGTAATAGCATGTGGTTTAATTATACATTCCAAGCTGCTCGAGTGTATTATCGAGATACGCACTGGTGTGGACATCCGACGATAAAACGTTTATCATCGCCAGCAGTTTGGCGTGTTCGGCTGTCAATATTTTCAAACCTTGTTGCCCGTCAACAGTAACGTTCTTGAAGCTGCAAAACAAACGTCATGCGTCAGGACCGCGTCGACGGCACGCGATCACGCGGCACTCAAACCTTATGAGATTCTGTGCGGCGAATTTATACAGTAAATCCACGACGGACGAGTGCGTAATGCGAGTAGACTGTTTGGTCGACAAACCAGTCACCAGCTGATGGGACGTGATCGGAAGGTTTACCGACATGTCAACGAGCTTCTCGAGCAACACGCGTTCGCCGCCCACTTGGGCCCAATCGAAGTCGGACTCGCGTTCCACGCCGCCGCTCGTGCTCGGCAACCGACGGTTCTCTGGAAAGTCATTATCCTTTAAACATTCCCAATCGCACGACCGCGACCACGACGACGACGACGACGACGCGTTTACTATCGCTTACTACAGACGACCGCGTCGGTCGTCTCGTCCAAAATGACTTGACGTTCGATTTTCCGTTTCTCGAGTCGTTCCCGCAACGAATTGCGTTTGCTCTTCACCGCCTGGATCTGTTGCCACGCGTCCGACATGGTCGACAAATCGCACCGGTCGCGTTCCGGAACCGAGACCGGGGAAACAAACGTAACCGCGACAATAGCCGGACGGCCGACGAAGGGCACGACGACAGGGCCGCTACGTACTGTTCGTTATCGGTCGGCGGCGGTGGAGGACCGTCGCGGTTATCGTCGTCGCGTCGTTATCACCGCCGCTGGTATAACGGGTAGCGCAATGGTGCCAACGACAATTGGAACACACCCGCGATGGTACTCGCGACACGAACGGAACGTCGTTACCGTTATTGTTACGGTTACGATTTAGTACGCCTTTTTCGCCCGATCGACCGGTTAAACCGGACGTCCGGTTGGACGTTAACAGCGGCCCTTCAACCGCAACTCCCGACGCGTGTTTGTCGTCGTCCCGTCCGTCCGTCCGTCCGACGGGACAAACGGAGAACTGAAATCGTGCCGTTTGAATCGATTAACGTTGGACACGTGGCTATTTAGAAACGAACGAGTCACTTAGAACGCCGCCGCTTTTTTGCTAGCCAATGTTTTACAATACGGTGCGAATCAATCCTTCAGAAACATGTTCTACGAGTAATAAGTGATCAATGCTCTTAATCCGACACCAACGCCACAGTCCGACGTCCGTGTTAAGTGATTTTACATTGTTGTCAGTCGTACTCGTCGAATCATCAACAATATTATAACCTTAAAAATAAAATTTAAAATTAAATAAAAGCATTCGTAAACGGTGGAGTACATGTGAATACAATCAACATAATCATAAGAAAACGCTTTATTAATACAAAAAAAATGATAAAATACAATGGAAATAATATTTAAAATACAATAACTATTCACAATTTTTTTTTTTATGACAAAATTAATTTTTATTTCGAAGAAAAACGATCACTTCCTCTTTTCTCCCGTCCTATGCGTAAAGTGGTGGATAAGGAAAATTATACCACACAAATATAAAAAATACATATAATAACAGTGAAAAAACAATAATTAATTTATTTTATTCTTCACATCTGTCGCTTACACAAATAAACCGTTTACAATCGTTATGTTGTTATACTTACTGTCTCTCCATTTTGTATTTCATTTTTCGTTTATTTAATTTACCTCGTATTGTCTACAAAACCATTTGTTACTTCTATCTCGTAATAAGCTATGTTAACTTAAAACTTAAATTTTCACTTAAACGTATCATTAATCACAACAGTCTACAAAGGATATCTTTTATGACGAGATTCTGATCGTTCAGACCATTCTTTAGGGTGCGGTGATTCTTCCTATGAACACAAACGCTGAGATTAATTGAATTTGTTACATTTATATACTCTATTCGTTTGATTTTTAATACTAACTCTAATAGATCTATGTTTATCGTTTGAGATGTCATCATGACGAGTATCAATTGTTTTTAGGTCTATAAGCAACAACACATTCTTTAAATTGTATTTTTATAATTACATTAATTAAACTCTATTGTCACAAGAACATACGTTTTTCATCTTCTTTACGTCTCTTCAGTTCCGGTGTGGCATCTTCACGTCGTTCATGCTGAAATACAAATATAAATTCAAATACAACTGGATTCTTTTTCCTTCTTGATTACATTAAACATACCCGTTTACGGCTAATTTTACGATCTTTACGAATTTCCTTTGACAAGTTTGAATCGGCAGACTGGGATTTTTTAATCTTCTTGTCTTTTTTCTCTAACAATAATGACCCATTTGTTTCGGTTTTGACATCAGGGATTAGCTTCATTGTTTGCTGCGAGTTAAAAGGATAACAAAAAAAAAAAAAAACAAAACAAAAAAAAAATGCAAAGAAAGAAATACAGTGTGTATATGATACTAAACTATTAAGATATACAGAGGTAACAATTTCTTTTCTTTTCTCCAAAAACACAAAAACAACAACCAAAGCATTAATTTTTTGATGGGATTTGAATAACAATATTTAATTTACTAACACGGATGATTAAGTGTAAATAAAAAAACGGCAAGGTTTGCTCTTCAGTCCTCGTCGAAGAAGATGTTCAGCTACAACAGCTATTCATTGATCCATTGCGATTGAACAGATCAGATTTCAATATATTCAAAAATTTCAATAATATTGCAGTAACAAATTATTTGAGGAAACATCATTTCAGACGACATATACAACACCACAAACTTAGGCTGCACGAGCACTTTGGTTTAGAGATGACACTACTTATTATTTGTTTTGTGAATATCAGGAGAAATGGAATTGTGATTACGTTTTGATATGAAGGCTCCGTACTTCAATTCTTACCTTCATAATTGGACTGGTTTCCAATTTTTTTCGTTTAATATCTATAAATTAATAGTAATAAAAAATAAATAATTTGTTTAAACAGTATAAATGAACTTTTATGTTATGTATTGGTTTATTTTTATTTTGTGTAATTGATATAAATTCTTCTATGTATTTTATCAAGACTATTTCATTATTACATTTATCTTAAACGATTAGTTAAAATTTAATTAATGTAATGATAATTCTATACCTTTTTCAGCTGCGGTGTGAGAACCATTACTTGCTACTTCCACATCGACATTAATACATTTCTCCGATATATTTATTGGCATCTGAACTTTACTAATATGATTGACAGCCGGACCACTAGTAATTACTTCTTTCATCATATGAATTTTAGACATATCAATCTAATTGATAAAATTCACATTATTCAAAATTCATAAACTACATCCATGTTGGAATTAAAAGGGCGTTTTAAGAAAAATAAAAAATTTGTGTAACATTTACATAAGAATCCTTTTCGATATTGTCTTCTCTTAGTCGTTTTTCTCTTTTCTTCTCATTTGATTCCTCAGATTTTTCATCCTTCAATATTTCTGTTATGGTCTCTTGCATCATAACTTTTTCACTAAGAATGTTAAAAATGCTTTGTTTAAAAAAATTAGTTTACAATCTGTACATCATTTATGTACTTACTTGTTTTTCTCAATCTGTGTATTTATGATTTTAATAGGTCGTTTTTCTATTTTTACCTTATTATCAACAACCTTCTTTTCAGCTTCAACCCATTCTACAACTCAAATATGACAACAATTAAATATTTAAAAAATAATAATAATAAACAATTGTTTATAAATTTACCTGTTGTTGATGTTCCATTAATAGCTTTCATAATAGACAGCGGTGGGGGAGTTTTTGCATCAAGAATTTTATCATCTTCTTTTTTCTTAATAGATTGATTACTTTTTGTAACATCAGATTTATTATCAATAATATTTTTTGTTTGATTTACCTATCAAAATTAACAGTCAATTTAAATTTTTATATATAAAACATAATTAATATAGATTGAATTTAATAATAATACTTTTTCGTTAACTTGATGGAAATCGGAGTCTTTAAGAAATTGACTTGCTCTGCCTTTGAGTAATCCACAATAAGATGTTGCTAAAGTGTAAAGATCTTGCCGTTTATCTTTTTCGTCTTCTCTTACTTTCTCTACCTTCTTTTCGATCAACGTAGCTAATTTTGCTAGTACAGGAAAATGGTTAACGATTTTAATAAGGATGATCAATGAATTACGAATTTGTACATAATCCTTTGACTCCAAACAAACCATCATGGCCTAAAAACCACCAACAATTATTCACGTTATAATTTATTAAATATTTTGAATAATGCAACATACTTTGGTGATCTTGTAATGCCATTTATGACAAACATGACGAAAGTTTTCATATCCAACATGATCATTACTGGATTGAACAAATTGATCACTATTTTTACATTTAGTTACAAATCCAGGGTAAGTAGCACATTCTTTTTCGAATATATCTTTTGTTGAATGCCATCTAGTTACATTTTTTAGCATTTCATTTAAAAATATGCCATAACGATGTGCTTCATTTTCAGTGCAGAGTGTTACCGAATAAGTTATATCACAAAACAACTAAAACAAACAATTTTTTAAAAATTAATTTCTTATTATTTTTTAAATAATTAATATAAATATACTCTATCGTAGCACAAAAGTGTTGAGAAATTTGCTGTTTTCAATGAGTGTAACGTTTGAACAAATTTCGCACAGTACATGGCATCAGTATGTGTAAAAATGCACCGAGGGAATAAACACAATTGTAAAAACTGAGTAATAGTTTCGTTTTTTGCTGCTTTAGCAGACCGAGATAAAAACCATGAATCTTTTTCCTGCAAATATATTAATATATATATATTAGACATTTATTTATAAAAACAATAGCAAAATATTCTTTGTACCTGATTTAACATAAAGAATATTTTTTCAACATGTTCTTGCTGTTTTTTTTTTTCATCATTTAATTTAGCAATGGTTATTCCCAATCGTTCTTGTTCTTTCTTTATTTTAGTACTCTATACAAAAAATGAATTAAAGTATTTTTATGTGCAACATTCATTTTTGCAATTAATTTTTGTTATTGAATTTTAAAATTTCAATATTTTTGCAAAGAATTCAAATTACCATTATTTCTTTATTTGTAATTTATTAAGTTATATTATTTGTAAATTCTAAATTTTCTATTCTTATGAAAATTTCAATTTTAGGTATTGTATATGAAATTAACATTCAGAATTTCATATTATCACATTTTAATATTTGACACAATTATAGAATAAATTATTAACATAACATACTTTTAATAATTGTTTAACAAACATATTATCTAATTCACTAAAAGATAGTATACAATTTTTAACTTAGAACAAAATTTAAAACTACTTAACAAAAAAAAATTCATAATATTACTTATTTAAAATATATATTGTACTACAATATACTATTTATTTAAATTATATAATTGGTTAATAATTAAATAGTTCATTATAACTCACTGCTTGTTTGGAATCTCCCATTGCTGCCGATTGTGCCTTAAGTTTATTTGTCTCTCGTTTGTATGCTTCATTTGGAACACACAGGTCGTATAAAGTTAATGACCAAAATGTGACTAAAAATCCTGGAGACACATCTTCCCACACTTTTTCAGGATGAAGTGGCACAACAGATTTCACAATAGACGACATCACTTCTTTATGAGCTTCTGCATACTTTGTTTGTCGCACAGGTAATGATTTTTTAGCATTAGGATCTGCTTTGCGCAATGCATCAAAACGAGTCTAAACGATAAATTACGAATGAAAAAATTGTAGAATTAAAAGAAAAAAAACAAATACATACATTAATAAAATGGTTGAACATTGGCCTAGCCAAAAAAAATGCTACGTCCATATGTACATGATGTTGATCAAGTAAATCATGTACTGACGGCAGGTGATTGATATATTCTTCCATTGAAAATGTAGATCCCAAAAATGTGCCATATTGAACTAATGTATCTTGACACTAAAATTTAAATTTTATTATAACAAAAACTGCCCACAATCTTGTACATAATTATCAATTATTATACTTGATCATAGAGTTGGCCAGCAAGTTTAATGTGAATCGACTCATGTTCTTTATAGATAACACTGTGTCTTTGTTGAGCAATTAACAGACATAAAGCGACAGCCAGATTATTTTCCAATAACGATTCTTTCAGTCTAATTGATGATTTCTTTGTGTTTCTAATCTGATTATAGTAACCAGCCTAAAAAATTTAAACATTGATTAATATTGTATGAGCTCAAAAGAAAAGTGTTTATGTTTACTTCAGTTTTTAAGTGATCACCACCCGACATAGCTTCAATTTGATCAGGAGTTATTTGTTCCATCACCTCAACACCAGCCATTCTCAATACAATTTCTTTGAGTATAAGTAAATCCAAACTACAGAAACATACATGAATAAGCAAATTATATTATTATTTCCTAATATACTAAAACTTGAATTATTTTATAATACCTATTTTCCGTTTTCAATTGATTGGCAACATATTGAAGAATTCCTGTAAGTTCTACAGGATGTTTTTTAAATATAGCACCACAAAATGACGCTGTACTTTGAAGCCATACTGAAATGGAAGTTCCATCATGTTTCACTCGATCTTGGCCACTTTTGCCTAATGTTTCTACAATACAATATCCTAGTACATCAAACGATAAACTTGTCATGAACTTTAAGCATTCGACTACAATGCTAGCCAAATTATCAAATACTTGAATTTGTCCTAGTATCTATAAAAAAACATATATAATATAACTAAAGGTTTTGATTTTATAAAATCCAATGTTTCAAAAAGGAAAATATTAAATTTACATAATCAAATAAATAGCCAGGTGCGTAATGTGATATTTTTCCAATAACACGGCTAGAAGGTTTTGTATTATCTTTGCAAAGACGTTTCATTACGGATCTAGCTTTTTTCTGTACATCAACTTTTTTTGTTAATAATTTTGGATGATATTTATGTGTATCATTCTTCCAGCTGTTATAAAGCGCATATCTGTTAAAAAAAAAACATAAATGGTTGAAAATTAATAAAAATAACTTTACAATATACATTATAACAATTCTGATTATATCAAAACAAAATAATTTAAGACAAATTGATATTGAATTTCAAATGACAAGTACCTGCAGTGATATGGGTAGAGTTGTAATAAAGTCCATAAATGTTCTGAAATACTACTTCCTTCTGCTAATGATAATGCAGGTAATAAGACACGGTCTAATAATGATAAAGTATCAAAATAAAAACCACATTCTGATGGAATATAATCTTTATTTTTAATTCCTTCCTAAATTGTGGATAAAATAATATTAATTTAATTGTATATGTACACTACATTAAAAAATCAATAAATAAGAGCTAGATTTAATTTTAAAATACATACACTAGTTAATGCTTCTCTGACGATTCTAACAATTTTAAACATAAGAACAGGATCTCGATATAGTCCAGGGCCTAATGTGATTAACATTGGTAAAACAACATTACGAAATTCATCTAATGTTAACACAGGTTTTAGAGACCGCGAATTTCGATTAACATCAGTTGAACGTTTTGCAGACTTTGAATGAAGATTAAATACTCTAAATTAATAAATATATGTTAAACACCAAGTAAAAATTGTATATAATAATAATTAATACATACTGATCATAAACAGGTTTAATGACTTGATTAATAAGAGAGCACAATGCATCACCTATAGGAGAATACTCAACAACATAGTACTCAGGAAATCTTTTAATTAATACTTGAGCAGAATTCCAATCCCCTACTTCTAACATTGCTTCACACAAACAAAATTTTTGATTTTCTTCAGGCTAAAATAAATAGTACAGAAGAATAAAAACACAACATAACATAATATACAAATAACATACTTTATGTTGAATACTGTCTTCGATAGATTCAGATTCTGGTGCTTTTGTTATACATAAGCTTGTAGCTTTTCTCATATAATCTTGTCCATTTTTTAAATCTCTTTCCCAATTTGTTTTAATATCTTTATCATCTGGAGTTAACTAGAAAAATATATATATATGAAATATAAAGATACCCAAATTGTGTTTTAATTTACCCAAGAATAAATATTGTCCAATTCGATTAAATTATATTGAATTAATAGAGCAATCAATCTATATGATGATCGAGTTAAATCATTCACTTGTCGTAATTTAAAAGCCAATACTTCAGTCAGTCTTTGTGATTCTGGCATATAATCACGTAGTAATGGGATAAAAAAATGTTCAGCTTTATTATCTGTGTGATGTTCAAATGAATCTAAAATTATGTCTAAAACACGATTTGGATCCAAGTTGAAACAACCAATTAAAGACTTAATAATTTCTAGCATGATTTTAGGATCCATATTATCGGAATTTAGTTCTGTTACTAATTTCGAATAACCTTCCGATTCTTCACGAAATAAGTTATACTTCCGTTGTTTGTAGCTAAAGAAATTAATTTAATATTAATATTTATGTTAATAGACATAAAGTTAAAAGAAAAACATAAACTTACAAAAGTTTGGTTTTTATTTTAATAAATTTTGTAGAGAAAACATTATTTAATAGTTTTATGTCCTTTAATGAGTCAATTTCTAATCGTTCTTTCAATAACTTGTCTGTTAATAACTACAATAACAAAAAGTGTATTACAACACATATTGGTTAAAATAAAACTATTAGTTAATTGTATAATTATTATTTATAATTACCTTTTGTGTTTCTTTGACAAAAATACTAAAATTTTCTCTTTCAGTTGTTCCATTATCTGAAAGGGCAGTTTCAGTATCCAAATAGTTAAAAACATCCATTACAACTGATGCTATTTCTACAGTGGAACACTAAACCAAATATTTAATAAATAAATATATCATATAAAAACTTAATGTATGTGTAAATATATATGTTCACACAAATTAATATCAATACCAAAATTAACTATTAATCGTCAATTCCCGATTTGTTTATAAATGTTTAACATTAATGTTTTTAAATAAATTTGCTTCCCTTTTGAAAATACCATATTCCTTAGGCACCATATTAAAAAGATTAACGAGCAAACAAATCAGTTTTATACATCCCCACAGTAACCACACATTGAGACCAACTCAGCAGTACTCATTCATTGTCATGACCAACATTACCATTATAAAGCGTCATTGGAATCATGGTTGTTGGTTCAACTGTGCATAAAGTGAGATATGTGCAAAACAAAACCTCTCTAATGTAGCCCCAGATGTATTATATTACATTTATCATAGTTTACCAGATTATTCGTTTATTTTTAATTAAAATATTTAAACATTTAATACAAGTAATATACTTACTAAGTCACTTAAAATAGATATACCCATTGTCATTTTTATTTTTCCTTTGATACATGCTATTAATAATGAAAGAATAGCTTTTGCCAAATCTGAAAACAATGATTTATGACAATTATTATACCAAGAAAACATAAGAGTTTTAAGAACATAGTATTATTTATTTAGTTGACTTAATAAAGAAAATGTAAAAAAACACTTATTTTCTAGAATTATTATTACAAATAATCTACAGTTATTGTTAGTGATTAACTTACCAGTAGGATTTCCATTGTTTGTTATTGTCAACGAAAATTCTGATGGTGAACTACTAATATATTCACGACACTTGACCAAACTAAAAATGTTACAAATGTAAACGATCGAATTTTATAAACACAAACACAGTGTGTATGTGACTAATATAAGATATGTATTTCAAATAAATAGGTACATACAATTCGGTTTTTTCGGTTGCTCCCCAATTCGCATACTTATCCATTTTCAAGTGCACGAATAATTTTGAAAATATTTAGTCTGTCTATTACAAGAATATCTAGACATTCACTGATAATAGTGTAAATATAAATTATTTGGTGTTGGCAGAATACGAATAAACTGTAGTAAATAAAATAATTATATTAAAAACTGAAGAGTTCGTAAATCAAAATTACAATTTTATCATTTAGCATTTAGATAAAACAATGAAATACGAGGAAAACAAACTTGACGCTAACAATCGTGGTAGAAGAAATATAAAAATGAACAGGGGTTTCCAACCTACCGTCAATACACACAGAGTTTGATAATCAATCTCCAAAGAGGTTGACATTTTTTTTTCATTATTACATCGTTATCAAATAAAAAAAAAAAAGAACAAAAATCGATTTATGTTCCAAAAACCGAAATTGCAAGATTCTTAGTGCGACGTAATATACTTGTATCACGGTTTACGATTTAGTTTAGGTTTTTAAAGAAAATTTAACAATCGTTTCGATTAAATACCGAAATCCCGACAAACGTACCGCCGTAAAAAATCATAAAAAAAAAAAAACAGATTCTCAAGACGTCTCATGAAATTCAAACTCGTCATACAACGAATACGAAGTTTTTCGGTAAAAATTGTACCTTACTCCCGCCCCGCCACCCGCAAAACCTTTTAAACATTGAATCTACGTGCGACCGTGTAATTATCTAGACACTGGCAGGAATGCGTTTCATTACGGAGATTGTTTTGACATTGTGTTTAACAGTCGCGCGTGCAATCCCACCGAAAGGCCGAAAACGCGTTGGGATCGTTTGATCACTCACTATATATGAATATATTCTGTGGTTTGAGTACCATCATGAAACATATTTCGACGAATTTCGGGAACGAAAATTATGATTCACGGAAAAGTACATCGCACCGTGTGGAATGCTAATTCGCCGTACTTGACTTTATCAACTTTCATATTAATTGTTTTTAGTAATTATGTTTTGATTTTCGTAGTCGAATAAAAACTAGTCGAGAAGACAAATCGATGAGTTTTTCCGAGGACACGGCTTACTCGGACAAAGTAAGAAAAAGACAATCTTACAAAGACGAACTCGCGAGAGTGCGAGACCCTGGGAACGCACTATTGCGATATTAATTTAGAGGCTCTCTGGTCGTTGCTTTTCAACGACAACGAATAACAGACAAATAACGTCGTGGATAACTATCGTGGAACTCACGTGCTTATCAAATGCAAGTATGAATTAAACGAAGGTTGGAAAAATCTAGATTTTTCAAATTTCAATTTATTTTTTCTTATCAAAAAATTTTTTTCTTGAAAGGTCACGTTTTATCAAATTATCATTGAGGCTGCGTCGATTTTGCTGTAGGGGTCAGGTCGTCGGGTGCGACCTGCTAAGTTTTGTAATGTGAATTGCAGCAGTGATCAGGGAGCACTCTTCGCAAATCTCGCAATTTATTTTATTTTGTCCATGGTTTAAATAATATTTAATATACTCGTAACGTGTTCAAAGTATCTGTTGTTTTTTTCATCTCGTTGTTTTATAAATGTGTTCAGAATTCAAGGTATTATATATATCTTAAATATTCACTACACACCTACAATTAATATATTATATATTAATCATTATACATTTTTATTATGGTTAACGAATTATTATTCTTGTTCTCTTTTAAACGTTTATTGTTGTTTGGCTACCTACTAGAACAATGAACAATGTTGATTCGGTCGGTCCTCCAGATCCAGTATCAAATTTGAGACCAATTAAATACCACATACCAAAACACGAATCTCTAGTGGAACGTCGATTGCGGCTGAAACGGATCGAAGTGGCCAAATGGAATCATGAATTTTGGACTAGTCACAACTTAAGATTTATCAAAGAGAGAGAAACTTATAAAAGTTGTTTAGCTAAAAAGGGCATTTCAACAGCTACTGCTGACCAAATGTCTGAATTTTACAAAGATTTTTTGGACAGAAACTGGAAAACACATTTAACTTACAACTTTGAATGGTATAAGAGAAATATATCGATTGTACAATTAATGATGAATAAAAACATATACAAAGCAATTCAGTGGACTAAAAACTTTAAGTTTTAATATACTTCCCTAAATTATAATGCGTTTTATGAAATCATTTGTAAGTCAAATTTGTTTAATAAATTATTTTATCTATTAAATGAATGTATTCACATATGTATATATAAATATATATATTATTTTAGGGCATAAATCGATATTCTACTTTCATATATCATATCCTTTTTTTGTTATTATTATATAACATATACCTTACACTCAAACTGCTTAGAGCGAGTTCCATTATTAAAATACATTGTATTAACGAAACATCAAATACTTCATATTTCGATCTTAAATTATCTAACGGTCGATGGGACAGTAGACGTATGGTGAAAACATTTGACAATGTGATAATAGCAGAACAGAAACAGAGTGGAATGGTATGTTTAGCTACTCAGTGTTCCATAGACAGATTATCGTCTATTGTACAACTATCGAAAAATTGGAATGGACCAATATCAACTGCAATTTATGTAGCTGGTGAAGAGTTATATTATTTACAAGGTAAGTGTATATTTAACATCTATTACCTATTCAATGCTATTTGAACATTAACAGCTATTAAATTATAGATTATGTAAGATTTCTGCGTCGCTGTTATCGATCGGTTCGTCAAACAGTTACTTTTCATTTTGCACTACCAGCAAATCAATATCCACAGTCTTCGGAATCCGGATTTACAACAGATCAGTTATCATGTCATCAGGATCCAAACATTGTTTTATCAAAATTGATGAAACAATTGCCAGAAACCTTAAAACGATGGAGAATACGCATGCCTTACCCACAAAACCATTTAAGAAATTTGGCTCGTTTAAATTGTCAAACTTATTATTCATTGGTCACTGACATAGATATTATTCCTGTCCTCAATTCAGCAGCATTGCTAAATAATTTTTTGTCTGAAAGACCAAAATGTTTGAAATGTGTTTACATTTTACCAACTTATGAAGTTCACAAATCAGCCATTCCTCCAACAAATATTAAAGAGTTGATAAAATTGAAATCTACTGGGCTTGCGAGATATTTCCACACTGAAGTCTTTAAATTAAATCAGATGCCAACAAATTTTTTAATGTATGTAAAAAATATATTTTTTTTTTCAACTTATTGCTATTGTATTGTATTTATTCAAGCATATAGAAATTGAAAGTAGTTGTATTTAGTTAGTTATAATTTAGTTTAGTTATAAGTGACCTAAGTAATTCATTGGTAGACCCTTTCCAAGTGTATATTTCAAACATTGCTGGTTTTGAGTTTGTCACCTTTTATTAACTCAATTTAACATTTATTTTAGTAAAATATATCACATATGATACATTACAATTTTTTAAAAATTAAATCAAACTGGTAAAAATACTGGTAGGATAAAAATGTAACTTTAAATTAAATTGTTTGTTAAAAACCTAAGAAGATCCTTGACTTTTAACAATTTGTACTTGTTTGACTGATTCTATCCGATAGTAACTTATTATATCGAGTGAAATATCTAATTTTTAGGTTTGAAAAAACTTCTAAAAAATATTCCGGTATACACATAAGTCATAAAATACCCAAGTATCAATTGTATTATGAGCCGTTTTATGTATCATTAAATAACGTACCGATTTATGATGAACGGTTCATCGGCTATGGTTACACAAGAAACTCGCAGGTTAGTTTTTAATATGAACAGTAGTTGATTTTATTGACTAGTTCTTTTCTAATATTATACTTATTTTTAGGTATATGAAATGTTTGCAGCTAAATATCAATTTGAAGTACTCACAAACATATTTACATTCCAACATGGTTACGCATCACAGAAGAAAAAATCAAACTATCGAGAAATTCAATATGCAGAAAACTTAGCATTGTTTACTAAATTCAAAAAAGAAATAGCTGCACGGTATTTTTAAAGCTATTATTTATAAAATTCTTTAAATTATTTTATCATTTTAATTTAAAACTATATAATTATAACTTTCCAATTACAATTTAATACTTTTCATTCTCACTATTTTTTTCGAATTTGTATGGATTTTCAATAATTAGACTTTAAAAAGAATATAAGTAGATTAGATACGTATAATTGTCAAAATACCCAAAAAGAAAATTAAAATTCAACAATGTATATATATAATTTGTTTTCAATTTTGAAAACAAATTTTTAATAAACATTTTTTAGATATATTGAAAAACTTATCCACGATTTTCAAAATACCTATTTAAAAATATTGATTGATAATCACACTTTTAAAATTTGAATAAATAAAACAATATTCATGTAAATAAAATGAGATTTTTATTATGCATCATTTTTTGAAGGCTGATGAAATACTAATTCCGTTAGCACTGTTTATTTTTATCCAGTATTGCACAAACGTTTTTAATTATATGTAACAAAAATGATGAAAAATAAATCAATACTTAAATAAAATTTAAAAAAACTGCATTCATGAAGTGTGCATTATTGTGTATAAAACAATTTTCAAATAAAAACTAAAAAAATTTATACAGTATTTTTATTACTTTGAAAAAATCGTATAAAACTCAGGTAACGTCTAAGTATTTATGTACAACATTCACGCAACTGATTTACAACTATTATTTATAATTATAAATAATAATATAATAATTTAAAAAAACTAGGAAAACAATATTGTTCGCTTAAAAGTTACACTATTAAATGCATACTGATATACTTATTTAAAATAAATAATATAAATATTTTTTTCTTTTTTCAAACTTACAATTTCTAAATTCACACTAAAAACAAATAATTATTTACAAGATATTTACAAAAAAAAATCTTGTTGGATCAAGAAAAAATATTTAAAACTATATTTCAATACAATTGTTGTGTAACAGTTTTTAAGTAGAAGAACACAATCAGTCCAATTTAACTCGTCGCTTTAAGTACTATTTATGTTTGTTTTATTGGAAGACATTTAAGTCGATAATTGATTATTATTGAGTGAAATTTTTTCAAAAAAACTACTTTTTATGTACATTTAGGACTGCACATTATTGGCATTTAACTAAATGTTTGAATACATCAATTTTCATATGTACACAAATTGTAATGTTAACTTAATGTTCTGCTTGTGGTCAGCTGGAATGGCACAAATCAAATAAAAGCTGCGAGATTGTTCTTGACGATTCGACATTACTCAGTGCAATGTTAGACAGATGCGCTTCGTAACGCCTTAAATGCCTAGAAATAAAAATAAAAATACATTATTATTGTTATTATTATAATAAATTTATTATTTACCATCTTCCAGTTGATGAATAAATGACTAGGTTGCGTAAAATTAATGCTGACGTAAGACGTATGCTCTTGGTTACTGGACCTTCATTATCATCCTATATAATAAAATTGTATAAACATAATTATAAATTATAAAATTACAAATAATGTAAACAAAATTAATTTTATATTATAAATAACTGAGAAGTATTTATTAACAGGATACTTCATTTTATATACATATAAAAATATTTTAAAACAATAAAGTATGATATTTCAAAACATTATTGAATTACAATTCAGTAAACAAAACTAATTGAAAACACTACTCTTAAAAAACAATGAAAAAAATATATACATTTCTAAAAAGTAAAAAGAGAAGTTTAGTAAATCAGCAGGAAATAACAATACATTGTTTTTTATAATTATGATATAAAGAATAATAAATAATTTGATTAATATATTTATTTTTAAAAACAGGAAAGAGGCGGTTGGATGTGATTGGAAATGATATGAAGAGAGCTAGTGAAGTGTTGAGGATGTAGGAAATAGGTTAAACGGAAGTTGAGGTTTAGGATGGCTTACCCCAAAGTCCCAGTTGGGAGAGATGGCAAAGGAAAAGTAGAATATTTATTTTAATTATAAAATTTTTATTTACTTATAGAAAATTAAATCTATTATATATAAAATAGAAAAATCTACAAATTATTAATGTGCTTAAATTATAATTTTGCAAAGCTTTACATTTTATACTAAATGTCATCCAACAATACAATAATAACACTAAATGAATAAGTATACATTTTACTTGAAATAATATTATAATTGGATAACATCAAAAAATACAAAATAATGTATATTCATCATATACAACACAAACTAGGAGACAAATATTTATCTCGAAAAACAAATTTCAATTATGCATATTAAAATTAAATAGACAATTTAACTACGTAAGTATGTATAAAACAATAAATATCATCACGTGTATAATATTTAAAAACCTTCAATAATCAACTTCACAAGCAGCTTATTTAAGGTGACTAGCAATAAATAAAAATAACACTCTTGAAACATGCAATACCAATATGAATAAAATATTGTAAAATTATTCACTATTCATCAATATTATATATACAACAAAAATCAGATAATGTTCACACACTCAAAACAATTTATTTACCTGATCGACATTGCCAGCCGATTGATGATTGCCAGCTGCACTCACTAGTCTTTGCTATGTTTCAAGAATACATAAAATATATTAATTTTTAATTTTTTTTTTTTTGCTTCTAAAATCCTTGGATATTCAAGTTTTTTTTAATATAACTAAAATTTATATAAATGTATATATATATTTGTAAAGACCCATTATTATTTATATGAATTAATATTCTATCAATATTTTATTCAATTGTATTATTTGTTTATACAATTAAAATTTTAAATATACATTACCTGTAGTTCTTTGGGATTAACAAATTCTAATGCATGTCTCTTGATAGCATTAAAAGCAGCATTAGGTGCATAGCCAGGATGCGGTGTAGGTGGCGCTGGAGCAGGTATTTCACTACGACCACTTTGAGAAAGTTGTCTCCTTCGAACTGCCATCATTCTTAATACCTTTAATGAAAAAAAATTTGAAATAAATAATTTTTATAAAAAAGGAAAAATTGTTTACATATATAAAACAAATGTAATATTTACATCAGGATTACAGTGTCTATCAAATAAGTGTGTCATCAATGAAAATCGTTTGCGTTTCATTGCATCGCACCGCTCCCATAAACATTGCATTTCTTGTACACCATTGGAAGGACAATGAGATTCACATGCATGCATGTAAACCTCATTGGCAGACTTGAAATTACGCATGCATCCTCTCCACTCACATAAAAATTGACCTTGATTCACAGTAGTGTGCACTTCGCCAGTGACTTTTAGTGGTGTAGTAGTGCGTATCCTAGTTTGAACGGACGGTGTAGGCATCGACGCAGATACAATATGAGGTACAGTTTTAATCACTTTAACTTGCTGCTGTTTATTGGCATTAGAGGTGACAGGTGTTACAGGTCTAGTTACCATTGTCGTAGTTTGTTTAATAGTCGGAGGTGTTGGAATCCGTTGAACAATAACTTTAGATTGGTTACCCGGCAAAGAGGATTGCACAAAGTTTGATTGACTCAAAGTCATTGTATTTGCCGACTGATTGTTATTTCCAGTAGGCTGTTGAAGAATTATAATTGTTTTAGCGCCTGAACCTTGAGGTGTCGTCTGGGCTAAGAGTACAGTTTGAGCTTGACCTTGTACCAAAGCAGACTGAGGTTGGGTCAAGACATATTGTGGTCCGCCTGTATTACCTTGATGAACCATTGTTACAATACCTCTTTGATTATTTGATGCCCATTGGGTGTTTGAAGACGAAACAATGATTTGACCAGGAGTTTGGAACATTTGTTGGGCGGTTTGAGTATTAACTTGAATCTGTTGCTGTTGAGAAACAGGAGTTTTCGGTGGTTCGTCTTCTAAACCATCAATATCTTCCAACACATCAGCTGCTAATGCAGCATAAAGATTTGCAGCAGTCGAAGAAGCTTTCATGTTACTCTCATCAACCTCCATCGCGTTTTCTTCATTATTACTACTATTAATACCATTAAGATGTGGCTTTTTAGGTGCTTGGTCACAAGGAACTTTTTCTTCCGATGTTCGTTTTCCGCCAACAATTACTTTAACCAGTTGTTGTCCAGGCTTGATATCAACTTCTTGTTTAATTTTAATACAAGCATTTGCTGATTTCTCTTTATTTTCTACGCATGCTCCATTTAATTCCAGTCCATTGTCTCCAACTTGTATTGACCCAAATAAAAACGGTGCATCTTTTTTCTCAATCTCTTTATCCAATAACCCTGATAACATTACACTTTTTGACGTTACATCATTTACTTCAAATACTTCTGGAGTTCCATTTAAAAGAGATTCCTTTTTCAGCTCAACTATAGCCCCTTCATTTTGATCTATAAGAAAACAATTTTTTAAATACAATGAAAACAAAATATTCTTGCAGATTGATTGACTAAAATACCTTTATCGTTTAATTTATTCAAGCTATTAACCAAAATTTTATTATTGGATGCAATTGTTGTTATTACTGATTGTTGTAGTTCAGGTTTTGTCAGTACTACACCAGGATCATTTTTACACACCTCCTACAATAATAAAATGTTATTAATATAAATACAAAAAAAACTTTAAAAATGTTCACCAATAACTTACATCTAAAGATGAAGTCCTCATACCATTGATTCTGGTAGTTTGCTTTGGTATTATTATAGATGACGCTGCAGCTAATGCAGAAGAATTATTTTGTTGTTGTAATATTTTCTGTTGTTGTTGACGCTGTGTTACCTATTTGCCAAAATTAAATACTAATATAATATATTTGTAAACATAGTGTCACACTCAAATTTAAGAATAAAAATAGTTTTGAAATTGTTGAACAAATAATGGAAACCAATTATAGATCAAATTTGTACTCTCTTTTTTATAAACTGAAGATTATAGTTCTTTCAAAAAAATATATAATAGTGAAAAATAATAGAAATTTAAAAATGCTTTAAATAATATTTAAATTTCTTTTGATATAAAAAATACAAATACAGAAAATAATCAAATAACAAATTATACTCAGTACCTGTTAATTACACTTAATTAGAAAGATAAAACGTATTATTTAATATATATTATGTTTATAACTTCAAACATTGTTAGCAACAAAAAATTCTTTACAACAAAACACTACTAGTTTCAAAAACATGTTTTATTTAAGATTTACAGATTATCATTGTTAAATATGAATTAAAATAAGACAAGCTCAATTTCTTTTATGTTAGTTTATTAATATTATTTTAACTAATTAATAAGTATAAACTGTTATTTATCTAGCCAGAAAAGTAAATTAGTTACTATAAATGAGGCATATGTTTAATCATGCTAACAAACCTTACTTCCACCTTCAGTTCACAGAATGAAATTAATTGAATACACATCTATATTCAATATTTAATGAAAAAAAAACTTAACCCAAGAAATCTTAGTAAAATTTAAATATTCTTGTAATATTTATGATTTTGGTTTTAATGAGAATGATTATTTTATTATTTTAATATGTTTTTACTAGTTCATATTTAAAAACACTTACCTCAGTAATTACTGTTGAATTGCAATTTTGAGAAGAAGCGTATAATGTGCAAGATTCGTTATTACTAAGTTTAATTGTCGCAGAAGGCACATTCATTTTTGGATCGCATACCTTGCTAGCTAATAATGTTTTAATTAAAGATGTATTGCTATTAGATAATAATGTTCCTTCAGATTGAGATAAAGTAGCAGCTGCAACAGTAGTGATGACAGATGCCTCAGTTCCAATACTTGTAGACGATACAGGACTTTGTATGGTCTAGAAAAAAAAATGTTGAATGCATAAAACAAAAGTAAATCAAATAAAATTTACTTAAAAATAATTATAAAGTTTTAACTAAATTTTAAATTGAACATTATTAAACAAATTAAAATAATGTGTACAAATAATAATTATTTGATGCATCATTAATGGCCTAACAAACAGAATTTCAACAATTATCTAATTATCACAAATTATCTTATTTAAAAGATAATATAGATTATTGTTGATTGATATTGATACTTAAAATACATATTTCTAAAATTAATTTCTAAGTTAATTATGTAAATAAAAAAAAAAAAAATGGTTACCTTTCCTAGAATTTCACGTTTAATTAAAGGAGTATTCTGTTGGGCGTTAGTAGCTGGTGCACTAAGTTGTGCTTTAAGGATAGGTGAGGTAGGAATAGATGAAGCTGTTACAACAGACGTAGATTGTGTCACAACCATTGGTGCGCTGATTGGGATTGGCAATGGTTTGGATCGAACCTGAATTCCTTCGTAGGCAATAATTTGAGTGGGTGGATCCATGGCTATGCCACCATGACTTTGGGCGAGCTTTACACTTTTTGGTCCAACTCCAGGTCCAAACACAGCTCTAAAATAAAATATTTTTAAAAAAGTTAATTTAAAAATATTAAAAAATTTAAATTATACTAAATTACTTCACACAACGTGGAAAATGAAGTGGAGCAATAACTCCTCTTCTTCCAGCTCTAGCACAAGCAGTCATGTATAATTTGTACAATTCAGCTTGGTCAATTCCTCGCCCAGGAGTAGGGCATACTTCAAGTGTAGCACGTATCCAATTTAAAGCAAATTGTTCATTTTCTTGTTGAATTAAATTGGCTCCCTGAGGAACAATTGGTGAAGTTTGATTTGTAGATGCTAAAGCTGTTGAATGAGTTGCAATAGTCATAGTAACTAAATAATAAAATAAAATAGTTAAAGTTTAACTTTAAAATTAATTAGAATTTTAAAATGTACCTGGAACCATCATTTTGGGGTTAGCAACTGATTGTATGGGAGGTGGTACAGAGGGTGTCACAGATGTAAATGTATTTAGAGTTGTAGACATTACTGGAATGGCACTAGGAGCATTAGGTAGAATAACAGGGTTAGCGACTGCTGGTGTGGGTAAAGGGAGTACATTTTGCGATGTAAATGTAGAGATGAGATGCTGTGAGACATTGGAAGGTGAAGGAACACTAGCAGGGGCTGCCATCAAATGTGTTTTTGGTGCCGATTCAGTTGTAAATGTTGTTGTCGAAGGAGTTGTAACAGTCTCAATAACTCTCATCAATATACATGCTTTGGGACCATACGTTTGCGCCTATATAAACCAAACAATATATTAGAATATTAGATAAGAAAATATTATTATAAAATTTACCTCAACAGTAATTAAAGAAACCAGAGTATCAATAACACCATGTACGTGAACTATAGCATTACAAGCACGTTCACCGAGTGAGCTTAGTGAATATAGACATTCCAATGTTTGTATTAACAACATTATGTCATGCAAGGATAACATGTTACAAATTTTATCGTATACCTAAAAAAAAAAATTATTAAATTTTTTTTTTTTAAATGACTTTTATGCATTTTTCTTTACTTTTTGATTAATATTTTTCAACAAAAATTCTTCATTTGACTCATTTGTACCCATTTTATTCAATGCTTCTACTGCACTTAATATGATTGAACGATCATTAGATTCAGTTATATTTTTACAGACAATATTCAATGTAGCATGCTGTAAAGAACCAACATCTAGAGGTACTACAGGTCCAATGTTACCCAACATCTCAAACCCAATTTGATGCAAACAATTCCATCTTGTTGCACAACACAATAATACAAATCTTAAAAACGTTAAATCTTGACCCATAATTTTCATATTTTCTTCAAAAAACGTTAAATTTCTGAGAATTAATGCCACTTGATAGACCCGTTGCCCATACGGATCGTCTGTACCAAGAGGCCTTTTGAGTCCAAACAACTCATCATCGGATGGATCAAAATTTAGTTTTACTTTACTGTTTTTATAATCATCATTCATCATCACTACATGAGCTTGACTCGTCATCTTTTCGTGGTAGAATTCTTGGGGTTCGAGCACAAAAACGATTTTCGTCCGTTAAGTACATAAGTTCTTGTTCATCCAAAACTTCTTTCCAAAATGATTTTATTGACCATTTTCGTACTTTCCGATAATACTCATCCCAATACTTACGCGAAGCAGCTAAAACATTAAAAGTTAGAAATTATTATTAATATTAATGTCTTTTAAAATAGCTAAACTATATAATTGTGTATTAATCTTACGATGGGTAAATACTCCAGCATGGGCCAAGAGATGGTGAAGAATTTTTGGACACTTGGATAACTTGATTGCATGCTTGTTTTCATTAGATAATAGTATGCAAACATTAATAGCAAGGTCTTGCTCATTTGGTAAAGGCGACAGCAAGGATAACGACAATTTTTCATAATCGTTTGCTTTATAGAGATTGGTTGATAAACCATGAAATAATCGTACAGATTCTAAAAAAAATTTAGAAAAATTAAAATATTTAATTTTAAACATTTAACAAATATGTATATACCAGCAACATTATGTTGGTGGTGATTGTAAACTAAAGGAACAGAATGTAATGCTCTTGCAGACCATTTTTTGTGTCTACTATCTTCATCATCATCACCAGCAATTGAACCGGTTTCTCCCAAAAAGTTAATTTTTTCATAACGATCCAAATATCTGTTAAAATAATTTTAAAAAACAAAATTGAAAATCACTATTATTATTATTATTTTTTTTTTTTTGGTACTAAAAGTAAAGTAATAAAATTAATTTTTAAATTATTTGAGTAAACTGTAGTTGACTTTAAACTTACCTTAAGTATATTTGCTTCAATGCAACTTCAGCATTAATACAGGATGAAAGCAGATCAAAATTGTCTAAAAGATTCTTCCAGTCATTCCTTTGATTGACCTATGAAGCAACAACGAATTATCAAGATTAATTTTTAAAATCATTTAAACAATTTTCAATCAGTTTACATTGTCAATAAAAGATAAATGTTTTATGTTATTTACATAACCCAGATGACTTATGAAGTGTAATACTGCGTATTAATTTCTTAATATGTTTTTTACACGATAGTCAATTGATATATAATAGTAAGTGATAGTGGTTTTTTTTTTTAATGTTAATGGTGTAAAAAAATGTATATATATACACAAGTTTTAATATTAAAATAATCTTTGCCAAAATTTGGTTAATTTCTTTCCACGAAATTAATATCTAAATTGTATCTAATCTATGTCTATGTAATAATCTAAATAAATAAATATACTCTATTGTAAAACACACGTTTACTATTTGTAGTTGAGAATAATTATTAATATTTTGATTTATATATAATTGTTGTATTATCATCAGGTCATAAGTGAATAATATATAATTATATTGTTGTAAAGATATTGAAGGTAAAAAAAAAAAAAAACCAAAAATAATAAATAATACAAAACAACGAATTAACTGCGAATATTATTATGAACCGACACTATTTTAACACCCAAGAACATCCGTAAATGTAGATAAACCTTAATCGATAATTACCTATAACCACAGAATCTAGAAAAATGATTCAAAAAAAAAAAAAAAAATCGCAGACTGACAATCTTTTGTGTTAAAAAAATATAACGTTTCAGCAGAGACATATCGAAACGAACGGCCTTTACTCACTAAGTGTAGCCCCGCCAAGCGACACTCAAGACAATGTCACCCCTAACTACGTCACTGGCGTGCATACGTATACAGGTGGGTTAGTGTGGGTTGGTTTAAATACGAGACAAGAACATAATATATTTAAATATTCTCGAACACGCCACGTTTTCCGGCCAGGAAAGAGAGAAAGAATAAGAGTGAGAGAGGGAGAGGGAAAAAACGGACGAGACCGCGAATCGCATTCGCCCGCCCGCCCACCGAGTGCGTGTTGTTCGGTCGTTGTAATGTCGCGTAGTGGCGTACGCGATTCGCGCGCGCGGAGACGCGACTCTCGGTCCGGCCGCCGGAGAGACGACGAGACCACGTGGCGTCTGCCACGGGGTATCCAGCTGATCGGGCAACGGCGGCGGTGACGTCATGTGCGTGTATGTCGGCGGAGAGGTGAAACGCGACAGGCCCCCCCCCACACACACACACACACACACAACGTTGCACCGCCGGAGTATATACGCTTACGTCGATGGCCCGTCGGCGCCGTCAAGATCAAGTGCAAAGCAGCCAGCAGCCCACCACGTGCGGTGGCGTCCGCGAAACCGTCGCGCACCACGCGAGCGGCACGTCACAGCACCACTGTTGGGACGACGGGTCTACGCCGTCCGCCGTACTTCGCGGGGGCCTACCTGACGGCGAGTTCAAAGTGCCGGGCAGCGGCACGCGCCAACCGCGAGTAAAAACCCTACACAACCGATTGACGGTCCGGTCTCTACACCAGGGATGAACGGACGGTCGATTTACGGCTCCCTCCCTTCTGTAGCTCGACACGCGAGCGCGTTTGTTTACAAACAAGATATGACTGTGACTGGTCCGTTCGATAGAGAGAAAACCGCACGCTACTGCCGGGAGATAAGCGTGACAGCGTTGTTGCTGGCGAACAAGTCGAACGCCGGCCCGGAACTAATATTGACATAGATAACAATGTTATGGCGAACAGACTTCGCCGATTGGCGCGGAACGGAACAAATGGTGGTGGCGATACTCTCGTGTACAATGTAGGTTACCATACCGTGTCCCGTCGTCGTCGTCGAGTTGTTTCACGTTTCGGTCACATATTATTATTATTATTATTACCGTTATTAGTAGACACACAAATATATACAACGTAACTTTTATATTAAAAACGATAAAATATAATATATTATACGTTAGACGAGCGATATAAACGTAATTTTAATATTAATGTATACCGTTTCTTTTTAAATGAAAATACGAATGTAGTTCATTTAAACGAAAAAAATAAAACAAAATTATAATATACACGTAAATCAAACGTACGTTATAAACTTGATTTTTAATAACTATATAAATGGCGAGGCGAAATTCCAAGATATCCTTATGGATAAATCGATCGATCGATCCTACTGTTACCACCGCACGTTCTCTATCAATCAAATCGTTTTGAATACGAACGATCTTCTGAATGAATTAGGATCCACGAAAATATATATTTATATGCGTTCGACCGTGTGGTACAGGTTAACGTTCTAGGTCTTGAATCTTTCAAGTTAGAAATTATAACAATAAGGTAAATTACAAAAAATCAGCTCATACCTTATATCGTCGACTGTGAATTGCGAAATATGAGTACAAAGGTAGGGTGGCATACTCAGATTTGAAATGCGTTTGCATTCGTTCTAAATTACACGAAAAATGATCGAATGTCATAAACTTAAACCTTTTAGAGAATTTATAAATTGTTATTAAGATTTTTTTCCCCAAATATTTTGAACATTTATTTAAACAACAAGAGGGTGTAAATAGTATGAAATTGAGAAAATGTTTTAGAATTTGCTCCGCACAAATTAAAAAATATTATATTAATCAATTAATCGTTAGGACTTTAGAAAATCTAATTTATTTACGTAAGTGAATCGACGTAACGGGTTCCGAATTATATTTACACTATGCACGTTAAGTTTAAACACGTGTTTATGTTTATCCAAATGCACCTCTAAATTGTTTTTACATTTTAATACATTTTTACATTAAAACTTGAGAATACAACATTATTAAGCATTTTAAATTATGTTTCCACCCGCGTTTACTATTCTAATTTGCGCCCATTGAAAAAAAATAACCTAAAAATATTAAAGATAACGTGATAAATTTGAAATGATACATAATCATACTATGAAGAAACTATTTTACGTTAACAAGGCAATTCGTACTCGGCAAATTATAAATAAATAAACGTATCGTTAAATATTGACATTGTGCAATACTGTACATACATCAATACCATGTAATTAACTGGTGGCGAAAAACCATGTACATTAAAGTCGTACATAAACTGTAAAATATCGTATTGCAATAGAAATTAAATCTAATCGAAATTTCGATTGTTATGAACAATTATTCTCTGTTATGGCGGCGTATCAAATTTCCTCCGTGCGCAAAGGAGAGCTCATAACCAGACGTCACGTGAATACTATTTTTCTCCGCTGTGCGTCCTCGATATGATCCGCCAAATCATTACTCGCTGCGAAAGACTTTGTGCAAACGTAATATCGAGTTCTCTCCGCCGTGTTGCTTCATGCGATCCACCCAATTTGCTGTACTCCGTATAGGATTTCATACGAACATCGCGGATATACGATTTCTTTCTATTGCACGTTCCACCAGTGGTTTTTGTTTTTGATTTTTTTTTTTTTAACCAAAACGAATGCGTAAACGCAAACTTGTCACACGCTATTCAACAACTATGTGATATATAACTATATAATAATCGCAAAACCCTCAGTATTAACTTGTTGTTTTTTCTGCAAAAAAAAAATAATATATAATCGAGACAGTATTGAACTGAAAAAAAATTGTCACGTTCATATTCAAATATGTCGAGAAACCATCATTTCATAGCTTTTCAAACGTATGTATTAAAAGGTCGCCGGCGTAATAGATAAGTTATTGAATGGTTTTTTACACAGATAATTATAAAAAAAATAATACATAATTAATGTAAATCATAAATTTATATGACGATGATACTTAAAATTGATACAACTTATCAGGTTATTAACGAATTTTCCAATAAAGAGGTATGACGAATTTCACGAATTGGAAAACTATGCTGAACATCGAGAAACTAATAACAATAATTCAATTGAACAAACCCAGTTATACTAGTAAATATTTTCAATACCGTTCTATTTTTTTTTTAACACACGATATGAGATAGTAACATAAACAATAATAATATACACAATATTATATTCAATACAAAAAACACTTTATGCAATACATCTCTACGAATTGTTTTTGTTAGTGTTCGAAAATTACATAAAATATGTATTTTAACGTATTTAAATTATCACTACACTACTAGGCATGGCAATTCGATGTAGTTTAGATAGATATAAAAATTGTATTAAATGCTCGTGTAAATGAATAAATAAAAAATATACTTTGGCAATTCATTTATTACACATTTACATCAACACGTGCCGTCGTCCATTTCAACCATAGCACTAGTGTATTAAACAAAAAGTGGTTGGTGTGCCCCACCAATTTCTCGTTATTTTTCTAGTATATTATTTGAATATCGTTCAAAAACAAATATGTTTTGAAAAAATAAATCGATTCGCAGAGTGACATGGACCGCGACCCGTCATTGATTCCTCTTTACAAATACAATATTTAGGAGCGAACTGACCGTAAACAAACACTCGTACCACTGTGTGCATACACATAGGTATAACACTCATTAATAATACGAAAAATCTATTTAGAATTACGGAATTACAAATGTTTGTTCCCTCTACTCGACGAAATTTACTACACTCGGCGACGGACGATTAATTACAAATATTCGATCGCACGATCCGCAATTGTTGAATACCACCGTATAATAAATCGCAAGTAAGTGCCTCGCAAATTGAAAAAAAAAGAAGGGATTTGAGTCGCTTTTGGCTATCGACGAAGGGAAAATAGATATATGTGTATACGTATAATATACACACCACTACACGACAAAACCGTCTGCACAAACATGCGCCCCCGGACGGCACGGCAGCGTTGAAAAACCAGATGTTTGTATTTGGATAGATCGTATTCGTGCCAAAAACCGTATGTGTATAGATAAAAATTTCGTGCTTGAATACGTAAGTACGTACGCATATAGATTGTATATGTTAATACGCGGTATCGTAGCGAGAAACGCCTATAATCGTAATTAGGTATTCGTGGCGATTGTTATTTTTTCACTCGATAATAACCCCGAGAAACTTATCAGGTTGTCCTAAAACAAAATTCTACCGAATACTAAACACGAATTCAAATGTTTTATTTTACGTTTTAATCTGGTTTCGGCGTTCATTTGGATTGTTTAAAAAAAAATATAATAAATAAATTACAAGTACATATGAAAAAATGTTGCCATTTTATAATTTGTAAAACATAATTGAAATTTAAAACAAATCTCGCTTCATCGATGAAATATCGAACGCGTTTATTCCAGTTATTTTCGTTGGTTTGCAATTTTGCTTAAACACGCGCGCGCACTCTACAACGACGTGTATTTCCTCGGGAAATAAATACTAATTGACAATTTAGTTCGTTTATTTTACGTTCTAATGTCATTTTCGCACTATTAATCCAATACATCACATTTCCTCAACTATACCATATCATAACACGGCATGCGACAATACAATAATATTAAACGTTTTGAGAACGAGCAACAAACACCCTTTGGACGTAACACCCGAATTTACCGTTTTCGTCCAACCGTCTAACTAACGGGCAATATATATATCAAAAACTACAGCATTTTAAACCGTTTAAACGCCTAAAACAATGAACTCTTCGTGAAATTCGGTAATCCGACGTTTAAAACTACTTAAAATAAATAAACAAAATAATATAATACCAATACAACGCCTTCGGCGGTGGCAAATACATTAAACGTTACAATCAAAGTCGGAAAGAGGAACAACCGACCAACAAAACGTTGAAAAGGGATGTGATAACGCGGTTATGGATCGAAATACGTACATCGACAATAGGCCATTCAAAGGAAAAAAAAAAACGTTAAATCGCCCAAAAATTCCGTTATGTGTTACGACAATAAACATTATGACAAAAATTACAAGCGCACAAACATGTACGGGAAGAAGAATGCCGCGCGATATTTTATATTCCGCACGTCGGTATTATGCGGAGGGCACCTATACACCTCCCCCTCCCCATCCACATCGTTCATCACGCCCGGCCCGATGGTGGTGATGTGCGCGGCGATGGCCGAGCCGGCCGGAAGCGGTTCGACGACCGAAGCAGAGACGACGACGACGATGGATCGTAATATTTTCGTTAGATAGGTGCGGAGAACCGCCACCACAAAACGAGTACACCGATAATGTCGGCGGCCGAGAGCGGCGCACGGTGACCTGGCGGACGGGTAAACCGGCGGGCGGAAGTGTGGGGACGGAGAGACGCGAACGCACGCACCGGTCGCGCGCCACGGTCGGCCGCCGCCGGATTTCAGGAACGGCAGCGGCGACCGAACGCGCGCGCCGTTGCCGTCGATGAGGAGAAGACCGACGCGCAATCGTTGACGGAACACACCGCGCGCACACACCGACGGCCCGAACGACCGTGCGACGTTGCCACGTCGTGCGCGCCCCCGGATCCGTTCAATAGCTCCACAATGCTACCGGACGAGCGCGCGCGGGCACCGCCAACGCCGACGATATTACACAGGCCCCCCCACCCGTCAACACAACAAACGCTATAACACGATATTATATATATATATATATATATTGTATACATGTAATATATTATATACGTACGGGTGTATAACGCGCACGCGCGTACGCTGTTTGTACATACACAATAGCGTGCGCCCGTAATATTATACGTTTAAAACATTTATACGTATATAAAATAATATTGATAAAAGACGACGACGTTATTCTAGGGCGATTTTCTTCTTTTTTTCCCCCTCGGAAGAGGCCGATCGGGGCGGGATAATAAACGCGTATATTCAACAATAATTGAAGCGCGCGCACCGTACAAGTGAAAGGGCCAGAGCGCGCAGTAGCTGAAAAAGCGGGAAGACGACGGTGGAAGTGCGACGACCGCGGTCGGTAACCGGAAGTGGGGCCCCTGGCAGGAACGTAAACAATCCGGTGGGCCCGTGTACTAGGTCAGGACCGCGCCGCGGTGGTCACGTGCGCCGCCGAGACTAGTGTGGATCGCGGAAGACGTGGGGGTGGGGCGGAGGGCAGCGGCAGAGGCAGTGGCACCCGTGCGGCGCGGTAAGTCACCGGCGACAGTGATAGTGACGCCCGTGCACCGTGTACGTTATTATTACACGCACGGAGGCGGGTACGTGGTGGTAGGGCAGCGGCGTGTGATAAGACGCGCTCCGTCGTCGTCTGCTTTTAGATCCCCGAGATCGACCGCTCGGACTGATCGCCGTTCGCGCGTGGTGTCGTGTCGTGAGTGTGCACAGCACGCGCACCGCCGACGTCGAGAAAACACCTCGACGAGCACAAATCAAGCGATCGACCGAGCCTGACTCGTTCATTGGCACCTACGAGCACCACACATCAACGTCCGCGTGTACTCGCTTGTATAATATTGACCGAAAGTTTTTTTTTCATACAACAAATTGTTTCCCACGTCATTCTTTAACGATGACCCGAACGGTATGACAATGCACACCTCTGCAGAAGCCCGAGAAATAAGTAAAACGTACTCAATACGTTAAAACGCAACCCTCGTGATTTGCTCGTATTTTAAGAAGGGAACCGTTCGACTGGACTTCAGAAATAAAAAATTTATATTTTTTTTTATCGATTTATTTCGAGAATCGTATCCCCTACGAACATTTTCCGTTAATATAGGAATATTTTTTACAGCTATCTACCGACTCGAATGTCATTTGATTTTCTATTGGCGCTTTAACATTACTTTCATCAACTTATTACAACGAACTCAATTAGTCCACAAAATCAAATTAACTCACCTTAACCCATCCTCCTTGTGCGGTCACGAGTACGTACAGAAGGTACAAATCAATCTCCTTCCCGTCTATTTTCGGTAAGGCGCGACTAGGTGTCCTGCAACATCATAATATAAGAACATATAAATAGTGTATTGTATTACCGCGATAAAGGGTAACAATGTGTTGTACATATAAATGAATAATCAATCAAAGGAAAAAAAACCATGATAACAAAAATGTTTGTCGTTCAACAATCAATCATAATTTGTGTATTTACTATTTGATATTTTCATTAACCTTTTTTTAAAAGAAAAAACCACTAATGTTTGTTAATATACCGGTCAATTGTGTATCAATGAATTAGAAGTGTACAATTTATCATTTCTATTGATCTATAATGCAGTTTTGGAAACTAACCTGAACCAGATAAACTCGTATGTACAGACACAGTTATATATTACGAATAAACCCATAGGATAACATTTATATATTTATTTGAGGTTCGGTAAAACAATAACAGGCAGATTATTTTAATTACGAATATTCGTTATAGGAACTTATTAATTTTTATATGGTTTCTAATTATACATAACCTCTTTTCTTCCCACTCACATTTATGATTGTAGTTATACAATTAGTATGAAGCTACAAACAATTGTACCCATATTACTTTTAGTCGTAAACATGTTTGAGAAATCCACAGTTTACATTTGAAAATATTTATTAGTATAATGTTTAGTGGTATTTGATTTTTCTCTGCTATTACAATTGATCCTAAAATAAAACTGTACAAATCGTACTACGTTTTGTTGTAACCAAGACACCAACATTCGAATAGGGAAAGTCCGAGAGAATATCTCGACAACAAAGCCCGTCGTCCGTTCAGTAGAAAGTCATAACATTTTTCGCAACAGTGAAATGGATTTTAATTATAAATGTACACTTGTGAAATTATTACAGCTACTGTATAAGCGAAATGTATTTCTTCAAATTCGTCGCGTTGGACAAAATTCAAGATAAAACGATAAAACAATAAAAACACACACGCTATGATAAAAAATCGAAATCTACTGTTTCGGTGATCTAATTACGGGGAAATTATAATTATTATTTTGGTAAAAATGTCAAATATATTAATATTGTCAATGGTAATAATAATTATAAAACAATTATTTATTACATGGAAATGAAATTTATTACCGGTCGATCCGAATAATAGGATAACGGCGAAATGTCGAAAACCATAAAAATCATTAAAACGTGATTAGATATTATTTTAACGACCAAAACGACATTTTCGAGAAATTAGTATGTCGATTATTAAATTTCGTGAAATTCGTTTGAACAACGAACGTTTACTAAAACGACGACGGTCGACGGGAATCATTATTAAATATTATTGTACGTGAACCCAACATAAAAATGCCGGAGAAGACTTAATCGTCCCGTCCACCCGAGTTCGCAACATCAACACGGCGAACGCGATAAGATTTACATTTATGGAAACGTTGTCGTCGATAACCCTTAATTATTTATTACGCAATTACCGCAGCGCGTCATGCCCACGAAAAAAAATTCTAATTACACTCCTCTCCGTGCTGCCGCCGCCGCGCGCGCGCCCGCACACACACACTCACACACACACACACACACACACACACAGTCGTTACAATACGAAAAAAATTCCTAAAATTCGAGTCTACGTGATACCCGGCTCGATTATCGGCGGGACGCGATAGCGGAATATTCTGGCAAAAGCTTCGGCGGGACGCGCGCGAGCTTCGCATGACCTCGATGATTGTCGGGGGACGGTCGCGTAGTGTACGCGACTGCGGTCGGCTCGAAACGTCGACCGGGGGGGACCCGTTTCGGGACGGGAATATCGTGGTCGCGCGGTCGTTTTGGAGGGAAAGAATGGTGCGTATAACGTAAACGACGCGCGGCGCGCGCGCAGGGGGAAGGGAGCGAAACGTGAACTACGTACGACTTGTAAAGTCCGACGTGTCTGGAAAACGCGCGCGCTGGGCAGGCGGACAGACGGACGAGACGTACGGATTAGGTGCGTCCCACGAACACGCGCGGGGATGTCGATCGACAATACGTATGAGTGCGGTGCTCACCCTCTGGTGTCGTGGAAGTGCAATAGGTCCCTGAGGAAGCTGGCCTTTTCTTTCGCGTAGCTGGCCGGGTCTTTGTTCAGCACGATAGCCATGCCGCCTGTTGGACGGGACGCGTACACACTCGATTACGTTACGGCGGCGAACCACGCGGACCGCGAACGCGCGCACACGGAACGTAGGGCCCGGGCGCGCTGCTGGCGGTTGCTGCTCGTCAGCGCCGGATGTCCGCGACCATTTCACGTCGTCGTCGTCGTCGTCGTCGTCATCGGCCACTGCATCGTTATCACCGGCGGCGGCGGCGGCCGTTATCTACGTCGCGGCGGATCTGTGACGGACGCGCACACCCCGCGCTGCACCACGCACGCGACGGCTGGCGGCGGCGGCGGCGGCGGCACCACAGTCCAGTCGGCGGCGCGCGTCCCGTAATGTGTCGCTCGGCGGACGTCGCGGCACTCGGGTGGCGGCGGACGGAAGATCACTCGGTCCGGTACGGATTTTAATTCGTCGTCGCTGTAGCACGGCGACGTGAAACACAAACGCGTACAAACACACACACACACACACACTGGCACGCCACAAAATGGCGACACGTACGTCGCGGCGAGAGAGAAAAAAATAAATAAATAAATGAACGTCGGCGGCGATCGCCCGAGCGTTTGGTGCGGTGTTCAGGGCCGGCCCGACGCGGCGAGCGCGGTTGCGACGGGCGAAAAAAAAAAAAACAAACCGAACGCTAGCGGAAAACCGGGGAAAAGTCGAAATTCACTGTAGGCGATCCGGCAGACCATTCGTCATAGCACAGTGTGTTCGCATCGGTCGGGTCGCTCCCACCCCACCAACGGAATATTGTCCAAACATCAAAACCTCGCGCGACGCACGCACCGAGCGCGACGCACACTCCGCACGAACGCTCGCAGTGGTGCCAACGATTTGCGGCCGCCGCGCCACACGTACGTTACGCGATTACTACTGCATAGGTGGTACTGCACACCTACGTTTTTTTTTGTTTATTATTATTTCGAACGAGCGTTTATCCGTAAATAATAACATACCGTTTCCGCGTAATACCGTGTTATTTGCGTTATATTACGCACGCGCGCATTTAAATCCCCTTTTGTCGTTTAATCTTGCCTGGCAGTGGAGGGGTCGTTTTACGGATACGTTTCGCTCGGTTTCCGTCGCCGATCTCGTCGCGCGCGCGAGATAGTACACGGCGCAGCGCCCGCGTCCCGCCGTCGACTGTCGAAAACGTTCAGACGTTTCGTCAAGTAACATTGTTTTATGGGTACGCGTTTTCGGCGCACATTTTACCGTCGTAGGACAGATTGCGCGCGCGGCCAATAACACGGCGAATTGTATTAACGAGACCCGCCGACCGAAATAATATGTATATCTCATTGTTGTTCGAATTCTAACGTATTTCTTTTTGTTTACGAATCCCGTGCACTTCACACCTCACTCGTTCTAAAGGCCGGTTTACGTTTATCAGAGTTGTCGCGTTTGTGAACTACGAAATCGGTGCTACTTTCGTGCGACCACTGGTGAATGTGTTTACAACTATCGAATCGAAAATGACGATCACAAATCAATAATAATTAATAAAATCTAATTATATGCGCCGTGTACGAGAATTATTGAAACTTATCCGTGCCGGCACGGGTCGGACAAAACGACTTTGTACGAGTTTGTCACCGGTACGTGAGTGTGTACAATATTATCGAAGTAAATTCCGTGCCACGAATTCGTGGTTCACGAACGTGGCTACTCTGATAAGTATAAACCGACCTTAAAACGCAGTCTTTTGAAGATATTCAATTAAAATGATAAAAATGAATTCATTTTATTAGCAAAATAAAAAATGTAAAAATTATTTAGCCTTATTTCCAATGTCGTATTTTCGAACATTTTCTTGGAGGTGGAGGGTCCAAAAAAAAAAAAACAAAAATAGAACAACAAATTATTATAAAAAAAGTATTTGAATATTTTTGGTACTAGAATATAGACCACTACAGAGTGTCGGAGGGGAGTCTAATACCACTAGACCCCCCCGTAAATACGCCATTGTTTATTTCAATAACCATCCTCTATAGATATAGGCATTCCTTCATGGCTTCACTGACGATAACTTATATATATAATCATTGCCCGACGGTCGTCGTATATGGAACCGTATGCCGTGATTGTGTTGCTGCGATACAAATTCGTCGGTATGGAATACAATAAATACAATGAATAATTTTATTTTTTCAATTAATTTTAGATGTAGTAACATTGTCGCTTGCACAAACTGTATTACTCTAAATATTACTAACGACTCTTCAAAATGAAGAAACTTATTAATTAATAGTATTTTAAGTTATCCAAATTATCTTATGATATTTTATAAAAATTAGTACGAAGAATAAACGAAAAAAAAAGATTTAGACGAGAAAAATTACGCGTCCAGCACTCGTCAGCTCACAGACAGTTCGACAACAATTATTTGATGAGTTTGACTAATATTTCGAAAATAATTTTTCACATCATTTCTATCATACTTATATAATACATACATTATACACGTTAGTATATGAGTATAATATACTCATTTACATTATTATATGTATTAACTTTGATTGTGTAATACAATTTTATAAAATCAATTGGTTTTAATCACCGCGGTGCAACACATCGTTATTTAATACCAAACGTTTGCGAACCAAATAAAATACTTTGATAATATACATATACAATACGATATCAAATATGTAAAAAAAAAATTCGTTTATATTATTTAAATAGTATATGCGCTACAGCACACATATTAATAATTATGTAATAATTTTTTCAGTTTAAATATTACATGATACCCATAGAGTTGGCTTTTTAGCCTCAAATTTTAATGTATGAAAAATATTTTTTATAATTTCGATTAAACGTATTTAACTTGATAATAGGTACACCATACGAATAATAGATTTTACAGTGAACTCTTCGCGCTATACGATTTTACTTACGTTGTACGTTTTTTGAAAACAAAAACGATTGAATTTTAAAGGAACTCTATAAAATATTAAATATATAGGAAATAATGTTAATTAACAACAAAAACTATTTAAAATTGTCGTTAAAATTATGTATACACATTATTTATTTGAATGCTTATCCATATATAGCTAAACGATAATAATAAGAGTTTAATGTTTTTTCATTGTTTAACACTTAATATTTTTTGTCCAATTATTAGACTCCAATATGTGTAGCCCTAGACTATAATTATGTAATTCATATTTATAATAGTATATTTTATATATATTCATATATATTCATATAATAATAGCGTTAATTATAGCACCATAAGCTCTTACAAATGTGTGCGATTTCACCAACAAATTTGTGATTAAAAATATTGTACAAAAAAAATTCACATCAGAAGGTACATGTTTCATTACCTTGTAATAAAATAGCAAACTATTATATACGAATAGTAGTTTTAAGTAAAGTTTTATAAATATAAAACCATATCCATCACTAAAAATATTAACATAAAATGTGTAAAGAGGGCTTAATAAATCAATATAAATGTTAATTAATCGTGGGGAATTGTATCTGAGAAAATATGAATTATCTATTTGTTTGCAAAATACCAATTTAACAACAAAAAGAGTTTATGCACACATGTGTATTTTACTTAATACTTAATACTTAACACGTTAGCATTATAATTTATAAATAGTTTAGTCAATAAGATAGCAATTTTTTTACATTGTGATTTTGAATTTAAAACTAATTTACTATATTTTTTGAAAATATTTTTTGTATATTTATGCATACCTAAAAAGACAATTGATGTATTATTACAAAAAAAAATATAGTAAATATAGTATATATTATACTATATAGTATATTTATAGTACATATAGCAAATGCCGGTGACAATAAATATTATAATAATATTTAAATTGCTATATCTTCCAGTTTACACGTTCCAACTATTAATACTTTATGAGTTTCTAACGTAAGTATCCAATTGATGTTAAAACGAGTTCTAAGATATTAGTGCGTGCAATTAAATTATTTTATAAAACACTTAAGTAATTTATATGTATGTTCTTAGTATTAATAAATATTTTCATATTTCACATAACTAATATGATTATGCAAAAATTAAAATTACATAAATTAACATAAATTAAAATTTAAACGATTTCTGTCACTTTGCAATGTATTCATTGGATATTATATAGACAAATTTTCTTTGAACTGCCTGTTCATCATTTAAACTGCAACCAATTTTGCACAGCTTCAAATACATTGTGTCCTGATCCCGGAAATGAATCTGAATTCGAATAATCTGATTCTACATTTGAAAGTAATAAAAAAAAAAATATATTAAAAACAGTTTAAATTTTATATATATAAATTATATATCGAATTGCCAACATGAAAGCCATATATAACCAAAAAGATTACGAATTTTGAATGTATTTTGATGATCATGTTCTTTTTTCATTTTTTATACTTTCGCTAACTATATTATTATTTAACATGAATGTGTTATGTATTAAAGCTGTAATTTTGAATATCCTAATAAATGAAATGTTTATTTTAAAGTAACATAATTTTTATGTAAAAGACTACATGTATTAAAAAATATATTCGCATCGAAATCGTCTATACAATATTTTCCTTTCTTATAATGTTATATATGTCGTTTAGAATAATCGTTCAGTTATTTAAAATGATTAAACTCTAAATAAATTTTCGTGAAAAACGTTTAAGTTATGTAGGTTTGTCAGTCCACGATATATGGTATAATAAACATAAATATATATGTATAATATTGTCAGGTTTAATTGTTAATTTAGTTGTACGCTACTACGTACATATGCATGTTATTACATATAATTATTATTATTTATAGAATAATGATGATTTGTATTGTTTTTTATTTATACAACCATATTATAGTAATTGAATGCCGTTTTATTATATACGCATACAAAATTCGTCCGGACATAAAACAAACTTCAACGGGTTCGAAAATCGTTATATAAACGTATACACGCATATAGCGTTCGGTATATACGTCGGCATTTTACGCAATTGTAATTATTACTTTAATAGAAAAAAACATATACACCCCTTGACCGTATAATACGATATACTTGATGTAGAATGACAACATAATATTGGTGTGAGTAAACAATAAATATTGATCGGTCGTTGTCAGCATATATTCTAATATCAAGACCGGGACAATTGTCATTTGTCAAATGCCTGTGATAATATAAGCGAAACGAGAAACAATAGTTACTTCATGTTATTAATTTACGATCGACTCTGTGTAAGTAGTCCCATAACTATAACTTTGCTGTATATACACATTTGGGTGGGACTTTACCGTACGTTTCAGGGCTCGTCTATCGGCGTGCTTTCGACGTATATTATATAACATTAGTTTTGAAGGAATACGATTGTCATATTGTGTATTGAATGTCTACAATATTTACTATTAAAGTCTAAACTAAACGTATATCGTGAATTCTTTTAGATCTCAAAATCGCATAAATAAACCGAATAAACATGTAACCAACTCGGGCGTACAA
This sequence comes from Schlechtendalia chinensis, assembly GCA_019022885.1. Lineage (NCBI taxonomy): Eukaryota > Metazoa > Arthropoda > Insecta > Hemiptera > Aphididae > Schlechtendalia > Schlechtendalia chinensis. Next base: position 1,682,658 of record CM032351.1, on the reverse strand, counting down.
TATAAACATTCAGTATTATTGTATAAATATACAATACATCATTTATGTGTTTTTATTTAATTCTGTATATTACTGCATACGATGAATATTATTTATGAATAACAATCAATGAGATAATTACATGCAAGAAAGCGGCATAGAATATAATGAACCCAATATTACATAATGCGATTAATGGATGTTGGTACAATAATTTGTGTTATCGAAAATAATATTCTAACTGTTGAATGACTTAAAAACGTGTAAACTGTTGCTTATAAACCTTAAACAATAAAACGCTTAGACAATTAATTAATTTAAAAAATTGGGATAACCTGTATGACCTTTGAATATTAATTGTAAGTATAAATTTGTAGTTTTAAAATCGACAATGAGCCTAATTTAAGTTATCAGTAATTGTGAAATTTCTAAACACGTTTAATGGTTTTAAATTTTAATTAAGAAATTTATTTTAAAAAAATAATTTATGTCAGCATCTCGTATGAAAAATAAATATCGTATTAATATTAATAAATTACGTATTAATTATTAAATTATGTTATTGATTTTAATCGTTTATTTTTTAATAAAATAGCCATTTTTATACAATATATTAATATCAATTTTAAAAATAAATATTTATCCATATTATGCACTGTATTGTTAAACCAACATTGCTGTAAAATATGGTTGATTATTCGTTGTTAAGTATTTAATTGGGTTTTCAACACGACAATGATCCGTGTCATACATAATTTGCAGTTCATCAATTTTTGGCAATGAAAAAATTACTACAATTCCCCCACCCATATATTCACCGGATCTTGCAACATGTGACTTTTAGCTATTTCTAAACATAAAACTTGGACTCAAAACTGAACGTTTTGCGTCGATTGAAGACATCAAGTCAATGCTTCAGTTACTCTCAGTGCCATTCCAACAGAGGATTATTGAAAATATTTCCAGCAGTTACAAATTCGTTGAAGTAATCGTCTCTGTACTAAAGTACAATACTTTGAACGAAATTTGAATTTGAATTTAAATTGTATGTAAACAAATTTAAATTTAAATTCCGGGAAATGTTTGATCCTACTACGTACATTTATAAAATAATGTATATTCATAACAGTAACTTATATGGTTATAAATAATTTATATAGTGTATACCAGTAACCAATTAAACTCAATTTGCATAGATGTCTAAAAGATGTTTTTGAGTTCACCTAAACCTACCGGTTATTTTAAAACAATTAAGTTAATTGCTCTATTTTAAAATAGTGTTTGGCATCATTCAATAGAACTTTAACTAACTTAAAAATGCAAGTTAAACAATATCGCAATATCACCCATCTGTCTATTTGTCCTTTCTGCGGAAATTTTATTATTATACTTCTTAGAGAGTTTACTATTTATTGAAGAATCGATACGATCGAACAAAAACGTTTACTTTATTTTTGTACGCGATATATTTTATGAATTACGTAATAATGTAAGTTTGTGTGTGTTCAATTAATAAGTTTTTATTTGTTTGAAAAAAGCAAGTGTTCCATAAATTTAAAATATTAAATTCGTATTCAACTATTAGTCAGCATAACGATATATTTTAATTTTAACTAATTTTCCTATATATGTGATTAAAATGTGTATATTTATTAACACGACGAACACAAATTGTTGAACATTCAATAAAACCTACACGTTTATCAAAAAATTATAAATAATTAATAACGTGTACTAAAAAATAAACATAAATAATATTTTGTAAAATAAACAGATATATTTTATGCTACAAATAATTGTATTTTACCTACATAGCTACATATTTTATTTGCAATACAATGTTTTTTTTTTTTTACACAAAGTTGATTTGTCTGGTTTTTACTTGTTTAATTTAAATTTAGAAGAAAACCAAAAATAATAAAGAAAACACATTTAACGACAAAAAAAGACTTTCGACAAACACAAAATGTATGTTTTTAAAATTTACTGATTTTAGTCACTAGATGAAGAAGAATGCCGTCTCTTACTTTTGCAATTGTACATCTTCTGAATCTTTTGAATATCCTTTCTGCTCAAACCTTCTCTCTGTCCCATTGTCGCTCCTTGTGTCTAAACATCATTTATAACGAACAAATCAGTGGCGATAAATCATGTATGTTATTATTACATATTATAATACTCTCAATATCTCGATAGTCAAGAGCAAAAAAAACAAATCTACTGTTATTATTCCGAATAATTAAGATGTCGAATTTTACAAAAAAAAGTATAACATAATTTGTTAGAGATGTATGACATATCGGGAGTCGACTGTAATTGTATAAAATACCTTTGGATCGATGGTTGCTTGACCATTCCTAGAAAAAGCATTGGCCGAGTAATGCATCACACTGCGGTAATCGTATTCTATACCTTGACTGTCGATCATCGAACTTTGAGCTTTTTCAAAATTATTCTCCCGTCCTAAAAATATGTACAAATTTATATATATATATAAATTGTAAACTAACGATATCAATAAAACAATTTATGCGTATTCTAACCCGATTGAATGTTGTTGTAGTTCACGGTGACGTATTTATCCCTATCCGGTCTGTTTTGTTCGTGCATGAATCCGGCGGCATGAAGCATTTCATGCATTACCGTGCCTTTTTTAGTCAAGCACCCTGGGCTTTGCAGATTTACCTGTAAACCACATGACATTTTTATGAGTGCGAAATTTCAATCAAAATAATAGCGGTTTATGCGATAGTCATATACTTACTTCTTGTCTTCCTCCGATTCTGCCCACCGACGACCAACATCCGGTGTTACCGTTAGTGAAGTAAATGTAATCCGTGTCCGAAGACGTTCTCGGAGTGAACTTCAAACACGTTAGCTTCTTATACTCATCGATCGAACTCAATATCATTTGTCTGTCGTTGGCCGCTGTAAACACAAACCATACGCATTTTTATATTATACCTACGACGTGATACGAAAATGCTTACATTGTAATTTTTATTGTACGACACCCACGCACTAAATATTATATTTACGCGAAGTGCGTTATACGATAATAACTTTTGTTCGAAAATAATGTTTGCCTAGATAAACAAAACTGTATGCATATATGAATATGGGATTTCCATAAGTGTTTATCATTTATAATATATATATACTTGTTAGTTTTAACTACATACAAGATACACAATGCAACGCATACTATCACGTAAAAAACATCCAACATTTAAGGCAGAAAAAAATGATAAATAAATAATATTTTATTTCGTATGATATAAGACTTGCGAAAAACCACGTAAAATTTACCCCAATCGAAATGTGGACAATGCCCTATTATACCCTACACAGGGATAACTATGCTGGTTAGAGTAAGGTTATGTAGTTAATATCATTACTATTAAAAATTTATAACTCGGGCGAAATGGCATACTTATTCCTACTTTTATCGGGTCATTCGGAAAAGTTTATAGCGCTCGCGAATTTTAGTAATTTATACACACGGCTGTTTGTTATTATTCTTATAAACATGCGTATAGAGCATTCGAAAAAAAAAAATGACAAAACGTCGCTTTTTCGTCAACTATTAATTAATATTAGTTTTAAACATTGCTTGACGTAGCATAATACACTAGGCGTTGAAGACGAGTTGAAAACATACTGGTTAACGTGAACGTCTCGTACGTAATAACAACGTACAAACGTTCAATTCAGATGTGAAATTAGTCCGCCGAACACCACGCAAATACGAGAAAAACACCAGAATTCGGAACACGGTCGACCTATATCATTACACGTGTATGTGCGTGATATAAAACGCGGCGTTTACCGAAATACGGGCTGATCTCGTACGGGATGACGCCCTTAGGCCATCGGGACGACGTAGCCTTGAGCCCGTTCCGGGAATGTCCGATCGGATGCAGGATGTCTCCCTCGGCGTACTCGCCCATTTCCTCCGGGTTGGACGGGCTGCCGTCCTTCCACGCGGACACCGCTTCGCCTGACTTCACGTCCGGCGTGCCGAAAATCGCCGCGCCCAAGTGCACCAGACCGTTGTACAAGTCCGGCTCGGAGCCGTTGTCCACCTCGTTCTCTTCCTCGTCGGCGGCGCGCGTGTTGGCGGGCTGCGCGTGCACCGCCGACCACGTCGACGGCAGACAGACGGCCGCCGCGAGACACAAAAACACGCGCATGTTCGCCACGCTGTCGGTCGTCGTTGTACCGTGTTCGAAACCGACGGCGAAACGCGCGAGACAATCTGCAATGTAGAAACGCGAACGTTTGTCTTGTTCCGTCCGCGACCCCCGTCTGAGCTCGTCGAGTGTTCGTAACGCCTTCGGGGTCTTCGCGTTATATACACCCGCGCGGACCGGGGGCCGCCGCCGCCGCCGCGATACGGAACACGGAGTTAATTAGCCGCGATAATATTCCCGCGGGTCGGCGGCGTTTATTGTGTTTTTTTCGGTGTGCATGGCGCGCGTTTAAAATTCGTACGGAAATCGCGAGGCGGCGATGATAACGCGCGCGACAAGACGTTTTGCCGAGTACGTGTATGTGTTGTACGTATAATAAAATATTGTACTGTACAATAAAACGGACGGGCCACTTAGCCAATCGTGTAGACCGTTAATATAACGGTGTTATGAACAAAGATCCCTTATTTGTAACGAAGATAGTGTAATTCGTTTAATTAGGACGCGTTTCTTACGTGTAACAACACCGTGTTCCGCGATACGAGTGCATAATTACGCAGGCGACGTGTACCGCGAAAATGATACGATTCCCAGAAACTAATACACATATTTGATAGACACGCGTTCGCGTTTCAGAACGACTTATTGTATAATATATACCGTCCAACTATGTTAAATTTCGTTTTAAATTCAATTTAAATCAAATCTATGCTGAACACAATTATACGACACAAAGCGTAACACGTCAATGGCCGATGGCTTAATTCAGGAATTAATCAACACCTTCGGGGGCTGCACGAACGTCAACACATTACTATACTTCCTGTTATAATATACATAACATTCTGGGAATTCTCACTTAACGATTAGATTGATCGAAGACGCAATCGTAAAATGCATAGAAAATCAGTTTATTTGTAAGTATACCATAACTGACCGAGCAGAACCCAATATTTATAATATGTATACTATAATCAAGTGCAAAGTAATGCGTACATTGTTGTTGCTTACGTTTGAAAAACGATTGAAGTGCGTAAACGTTTTTGATATACGAACTCGAGAGTTAATGTAAATCAGAAAAAAAATGGTTTAGTTGTAAAATAAGTAACAATTAAACAACTGATATATGTGCAAAATATCAGCTTAGGAAGTTCATAATTTTAGTTTACGCCGATTAGTTTAAAGGCGGGTTGTAATCAAATTTACGTCGATTCAATGGAAAATGTTAAAAAATTAGCTGAAATTCAAAAAACGTTCATTATTTCGTTTTCATGGAAAGTTAGACAATACGCATAATCAGACAATTGATTTTCACACGAATAATTGTATACACTTTTTAAAATCGTGTTTAACATTATGAAATATGAATTACGATGATGTCTATCTAAGTACCTACTAATTTCTAATAAATTTTATTGTGAAAATAACAAATTTTTATCATTGACCAAACGAAAGTAAAATTATTGTATTTGTTATCTGTCGCCGAAAAACGATAAGTTTCTTATCACTTTATCTTTGAGTTTGAACTCTTCAATGTCAAATCGTTGAACAAATCAATGAAATATACCAATTAATAACATAATACTCAATTTTGAAATTTTTGTCTTGTAAATACTGAACGGCGCATAATAATCATTACGGATTTGTAGTTGTTAAACTGTGGTAGATTAGCCGACCTAAGTTTCGTAGGAATGGCCACTTCGTTGTTTCGTTCCATCCTTAAAGGCGGGTTAAACAAAAATTATATCAGAAAAACTATTCAGACTTCGTTCAACCTGGAAAAGATATGTATTCATACATCTTCGTTTTTGAATGGTAAATATACACTTTCAATACTTAACAATATAAAACTCATACATGTTATAATTTAATCAAAATGTTTTTTAGTAAAAGGCCAAGAGATTAATATGCCGTCTCTTTCACCAACTATGACCGAAGGCAACATAGTTAAATGGTTGAAGAAAGAAGGAGACACAATAGCACCCGGTGATGTGCTATGCGAAATTCAAACGGATAAAGCTGTTATGGCTTTTGAAACAGAAGAAGAAGGAGTATTGGCCAAAATATTGGTAAGTTTTGAATTTCATTGCTATAATGTAATTGAAAATATTACATTTTAATGATTATTATTCTTCCTTTTAGGTTCCTGAAGATGCTAAAGAAATAAAAGTAGGTTCTTTAATTGCGCTTATGGTAGCTGAAGGAGAAGATTGGAAAAGTGTTGAAGTTCCAGCGACCAGTGGAAGTCTCGTACCAGCTTCAAGCACAGCAGAAGAAACTGAAAAATCCAAACAACCTGCTGGAGGAAATAGTAATTACATATATACACATATATCTAAACAAATTCTAAACAAGCGTTTTATTTATCTGTAATAACTTTTTTAGCACCTGGACTAGAGATAAACATGCCTTCATTATCACCGACAATGTCTGAAGGTACCATAATTAAATGGCATAAACAACCCGGGGATAAAGTTTCCCCTGGAGAAGTTTTGTGTGACATTCAAACAGACAAAGCAGTCATGTCTTTTGAAACTGAAGAAGACGGAATTTTGGCAAAAATTTTGGTATATTTTTACTTTTTTAAATCTTAGCATGTCTTTAATATTAATAACAAATTATATTTAAGTTGGGGGACGATAGTAAAGATGTGAAAGTTGGTACTCTTATTGCCTTAATGGTAGCTGAAGGTGAAGACTGGAATGATGTCCAAATACCTGAAAAGAAGGTAGCCAAATCACCTGTAGCAAAAGAAGATGACCAGAAACCTAAAGTCGAATCTTTAAAGACAATATCTGATTCTATTACTAGACATTCATAGTAAATATTGAAGACCAAATAATTATTTTTATTTTTACTTAATAAAAAAATTTTGATTTTATTTCATAGTGATGGTTATAGTCCAGCTGTAAGATCACTCCTAGAGTTATATGCTATTGATGGTTCCAAAATCAATGGTACCGGAAAACATGAAAAACTTCTCAAGGGCGATGTTTTACAATATGTCACGCAAAACAATTTGACCATTAAACCACCCAAATCGGGTAAATTAAAACTAAAAATTTGTTTAAAATTTACTACTTTATTTAATATAAATTAAATTTGTGTTTAGTACCTTTACCTGGACAATCATCTTCATCGAAACCTGTCATACAACCACCAACATCAAGATCTGCTAAAGGACCTGGTTATGTTGATATACCATTAACTGGCATGAGATTAACAATTGCTAAACGATTAACTGAATCTAAAGTAACCAAAATATTTAACAATACATATAAAATGTTATAAGTATAGGGTTTCATTTTTTTTTTAATTTCACTTTTAGACAACGATTCCTCACGCTTATGCTATCGTCGAGAGTAACATTGATTCATTAATAGGACTCCGCAAGCAATTAAAATCAGCTGGCATTAATGTTTCAGTAAACGATTTCATTATAAAAGCAGTCGCCATTGCTCTTAAACGATGTCCATTAGTAAATTGTCACTATGTTAAAAATCAAGTAATTTTTAATTTATTAAAATTATGAATTTTCCAATATGTATATTACAATATATTATGTAAATATTCTTTTTAGGTTGTTTTACAACAAACAGCTGATATTTCTGTAGCAGTGGCTACTGATTCTGGTCTAATAACTCCAATTGTAACTAATGCTGATGGAAAAGAATTAGACGAAATCTCAGCCGAAATTAAAGAATTGGCAGGACGTGCACGTATCGGTAAACTACAACTTCATGAATTCCAAGGAGGAAGTTTTACGTATGTCCATGGTTTAATAACTCTTGTAGCATTTTTTAAATGAAATACCTATTAATTGTTTTGTTTATTTAAATTTTTAATAGGATATCCAACTTAGGAATGTTTGACATTTCTGAATTTAGTGCTATTATAAATCCTCCACAATGTGGTATATTGGCTATTGGGAGTGGACAACCTATAATCGGTAATTTATTATTAAACTATTCTTAAATTGTATTATAATAATAAAACATCTATATTATAGCATTAAACGGTAAACCACAGACGTTCATGACAGCCACATTGTCCTATGATTCACGTGCTATAAGTGAATCTGCTGCGTCTGATTTCTTAGAAACTCTACAAGGTTTATTACAAACTCCAGCATCGCTTCTATTGACACCATTGGCTAACAAAAAACGAGTTACTAATTAAACGCACATAAATATACCAATTGAATGTTTTTGTTTAAAATGTTTAGCTTGTTTATTTTTTCCAATATTTGTTATTATATTATGTTATAAAAAAAAAAGAAAAATGATTTGTATAATACGAATAAAACAAAATATAGTTTTAATTTTCAAAATATGAAAATTATTTGTATTAATATTTATTTGTCTCATGATACATAATAAAATATAAATTATTAAACTTAGATGTTAAGCTGGTGCCGGGGGAGGTGGTGGTGGAATACTGGGCTTCCAATTCATAGGCATCATATTGTTTGGTTGCATTGGAGGAGGTGGTGGCATAGGCGGTCCACTTCCCATCGACATTGGGGGCGGTGGTGGTGGCATCATGTGACCTTGCATGTGTGACGGTAAAGATGGATGTGAAGGTGGCAAGGGAGGTGGCATCTGTCCTGGTTGTGATGGTGGTGGTGGTGGAGGTGGCACAAATCCTCCGTGGAATCCTGGTGGTGCAAAATTGTTGAAGCTTGGTGGCGGTGGTGGCGGCGGTTGATATGTGGGTGGTTGAGGGGGTGCCTGTTGATTTTGCCAAGGCATGATGCGCGGTGGTGGTGCCATTTGATGTGCAGTCATCATAGACATAGGCACTGGCATAGGAGGTTGCATAATAGGCGGCGGAGGAACTGGCATTTGGTGCATCATCGGCATTTGGGTTGGAGGTGCATCGGCAAACAGTTGATGAGGACGATCAGCTTGGCTGAGTGGATTTTGAGCAGCTAGTAACCGCTCAGCAGCTGATCCATGCCTTTCACCTTTGACGTCTTTTTTAAACGCATATGAAATAGACACAGCTCTATTGCATAAATGTTGACCATTCATAGCTTCTATAGCTGCATCAGATGCTTCGAAACTAGCATAATTAATAAATGCAAATCCTTTTGAATTGCCAGTGTCGGGGTCTCTCATTATCTAAAGACAATAGTAATTGTTATTAAATAGATAGGAAATGTATTTGTAAAAACGAATTTCTAATATTACTTAAGTATTTAAACTACACAGTTTTAATGGTTAAAAATTTTAAAAGTACGTGTACAACTATTTGTATTTTTAATCCAAATAGTTTTAGTTATACTTTGATTGTACAAGGTAAAATATAACATGAAATAATTTAACAATTTATAATTAATACAGTTAATACCTTTGGTGTTTGTAGAATTACTCCAAAAGCAGAAAAGGTGTCATATAACAATTTTTCATCTACTTCTGAATCCAAATTACCAATAAATACATTTGCACCCACATCTAAGTTCTTTTGATGGGCAGATGCCTAAAATGAAATAAAAAACAAATTAGACAAATTAGAAAATATAAATAATATATAATACCAATTAATAAAACGATTTATCATTCAATTATTTTACCTTGTTAACACGAATTGGTTTACCATATAATTTTATCATGTTCATTATTTTAATGGCATAATCAGCGTCATCTTCAGCGAGAAATTCAACAAACCCATAACCCTGATGTGACTGTGTCACTCGGTCTTTTGGCATATGAACGTTAACTAAGCAACAATGATAAATTAGTTTGAATAATTATCAAGCCATTGTAATGTTAACTCACCCACGGGTCCAGCCTGAACAAACAATTCCCACATTAAGGTATCCGATACTTTTTCGTCAAGACCACCAACGTAAATTGTTGCGTCTGTAAATAAAATAAATAAGTAATTACACAATGTCACATAATCGGAGAATTCTGTTGGCAACAGATTGGTGTGCATGTGTGTATAAAGAAACGGTCCCAAAAAAGAAGGAAAAGGTAATTTTTATTGGTAGACGAAATCCGGTACGAACGATGCCCCTCGATTGGCGACGAATCTTTAAATTCCCGAAAAACATGATGAATCGTTTTTGAAATGTTAATAGTCGAAAAACGAATAGACAGCGTCATAATAGTACAACGAGAGAATATTTCTGTAATAGCCGCGGACCGGAAGAATCTTTATAAATATCACGTCGGACGGACCGTGTGATCTTTATCGGTTTGTCATCACAAAAATCTACAGCGAGTTTTACATCTATAGAATGTATATGGAAATTACCTTGATTTCTCTCCGCAATCGGTCCTGCAGCCATTGTTTTAGCTTTTCAAACCGACGCACGACAAATGTACGGAATTCATACGAAAAAACCAGTGGCGAAACAAGAAAACTACCAGCGAAACGAGAGAATAATCGAAAAACGAACGCTACAACGCGATTTATCGTTGTTGTTGTTGATATGTGATAACGCTACGAAATAACACGCACGTGAATAGGATTAAGTCAGGTTAACCCACAGATACATATGTACGAATACGCATTTGTGTCTATGGTCGTTATATTATTATTATGTTCGTTATTATTTTGTTGTTATCGCCTGATACTTTTTCATGCTGAAACGTATAAAATAATATGTTTTCATAATATTTATTCGTTGATGGACTTTATGTTTACCGTGGGCTGAACAAATCCAAGTGAAACAATTAGTTAATAATCGAGGCCTGTTCCACATGGAATATGATCATTATTTTATTCATTTATAAAAAAAAATCGTACGTGTTACCGTGTACACACGGATAAAATGAAACTTTTTTCAGAGTCATTCAACTGATAGAATATTAGGTATGTATTGGAATTATTTTCATTGACATCATGATTTGATGTATTCATAGATCAGCCCCTATTTTACAAAATTTCGTACTGCACATTTTTTTTTTTTTTTTTTGACAATTAAGAAATTCTAAGTAAATTTATTGTTTACAACACTACATATATAGTTAGAATACTTGAATAAAATATATTTTTTAAAATTGAATTTGAAACCCTCCTAAAACTTCATTATCTTTATTTACATTTGCTTCTACATATACAGCTTCATATCACTCTTGTTGATTAACTAATGGATGAATTCTGAAAATGTTGATTTCAAAAAATACGACATAAGCAATAATAAACATATTTATCACTACACATTTTTTTAATTCGTATTATACAATTGCGTTTTCAAACTGCACACTAAAATAGGCCCTGCCGTAAATGCTCCTTGATGTGTTGGTCAAAAAGTTGTTAGAGTTACATTTGTTGTTTTACTTTGTTGTGCTCTATATTCCCGATGTTTATTTGGCCCGATGTATATATGTAAAGAGCTAATGATGTAAACATGATGCACGGGTGCTAGATGCAGTAAAACTTGTGGGGACAGTTAAGCGGTCTGCTTGTACGCTATTAGCCGTAACAGGACCATTACTAAAATGAGACAACGCATATGTGCAACTAATCTCAAGAAAAAGTCGTGATGGGCTGATTGTGACGCACAATAATTTTTTTTTTTCATACACTGTAAAATTTCAGTTCAAAAATATATTTGTCAGGAAGTAATCATAATGTTGTACTGATTAAATGTTTTTTACATTAAAGTAATAATACAAATTATTTATTAAAAATCATAAACATCAATAATTTAATAAAATATATTATGTGATTTTAATTATTGAGCATTTAATATTACATTTAATATAAATAATTCAATAAACACAAATTTGATATTTTAATATCACAAACTAACAATATTTACTTGAATATTAAATTATTAATTTTAATGTAGTAAAATATTTATAATAGTTCAATCTTCTTTCGTAACTCTTTGGTTTTCACGTGCCATTCTTTTACATTTTTTGATTGAAGGTCGTTTATAGATTTTTTGAAAATACAATACCATATCATTCCGTAAATTGTACACATAAATGATTCTATATAGAACCCATCGATTGTAACTTGACAAGAGCCATTAGAACCAACACATACCTTTGTAGAGAAATGGATAATTTATAAATATCAAATATATAAACTATTTATTTAATTATTCAATTAATTTGATTTTATTACAACTTGATCATATTCGGATGAACATGAATTGTTATGATCATTAGAGCATTGTTTAAAAGTTAGGATATCGATAAGCCACAAAGCTCCACTTTTGCTCCACACCATTCCTATATTTCCAATAGTTGATAATAGTGTCATATTTGTGCCTCCGATTTTTGGATCACTAATATTAGCATAAAATGACATTGCCATTAACATCATAATACATATTACTAACTGGAACAAAAAAAATACTTTATTTATAACAAGAATAATTAAATTTTGACATCATATATTGAAAATTATGAATATATAGAGTTTAAATTATATATATATGAATCCTCATACAATTATACTATTTTTCAAAATAAGAACGCACTTGGCGGCAGACGAAAACTGGTCAAAACTTGCGCGTGTCTGTCCCACTTCAGGGAATTTCAGCCACTATCATGTCACCTTGTATACATAGTGAATTATATTAACATAACATTTAACGGCTGTTCGTACGCGTCAAGTACTGGTATGATGCAGTTAATAATACATTGTCAATAATTGAATTATTAAATTATCTGTATGTACGGTAGCATCGATAGTAGATGGCGACTAATTATGGAACAATTACTCATTTTGTGGTAGTGGCATGTTGTTCCGCCACTGATAACCATACGCAACGCGGTGCATTCTCATTTGAAAAATAGTATAAACAATTTCAAACTTTCAACACAAATTACAATAATATACATAGTTCACAAAATACTGAACCTACAGTATATGCAAAATATAGAAATTATTATTTCTTATTACTGTTCCCATTGAAATTATTGATACTACCAATTAAATTATACATAATATTTAACAATAAAAAAAGGTATTTTTTATTTTATACATATATTTGGAGTTATAAATATAATAAATATTTAATAATCATATTAATACAAATAATTTTAAATATTAAGTATGACAATATTCATGATTAGGTCCCTATTTTTATATACTTTATATTGCAGTCTTTAGGCAGATCAATTTTATGGTAACTATTAGTTTTTTATGAGATGAAAGATAATTTATCTATCTACTTAGAACTGTAAAACATTCAATTTGAATTTCACTATAGATATACGATCAAGTAAATTTTTACCTCAAGCAAAATATACATCACCACTAAAACTATTTTGTACACAATAAGTAACAAGCCTGTTTGAACTACAAAAAATGGTGTAAAATAAATGATGATTGTAAAAAGTACACCGACTAATAATCTGAAACAAATTTCATAGTGTTATTAAAAACAAACAATACAATAAATTAATAATTAATGAAAGCATAATAAAATTAAATCTTAATATTACCGGTAAGGTATAGTATTGAAATAATATATCAATGGTTTTTCTCTAGATGTAAATCTAGTAATGAGAAATGGCAAGCCTATACGTAAAGGCATAATAAATGTTTCGATGGCTGCGATTTGATCTTTAGTAACTCCACCGCCTATAAGTTTCAATTTAAATGCAGCATCAACAGAACTAAAACTGATCTAAATTGATTAAATATATATTTAATAATATTGACTAAAGTTATATATGTTATTTATGATACTTACTTTAATAGTTAACAAAATAATAGCCAATTTTTTTATATTATGTAATTTTATAATGCTGAAAAGTAACTTATATGTTTTAATAATGCCAAGATCGATATCATCATCCGGTTTATAAATATAATGTTTTTCAGATTTAAATATGGCTAATAATGTTGTAAAAATTATATACATTGTTCCCCAAAAATAAAAAAATTCTAAAATAATTATCATTTAATTAATAAATTCATTATTCAGAAAATATTATATATATTTATACAATAGAAATTAATTATACAAAATACTGGACAAATCATAAAAATTGTACAGTCTCAATCCTGGCATAAATAAGAATAATGAATAATAAATTATATTATTATGATATTATATAATTATTAAGTAAAAACTATTGATTGTATAAGTCGTATTTTATAAATAATTTGGATGTGCTTATAACTAATTTCCACTGTATTTATTTTATTGAAACAATTTATATAATTGTACCTTGTAAAGTAATTACTCCATGTGGTAAAGAATTAGTACGCCAATATTTGTTCCAAAATTTGTTTGATACCATTAAAATTGGCAAAACATGACCTAAAAATATTCCAAAGGCTTGACCAGCACCATTGCATACAGCAGCATAACTTATATTTTTCCTACATAAAAAGCATGTAACAAAATTAATTAATTAGTATTTTTTTTTTTAGAATAATACAAACTTGTTTAACATAGTTAAAGCCCATCCATCTACAACAATATCCTGAGTGGCAGCAAGAAAATTCAAAATAAAAAACATAACAGTTAATGCATTGATCTGAAGTTTGTTAGTTTTGACTAACCATTCGTTTATAAAAAACCCTGTGACGAAGAAAAAGATTCCTGTAAAATATAATCCCACAAATTTACAAGATTATAAGTATTTAAAAGAAACATTCCATTGACATTTTTTATATGTATAAATTATAATTTAAATTGTTATTAAATGACTGTACCTAAAGAATATTGAACAGGAATCAACCATGATTTTCGACGTCCCAATTTTTGTAAAAATAATGAATCAACTAATGGTGCCCACAAAAGCTTCATACTGAATGGCCATACTGCCAAACTAAATTTAGCCTGTAGTATACATTTGATTAATCTAGTTATTATTTAAAAGTAAATTGTTAAATATTTTATTTACTTGTTCTTTAAATGTTGAGTTATGAATATTATGCATAAAAATTGGTATTGCTAACGACAAACCTAAAGGTACTCCTTGTAAGGTATACAACACCAATAATATAATAATACTGCGTTTATCTCCTTTTACATTTGTTTTAACTGAAGTGTCTTGTTTTTTGATTAATGATTCAACGTGAGTATCATCAATCATCTCCAGTTTTTACACTAAATAACTAAAATAAAAAAATAATAACAGTATGCATAGTAATTAATAAATATATATATAAGTATAACATTATCATCAATAGTTAATTCACTTTAATGTTAACATTACATATATTAATACAAATTCTCTTGCACTAAGATTAACAAAAGCAGAGACCATCTGTCGCTTTATCAATCATATCTGTACCCTGTTTGCTCTTCTTAATTGTGAAGAATATTCATAATATGTGCAGCATCATTTTGACCTTTGTCACAGTTTTTTTAAATGCTTATATAAAATACAATTTAAATTGCTATTAAATAATCATACATTAAAAATATTTGACAGGAAATGTTTTTATTATTAGGGGAATAGTATAACAATTACCTAATAAAACAGATGAACTTGAGTGCATAGTTTGTTGAAAAACAATCAACTGTGACTTCAATGCTTTTATTGATGACTGACTGAATCTATCACTCAATACAGCTAAAAAACAAATTTAAAATTCAATATTTTCAAATGGTTTAACATTTATGTTAAATGTTCAGTTAAATGAATAAACTATGCTCTTGCTCTTGCTAGTGTGATGGCTTGTACCTGTTTACTTGCTTAGACATAAAGTCTATTGAAGTTGTAAGGATGATTGTGGGGTAATTTATTTTTGTCATGATTTTCGTGAATGAATAAACTGAATATATTCAAAATATTAAATTTTAATTTGAAATAAATATTATCGTTCATTTTTCACAGTTTTTTGTTTAATTTTTAATTTTTGACTCTGTGAAAATATTAATTATTTATATTTTTTTTTACTAACTACTGATCAATAACAAAACTACTAAATATGTACATGTAAATACTTGGTCATAAAAACATAAAAATCTTATGTTTAAATAAAAACAAAGATTTTATTTATAACACTATTAAGATTATATAACACTGTAATTATGACCTTAGGTGATAAAAACTATGACAAACAAATAAATAAGTGAAAAACGTATTACAAATTGTTTTATTAATTTTCTTACAAATAGATTCATTTTATGATAATTGATATTCTATTTTTATAAAAAATGCAAATCATCCAAAGATTTAAATTTTTTTTTTAAATTTATTTCAAGTATTTTACCGGATATTAAAATGTTTTACAAATACCCTTCAAATCAAATTGTTCATAAAATATGTCTTAAGGTAAACCAATTAAAATCGACTCGGCTATTAACAAAATTGAAAATTATAATCATTTACATTACATACATAATCTGTTTTTGACTTTTTCGATATTTAAATTTTTAATCTATAGGTATAATAATAATAACTTTTAAACAAAATACCTATACTTATCTCATTTTGAAAATTAAAATATTAGAACTTAAGAATTATACAAATAATGTTCTATTACTTAAATATTATAATAGATCAATTAGCTCATTAATAATTGATTTTATTTACTGGCATAATTGTGTTTAGAACTTGTTTATTATATGTTTATCTTTAAGATTATATTTTAATAAACTAACATAAATCTAATCAATAGAGATACAGATACAACACTTATGCATGTTAACTATTCAACAAAATAAAAATAATAACACAAAGTTACAAAATAAACTCACCCGGGAAATGGGTTTTCGGTTTGATAAACAAAAATGTGTTATTTAATGACATAATGAAATTTTTAGCTATCAGCTTTCTGATAGATTTATATTGCATTTTATTACAACACAGCCATAATAAATTAATGGTTCACATTATAATTCTTAGTAAAATGTTATTAGTAATATATAATCGCATTTCCACATACAACGCTTGCCGGTCAACCTTTCACAGAGATAAAATGATAGGATAGTATTATAGATAAAAAGCAACGTGTAGTTCTTTCCATATAGCATGTGATCATGTGACTGATAAGCACGCGCAAAGACAAATTTTGGAGTATAATAGAAGCACTAAAATTTTAAAAAAAATTCAATAAAGAAGTACAGTACATACGGACACGTATCATATCCGTGTGGATAAGACGTTTATAAAAGACGATTAAGACGATTTGATAAAATGAACATTACCGAAGACTGAAGAGTAGATATTTTATTCTAAAGATAGGACAATATTTTATTACCCATAAGGTTTTTGACAAAATTTACTGACAAAATACAAATTTGTCATGAAATTTAATTCTACTACTTAAATATAACGGGTTGTGTCCGTAGTGTTTAAGTAACTACCCACTACAGACGACTAGCGTGTATTGAAACTCGCCTCGTATCTTATTTATACGATATTGCGACATCACAGACACTCGAGTACAGGCACGTAGCTAAGGGAACGGGGTCTTGGTGGGCTCGGCTCACCTATATATTACCCTCTGGCTCTAGGCCGGCCCATCCACAAAATTTACATAAATAAACATTTTATTTTTCAGATATATGTAATAGATATAATAGTAATTTTCATATTAAAATAATATAAGTAACTATTTATAATATACCAACAAATTTATAGGAATTAGGAACAATTATTATTCGGATTAAATGATGATAATAGTCCATAAATTTAGCCTTAAGGTTCCTTAAAATTATGGTTATGGATCCAAAATGATTGGCCTACCCAGTTAATATTCTCTGACTACGTGCCTGCTCGAGTATGAATCAGTTTCAACGAACAAATTCGAAGAGATCTTTAAAATAATATACGTAGTTTGCCTTTCATGATCATTTCATCGTTTAATAATTTCTACGGAAAGTTATAAATTAACACGAAAATTCGATTAACCATTAATGGTTACGAATATTTAAAAACAATTTCGTATCGTAACGAATAAAAATTAGAACATGAAAATAAACAATAGACAGATCGTATAATTCCAAGTATGAAATCACATACTCAAACATAATAATTCTTAAATTGCAAAACTGCTAATTGTTTATAAAGAAATAAAATCGTATATAAACCTTATTATTGCAGTTAAAATACATTACTATATCAATTTTCCATATGCAAGTAACTATACATAGCTATTATGAATGATAATATGAATTATGATATTGTATATAACATGCGATTAGCCGCGTTATCCAATAATACGTAAAGATAATTACAATTACGACAGATATTATTTAAAAAATTACATAAAAATAAAAAATTCAGTACTGGTTTGTATTTGTCATTGCTCTGCTGCGGTAGTATGAATAAAATTGACAAGTTTTCATAATTCATTTTCTTATATTATTTTTTCCAAGTTTAAATATGTAAACATTTAAACTATCTCGGATAGATAATAAGAATTATGGAAATGCGTTTTAATTTTTGAGTAGGAATTTCGCACAACAAATCGAAAATCAACCCCGATTTGTCATGAAAAACCACCTTTTATTATAATTTTTAATTTCCAAACGACTGCTTAGAAGAGGCTCAGGTACTTATACATTTTACATTATATATTAATACTACTCCGACTGATTCGTATGTTAATATAAAATTAATTACTCTATATTCTAAAGTGGGTTCTGATTTCTATTAAATAATCATATATATTTCAATCGTACAGAGAACTAATTTATCATGATTAAGTATAACTGTGACACGCGAAAAACAATTATAGTATTTGTACTCATTGTACTATATTGGTAGCGTAGATTGTAAATGTCATTACAAATAAATAATAACAATAATAAGAAAAAAACTGATACATAAACATAGAATTACGTAGAAATAATAAATATCTTATCGATGATTGAAAACCATAGACGATTATTTAAACATTAGTTTAACAATTCATAGTAAATCGTAATATTTATTATACCGCGATAAGCAAGTAAATTAATAATAATATGCTTACATCGTCCACTATATACGCGATTAACATGTCGAGTACATATTTTATAATACACTGGGACACAATAGGCCGTTTGAAGATCTCGGAATTCTATTTACCGTATGGTTTATAAACACGGAATGAAAGATATGAGATGCTTCATATGTATGTATAACTCCGACAACCACCTCCTCCCGAATATGTACAGAAATATACCGGTCATCGAACGAAAACATTATTTTAAAATTCCAACGTAGTTAATACGGCCGTAAATATGTAAATGATTACATATCGGGAACTCCAAAATTTGTCCCATTATCGCGGGTACACCAAGATAAATTTATATCTTTATTTTGATAAAAATAAAATTGTACATTACGCAACAATAAAATCGCGTATAAAATATAACATTGGGTATTAATAGGTACACGCAAAAAGCGTTACTGAACAGCGCTTATGACATGTATTACTTATGACATTTTATTACGCTATTATATACATTGAATCTCTATATATCTATCACCAATGTTGATTTCAGACGTAAAATCAAATTGAAAAATATGATTTGTTTTGTAGTATAATGTTTTGACATGGGCTTCGCTCGAATGATAAACAAATTCAAAACTAGAGACACATTTTCTTGATTTTGTATTTTCTATATTTAAAATAATAATCCAATCACACCAAACCTTTAATATCGAACTGCATATAGGGTAACTAGAGTGACCACAATCCCTAGAAATCTTCATCGTCATTTAAAACGTAAATAAACACAGAGAAAAACGGTTCAGAGACCAAACATCAGTCAACTCAAATCTTAATACTAGTTAGTTATTTGCGTCCTGGTAGAGAATTTTTTCAGTAATAATAATAATAATAACAATAATAATCAAGTTGAATTGTGCTAAACTCTTAATCGGTCACGTCCACTTAATATATCAATATGCAGGTAATATTTTTAGTTATAGACCGCATATTATAGTAAACAAACCAATTGTGCAGCATAATCAATTTAATTTAAAAATTATTCGACATATACATCATCTGTGTTATTTTAACGATATTTGTAATTTCGTATCGATTCTCGCCAAAAATTTGTTACAAATAAATACTATACTAAGTATATACGACTTTGTTCGGGAGCACTTCGAACAATAATAAATCGAAGTATTACATTTGTATTAATTGTTTGTATTTTTTCGAAAATCAAAATTTCACGCATTTAAAAAAAAATTACGACAAACGATTTTTTATGAATAGAATACGTTGAAAATTACACAAATTTTCATTTGCAATTTATGGAAAATTGTTCTTTATGTTTAAAATAACCGTCAGGAAAATACAAAAAACGTGTCGAATAAAGTACCGATTAGATACAATTTGCTATCGGAACGTAACGCATGTAAATATCGACCTTACGTGAAAAGGTGTCTACAAATAAAATTTAAAAAAAAACATATCGTTATAAAACCAATAGATCAGATTCGCTTCGCTCAGAATCTAAAACGATAATAACATGAATGTGATGTATACATACATCTTATGCGTACCTTCGGGCTGCGATGGACGTTAAACTACACGCGCGGATACCGACGGACTGACGTTGACTGTGTTGACCAATTTGTCGCGCGACAAACGACATGCTCGGGGACTGTAGCACACGGAATTTCGGCAGTGGGGACGAAAGACGACGGGGACTGTCCGGCGCGGAGGTCAGATTTCCAGATTCTGGTGACAACGGCGTGTAATAATTTCAGTCTGGCACAGTGATCGGGACCCCTCTAACGACGGCGATGATTTTTCTTCGTGGTTTTCTTGTTTTCTCCAGCGAGTGCCGAGAGAACGGACGACGGTACGACGATGAAATACGATTCGGAAATATCCCAGACAACTAAAAACGTAGGAGACCGTTTTTTATTATTATTGTTCTCGACGCCGTCGCACCACGAACAATATATGTATTTAATGTAGAGGTGTGTTCGTCGGTCGGTTCGCGCGATTTCGATCGAAATACAAAACCGGATTCGGTTTCGCTATTCATTTCGAAAAAGAAAAATCGTCTAGTCGGAGGGTTTTCTGCATGAACACGCACACGTATAACAGATTGTTTTGTTAGCGAGACGTTTCTTCTTTTTCTTTTTTTTTTATTTATTTTTTACCGTCCGACGAAGACATAATATTCGAAAAGGTTGTCTCGCGTTGTGTGCGTATTTCATACATAACAATGATGAAAGTATAATACCAATGCCTCCCGCAGAAAAATATTTCGAGAGGGGGGCCCATAAAAAAGTGTACACATTAATTTTTTTTAATATACTCTCAGTATAAAAACTAAAAGTTATAAATCACAGATCATGGAGTCGGTAGTTGTTTCCACGAATATGGTTATCTATAGCCGTGACTGTTTCGAGCGGGATTAGTAGAAATAATAATCGATTATTTTATCACACGCAAAAAAAAAACACTGAAAATTATTTGACATTTAAAAGTAATTATATCGCCAATTTAAAAAAAAATAACAAATAAAATAGCGGGGGCCTTGAATAATACGTATTACACATTTTTAATTTTAATTTTTGATCTAAACATTTGAACTATCATTGCTATGTACATAATTATTTTTTAAAAATTGCAAAATATAAATATATATTCCGAAATCGGTTTTGGGAAACCTCTTAGTCGGAAAACATAACACGATAAGCTTATACGGAAAGTCAAGTTTTGAGCCGTTGAAAGTGTTCGGGAATCACAAAGCTTAGCAGCGGGCTTTTGTCGTCCGCGTAAAATAAGAAAATCAAAAGTCAATAACTTCACTGTGTTTTTTCCAATATATAACATACGTTTTATGTTTTATCGGAGAAAAAATTGAATCACATATGAATACTGTAATGAATATTATGAGTTGTGGTGATCTACGTATTGGTTATAGGTATGATGTGAAGTTGAACTGTTTTAATAATTATTGATATGGCATACATGGATAATAGTCGAAAACTCATTAAACACCAGTAACGATTATTGTGATTTTTTTTGTTTGGATTACGTAAATATGTTTTAAAAATCTAATAAACAAATAATTATAGAAATACGACAAAAACATTCCGAAATATTGTAACCAGGTAAAATTAATAAATTGGTCTGCGAAATTTTGGCATCAACAAATAAAAATCTTAAATGATCCGCCTGATATATATAATTATTTAAATATATTTTTATTATAAATATACTTGAATCTTAAACGCGCGTTGTGTTATGTATATTATAAAATGTATCTGAACAATATCGCAATGGCCGGGTTAAATTTGTATGTTCGTATATCGATATTTTATTAACAGTCTACGATACAATGCATGATATGAAAAAGTCTATAGTTATTCTATTGAAAATTTAAAATGTTAACGTAAACGATAATACATTTTCAGTACTTCTCACTGTGAACATTATTGTGACGAAACAAAACTTATTAGAAGTTACGATCAATAGACACTATATGTCTTATTATGCACTATAAAATTCATAATTTTTTGTTATACAAGTAGATTATGATAAAAGATAGTGTGGTTTATGTGAGTAAACTTTAATTTTTACAATGAAATTTTATTTTCTTATATATCTGAAAATCTTTTTCATTATACAATGATGTGTGTTTTGCTCGATTTTCACTTTACATAATTAATTAAACAATTTTATTGAGAGAGGCCAGGATAAACATTCAAGTGACATAAGTCCTCTTATTTATTATTTCTCTCCCCATTAAATCTGTCTCTGCTAAACAATAATTAATTGTGATTAAAAAACATATAGTGTCAACTGCAGAATAATATTTTTAATGTAGGAAAAACGATTTTATTTTATTACTACATTTTAAACATTTTGTTTTTTTAAGGCAAAACTTACCACTGATTGGTAGTGTGATTAGGTCGATTATTAGAAGTTAAGTACGTTGTTAACTTAGGTTTAGCATATGTCATATGTAAATTTGTAACAAATTTTAAATAAACGGTGTAATTAGATCGATTACGGTTAGTTAAATCGCAAGAGAATTTACAATGCTTACTAGTGTCGTCGATTTACTAAATTTTTAATGTCCTGTACGAAAAATCTATAAATAAAATGCTATAGAACATAACATTTGTATGTCAGTTGAATTTTGTCCCATATTTATTTATGCACTGTTCAAAATTTATTCATGTTAAAGTGTACCCATTGCGAACACGCATCTGCGAGTGCAAGTCTACCAAACAGATCTATAACAGACAGAAAAATAATATAGAAACAGTCTATACCACACTAATGATTGGAATTAAGTTTCAATTATTGACAATAAAAATGCTATTAAAAGTATTAATTGATTCGCGTGCGTACAAAATTATTTCGTTTGTAACTTTCTCTAAATTTTAATAAATGAGTGTTAAATAGTCTAAATAATCATTAAACTAATTTTATTTGCATATACATAAACATTAAACAGCTACACCAAATAAAAGCACATTAAATTTTAACTATTTTTTTTTTTAGTAATTGTTATGTAATTTATATTTTGTGATACTGTGATAGTTACTATTTACTATTCATAAACTTTGTCTTCATTGAATTATTTTTTAAATATACATATTTCATATCGATATGGTAATGTATAAGATCTTACTTATGATGTTCAAAACCATTAGGAAAATTTCTTGTAAAAAAAATTGATACCTAATAGTAGTATATAATTTATTTGCCAACATTTTTTATCCATAACTTCTTTGAAAAAAATATGAAAAAATATTTGAGTTTTCAACAACATTGTTATAATATCAAGTATAATCATAGCTGTGTGAACATACTAAAATATGAATAATCTGTATTATCCACAATGGATGGTATCCAAGTAGTCATTAGTCAGTATAGGTTAAGTGTATTATATGCATTAATTAATTTCAAATGTAAGTTAGTTTATAAAAATGTTTATGTATATTCAGGTTATTAAGATTTAGGTAATTACACTAAGAAGTTATCTTATGAATTATAAACATAACATTAGATCAATTAAATTAATATGTTAAATATATATATTTTCAACATAATAATTAAAATGAAATACAAAAATTATACATAATAGCAGACAATCAGCTTATTGTTAATTGGTCTATACTATAACAATTTGGCCAGTATAGCAATATATTTAGTAACTTGTGACAAAAACATCTACTATTACTTATTATTCTACTGTTTATACTTACTTGCTCTTACTCTCTGATACAATGTATTTATATTATATTGAAATATAATAGAAGAAAAAGTTTGAACTTAAAGAAATTGTTCTTTAAAATTATAATATAATTTGAAATATGATTTGGTTTTTAAAACTCAAGAATAAATACATTTTCTTATTTTATACAGAACATCATATTAAGTAAATAATTAAATTAATGTTTAATTTTAAATTTAATATTAATTAATAACGAGGGATGTTTTTTTTAAATAGATAAAAATAAATTACATATTCAATAAATTATTTATATTCACTTTATTACCATATATTTAATAATGGTATGACAATTTAAAAAAACAATAATTAAATTTCATGGTAGAGTACTAAAAAAATTTAAATAATAAAAACAGATTCATACAACCAATGAGTACAAAAATATATCTTTCAATTTTCTTTTAGTGACATTATATTATAATAAATAACAATTAAAGTTTTATTTTGCTTCTTTATAACTGTGAATGTTTTTTAGAATTCACATGCCAATGTTTCAATTCTTTAGATTGTAAATTTCGTATAATTTTTGAAAAATATTGATACCATAATATTCCAAAAACTGTACACAGGACAGTTTCTAAATAGAATCCATCAATTGTAATTTCACACTTTCCATCTGATGTTTGACAAGCCTAAAAAATTACATAAAAATAAAATAAATACATTCATAAATAATTAACGTTGAGTAATTGATAAAACTTTCAATTTGTCAACAATCATGTGATAACAAAAAAAGTAATTTTTACTAACATTAATTTCGACTTCAGTAGAACATGTATTATTTGTATTGTTTGAGCATTGCTTATATGTTAAAAAATCAGTCATCCATAATGCAGCGGTATTTGCCCAAGCTGTTCCTAAATTTGTTAATGTATTTAACAAAGTCATATTTGTACCACCAAATAATGGATCACTAATGCGGGCAAAAAATCCCATTACAGCTACAAACATTGAATACATGGTCAACTATATGGAAAAAATATATACATATTAATCAAAATTTATATAAATCATAATAATTATGTTCTATACCTGTTGTAATAGAAATGAACTCATTATTAATATATAGTAAAACATTGAAACTTTTCCATCTTGGTCGATAAAATATGGTGTAAAGTAAACCAGTATGGTAATAAGAATACCAATCAGTAATCTAATAATAATTAAAATTTTTAAATGTTTTATTATAAGTAATGTAATAAGATTGTATTATTTAATATATTAGTTATTTCACCTGTATGGTATAGACTTTAAATAGACATTCATTGGTTTTGGTCCAGATGTATATTTAGAAATTAATACAGGTAAAATTATTTGAAGTGGTATCAATAATAATCCAATCATAGCAATATCATCTTTAGGGACACCTTTATCAATAATTTTTAAACCAGAAACAACATCAACTGCACTAAATCCTATCTAAAAACAATTTGTTTTTTATTTATTAATTATTACATACATTATTTAAAAATTACTTTTTTATCTATTTCTTCTAAAAAATAATAATTTAAATACATAATAACTAATTATACTCTAAACAAAGTAATATCTTTAGATAACTATTGTCTAACGTAAAATGTGTGTTTTAATATACTTAGAATTTAATTTACCAATTAAAACTAACCAATTCAACAACAATAAAATGAGTAAAAGAAATTAATTACACTAGATTAACGATGCATTCTGAACACTTTATCATAATACTATGATTGACATATAGACAATTAGATGCAAATAGTCAAACCATAATATTGTGATGAAACATATCTTATTATACTTATAATATTCAAAATTATAAATACTTTTTTTTGCGTTAATTAATATTATAAATATTGTTTTGATAGGTGTATATAATGTATACATTTTATAAATCTAATATTTTTATTTTTGTTTTTGAATACCTTGGCAGTAAGTAAAATTATTGATAAGCTTTTAACACATGGCAATTTCATAATATCACCGAGAAGCCTATAAGTCTGAAATAAGTTTAAATCAAGGCTATCCTGTTCAGTTGATTCATCTTTTTCATGTTTAAATATGGCTATCAATGTTGTAGAAATCATAAATACATAACCCCAGAAATATAAACATCCTTTAAAAAATATACATTTATAAATTAATCAAAACAAAAAAAAGATAAATAATAAAACTTGTCCTAAAGATTACCTTGCAATGTGATTATACCTTCCGTACTTTCAGTAAAACGTATCCACTTATTACAAAAAGTAGCTGATTCTAATGTAATAAACACAACATAACCAAGGAAAATACCAATTGTCTGACCTACACTATTACATGTTGAAGCATATCCTACGTTTTCCCTGTAAAATTTATTTTAATTATTATAAATACAAATTATACAAATACCATAGAATAAAATACCAACTTTCTTAACATCGTTAATGCCCATCCATCAACAGCAATATCTTGTGTAGCTGCCAAGAAGTTCAAACAAAAAAACATTAATGTCAAAAACATTGTATTTGGATCTTCTGTAAACACTAGCCAATCATTGATATTCATTCCCAAGAATAACAAGAAAAAACCTGAAATATAATTTATATAGTTAAATCAATCTACTTAGAAAGATAAAGTGTTTTGTGGTAGTTGCATATCTACTAACCAATTAAGTATTGTACAGGAACAAGCCAAGTTTTTCTTCTACCAAAGTTTGACCAAAATATAGAATCAACAATAGGTGCCCACAATAGTTTTAAACTAAATGGCCATGTAGAAAAACTAAACTGGGCCTAAAGTTTATTAGAAGTTCATTAATAATATATATTAATAATATTTTAATAATTCATTTAACCTGTTCTTTATATGTTATATGTTTCTTCTGCATTATTATTGGAATAGCTGCTGAAAGGCCAAGCGGTACACCTTGTAATGTGTATAAAATTAATAAAATAACTATGTTCAACCTATCGCCAACTGTATTAGGCATAGGTTTAAGCATATTTGAATCATGTTTTTTTCGTTTTGGATTAAAATTGTTTGGGTTGTCTTCTAATACCATGGTTTTTCTTGATTTGATTTCACTCATTGTGCTTGACTAGTTGGATTATTACACTAATGTAATATTTGTGAGCTATAACAAAGAACCAAAATCAATACACTACAGTGAAATAACACGATAAAAATGAATGAAAATCAATGTTACTTAATTGATTAGTGATGTGCTACAACTTGACAAATGCGTTTATTTAATAAACCAACTCAAGTAGGGGCATCGATAGCGCACATCTAAATAATATATATTTAGATTAACATTAATCTGCATTTTATTTTGTGCATATTTTCTACATTACACAAATATCGAATTGGTTAGTGTTGTTACATTTTATTATTATGACATATAAACTATATCCACGTATTGCAATTTCTATTTCACCGACCGGTTGACGCTTGCGCACAATGATGTACACGAACTGCGATAACAAAAAAAATAAACACGGTCAGTTACGTTATCATTTTCTAGAAGAAAAACAATCTATGTGATAACATTATCAGAGTGCAAATGTATTTATTTTGATTCGATTTTCCGTCAACGCACTTTGGTATTAAAGATGATTCACAATTCGTTAGTGTCAAATCACTAGCGTTTGTTTATGTGTTTTTCAATAATTTACATACGTTGACGTGTCAGTCTGAGCCACGAAAATGTCTTGTTACGTGCAACATTGTCACGAATGTAACATTGCCATTCCTAAAGCGGTAATGGATGCGGACCGCATTACATATTATTACATCGACGTGAACGTAGGTGATGTTACATGGAGCGTGCGAAAACGGTACAAAGAGTTTCTGGAATTGCACAAAAAATTAGTGAAGGACCATACTGTGACCAAAGACATATTACCCAGGAAAAAAATCATTGGCAACAAGGAACCGGATTTTGTCGAGAAACGTCGGGTAGGCTTAGAAATATATTTACAAACCGTCTTGTCATTTTTACAGAAGTCTATGCCCGAAGAACTGTTTGTTTTCTTGGAATTCGACAAGTATGACGTGATTTTAATCGTAAAGAAATTGGCCACAGATTTCTATGAGAACGGAGACACGTATCTACTGAATGACAACGGCTTTAATTTCAATGTTTTGCTACTGTATGCAATCAGCGAAAGATTGAAATTACCTTGTCCAGATAGTGAGAACAATCAGTATAATTTCAGTCATGTGTTAGATTTTTGTTCAAGACTTAGATATTTATCAATTAAAGGAGGGAACCATTATGTCGGCACAAGCAACATAATATATAACAACTTATATTTTGAACTATCATCTTTCAAAAATGTGAACAAATTTGAGTGTTATAATATTGCCTCTAACATGATATATAATTTAAAGACATTACGGAACACTGTACGTATAATAACAATTTATAATTCAAAGCTGAAAACCCCCGAAGATATTTTATTGAGTGATAATGTTCATAAAGAGTGGTCTTCTGACATGGATTCAAGTATGATTTGGAATAAAGTAAAAGTAGCAGATTTTAGTTGGAATGAAATACGATCGTTGCAAAGTTTAACAGTTTTAACTCCAAATGTTAAAACAATAAATTTAAATGGAAATTTATTGAAAACCATTGAAGATTTGACATCTCTTACTCATCTCAGTCACCTAACACTGTCAAATAACAATATTAGTGAAGTTGTCGACCTTCATACAAAATTAGGAAATGTTATTTGTTTAAATCTATCTTCAAATAAAATTTCTGATTTGAAAGCATTTTCGAAATTATTTTCATTAGAAATGTTAGATTTGGGCTCAAATTGTGTTACAGATATGGATCAATTAAAACACTTAAGTGGATTACAAAATATGAACTACTTAATTTTATCTGGAAATCCTGTATCAACAGTTGTTGATTATAGAATCAAAGTTTTGGGAATACTAAATGAAAGGACTTCAGATTTTTGTCTAGATAATGAGAGACCCACTCAAAAGGAATTGGATACTGTGGCAATAATGCATGCATTAAAGATTGCGAAAGAAGGAAAAACGTTATTTAATCGATAATTCATTTAAAAGTTCAAGGGTAAACAAACATTATTATTATTGTACTACTGATATACTTATTTGTTATATGATGTTATCACTATTAATGTTCAATTATTATTATTGTTATTATTATTATTTAAATATATATTATGAACTATTTACTTGTTATTAATCTGTAAACAGATTTTAAAATAATAAATATTAACTCAAATAAATTTAATTTATGATTTTGTATTATTTTTGAAATAAAAAAAAAATTTTTATTACATTATCGTAGGTATTTATTGTTATACTTACATGTAAAACGTTTTAGAGAAATTTAGAGTTTTAATTAGAAAGCTAATTTAATTTAAATTAGAAAGCATAATTTAATTATGATGTTATGTAAATATATACTTCTAATATTCAACAGAATGTTAATTATAGGCTAATATTTGCATAGTCAAACTACATTTAGGGCTGGTTTTACAATGCATATTTATTCACCAGATAGTGAAATCCGAATTATAAGTTTGAGTGGCTAATTTACATATTAGTATTTTCAATAATTTAAAATTTCGATTTCATATCGCAAGAAAATCATTTATTGATAAGTA
This sequence comes from Schlechtendalia chinensis, assembly GCA_019022885.1. NCBI lineage: Eukaryota > Metazoa > Arthropoda > Insecta > Hemiptera > Aphididae > Schlechtendalia > Schlechtendalia chinensis. The sequence continues at coordinate 1,652,803 of CM032351.1, read as the reverse complement.
TTTAAAACGTGATATGGAGACGATTCGAGTACAATATTTTTTTTTACGCGTGCACCGACACTGGGAAATTCGAAAATTTTGATTTTGTATTCCATGCATTGAGTTGATCAAAACAGTTACCGTTGTCGTCACGAGTTAAATGGTCAGTTGTGTTGTATTTAACGTAAACGATAACAATAACCGCCGAAGCCTACTTGTGTAATTTGCTTGTTGCAAATTCGTGTTTTTAATGTTTACATTTAAATGTTACAAGTGTTTACTAATTATTAATTAGTACTTATCGTAGTTTCAATACCCGTCACGTAGTTCGAAAACCGAATTTATATACACTACACTTCGTGCTAAGGATTAAGCTTAATGCGAGTAAGTGACTAATACAAATTGCTTACTTTTAATACAGCGCGAGTTGTACGAACCGCATGCACCGAATAATAACGTAACTGTTGTTCAATAGAGTGTCTGTTGTGAATTCTAGAACAATTTATACTTTACACGATATTTATCAACCATGTGTATTTCGAGATTTGTTATAGTACTGCAATAAATATTAGTATTTTAATTTCGTTTGAAAGATACTCTATTAATTAATTTGTTATACTTCCTTAAAATATACGATTTTATTATGTACATTAATAAAATTTTTCTTTTCTTGAAATACAAAACAATCGTTTAATACCTATTCAAACAAAATTGAAAATACTTAATAGTCAATTTGTAAATTATTTATTTTACATTTACAAGGGCTTTAATATTATAAACAAGTTTAATTATTTTATTAGTTTTATTTATTATTTACAGTGGTTTTCATAGTCTTCTTTCATTGCTGATTACAACGATCACATTATAATTGTATTGCTGAAATTTATATTTTAATTAGATATTTTAATATTTTAAATTTATGATTTAAATTTTAATACAAGTGTTGTTTTAACAGGTTTATTTATTTAAAAAGTAAATACAAACAGAATAATGAGTCGAACATTGAAAGATACATCAATGGTTCTTAAGAAGAAATCTGCTCTTCTCATTGATTTTTCCATAACAGATGCAGAAAATTTTGAAGCCCCACAACAATCATCAACTCCATCTAAAATAAACAAAAGTACTTCAAAAAGAATTTTAAAGGATAATAACAGTCTGAATATTAGTGTAATAAAAAAACGGGACCAACCAAAAAAAGTAAATGGAGAAGTTGACAATCAACAATACAAACCAACATTGCCAGTGATAGTAGAAAACTATAAATATGATAGAGTACCAGAACTGTTCTACAGTGATCCAGAAGATGAAACCACTAAAACTGAAATCTCTATGACAGATAATTCTGATGATAAATGGATGACATTATCTAACGTTTCTGAAGATAAAAGTTGTACTAATGTCTCAGATATATTAGCTGAAATTGATGCTGACATTGAAGTCAGATTTGAAAAGCCAGCAAGACGATCATATCCTGGAAGGAAAAGAAGTAATAAATCTATGTTTGAAGATGAAGAAGAAAATGAAGAAGTAGAGGTAAAGGTAATAAAGAAAGATAAGAAACCTAAACAAAAGAAAAAAATTAATCCTCTAGAAGAAGCTTTCATACAATCCATAAATGAGCATTTTAATGATGTTGAAACATTTAGTTTAGTTGTTGAGTAGTAGTACTTGATTATTTTTTCTTTTGACGTTTTGATGAAATGTATCCATTATTTTCTTTATTCTTTTGCATTTTGTAACCAATATTTTTGAATTTTATTTAATTTGAACTTTGGTTTCTAGAATTGTATGTTGTAAAACATGTGTTTGTCCATTAGTCATTGTAATTGACAATAATTTAAGGATATTTACTGTACTTGTAATTATGTAAGGTTAAAAGAATTGATTTATGACACAACTAACCTTGATTAACTAATTTATGAAGTTCTCAACTTACAGTGTGTTTGTTATTGTACATTATTTTTATTAATATATTTATTAAAAGTTTATTTAAACTTATATGTTTACTTTTGCATTGTATAATAAGTGATATTTGTACTACCCAATTTTTATACAAATTAATATTGTTAACCATGATTAATTGATAATTTAATAATTTATAAAATATGATAATGTACTATTATTTCATATTTTGTCCAATAAATGTAATATTAATATTAATTGTATTGCTAAATATTATAATGATTTGACTGTTGCGCAAAAGTACATTAAACAATTCTATCAAGGTACAATGTCATCTAACTTAAAAAATTATGTAACTTTGTAATAATAATAAAAACTATTGGAATCGATAAATAATAACAATGTTAACAATGGTCAATCTAGATAATATCTTATTATGGAGTCATGTATAAAATCAGGTAGTTAATAATAATGATAATTGTTTTTTTAAATAGTACATAACATTTTATTTGCAATAATACTTTAAGAGATTGGCAATTGTCATTTTACATATTTAAATATAAAACAGTTTTTTACATCCTCTTATTCTCCAAACACTAATATGCTCAGAGGTTGCACCCTTCACATATTGTGGGAGTTGAAGATGGTTTTTGGACAAGCCAAAGATGAACGGAACGGGTATTTTAGCCGGCTTGCACCAGATCTGACACCACAAATATGAAAAACCTCGTTGGCTACCCTAGGGATTGAATCGCAGACCTCGTGCGCCAAAACATGTTTCTACCCACTTGACCACCAATTGATCCTTATTTTACATATTTAAATGTTTATAATTTAATAGGAATTAATTGATTATATCACTCATATCTACAAAATATTTGTAGTATATGAATAATGTCTTGTTAATGAATTTTTTTTGACATTTGGGTAAATTAAATTACAAGAGCACTAAAAAACAATTGAAGCTCTATAATCTAAGCTAAGAACCAAAAAAAAAAAAATAGTGTTGTAATTAAATAAAAATATATACAGGTAAATTTACCATGAAAATGAAGACATAACATATTTTTGAATAAATATTGTATAACTTAACAACTAATTTGTTTGGTCTTTCTATAACCATAATTATACGGAAGACCATGAATTCATTTAAGTAACGATGATAAAACAAATATTTATTTTTTTACTTTAAATTAAGCATCTGGTTAATTGTGACCATATTTCATTCGCTTATATAATAAACCGTGCACAATGTCGTATTTTTCACGTGTTGTAATTTTGTATTTTGTACATTTTGGTAATTTAAAATCGTTTGACAGTCGACGCGGGCGAAGATGCAGAGATGCAGAAACATAGTATAATGTTCAACAGGTAATAAATTAGTTAGTGTCAAATAAGTGATTTTTAAATATTAACTATATACAACAAAAACGGTATAACATAAATTTATTTTATAATAAACCGTTAATTTTGAATAATCTCGCATTAAAATTGATTAGCGACTTTGAGGTTATGTATGTATGTAATATGTGTGATATTATAAATTGTGAACGAATTTGTTTGGTTATAAAATCATAAATTGATATAACAAATATTATAAAACGGAAGAAAACGACTTTTGAAAAAAGATCATGTTTGTTTATACGGTTTTATGGTGAATTAGTGATTTATTGAAGTTAAGGATTTACTGCTTCCGACATGTCCGAGAAAAAAGCTAAGAACAATGCCGATTGGAAGAAACGTGTAAAGGCCGAGTACTTTAGATTACTACAGGCTAAAAAAACAAAGAAAGATGATGACAATGTATTGGCCTGTATTAATAACCAGAAGAAACTTTATGGTATGAATAAGTAGCGTGTGTTTTATTTTGTAATTTGTCTTATATATACGGATTTTTTTGTTACGTAGAAAAAAAAGCAGAAGAACTCAAACGATTGCAATCAAAAAAAGCAATTTGGGAATGTCGACCATATATAGAAACAGTATCAAGATCTAAACGTTCGGAAGTATCGAAAGTGGATGGTGTTGGTGAAGATTGTATGAGCGTACCAATTAAAATAATTAATGCCGTAGCTCCTATACCTACTATGTATATCTGGGCACCGATTCAACAAAATTTCATGGTAATCCCATGACATTTATCAGACATTTTAAGTTGTTAGAAAATATTTTTATTTGGTCTTGTTCATTTTATTTTTTAGGTTGAAGATGAAACTGTATTACATAATATTCCATACATGGGGGATGAGGTACTTGATCAAGATGGTTCTTTTATTGAAGAGCTATTAAAAAATTATGATAATAAAGTTCATGATGATGATGCTGCAAACTTTTTAGATGATCAGGTTTTCGTAGATCTAGTACACGCGCTTATACCATTTCAGGTAAAACTAAAATGTTCAATTTTAATACTTATTTATAAATTGAAATTTAATATTGATGAATTTGTTTTAGCAAGAAGAAGACAAGGAACAAAGTTTATTGAATCCAAAAGTAGTATTGCCAAAATTTGGTAATGATGGTAGACAATTCCCAAGTATGGCTATATTTGAAGCTATGTCAGCTGCATTCCCTGATAAAGGAACTCCTGAAGAATTCAAAGAAAAGTAAATCGTGTATATTTAACATTTTATTATCACTCATTTATGACTTATCACCAACTTTATAAAATTCTTTGTTTTAGATATATTGAATTAACTTCTTGTATTGATCCTAATGCACAACCCTCTCAGTGCACTCCAAATATTGATGGACCAAAGGCAGAGTCTGTTCCGAAAGAACAAACTATACACTCATTTTTTAATTTGTTTTGTAGAAGATGTTACAAATATGATTGTTTTTTACACAGTATGTATATATTTTTGTTTTTCTTAAAATATATGTTTTAATTATTACATTCTTAATTGTATGGACTTGTAGAACTCAAAGAACACGATTCAGGGACTAATTTACCAATAGGCTTAAAAGGACCTTTATTAAAACCATTTTCAACCCACTGTAGTCAAGATTGTTATATGTTACTTGTAAGGGTTTAATACAATTTTGTTTTTCGATTAAATTTATGAATATAATGTATGTTTTTATTCGTAGGATGGAATGAAGGAAAAATTAGCTGCCATTGCTGAGATCAAAGCAGAAAAACAAAAACAAGCAGATAGAGATGAGGAAACCAGTAGAGAAGTAAATAGATCAGTGTCTACTACCATTCCCAATAATATTAAGGAGTTGTCACCTCAGAATGAAATTAGTGAAAAACCAGTAGGATCTGTTAAATTATCGAAGAAAGATAGTTCAGACTGGGGTAATGATGCTAGTTCTGAAGATAGCAGAGATAGTAGCAAAGGTATTAAATTTGGTTTGTAGATGTTTTATGAAGAATATAATTTATAATAATTAATTTTTTAATAGATGGTGAGTTAGATATGGAAGATCCATTGTCAACAAAAATGTCGTTCTCTTTATTACCACGTATGAGTACGGAAGATAAACAAGTTTGGACTGGATCAGATCAATCAATCTTTCGTGCACTCCGTCGCACGTTTTTAAATAATTATTGTGCCATTGCTCAGATGATGTTAACAAAAACTTGTCAGCAGGTTTATGAATTTGCACAAAACGAAAATGATGATGTTACCGTTGAAGAAGCTATTAGTGAATTGACTCCTCCTAGAAAGAAAAAGAAGAAGTTACGTTTATGGCAAACACATTGTCGCAAAGTACAATTGAAAAGAGATTCTGCATCAAATCATTTATATAATTATACTCCGTGTTCTCATCCACCAAATCAAGGATGTGACTCAACATGTCCATGCGTAATGGCACAGAATTTCTGTGAAAAATTTTGCAAATGCAGTTCAGATTGTGAGTGTTTTTAAAAGCGGTTTAATAAGATTTTATATTTTACATATGAATTATGTTTTAGGTCAAAACCGATTTCCAGGTTGTCGGTGTCGGGCTCAATGCAACACAAAACAATGTCCTTGTTATTTAGCTGTTCGTGAATGTGATCCAGACTTATGTTTAACTTGTGGTGCAGACCAGTTTAATATAGATAATATTACATGTAAAAATGTCAGCGTTCAACGAGGCCTTCGTAAGTATATTAGTATGTATTTAACACATTTTGTATATTTATAAAACTTTTTTGTCCTTATTTAGGTAAACACTTGTTAATGGCCCCTTCGGATGTTGCTGGTTGGGGTATATTTTTGAAAGATTCAGCTCAAAAAAATGAATTTATATCAGAATATTGTGGAGAAATTATTACTCAAGATGAAGCTGATCGCCGTGGAAAAGTCTATGACAAATATATGTGTAGCTTTTTATTTAATTTAAACCATGGTAAGCATGAACATGTTATGTAAGTAAATTCTTTGAATGTTGTTATAAATCATTTTTTTACTATAGATTTTGTTGTTGATGCTACAAGAAAGGGCAATAAAATTAGATTTGCCAATCATTCTATAAATCCAAACTGTTATGCTAAGGTTATGATGGTGAATGGTGATCATCGTATTGGTATATTTGCAAAGCGTCCTATTCAACCAGGGGAAGAACTATTCTTTGATTACAGGTTACTAATTTGTTTTCATTTAATTATGACATATTTATTTGATATTGTTATAAATATTATATTTTTAGATATGGACCAACCGAACAACTTAAATTTGTTGGTATTGAAAGAGAAATGGAGTTCTTACCTTAGTTTTTTAAAAACATAGTTTCATTAATATCTATTTAATATTGAGTCATCAATCCAAATAATCTCAATGTTTTTTTAAACAAACATTTTCAATAGCACATTCATTAAACACATTAAGTTGTCTAGGTCATGGTAGATTTTTAATACGAGTTAGGGTATGTCTGAGCTCAAAGGCAATTAAAAGTTGTATAGGATATAACAGTAAATAACACAGGACATACATATTAAAACTTACTATTATTAATTTAAAGCTAGGTTCACAATATATTGTAGCAATTTTGCACTTTGTTTAAATTTAATATTTATATATATTTTTTTATTGGAATTATGTTTTTATATAGTATTTTTTATTTTTTTAAAAATTATTTATGAATCTTATGACATACTGTAATTATTGAATTATGAAAATTGGAAACTAAAAAAAAAAAAAAAGAATAATATATAATTGACACTAATATCATTGTCCTAATATTACAACCAGAAAATATTCATTTAAAAAGAATTATTTACAGAAAGTTCTGAACCTATTATATATATGCCTGTGTTGGTGGGTGTACATTTATTTTAATTGTCGTAATTTTATAGATTGACACCTACAATATATATTTTGAAATATTTGTTTCTTTTTAATTATTATCAATTTTCAAAATTAAATGTATTGTAGATATAACAAATCGTAATATATAATTACAACTACATGGCAAGATTAAGCTTGAGCTTTGAAATGTGTTGTTTAAAATGAATAATTTCATTGTAATTTATGCAAGTCCTTGAGCTGTTATATATTTATAGATAATAATTATATTATTATTCGTAGGTATGAAAACAATATTTTATAATTCTGGCATAATGGCAATATTATATTTCTTAAGTGTGGAAAACTTAGTATAAATGCTGCACAATAAACTCTTGTTTTATTGTTATTCCATGATATTTTTATCTTAATATATTTAATTTAATATTGTACGAGTTTCATACAACTTATATTTTATACATTAATTGTTTCAAAACTTCTCTTTTTAAAATGTGATAATGAATATTATAAATGCATTCAAATTTAGTATACAAATGAAAAAATGTATAAATATTTGAAACTTGTTCATATGACCATCCAACATAAGTAGTGTTTTTAATGTGTGAAATATGCTCACTTTTTATTAAAACAATTAAACAGTTATGAATGTGTTAAGCTTTCATGGATTGTTGATTTCCTGATATTCTTTTCAGATGTATCCACGTGTGTAACACGTAATACAATTAAACAGTTAATTTACTTTATATCATTATGTTTTAAATTCTGTATAGTGTAAAGAAGCTATTGACAATCTAGTCTTTAAGTTATGTTGGGTATCATCTAAGTACCATTTGTTCAATATAATGTATAGTAAATGTATTATATTATGTATTAATATTAGTGTTTTTGATTATAAACAGATTAGTGTGTTGCCCATGCCTATAAAATGATGTATTCTGATTGGTTTGTTTATCATATCACACTATTTTTTTTTCAAAATGTTTAATTTATTTAAAACATTTATTTCTAAAATGAAATTGTTTTAGACATTATTAAATGTTGTGATAAACTAACTTTAGTAAATTAATTAACTCTGTATAAATTTATGTTTATAACTATTATTATTCACTTGTAACTTGTAATTTTAATACACATTTGTACAATTATACTAATACTATTCATTAAAATATTGGGTTGGGTTAAGTTTTATTTATACTTGATATATTTATAATGTACTTAAGTTGTTAAAAAAATGTTTTATACTAATATTATATGAGATATTCAATTTGTAATATAATTTTTTTTAGATTCCAAGTGAATCAAATAATGTATTGGTTTTATAACTGTTTTTAAAATTTTTTTTATTTTGTCTGTGAACACTTGTGTAGAAGTATGATCTTGATATGCGTTACGTTTCGGTATAAAATTGTATTTAGTTGGTACTTCATTTGACATGCTTTTTTTCAATTTTTAAAGTTTTCTTAAGCATAATTTAAAACAACTTAAAAATTGCGAAACAGAATAGGTAACATTTTTGACATTTTGGTTTTGGAAATGGATAACTTTTATATGTTTAAAAGCTCAAAATGTGATATAAGCTTTGATATATATATAATATTTTAACCATATTTATCATATTTATTAATTATAATTAATAAGTTATTGGTGTCAATTTGGTATAATTTTTCAAATATAATGATTTATCATTGCTTTCAAATTTAATAATAATAGTAAAACTAAAATTTTTGTCTAAACCGATATCCACAGCAACCGCAACTCGTTACCTATTTTCTTATTATTAAGTAATTCTTATTAGTAAGGATAAATTATGACTACCTAAAATATGCCTATAAAATGTATTATATAAAGAGCTATTTAAAAATAAATATTTTAGTCCATTTTAATGTGGTCGTCAAATAAGGAAATAATGAATATTTTGGTTTACTTTGACTAATTTTTATAGCTGGATCATAATTTTTTTAACTGTGTGTCAATACAAATAGGTGTAATTAATACCCAGTAGAAGATATATCTATTAACAATTTTGTTATTTTAATCGCAAGCTCAATGAACCAAAAGAGATTTTGAATCAATATTATTTGTGATAACTTGTTTTAAGCATTGTTTCTTGAATTGTTCAATTTTAAGAAGTATTCGTTGTATTAGGTATGATATTAAACTAAATAATATTCTGAAGGTTGTGAGAATAACATTATATATTAAGAAAAAAAAATTTAAAAATTGTACATTATAGTTATAATTAATACAAAATTTGAATTGACACATTTATTTCCAACGATAACGAAATACAAATGCTATTGATTAATTATGAAGAATGACGAAACAACTTGTTCAAAAAGTATGAAAAAATTGTATTTTTAAAATGTTTGTAACTTTGTAACTATTGAAGATATTAGAAAAATATCCTCTGATAGCCCACAGATAATGTCATCTACCTGATGTGAACATTTGAGTCTTAAGTATGACTGTAGTTTTCTCGCCTAAAACAATTTTAACGTAAAAATGTCAATTTTTATACGTTTTATTTATTTTCGCGATACGATCAGAGACGCACGATCGGTTTCGTATCCGTCCGTGACGGCCAACTAAAAACTAAATTAACTTTTTTGTAGGTGGTTAGTTCAGATTAACCTAACTCTAATCACATTACATAAGGAAAGATCCTTGTCCAGAGTCCCCGCATGGTCAACAGTTCGACGCACGAAAAAAATAAAACCACTTATATTATTGGCTTAATGTTACTTTGTTCGTGATCATTGGAGATTAGTCATTTTGCATTTATCGCTTGGAGACGATTATCCAAGTCCTTAACATATTTATAAATAATAAAAAGAACTCTTTTAAGTAGGTACTTTAAGTTTTATTTAAATCTATTCTTTCCCGTTGGCAAGTTTAAGTATGGATTATATACGAACCCCAAACGACCCTATCAAGTTTACGCTATTGCAGTGTTGCTTGTTGATTAACGATTTCCATTATTCAATTTCGTGGTAATCCGCGACTTAAAAAATTGATGAGAATAAGTCGCTAAATCATAATAGTAACAACATATTTCTAATAAGACGTCCAAGAAAATATATTCTTAAAATTTAGAAATTTAATTTCTGTACGCATGTGTATTTTGTAATAATATCACTTTTTCGTTTAATTTAGACATTTGTAAAAATATTTTATAGGTAATAGTTCGGCAATAGTCGAATTCATTACTTAATACATTTTTATTAAAAACAACCAATTAGAAATTAAAATGTAATATTATTTACCTATATTACTTAGATTTGTAATTTATTTTTAGATACCTACTTACTTGTACATTGTAATTACATTATATCGTGTCAGTTATTATCATACGTTATTTTTTGTGTGTAATATGTTGTCAGATTTTCATAAAAAATATTGTTTGCCTATCTAATTTGACGGAAAAATCGACTAACGTAAAAATATACGATAAAAAAAGGATGTGCTGGGAGAACATAATTTTGATAAGAAATCTGATATGTCGATTGAACGCGCTGAATAAATCATGTTCGATCAATTATTTTTGTCTTAACTATATTACACGTAAAATATTGCAAACTGTAACCCGGCACCACTTAGATCAACAATGATTTGTGATCAATTTGTTTACAACATACTGACATTCTAGTCGGCATACATTTTGAAACGTAATTGTGTACTGTTCGTGAAATTTGATTTCGTCAAATTGTCCTCATTTATAATTTAGCCGACATTGCCTAGTGGCGTCACAGACATATATATAAATTTAGGAGTGTGGGTAAATTGTATCGGATAATAGTGTGAATATTTTGATGTTTTATGATCATTATTAATTAGTAACATGTCAGTGTTGAGGTTGTAACAAACAATATAGAATAAGCGTTAGCGCTGTCTGCAGCAAGTAAATGGGTCCTATTTGTCAGTTGGTGTATGGTTAGCTTTTAATGTTTGCCCTAACATTTAAACCTATAAATAAATATATATATATATATATATTAAATAAAGCCAATAAGTATTACAAAATAAAAAAAAACATAGAGCTGTTGTATGAGATTTATACATTTACTAGCGGTTTCGAATAAAATTCATGGTCAGGTATAAAGTGAAAAAAAACAACAAAAGTACAAAATGAAAACGAACAAGAAAATTATAATTAATTATAATTAGTATTCACGTGTGCGTGTATGTTATTTCGATTTATGAATATAATTGATTTTGCGCAGTCAACTATTAACAATTATGATTGTACTATTTTATAAGACATTCTTTTATTCATAAGCATTAATAAACATAAAAGCTATTGAGCAATACGCGTTACACGTAGTAGAACAGTTCAGACTTGCACGCCATTGTGGCGTTATTGTAGAACCTTGAGACTATCATGCCCGACCACGTCGTAGTCATGTAGGCATACCAGAAGCGACACACGGTACAAATATATATATATATATTATTAAAATTATTAGTCACTTAATATGTCTAAACACGAATCCAATACACCGGACAATTGTAAATAATATTTCACTATTACGAATGACATTTTTTCCCAGGTATTTCGGATTTTGAGCGGAGCGCTAAAGTTATTAGTCGTTTTTATTATAAATTATAATGTGGCCAACGTGGATAGATAAGACACGGGTATTTTGGTAAACGGCAATTCAGGCGCATACTAAACGAATGATTATTTAATTTCGTCGGTATCGGCGTCAAAATTATGGGTTAGTTTGGCTGAATAAAGGATTAGAATAACGCACCCAAACCATAAGCACCGACGAAAAACACCCGTCGGTGATGAAACCTACATGGTTATTGGAATTAAATACTTATATATAACAATTGTGTACAGACGTACAGGTAATAACTATTATTATATTTATTATTTAGAGATTGTGTTTTTTTTTTTTTTGATACTCTGTACACTTTAATTATTTCAGAATTTGGTAAATGGCCCGTAAATTTTTGTTTGTATAATACTTACTTAAAACCATAATAGTGCAATATATTTGTAATGTCCACGGTTACGTGAAAGGAAGCTAAATCGAAATCGTTAAAATATATATGAAAACCAAACATCAAATTATTTTCGCGTCTACTACTTTGTATCCAATGAAATGTGATTACGGTTAGACGAAATTGGACACGAGACGAGAAGTCTTCGTGTTACGATTTAAGTTCAACATTGAATATATGTACGGCGACGATGTAACGTAAAAAAAAAAAAACACGTAATGCATGTATGTAAATCGGATTGGTGTAAACACGTTATTCGGTTGCAGTCATTGTCGCGGGTGTATATGAAACGCAAAATAGTATTAGCTCCGGCGTTAAAATCAACGGAGATGTCGCGTAAAAACATTTAATATGAAAATGTCACGAGTACGTGGTCGATCACACCGCACGCACCCGATTGTTTAAGTACGGACGGCGCGTTAGGTTAATAATTGTTCAGGTCTCGCAGGCGGGGCCGAAGGATTCACGTACGGGCAAAACAAACGTCGCACCACGGGCCTTGTACAAGTTCGGACTAAATAAAACCGTCCGAATAAAAGTATACATTTTATGATTACGGCCGGCCGGTCGGCGGCAATTCGATCGGTTTACACATGACACCGGAATAAACTCAATGTACGTGCTCGATTCGTTCGCTTTACGGACCGCGAAACGCTTGGTCGCCGGCTCCGGTTGCGACCGGATCCCGGTAACCTACGCGTAACCCGTAAACTGTTATACGAGTTGTGTACTACAACGCGTGACTGTAAAATCTGCGCGATGGGTTATACACACACACACACGTCGTGTTTGAGCGGATGGGGAGGGGGAATGTCTCCCTACTCCGACGGATTAAAAAAGTCGGCAATTCCATGTCCGTTTATAAGACGTACTATTTATACACACATATATATGCGTACGTCTCGTACGTGTTGTCGACGTCTTGTTCAATAAACGAAATATCATTCTACACGCATACACGTATGTATGTTCGAGAACAGCTGATACGATAATGTAATGTTTTTCGTTCTTTGCCGGATACGCGGCACGTGTTTCCACTGGCGAACGTCGTAGTTTTCGTTTTTTTTTTTTTCGTCGTATCCGATTCGCGCGAACGCACAAAACGCGTGCGAAAATCTCAAACATCGTTTCGTGTACGCACGTCAAAAAACAAAACAAAATATTGAATCGATCGGTTCGATTACGCACACATGTACGACGATGTCGAGTAACTGAATGTAGTATTTCTGTGCTAACCGTCGCCCTTACCTGCAACGACGAGGGTTTACGGCCGAAACGACTGTCGTCGAATGCGTTTAGAAAAAAAACCCGTTCCGTCCGTACGGACAAAAGAAAAGAAAAGAAAAGAAAAAAAAAAAGGGAAAAAAGCAGTTTTTACCGTGAAAAACGTACGGCGAAAAAAGAATTCACGCACGCGGTGAATCGTCTGCGGCGATCACGGCCGTCGCGAACGGGTTGTCCTCGAGCTGCGCACGCGCACGATCCTCAAACCCCCCGTGAACCCATTTTCAAATACGTAAATATCATTATTGTAATAAAGGTACGCGCGTCGTATCATCGTACGCGCATAATAACGTATTAATGAACGTCGCGCGTCGTTTACGCTTACAGGCGGCGGCGGAGGGAAGCGCGTCTGGTCGGGATGGACGCCTCGGCGGACACGCCGCCAGCAGTCGTAGTCGGTCGCAGCGCCGGTCCGCAGCAGTCGCGTTCCTGACGCGTACGCGCGCGCTTCCGTCTCGCGGGCCACGCCGCGTGTTTCGTCCGCCGTGCCGTCGCGCGCGGATTTCGTTACGCGGTCGTTTTTTTCTTTTTTCGTTTATTTCATTTTAATTCGTTCGTCACAACCGTTTCAACTCGCGCGCGCGCGCGCGTTCCGCAGAGAGGCCGGACGGACGGGCGCCCGCAGTAGACAGACGCACGGTCCATCCGTTCGCCACGACCGATTACCACGGACGAAGTAATGTTTCCACGTTATTATTGTACGTCTGTCGATTATCGTACTGCGTTGATGCGCACGGGCATCGCGCCGTATTTTACCGTATTCTGAAACGTCAGAATTCACGCGCGTACGTTTATATAGGTGGTAAAAACACCTTTTTTTTTTTTTTTTTACTGCTCGGTCGGTGTCGCGCGGCGAACGTATTCCGCCGCGTGATTCTCGGCGAGTTTTTAACGACCGCGCCGCGGGTCGTTTTGCCGAAAACGTATTAACGCGTTGAATTGTCCGTCGTTATCGCGGTTATCCAACGGACCAGCGCGCGACCAAAAAAAAAAGAAGCGGTTTCCAACCGACCAAAACATTTTGAAAATAATAACAACTGTTCAACTACCGTGCGCGTCATGGAATCGTGACGAACGCATAATTTTACTTGCGGAAACGGTCCGAACAGATATTAGGGATCATGCACATGAATCAGTCTTTGATTATACAACATTACTATTAAATTTATTACGGATGAGTGTATGTTTTCATAAGGATGATAATTATTGTACCATTTTATTTATCATTGCATGCATGTTGCTATATTCGTCGTCGATAATGAGTAAACAGTTCACCGAGTGTTACCAAAGTTATTTTATGTTTGAAAACGAATGCATTTTGAAAGAAAAAATCCACAATAACTAACCATTTCAAGTACTGCGTATAACTCAGTGATATACATTTTTTTTTAATAAATACTATATATAAATTACACACATTCGATTAATTTTTATATTTGAATGTAAATAAACTAGGTACATTTTGACAAATAATTCAGGGCTTAGACGTTTAAATTTGGGTACTTGGTTGTTTATTTTTATGTTCTCTTTAGTGAGTACAAGAAATACTACGACTAATACAAAAAATAATTTTGAAGAATTTAAGTCATTTTTTTATAGTGAATTTACGCAAATTCCTTGCTCAGTGCTTACCAATCATTTGAAATTTTATAAGAACACCTGTATATGCGAGTGACCTACTATATCAGGAATTTGATAGTTGCATATACTATATAATTAACTATATAGGCATACGGTTTAATATGAAATTCGAATGGTTTCGTAATCAATACTATTCTACAAATGCTTTAGTTACTTTAATATAGTTTGTACGATGTTTATACGGTAAATTAATGCGGTCATATATTATAATTTATAAATGTCATACAGATTCACGCCATACATATGTTATTGTTTATTTTTATCTTTTAATCCTTATAAAGTATATATGTATGTATAGGACAGAGACATCGATATTTACATATATGAATTTCCTGTCACATTTTCCATGTGTTACATTTATGATATGATTTTCACAACATACATCTTTCATATAGGTTTTATTATTCAATATTACATATATACACTTGATTGATGTAATAATCGCGTGTAATTTGTAAAGTTTATTTTCAAAAATTAAATTAAAGCTTATTTGATGTAATTTTAGGCGATACGTATACCGTATGGATTGATTATTCCTACAATAATTCATTATAGATCTAAAAGTTAGTGAAATAGATTTTTTTTTAAATAAATGTAATTGTTTTAATATACAAATGAATAAATTAAAAACCTACAGATTAATAGTTTTTACTGAGTAACTTTTTAGTAGATAGTGATATTATTTTGTACACAATACCAAAGTTGCTCAATAATTTATTACTATTATTATTTATATTTGTTTAATAATAATTTGTTTAAATTATTTCCAGAATATACATTTATGATTATTGTAGGGATTTAAAATAAGAAACATGCTAATAAGTTTGTAGTATTTATATGTAAGTCAATTTTTATTTACAAAACACGATTTTAAATTCTAGTGGAGCGAGGTACTTGGTTTTATAATGATGTTCTTTTTTTATTATTATTTTTCTCTTTTGTAAAACTTGTTTGAAGTCATAAATAGGTCCTCCCCCCCCCAAAAAAAAAAAATTGCAACATTATTAGTTTATTTAATAGGTGAGTAATCTTAATTATATTATATATTTTTCACTTCTATTTGATTTAGTATTTACACAGTTGTACATTAGTGAGGTTTACAAATGGTGATTAGAGAATGTCAGTTAAAACATTTTCATTATGAGTTTTATTTATTTGTTTAACGTTTACGTTGGTTATCGATGATATATAATATTTATTTTATTTTAGATTATTATAAAAACAATATTTAATGTGATTAAAAGGGGTAAAATATTTTTAATAATAGACGTGTAATACAATTACTAAAAAAATAAGTAGACAAGACGACTTATTTAATATTTAATCTTTTATAAAACGAAAAAATAATTAAGTACCTGGGCTTAATAAACGTCACGTCTCTTTAATTTGTACTGTTAGAGATTTTGTCTTTAAAAACACATTAGAAATCCACTGGATTATCAGAAAAAGTTTTGTGCTATGAATTGTTTTGAATCATTTACTTATATTAATTACACATAACAAACAAACAAAATACAGCTTTACGTTTGATCAAATATCTAAAAATGCATAAGAAGCAATTCTTTTGTTTGTAGATCTTCACTGTTGGGACTTGATTAAATTGAACTCAATAGGTACTTGTCAAGAGTTAGCTCCGTCCGTTTAACAGACATTTATTATTTAGATAAAAATTCATAATTAACTGTAAGAGAGTTATTGTTGTCTATCAATTATTAAATCAAATGAATAGAATTTTTAATTTTTATAAAACATTAAAAAGGGTACCTAATAAAAAATTAAAACTGACTTAAAAATGTAATACCATCATAACGGTGATTATTCAGAATTAAAAATATTTTATTTTTTGTAAATTATATATGGCTGTTCACAGTAAGGTTGGGGGAGCATCATGACTATATAGTGTCATAAAAAAATCTTATGATAAATAATGAAGTAAAGTTCAAAATTATATGTTTAAGGTTGAAACCTAAAATTGTGATTTATATCGTGCACGGAGTAAGTTAGGTTTATAATTTATGAATAATTACGTTTTACATAGGAAACATTAAGTAAATAAAATATGTATAACGATAAAATGTTGTTATATCTATGACAATATTGTACGAATAGTTATCGTAAAAGTATATTTTAGCATTAAACCATCATAATGTGTTTTAATAATTATCGTATATAATTTAATAAATAATTTTATAACTATTGTATTAAATTGAATGACAAATTAAGAAATATTTAAGTTTTTGCAACTATTGGAGTAGAATTTGATAATAATATATATGTCACAATAAATCTGATTTCTTCAATATCGTATTTCATTCGTATTACTATTATTATAAGAGATAGACGTTAGTTTAGAAAATGATGTTGATTTGTAAGAAAATGGGAATAAAATACATATACATTGTCAATTATTAGGAAGTAACGTTTATTTGCTTGTTGTAAATACGTTTAATACATCATAATTATTTGTGGTTACTTATTTTATATTACATGATTGTTGTTACATAATGTGTCATAACTCATGGAAACTATATAAACATTGTTTTGTGGAATTATATGTTCTAATGTCATTTGGTCATAATTATTAATTAGAGATAGGTAGTAATATAATTTGAAATACGATATGTGTAAGATTTAAAAAATGAAAACCTGTTTAAAATAACGGGCACATGAATCTATTTTTAAATTCGTTGAATTTAAAATAAAATTTCATTATTTTGTTATTTTATACATATTGTAGTCTATTAATAGCATACGTTTGAATATAATAACTAGACTTTTCTTGTTCAAATTTGTTTTTACTGACTTTTTACGTATTCTTATATTTAGTGCTTTTGTCAAATGACAAAGAAGCATACTAAGGGACGCACGTTCTCCCTCGAGACTTGAGGGCATCCTAGCATTTACATACTTCCACGCGAATAAACGGCTCTTGAATCTATACATAATTTAACTACAGTATACCGGCTGGTAAACTGACAGGAAGAAATATGGCGGATGTTATAAAAGTTGTGTAAACTATGTGTCCAGTGAGCAAAGTGTTCAACATTTTGAATGTACTAGAGAAAAAATAATGAATAATTAAGCGCTTTCAATTTGTCAGTGGTTTTAAAGATCATCATATTATTTTTGGTCACGTGCCGTTACAACTTCTAAAAGTGATATTATCCGAGAGACTATTGGAAGTCTAGTCCTATTTCAATCGAATTCGAGAATTGATGTATTCGTAAATTCTTTATTCAATACAAAAATATAAATATACAAATACAATAAATATGTTTTTGAAAAAGTGGATTTGATAAACATCACACACAAATTATCTTCACTTTCGCATTATTTGTGGTACATTATTATGTATAAGTAAGGGTAGGTATCTATTATTGGTTATCTAGTGTTGTAATGTACTTCTATAAGAACAAACTTCATTTGAAAATAATTGATTTCATTATTTCGTTGTCAGATAAACACAGCGAATGTCACCATAGTTACACAACAAACATGTTTCGTTGTACTGTTAACTTGATAATGTTAGTATATAATGTATTACAGTCAAAGTGTATAACTTGGTACTGTATATAATTATATACATATGTATAACATAGATATTTTGACATTTTATAAAATGTTAAAAACCAAGTGTAACGCTCTGGATTTATAAACTGCTTAGTCATTATATAAAATGGCAAATACGAGACAGGAAATATGAGCATGCCATATAGTTATGGCACTAATTATAAAATATAATCATTATTTATTTTGCAGTGAAAACGAGTAAAGTTAAAGTTAAAATATTTAAATAAAATATAAGTAGACAGAAAAGATTTAAGGTAATCTGTATAAATATGTATAAATACAAATACAATTAATACGTTGCAAGTGTAGAAATTAACAAGGAATAGTAAATAAACTTGACTTTACTAAAATATATACTTTTATGTAGATTCGTGATGAATAAAATTATATAATTATTAGAAATAATTTTAAAAAAGTAGTATAACAAAAATATTTCAATAAATTCATTTTAAATTTTAATGATATACGTATTAGACATAAATTTTATAAATTTTGAAAAAAATTTATCGTAATAACTTTTAACATTATTTTAAAATGTATTCATTACAAAAATA
Source organism: Schlechtendalia chinensis (assembly GCA_019022885.1). Lineage (NCBI taxonomy): Eukaryota > Metazoa > Arthropoda > Insecta > Hemiptera > Aphididae > Schlechtendalia > Schlechtendalia chinensis. The sequence goes on along the minus strand of CM032351.1, from coordinate 1,633,626 downwards.
CGATAAACAATAAATTTAAAATAATTTAAAATTAATTGTGATTGTTTTCGCAATTGACGATTATGAAGTTTATGATTCAAAAATGATAATTTGTTAATTTACGCTTCTACGAGTATATAGGTATTGTTATATGAAACTTTTACAATAATCTATTCACTCATAAAGCCAATTCAAAAAAGTGTTACTTACATTAGTGTTACTTACTTAAAAGTGTATGAAAAATAATTATTACAACGTTTGAAAACTAGTAGTTTCTTAGTTTTAATTTTTTAAATTATTACAATTTTACCGTTTTGGTCCCAAATTTAAACAATATTAATAATAGTATATATAATAATATATAGTAAAATTATAATTAAAACTTGATTAAATTATTGAAATTAAATAAATAAGCTAAATCATTTAAGTACAGCTAATAAGATTAATAATACTTTAAAAATATATTTAATTTCATAAATGTTAATTGAAAAATGAATAATATTATGTAATAAGTATATTAATCGAAATTCACAATTGTTTTGTTTTAGGACGCATAACACAAAAACAAGTTGTACCTTGATTCGTGTGGAAATAATTTTAGGTATGTATATATGGTAACATAGTACAATAAATTAACAGTAATATATAATATTAAATATATTTATTTACTAAGTCGTAATATAAATTATTTTATTTATTTATTATTATTATTAGCTTTAAGACCTTTAAAAAAAAATTTCTTTGTTATGTATTTATAATAAAAATGTATTACAAAAAACATTGTAGTTATAACTAATAAAGAAATCTTTGTTTTTAACATATTAAGTTCAAAACACAAAATATTTATTTAATATTCAAAGTTAAAGTTTATTCTATTTATATTTTGTAACAATTAGGCTAACGTAGTTATTTTAGTAACGTGTTTTTTCACGCACATTTTTTCAAACCTCTATCATCACGTATCCTCCTATAGTTTGACATTAAATGCAATACGTGACTTATTCACTAAATAGTTTAATGTTTTCCACCTGTTGTTTACTTGTATATATTTATCATAAATATTTGCAATTTAAACTATTAATTCTGATGAGTAATTTTCCTCAGTATAATAACAATAATTAAACTGCGTATTGTAGGTTTTCTAAACGTCCAAATATATACTATAATTGATTTGTCTATATCCCATTCATAAAAATATGATCTAAATGTAATTTACATTTAATGTGGAAATGTAATATACTGAATTTTTACTTTGAACATACCAAAATGAGAAAACTTCTATTACTCGACTAAATAAACGCAAATAAACAAAATTGAAATTGGTGAAGAATTGTTTTTTTTTTTAAATTTGATAATTCAAAATTACAAATTCAAACCAGAGACTTAAACATAATAATATGTGCGATGGTTAAGTTATGTCAACGTTTTCGTACATTGATTAGGTTTAAGTATTTGATATTGATTGTATTTAAATAGTATATTAATTTCGATAATTATGTATTTTTATTGTTTAACGTCAAATTTGTTTTTGTTCGAAAGTTTTAATAATTGAATTACTGAATATTAAAAAGAAAAACATGTTCAATTATAACAATTATATTGTTTGGAAACAATCCATTGGTAATGTAAAATTGAAAAGTATTTCAAATGTAACCGTTAACGAAAAATAAAATATTTTCAATTTTAATATATCTATCTATAATGCAGTATACAATATTACATAAGGTGTTTAACAAAAGTTCGGAAACGAGATACATCCATTCAAAAAGTTTCCAAACGCTTTTTAAACTACTATAAAAACGACTACACTTCATTAATCGAATTTGTTAGGGAGTAAGTGAATTTTAAATGTAAGGTATGAACTTTTAAATTGAATTTGATTAAAATTAATACTCCAAGTATAGTTTAAAAAAATATGCGCGACTCCTAGTTGCAGTATGCAAGGGTCCATCGTAGAATTTAAAGTCGTGCTAAGTCCTCTTGTTTAGCACACTTATTTTCGGTATTTCGCCCGAAATTCGGGTACAACAACAAAGAACTATTTGTCACCATATATATATATATTGTGTTTTAAGCCCCCCTAACGCTGACGCCATGGTGGCGCGTAAATTATATACGCGAACCCAAAGTGGTCAGCTAGCTCTATAAATCGTGAATAGTATGTACGTACCGGCACGAATGTCGATTGCATTTCATATATATTAGATTTTGTCCGGGGGAAAGTTATTGAACCCGTGTAAATTATTTACCGGAGCTGAGACGCACATGTATCTATATCACAAGCCTGATGTAAAACATGATTTTGCCATCAAGTCCGCGCGGCATCGACGATTGGAAACTTTTGACGCGAGAGTAAAACGTACTGCACACAAGACGATAATAATATTATAAATTATTGTAAATATACGAGTACCATATATTATGTTTAACGTGTTTTTTTTAACAAGATCTTACATGACATTACAGGTATACGTATTACATAATTATTACATGTCTTTACCGTGTTCAAAACGGCTCTAAGAAGGGGTTTCGATGAAAAAGGTTGAATCTAATGTTTTCGCAGGGACGAGAGTGTGATTTAGCTATGGCCTCGGAATCGGAGAAAAAATAATTTATGAGGTTCCTCCTAGATATATTATATGCCCAGGCAACCGTAGAAACGAACGATCAGGCGTCAATTGTGTAAAGTCCATGTAAAAAAGTAATTAGATTTAATTTCACGTTTTACTTTGCAAGTAAACAGACGCGTCGTATATTAATACGCACCATACGTATTACAAACGCGACTTGGTGCTTTCTGACATTCCGTGACATTGACGAAGACGTACACGCAACAAACCGCGTCACGCAGGAGTAGTAATGATAACGACATTATTAAATAACGCATCGTGTACGTTATATATCATTGCAACCGTATAACATAATTGCGTACGGTATTATTCGTACGACAATATTTCGATCGTAATTCATGTGTTCTACACGCGCACGAATAATATATGCACTTGATACACATTGGTCCCCGCACAACGATAATATATACCGTTCGCGTGTATCCGTATAAGTATATTCGCGATTTTTTTTTTTTTTTTTACGGAACTCTCTCCGAGAACATTATTTATTCGTCGGCCGTGCGTGTAGTAAAATGATACTACATAATACAACGCTCGCAAACGTATTTACCGACAACGACGCTGCAGGGTGTGTGGTGCGATCGTTAGCGACGGATTGACGTGCGGAGTTATTCATATACGTCATTTTTTCACGCACTGTTGTTTTCAAAAACGAATCGTAATAATCGGACCGAATTTCACAAAACGTTGACGTCGCCTACTGTTGACGAGCGCCAGGCCGATGCGCTATTCTCCTCGGGGAGAATCCTCGGTTTCCCGTCGCGACACGCACATCAATTAATAACGACGACGACTGACGACCGGATTGACACGCGATCGACGCGCCGTACCGTTTGGACGACGACCGCGTATCACTACACGTCATGCCCGTGACAATAATGAAACGCGCGCGCGCGCCGGGGAGTGATTTCCAAAAACGTCCATGACTCGTTTGTCGCGGATTACGCGTGTTTTACGGGCGCGTGGGCCTTCGCTCAACCGGACGGGTTTTATTTGCGTACACGATAACGCTGTACACGATTCTATGCGTACGTGGTCGTCGCCGAAATTCAACATGTATTTCCCGCGTTTTATTGTTCGGAACTTGAGTACACGAAGGGTAGAAAGACCGAAAAAATATCAACGTTCGAAAACAGCGTTCAGCGCGTGCGCAATTCTGAATTTCATTCTTTGCGACATCTCCGCGGATATCGCACGGATTTTATTTTGAATTCTGGTTTTCGTCGGCAGAGCACGAAAAAAAAAACACCGTACGCTGACAAGCCAGATGTGATGTTTTGGGGCGAAGGAATATTCGCCGAACCGAAGAAACGTTGATAGAAGTTCGGGCTTCGTTTACAAGGAGGCCTCCACGTTCTGCGAATTAAAATCGTACAAGAGCTGATGAAACAGCTTTGTGAGGAAATTATGGGAAAGATTAATGACCACCACCTTGGTTTCATTGACAACTCGGTGGATGTCGGACGAGACTCATTTCCTAATGTACTTGGTCGTTAACGATAAAACACGTATATACACTTTTTTGATGAGATTATTTCAAAATGTCCCGTTTTTCTGTCCCTGTACATGTATATATATATACTATTAATCCCTCATTGCGTGTGTACATACCCGACGTAATCACGCCGTACGAGATGTCCCTCGAACACGATAACATGCGATAAGTATGAGAATTATTATTGTCACTCGTTTCTTTTTCACTGGTTTTTGTTGTTGTTCTAAATATTTGTCCCTCGGGCGATACATGTCGTAAAACGATCGTAAAGGTTTTCGTTATTATTTTTTCTTTAATCGATTCAATGCTGCGGTGTGCAATTAGCGAAAATTTCGTTTTTGAAATTGTTCAAAACACGCGGGCACGAGTTAATAATACGATCACTAGCAAACGAGTTACGTGCACGTGTTCTTAATTTTTTTTAAAATTTTTTGTCTGTAGTCCCGACAGTCCCAACCCATTATTGTATCTATCGTTTTCGTTCTACGAATTCACGCGTATTATCATTATGTTCGAATATTTCTGTAATCAATAACATCAGCTCCCCTCCCACCGAAATTTCAGGAATATTTTTTTTCGAAATAAGTATAAGTATAATAAGTGCTATACGAGTATACTTATTTATACTAATTTCCTAAATCTTGTTTTTTAATAGCATGCGAGTTGGAAAATTTTACCTATTTATAAGGTCTATTTTTGGATCAGAAATATATAATAACTCAACGACTTTTGATTTTTACTCAATATCTTGAGTCGCGTATAAGCATACACTAGGACACAAGTAAAATTTTGTTTCATTAAAATATTATACTAGGCGTTTTTTTTTTATACCGTCTAACACTATATTTAATTAAGTTAAGAACAAAATAATAAATGTTGGGAAAAAACTCATTGTTTATTCATTGTGACATTAATTTTATACCTAATGCACATAACATAACAATAACTGAAAAAACATCCAGTAAAATGAAAGTTTTATTGTGTATGTATTATTGAAGTATATGCACGTATGAGAACGCGTACAATCGTTAACGATCTTTAATATAACACAAGAGTACTGAAATTTATTCGTTCGAGGAAAAATCCAGATTGTAATCGAAAATAGTTTTGCTACGTTATTTAGTTCGTAAGCTTCTTATAAAAAAAAACCTCCGATATACGATTATGAAAAGTAAACGTATAAAGGTGTTTTCTTATATACTCTTATGGCACCCACTTTTATTGGGGTTATTTTTAATTTTAATGTTTTTTACTCGAAAATTCATTATTCTTTTATTATATTAGTATAACACGCACAACATTTTTTTTTAGGGGAGGGGGCTATTGTTACGATTTATAACGGATTATGATTTTATTTGTATGTAAACGAAACAATAAAAATGTCAAAGCGTTCAAGCGTATGACAATCATCGACTTAAAACCTGAAGGTTGATTTAAAATAAAAATGTTTAAACATTAAATAATCAAATGAAACTACCAGTTCATAGAAATTCTAGCAATATAACCCAAATTAAACCATTATAACAAATCAGTGCAGTTGTTATACGATTATGTAACACAATAAAAACGTATCGGAAAATATAATTAATATGAATTATTATTAATTATTAGGTATATGCGATTTTTGTTTTGATTCGATGTATCATATGATTTTAGATCTGGTCTTAAAATATTTAAATTTTATAAATTTAGATTATACAGTTAATTTACATCTTCAACATAATAGATATGTATTTACATTAATTATATAAGAAAGTTTTGAAACGATTTGTCTACGTTTAAACTCAATCGATAACTGTTCGATGCACTAAATAAACGTTTGTTTTTGTTGTAGGAACCATGGATTTAGAAGAGCTTTATCACAAGTACCGTATTCGACTCAAACTATCACTTTTTACTACGTTTGCTTCAATTGGTTTGGTTGTGTGCACTTTAACATTAGCCATGTTCATTTTGTTTCATAACGTAAGTATATACGAAAACTAAAGACGTATTATGTATCTGAATTATTACGATATCGTATTAGTGCGAAATGAAAAGTATATAAATAATAATACTATGGCCTATATATAAGTAGAATTCGGCTTACAGTAAAAAGACGTTTAGTATGAAATTTAACGTGTCTAAAAATGTTTAAAAAATAATTAAAAAACATTAGGTAGGTTAGGTCCCGTCGAATCAGAAGTTTTTAATAATATCGACTGCGTGTACACAACACACGAATAAAAAAAAAAAAATAAAAACGAATCAATGGAGCTTTGTGTATACAACGAAACGTGAAAACTATTTCTAAAAGTATTTTTTGAAATAAACGAAAACGTGAAAAACGTGCGAGCGTTCTCCGCAAGTCGAATTAACAAAGGGCACGGGGGTGACGTAATAGTAACGTTGTCCCTGACGATGATATCGAGCCGAAAACGTTATTCGACCGTACGCGTTCATACCGTTGTGTTTCGGATCGCGTTAATTGTACACACGTATACACGAGTTCCCCCGGAGGATGAGACAGATACATATACAATCATAAATAATCATATATATATATATAATACGGTACAGGCGTGTATGCCACTCTGTCCGAACTCGTTACGTTCACACACCCGTACATTAACATCGTATAAATATTGCTCTGTACGTATCGGACCCGCGAGCGTTGTTTGAGCGCGTGTATGTTTCCGTGTCCGATCCGAATGCCCGTCTGTCGGACGACCGTGAGGACAATTTAAATTCGTTTCCGTCGAATTCGCGAGTGTCATGAATCGGTATCGTCCGAGTGCGTGACAACACGTTATATCGTATATTGCGGAAAAAACGAAAACAATTGGCTTGGTGACGGCGACGGCCCGACGGTGTGTTACACGCGATAAAAATGACGAAACCGAGAGAAATTCGACCAAACATCGTTTTATTGGTTTTGCCGCAAGCGTTTTTCACTGGTTCGAATTTATTATTTGTTTTAGACGCCTAATGACTTTTGTTAAATGAAATACGATTTCGCAACAACGAGACCGCATGACAAAATAAATATTCTGTTAAAATAAAAAACAAAAAAATAAAATAAAAATTTGACCCGATCGAATCAATATATACGAGTATACGAGGTACGTCCAAAAAGTTAGTTCCGTTTTCTATTTTTATCGCGTCAGTCCTGTTATCGTAATTATGGTTATTAGCGATTATTTCGTTGACTCGTTGGAAAAATTATAAAACCATTTCGAGACTGGTTGGTATTATGTATGCTACCTGTGACGAGTGTTTAAAATGGATAAACAAATTGAAAATCCCGCCACATGTGAGTTACGGTCTGTGATCCGTTTTCGGAATATTAGAAATATCAGATCAGCGGATATCCATCGTCAAACTGGTGAAGTTTACGGAGAAAACGCGATGAGTAATTCAATGGTCAGAAGATGGGTGCAACTTTTAAAAAACTGACGAGGCATGCTTCTTAGTCGCGGTATTGTTTTCATCCAGGACAATGTCCGCCCATACGCAGCGAATGTAATGCAACAACTTCTTATGGATTTTGACTGGGAACAGCTTGAAAATCACCCCCTCCCCACCCCCATAGGCCAGACTTGGCACTCAGGTGGCATTTTTCTATGGTGACGAAATACAGAAACCAGTGCCTTGTTAACATACTACAAGTGTCTAAATAATGATGGAAACTATGTAGAAAATTAGTGTACTATTTTCGATTTATGTTCGAATAAATTTTTTTTTTTTAGAAATATATATTTTACTTGTTTCTATTGCCAAACGAAACTTACTTTCTGAACGTACGTCGTATTTATAAATCTGTATTCCACAGGTCGATGCACACGCGAGAACGCCGTTGGCGTCGGTGTGCGTCGCATGGTTGACGTTCGCCTGCGCGTTCAGCCTGACGCAGGCCGCTCCGACCGCATTGAACTCGAGGCCCACCGCCGCCGTGCTGTCCGCGGCCACCGTTGCCGCGTCCGCCGCCGCCGTGCTGTCCAGTTGCAGCGCCGCGCACGCTGCCTACGCCCTCGTACCGTTGCTGGTGGCCACTCATTCGATGGTGCCCACGCACTCGGCCGTCGCGTATTTCGCCACGGCCGCCGTGGTGGCAGCGCACGTCACACTGCTGCTCGACGACATCCAATGGTCGCCCAGCGCGCGTCACGGCAAACAGGTACGTTTATTTGTTTTAGCCACACGATGCGAGATATCGCGTGTCCCCCGTACATTGGGTGCGACGTTTGTGATTGTCCGTCGTTATGATCGGGGCCCGGTTGTTGATGTCGAAAAAAACCATCCAAAAATTGAATTGTCAAAATTACGTTCGGTTTTTAAATCAATACATGACGACTAACTTTAAAATAATGTCACCAAAGCGTGAATTTGAAAACTGGTTTAGGAAAACAATTTTAAAACTTTGTTATATTTGACAATATTTGTGTTTTATATGTCATCCGTCTATTGCCGTCTCGGCTTAAGCCACCGTTGGCCGCTAGTTAAACGCGCGTCAAAATATAGTCATCCACAAGCATTCCGTTGCATAATATCGTCAGTTAATCGAATTAAGTCACACCAAATTCACCGCAAGTCACATACTGATTTTTCTATTCCAACAACACGCCGGTTCGCCCATATGCAGTCGCTCGGTTATATTTCTGATTGTCAACAAGTGGATGTAATAAAGAATAATAAATATAATTCTCGAAATGAAAAAGCCGTCCGATAGTGTTAATAATAATAATAACAAAATTTGTTATGACACATACACTTACGGAATACTCCTTTTTATATTGACTTCTAACTTACTAAATTTCATTCAAACAAAACCCAAAACGTATCGTTAACATTTTTTTTAAATTAACATTTTCTCGGTTTGAAATAAAAAAAAATTACTGTTACAACTTATAATTGCATTTGCCTCGCTCATTTACAATTTAGCTAACGGTAACGCGCCTTTCTTCCTTATATTTACATATTGAGCCGATTGGATTATTAGAAATTCAATTTGATAACAAGTATAATTATTTCCATTTCGATGATTCAGTTTAAAATTATTTATAGCGTCCACCTGACGTGCAGATATTATTATTATTAATATTATCATTATCATTAATTTAATAATAAAACAATGGGTTTTGTCGAGACTAGTGCGCAGAATGCTATCTCTAATTCATGTAGCATAAGCCCATATATTTTATTTTATTTTTCAAAAGTTTTAGATAATGTTCTATTTACTACTGCTAAAAAATGATTTGTTTTTTGAATAAACGTAAAAACAATGTCTTTAAATAAACACATTAACAACTTGTGAAATGATTTATTCACCCCGTATGTACTCGTATAATATATATTTCAATCTAAAACATACAATGTTCATCTTCACTAAGTTATTTGTCGCGTATATTGCCTAAAGCATCCTAAAGAATAAATAAATTAAAGGTTAATGAGAAAGCTAACATCGCTGACGAAGTAGAATTTCAAAACATGAATAATTAAAATTATTCAACAACTTATATACAAACTAGTTAAAAGGTTGCCCGAGTCATCGATATACAAACAATTAGAAGATAGGTTCGTTTGTATTATTTCACCAGTTTTATATTAATTGAAAACAGCGGCGTTCCGATAGATTTAAAAATGTTTTTGTTCAAATTACTTAATAAAATTACTTTAAACCATTGTTATATAGTAAAATATATAAATCAAAGATGTGAATAGTTAATTTTCAATTGAAAAAATAAACTGGTAAATGTTAATTCTAGTATAAGACATATATAGTTAATATATAATTTTTAAATCTGGAGAAGTACTATTTTTTACTGACAAATTAAGTATTAATTATAAATTATATCATGATGTATTTTATATTTTTATGTCAACATAGTGAAAACTATATAAAACTCAATTTTGTACAGATAATCGCGGAGATAATACTACTGTTGTCGGCCAGCTCCACCGGTTGGTATTACAAGTATATGACACACAAAGCCAACAGAATAATGTTCTCGGGCACTAGGACATGCATTGAATCCAGAATTAAATTAGAGTGTGAAAAAGAGCAACAAGAACAACTGCTACTCAGCGTCATACCAGCGTATATTGCGGCGGAGGTAAGCTAATATCAGTTAGCGTACGAAATATAGTTTCTAAAAAAGGAATGAAGAGAGTTCGTTAGGATAAAATGATTAGTTCGATAAAATAATATAATTATTAAGTCATATTTGATTATTATTTAATAGATAATTATCAAAATAAAACATTGAAATCGATAAGTATATGCAGGTGAACATTTTATAATCGGATAATTTCAGATGTTCATAAGTAAAGTACGTTTTTCTCCAAATTATGCGAGATGTCTTATGTAGTATATTAGATTGGTATACGCATAATAGATGTTTACGTATGTCAATCGCAGTTATAGTATATAAATTGCCCTATAAGCAAATATTAGTTAAAAATAATAGTAGGCTGAGATATTCTTCTAATATTCTTCCTAGTATGTACGAAAGAAATTACGTATGAAATAATATATGTAATAATAGTAAAAATGAATGATATAATTACAATAAATAATTGATGGACTGATTTTAAAGCTGAAAATATCTTTGAGATTAATTTTATTATCTTTTTATAAGAATTATTGCAAGAATCGCTTAACCATTCTGATGTAAAAATAAATAATAATAAATATACTAAATCACTTAATAAAGGTAAAATGAAATAATATAATATGTATTATAATGATAATTAAATGTTATAATATATTATATAATATAATATTGTATTTAGTTTCAAAAATACGGCGTAAAAAAAACTAGTTCTCTGTATAAAAGTTAATACTAATTATTAGTTGTAGAGGTCAGACTAAAATGTAATATAATCGTAAGATCTCATCATCATTTTCAACTTCAAACAAGGTATAACGTAAAATACATAATTAGTGTTTCCATCCTATATTATAAAATGAATTCCGAAACTTTAGAACTAAGTGTTTGAAGCATAAATGCATCATAGTTAGTAGAAACTTTAGACAACCATTGTCTCAGATGTATAGAAAACAGTATTTTAGATTATGAGCTATGAATTTATTGGTTTCACGGACACATATATTTTATTTCGGAAAGTAATTGTTGGGGCAGTAAGAGTGTTTTTAACAATTGTACATAGATTATTTAAAGATTGAGAATTGGATATATCTTGGTATACTATAGAAATGTGTTCCATTTTTGGAATTTCGTAGAAGTTTTTGAAACATAATATAAATATCGACTATTTTTTTGGAAACATTTATTCAAAACATAATTATTTACCATTGTTTTCAAATGAATAATAATGCGATAGTGGAAATATATGTTTCCTAAATATTTCCTTATTTTTAAAGTGAGACATTATAATTTAAATTCTATATAGATATGAGCAGTTTGTATTTTTATTTGTGATAATTATGGATTGAATAATCGATATAAACTGCAATAAAAATAATTTATATGATATGAGTAGAATTTTATTTTTCATTTTTCGTAGCAGACGTGTAGTCAATTTTCAATTCAATTGACGTAGACAATAGGTATTCAACATGTCAATTCTACAAGAAATAAAAATGAAAATATAGTGTGAGTTTTATTATTAAATTTTGAAATGTTACATCGGATTCTTCAAAATAATCTTCTTACATCATATATAGTTTATAAGTTACTTTCCAACAGACATTATTATCATATATGTATTCAGCAATTTTTTAATTAATATAAATCAGAATATTTATCCGTGGCTTAAGTAAATAAACTTCTACGAGTTAAGTTCATTAGTAGAATATTTAAAGTATTTTATAATATAATAATACGTATATACATATATATATATATATATATATATATTATATAATATGTATATATGAAATATTGAAATAACAATTAATTTTTACTTATTATTTATATGATGTGCCTATAGTCTACGGATATCCGTGCTTTGCAACCCATTTACCGTTTTTTAAAATATTGAACGTTGTACAGTTTAAGGTTCAAATATATGTATATTCTATTGTACTTTAGGTTGATTAGTATTCGAGTATAATTCGATCAATAAGTTATACTATACTATACTAGGTTATACTGTACTACATTATAATTTATTATAGACAACTGAGTATGAAAAATATCAATAATTATAAATGACAATAGAAATATGTTTTGAAATTCTTTTATTTGACTTGTTAAGTGTTTACAGATATATATATATATATATATATAAAAGAACAGACAACAGACATATGCAACAATCAAACTATTTGTCAATAACATTTTTATTATGTTTAAAATGCCCTTAAAAAGCTTAACAAAAAAAAATGAAAAAACAAAATAATTCTCATCAACTGATTAAACAACTAGAAGTAATATTAATTTTCATAGTTATTAAAATTCACACATTTGAATATTATTTTAAAAACCAGGGTTTCTTTTTATAAAAAATGCTATAAATTTAGTGATCGGAGTTTGTGTTTCAAGTAAATTAATATTGTTTGTCTCACAAAACAGGCAGCTGTGCATATAATACTGCGTATAAGCACTATATGTGTAGTCTTAAAATAATAATTAATGTATAATACTTCAAAGGCTTGTAGTAATGATGAACATGCTCAAATGTTTTCTTATAATTTAATATGCATATATATATATATATAAGCACTAATAAGTGCTTATAACATATTCGTAAGCACTAATAGTTTCCCGTAGTTTTTATTTATTTATTTTATTTATAAAGTTTCCATTGTATGTTTTTGTTTTTTATAACACTCAAAAATATAATAAACAAATTTGTTATGCTTTTAAGTTAATTATTTTGATCAAATATTTACTGATTTCTTGCATTCAATTGAGCAGATAAGTTATTTGTGGATTTCGATCAACTAATAATTATATTTTGTTTTAACACGTCTATAATACAATATATATAAATTTCATACATTTTTGATTAATTAATTAATTATGTACCATAAATTAAAAACGAGACATTAAGAGACATTCGTGCAGCAAAGTTCATTTATTTAAATTTCATAAATCGTGTTTTTCGATTCCTTGCAATTTAATGTTTTTATAACAGCTTTAATGCGATGTATGTGTTAGACATATCATTCAGAAACGTGTACCTTCCTATGACCAATTATGTTTACAAGAGGTGCTTCACTATGAGCATATAAGAGATGTTTTTCACATTATGAATTTTTATTTTTCAAGTGTTTAAAAATTGAAAAGCTTTTGAAATTCAACCCATTGAAAACTTTCGATTTTCTATTTAGGCACGCAGTAGTCTTGGCGAAGCAAATCAAACGATTTCAATGTTTATTGTTATGTTTTCCAAATAGTATTTAATTCGAAAGTTTTATTTTTTTAATGCCTCAAAAATAAAATAGCTTTTCCAGAACAAAATCATTGAAATACATGTAATATTATATTAAATAAACTAATATACACAGTAACATATCTATACTTATACGCGTTAGAGAAATAGTTTATTTTTATTAAACATTGATCTTTGTCCTTTCCTTGGAAATATTTCCTGTAAAAATGTGAAATTGACAAAATGTATGCCTTTACTTAGTGAAGAAGAAATTGTAAAAACTGTATGCATGACCCTTCAGACGCACATATAGTTCATATAGCACATGTAGCCATTAGACTGATGATATTTCAATGGTTTTATTCAAATAAGATATTATCAATCGAACAATATATTTTATTATTCTTTTACCCAACATACGAATATAATAAAACAGTGTGGTTTTATGATACGTAATTTTGTTTTCAAATTTTTTATAAAATAATCGATAACCAACATTTATTATAGTAACACACGCGTTATACTGAAAATTCTATAAAATAATTCCACTCGGTAGTTATGCGTATTTATATTACCGCAGATAATTTAAGTAATATAGTGATATATATTATGGTATATCACTCGTTTGAAAAACATTTTTTATAATTCATATTACTATTTGTATATTATTAGCAATATACACATATATACCTATATACATTACGAATTTTCGCTTGAAATTATTTATTTTATTTGTCCGACACTTCTTTTATTTTTCAAAATTTATATTGTAACTATACCTTATAGCGGTTATAGACTCGTATATTATTTTCACAAATATTAATTTAAAATGCTTATAAAAAAAGGGTTTAAAAGGTCATAGTTATATTTAGTAATTCAAATAATTTAGTGTTTATTGCAAACTATATAATGTGTACTGGAGAATGGTTCCGATCATATTCTAATAATACTCGACTTGAATTCAAATATGTGCGTTGCTTATTGATTTGTATCTCTATTTTTACAATTTTAAATAAGGTTCTATCTAACAGTTTTGCTATTATATGCTATCAACATTATAGGATAAATAATAATCTAATTTTCGATTAAAATACTTATATATATATTTATACATATTTATAAATATATATGTATTATGTTTTTCTTGTAATGGTAACATATTATTAAGTAACATCCATGGTTTATAAAAAATATAAATACATTGCGCAATGTTTACGAAACAATTTCCAAAATACTGTTTTTTTCCTATTACATATCATGATGAAATCCGATTGTTAATTAGAAAAAACAATTTGCCTTGTACACATATATGGTAGGTAGAGGATAAACAATTTATTGAATTCCCATTTGCAGTAACATATTTGCATATACTGATATAACGTAAAAATCATTTTTACTAAACAATGTGGATATACAATCGAGTTAGTCTTATGATTTGCATATTACAATTTTAATTTTATATATGTTTTTATATCATTTTAGCTTGCTATATTTGTATTCAATATATTTGTGCAATATACGACGTATTCATATCTGTATATATCTATATATTTATCTGAATAATAAATTTCAAAATGCATTGATTTTCTTATAAAAGAAGATAAAATATATTAAATGATTTATGAATATTTTTTACCATTTTCTACGAATATTTTTCATCATATGGACATTTTAAATATTTGACAAAAAAATATAATATAATCAAAATAATATCGCAATACATACATTAATATGTTTATCCTAAGAAAACTCTGTAATAGCTTAACACAGTTTTAAATTTTAAATTTAACTAACACTATTATTATTTATAAATAAAATATGTTTTTATAATATTTTCAAACTTTATTTCAATATTTTGAAACTTCATAATTGTTAAATGTTTGAAATTGTGTTAGGTGATAGCTGTGTTTCATAAAAATACTACATTTTACATTTCATTACATATTTTGGTTGTAGGTGAAAAGAAGTATAATGCTTAAAATGGCTGACGCGTGTCAAGATGACGTAACAAATAAACAAACGAGATTCCACGAAATGTACGTACAACGACATAACAATGTTAGGTAAGTAAAACGAAACAAAAATTGTGTGATGTTTAAATGCGTAGTTGTATATCATTTTTTATGCTACGTGTGAAATTTGTTAAATAATCTGAAATATATATATAAGTCAAGCCATCGACAACAGATAACTATGAATAATTAATATATATATTCATATAGTGCATTTTCAATATAATTTGCATTATTGGGAATATCGCTAGTAAGTGATAAGTGCAGTAATGTCATGCGACCTATATGACACAATATGAATATAATATGCACATATATTATTATTAGATTATCGATGTGTTGAATGTCGATTTCTTTACATTTTCGTATTATTACGATATTTCAAAACTATTTGATATACTATTTTACTTCCTTCGAAATATCACTGACATATATCTCAAGTATATTATAATATGATATACTAAAAAAACTTGTGACGTATATAAAGGAACACAAGTGAATTCATTTTTATTTATATTATCAATGCACATTACCTAATATATACCTCGATACATTCACTATATTATAATTAACTATCCGACACGTTCGCGCAGATTGGTTTCAAATAAACATATTTAAATATTTTCATATATTTATTTTTATGTCGCATAATTATTGTGTTTGCTAATTAATTTTCATTAGAAATATAATAGTCATAATTAAAATAAACTAATTCATTTGCTTAATTTGCAGAGTTTTAATTAAAATATTGATTTATTTTAACATTTGGATAATCTAATATTTTTAATAAATTTATATTAAGTTATCATGTTAATTTATGTATCTATGTCGTAATATAATTTGAAAATTGTGTTAGATTTTACATCTTAAAAAATAATATACTCGAAATCTTTTGATGTGCCTATGCGCTCAATACATTTTATATGTCTGAAAAAAATAGCCACGCATACAAATTAGCATTACAAATTTCTAACACGGTCAATGGCTTTTTTAAATGTAAGAACAAAACATACTTTTATCAAATTCGTATGACACTGATGCTTTAAAATTGCATATCCATATCCCCGTGTTAATTAAATGATATGAATATTTTTCGAGTAATTATTACTTTCGTTTATACCAATTTATTTTTATTTGATTATCCAAGTGAAAACGCATATTGAATAACAATTAAAAATGCATAGTATAATTAATTATAAGAAAAAACAACCAAATGTTTACATTTATATATAGAACTAAATACTATAATACTGTTTATTGTTATTTTGTTGAAAGCATTTTGTACGCGGACATAGTTAATTTCACTCCGTTATCGGAACAACTGTCTGCGTCTGATTTGGTGAAGACACTTAACGAACTATTTGGACGCTTCGATCAAATTGCTCAAGTAAGATTGTTTTAATATGCACACAGTGTTCACGACATTTCTTTTAAAAACGTACGCTCTTTATTATTATACAACGCTATGATTAATATAAGATCGTATATTTCCCTATTTCCCTAACTTCATATTTTCAAATTCAAAACATTTATGAGTAATTAATATTTATTAAATATTTACTATTTAACCTAAGCACAATCGTGATTAAACTAAATTTTAATATATCAACAAATGTTTGTTATATTAATGTGTCTTTTGTTGATTTATGAACATTTATGTAATATTATTATAAAAGTCCGTGTATACAAAAACCCACGTCAACATAAGAATATTGTCACTATCGTTGTTATATTTTATTTCTAATAATTAATATTTCTTTGAATCTTTCAACACAAAAATACTTAGATTGTTATTTTTATAAAATCTCAATTGCTGCGTATGATTTGAATAATATTATTATTCGTCTCATTTGGTTATCAACAATCTAATTTTGAAAACATTACTCCACGAGTTAAATCACCAAGATTGAAGAATATAAGCTGGGTGAGAAAATTTCCTTCCTTATTGCTTTATACTTGTTTCCTTTCTTAGGTTTTACTTATAATTTAACTGAACTGTGTGTTAACTATTTATTCAAAAGTTTGTTGTGTGCTATAAAAATATATACTATATATCCGCATTAAGTAGAAAACAACGCGTAATTAAATTGGATTATCAATAAATTTATGTCACGTAATATAGTCACAACGTTATCAATGCTTTTCGATGAATTCTTCTAAGACAAGGTAAAATTTGCAAAAAGTTTTTTTTTCACATTATAAAACTCTAAATCGATTCCATTTCAATCAACTCCTGTTGGATCAGATACTGTTTCGTGGTCCCTGCTATCGATCGATAACTAGATTAAGTTCGTTCATTGTTAACATTTAAATGATAGATTTTTGGCGAAAACGATAATTTCTGATGAAAAATCGTAGATATAGCGGAATTAATGAGTTTCGCTCAACGATACGTATGCACTCTTTGTATACGAAGTTCATACAGTGGCACAATATTATAATAATATGTTAACATATGGTAGTGGTATATCCCAGCTATGGATTGGGTGTTATTTTGCTTGATTTTTTTTCGCCAAGCCGTGACTGTTTTTGAGTGAAAGTAATTTATTTATTCATTTTTAATATTTGTATAAGCGCGGTATATATTATGTAAATTAAGTACGGTTAAGTGCAATTGTTCATATAAATCGGCCGCAACGATTACGTGCTATATTCTTTCCACAGCAGGTTAAATGTCTTGGGGTCAAGTGTTTTCGGAGTTGATAAGCGCACCGCTAAAAAAAAGTGAAAAGGAAGTGAAATTTCCAATTTCCAAATACGTATATCCAATTTCTTCGAAATGAACTGACGAAAAACATACATACGTATTTTGGTTTTTATAGTAACTCTTATTTACAACCTAAACAATAATTCAGTACAGTACGTATTTATCGGGAAAATACCGTAAGATGTGTAATAACAATTAGTATTTGTTTTTAAGACTTAAATAATACAGAAAAAAAAATGATATAAGTCAAATAAAAATATTTAGGAACGAGTATTCGATTCGGTCACCCAATACAATTTTGGTTCGTTTTTCTTAACGTTTTTGCCAGTTTACGGCCTTAAATAATCGAACGCACGTAGAATAATTTTTACTCAACGAAATTTCACGGTAAGTCTTTTTTCCCAGTCCCTTACGCTATAAATTTATATATATATATGAGCACCACATACAACACCTAAACATTTCGTTTAAAAGACTTAATAACTTGAAAAAAGGTTTTGTTAAAGTAATAGTAGAAAATATTACAGAAATGTACCCACACCATATCCGCATATAGTATTATAAATATTTTAAAAATACATGTGATGTTGTATTATATATGGTTACCACTGTGGTGACTATACATAAATATATTTGTGTATTTAATATATATACCCATGGATAGAGACGCAAACAATAATAAATCTAACGATTTCATTATTTTTGTTTTTGTTGTTTTATAGATAAGCACTTTTTTCGTAACGTAATAAAACAAAAGTTGATTTTTTCATTCAGTCTTCTTTTTAATATAGGAATGTCCGCAAGCAATGTTATTTTGTGTAGGTATACAAGATTCCCATGTAATAATATAATTTTGTTTTATGATTAGAGTATCGATTAAATATCGATTGTTATCCGCACAAAGTTCCTTGTGAAAATAAACTTTTTATATTATACGGATATAGATGTAGATGAGTGGTAGATATAAAACTATAAACGCACTGACATAAGATTGACACTGTGTGTGTATATATATATATTTATAATACATATAGTAAACGCTGCAATACAATCATGTTTAATTTAGACTTCAGGATAGTTTTGAAATTGTTACCAACCAATTACAAACACTAAAAACTTAGCTCAGATATAAATTCGTTGGCACAAATAATATATTGCCATATTTGTCATTTATAATATTAATTGTGGTGGTTATACATTGTTATATTTAATATGAATGAAGAATAAGTAGAAAACTGGATTAAACGAACAAAAGTAAGGTAATTCCGTTCATTTCTCATTCGACGTTTTTATAAAAATTAGTTTGTATTTAAGTTAAACTTAAATATGTTGTTTGATTATATAAAATATTCACAAATATTACTTTAAAATTCACTTCAGATTTATCATCATAAATGCGAGTTGGTTTTGCGTAGATATATTGAAATTGTTTTATAAAATCCTTATAAATCGTATGTATTGAAAAAACAAAAATAATTTGTTTTTAAATAATAATATGTAAAAATTTATATAATATCTGATATTTAAACGGGTTTATTTTGTTTGCGTATCAATATTGAAAGTATGTATTTAAACTTAATGGCACGCGTATATAAACATATATTATGTAAGGATATGCGTTCGAAAAATATGTACGTGGACATAAATATATTTTAATTCTTATATGATTAAAAGTTGTTAAAATTCAGTTGATTAAAAGAATAATTCTCCTCACATTCATTTTGTTTTTCACGTTCTATTTCTCGTTATGCATTCTTTTTTTCATTATATTTCATAAATATCTTTATATAACTATATATTTATATATGTATATATACTCGTATATAATATTTATATACATATAAATACAGTTATATAAGTATCTTAGAATATATGTACAATCTATTTTGAAATCGAATTAATTATATGCGTGTCAATTAATTTTGTTATTATGCGTTATTTGAATATGTTTCTACGTATAAACGCATCGTATTTATGACGACGTTACACAAATGTTGTGTTACGACTGTTGTTTGCTGTTTCTCTATTGAAATATAATAAAAAAAAACATTGCCGAGTGAAAAATCCACTACTTATGCGAGACTTAAGAAGAGCTGAACGAGAGTCAGCTCATTTTCTTTGAATTTTACTTAGAGTAATATGCCGAACGTTTCACATAATATATATTACACAACCTCCGTATTTTCTGCTTATTGTACCTACACACGCGTGTATACATTTTAAATAATTTCTCCAAGCACGACGATTGTCATGTTCAAAATCGTTTACTAATAAAATTACTATAGCATGTTTTCCCGATCGTACTTTATATGAATGATATCTATAATCTATAATATACATGGAATTATTCTTTTTGTGTTGGCAGGATAACCAATGCATGCGGATAAAAATCCTGGGTGATTGTTACTACTGCGTTTCCGGTCTTCCCGTGTCACGGCCAAACCATGCGTACAATTGTGTCAAAATGGGATTGCAGATGATCGAAGCGATTAGGTGAGGGTTTAAACGGTTATGATGCGAATGACCAAATTCCGAGATTATAATGTGTAACATAATAATTTATATGTTAGTGTTTTGTTTCCCTCGTATACCGTCGGTATTCTGATGATGATAATAATAATAATAATAATAAATAAATAGATAAATAACCTGAGTGTCGCCGATTTGGTGGACAATTATTTTAGTTCGACTCGGCTAATTTACAAAAAATAAACATTAAATATATAGCACGTAAAAATACGTATGAAACGTTAATAAATTGTTAACAATAACAGTGGATAATACAAAATTGTTTATTATAAATGATAATATAATTATTCTAGTATATTAACGAAACACTAACATTTACAATCAGTGTTTTATGTTTTTAAACAACGAAGACATTTTATTTAAAAATTTAAACTGATATGTTTGTGTAAACAAAAAGCGGTATAATATTGTACTCGTATATTCAATGGATTATATATTCTGAAACTATGTGGTACATTCTGTAACAAATGGATGCCTAATATTTGTTTTTAATCCTTAGTTAAATGAAGTTCAGACGACTGAATCCATTAATCTTTGCAATGTAATTAGTCTCAGAAACAAATATTGTTTAAATATAGATTACCTACTTAAAATATATATGTATATAAATATCTTAAATTAATTAATTATACATTTTAATTTTAAACATTTCATATATTTTTAAGGTTCTGCTCAATCGCTCGTATACATAAAATAAACATTAAGCGTATATTATACGCGATAACAATAAATCTCTTCCACAATTCGATGATGATTTCGTCAGAACAATATAAATCACTACAATATATTGTTCGATACTGGAATGATATTAGACAGAACTGTTATTTTAAAACTATTAATTTTTAGTCGTAGTAAATATACAATTTAATCTCTACTTATCAGTTTATAACACTATTAACCAACGAACTATAAAGCTCTTACGTACCTAATAGGTAAATATTTTTAAATGTCCTATGAAACTCTTCTATACTTGTGTGTACACTATATTACTGCTATACCGTACTGCTGTATTTGTAGGTACGTTTCACTCGTTCAGTACTTCAGTAGGCAAATATAACTGACGAATAATCGTGTAAAATATAAAACTGCAGAGAAAATCTATGCACACATGCACGATTAGGGAGACAAAAAGCTCTGCGAACAGAACTGAGCACAGCGCGCGAGACGTAACAAAAACGATTTCCAAACTGCCATGGAAACGCTGGAGAACAATTGCGCGTTTTGCTCGCTTGCGACATAATTAAACGCGTGGTACGATATCCGTAATTAAAAGGATCGGAAGTGGTCGATTGAACGTTAGAGAGGGTCGTGTACAGACGGTAGTCCTGGTGGCCGGTGCGTGCGAGAAGTAAACGAGTCTAATGATATTTAGTATACGCGTATGTATATATACACACGAGTCAATGCGTACTTGTCATATACCTGCACGAACATTTCCACAGTTGTCGCAGTTGTATGAATGTTTGGTACGCAAGCGACGACTGATTTATACGGCGAATTAATCATCACTTTCGTACTCACTTACCATCACTAATATTACATGACGTTTATCTTACAGTTATAACAATGCGACGAGAATTTCGAAAGCGGATCTTTGAGTTCAGTGCGAGGTTTACTCTTGAGATCTGGTATTACGGTCTTTTTCAATTCGCCTCCCACTTCTTAGACAATAATCAATGTTCAATTTTCTTGAATAATGTTCTCGAAGTCTAGAAAAGGAACATAATGTAAAAACCTTAAAGAAACCCATCTTCAGAGTTATTGCGTTGTCACACGCCACGCCGCTTAGAGAATACACACATTGTGATTATGAAATGTCCCCTTCCTATCGAGGAATGAATAATTAAAACTTTTCATTTCATATATAAATAGATTATGATGTTCGTACATTGGTAATTACTCGAGTCGCTTAACATTTATTTGAATTATTCAATATAAATAATATACGTTAACAGTTACAAGCCTGTATTGTTAATATTTTCAAAAAATCAAAATGTGAGATAATTCATGTTTACGTTTTTGACTCTCCAAAGATATTATTCTATTTAACGCACGTCTGTCTGTTGTTAAAGATTCGTCAGAGAAGCTGCGGGGTTCAACGTGGACATGCGGATCGGCATACACACCGGAAATGTGTTGTGTGGCGTACTGGGCCTGAGGAAATGGCAATTCGACGTGTGGAGCGATGACGTGACGCTGGCCAACTACATGGAGTCGGGCGGCGTACCCGGGTAATAATAACGTTCGTTTTACTATGTTCCACAGCATTAGAACAATCATACGCGAGCCAAAGTCGTTTCAAATCGAATTGATTGCATACGCGAATTGAACGTTGATTCGCGTGATTGGACGATAACGGGGTTGAGCAATACGTGTACATCAAACGTCAAAGAAACGATTTGAGAATTACGGTGTCGAGTAAACAATTCGAGTCACATGTTGAGGACCTGTTAAAATGAGAGAGGAAGGAAACTACGTGAAGTATATCTAGGTACAAGAGTGACGTCGGGTCGATTTCGTCGAACATAGAGTAGCAAATCAAACGAGGTCACAAACTCGTCTTCGATCGGGGAAATTAACGATATTTCTAGGATTTGGCCGATAACAATCTTATAGCAATACTTGATGTTTCTAGTAAGTTGATAATGGGTCGTCGCACACGTTTCCGGTGGAGCTTTCTAACCGGTTACGATAATCGGAGGAAGACGAGTCCACGCGTATAGAATTAATCCATATTCGCGAAAAGAGGAATTAAGGAACAATAGAGATGGTTTTGAAGGAAAAGGTTGAAATCGCGAGTGACTCTTTGTACGAAACCTACTATGAACCGTGTGTTAAAAGATTTTCGACGTATATTATGTACTTGACATGATGATTTAAGACTAAATCGTCACGAATGAAGCGACAACTGACGTCACCGACTTGAAACGTTTGCGGTACGAAAATGATACCCGCGAACGGAATCATCATTAAAAGATATATGAGAGCTACTCGACGGCGGGTAAAGCAAATATCTAAACCCAAGAACGTTAAGTATTTGAGCGCAAGGGTTTCATCCACACTATCTATCGTTTCACATACTATTCGTATGTGTCGCGCGCGCCGTAGAGTAAATATTTATATCGATCGCAATAACGCAACGCTTATTGCATTCTTTGATGGCGATTTTTGTTTATTTACCGACGCGCGCGTATTATTATTATTATGATTATATAGATTCGAGAAAATAGTCTCGAACTTTAACCACAAATGAAATGTTCATATGCTTCTAAACTCTCGAAAAGCCATTTGAACTAATTTTATTTTTATATCCTATATATATATATATATATATATTAATGACTGTTGTATGTGATACACATACAGCTGCACGAACCAAACGTAAAAAAAAAATTTTCTATTTATATAACCGATATATAAACCTCTAATGACTTGATATATTACATGTGTATCCGAGATTTTATACTATACACACTTGTTTTTTGGTACAAAAATACGCGAAAAATATTTGTATTCCGTTGTTTTAAATTTCATATATGTAATTCGTTTGTAAATGCTTGTTGTTAAGTATTTTAGTTATGATTTTGAAATGTCTCGTACTTGTTATACGTTTACCTAAAAATGGATACCGCGGCCAGTCTTCTTGCATGCTTTGAGACATACACATAATACGTATGTATGCCGTACACAAGTACATATATATATGTTAACTATTGTGGAAGATAATAACGATTATAAGTGCGTGATCAAATCATATGTTGATCGCAAAAAAAAATCATTTATATTCAAATAATATATAATATCATATATATATATTGTATATATGGCAAGTGCTGAATAAAATATACGTAACATAAAAAATGTCGGTTTATTGTGATATTTCATCAATTTTTTTCACAATATACAAACGTATAGTGTATGAATATGTATTATGTATATATCAGGTACGTGGAATATATTTATTCATCCTACGTATAATATATATGGTGTTATAAAAAAATTAGTTTAAATATATTGATTAAACAAATTAGTTTGTATTCCAAACGTACACTGTATTTTGCCATAATTTAATTGATTTTTCCTCGATCGTTTATATATATATATATTAATCTTATCTCCCTATATACGCATATATTTATTATTAATGACGCATCATACAAATATTTTAATAAACATTTTGGATTTTGCGGTTTCGATTAATATTATTTGTTTCATCAAACAATTGAACGATTGCTCTAGAATTATTATCAATGCCTATGTTTATTTTATTAACGTATATATCCATAATCTAGCTAAAAAAATAATAATAGTAATTATTATTATTATTATTCGAACGAAAATCAAGTTAATTTTTTTTTAAACAAAACGTGTACTACTTAATATTCTTAACTTACTGTATGAGTTAGAAAAGCTTTTTGTTAATAAAAGTACCCTTGATTATAGGTATACTAATAATATATGACAGTGATGAATGAAATAGGTATGAGGAATCAGGAAGAGATGCATTTGACATTTTAATTTGATCGTCAAATTTCACCTTCTCTGAAATATTCATTTAATTTTTTGGCGATCAAATTTAAAAAAAAAAAAAACGTGTGGATATAATACATATCAAAATGTGTTCAATAATTCGTTTCAATAATATATAAATATTATACAAGCACAATTAAATAAGGAAACTAATTTAATTACACACATTCCGTTCAAATCAGATTGAGAGTAGTCTATCAAATATACATACATATAACGCGCGAGCCGATTATAGTCGAGTTAACAAAACTCACATTAAATTATTATTAGCTGGTATACCGTCAATACGAATCTCAAACAAATGTGTATTATGTAATATTACGTAAATTAGCCTAGTGGCGTAATTATACATAGACACCAAATTATAGGTGTATACGTAAATAATCATATAAACGCGTGCGACAGGCACAATTTGTTGGAAATCGTCGGCCGTACGTGAGTATGAACTGATAATATATTGTTTGGATATCGATCGAGATGTTTATGACATATACGCGGGCTATAACGAATACAATAACTGTGTTTCAGTCGCGTCCACGTAACCAGAGCCACTATGGAACAGTTGAACGGCAGATTTGCCGTAGAACCCGGTAACGGCGGTACCCGAGAAGGTTACCTGGCCGACCATAAAGTGGAAACATTCCTCGTCGTACACCCGTTGGAAAAGAACGTGAGCGGTTTCTATTCTTTCTTTTTTTTTTGGAATTTTATTCTTTGTCCCTCTCTCTTCGCACGCTATCTCGGTCGACAATCCATTATATCGATCTTTTCGCGTTTTTTCAAACGCCATTTACAAAAACGTATAATTGGTGAACACTGCTACTCCGCCAATCGTAAAGTACGTGCGCCTGGGCGTGCTTATAATTGAACAAATTCCTCACAATATCAATTTTCACGATGGACAGCGGACTACCGTATTGTCGTCATCCATCAATTACAGACGTTTACGCGAAAATATGTGTACACAATCATCGTAACAAGATTAATCAAACGTCTCTGCGACATGCACAATCACATAATATAACCCTTTTGACAATGTCTAGCGTATATGATTACTAGATCGGTCTTCTTATAGGTACGCGCGATGATGGAAATTGATGATATCGAAATCGGATTTGAATGGGCGGGAGAGGGAGAAAGGACGAATAATTTCTCATGGAAATCATTTTTATTTTACTATCAACTAAAAAATTATCACAAATAAAAACAGTCATGTCGATCGTCGTATCCTACCTGCCTGAATCTGCACACGATATGTAAGACTATATTCTATGTATCTTCAGTCGACATCTATTTTCTACGAAATCGAATCTCACAGTTCTGTGCATGTACATAATAAGTGGTCATATTATAAAGACGTTAGAAACCTGATTGCTTTTTTTCAACCGTTATTTTCTTTTGGCCATTATTTCGGAACATAAATTATTATTTTCCCGATGAGTAAATCCGAACGTAATAATAAATATTAATATCGTTCACTATAAAATCTGAAATGTGGCCGAAATTTACGGGAAAAAACATAAAATACATAAATCATAATGTAATCATAATGTTCAATAATTATTTTTTATATAACCGATCATTTTATTCAATCCGTGTAATCATCACTGACGTCTTAATCTAAATTTGATTTTTTTTTTTTTATTTCGACATCTTCATTGGATGGTATTTGCCTTTATATGTATACTGCAAAAAATATTTTATTTAGAGATGAAAACATTTTCAAATAAACTTTTCTATTTATATACGCGTAGGTACTCCTAGCAGTTTTTTAGAGAGATTTTTTATTTTTTATTTTATTTGTTTCAATTTTTAGAAAAGAATACGGTGTTTTATTGTTGGTTACATTATATTTATGCGGTTTGAGAATCATAAGTTACGTAAAAAAACACATAAAAATAGTTTTTAGAAAAGCATTCATTTTTCACACGTCATTGTTTTTTGTAAGATTAATAATATACTAAACTATATATCAATTTTTTTTCTGTACATTTTAGTCTATTATTGAACATAACCCAGACATAATATAACAAATAGTATTTTGGTTACTAACTAACAACATTTAAAATTGTTATACAGTGCTCACAAAATTTGTAAATCAAAGTATACTTCACATATAATAATCTACAATATTTACCAATCTCTCAAACGAAATACCGTTTTCTTATAAGTACATTTTGAATTGAAGTAATAGGCACTGATTTTAAATCACACTATGCCCAAGAATTGTTTAATGTTCATATACTTAACGGGATTAAGTTTTGTGTGCTTAGTGTTGGAATTCCGAATCAGTTATTGCTGGTTTAATTTATCATAAAACGTACATAAGCCAGCGGCGTAAGTCTTTTAGGTATTTTTGTTTAATTTATATTCCTAACTCAAAAAACTCAATTTTATTGAATACAGCGATATATATATATATATATATATATATATATTTATTTATTTAATTTATAATTAAAATATAATGGTGCACAATGTATTTTGTTATACGTGCATGTAATCCATCACTTTCTATTGTATTTATTATTTTAAGATACTTAAAATTTGTAAAAAATGTACTTGAAATGAAATTAGATTCCAAGAACGACAAACTTCAGGTAAAACTACCGTGTAACTTACAATTTATATTGTTTTCAAAATTTATCGTAAACATTTTTAATTAATAAATAACGAATATATAATTGATATAATCCCGCATAAAAACTTATTTTCACTTCGAACGCAGAACTTTTGCAGATCCTTTAAATACCTATAAAAATATTTTGAAATCGAAATGTGGAAAATGGTCTGTGAATGTGTTTTTATGACGTGTGAAAACTGTCAACAGGAAGCGGAAAACCTATTACAAATCAGTGGGAACAATGCGACTGCAGAAAACAGCAGGTTTCGCCAGGAAGAAAGCATTAGCAGAAATAGATCGCCCAGCAAAATGACCAAATACATCGAATGTTGGGGTGCAGACAAACCATTCGCTAACATAACGGAGAGTACTATGGCGAAAAATATCGGTTTGGCGGTGAGTACAAACGTTGGTTGTTTCGTTGTTCTTCACCTCCGCCGTATTATAATAAGAATAACAGGCATTATATACGTTTAAATGGTAATTCTAGAGTCTCGCAATGATCGAATCAAACCTGCTACCGTCGAAAAACACTTGTTTAGATTGCAAGTAAGTGTTTGAAAAACGCGTATTTAACGCAACGCGATTCAGACACCGTAAATGTTATTTATTGTTGCCGTGAATGGATGGTATATTTGTGTACACGTGTGTGTTGAATTTAGTTTCAAAAAATGGTACAGCTCTGAAGATTTCAATCCGGTGTGTCTGTGGTTCAAAAACAACGTGCAAGAATCGCAGTACAGAAACCAAACGGACCCGTT
Source organism: Schlechtendalia chinensis (assembly GCA_019022885.1). Taxonomy (NCBI): domain Eukaryota; kingdom Metazoa; phylum Arthropoda; class Insecta; order Hemiptera; family Aphididae; genus Schlechtendalia; species Schlechtendalia chinensis. The sequence continues at coordinate 1,605,042 of CM032351.1, read as the reverse complement.
TTACAAGTACTACAGTGTCGCTGCTTTGTTATTATTCACGTGTATGGTCATTATACAATTGCTATTGATTCCCATGTAAGTATGTTTGAAATCCAAATATATATATACAACTTTTTATATGTTGTACTATACTTATCGCGATAATATCGAATAATATTACGCGTCTATATGCTCACACATAGACGCGTGATATAAATTGCGTTCAAAAATTTGTCAAATTTTATTTCCAAGGTATTAAAAATATAATATTAACCTCAATCACGTTATTCTAACTGCGTTTTGAACGTTAATTTTAAGAATATAAAAAAATGTTCAAATCGAATTATTTTTCGTTTTAGGTCTTTGACTATGTTGGGAGCTCAAGGCGCTTCGTTCGTAACATTGTTTGTATTTGCGTATGCCTGTTGGATGTCAGACAACGACTGCGATGCTCAAGACAACATTTCAGTGGGTTCATCTAGATGGCTTCGGATGTCCATATTTCTGTTAAGCTCTGTTTTAGTTGGAACATGTGCAATAATTACTTTGGTTAGTATTCTACAAATTTTATTTTTCTATTACAATCAAATTGTGTTTTAGGTAGACACAGACCTGAAATACACCGAAAGTTATCAAATTAATAAAACGATCGAATTCTTTACAAACACTACAAAAGTATTAAATCTGAGTGAAGACCTAACCCACTGGTCTTCTTCCTCAATGATTTCAGTAATAGTCTAATTCTACTGAGTTTATTCTTAATTTTGGTTTTTTCTAAATACTAAACTATTATTTTTCAATTTATTTTAGGCATTTTTATGTAGTACTATACTTACGCTATCAATGATATCGACATTCCTTCGAATCGGCATCACTCTGAAACTTTTCATCATGGTGATCTGTGGTACACTTCATTTATCTATATACCAAACGATACATTTATTTCAGTACAATTTTAGAAACTACAGTAACGAGTGAGTCGCAGAAATTTTTTATTTATACACTCGTATTTGTAATTAAATTGTATTATATTATTATTATTATTATTATTATTATTATTATTATTATTATTATTGTTATTTTGCAAGTGAAATCCCGTGGCAGATAAAAATGTGGGCACCGGTTATTCTTTTAGTCGTTGTAATCCACATGTTGGACAGAAAAAACGAATTGGCCGCTCGAACCGACTTTTTATGGAGAGCTAAATTAAAGGTTGAACAAGAGGAAGTAGAGACCATGAGAGGCATCAACAAAATTTTATTGGAGAATATTTTACCAGCTCACGTCGCCGAGCACTTTCTTCAAGAACAAGCCCTACAGGTGTGATAAACAAAAACAAAATTGGATCAATATTGAAATGATTATTTTATTAAGTTATTGGTTACCAGGACTTGTACCACGAACGTTATAGTTGCATAGCGGTGATGTTCGCATCGATTCCTAATTACAAAGAGTTTTATGATGAAAACGACGTCAATAAACAAGGACTTGAATGTCTACGACTGTTGAACGAAATCATCTGTGATTTCGACAAAGTAATACTCATATAATAATCTAATACATTAAAACTCATGTGATACTCTAATTTTTTTAAGTAATGGATTTTTCGAAATCTGCGAATACTTCAAAAAATTAGTGTGTTACAACATCAATGTGTGATCTATAGAAAAGAAGTATACAGTAACAATAATAATAATATGTTTATATTATTTTAGCTACTGTTAAAACCTAAATTTAGTTCTATTGAAAAGATTAAGACTATAGGCAGTACCTATATGTTAGCTTCCGGTCTTAGACCTGGGAAAGAAGACAACACATCAAGGGTTAGTATTTAATTATTTAAGCTTAAATTATATTTGTGTTGACAATGGACTGCATAAGAGTCGATTGTTATCCAGTACACAATTGAAATTAATTATTATAAATTTTCGAAAGTTCGGTTTTCACACCGCGGTGAATATGGTTGACTAAAATCGTCATGCAATAACAATAATACTGATAATTAAAACGTCATTTACAGGCGGCGGACAGACAGCAAGAGCACAATGTGGTCATTCTGGTGGAATTCGCCATCGCGTTGATGACGATTCTAGAGCAGATAAATCGCGAGTCTTTCCAAAGGTTCAAACTGCGAATAGGATTAAATCACGGGCCGGTCATTGCCGGTGTGGTGGGCGCGCAAAAACCGCAATATGACATCTGGGGCAATACAGTAAACGTGGCGTCTCGGATGGACAGTTGCGGGATTATGGGCAGAATTCAGGTGTATATATATTGTAAATAAATATTGTGTTCATAATATATCGATATAGCTTATTATCGATACCTATTACGAATATGAATATTATATACGTCGTTTCTGTGTGACGGGTGTTATATAATATATACGTATAATACACGCGAACGGATTCGATAACAATATTCGTTTCATTATCCTCAGGTCACTGAAGACACGGCGAAAATCCTAACGTCAGCCGGATACGAATGCGAGTGTCGAGGCCCGACCTACGTAAAAGGAAAGGGCACGTTGACAACGTTTTTCGTGAAGACACAATACGACACGAAATCCAAATAGTCGTTTACCATATATACTTGTTATCGTCTATATAATCGTTTTTTATTTGATTTTTAACTGTGTCAAATTGTCAAGTTTCCAAAACAAATTTTCTTTCAAAATTTAACTTTGCATACAGGAAACAGGAAATATGGAAACATGTTTTGGTTAGTTTGCAAACACTTCGCGTGGCTGTCACTCGTCGCTACGCTTCGCAAATCAAAAATTAACTAAGATTTATCCGTGGATAACCACCACCTCGGGAAACAGCGTTGTTGAAAAAGTCAGTCGATAACGACTGTGTTTGGTATGGGTACTACATTGGCGTTTAAAAATGAGGACCACACGAAGTACTTCACTGCTCATAATGCATTTCCATATGTTTCCTGTTGCCTACTCGATAGAGTAACATAGTTTACGCGTGCGTTAAAATGTGTACGACTGGAGGATAGTCGATCGGAGATCCGTCGGTGACGTCATTTATCGTATTGCAGGGTATGCAGATGCGGACCCAAATCTTTATTGGGATTAATATTTCCTAAATTACAATTTCATTCGTAATATTTTCTTCAGAAACAATTAAAGAAATCGAAATATAGTATATACAGTATTTCAAAACATACGGTACGTATATAAGTTGCAAGAAGTTAATTTATTATGATTAATACAAGATGATACGGTGTTGATATGGGAAAGTCATGCTAGCGAAGCGAGTCGATTTTATTTTTTAGGGTCTTATTTAGACTATAACATAATATGTAAGTTATTATACGATGTGCGGATTTATCGAACACCTGAAACGACGACACCGAGATCAATACCGTTTGAATTGGTCGCATGGAATATTTTTGTCTACGTTTTCTCCGTGCGATTTGTATCGAATGAAAACGCGTTAAATATATTATAATGTTTTTTTTTTATACTGATATGTTTATATCGATACGTATATATTTTATACGCGTGGTATAAATATTTAAAATTATGCATACCTGTCCATTTGTATGTATTGATTATTGTGACGTGTGTACAGTTTGATTCGTTTTTTATTATTTATAAATGTATATCTAGTATAGCACTACACACATCTATACAGTATAAGAAGTACAGTGAAACCTGCAGTCTAAGGCGAACTCCGCCATGGTCTCGAAATTCATAATTTCATATACATATTTATATACTGCCCTAAAAAAGAAAAGAAACCTGTAATAAATAAATAATATTATTTTTTTTTTAAATTTTTAAATGACGGTAGATATAATTTGTACTATACGGGTTTAACTCTATAATTGTTATTACGCGAAAATATTTTTTTTATAATAAAATATTGTTATATGAAACATCAAAGCCGTTTTTTTCTTTTAGTGTGGTAATCTATTTGATTAATCATGTATATATAATACATATACGATTAATTTTAATTATTGTGAACAGTAACTACTAATCATGACGGTTATACGTATTAGGTACATAAAATCTGTGTGGTTATTTTCTCTAGGTGACCTGGTAACCATTAATTATGTTGTGGTTAGTTATTAAGACAATAGACCTTTTACAGCTCATTTTTTCTAATTAAATAAATTGTACATATGTTTATTAGATTTAAATTGTCTGTACTTCAATACCTTAAAAACAGTGTTACCATAGTGTTAAAGGTCAATTGAAAATTCATTACGAGCGCGACCCAACGCCTTGAAATACGCACAGTACTTTCAAGAAGTGCATTAAAAATAAGGTCTGTAAAATAGTATATTGCATATGAGTAGACAGTTACTATTTCTTAGTTTCTTACAAGTAGTGTCGTGATATACGATTCGTATTCTATATCACTCCCCGTGAAAAAATCCTAAATCGTAATACTATTGAAAATAAAACCGTTTGGAATATAATACGACCGAGGCGGTTTACTGTGTATTTTCAGCAGTCGCGTTCGAATAATCGCGGTAGAATCGCGGACGCGATTGTCAAGGAGGTCGCAAACGTTGCGGATCACATGACGCGCCAAGTCTAGACCTGTCTGAACGCGCGCACGGACCGTGATAATGAACGACCACTACACGGGTAGTACACTTTTCGCTTATCAGAAAACCGAAAATAAAAAAACATTTCACGAAAACCGTCAGCGCCGAGCGCGCGACCACCAGTCGTCCACGTACGTTTCGTCTGTGCGTTTGTTCGTCGTCGCTTTCGTCGGCGTCGCGGAATCAAACGTTCCGTACAAGGTAAGGAGACGTATTTATTTACTGTCATTGTTGATGTTTGTACGACGTGACGTTCGACTGTTCGCGCGCTCGTCGCTTGCGCGTTTCAAAAACGCGTCGTGGCGTGCGCGACGGTTGACGAGAGAGGAGAAACGTAAAAAATCAATACCCGGGGTCTCCCCTCCTCCCTCTCCCCCCCCCCGTGTTTAGAAACCCGCGTAAACAGAAACACCCTGACCTACATGGGCACCTATCGGTGACTTTCTCCGGGACGACCACCGACGGTCGTCGTTTGCCGTCCCGTTTTCGCCCAGCTCAATATAATAATATATCGCCGCGAACCCGAGGAAGTGATTCCAGTTTCCAGCCAAGCGGAGATAAAAAAACATGATCGGCGTCTGCGTCCGTCGAAACCGCTTGTTCGTCGCGAGGAGGCAGGTTTTCGCGTTTTATTTACGACCGCGTCCGATAATAATATAGACGAACTTTCGAGGTTTTCGTAGGCTCGGACGGAGAGAATTTTTTTTTTTTTTTCTGGTTCTTGAAAATTGTGAATCGTGTGTGTACGTCGGCTGTGTACCAATTATAGAACACACTTAGATCGATTGTTTCGACATTGACCCCGGCCGTTTTTATACGCTACGATCGCGCCAGAATACGTCCAAAATTATTCCTATCGTTCGTAAAACTCGTAAGAGCATAATATTTTTGATACCAGTCTGTCCCGTGCAGGGAGCGGCCGATCGTGTTTATTTTACATCACTCTCGTACAGAGGTACAATCATCATATATTATGCGTATACAATATATAACTTTTTTTTGAGTTTGAACAATCTTTTTCACCTCCTCACACACACACACACACACAGACACACCCTTACCCTTAAAGTACAGTGTTAATATGAAGAAAAAAAATGCGTTTGCGAAATGTCTCCGTTTTTGCGAATTTTTACAAGTGCACATACTAATTATAGAACAAACCTAGATTGGACTCGACATTGACCGTTTTAAAATGCTATTATGCTAAGTGTCCAAAATTAAATTCCCGAGTGTTCGTGCGATTTTCTCATTTTTTTCAGTTGTTTATTAGATACTTTGGCTAGTGAATATACATATTTTAGCGTACACCAAAATTCTCTTCGATAAAATACCTATAGGTAACATGAATTTTTCATTTAGATATTGATTAATGAATTGTTTTTCGATTCAATTTTTGTCTTGATTTTTGACAATTATTTGTCCTTACTATCTATTTTTTTTATCAAAACCTTGTCAAGTTTTAAATATTTTAAATTAACATATTATTAATATTATGAATTTACTTTTAAATAAATTAGGTTATTAATATAGCTCATTATTATATATATATAGAGAGAGAACATAGCATATAACCATGACATTTTTTTAATCATTTTATTAATTTTTTTTTTTTTTGACCTAATTGTGCCTAATTTCATATTCACTTTCTTTGTAGAATAATGTAAATGAACAAAAGCTACATAGTATTTTCTTTATACTATTGTACTGAAATAATTAGGTATTTACTATTCAGTATTTTATGGAGAATGTTATCCTATTTATATGTGTTACAATATTCACTAACAACATATCTAGCCGCATTATACCTATTTGTTCATTTTTCCTAGTAATATTATTAATTAATTTAAGACCATGATAATGATATTGCCTAACACCATAATTTGTGTAGTTAGCCTAACCAAAGGAGTCGACTTATCTAACAGCATGGCTACCAAATCTAGTCTAAGATCAAAATGGGACGAGTTTGTGGACTCTTCTACAGCTACCGCTGTTGAACTTTCTGGTACAAGCCAAATGACAACTGGGGTCCGAAATGTAGTCGGTTGGCTTAAACAGGTATAATGAATAATATATATATATATTTAAATAGTACAATTTTAATATAGCCAAATGATTTTACAGTTGTAAATTTGTTTACAATATAATAATGTGTTTTCTACCAAACTACCATATATATATGCGCTTACTGTTCACTAATTTATTATAAAACATACCGTCTGGTAATAGTTAAATTATTATTCATATCATGTACATAACTTACTTTTGAATTTTAAATTTTTGTTTTTTACCATTGTTATGATTAAAAAAGTACTGTTAACTTTAAAATACGTGTTTCTCCCTTAATGAAATATTTTGTTAATTATTTATAAGTTCTAATGTTTACCAATAACAACAAACATGTAAAATTTTTAACTATAAATGTAGTTTGTATTACATATTTGGCAGCAGTAATGTGAATTATTGTGAAGTTTTAGGGGTTGCAAAAACGATTATAGATCAGTCCCCATTTCTTTTCTTCTAATTTTCGTCCCCACACACCTCTTTCATTCAAAATAAACATATCAAATCTAAAAACTAATGCAATACGAGTATAAATTGATATAATAATATAATATATTGAATATAAAATGAAATTTTAATATAGTTTTTTATTGTTTGGAAATATTTAAACTGATAAGTGTATCAACTAGCAATAACTAAAACTGACAGAAAGTTTAGATGCACGTATACCAATAATAATATAATATCAGCAATGGGCATTACTTTTATGGAATTACTATACGTTTACTTATGGGTAATAAAAATATTTTTATTAAATTGAAATATTTCAATTAGTATTAGTTTGGTGAAATTAAAAAAATGTATATAATGAAATTTGAAATAGTAGCAAAATATTTAACAAAATTTTGATATTTTAGATGATATTTTAGATGTTTTAGATTTTAAGGTTGAAAAAAATATACTTTTGCGACCTCTAGTTTATGTCACTATTTGACAGATTATACTACTTTATAAATGTGAATGTATTAAACTATTTTATTGTAGGTATGCATGTTAATGTTTGAAAAAAATGTGTCTATTGATAATATACAATAATATATTTGACATAATTTATAAAAAAAATAAATACAAATCTAGAAATCCTGTTTGGATAAATAAAAATAAATATAGATAAATCAATATTTTAATAAAAAATACTATATGAATTTTGGATACGTCATTGATTAAAACTAGTAACCAAGAGTTTTAAATTTAAATTAAATGAACAATTTTTTTTTAATATAATAAATAATAATATTTAAGTATTATGTTGGAAATTATTAAATTTATTGATATTTTATATTAAACGTATATTCTATTTTATTTATTTATGTTAATTTTTTTATAAAACAAATATTATTACCAGACAATTTAAAAATATTTTATTTGTTTTTTTTTTATTGCTGTAATATAATCTTGGTTTGTCATAATTCAGACATTTTGTTTGCATATATACACATATACTTTATCATGTTTAATGTATACGTTTGACAAACCAATTTAATTTATCTAAATTGTTAAACTTTACTTTTAAATTATTTTCTGTGTATAATAAGCAGATAAGAATAAATATCACAAAATTATTATTATAGTTCATCAGTATATTTTGCAAGAATAACCAGATAACATATTTTAGAATACATTAAAATCTAAAGTCTAAGCAAATACAGTTGCCTTTTAAACATTTTTTTTAATGTTATGATTTAATTAATTTTCTTATATATTGTATTGTTTTAATATGTAAAAAATTGTTTTATATAGGCGTCATTAGAAGTACAACACGCTAGTTTACGAACTCTGAGCACAATGACTGATCATATTTCCGGTTCGACTCCACCTTTAATTATTCTTCATTTTAATGATGTGTACAATGTTGAACCAAGAGACCAGGAACCGTGTGGTGGTGCTTCCAGATTTTCAACAATGATCAAATCATTTGCTTACCAACAACCCATGATATTATTCAGCGGAGATGTATTTTCGCCCAGTATACGTAAGAGTTTAAATTTTAAATTTTAAATTAGTTTTAATAAATTATAAATGTTTTCAGTGAGCACATTTACAAAAGGTGAACAAATGTCTAAAGTGTTAAATGAACTCGGCACACAATGTGCTGTTTATGGTAATCATGAATTTGGTAAGCAATGAGAAATTAATATAATCATTTATTAATATATATATATATATAATTATTATTATTTTTTATTAGACTTTGGTCTAGAAGTATTATCAGAACGTGTTTCAGAAACTAAATTTCCTTGGCTAATGTCCAATGTTGTTGACAATGAGACTGGTAGACCTTTAGGGGATGGAAAAATCACACATGTTTTAGATTGGCATAATAAACGAATAGGACTGGTAGGCTTAGTAGAACGAGAGTGGTTAGACACTTTAGCTACTATCGACCCTGAAGAAGTAACATTCATTGATTTTGTACAAGCTGGTCGATCTTTAGGAAAACAACTCAAAGAAGATGGCTGTGATTATGTAATAGCACTGACCCATATGCGTATGCCAAACGATATTAAATTGGCCGAAAATGTTGACGAAATTGATCTGATTCTCGGTGGTCATGATCATAATTATGAGGTACGAGAAATCAATGGTAGACATATCATCAAAAGCGGAACAGATTTTAGAGAATTTTCTATTGTAACAGTTAATCTCGATGAACCTAATAATCCAATTGATGTGAAAAGAATAGAAGTGACTAAAGATATTGAAGAAGATATTGTTATGAAAGAAATCTTGGATTCTTATATAGGTTTGTATTTATTGATTGTCATTCTAAAGTTTATTATTTCAGTTTTTCATGCATGTCACATAATGATAAAGCATTTACATAAATTAATCATAAGTGACATTATAAGGATTCACCTTGTAATTAAAAATATTTTATTTTTTCTTTAATTTAATAAGTATTTTAATCAATTATTTCAATAAAAAATACTCATAAAAACGTAATTTTCAGGTGCAATAGATGGAAAAATGAATGAAGTATTAGGTACATTTTCTGTTGAACTAGATGGCCGTTTTAGTCAAATTAGAACTGCAGAAACCAACATTGGAAATTGGGTGTGTGATGTTTTATTGGCGGCTACAGGAGCAGATTTGGTGATTTTAAATTCTGGTACTTTTCGATCAGACCGTATTCATCCTCCAGGTGATTTCACTCTGGGTGATCTTGTTAAGATCGTACCAATGCAAGATCCTACAATTGTTATATTAGTCACAGGTAAATACATTTTTCTTTTTTAAATCCTAAACGAGATTTGACTATTTGTTAATTTTAATTCACAGATCGGTTTATATTGTACTTATTTAACTAATAATTAACATTTCCCCAAGTTTCATTATACACTGATGGTAAAAAATGTATGTTTGATAGGAAAACAAATTTTGGAAGCGTTGGAAAATAGTGTTTGTAAATACCCAAAAACAGAAGGACGATTTCCTCAAGTGTCAGGAATCAGTTTTGGATTTGATCCAGAAGCAGAACCGGGTAAAAGAATTGAACCTAATCTAGTAAGAATCGGAGATGAGTATCTGGTTCCTGATCAATCGTACAAACTGGCTACAAAATGTTATTTACACAATGGATGCGATGGATACACAATGTTAAAAAACTCCCCTATAATTGTACGTTTGTATTTTATCAAATCACATTAAATCTGTCATATTTTATTTATTGTTACCATTTCAATGCATTTACAATTGTCTATGTTTAGGTGAATGATGAAGAATGTCCAGAACTAGGGCTGGCAATCCAAAATCATTTTTCTGCTATTCAAATGCGACAAGGTAAATCGCGTCGACTGTCTAAACACAGACAAAGTTTAGTCACACTTTCTCGAAGGTTTGTTACATAATTTTTGTGCGTTTTGTTTAAAGTTTTTAGTGATAAAAGTGAAAATGTGCACTTTTATAGACATAGTTTGGTTAAATCAATGGAAGGAAACGAATGGGAAGGTGGACCATCGCCACTGAGAAGAGGATCTCTAACATCACCAAGTTTATCCATTCATCATCATGGCTATTCACATTCTCCATCGCCACCATCTTCCACTCATCATTTTCATCACCATCATCACAAAATGAACAGACGTGCTAGCTTTGATGATCTAGAACAGCAAACCTGTCAGCTGTCCCCAAAAGTTCAAAACAGAATTGTCAAGCTTACCCCACAACTTAGGCAAGAGATGTTAGTTGATCGACAACGTCTTGAGAATGAATCCGTCATACAGGAAGTTGATGAGTTTAACAATTCTCCTCAGGACAGTTTTGACTGTGATCAATCATGAATAATTTTTAAATGAAAAAAAGCTGTTCCATAGTAACTATTTATAGAAATTATTTCTTGTTCCTTTCCCAGCCAAACCAATAATGAAAGGCTATTAACCATTTCCATTTTTATTCGTCTAATAATAAATTATATATCAGATGTAAGATAGATACACTTTCCAAGATTTTTTTTTGTGGTAAAATCATTATTTTAATTAACTTACCTTCAAAACTATTCTCAATATTTATTTTATTTGAAACGTCAATGTCAATAAAAATATATTATTTAAATTGAATTAATATATTGCAAAACTAGGTAAAACAGTAAATGTTAAGTATGAAACATCCGGCCTAAAAAAACTAACAATGTCCATTTATTATACATACACACATATATATGCTGGATATATTATTCTAGTCATAAAGATTATTATTAATTTTATTTTTTTATAATATATTATAGCTTATTGAAATTTTATGGGAAGACATATTTGTATTAAAATCTATGTAATTATTGTTATTAAATATATTGATTTTTAAAATTTTAATTATATTTAATGTTTTAAATATTGTTGACTGTCTTAATTTTGTTATTATTATTGTTTATCAATTATTACTACTATTAAATATGCTTGCAGTGTCTATTTTTTTTTTTTTTAAATGGTAAGTTTATTTAAAAAACTTATTTGCTCATATCTAATAACAACAATGATGATAATAATCATTTGATAAGTTATAAGTGAATAATTTCAACTCATCCAGATTTAGACTTATTTTACAACATTAAATTTATTACTTATTTAATTGAAATATCTACAAATTAAAAAATATTAAATATGTACACATTTAATGTTTTATGAAAATTAAATATTATAAAATAATTACAACAAAACCTTGTTCTCCCAATAAAATGATATTTTTTACAAAACGACGTAAAAAAAAAGTATAGGAATATAAACTCAAACGGGATTATGGACTGAAATATTCATAAGAAAAGTTGTCTCTTGCAAGTATGCTATTATAAGTTGAATAACGTCTATTTATTACAAAAGTGTCAATTTTTAAAATTGACTGCATAACATAAACCTACCTCACTATACGAGGTATGGTTGTTAAATTAGGATACTATCAAACTAGCAATAAAACAAGTACAGATAAGGAAATAAAATTGGTATGTTTACGTTCGTTTATGTCTACGTTCGATTGTTTACTTGCGATCATTAGTTAAAGTAACCTTATTCGCATCTTACGTCAAAATTATGTCAGACGAAAAAATCGAACAGTAGAAATTGAAAATTTCTAGTGAAACTCAGAAAATTTGCGACCGACGGTTTTCATTTGTTGATAGACGTATATGATGTCATGTCACGTCTGTCGAGAGGAAGTTGATGACTTAAGGCCACATTGATCGTATTTTTCGATATGAAGGGTGTAATAATGACTGTCAAATGGGTACCTTAAGGACAGACTGTTAATCAACATTATTATCTACAAGTCTTCACATCACTCTGAGAACGAGTAAGAAAGCTGTATGAATTGTGGGAAAACGACTCTTGGATCTTGCACCTTATCTGTTAAGCGATTTCTGACCAAAAATCGAACGCCGGCGTTACAAAAATCCCCTTATACGCCAAATCGCGGCATTGTAAGAAAATGGTTTCCAACATTGTTTCAACCCACGGAAAATACGGATGGAGCGAAATTGAAAGGAGAAAAATGTTGCATTATTACAAATTGCCAATATAAAGTGAAAGTCTAGTTAAACAATAACGCACATTGCTTTTATATACAGACAACCGTACACAAATACCGTGCTCTGACTAGCTACATGTTACTGGTGTTAACGGATCGGATTTGAAACGAGTAGACGCAGTAACCACGTCGGTCCGGACCATGGTTGCGGTTAGTCTGTAATCTATGTTTTGAATTTCCGTTGGACCATACCATTACTTACGACGATTCCGTACGTAAACATGTTAAATATCTCAGCACGGAAACGATACCGAAAATGGCGGCACCTGCGTCCCGCCGAGCTTTCCCAAAACAATGAAACGTAATATTCTTTTTTCGATTGAGAATAATACAACGAACGAACGATGACTTTCGTACTTGCGTAACGTGAGTAATACCGTGACGTGACCGAATCGAAACTAAACTGCGAGTTTATTCGTTATGGAGCACAATAACGGTGCCATGGGTGAGTTCGTGTTGATTGTTATTATTATTTTTATATGCCGACGTCGCTCTCGTTTTAAGTCTGACCGTTCGTTAGACGAAAAGAATTTGTGAAAGAACTTTCTGCATAATTGCAGTTCGGTACCCAAGCGATTTTTTTTTTAAACCCTGAATTTAATGTTGTTCTCAGAATTGGCCGTTCGGAGATAAGTGAATTAATTTTACTAATCCCCATTATTTTAAATTACTTTTTACTTTAAGTTTGATCCATATTGTGTTTACGGAGAGAATAGGAATGCTCAGCAGACGAAAATTGATTGTTCCTCACCGCAACTGTTTATCATCATCACGGACCTATTCTCTCTGTAAACGTAGTCTGTATTCAATTTAATAAACCTACTTATCATTATGGTGTATTATGATTGACAAAAATTTATTTTTATTAATGGCTTTTACCATTTATGATATTAATTTTGACTATTACAAATTTCATTTCGCCCAGTTTAGCAATAATGATTATCTGCAGTTGTACCCATATAACTGATAATATATTAAACATTTTTAGATCAATCCAGTTCATCCCAGTCTGTTACAAGTACATCTACAGTACCTTATGAAATGGATAGCTCCGATAAAAATATCAGTAAGTACATAATTTATTTTATTTTATAGTTGTATCATAACTAAATGTTCAATTAGTAAAATTATTCATTAGTTGGCCGTAATAGTTTCTTTATTAAATTACTAACTTGTCAAATAATAATTTTCAATAAAATTCATCAGTGTATTACTCTGGTGTTTTCATAAATTTATATACTTTTAAAAATATCAAGAAGCCATAGATTTCATAATCCTTCAATGCAGTAAATGGTTAATTTTAGTGGTTAATAATAATATAATCAATAAAATGTAAGAAATTACATTTATTACAAATTGTATATTAAATTTGACATCATTTTAATTATAATTATTCACCTATATAAAGAAGTTATAAACTTTTATTATCTTCTCTCTCGCCCTTTATCCGAGCTATTTGGGGTTGGGCACCTTTGTCCTAAACCTCCACTTGACACGATCTCCCATATTATCTACATTATAAGCTTCTATTATACCATACTATAAACCTATTTTATGCTTAACACGCTAAATAATTACAAATTATTAGATATAATACATCTATGTAATTAATTAGTTAAATTGTGTTTTATTGCTATTAAATACAGTGGTTGCCACTTAATTCAATTATTTTGTGATAAGCCAAAAATTATAACACTAAATAAAAGAAAAGTGTACATTGAAAAATTATTTATTTTTATAATTTTTATTATTACTAAAGAATAAATTATTAATATTATATTGACCACATAAATGTTCAATACTTGAATTTGTTTAATTAACAATGGATTTTTTTTTTAAGATCACAAAGTCTTAAAAGATGAATATACTATTAATGAAGAATGGTCAGTGACAACATCCGCATTAAATTCATCAAATACGATGTCAAGTAATTCTTCTAACAATATTGACACTTTAAAAGAGTATTGTGCTAATCCTTCAGATACTCTTAAAGATAAAGAAGATTTCATGATTCTCGAATCTACTTCTATTAGTGTAAATATATCAAATTTCAATGCTGATGATACTAAATGTCCTTCAATGCGTAAATCTTCAGCATTTAAAAAAAAACATGAAACACATATCCATAATATTAGTCATATGTTTGAGAATATAATACAGGATGATAGTCAAATGCATTGTACCAATTCTTCAGATAATATTAAAGACAAAGAAGATTCCTCGGTTCTCGAATCTACCTCAACTGGTGCAAATATATCATCAAATTTGAATATTGATGATACAAAATATCTTTCAGTAGGCAGATCTTCAGCGTTTCAAAAAAAACATGAAACACTTACTCATAATGTTAGTCACGTGTTCGAGAATTTATTACAAGATGATAGACAACTGCATTGTACCAGTCCTTCAGATACTGTTAAAGACAAAGAAAATTCTATGATTCTTGAATCTACCTCTACAGGTGTAAATATATCAGATTTCAATGCTGATGATACTAAATGTCTTTCAATGCATAGACATTCAGTATTTCAAAAAAACAATAAAGCATATACCTATAATGTCAGTCACATGTTTGAAAATATATTACAAGATGATAGTGAAATGGAAATATCTCAGGATAGTATTCGTTTAAGTAACTTTCAAAACCGTAAAAGAACATTACCTTCGAACGATGAAGATTTTGATGAAATTATTAAATCTGATAATAGTGGAATGGATAGTGCAAAATTAAACGCAAAGACTTCAAAACTTTGGTTTTCAACAAAAAGTAAGAACCAATCTTATTGTGATGTACCAGATTATAATTTGTCAACTATGAATGATACTTCAATTACTGATGATGTTAATAATTCTAAAATTAAAGAAAATGCTGTTTTTAAAAAACCATCACAACTTGTAAATGATTGTTCTACAAATATTATGAATGAATCCAAAACAGAAACATTGACTAATAAGTTTACAAAAAAATCAACAATTGTGGATGGTTCTGTATTTGACAATATTATTAATGATTTAAGTACATCTGATTCTGTATTAAATGATAAACCGACATCTTTGAATAGTACTTATGCTGTGTCAAATACAAATAGAATGTCGTTATGTGAAACAATAGAGATGCCTAGTTTAAATCATACATACGATATACCTGTAAACAATACTTATACTGAAACAGAGTTATCAGAAAGTGGCGAAAATAATATTGAGTTGAAAAATAGTTCAATTAGACAACCAATCAATGAAACATATATTTTGGAAAATGATCAGACATCTAATAAGTCAACTTTCAATATGTCAAGAAATTCAGAAAATGCAAAAAACACACTTTCAGATACTTATACTATTGAAAATAATTTTAATGAGACTCAACCAAAATCAGCTAATAAAACAATAAATACATTAGGTGATATGTCTAATATTTACGACCAATCGAAATCATCATTACAGAAACCTAATTTTATACGTAAACTCCCATTGAATATAGGATCACAAGATTATAATATTACAATTAATGATAGTAATAATTCAACTGTTAATGATGAAATGGATAAAACTGAGAATAATAAATCTACCAAGTTTAAACTAAGGAAAAATTATTGTGAAGGCGATTCTGAAATTTTCGATAACATTATTACTAGTAGTCAAGAAAATGAAGTACCAACATCTGAAAATATTAATAATGATGTAATTTTTAATACAACAAATACTTCAATAGGAACTTCAAATAATGATTTATTTGATATTTCATCTGAATCAAAATCCAAAGAAGATATTGACAAATCGAGGAATAAATTATTTACACAACAGTCCAGTGTTCTTAAAAATGATAAAAACATTTCTAATATACCTTTTTCACATACATTTAGTATATTCAATCAAAATATGGAAGAATCGGTGAATACAGCATCAACACAATTGTCTAATGTGCTTCGAGATGGAATCTTTGAAAATTATAAAAACATTTCTGAAATACCTCTTGCAGATAAATTCAATTTATCCAATAGCTTTAAACGGTCTTACAAATTCAATTTCAATAAAAATTTTGGTCGCCTTAGTTTAAGTAATCAAGAATACGGATTGAACCTTGATACTAATGGAGAAAAAACTAATATTATTAATAAATCAGCCAATTACTTAAATTTTGACTTTGGTTGCAATTCGCAAATATCTAAGGTCCAAGAAGAAAATCACAAAGATTCTCAAATAACTCAACAATTAAGTGTATCATCACCATCAGTGTTTAATGCATTGAGCCATGGAGTCGAAAAAACTCATGACCTGCCATCAACACAAGACACTACATTTACGCTGTCTCAGTCACCAGGTCTTCGTTTTACTGGTAACCATAATGTTAATGCACATTCTGCAATTTTTAGTGATTTAATTGACCATAGTGTAAATATTGATACATCGGTGAATGTTTCTAAATTAATGAAATTCAAAAACCATAAAAACGTACCTGAAAGTAATTCAATTATGTTTGAAAATGTAATAACAAACAGTCAAGAGTCTAACACTACTTCAACTCAAAATACTACCTTGGGCCATTCAGTGTTATATGACCAAAGCAAGGTTCAAAGTGATGAAATAAGTATATTTGCAAATATGGATGAAATATTGTTTGATAGTGAGTCTCTAACAAATTCTGATCACTTAAAAAAACGTGATACTGATGGTACGTTAAGTTTAGAAAAATCAAATTGTTCAGAAGTCGACTTGAACGTTTTGAATAACATTTCTAATAATTCTAATTTAGCATATTCTGAAACCAAATCTTTCAATGAAAATGATACAAATGTGTCAACATCTGAGATTTCTGTGAATGACAACAAAATATGTAGTGAAAAAACTATTTCACTGAAGTTAGAAGAATCTTTAAATAATCATTCATTATCAAATATTACTGCTGGATTATTGGAAAATAATTCACCAAGTATTTGTCATTTAACGAATTCTACATCAAAATATGTATCTAAAAGAAATCAATTAAAAAGATCAATTTCATCTAAGTGTTCAACAATTTCTACTTCACAAAATGAAAGTATAACATCGAATACAATTGGTTCATTAGATAGTAATAAGTCACCGACAAATCCATCAAAAAGATCTAGGTGTTCAACATTAGTGGATAACATTGAATCATTGGATGCATCAGCGAGATCAATAAATGAATCAATAAAGTCAACTTCAAACACTTCTTTGACCGTCAATACTAGAGATTCATTCAGTATATCAAGTAATTCATCAATGCAAGAGGATGAGACAAATAATAGTAGCAGAATATCCACTCGTTCATCAAAAGAAAAAAGCCGTTCGTCTGATATTGCAGAACCAGAAATATCAAATTATACTGATAAATTACTAAAAGATTATGAGATAACATTAAATAACACTGCTGAATCTTTGGAACAAAAAAAATTATCGACAAAGAAATCAATTTCAAAATCTTTGACCATTAATACTAGGAATTCATCCAGTATATTAAGTAATTCATCAATGCAAGAGGATGAGACAAATAATAGTAGCAGAATATCCACTCGTTCATCAAAAGAAAAAAGCCGTTCGTCTGATATTGCAGAACCAGAAATATCAAATTATACTGATAAATTACTAAAAGATGATGAGCTAACATTAAATAACACTGCTGAATCTTTGGAACAAAAAAAATTATCGACAAAGAAATCAATTTCAAAATCTTTGACCATTAATACTAGAGATTCGTCCAGTATATCAAGTAATTCATCAATGCAAGAGGATGAGACAAATAATGGTAGCAGAATATCCACTCGTTTATCAAAAGAAATAAGCCGATCGTCTGATATTACAAAGCCAGAAATAAATTATACTGATAAATTACTAAAAAATGATGAGCTGACATTAAATAACACTGCTGCTGGATCTTTACAACAAAAAGAGTTATCGACAAAGAAATCAGTTTCAAAATCTTTGACCATTAATACTAGGGATTCATCCAGTATATCAAGTAATTCATTAATGCAAGAGGATGAGACAAATAATGGTAGCAAAATATCCACTCGTTCATCAAAAGAAAAAAGCCGTTCGTCTGATATTGCAGAACCAGAAATAAATTATAATACTGATGGTTTACAGGATAAAAATAAATTTACTAGTTCTCGAGTAACGAGATTATCATCTCCATCGAAGAAAACATTAAAAAATAATGAAGTAATGTTATTGAAGGTTAATGCGAATCGCATGTCCACTCGCTCTTCTAGATCTTCAAAAACTTCATTTAATTCTAACAGCAAAAGCCATAACAGCCAGTCTGACGATTCAGTTTTTTGGACAACATTATCCGATGAGTCCAGAAGCAAGTCAACTACCCAGAATTTTTGTGCAAATGAATTTCAAACGCCAACAAATAATAGATTGGCTGTTGCAGACCATATAGTCAATAAAATTGGTATTATGTCTGTACATAGACAAAAATCAACTCATCCCGGTGCATTTGAACTTGAAGACAACATTAATAGACCATTAACAAGATCATCTGTAAGACATGCAGATGGCAGTCCTTCGATTTTAACTAAACTTTTAGCTGAAGAAAACAACACTTCCAAATCAATGACTTCACAATCATTCACTGAAACAATTGCCGATCAATCACAAGTAGAAGACAAAGTAAAAGTTAAATTCAAATCTTTGTATAAGAAAGAACAGTGGATTACAAACAGTCTTTATAATTTCTTGGTCGGTAAACTAACTCCAAAATATAATATATATTCCATAAAGTACGCTGAGAAATTTGTTAAGTATTTAGCATCAATATTGCAAAATGTCCATACCGCCAAAGTAGATAGACAGCTGTATTCAGACATGTTAAGGTATCATATGGCAAGGTATGGAATTATTAATGATACATTCGATTATTTGGGATTTTTGACGAACTACATACCAAAGCCATATTATGATGAATTAATTCCCGGATGGCAACTTGCAACTTCAGAAGTAAAATTTGATCCTAATAAATATTTTGTTGCTATAATGAAGGATGAAGAGTTTTTGAACAAAGTCTTGGAATATCTCGATGCTACCTAGTAAAAGTCAAATAATAGTTTTATATTTGTTAAATTCTTATCAAAATTGGCTAGGAAAACGTTTTATAAAAATTATATCCGAATTGAAGTACAAACTTATGTAATATACTATTATGGTAATTATATTTAATTGATGTAATTCCATCGCATCATACATTGTATTGTGTAGGTTATTCAGATATAATTTTTTGTAAAATATTTCCGAATAAGTTTAAACAAAAATTTAATGTTTTGACAGGCAATTTTAACCTGTTTAGTTAGGTGCATACCACCAATATTATATAAGATTTTTTTTTTTCTGTCATTGTATAATTTTTAAATATTTTATGATTTTTGACTAAAGTGAATATATGGTTCATACTTGAATGTTTGTTATTTAATATCATCATATGTATATCATTAAATCAGTGTCTATAATAAATGTTGAGTTTAAAACTGGTGTAAGCAATCTGGTTTTCATTCCTGTACAATCTTTTGTATGTCTATTCATGCCTACTAGTTTTCTAAACAGACGATTTCGTAAGACCTAAAAAAATTTTAAGTAAAAAAAGCGGCAAAATACGGTAAAATCATAAACGTATCGGAATCGTATTTGTTTTTTTTTTCTTTGAAGTTTAAAACGTCGAAAGACAAATCGATAATTTTTACAAATTATGAATATATTTTTTATTATAAGAAATATGATAAAAATGGATTTCAAAAAATTGTTGATAATACAGTCCGGTTTATTTGTCAGGGTATTCTCGTTGTTTTTGTGTGTTCGTGTCCTGGGGATGATACGTCTCGTCATATAACAGCATAGTAACAATTTATTCGTTTTATAATGAGACATCCAAATCGATTCGGTCGTCAAAGTGCGTAACGCGTGTCGTCTGAACGTTCATAACGAACTTTTACAAATTAGAATATTATTGAATAAATGAAATTTTTAATAAATAAATAGTAAATATTTTATAATAATAAATTTATATTTACAATAAATGTGTTTATGGATATTAAATTTTAGCTTCGTGCGCACAACGAAATGATATTTCAAAATGTTAAAGGAAAAGAACAAGCTTTTTTAGAGTGCTGGTGGGGGGGGGGGTGTGTACGCCACTGCGTCCGAAACGTGTTTGAAATACGAGATTTGCGTTGACCGTGAAATCATTTTCGAATTCGCGTCGTTGGCGCCGAAAACACTCGGTCGACGAGTATCATTGGTTGGTCACCGCGTAGATAACAACGTCAAACGCTATCGTCCGCGGCGGCGAGGAAGTGGCGTCTCGTCGTCAAGTCCTAACGACCGTTACTCGCAGTCCGCGCGCGTGGTGGCGAAGACGCGTTCACGACGAATCGTTCGAACCGTTCGTCGAGATTGTCGTCCGTGCGAACTGTTGCTCTCTTCGGCCTAACAGTGTGTGCACCGGTGTCGTGAAATCCGTCGGCCGCCGCGGACAATCTACGGTTTGTCGACGGTCCGTGGGGTTTTACCGCGGCGGAGCGATGCGCGACGTTTTGCTCGGGTGCCGCTCGTTCGGCACGTTTTGCCGCGATCGCTCTCCCGTATCAGCCCGTCCGCCGCGTGATCGTGTTGTTCGCGTTCCGCGTGCCGTTCGTTTTCGGTCGGATATTTTCGACGACAGTTGCGCCGACGTCGCGGAACACTTTGCCGGGTCGAAGTCATGACGTGCTGGTTGAACAGCGCTTGGAGTTGGATGGTCGGACAGTCCACCCGAGTGCCCGAACTGCCGGCCAACGTTCTGTTCGAAAGAGACGTGACGCCGGACAACGATTCTTGGGTGAGTAGACGCCGCACGTGTTCTTGCCGGTTTCGATCTTCGTGTGTAGATTTATCCAAAAAAAAAAAAAATTACCCCGATATCTTGTCCGATCGTTTTCAATACGAGACCGATGGTTTTTATTAATTAACAAAACGTATCGTTTGGCACGTGTTCGGCGTTTTTTCGAACCCCGGTCTACTTTTTGGTAGACAAAAAGTCTTTCCCTCCCCCGGTGTAACCCAATAATTTTTTTGGATTACATAACTTTGATTCGAAATTGTTTAGATATCATGTATTTTCGACCAGTCGTTGGATATAAAATATGTAAATGGTGTTGTGACGAGTATATTGGATATAGACAAGTGTCTAATTAACGACAAGTACCATTATCAGCCAAAAACTGAAAAAGAAATTCGCAACTTTCCTTCCTTGGAGATCAACAGTCCCGTCAGAATATCTCTTTATAAGAAAAAAAATTCAAACGCTGAATGGACCGTTGCGAACTGCATTTTGTGTAAAGACAACTTACATCATCAAATTACCAAGTACAGTAATCATTTCATATAACTACAATAAAGTATGCATTGTTGTAAATCGTTTTGTTTAGGGATAGAACGAAGGATTCAGTCCGTGTTCACCTCAGTAATGATGACCAGAATTTTGATAAGACTTATGAGAGCAATGGAAATAATTCTGAAGATATTATGACCGTTCAAGTGATAGGTGACATGCCTAAAATTGTTAGGTTTGAAGAGAAATTGACAATACAGGTCTAATAGTTTTTCTCCTCCTTATGAATTAAGATTTTTAATTTACATTTATCGCCATAAAAAATAATATGCAATAAAAAGTACTTTATTCAATTAAATCATGTATTTTACTTTGACATTCCAGATATTATTTAGGAATAACAGCTTTGTTAAAAGTCAAGAATTGCTTGATTATAAAACCATGCAAGGCAATAAAGTACAAATGTCAATCGTTAATAAGATCAAGTTACCTGTAATTATTCAAGAGCAATCACAGTATATTTTTGACATTGTCATCAATGGAAAGTAAGTGTTTGTATTATCACATAGCGTCGGTCAATAATTAATTGTATCTATTTAGGTATTTAGGAAAATCTACAGAAAAAGTTGTATTTATTTTCAAAGATATTACTTACAACGTGGGCGTAAACATTGATGTTACTGATTCGAGGATAATTATTCCAACTAACACAGGTTTTTATTCTAGGAGAGAAATCGATATGCAGTACGTGTTATAATTAATATGGTTTGAAAAGCATATATTTGTCAAGTTTATAGTTAATTTAATTTTACTATTACAGAAGGTTGCTCGAATTGCAAAATGATCCTATAGTTCCTGGAGTTCGTGTATCCAAGAGAGTACAATTTTCAGCTGTCAAATTGGGTTATTGGAATATTCCGTCTCAGTTAGTGAAATGCTATTGGACAGAATTTGGAAAATTCAATATGTAATGTTAAAATCCTATTCAATATATATTTGTTTCTAATTTACCTAACCTGTGCATTTTATCTATCCGTTTTGCACAATTTACTGAATAACTTACAAATAGTGTTTAGCGTAATGAAATAATCATTAACACTGCATTTTATATTAAAAATTATTTTTATTTGTATTTCAGGAATATAGAAACTGAAGTCAAATCACAAATTGAAAAATTCTATCCGGCTGCTTTTGAAACTCTTACCTACCAAAATTACAAAGCAAAATTTCATACTCTTTTATTCATTGATGAAATTGAAGTAAATAATTATATTATTGACATCGAAATACTTGAAACTAAAAACAAATAATATTCTTTGAAGTCATAATTTAAAATCATTATCATTATTAATTTTAGACCACTATTGCTCTTCAAAAATATGCACAAGAGAAAATACATTTTGAGCATGCTGGTGAATATTTGGTACTAAAAATACCCGATCTTGCTGAGCAACGGCCTTCCTTAATTCTTGGCGATCGAGTTACAGTTACAGATCCACCAAACTGCTCCAAAACACTAGGTAATTTTATTTATTTTCTTAGCGAGTTGTTTGTGCAAATAAGCAGTAAATTAAAAAAAAAAAAAATTGAGATGGTTATTTTAATTAAATAAGAAGTTAATTATCGGCACAATTTAAATTTATTGAAATTATTGGACAATGTAATAATTAGTGGTTGTTTTAATGTAAAACCAGGAGAACCTGGCCAATATGAAGGTATTATTCATAGAATTTTAGCAGATGAAATATGGTTAAAATTCGATCCAGAATTTCACAGTATATGTGGCCATTTGGAATATAGTGTAAATTTTTTCCACTCCAGAACGATTTATCGTAAACAACATGAAGTCGTCAATGAATTGTGGAAAAAAAATAGACTAGGTGAAGCATTTTTGTTTCCATTCAAGGATTCTATAGAATATAAGCCACCAAAATTAGAAATCATGTGCTATAACAGAATAAAGACTGATGCTGAGGATAATTTAAACAAAAATGATAAGACAATGTTACCGCGACCAAAGGTAGTACAAAAGATCAGATGGTTTAATGAAAAATTAAATCTTGAACAAAAGAGTGCTGTCATAAACATTCTAAAAGGCGAAGGAAGGCCGATGCCATATATTATTTATGGCCCACCCGGTACTGGTAAAACGATTACATTGACAGAAAGTATAATTCAAGTATACAAAGAATTCCCCAAAAGCAAGTGAGTATTTAAACCATAATCTAATATTCATATTACAATTAAGTTGTTGATATATATATATATATGTAAATAAATCAGCAGTTTTACATTCTCTTATGACCCAAACACTAATATGCTCAAAGATAGCACCCTTCACATATTATGGGGGTCAAAGATGGTTCTTGGACAAGCCAAAGATAGACGAGACAGGCTTGCACTAGAGACCTGACACCACCAACGCGAAAAATCTCGTTAACTACCCTGGGGATTGAACCGCAGATGCGCACCTTGTGCGCCAAAACGTGTGTTTCTACCCACTCGACCATAGCTGATCCTTATATATATATATATATGTGTGTGTGTGTAATATTTTGTAAAATATTTTTTGGTAAAGTTTATTACACTTATATGAACCGTTAATTAATATTATTAGATTGTTGATTTGTGCTCCCACAAATTCTGCTGTTGACATCATATTGGGTAAATTAATAAATTCTGGTTTGTTTGACAAAACTGTAATGAAGCGTTTGGTTGGCTATAATCATTTTATCAGTCTGTCTTATAACATGGAATATGATGATTTTGTGTCTTACCCGAACTGGAGAGTTCACACCTCGTGGTTGATGACAAAGGTAACAATTTAACATTTTCAAAGTAGAAGTTAAATAATGACGTTGTGTTAATATTTAATCATGCTTCTTTTAAAGATTCAAAATTAATCAAGAAAAGGGATATCCTAAAATTGCGAATAGTTATAACCACTGAAGGGTCGGCTGGTTTACTGTACATGATGGGCTTAAAATGTGGAACATTCACCCATATATTTATCGACGAAGCTGGGCAGTCAATGGAACCGGAAATATTACTACCACTTTGTATATGCCATAGTGAATTACAGTCTCAAATATTTTCATTAATTTGAAATGGATTTTATAGCATTTTTGGATCCATATCAAGATGGACAAGTTGTGTTAGCTGGGGATCCTAAGCAATTGGGACCGGTCATTATATCATTGTTAGCGAAAATGAATGGTTTGGAGCAGTCCATGTTATCTCGTTTCATTCATTATCCATCGTACCAGAAAGATCCTAATGTATTTCCAGAATACAATGGTTATAACCCAAGAGTAATTACACACTTGATCCGAAATTATCGATCTCTGCCAGAAATTGTATCTAATTACAGTCAATTGTTTTACGATTCATTGCTGGTGGCCACTGTAAGTAATGTACTACAATAATTATAATAATAATTTTCACTTGGTTCATATTACTAATTGTAGAAATTGGGTGATGATGTACATGAAAGGAAATTTTTGAATGATTTGAATGAAAATACTCATTGGGCAGACATTGGCTGTAAAGGGCCAATCATTGTGCATGGTATCAAAGGCGAAGACAATCAAGAGCCCAGTAGCCCTTCATGGTTCAACTCACACGAAGCCTTCCAAGTTTTATTGTATGTCACCCGATTAATAAAGGCAGGAATATTGGCTGATGACATTGGAATCATCACACCATATGCTTCCCAAGTACATAACGCCCAGAGCATGTTGCATTTAAATTGCATATACGATCTAAAAAAAAAAAAATTTTTTCAGGTCTCAAAAATCAACGATCTACTGAAAATATATCACCCAAACATTAACCTACCCAAAGTGGGCACAGTGGAAATGTTCCAGGGCCAAGAGAGAATGGTCATAATAATATCCATGGTCAGAAGCAGGTCCAAAGTGGGTAGTGAAAAGGATAAGAAATTTTCTGTTGGTTTCCTTGTTGCCAAGGAGCGCACCAATGTTGCATTGTCCAGAGCAAAAGCACTGATCATCGTTATTGGAGACCCTTCGACGTTGTCGATAAATAGTCAATGGAAATACATCCTGCATCAAGCAATCAAAAATAACAACTACATTGGATGCAATGTTGCCGAGGAAAAGAAAATCAATAAATAATAATTACCAACTGATATTATTTTATGTATTTTCACAGCCAATATTAACGATAATTGTTTAACATATTATGTTTTTCTTAAGTTTTATTATTATAATGAATACATTTAAAATAAATATTTCTATATATACACGAACAGATTTGATTCAAACTCCGATATTACCATTATTCATATTATATAAAAATAAAATAAATGATTTACCGACAAACAAATAACTTGTCAATGCATTTAAAATGGTCATAACAATGTCCGTTTGAGTGACCAACAATCGTTTCGAACACCGAAACCAATCAACGGTAGCCAACAAACATTAAAAAGGTTTTCACAAATCAACTTTTAGTGCTTGTCCACTGTTTACAGGAATGGCATTTAGTTCTGTTCGCATGCACAAGAACTCTGCACATATACACGTGATCGCTGCGCATGCAATGTTCAACAACCACCAAAACGAAGTGGGCATTGATCCATTATACCATACGCAAGCTGCTAAATGTATGACATGTATCGTGCAAGAAAAGTCCAAACATAACCGGTAGCGTTCGACGACACGCCAAATAAAAATGGCCCTGGAGGATATGAAATAATTCTGTACAATTATGTTACATTCTTGGTATGTTGTTTAGTTCAACTCACCCGCTGAGCGCATTCAAAGCAAACACAACGACGATAAACTTTTCACTGGCCATCATGTTTAACTCCTACAACGATAATGATAATTGGTCAGAGCGTTTTTGTTTTGTTTTTACACTACATTTTCCGCGCATACTCACTTTGAACTGGAAAACGACGTCTAACGAGCGGGACGTGCCAACGACACAGCTGACGACCATGATCCAGAAGCACATGGTGAAATAGTACAGGCACTGGACGGATGTTATTTGGGCCACAATCAACGTTGGATCCCATACGGTGATGCGAAAGTGTCCCGTGCCGGTGGACAGCCGATTGTACGACGATGTTTTGCTGCTGTAAACAGAGAATGGGATGTAAACAAGATGTTCGTGTAACGTTCCGTCCGTTTACTCACTACGCGCTGAACCTCCTGTTCAGTAACGAACACAACGACGCTGTCGACATTGTCGGGAAGTGGAACGTCCTCATCAATTCCGATTTCGCGTGTTCCGTTTATTACACCAGTCGGAAAGGGGACTATTAAAACTCAAATTTATTTTGTCAACATGACGTCGTACGAGTAATATCACTTGTCACGGTTTTCGGATCGCGTACGTTACCGGCACAACGATCGTCTGACGGGCCACTCGGCTTCCGGTTCGTGGTGATTCGACTCAACGACGGACGTGTCTCGTAAAAAACTATACGAAATCGATCAATTGTAACGACCTTGCAGGCCAACACGCGAATTCCATCCGTTTGATGATTGGCAACGGGTTTGAGAGTTGCTCTTTACTGCACTGAGCGGTTCGTCGGCGCGTTTTCGCACAATTTTTAAAATGGTACTTAACGTTTATTACGCGTGCACGATTATATACGTAGAAAATCCCACAGACAATATGTTTATTTCGACGTGATTCGCGTTTTAAGGTATCGACGTCTGTAGTTCGAAGCACAGACCATAATCATATAGTCTGTGTTTGAAGTAAAAATTATCAATTGATAACCGTTATCACATCAAAACAGCTTAGGACGGTTAACGTCGTAGAGCCTGAAAGAGTAGGACAACTGTTTAGTTCGAAACGACTTTCTAGAGAAGAAAAATACGGAAACGAAATATTTCGAACGTAAGTATATCCCCGATACATAAGCGTGTCACACGAGTAAACGTTTATATATATATACATCTGATACGACACAAGTTAACGACGGAAAATGCATTATACATATTTTATATGGTACAAAGAGTATCAGTAACAGTATCTGGACTAACAGGACGCGACAAACTGGCCTACGGGACCGAGGCATCCGGAGCAGCCTCCTTCCGCCGTACCGGCACGGCTAGCGCGACAGTCTCGATTCCACGTCTGGAAAAACTACAAAACCTTACGTAAAACGCTGTAACCGACAACGTAATCGGCGGCACCGAATTGTGGACGTGGATTGAATTAGGGATTCCCGTCACCGAATATGTTTTTAAAACCATCGGGGGAAAAACGTCGGCAACGTAAAAGACGGCACACAAATCGGTCGGACCGCTCTCCCATAAAACACACACATTACAATAAATTAATCGTCATTCCTATATCGGATACTAACACAGCAATGTCTTCATGAAGCATGACCAACCATCAACAACACGAAATACTTTAACACCTCCTAAATCCTTCAACACTTCCCACATCCTTCAACACAAATGGGCCAGAGCATAGTCCCATAGGCCGTCCAAATAAGCAAAACAAAGTCGGACCGCTGCCGGGTTTTCTCGTCCAAAAGATCCATCGCCAATTTGGGAAATGAGAAGAGCCAGTAGTAAAATCGAGTTCGTCAAACTAAATTGTATTATGTTCGCAATGTTCGGCCGTAACGTTTTTTTATTTATGTTTTATGTTGGCTATAGTATTACGATACTTATTAAAGTATACTGTTACAAAACGTGTTAAGTCAAATCGAGCGCGCGCAAACCGGAAAGATACAAAGCGATTTTCCGTCCCGTGCTAATTAAAAGCTTTAGTCGAAAAACGGCGTGCGCGTTCTTTCGCTCCCATCGACCAGAACCTCCTCCCACCCCCCCTCTCCCGAAGGGTTTTCTCGTTTTGGAAAAACAAAACGAGAGCGAGGTAAAAAAATAAGGAAAACACGCCCGCGCCGTTGTTGGGGTTTTCTTTTTGAAAAAAGCCCGGGAAAAAAAACGGGATTAACGGGGCTTAGACCGGGAATTCTCGAGAAAACCGTCACGAAAGGGGGTGGCCGGCGCGCGAGTCCTTAAATAATTTATATACACGGTCGAGCATGTGCGAAAACCGGGCCTGCCGGATTTCGCACGCAAGTCGCGTGACAAAAAGAGGTTGTTCGTTTCGCGTCGAATCGGTCGTTGCGAATAGATTTCAAAAACGCCGTTTTCACTCCATCAGCTCGTCGCTAACCCGTTTTCTCGGGAGTGTGTGTCATGATTTTCAAGGCCGTAGCTGGGGCACATTTTCGGGGGGGGTTTACAACCGAATTATATATTTTAATAATAGTTTTAAAAAAACTAACATTAACTTTAAACAAAAACAAAAAATCTCTATATTACATTAATATTGATACAATTAGGTTGAATAACGTAATAATTTTATAAAATTGTAAATTATATATTTTTATAGGACAAAATCTAGTAGTCTTTTTTTTTCTTTTGCGAAACGATCGATCACTTCATCTGGATTAATTTTAATTTGTCTATGTACACTCAAAAGTGCTAAACCGGTAAGACGTTCTTGGCCTGATGAGTTCCGTAAATAGTTCTTTAATCGTTTGATGGTAGAGAATGTGCGTTCTGGTGTAGAAGTCGAAACTGGTAATGTAACTAATAATTTTAAGAGAAAAGATATATTTGGAAAATATTCAGAATTACATTTAATGTACGCTTCAATAGCCGAATTCGGTCGGTCTTTTTCTATTATTTCAGTCCATTTTCTCTTCCATAATTTAATTTCGGTTGACAGTACTTCTAGATCCAAAAATTCTGAATACATATTAAAGTCATTTGACTCGATTTCAAATTTGTTGCATATTCTCGGCAATAACTTTTGCAATGAAGAAATTATATTTTTATGATCAATAAACCTTGTTTGAAGCGGTTCAATGAAATTGTCTATAAAAGGAATAGCTATTGTAATACGGTAATATTCTTCAGGTGAATTTGTAATTTTGTGTCCAACAATTCTAGGTATTTTTATTTCTTCTTTGTCATCAATTGATTTGATGAGAACATTTGCTTTTTCAAAGATTTTAGAAAATGTAATATCTATATTACTCCGCATATCATGTAATTCACCTAACACAGTATCAACATATTCCATTGCTTCGGTCAAATCACAATTTACAGATTGTAAATTCTTACACAGGGTAATGTTTGGGAAAAAAGTATAGATGCTGTGACCATGCTTATAAGGAAATCACTGGTTATAATAGTTTTTCCTAATTGTAAAGCTTTTGATGACGTTTTAATATCACGTGTTAACTGTAATTCCTCTAATGTATTTACAATTACCTTATACATTTCTGTAAATCGTATAAGTCCGTAATGATTTTCCACCCAACGTGTGTCACACATTGATGTGAGTTTGGTCCATTTAGATTCAGGAAGCTGTTCTTTAATATATTTTTTTAAAACATTTGTTCGCATTGCCGATCCTTTAAAGAAATTTCCCACCGATTTTATGGTACCAATACAGTTGCGAATATGCTGAACACTACATGAATGAGAGAGAGCTAAATTTAAAGAATGAGCACTACAGTGCACATAAAGTGCAGTTGGATGTATCTTTCGAATAATCGCTTACACTCCATTAAAATGTCCGCTCATTGCAGCCGCCCCATCATACCCTTGTCCTACCATGTATTTCGGATTTATACCAAGAGAGTAAATAGTTTCTAAAATAACATTTGCTAAATTTTTGCCAGTCGTATTTTCTACCGACACAAATTTTAAAAAATCTTCGCGTAAAATGAATTGATGTTCAGGATCTTCATCGACATATCGAATACAAAATGACATTTGTTCAATTCGCGATATATCAGTCGTCTCGTCTACTAAAATTGAAAATGATTTTGCCCTATTGATTTTATTCACTAAATTATCTTGTATTATTTTTCCGATGACAGCAATTAAATTATTTTGTATGGTAGGACTTATATATATAGCTTTAAATGTGTCGTTTTCAATACGATCAGTCATCAATTTATCACCACAGTTCATACGCATTCGCAAAAGAGCTCTAAAATTATCATCGTTGTGTATTGGCTCATCGAGTACGAGTGGTCCAGCGTCAGATGTACCACGAAGGGCCAATTCTTGACGACCACACAATATTATAGTTTAAATAACCGGTATTATTTTTTTTTCTATTCTCAGCAATTTGATTAGCACGTGCAGAATCAATTTTTTGGTAAATATCTAACTGTTTGTTGCAATATACGGAAATAAAATTCTCTGCGAAGAAAACGTTATTTTTATGATACTCTGTGCTGTTATGCGTGTTAAAAAATTCTATTGCATTTTTCCATTTATTGAATGGTTTTGTAACTAATACTCCAGGTTTTTGATATGAACCTTTACCGGTAAAATGATGACAAAATATAGCACAATATTTACACACCGCTCCAGAATTTTGCATATTAGTGTAACATAACCAGGGGAATCGTTTAATCCAATTTAATTGAAATTTTAAATTTCTATTCCCCGATATAGGAAACGTAAACTTTTCATCAGGTTTCCAAACATTAGTAAGTAACTTGTACTTTAATTCATCACTAACCTTTTGATCAAAACAACAACCAATATCGGCAATATCATTCGTAGAGTTTTCTGTTGTAATTTCTGTAACGGCAGTCGATATAGAACTTGATGTACTTGCTTCGTTTCCATCATGACTTGTTTTAAATTTTTTATTAAAATAATTCGTTAATGTATTAGTACAACTGCTCTTACGAGTTGACATTATATTGAAATAAAATAAATTTTAGTTAATGTATACTTAAACCTTAAACAAGGTACGCTGTACAGTGCACACAAAACTGACCGAAAATGAATATTTTGTTCACAAACACGTACAAGTTCATACGTACGATTACACGAACATACTAGATTATGTTGTGTACTATAAAATTAATAACAATATTACTACATGTACCGACATACGGCATGGCGTGTTATTAATAATATTATGGCAAAACCCAATTATATATAAAACAATTAATGCGATAACAAGAGATTGGAAATTTATTACGTCTAAATGCGGGTTGACATATGATGTGTAAATAGTGTGTCTTTACCTTAATAATTTAGTTTAATAAATTCAATTAATTTTAACTATTAAAAAAATTCGGGGGGGGTTTGAACCCCCAAAACCCCCCCTCAAATACGGCCTTGATGATTTTCGGCCACGCCGCGCGACAGGAAACCGTTCGTACGTTCGTTTCACGCGGTCGGTTTGAACATTTTAACAAAACGATAAATTATCATTTTAGTTGTATTTTTTTTTTTTTTTAAGTTTTCAAGCAGGAAAATCATTTTCAAATTCACCGTGAATTTCGTTATTCTAAATGTATAATCGCACGTCGACTACATTTAAATTTTAACATGTCACTGAACATAATTGTACTTAATCCTAAGAATATTAATAATTTAACCGTTTTATTCTGAAGTATGCATGGGTATAAATACACAATTGTATTTGTATAATAATCGTAAGATGACAAGAAGTTAAATTTACAATAATGTTTGCCCGCTTTGAATAATAATTTCCGTCATTCACGGCGATATTCTAAAGCGTCTAAATGGAATTCATATTTTCATTGGTTTCACAGATCATATAGAAAATTTCGCATACAAAAAAGGTGTGGCGAATATATGTGTAATTTCTAAAATAAAAAATGATTACGATTCGTATGATGTTATTGTCGTCACACGTTCAAACAACTATTTTACTCATCGTGGAAATCAAATACGTGACACTATACATACAAATAACGGTGTACAACATTTGACTAAGATGACTATATTCATAGTATTATCGACAATTAAACGTTAAAGTAGTGAAATAATATATGTCAATAATTGTTTTTTCGTAGATGATGAAGTTTTTAATTGTCTTTACGTTTTTACAATCAGTAAATCTTAATAAATTACACGAAGTAAATGAAAAAAATTGCAAAAGTATCTAACGTTTTACACTTGAATTACTTAAGTCGATTCGTATAATTATCGTAATTTACCAATGATTTCGATTAATTATACGATATAAAAAAAGCGTATATTTTTAGTATGATTTATTTTAAAATACGAGTATTAATTGTGTGCACTAAATGTATGGTTTTGGATTTCAGCTTTGAATAATCAAACACTGTATAAACGTAAGTTAAGTTTTCGTGTGGTATTTCTTTTTATATGGTGTTATTCGATCATTAACAACATTTAATAACAAACTTCATGTACTAATTTATTTAAATATTAGAGTGTTAATGCGTGTACTAAATTTTTGGTTTTGGATTTTAGCTAACGGCATGGATATACTGAAAAGGTGTAAGTAAGGTTTCTGTGTAGTTCATTTTTTAATAAGGTGATATTCATTCATCAACAAAAGTCCATAACGAATTTAATGTATTTATTTATTAATGTACTTTAAAATGTGAGTAGATTTCAGTTATTGAAAAAAATAATGTCTATAGTTGTAAGTTACGTTTTAGTATAATATATTTTTATATATAACTTATGATTCCGTTCATCAACAAAAGTCCATACCGAATTTAAAAGAATTATTTATTCTATTAATTAATTAATTAAATTACTTATTTATCTATTTATTATGATATACAGATTACTCCGTATCAAAATGTACTTTATAGTCTGAATCGAATGCCTGACAAATCTTATTCTTACGTATATAATTTGCGTATACGTGTTTTCTTAGGGGATAAATTAAATTTAGAAATAAATTAAAAATTTTAAAAGTAAATAACAGGGGATGGTTCGTTTGTTGTCAATATTTGGAATATATTGTATATTATTGTAATAAATATTTACGTATTTGGATATGTTGTACATATTTATGTATAGATTTGGAAATATCGCAAGTTTTTCGATACGTCCGCGTTTGCTGTAGACCGGCGTTGTTACTATTTGTATCGCACAGCTGGGGTGCGGAGTAAAGTAAACCGATCGAACAGTTTCGATTTCCAATCGCTCTGTGCGGTGGTAACATTTGTTCACGTCACGTATTCGTGACGTCCATTCTCACCGTCCATGTTGGTTGTCGGCGAACGTAAAATTATCCACATATATGTATATACACATATGTAATATTTGTATTAATAGACGGCGAGATAACGTTTTAAAAAATTATCGACGTTATCGCGCGTCCTCTCATCTCGTGCACAAAACATACGTCACACGACAAGCGTGCGTTTATGTAACGTCGGTTACCGGACCAGTTACCGCGCGGGGGGGGGGGGACACGTCGCTTCGAATCCGCTCGTCGTTCCCGGCCAGTAAACGTTCCGCGTCCGGGCAATACGCACGTGCGCGCGCCATACCGGATCGAAATAAAAACGGTCGGCGTACGACGAAAGAATAGTGCCGTCGTCGTCGTCGTTGTCGTCGTCGGCCCTCCACACGTCAGGTCGTGACAGTCGGACGACGACGACAACGAAGATAGACGACGCGCGCATGGCGGTCGGCGCAAAGTTGAACCGGAAGAAGACCATGGCGGGCGT
Organism: Schlechtendalia chinensis; assembly: GCA_019022885.1. Taxonomy (NCBI): domain Eukaryota; kingdom Metazoa; phylum Arthropoda; class Insecta; order Hemiptera; family Aphididae; genus Schlechtendalia; species Schlechtendalia chinensis. The sequence goes on along the minus strand of CM032351.1, from coordinate 1,570,588 downwards.
GGTGCGCGGCACGTCCGCCCTGGACCGGGTGCTGACCACCACCGACCTGACGGCGCTGGGCGTGGGCAGCACCATCGGCGTGGGCGTGTACGTGCTGCCGGGCGCCCTGTCCAAATACGTGGCCGGTCCCGCCGTCGTCCTGTCGTTTTTCTTCGCGGCCGTCGCTTCCGTGTTTGCCGGTGAGTGTGCTCGGACGGTGAACGGCCGTCACGTCCGCCCGTCACCGACGGTATTGTATTTTATTTTATGGAAAAGAAATAAAAAAAAAAAACGGTGTGATTACAATCTCGATTTGTGTCGTACTTTTTAATCTACGACACAGGATAGTTTCGATTTCTAAAAAAAAAAAAACGTTTATAGTTCGAAAATCGTAGTTAAAAACTCTTGGGAAAAAAAATATATACGTATACACAAATACGTATGCTTTGGGCCGATCTCGAAACGTCTACATTTTCGTCACATTTCTATATTGATTAATTACAAAGGCACCGCGAGCTTTTCAACCCGAACGATTGTTTGTTATTGTTATTTATGTTTGGTTTCAAAGTGTTTTCGCAAAATAATAAGAATCTTAATACGGTCACTACGTATTTGTTTTATCGCTATAATCGAATGACCGAACCGTCGGTACTGTACATATAGTTGTATTTTGTTGATTTTTAAATATGTCACCGTCGTCACAGACATTAATATAGCTAAAACAAATACGGTACACGTATTGAACATTACGGATAGGAAATATAAAAATACATTTTTATATTTCTTATTTGCACTTCGAATCGTGCCATTAAACGTAACACTACACTATATTCATCTCGGCTAAACCGTAACGTCGTTCGTAGAATACACAGATAACAGCGTATTTATATTGTTCGTCCGAAAACACGATTCTCGCTACAGAAACGGCGTCCGCTCTATTGTTTGGACCGCAGAAGGGCACTCGTACATAATGCCAGTGGTAACGTTCACCTAAATTGTATTCCGTGTTTTTTCACGAGATCTAAAGAATATGTTGTATGCGTGGTTCGATACATGTTGCTATTGTAAGTTATCAAAAAAAAAAAACATAAACGTGCCGAATAAAATGCACACGTGAATAAATAACGAACGGTATATGCAATGGCATTTAAGAAAATACGATAAATGAAACGCCAATAACGTTTTTTAGATATATATCATCGAGCGTACGAGTATATGGTACATTGTACATCGTGTACAAAACACAAAGCATTTCAGTACACATATATATATTAGTATATTTATGTAATTAGTTTTAATCTGACGAGCGTTAACTTTTCAGAATCTGACATTTGACTTCAGAGTATACTGTTGTATTATTGCATAGTGGTGGTTTCGAGAGTTTTCGAATAAATATATAGCATGCGTAGCTCACGTTTCGTTTTATCCGATAACAGTGTCCAATGGTTTATTGAAGGTTTAATATTAATCAAAAATGTTTAAGTTCAAACGTATTACGTTAGGTTGAGTGAAATCGAACGTATTGCGTAAAATATCATATCCGTTCCGATGAAATTGTCGACGTTTTAATTTAATTAATGATTGTTAAAATCAATACAGAAAAAATAATTGCATTTATATTTCTCGTGAAAAAAAAATAATAAAATAGATCTACCGAAACTCAACAGTTCAAATAAACGCGTGAACCGTAATCGTATAAATAGCCATCCTCTATCGATATTTTATCATAAAAAAATTACAATACGATTGCTGGCGCATCAATATTAGACGTCTAAACACGCATGTTTATTAAAAAAAAAAAAAACTCCATTTTAACCTAATTATCACACAAGCATGTCTAGTTTACTATATTACACAATTATTCGTGCTCAAAACTGTATACGTACAATAAATACATATATATATATATAGATCCAACACGCATGTCGCCGTAATATTTTAACGGATAGTATTATTATTATTAATACGTGTACGCGACGAAACGTCCTTATGTCGAGCGTGTCTAACGGCGCAAAACGTTACAGTTTTTTTTTTTAATTTTTTTTTCCAGGACTTTGTTACGCCGAACTCAGCAGTCGGATCCCCAAGGCGGGATCGGCGTACTCGTACGCCTACATCGCCGTTGGCGAATTCGCGGCATTCGTCGTCGGATGGAACCTGTTGCTCGAATACGTAATAGGTACGAGTAGCGCGCGCGCGTGTGACAACAATTGCATTTCAGTCGATCGTAATAACTATTTGGGCGTTTTTATCTTGTTTTTTTTGATTTTTGTCGATGAAGTCTGCGCGGATATAATATGTGTATACGTGGGAAAATACGCTTGCTATCGTTATTGTCGTGTAGGTATATACGTCGATAAACGAACGCGGCGATAATGACGCGTTTTTAATTTGCCTACCGATTTTTTGTTCGACGCGTGATAAAAATCCGAGTGCATTTTTAACGATAAATGTCTATGGGTTGTTCGTGAATGAGGCGCGTGATCCCCGTGTTCACGTGTTAACCGACGTGCGCGCTTGCGTCTGATCAACGAGCTCGTTCCCAAACGTCATTTAAGGACAAAACGCGAATTATTGGATTCGTGTCGTCGCGTTGAAATCGCGTTTTGTTTGTAATCGCGACGATGACGCTCGAACACTTTGCCCGCCGTCGGGTTTTAAAAACGAGTTTCCGGCTAATATTTATTTATTTTAATATGATGATCGCGCGACAATGATTTTTTCTCTCTCGTTTCGTTTACGTTTCGCGGCTCACGTCAGATATTCGTCAGTTCAACGTGTTTTGTTTTTGTTTTGTTTTTGTTTCGTTCAGGCGGAGCCAGCATAGCCCGAGGGATGAGTCTGTACGTCGATTCGTTGACGAACAAGACGCTGGAAATGACTTTTAGAGGGCTGTACGAAATCCAAGTGCCGTACCTATCCGAGTATTTTGATTTCTTCGCCTTGTTCATTGTTCTCGTATTCAGTGGTAAACGAATTAATTATATAATAAATCTATTCAATAACAATTATCCACTTACATGTGACCGGTGCGTCCGTATAGTTTACATCGTCGTGGATTACATATGTATGTTTCGTAGATAAAACATTATTTGTTTCGGAAAATTATCATATCTATTACATTTAATAACGTGCATTTGCGTGAAGGTGCTTCACATTTATTATAATCGTGTCTCGATGAACTTTTGTACTTTAAATTGAATACAAAAATAAAAAGAGATTAATTATTATAAGGACGAAGGTTAGAGTGAGAATTCATAAAAAAGAACAAAAGATAACCTAAATATATGCATATATATATATATATATATATATATATATATGATGAATTATTAGCGTGCTTCTTATATTATTTATATTTTTTAATGTCAATATTTCACATCACACCTGTAAAGCCAATCAATCATATTAGATAACATAGGTATACATAGCTACGTGCGATTCTAAACGTTCGCCCGTAGAAAAAATATATATATACCTTGTTGATTACTTTTTGAAAACTATCGATTCTTTATTCCTATGAAGTTTATTAATACGATAATTAGTACTATTATTATTATTATTATTACCTGGTTCCGTTTTATGTGCAAATAAATTGCGTTATTTACATTGTTGTTCAAAATTAAATCGAACAATTTTATTCTAAAACCCGTTTTATACATTCATATATTTTGTGTGCCGTAATGGGTAAAAACATAAATCGCACGGGTCGTAATATGATATTGCCATTGTACATAAATCATACGTGCAACCACGCGATTTAAACGATCATAGATACGTTTACGTAAAATCAGTTCTAATCAATCGGTCGGGACGCTATTTCACTTGCTGTTTGGTACACCACTGTATTTCGTATCCGGTATTGTCATTCTCGTCGACATTCGATAATGGCTAGATATCATACAATCGCCGCGGTCATGTGCTCCCGAGTGAGAAAAGAGTAGTAGTGTTCGAGAGTTACTCGCGTGCGGTGTGCCAGCGTGAGTTTGTTTGTACTAAAACAAAAACCTAATTTAACTAGAAAAGGCGTTTAATGATTCCATCCCGTTTCGTCATCGCAGACGTCCCGTTTTTTTTTTTCTGACTCTGTTTCATAATACCCATTACGGTCCGATTAATGGTCTCGTGTTTCATTTTACAGTCGCTCTAGCTTGCGGTCTCAAAGACTCGGTGCGTCTCAACAACTTTTTCACGTTCGTGAATTGCGCCATCATGGTCATAGTCATCGTCGGTGGTTCATTTCACGGTAATGACCGTTTAATTATTGTCGACCGTTAATAACGTTTTGACGGTTTGTGTGCACATTGTCGCCGGCTTTCGTTTTCTCGGCCCGCAGTCGACTTCAGCAATTGGTCGTTGCCCAAAGCGGAAGTGCCCAGCTGGGCGGGAGAAGGTGGCTTTTGGCCGTACGGTCTGCAGGGCGCCATGCAGGGGGCGGCCACGTGCTTCTACGGGTACGTGGGATTCGACTGCATAGCCGCGTCCGGCGAGGAGGTGAAAAACCCACAAAAGTCGTTGCCGCTGGCCATCATAACGTCGCTGTTCATCGTGTTCATCGCCTATTCCGGCGTGTCCGCCGTCCTCACGCTGATGATACCGTATTACGCGCAAGTACGAGACGCCAAACGCGTCCGTAACGAGCGTTTTCTTGAACGATCTCGCAATTCAATAGTTACGACAACCGTGTTTTTTTGTCTTATCCAGGACCCGAACATGCCGTTGAGTTATGCGTTCGACGTGATCGAATGGGTGGCCCTGAAATGGATTATCGGGGTAGGAGCCGTTTTCGGAATGTGCGCTTGGTGAGTACCAGAAATGTTAAAAAAAAGAAAAAAATACCTTCGATATAAAACGACGGACGGACAAAAAAAAAAACAAACGGTCCGCGGAAAACGTTTTATCGGGAGCGCGCGCGTCCGCATCGTCCGTTAACTGCCGTACGCGCTCTTGTCGATCAAACGACGGAAAATGATTTCAGCATGTTCGGTTCGATATACCCTTTGCCGAGGATTCTGTACGCCATGTCCAACGACGGTCTGATATTCGAGAGTCTGGGAAAAGTGCACGGGAAGTTCAAGACGCCGTTTTTCGGCACGATGGTCGCCGGCGTGCTCACCGGTAATTACCATACACACACGCACGCACACATATATGTATTATTATCTAATAACGACCGTCGAGCGGACTATAATATCGTCTCGGTTTCAGGGCTTTTCGCCGCGTTGCTAAATCTCAAACAACTGGTGGACATGATGACGATCGGCACCCTGCTCGTATACGTCATGGTCGCCATGTGCGTGTTGTACACGAGGTGAGCGCCCTCGTGGCCAACGAGATGGCTTTTTCTTTTTTACACTCGGTTTCGTTGTTTTTTTTTTCGCCCGCGCAGGTACCGAGAACACAGCGACATGGACTACGACATGCTGGCCGACGAGTTCATCGAGTCCACGACGTTGGTCACGCTGAAAGCGAAACACACGAAAAGACAAATACTGAAACAGCTGTTCAACTTCAACGGATACGTGCGGTCCAACGGTCTCAGCAGTTACGTGGCGTCTTTCCAAACCACCGGTTTCAGTGAGTGAAAGACAAACCGAAAAAAGAAAAACACTCGTTTCGAAAATCCAAAAATCCGTTCGTTTCAGCCGTGCTGTGCTTCCCGCTCGGTCTGTACCTGAGCCACTGGTACGAACTGAACGGCACCCATTGGACCGTCGTGCTGGTGCTGACGGCCGTCATGGTTCTGCAGCTCGTGTCCATCGGCTTGCAACCGCCGTCCAAAACGCCAGCAGCGTTCAAAGTAACGTGATACGATAACGCGACGTCGCGCTTAAAAAATTGTCTTGTGGGGTAGGGGCGCGAGACGGCGAACCGCGCGTTTCCTTACCGACAGCAAATCCCAAAAGCACTATTCGCTATTCCGACACGCCCAAAGCAATTTTTTTTTTATATTTTTTTTTTAGCGCAGTATACCAAAAAACAATCGCGTTTCGTCCGATCGTTTTCCTACCGTCCCGTCTAGCGGTCATATGGTTTCGCGTCGGGACCGTTGTCGTCCGCGTCCACCGTCCGTTTCGGACAGACCCTTCTCCGGTCGCACGCGGTCGCCATGACGGTATATTCGCGCGATCGTTCGACCCGACCGCCGGTCCCGATTTTCGGACGACAATCTCGCCAACGTGACAGAAAGAGAAAAAACGGACGATCCCGCGTTAGTAGAGTGTCTGCCGGATCACGTCGCGTTCGTCCGATACGAGTGCACGTGACTGTTAAACGACGACGACGACGAATACCCGCGTAAAACGTGTAACAGTGAAACGAATTCGATTCGGTTGTCGGGAATCATCATGAAACGATCACAGGACAATGCGTGTAACGGGTTTTCAGCGGTCCCGACGGTTTCGCCACACTACTCGGCCACCGGTCTGCGCTCAGACGTTTCGTCGTTACGCACGCTCGACGCGTATTCGTTGCTCGCGGACGTTTATTTCACTAGATTTTCACGACATTCGAGTACAAACTATTGCTTTCTTTCCTTCGATTTCGCACCGCGAACGTCTAACATATCATATTACGGCCAACACAAATGTTCTTGGCACGACGATAAGCGAAAAAGACGGAAACCGCGATTTAGCGTCGTCGAAACCCAGATCGGCTCGAGGCGTCGACTCACGACAGACGGGGTCCCCGCCGTTTTCGATGCCGACCGCCGGCGTGTATTTTGCGACGAATGCTTTAATGGAAAACGACGGGGGGGCCGCCGCTTCGTATACCGTCGCGAACCGTTAGGCCGTGATGGATTGCCCGTGTTGGCGACGAACCAAGGCGCTTGGGAATTATTCTCGGGCAGACGGGATCGACAAGCTTGGATCGGCGTCGCGTCGCACGGCTCAGCTGGGCCCCGGCCGGTACGTCCGTTTCAAATAGCGTATTTCGTAAGGAACCGATGGAACTACGAAACAAGACGCGCGTCGTGTTCAGAAATCGTTTGCGACTGAGACGGCGCGTGTCGTACCGTTACCGTGGCGTGCGTAACACAAAAAAAAGAAACCCCTCCCCAAGTAACCCGGTAAAAAAACAAACACTCCGCCGCGCGGGCTCTAACCGTTTGCACGTTTCCTTTTGCAGGTGCCGTTCATGCCGCTCACGCCCGCGTTGAGCATATTCGTGAACGTCTATCTGATGTTCTTTTTCGACGTCTACACGTGGATCAAATTCATCGTTTGGATGACGTTCGGTAGGTGCATCTCGTTGTAACAACCGCCAACGCTTTTCAAAATGGTTTTACATTTACGGGATAAAAAAAAAAGTTTCAAAAAACATCAATTTGTTGGAATTATTAAAAACTTCCCCTATGCTGAGAAACGCTGATATAGATATGATGGGTGTGTATAATATACGAATTCTTCTTCGTTGTCGATCAAATACTAAACGCACGAATCCTTAGTCCACTCGACATCGATTCAACGTGTCGAACAATAGATTCAAGAAGATAAATATATAAAAAAAAAAAAAAAAAACAAGGCACCTGTCACCCCCGTTATTTCATTTATAGGCAATTCAAAATACAAAATACATATCGTTCAATCTTCAATCGAATGATCGAAATGTTTTGCACTTCTTTTCTTCTCCTTATATACATGCGTACGATATACATGTTCTAAACGTCTCAATTAGTTTTGTTTGGTTTTCCGTATTGTAGGATTGGCGATGTACTTCGGCTACGGTATCAGTCACAGCAAAGAGAACAACGAAGAAACGAATACAGTCAACGGCAATCTGTCGAAATCGTCGCTAAACACGGGTTAGGTATGCTGACACTTCGATCCCTTTTTGTACCTATACTTGTAAACAAACTTTACAATTGTTAATAATATTAAATGTAAAAAAAAAACATTTATATATAATTATTAGGTATCTGTGTAAATATATACGTGTTTTCCCTGCGTTATTATATTTTTTTATTTATTTATTAGTTAGTAGTTAACGGTCCATACACTTAATGGTTCTCGAACCAATAAAAATAATATCGGAAAATCAATATGAAATTTATGAATGACAAATTGTGCCGTTATTCGAAAGAGTGTTCAGATAAAAAAGAAAACACAAATTTACATAAGTCACACAAACACATTTTTATTCAATCGATACAGATTATATTTACATTTTTTACCGCTAATAAAATTTTCCCTTCAAACTAACTCTATGATCTACAACGATCCTTGGATTTTACGGTCTCGAACTTCATCAATCCACTGTGCCAACAGGGCCGGACCCGTTTTGGGCCAACTGTAATAATAATCTTCTGGAGGCGTACCCTCTTCTAATCGTACAAAATAATGACAGTACCGATACATGACTTCGCCCATTCGCATTCTAGCGTGTCGGCGCATTCCTTTCAAGACCGGACCTTTGCCGGCAAATGACTCGGCTGATCAAACAAAAACGTATAATTATAATCAGACACGTAAAATATAACACTTTATGTAGATAAGTATATTGCATTCGGTAAGTTTAGAAAATGTTACGGTTTGAAATTTTCATATAGACATATATTACAATAACGAAAAACGATGTTTCGTAAGAATCCACATCTACTGTAAATTATCTTAAATCGTCTGTCTCCGAATCAAAAGTTGAAAGAACCCAGGATGGCATTAAATGAAATAGTAAAATATTCACCGATCCACAAGTTCGTTTTGAATTCAACGCTATGGTTCTCGACGGCCAACTTTTGCGCTTCTAGTATAGTGTCTCGCACTATGGTGGCGCCTTTACGTCCGACCAACGGCAATTGCTTGATCGCCTCGTCGACGGACATGCCGCGCACAAAACTCGCGACGTACCACATCTTCTTGGGACTGTATTTAATGTTGAGCTTCTGATGGCACACGAACTGCAACACAATAACGGCGGTCGATCATCGGACATTAACAAAATCGCCGACGAAAACTCACGGCCGGTCGCTTCTCCTCGCCGGGTTCCTGCGGCGGGTAGATCACGTCGTTGTACGACAACCAGTGTTTCGGTTCGTCGTCCATCTTCGCGGACAGGTCGGACGACGTGCTGAAACCGGCGTTGGGCGTCGACAGCGCCACGCCTAACCGTCGCGGGCCGTCGAGACGGACGGCGGTCCGCCGCGACAGAACGACGTCAGCACGCCGGTCACGCGGTTCAACATCGCGTTTGAATTCTTTGTGCTTTTATAACGGACCGTGTTCCCGCGGGACTGAAATCGCCTTGAAGCGAAACGCGAACGAAACAAAATCAATTTTATCGAAACGCAGAAACGAAAGACGCGAGAACGGAAAACATTAGAGAACACACCGCCATCGTTTCGAATCCGCGTATTCGAACCGTACACCGAGACTGATAACGGTATCGTATAATCCGCGGTGTTATCTGTCGCAACGTCACCATGCGGGTTAACTAGTGATAATAGCTCCCAAAGACGTTACAACATTCGGAAGGAGACGTTCGACTATTGTGTTAACGGAAATAGGAACGAGTTCGACGTTTCACTACCGGCGACGACGCTCTGCCGGTTTTTTTCAAATAATGTCCAATTTCAAATAGTTTATTTTTGAAGAGTACATCGCTGAAAACAAATCGAGATAAACGTTTTGAAGTGCACCGCGGGAAATTGAGTCGACACGGACTTTGGTAAAGGACGGCGGCTGAGTAGTACCTATTCTAATTGTTCTTAAAATGGTACGCCGAGAACGCCGAAGTAGCCCCGAAGGAGACGTTTAACTCTTCAGCAACGCACACACGTTCGTTTTACCCACGTTATCGGAAAGATCCAAAAATAACGAAAACAAATATTAAACATTTTCATTGAAGTCCTGGTTCAATCGGAGTCGCAAAAAACCACACACACACGAATGCGATTCGCAACACGATCAATGAATTAATACACGGAGAGAGGAGGTTTGGAAATTGGATCGGCTGGCCCAATATACCACCAAACACACATTATACAGATTAATTAATAAAAGTATAATTGTCAGCAATATTTTAGCAAATGATCTTCTTTTTTTATTATTATTATTATTATTATTATTATTATTTCACATCCAATTAATTAATAAAATCATAAAAATAATATTAAAAACATTATCGAACGGAATAAAAATAAAAAAAAAACCAAGTCGGTGTTTTTTTTTTTCAACATAAAATCAATACACTTTAAATAGAGTACACAATTTGATTGAAAAATGAATTTAGGTAGACATTCTTTTTTTTTAAATCACTTTTCTTTTATTTTTATAATAGTAATAATAATAGTAGCAATAATAATTATACAATGTTTGTTATTACTAAAGATAGTAATAATAAACCTTACAACAAATCTAATGTGTCTAAAATAATAATTATAAAGTCTCATTGGCTCGAAAAAAAAACCGCCTTTTAATTTTTCCAAACGTTGAGGAAAAACTATTATTATAACATATTCATTTTTCTCCACAATTTCGCGTTTTTTTTTTTTGTTTTTTGTTTTTTTTTTTATCACAACAAAATAAACATTTTTGTGTTAACAATAAACAAACTAAATAACATTTTTTTTCCTCAAAATTCTTAAATCGAATTTTTTTGTCATTTACAAAAAAAGAAAAAAAAAAATCAGTATTTATGTACAAATATATTTATATAAATATATATACAAGAAAAAAAAATCGTGAACTGTACAAAGCAAAAAATAAAAATAAAATTGTGATGATAGGACCAATTAAATCATTATAATGAAATCTAACATATTAGGTATTCGCACAAAATTGTTTATAAATGAAAGCTTCAGTTGTTTTTGTAAAACTCTAATCTTATTCGCATTATTTGTAATGTATTATTATTAATGTGTACAGAGTACAGTTAATACTGTTATCCGAACGAATTCTCGAACAAATAACAATATCTTTTTTTTTTTATATATATATATAGGAAATAGAAAAACGTTAACATCATAAATGTACTCAGGAACTCATTCGCAGCAGTGACAAAAACGGTTTGACTAGTACATTTATTAAATAATAGTTATCATAATAATAATAATCATAATAATAATAATAATAACAATAATGATGATTATTCAGTTGAAATTTCCTAAGGCCGTTGTTTGTGAACGCCGTTTTGCGTTTTGGTCAAACGTCAAATTTAATCCAAAATGGCACAGGCTGGTAGTTTTTACATATTGTCCATTCACTTTGTTATTATTTATACATTCATAAATAATAATCGATAAACTTATTATAATTAATTAAAATATCCTATTTTTATTTGGCCTTAAGATGAACTAGACGCATTCATATTACCAAACATGCCGGACGCAAAATTTGCGGCCGATATTTGTTGCTGCTGCTGCTGTTGTTGTTGCTGTTGCTGTTGTTGCTGTTGCTGATTGTTGGCCGACTGACGCCCGTGTTTCGGTAAAGGTGGTTGTAGGTATTCGTGCCTAGATAAGGTGAACACGTCAATACGGTCTTCCTTGCGGTACGCTAGACAACAACGAATAAAGCTCTGTAAAAAAAAAAAATTATATTTCATTATTTCATAAACAATTTAATATTTATAACTATGATTAATGAGCTTCAAAGGTTGAGTCTGGTAAGTGACCTACAAAAAACATTTTTTTTTTCTTTTCGTATATGATCTACCCTGTTTGGTTTTTCGCAAAATAAAATAGTATATATATATATATATATATATATATTATATATATATTTATATATACATATATTATGCATACCCTTATCTCAAACTGAATAGGAAATAAAACAATAGTAATAATAATGAGAGAAAAAAATTGACAAAAATTCGGGATGAATAACACATGTATTATTAAAAATTTATTTAATAAAGTTTTACATAAATATAAATATCGTCTCCATTTCAAATGCATATAAGTATATTTTACCTTTGCTTCATTACTGACTGTTGGTTTGTTGGCAAACTGTACCTCGGTGGCTTTTAATATTGTATTTTCTTCCAAGATAGTGGCTTGAGATTGGTTATGACCAAAGGGCTAAAAACAAAATAAATAACCATGTACTAAATTCGACAAACTATGTAATCGGTGCTCAATTACCTTTTTCCCATATAGACATTGATAAAATATAACGCCGACACTCCAAACATCCACTTTGGAAGATATTTTTGGGGGATTTTTGCCAACTACAAAACATTCTGGTGGCAAATACCTAAAAATGAAAGAAATTGTACATGTACATTTGTCATATTGGAATCATCAGCATAAACAGTACATTAAATACTCAAAGAATAAATAAATATTTCAATTCGTTGAATACTTACCAATACGTTCCAGCTCCCTGTGACGTAAGGTCCATTCCATGGTCTGGATTATAATTCTCTTCGTCCATCACTTTACTGAGTCCAAAATCCGTGATTTTTATTTCACCACAGACGTTGCCTTCAGTAAGTAATATATTTCCTAAAAGAAAAAAAAAGTTTAATTGAATTGTTTTCCTATTTCATCAGAATACCATGTTAAAATCACATACCCGGTTTTAAATCATAATGTATCACAGGAGGTTTGATCTCATTCAAATACTTAAGTGCCGATACCACTTGCATAACTATCGATCTAGCTTCACGTTCAGCTATCGTCTTGTGCTAAAAAATTAAACACCATTTAAACTATGTTTAGGATGTCTGCGAAATGTATATTACATTAATGATATTTAAAATAATTCTCACCTGTTTTAAATAAAAGTCTAAATCGTGTCCATCGCAGTATTCGAGTACGGTGCAAAACGAATTTGCGTCTATTTCAAACACGTCATACAATTTAACAACCCGCGGATGATCTAGGGATTTATGAATATTGTACTCTCGTAATGCATGCCTAAAAAAAACAAAATTGTTTTTTTAGTTTTCTCCTTAAAAAATGTATGCAAACTGTGAAAACTTACTTTATATAATTAGCCTTTTTATCCTCTTTCCAGTCTTTATTCAATTGGTGAACCTTACACGCTACGTAGCGTTGTTCTTTTAGATCAAACGCCTGCAAACAACGAGAAAAACATTTGATAAATTTATATATGAAAATATAAAATGTACAATACATAATAAATGGTTGGTATACTCACTTTGTGGACTTCACTGAAACCACCTTTTCCCAATAACATGAGCAACAAATAACGGTCATTCAACACTGGGTGATTGTTGAATCTAGATTGGTCTTCATTGTGAATCCTCTTCAGTTCTCTTATGTGCAAATTTCTCTCTCGCTCCAACTTCTCCATCTCTAACTGCAAGTCGGCATCTTCCTTTTTCAACGCCGACTGTCGCAGCTAAATAACGAAATATCACACACAACGGTATTAATGTTTGTTTGACCAGTTGATTATTTTATATTTACATAAAATGTAACAAGTATTTTTACCTTGAGTATCTCGTCTGCTTCATAATACTCTTGCCACGACAAACCCGGTACAGCTTCTGGCTTTAGGAACGTTGCTGTATCCAATGCGGACGATGGGGCAACAGTGCCATTGTGTAACACAGTGCCCGTCGTAGCACCAGTCACTTGGTTATTGTTGATGGCAGGGGTAGGAAGCGTTATGGGTGGCGTAGAAACCGAAGGTGTCGAATTGATTGGTACACTATTGGTGCTTGAAGTACTACTTCCTGTGCCTGACTGACTGCTTGCTCGTTTGCGTCCGCCAGTTTCACTGTTCGACGGCCTCTTTTTGACCAGCATCTTTTTTTGTCGGTCTATCTCTTCTCTTTCGGACGTGATTTCTTCTTGCCTTCTAAACAGACACGAATAATCAAATAATATTAGTTATATATATATATGTATATATAATATTTAGTAGTTTTATGTTCTTATATAAGTTATAAGAGTTATTGTTTTATTATTATTACATACCTAGACAATTCTTGAAAAGCATAGCCATCAGTCCAATTTTCTTGAAATTGTGCGCCGACCCTCTGTGTAACAAACTGACCAAGTCGAAGTCTATTTTGCATACACCGTTGCCTCGCTTCTTTTTTTTCAATATTTGATTTTTCTTTCAACAACTTCTTCACCACTTCAATACACTTGTTTATATGCGACTTGTGCTGTTCAATTGCTTTCTGTTGACTGCTTAATTGGTGTTTCAGTTCTTCATTTGACTAAAAATCAAAATCATGCTTATAATAAACATACAAATTGCATACGCATAATTATTTTTGTCTTGTATGTTGTAATTGAAGATACCACAACAAAATGTTCCTTTTTTTACACATAAAAATGTAGAAAAAACAAATAGAAAACCATTTTCAAATTCTTATTAAATGCAATAAGATGTTGTATCATTATGATATTTATTTATTTTATGGTAATTAATAAACAGAGAGTGTCTACAGAATAAGGCATCTAACACAGTAAATAGAATTAGAAAAACAATTGTTGTTTTAGTAACCATTTACATTTTAGACGTGATTTGTTTTTGTACCGAAAAGGAAACTTAGTGTTAAAACATATGTACTACTTACCCTATTCAATTCATCGATTTTATTGTTTCTGAATTCCAAGTCCGAAGAGGCCTGGCATTCAAATTCTTGAATCGCATGACTCGTTAAATCAGTCTGTATACATTTTGTAATGGAACTAGAGTTAATCCTAGGTGGGTGAAGTATGGAAACATAGTCCGGAGGTAGTACGGGACTCAAAGCTTGAGGCCCACTCGCCGGATTGAACTAAAACATAATAGCGAAATTAAAAAAACCGGTTCATGAGGATGCTGTCCGTATAAGGATGGGGTTTTTTCGTCCAAAAGGAACATACCATAGGGTAACCTTGCGTTGGGGGTCCACCGGGTGACGGCGACTTCGCTCCGCCGTGCCTCATTGGGTTGGACACAGGATGAGAACCGTGTTTCGTGAAGTAGTCGTTTATCTTCTTGGTGTCCGCCACCGACCTGGGCGGCGGCGGCGGAGGTCCGACCACCATGTTTGCCGCTGGCTGCTGCTTGCTGTTGCCTATGTCTTCTATTTTTCTCTTTCGCTTGCGCTCGGTGGGAGTGCGGGTGATGCTGTTCGCTTTTTCCGGAGTGTCTTGCTCCTTGTCGCTGTGCGACGAACCTGTACTCATATTCGAGTCTTGGCTATGTATCGTTCCTCCTGGTTGAGGGTGTGGTAAGTGCATTTGGCCGGCTTGCGGAGCCATCTGCAGTTGGGTTCCGGCCGACATCTAATAACAACAACAACAAAAAAGGGCGAACGGTCAGTAATAGTTTTATGTTTTATCTTGTTTAGGGGGAGGGAATAAATGTTTTTTCTTACACGAAAATCGACGTTAAAACGTGGACGCGGGGACGGGACATTGGCGAATTAACAATTAATATGCGTCTTTTTAGATACATATTTTTTTTAAAATGTTATTTCCAATCCGGTCATATAATTATGTCAATGGAATAAAATAAAAATTGATATAAAACACAATCGACACACAAACCGCAAAACGTTTGTACCGCATGTATTAAAACGATCGATGAATCGTCGTATCATACGACCACAAAATTAATACGGTCGGTTAGAAAAAAAATGGTAAATCGATAAAAAAAAAAATAATAATAATAGTAAAATAACAATAATTACAAAAATAATAAACATTATACAACGAAACGATCATCTGTGTGTGCTGATTATTTCGACATTTGATACGCAGAAACAAACAACGAAGCTCTTTTTTTACTCGTCAAATATATTTAGGTACACACCAGTTAGAACAAACAAAAAAACGTCTTATTTTTTTTCTTCGCGTTTTCGGCTCGTCCGCCGTAAAAACAAAAAAAATATATATAATAAAAAAAGATCTATCGCATAAGAGAAAAAAAAATCGTATACTTTAAACGAGGGGATACGATGTATTTGTTAAAAAATCGTTGGAAATTTATTTTGCGACCGCGCCTTCGCGAACGTCTACCGCCGGCCGCCGCAACGAACCCGGAAAACCCGTAAACGTTATTCGACTACGTACGCGTGGTTACGTAATGTACGTATGTTACCGGTATCCCCCCGTATAAATACTCACGCAACATAATATCTATAAAGTAATCACAATGATAGCGATAACGGAGTATTCTCGGCGGAGAATTCTAAACGGGGGCGTTTCGCGAGGATACGACGCGACCCCGCGAGAGAGTCCCATCGGAAAGTCGGCATCGCCGCGACCCTTATGGGATTTCACGAGTAACGGCCGTGCGAAATTTCTGTTCGCGCGCGTATCCGGAGAAGAACGAACAACAAAGCGCGTTTTCGTCTTGGAACATGATTTCACGGGCGTACAGCGTACGCGCGCGCGCGCGCGCGTGTATGGGTGGGGGAAGTGAGCGTCGGATCGACAGAGGCCCGTCTGTCCGCATTACCGTCGGGTGCTATTCTACTATCGTCGGACGCGAGGAAATCTCGTACAAAATAATCTCGTACACGGAGGCCAATGTGTTGCAGTGGCCGGTTTAGGCGACACGGCGAGAGAGAGAGTGTGAGTGAGTGTGTGTGTGTGTGACGAAGAGAAAATCGGTCGATTGTCAACACTGTCGGCTTATAACGAATCGATGTGTACGTGGCACGAGCGAAACGCCACGTATACGCGGACGGACGGAGGGTAGTGGGAAAACAGTGTGTGTGTGTGTGTGTGTGTGTGTGTGTGTGTGTACATATATATGTATATATGTTTGCGTGCGTGTGTTGTAACAGAGGAATATATACACACACATACACACAATAGATGGCGAGCGGAGAGGACGGACGGCTTGTGTTGGTGTGATGATGACGACGAGACTACACGTATATGTATATATATATATGTGTGTGTGTGTGTGTATGTATATGTATATGTATATACGACCGCGGGGTCGAGGGAGGAAGAAACGAACGGTAAAGGAGGGGGAGGGGAATTACATTTCTGTTATATTCAGTTACCGTACACACGCACGGACACGGACACACAGACAAAGGCGTATACGCACAGCCTCTGCACCGACGTTGCCAAACCGTTTCTTATAACACCGCGACTGCTATATACGTACGTACGTACGTACATACATACATATATATAAATATATACGCGACAGAGGAGGGTGACGTTGACCGATCCCCTCCTATCCGTCCACCGCAGTCCTCCGAAGATCCGGTAAATCCGTTTTTCCACCTCGCAAATGCTATTATTACTGCACTCTACCCACCCGTCCGCCGAGACCGACCCGAATCCCGGACGCGAACGAACGCCGCCACGTTCTGTACACTATTATATATACCACTACCGTGTTTGCGGTGGTAATTGCCGTCGTCGTCGTCGTCGTCCTTTTAAAAGTCGATCGATTTCACGCGGAAACGCGACGAGCGACGACCGCCGCCGACACTCGCTCACTCTTTCTCAATTCCGTGCCACGTCGTTTTATGCATACGACTTTTGGCCACACGTCGACGCGAGAAAAGTCAACAGCAGCTTGTGAACAATAGAGATAGAGCAGACACTCATAGAAGAGTAAACGGCGAATGGAACGGAAGAGGTTGTACGCGCGAGGAGATTCCGCAAAAGAGATACGCCGTCGAGCCGGAGAAAGAGAGACGTATATCGATTAGAAGAAGGCCTACTGTACTACAACTACTTACTATACTTACGCGTCCGTACGCACGTGTGTGTGTTTGTGACCGTTACCCGATTTTCCACCTTTTACATACATAACTCGCGCGAACTATTGATTTTCTATACACACACGCGCGCGCACACACATATTTCTATACATACAATACATACATATATATATATATCGTGTACGTGTGTACACCGTCGCGTACATTATACTATATAACCAACCCTTTTCGGCACTCCCTCCCTCTCGTCGGAAGCGACGACGACGACTACGACGACCACGACAACTACTACAATTGGCCTCCGCCGTGGACTCCACCAACACCGTTGAAAACACAGTGGTCGCGACTAACGGATTTATATTATTTCAAACGACCCTCTCCTCTCTCTCTCTCTATCTCTGATTCTTCTCGACAAAATTATTCTCTCCGATTTCATACCAATCGATAATTCATAATTATACGCGTACAGGTTTCCCCTCGTCTGACCCGTACCGATTACAATGTGATACGACGATCCATCTCCTTTCGCTCTCTCTCACTCTTTCTCGCTTCTTTTTACTCGGGAGAAGGGAATTCGTCGTCGTCTATGCCGATCCGCGCGCGCGTTTCACGTCCAAACATGGCCGCGCGCGTTACGAAAAGTACTACCAACAACAGTAAAAATAATATTATTATAATATTACACGCGGCGGGCGATTCGCGTAATATAGTGTAATCCGCCGGCGCGGCTGCTCTCCGCGTGTGTACGCGGCCGCGACGACGGCGGGTCACCGACCCAGCCTTATGGAAGAAGAAGAAAAAAAAAACGCGCGCGGGGCTACATTCTAGTCGACATTTAACCCGATTTCCTCGTGTATTATTATTTCTTCTTTTTTTATTTCCCGTTCCCGTGTCGGAATCACACACGATTGTCGGTTTTAGAAATCACCGGTTTCCGTCGCACGTACGTACGAAACGTATAACGATACTCGTTACATTTGAACACGACGACGCGCGCGCCGTATTTATGTACACATAAAATGCATGGCGATGTATAAAACACGCCGAGACGACGACGACGACGACCACCGTAGCAAAGGCGAAACGCCGCCGCTCACGTCCCTCCCTTAACCCGCCTGCCCACCCCTCCGACGGTTTAACGACAATAGGGTGTGCCAACCCAGGAGATTTCAATTGCTCGATTATAACGTACACAACGCACAAACAACAATGCTACGTTGTGCGTAATAATAGAGAGAGAGACCTGACAACAGTGTACGGTGGACGCGACGACGACGCTACTTAAAAACGCGTACGGTCCCGATACGCGCCGCGGGGTGAAAACGTAAAACGGAAAATATTGACTATAAATGCAACGTTACGACCGACCGCCCCGAGAAGATTTCATACGTACCGGAATGTACGTGTATATATATACAAACCGTGGTAACCGACAAATTTCGTTGGTTTACTGTAAACGCACGATACCGACGAAAAGACGCATTTAAAATCCGTTTTTTACCGGTCGGCTGCCCGACGACGGTGAACGCCACCACCTGCTCTTCCGACGGTAGTATTGCAGTACACTCGACGCGAAATGTGCGCGTGACGAAAGGGGGAGGGGGAATTTTTCGGAGTGTAAAACACGTGAGATCGAAAAAAAAAACCGGGTTTATTGGGGTTGTTCGTAACCAGTTTTGTGCGACATTTACCGATTTTTCGTCGCGGCGTGTGTGGTTTGTTTTTTTTTTTTTTTTTTTTTTTAACAATACTCGGTGCTCCCCTATTGTTCGTCGTGGTTGTAAAATAGATGTGCGCAAATCCATCTCCCTTACCCCCTCTAAAAAAAAAGCGGTAGAACGACAGAAATAAAATCGAAAATCTACTGTACTGAAATAAACGTACATATCATATTAAAAAATAAATAGAAAGCCAGTCTCGTACACATATTGTGACAAAAAATAAAATGGAAAATTCGTTAATAAAAACCGGTCGAAAAAAGAAACAAACGACGAGAATCGGGATGGCGGTTGTGAAGGACGGAGAGGCGCGGTTAATATAATAATAATAATAATTTCTATTATTATTATTATTATTATAATGAGATGATGAAAAAGAGACGATTTCCAAAATGGCGGTCTGATTTGCGAGCACACACATACACACACACACAAACACAGGAGAAACGTACGCGGCGCTTAATAATTAGAAGAGGCTAAAGAGACGCGGAGAGACGGAAGAAAACGCGGCAACGTCGAAAACGGATCGGCGACGAGAGAGCATTACAAAACACACACCGAGAGAAGTGTCGCGTTCACGCGACACTAGATGGCGGTACAAGTTTTGATTAGCCGCCGGATAAAAAAAAACAACAAATAAATAAATAAAAAAAAAACATCATAGTGGGCGCCGACGAAACGAGAACGACAGTGCACTCTCGCCGACATCGGTGTAGTGCAGTAACAGTGTAGTGTACTATACTACTACTACTACGACTACTACTACTACTACTACTACTACTACTACTACTACTACTACTACTACTACTACTACTACTACTACTACTATTACTACGAGCGCTAAACGGCGTGTGTGTGTATTGTTGTTGTTTTTTTTTATACGGCGCTCTGCCGGCACTTTAACACACGAGGCGCGCGCGGATAACCATCGGCAAAACGAAACCGGCCGCCGCCGACTCCCGTATACAGAGCGGTCCAAATAAATCAGAACCGACGCGATCGGACGGTATTGATATTTACTATCGTTTTATATTACGTGTATATATATATATAACGAGTGTGAGCTGCTCACTCATGCGTACGCCGTCTTTATATTTAATTATAGTATTTGTATACGTTCACGCTGCTGTACACACACACACTACAATACAATAGTTTTCGATAGTTTGCATAAAAAAATAATTTTTTTCATACACAACGAAATACGATTTTCCTATCCTCGTCACGACCAACACGTTATGTACACGTCGGAAATTTAGAAGAAAAGCGCCACGGAAACGGATATTGGCCTTGTGCCGTCTTTCCCCTTTCCCGATTTGAATAATGTTACACGCTTGTATAGGTGTATGTGAATTGACCTTTTCGTTATTTTTTCGCGCTCTGACAATCGTCGAACTATATCGCGCACAACACTGTAAAATAATCTAAAATTAAAACCGTAATTACACAAACTATGGTAATTTTTAGAGATTGTTAAAAACGCAGCGTTTTATTTATTAGTATGCGCGCACGCGCGGTACGAAGAATTTGCAGTTGAAAACACACACGGCACACACACCCATACGATTCGCCCACAATAATTACTACCGGTTGATAACATAATTAATTACTATTGAATTTTACTTTTTTTTTTTTTTTTACGAAACGTATGTATACCATTGTAATATGTAATGCAATATCGTATACGCGCAACGACGACGAGGACGTTATTACGCGTTTTCTGCTATTCGGATCGGTTATGGGATAACTTTGAAAACTTCAGGGAATTTCAATGTCTAGATAGTATTATTATTTCGCGGAAAATTATTTAAATTCACGACAAATAATACATGTCGTATACACCCATACGTACATGATAAACAGCATAACAATATATTAGAAATCAATTAATATAATGAAATTTTTTTTTTATCGTGAAAAAAATTAAATATGTAACATCGTACCGGTACATTTTTTAAATATTTCGAAAACGAATAACGAAATACAATTCATTATACACGTTTGTCCTCGTCTTAAACATTGAAATCGTTCTGTTTTTTAAGTCAAAATAAAACTATTTAAAAATCACATCACATATGCGTCATAAAACGCACTATCACGTCCTTAGATATAATTCGCCATTTTTTTTTTTATTCTTAACATTGTAAATGTTAAATGTAAACGGAGTTCATAAATGCATACAAAGTTAATCAAATCATGAAACATGTTTTTTTGATAAATTTTAAACGATTTACTATTTAGTCAAAATAAAAAATTGTTCATTCATAATACAAATTTGGACAATTGTAAATAAAATGTAGCCAGATTTTTCTTTTTTCTTTTTTTATAGTGAAAATATCATAAAGTTTGTATTAACTAAGAACGTTAAAATTGTCATAGAAAAATGTTGTAATCGGTAAAATATTATTATAGCAAAGTCAAGGTGAAGTCTACTTTTTTAAAAGTAGAAAAAACCCGAATTTTGTAATCTCGTAAGATATTATTTCAGGTTAGTATTATTAATATTGCAATAACAAAATTTCAAATATTTATAATAATATGGTCGTTTAAAACACAAATAAATCGTTTAATATAACACGTTGGTCGGTCAAAATCTGTTGATGATTATATTAAAAAACTTATACGAATTGGCCCAACAATAAATAATCGAGTAAATAATTATACGAGTATATAAAAATATGGTATTCTAAACATAAAAAAAAAAAAAATTATTACTGTTAAATTTAACAATATTTCGTCGATACGATTTTGAATAGTTACACCGGCGACACAAAGTAGGTGAAGGAGTATGAATAGATATATATATATAAATGTGTGTGTGTGTGTACATTAAAATCGACGAACAGGTTTAAGACTAATTGACCTTACACTAGAACTTTTTAAAAAATTAATACGTACACGCGCATTATTTAATTGCAATTACCCATTTATAACGAAGTGACGAATATATATATATATACTCATACATACAACTACGTAAATATTTTTTTTCTAAATAAATCCACGATATCCACGATATTATATACACGTGCAGTAGTAGATACCGTTTAAACTAACGTCTATCGCGCACTCGCGCGTAGCGATTTTAATGAAACGAGTTTTTATCGTTTATTTTATTTATTCGAGAACGCAATCGAATACGTTCGAAATGTAGTTGGTCGTGTTGGAAAAAATAAATAATAAACCCGACGTAGAATATACCCGTGGTTATACGCGACGTGGCCGACGACAACGTGTATACAAGACCGCGCACCACACACACACACAGGTGGTGTGTGTGTGTGTGTGGGAGGGGGGTGAGAGGAGGAACTCTACTCGGTTGACTCCGGTGAAAAAAGATTTGATGATCTAAATACGTAAAGAAGAAACGCCACTACCGTCACGACGACGACGGACTTCGCGGGCGCGTACACGCAACAAGCACAACGCGGAGAGATAAAATATTTTCTAGTACATTGACTCTCGGGAAACGAACGGACTTGTATACCGGATTCCGTTTGCGCTACAGCATATATAATGTAACGTAACGTACAAATGTGTACCGGACGATTTTCTTTCACGACCATATACACACACACACACACACACACACACACATATACACACACAAACACAATAAATATAATATAAATCGTATACGAGTCTCGCGCGATGGTAGTCCACGCCCGACACGGCCCTACAAGGCGTTGTACGTACGTGCGTGCGTGCGTACGTACGTACGTGTGTGTGTGTGTGCGTCCGAGAACAGCGACGTTCGGATTCAATTGTCTTGTCTTGCACGCGACCCGGAGGGCGAGGGGTGCGACATAATGCGAGACCCCGGACAACGGACGACAACGGTGGACGAGGCGGTTCAAAACCGTTGTCGTTGTGTACGCGACGTAATATTACACGAATAAAAAAAGCAATATGGCGATATACGTCGTCGGCCGCGTTCGGGAAATGCGCTCTCGACGACGCACGGTCGCGCTAACGCATACACACGCCCACGCGAACGCGTCCGACCGACACGCCAAAGACGATACACAATATGAAAAAAAAATCCATACGCGACATTTGTTTCAACACGTATATTTTATCGAAGAATCCTTGACCCCCGAGAGGGGGAGGGGGGTGTAAAGGAATAAACTCAAAATGGACCGTACGATCAGATTCACACCGTCCAAACTAGTTATTTGACGTCCGAATAATATTGGTTACCCCGACGTCTTTATACGATTTTCCAATAAACGTTCCTGCGTAACGATACAATTGTACAACTAAAACTACATTTATGCCAGGAATCCGAAGTCCGTGTAAAACGGGAAGGAAAATTGGAATAGAACTTCGTGAAACCGATTTGGAATTACGGTTGAAACGATCAAAAAAATAAAAAACCCGAAATTCTACGGGTTTTGCCACGAAGCGAGCTCGTCGGTACATATGAAAAAAAAATTGTTTTTTTTTTCTGCCTCGCTCGTTATATAGAATGACATTCCGCGTATAGACGACCCGAGGAGATAACTGAATAATAAATGCAATATGTATAAATATTTTTTTTTCTTCTATCATTTTATATATTTAAATATTATCGATTAAATAGCCGACGAATCAACGAGCGCCACAATGTAAGTACACGCATACTTATCTATGTATAATATATTTTTTATGCACACAAACACACATACCTATCCGACCGTCTAATTAGCACAAAATACAATAATACAGAAACTTATATCCATTAAAACCGGTCCGACAGGTTTCCATTATACTGTGTAGTATATGTACACAATAATATACACACGCGCACTCGCGTTTTATATTATTGTGATCGTAACCGACCAGTGTAATCCTGCACCGTTTTAATTTGGTCAACCTGTTTATACACCGCGGCGAATTTCTATAATACTCGCGGCGCACAGGACGTCAGGACGTGACGATATAAATTATAACGCCATTTAAAACACGTATAATACACGTAATACGATTTTTTCAAAATTTAACGTCAATAACAACAAAAACAACAAAAACCCGAGAGAATTATATACGAACGTTTCAAAGTTTATAAAAGAAAAATATGTAATCTAGGGAAAAACAATATTTCGCGGTCGCGCCCATTCGTATAATATGCAATGTTATGATTAATAACCGTTACGATCCGTGTGCGAGTATATAAATGTATAACACAGTTAATAATAACGCGTAATAAAAACGCTTTGCATTGTTCGGCGTTTTTTTAATTGATTGTTAACTATCATAGCTGTGATGATTGTTTAGTGTTTATTACACATATATTATTACTATTATTATTAATATAACTTGTGAGGAATGTAAAGGCTATTCCGCAGACGTATACACACTAATATAATATTATAACGTATAATATTTTTCAAACAATATGTTATCGTCTATTCGTCTTGTCGTATGTTCCGATATCTATTACTGATAAAAACGAACGAGAAGACGTATGCGAGTATACGAGTTTTGTCCAGTCCTTTATAAAATTCAAGACAATAATATTACTTAAAAAGTATTATTATTATTAAGAAGTACTCGGATACTTGAATACTTGATATTGCACTGTTTAAATTTATTGTGTAATTTATTAATTTTTAAATTATTTAAATATTAATAATTAAATTTAATTCCTATTGCATACGGACTTAACCGATAAGTTGAAAACGAAAAAAAAAATTGTTAATCGTCAAATAACAATCAAATCTGTAAATTATTTCATATGGTAATCATAAATGATTACGTTTAAAGGGATATAAAATACATATAAATACTTCGTGTTAATAGTATTATAATGAGCGACAGATAATATAGAAAGTCGAATTCGGGAAAAAAATGATATGTAAAATACAATTATACGCAAGATGTATTTACAAACGATGAGAATTCAACGAGGCTTCTCGTACTATCACCGACGAGATGATAATTGGAAAACGATAAATATTTCCGAAATCAACAAGCACATAATTGTCATTCGGACTGTGTATAATTTTTAATAATAAAATAATGTATTAGTTTCATTGATTAGAATAAAATTAATACGAAGCGGCGACGGTTAAAACGGAAACGTCGCGGTCATTACATATAAAATGTATAGCGAATTACGTTTTTGTAAAATTCAATATCGAATTCCATTACGAAATAATAGTAATAATAATAATAATAATTAGTAACAATTCGGACCGTGTCGAGAAAGCGTCGACGCGGCGATCGCTCGGTATGCGCGCGCGCGCGCGTAAGTAGCGATTACGTGGCACGCCGCCGGTTGATCGGCCGTGGCGCAGGTTATGTCTGTCAACAAGCGCGGCTCGGGAGTCAGTGGCGGCGGCGGCGGCGACGCCGAGAGGAAAACCAGCCGGCGAAACGCGGCGGCGGTGGATCACGTGGCCACGCGCGCGTCCCCGGACCCACACGGCAGACTGACTGACTGTGGGCATGAATGGCTTTCGCTCCGCCCATCGCCGCGGCACCGGGTTACTACGTCACACGGTATTATTGTGCGACGGTGTACGATAATTACCGTACCCATTGAGCACCGACAAACACACGCACCGCACACACATAGCGGCGCTCGCGTGACGTCGTCGAGCTGTAGTATCCACAAACACACGTAACACACACACACACACACCCACACACACACACACACACACACATACACACACCCACACACACACACAACGATATCGTATAACGTAACTTACACGTAAACGGGCTGACGCGTGCGACAGCGGCGTCGGGGGCATTGCATATTTTTAGATTAATTTTTGTTCCCAGTTTCTTTTTTTCAATTACCCATCGTTTTCGAGGCTTTTTCCGCGAGTCCACAACCACCAGTCGGACGCGATCAAAGGAACACTGTTGCTGTTGCTGTGGTTGTTGCTGTTGCTGCCGACGACAGAAAACGGATCCGACGCCAACGCGACACTTGACCATGGTGTTTACTGAGCGACGGCAGTCGACGACGACACATGCCTCGGCGGCGGCTGCTGTTTCGCTGCACTATTGTTTGCCGCGACCGCCCCGCGTGTGTATATATATACGTACTGCAGGCTAAGAGCGCATATCGAAGACGGCGGAGTGGTGTGGCGGTGGTAGCGGTGAGCTCGTGATACGGAGGGCTGGGTGTCCACCCTTTCCGTATACGACACACACGCACACCTCCGGACCCCGACCACTCCCGGTCGCTGTTCCCGTTCCTTCTTCGTTCCGACGGGTGACTCGCGGGACGTTGATCGATAATACGAGAGCTTCACTTCAACACGGCGTCAACGCCGAAACGACGGTGGTGATCTTCGCCGACGGATCTTCGGCGTATAAATATACACTCGAAGGCGTTCACCGGGAGATCATCGCGCCTCTGCGACGGGCGGGGTAGCCGACGAAACGATAATAAATATAAAAGAACGGTAAAAGAAAAAACGGCGAGACCGCCAGCCGGCGGTCACCATCACCGCAGAGAATGTGAGAGAGAGAGCGCGCAACACGGACAGCGGTGACGGCGGCGGCGGCGGCGACGGCGACAGCGACGACGACGACGACGACGACGACAACGACACAAACTCTCGGCGGCCGCACGCGTACTACTATAACTACTACGGCAGCGGACAGAGTTGTGTGTAATCGGCCCCGCCAGCTTATTATTACGCGGCGTTCGAGTCATATACTTATTATATATTTAATACATAGTATGGCATTTACCATTGTGTGTGTGTGTGTGTATGTATACATATGCGTATTTCACACACCGTCGGCGGCGGACAGGGGAAAGAGTTTACGGTGCGCACCGCCGCGCGGCGCTCCGGTGATTTTCATTTGTACAACTCCTCCGTGGCGGCGGCGGCGGCGGCGGCGGCGCGACGACGGAGAGAACACAGCGGCGCGGCGTTGTTTACTACGCGACGGCGGCGACGACGACGACGACGTCGAAACGAAGGCGGCTTAGGACGTCACGAGAGAGAGAACTAAATTAAATATGGCGTTCCGCCGCCTATACCACATACACACGCGCACACGCACACACTTTGATGTGCGTCATATACATTTCGGGTTACCTCGTATTTTATTTTTTTTTCGTCGTCGTCGTCGTCGCCCCTCGTCCCGTCCTACCACCGACCCTCTTGCATTGTAAACCTTTCCGTTAAACGACCGACGCGCACACGTTTTACACAGTAAAAAGCTACACACAATGCGAGTCGTGTGAAACATTTGGACGGGAGTGGGATAGTAGGTAGAAAAATACGAAATTGTCCTTCTTTCTATGTATTTACATTATACACACAAATACACGCGATATATAATAACAGCACACCCGATAAACGTTAAAAAACGAAACGATCACATTTCGTATGCGTACGAACGAAACGCCCGTGGTGTTAACGATGAAAAAAAAAAAAAACGTTTCATCCGTCCGTTGTGAATGGAAGTTGTGAACGTTTCCTAATCGACTGGGGAATCGGCGTAACTATCTTACTCGTTTATATCGTGATGTAGCTGGCGCGACTTCAGTCGATGAGATATGATTACCGTTCCTCAAGATTTCGTAAAAAACAAATAATTATCTCGACGCGACTTGAAAATTGAAATACAACAATTACAGTCAAATTATACTTCACGTTTGAATTTCCTACTTAAAAAACATAATATTTTCCACGTATACACGTTTTTATAATTATTATTATTATTATTATTACGGCCGATATAAAATGGATAAATGAAAGACGAAACCCAACTTCCTAGACCATCTGTGTTAATCAAACACACACGCAATGGTTCAAATTTCAAACATCTTTTTGAAAACATGAATTATTAAATATTGTTCATTAACGGACGTGCGCCATAGATAAGGACTAATAATAATTATTGTATTAACTCAATCCAAACGATATTTTATTATCGGTTTATTATATTAAGATAGTACTAAATTAGTAATCAACATATATTAGGAAGTATGCACATAACATTTTTAATTTAGTTTCAATAAAATCATCTTAAAACATTACTTGTTACCTCTCATTCAATTTCATAAAATTGTCAAAATTGAAAATTGGAATTTTTCGTGTTTGTCAAATTAAATTTATATACTGTTTACAAAACGTGTACATTAACATAAACAAAACAAAAACATAAATATATCTAAGAATTAAAAAAATAAATAAATTATCTGTAAAATGTAAAGCCATCCATCATACGGATAATATCGGTTTGTCTTTTCTTTAAACGTCTCGCCGACAGCAAAAATAGTGTGGTTTTTTAATTTTGTAAAATTACAAAACGAGAGAAATTGTTTAAATTGATTTATAAAAAACATAATTATATACAACGAAACTGAACTTGAAAATATATCTGTAAAATGAAAATGACTGACGTCGTTGTTGGTGGTATTCATTTTTGATATCCTACAGCGAATTTCGAGAAAATGTAAAAAACGCTAATACGCAAAACAGATTAATTAAATATATATAATATAGGCGTCAGAAATTCGCGTCAATGTAAATATTTAGATGAACGCCACATGTAGTTTTTTTCAGGAAGGTGTATGTGATAAATTCTTATAATCGAACCGATATAATAGAAAAGCAAACACAGTTCAAATACCGAAATCTTGCTGCAACGTGTACATTTTTAATGCGAAAATTCTTGCGATCGAAATCGTAACATTTCGTGAATTTTTAAAGGAAAACACGCTGAAAATCTCACACGCCACGCTAAAGTACCTCCTGTCTATGGAGTGTTTCTAGTGAATCGCAGAGGACATGACAACGTCGACGAATACCGTTAATAACGAACTCATTGAAACCTCCTCGACACCCGGTCGATTTGTACTGTCCCTCCTCCCCGCCGCAAAAATAATTAACAATATCTATTAATACACAAAAAGACGTACGTGTGTGTACGTCGACACGAGACGGGCGTATAGAAAAATACCGACACATCGTCGCGCCGTCCGCCGGGGGATTAAAAATAGAAACCGACCAGTGCGACTCGTACTGGAACGGACGACGACGGGAACGAATAAAAACGTACCTAATGGTTTTCGAAGATGTACTACTCGGTAAAACACGCGATGCGATATATATGCACGACAGAAAAAAGTAGTCATATGACGGACGAGGAGAATCGGGGTCACCTTGAAATGCAATCAAATTACTGGTAATCGATCGTTTCCTGTTCGAGAAGGCTTAAAATAATAATATAATAATACACGGTTTAAAAAAATACAAATTCCTTTTATTTACGATTCGAAAACGTACGCGAAATTGTTGAACGTTTTGGATACGAGTGGTTAGTAGTAGTATTTAGAAACAATGTGCGTCCGCGTAAACGATACGTACTACATTCGACGATACACGCGGCCGTTCGTTTGCAGATAACACGACAATAATAATAATAATAAATTATTATTATTTTATCGGCCCCGAACGCCGTGTACGATTGTTTCGACCGTTACAAAAAAACGCACGTCAACTCGAGTAATAAAAATCGATCAAACACGTACGCAGCACATCGGTATTAACAACACTCGTATTATAATGTGCGTGTGTATGTGTGTGTGTGTGTGTGTGTGTGTATATGCGAAAATCGTACACCTTGCGCTCGTCGCGCAATATCGTTATACGTATTAAAAAAAAAAAAAAATGTATAGTATTTTTTTTTTGTTCTCGTCAGATGCGAAAGCCAAGTTTCGACAACGTTACGAGCAAACCAAACGACGACGGACTGTTGCCATTTACACCGTCGGTGCACGGCAGCGTAACTCCTTTTCAATTGCGCGCTCGTCACCGTACGTACGTACGTACGCCGGCACGACTGTAAAATTATTACGATTTGTAATATTCATTACGTTATTATTTATCATTGCGCTATTATTCCGCAGTTTCGGAGATATATAGATTTTTACGTTCCCCTCCCCTCACACACCCCCTCCCGTACCGCTGCTGTTAATTCGTGATACGCGTAAATACATTGTGTTGTGTACATAATTCGTTTGCTGCGATATATTTTTTTTTACGTACCGCACACGAAATACAATTCCTACACGACGAGACCGAGTACCCGATTGGCCGCCGAGAAACGGGCGGATGGAGGGGGGTTGGTTTACACTACCGAGTACTGACACTGTACAACACTACCACCACGACGACAAACACCGCATATCGGGGGGGGGGGGAACGTGAGTTAACAAATATATATGTATGTATATATATATATATATATAATATATTATGTAACGCGACACGACGAACGACATTATCGTTGGATATATAGCCAGGAGGATGTGTGTATATATGTAATGTCTTTTGTTTTGTTTTGTTTTTTTTTTTTTTTTTGAAAACTTACTCGTGCGCCGATGAATCTGGCTTCCAGTAATTCCTGTTTACGTGGATCCAGCGCAGCTTGGAAGTGATGCTCCATTTTGACGCTAGCACCTATACGAAACACACAAAACGAATGTCAGAGAAACGGCGGACAAATGAAATGAGCGGACGACGAACAATTTAATCATCAACAAGACATTTATTTACACGTTTAACTTGATTTCGCTTGCGTTGACGCAGCGCATGGACGGCGGATAGAAGAGTCGTCTGCCCTTATCGGATTTCGATTAAATCAATATACCACGTACACGTGGAAACGAACAACGGACGGGTTGTGTCGTGTGCGCGACATCCGAACGGTACACAAATATCGTCTTCGCGACTCGCCGGGGTGAGGTGGTTTCGTTTTTACCGTCAGAATAATATCATGTACATTACGACGTCGTTTCGATCGCGTACGAGTACAGTGTAATGTAACGTGCAGACGTATTTTATATAGGACCGATCGGATGGTCAACGATCGAAACTCGTGTATTTTGCCCGGCCAATAAAATCGAAATTTTCAAACAGGTCAAATGCCGAAAGTCGACTGCGGCGAGTTGTCGATTACAATGACTTATCGGTTATTATTTTATTAAAAATGTTTTTTTTTTTTTTTTTATCGACACTCAATAACATTATGCAACAATAATGGTTCCGTCGTTCTCGCCGCAGCCGACAGTAGTGCTCCACTCATCCCGAGGGTTTATATATTGTGTCGGCCGGGCGCGATAGCCGAATTTTTTTCGACTTTTCGCCCCGTCCTCTTTACACGGCACTCGACACGCATCACAAGTGCACGAACACAAAACGTACACACACGTAATACACACGCAACACTTTGCTGCCGCCGCCGTCGTCGCACAGGCTTGCAAACCAAAAATACGCGCTTACCACTCCAAGAGGTAATCTATTCATGTCGGGTTATCGCGTTCGGGCCCGACCTAATCGCAGACGCGTTCTCCCCGTCCGGCTCGCGCGGAACCCGCCGCCGGGAGGGGGGGGGGAAACACGTACGCACAGTATCGCGGCGCGAGTCCGAGATGCGCACGCCCCGAGCTAAGAGAAGTTCTTTTCGCGAAGGGAAGAAGACACAAAACGCGCGTCCGACACGTCCCTACCTACTATGCGCGTTAGGAGACGGACAGGAGACGCGGTCGCGCTACACGGGAAACCGTGACGACGCCTAGCGCCGGGGACGGGGTGGTCCGGGCGGGAATCGGAGCGGCGCGTCGTGAAGGGGATACCGACGGATTTCGTATTAATGTGCGTGCGCGTGTGCGTGTGCGTGAGCCGCGCTCGCGCGCGGGCTGCGTGTGTGTACACGGCGAGAGAAACGGATGA
Source organism: Schlechtendalia chinensis (assembly GCA_019022885.1). NCBI lineage: Eukaryota > Metazoa > Arthropoda > Insecta > Hemiptera > Aphididae > Schlechtendalia > Schlechtendalia chinensis. Next base: position 1,538,592 of record CM032351.1, on the reverse strand, counting down.
GGCGACGACCGACCGTGTGTGCGGTGTACACTCACAGGCGTATACATAATTATGGACATTTTCATCCCGACATTGTGTGCGACGACCGCCACCGATCGCTAGCGACGTTGCCGGTTTTCGTACACAATTTACGGTGTCGAGAGGGCGGCGGCACATTCGCTCGCGCGTACACACGCGCGCGCGCGCGCGCGCATATCTACACCGAAGACGTCGACGCAGGAGGCAAACGTACGAAGCTTTAAAATATTGTGGTTTTTTTATTTCTTTTTCTGGCATTCCGGCCGGAGCAAAGAACGTATCGCGCGTGTTCAACAATGACGTGTCTTTTCTTCTCTCGTGATCAATTTTGTTCGTGTATAATCTTCAGGCAGCAAATCGTATCCGATTGGTGTTTTATTTTACACGTTTTTCGATTTTCCCCAACAGTTTCCCCTTTAGGGTTTATGAAAAACATATCCGATAAAATTGTCCACTACTACGTTTTGGACGTGGAAAATTGTTGTTTTTTTTTTTGTGCTCACGAATGCAATGCAAGCGTAGACATATACATTCTTTTCAAATATTTATCGTATTCGTCGTCAATTAAAATCATCCATTAACTATGGTCGTTCGGAGTCGTTTTTCAAACAAAAAATAATAATACATTTCTGATATCTCCATCTTTGTAATTCACTCGAGCCGATATCCACAGCACCCGAGGCGGCTCTCGTCGGCTACGGTATTTTCCGTTTTACATTTTACAATATTATCGTTGCGTGGCACGCATCGGTGCCGCAGACATTCGTATTTTATACGCGCGCGGCGACACGCGTGTACAATATAACGCTGTTTAACGACCACCTCTCTGTTCCTCTCGACGCACACAAACGGTGTGTATATTGTTTATTATTATTATTATTATTATCGTATATTATGTTATGTCGTCGTCGAACGCATACGCAGCAGAGTATTTAGAATTCACACGCGGATCGCGGACGGGAGAAGAACACGCGGCGGCGGCTGCGGGAGAGGAGAAGAGGGTGTTCGTACGTGATACGTGGAAGGGGGGGAGGAGGGAGGACGCGGAGGGGAGGTCATCGGGCTACGTTGCCGGATCGCGTCCGTTTTATGTCTATACGCGCGTATGGAAAAGGGCAGGGACCCCGCCCGCCGCCGCCGCCCGGGAGATGGACTGATTCGTGACACGAAGTAATGTGTGTGCGTTTGTCGGGTGGGTGGGTCGGGTGCCGAGAGAAAACGATCGATTCTCTAGCTATTCTAGCAAACTCCGTTTTATACACGTTGTATACGCGCGTGTGCGCGCGCGTGTGTACACGTAAAAGCCACTGTTGTGTCGTTGTCGGCGGCCATGCATAAGTAACACCACGCCGGAACGGGCAGGCAGGCACACAGACGTTTGAAAACTCCAGTAGAGCCCCCCTCCCTCCCTCCCCCCCCACACGCACACTCTTCTTCCCGCCCGTAAACCGACAGACACACGCGCGCGCGCTCGGCGGTACGCAAACAACACCCATTGCCACCCTCCTTTTACCAACGACACTCGTCGTATTATAGTAGTTACCCGGTACTCGGTTACAACCGATTTGATGTTAGTCAAAGACCCGAATCTCTCCTCCCCTCTCACACCCGTTGAAAAGACGTCCATCCGCCATCATCGCAGGTCTCGGCATCATCCTCTCCTCTTCTGGTACACACTTTATACAACAATGCTATAAAACGTTGTTCACCGCCGCCAACGAGGTATAATAGTAATAATAATATCGTCGTGGTAGGAGGAAATACTCGACTGTACTGGAGTGCGTCGTTTTTGAAAGCCTTTACGTCGTGGTGGTCGTATCGGTTTTTTTTTATTACAGCACGCACACGCGCCAACTAAAACAACAACAACAAACGGACGCGCGTTGTAACGCATCGTTAATCGACCGAATTGACGCGGCGAGTCGCGATCGGCAAACTTCGTTTTCGGAAGACGCAAATGCAGAGAACACGGACGACAAATAAAATCTGATCGTCTCCCGATTTAAAACCGATAGGATAAAATTACGTGCATCGAGTGCGTCACACCGCGGCCGTGGTACGCGACATATAATTTCCGTACGACGGTATAAATAAAACGCTACGAAATTTCGGCCGTGCAGCGTGAGAACGCGATGCGACAAATTTTAAAAGACAATAACCAGCCATAACGACGGCTAACGTTTAGAATCGCATATCGTATTCACGCGACGTGCAGCATCGTAAACGACGACGAATGACGGATACACCGTCGTCGACTAAATAACGAAGACGTCTGAAAGACGTTCTCTCTCGACTATACGTACGTAATGTTATACAATTACAATGATTTTGTGAAGTGCGTATGAGTCGAGACGATCGGTTGACATTTTTTGTAAACGGGGAGGGGGAAGAAACACTTACGCAGAAATAAAATAATAATAAAATCGTACAAACACACACACACAGATACGAAATTGCTGCGCGAATTTCGAAACGCAATTAAATAGCAGTTAGCTCGGTACAATACGGTCGCCCGGCGTATTCAATGACAAACAAGAAATTCGTATTGTCATACGTGGTATTTTTATTAATACACACACGCATAATACTCCCACCGTCCGCACGACCGTTCAGCATATACGCATATATATATATATAGCATACGTGATTTTTAGAACGCGTCGTTTTATTATATACGTCTAACAATAATGGTAATAATCATTATAATATACACGCACGATATACGATATGGTTTGCACGAAATTAAAAAAAAAAAAAAAAATCAAACAAACGAAAAAACACGTCGACGGGAGCGCGCGCGTTGTTCGTAATGATCAAAACCCGATAAAATCGTCCGAGGAGACGACAGACGCGAGCGCGGCACGGACGACCGTGCGGCGATTTATCGAAACGATTCGTTTAGACCGGGGGGGTTATTTTTTTATTTTTTTTTTTTTTTTTGGGCGTTGTGAACGTTCGACGAGGGCGGCGGCCGTTTTCTCACGGCGTCACATTACCGAATCACCGCGACGACATTATACCGTCGACGACACTACGCCGACGGCGGCGAATCGTTCGAACGGTGTAATACGACGGACGAAGAGTAAATCATATTTTTCGCAGTCGTGTCGTTCGGAACGCAATTATCGTCGGCGGAGGAAAAACGCGCGTTCAGCTCGGTAGAACACTTTGGGGTCAACGAAACTCTACATTATTTTATATATAATGTATATGGTTGGACGATCGAGTACCGTTTTTTTACTTCTTCTGTTCGTAATAGTTGTAAATTCGATCAAGTAGCAGTACACGTAATGACTGGGAACAACGATAATTTCCACGTTGTTCTGTAGCGTGTCAGGGTTCACGCACAGCGCAATATTCCTGCGCTTTTTTATTCCGTATATAAAATTCACCTGTCGAACAAGCCGAGTACACGCGAATCCACGTTATCATATCCGTTTTTAACAGGGCGCGAACAAAACCATCGGATTTTAACCATTCTTATTTTACACGACATCGAATCGATAACCACACACGTACGTACACACACACTCGGATACTTGACATTATATGATGTTATCAAATCTCGTTTCGAAAAACGCACTAGTAGAAAATTCCGATTGTTTTATTGTTATATTAAAGTACTGCTTTTAAAACGTACACTTGTCGGTCAATTATCGATAAAACGTTCGGTTGGATACAATGTAGACGAGAAAAAAAAACAAGTTTATTGATTACGTTAATCCTACGATATACGACGGCGACGTCATACGACACAAGAAAATTGAAAATATTAACAATAATGAAAAAACAAAAATTTCTATAATCTGCACTCTCTAGGTCACATACATAAAATTAGTCCTTGGTTACACATTACAGTGTCGTTTTTATCAATTAAATATTCTATACAAATGCCGTTTGAAATGCAAACATAACTTTTCCTGTACAACGTACGTGTCCGACATTTATTAATTATTCACCAAATTAACTTATCAAAACCACCAACTCGTTACGACACATGGTCATACACGGCCACGTGTGACAACTTCATTCAATGGCCAATAATAACGTAATTTGTCTGCTCGGTAACAACCGTCCGGAACGTGTTTCGGAGAATACACCACCGCAACGCGTATGTGCGACCATCAAAAACTTACATCACCGCGACACACGGACAGCTGTTATTGTAAAAAGCGCAGTCTAACGTACTTTCGGGTAGTTAAAAAAGCGTCTTACCAAACTTTAGGAACAGTTTTCGAACTGCGGCGAAATTGTTTTACGGTCGTATAATCGTATGGTATCGAGAACGTATTAAAAATGGCGGGAGGGCGTTGAAAAGCACGTAACTGCGACAAAATTCTTAGAACAAGTCCGACCGACCGTAATAGATTAAATCGATAAAAAGATAGTTTTTTTTTTTTTCAGCTGTCGCGGAACATAAGTCGATTTGAAACGGCTTTTGACTACTTTTTACCTTCCTCCTACGACGGCACGTATAATAATTTAATCGCATTGCTGACGATTATATTTTCGAGGGTAAAACGGCGGGATTTGAACACAATCACGCGAAAAATACCGATAAATACGATGGCCGGTATTTTTCGATCGCCGGAAAAGACGAAAACGTGATAAAACCGATAAGGCCGACGATTATCGAGCAGTTCTCGCACGTACGCGTGCCGGAACCGGCGCAAAGTCGCGAATTTGGGTTATACAGACGCGCGCGTGCAAAAATAAAACACATCGGAATGCGACGGCGGCGGCGCGAGAACGACAACTCAAACTTTGGCCGGCGGTCGGTCATCTCTCTCGTCGTCGGCGTGCACGCACACACATCGGTTGTTCGGCCGCCATTGTTTCGCGCGCTGGCGCACACTTCTCGCGCGCGTTTATTTATCACGCGAACGTATTTATCCAGAGCACATTTCCTTTTAGCCCTCTCTCTCTCTCTACTCTGGCTCCGTTTGTCTCCCGTACACACACGCGCACACACGTGTGCATGGGTAATAATACAATAATACAAAAAAAAAAAAAACGACGCCGCCACAAACAACGCGGCGGCCGGCCGTACATACACGGTGTTCTGAGCGAACTTAACACGTACACGTACGCACGCACGCACGTACACACTAGCGCGCGCCCGACGACGACGACCTATGGAGGAATCCGTTGCCGGAGGTGAATGCGGTTATACATACGTATATATATGTATATGTATATATATATATACATATATATTACATATGAAAGAAAAAATAATAATAATAAAAAAATACACGGCGTGCACACGTGGGGAATTGTTGAAACGCGTTCGTCGATAATATGTGTTTTAGCGCAATATCGCCGTATACGGATTTCGTCTGGTCGTCGTAGGCAACACCGCCGCCACTCGTCGTCGCACCGGTGTAGAGTCGTCGATATATATGTGTGTGTGTGTGTGTGTGTGTGTATACACGCGTTGTGTGTGTGTGTGTGTGTGTATTGTATAAAGAGAAGTGCAGATACGGCAGCGGTGGAAGACGGCGGGCAAGTCGAAAAGAGGAAGTGATGCCGACGACGGCGGAGGAGTAGGAGGAGGCGCGGTACGACGACCGTCGAGCAATTCTCGTACATTTAAAATAAACGCAAACCGTATTTAAAAAAACCCGCCGAGAGAGGTCGAGGCGTTATCGATCGGTGGTCGTCCGAAAATAATACGACTACTACACACTACGACGACGACGAATCAACCCTCTTCCCAACCCTCTCGTCGTCCACCTATCGACGACCACGCAGGGGTTCTATTTGGTCTTTGTGCGCGCGTGTGTATTTTCGTTATAATAATAATAATAATAATAATAATAATAATAATAATAATATAATAATAATAATATAATCCCGAGCATACACACGTACTATATTACGAACCCTCGCCGTCTTCCAAAAGAACGTTTTCGCGGCGTGTTCACCCCGACGGTGAAAAACATAACGTATACAGTCTAAAATCGTGGAAGGACGCGCACGCGCAATAACACAACAATACAGATTTCCAACAAGCCCGTGTACAACGATATGTGTCGGTCCGATACAAACGCACGACGACGGAAGACCAAAAACACACTAAAACGTGTACACGTACAATATTTTTGTACCTAATATGTTTAATTACCGCGTATGATTTTATTGTAATTAAAATCATATATATATACATATATATATATATATACACACATACACAAATTAAATAAAACATTTACTCTACATAGAGGCGGTAAGTGTGGTAACACACACATCCGAATGTAATACAGGTGTCGAACTAACCTTGGGAACACATCATCGATAAATGCGCACCGGTCGCTGCTGCTGACGACGGCGGCGGCACAAGGTAACACGACGACATATGCACTGGCGACGCAACAATATGAACTCTGCGCCTCTTCCATGGGCCGGGGGGGAGACCTACTCGTCGGGCGAGGAAAGTACACCCCACCGCCGCTCAATCGCTGCTGCTGCTGCTGCTGCTGCTGCTGCCGTCGTCGTTACCACTGCTGCTACTCATCGTCCGAGTTTCCACACGACGTAATATTGATTTTACAATGAAATTCGCCGACAACGACGACGGCGGTGGCGTAAAAAGGAATGGGAAAAGCCTCCTCCTCGTCGGGGGCGCGCGTGTGTCTCGCACGCATAAACACAACGCTGTCGTGTTGTATCAGATGTACTCGATTAAAACACCCGCGCGGATTCGACGGCAAGGGATCCCGTCGATTTACAACGTTTACGCGAATACCACACGCGCACACGATATCGTACGGAAAACAAAACGGCCAACTGCTCAACATGCGTTTACACCGAGTGCTGCGGAAAATCTAACCCGCACGTATAACACACACGACCGATGCACCGAGCACCACGTTGGTTACCGCGGACGGGTGTGTGTGTGTGTGTGTGTGTGTGTATATGTGTGTGTGTGTTGCGACGCGAACGAAAGAGAACACACGACGATGACGGCGGTCGCGCGCGCACGCACTCACTGGCTGGCGGTTTTTGTAAAACGATAACTACGGCCCGCACGACCCGATGACCGGACTCGGAATGGGAATAATGACTCTATATCCTCCTGACGATACATAAAATAAAATATGACAGTGTGCACGCGGGCAGCTGCTCACCGCCGCCGCCGCCGCCGTGGGCCCCGCTCTCTATATACGCGGCGGCGTACACTATATATTATACGGTATAATACGTGTATATACGTAGTGTGTGTATACCGCTCCGGTGTGCACAGTCGTCGCGTGCATTCCTTTCATGCGTTTGGTAATATAACAACGATATTCACGACTGCTACTACGATTTTTTTTTCTTCTTCTTCTCTTCCGCCCTCCACTTCACGGCGTATCGTTTGGCGCGCGCAATATTATAATTATCCACTACACCGCCCGACGCGACCTTCGTACGCCACCAACATATTACCGTCCACGGTACGCGCGCACACACGGTCGTCACGGGATTTTCACCGAACGTTTTCGTACGCCGCGCGGCACCACGGAGAAAGTAACGATTTTCGGTATTTCGGCATTTTGGTTCACTTTCCGCCCCTCCCCCTCCCCCTCGCCATCACACTCGCACCCGTCGTGTTCGTCGTCGACGAGCACACATAACCGAATCCGTCCAAAAACCGAAAATATCGCGTCGACGCGGTTCACAGCCCGCCCGACGATCGTTTTCTGTTTCTCCGAGATTAAAAACAAAACGGGTTTACACGGTCGCGTTAAATCCGCTTACACGTTATGTTTTAAGCCCGCGCCGCGGACACGATAAATAACGTCTTTACGCGTTTCCAAAACGATCGATTAAATAATAAATTCCCCGCGTATCGATTTGTTGAAAGACACGACCGTCGGCGATAACGCGAGATCTACACGTAGTAAAACGCTAGAAACATTATTACGAGACTACGTAGAAACTATTTTCGGCCGACGGTCGCAATCGCCCGAGTACGTTCGGTTTTCGAATTGTACAAACAATCGATATAACGAGGAATAAAAAAAAAAAATCTGAAACCGCCACACGGAAACTTTCTAATAGGTATAATACGTGGTCGTATTAAAATACGCATATAGACACGGAAAATAAATCGTGTTTTAATTGGTCGATAACGCGATATTAATATTAAAGCCGGCACAAATTGTCGGCGAAACATATAAATAAACGACGATAAAACGTGATGCGGTCGTGCGGATTGCATTATTGAACATTGCTCACATAATATAGACCGTACGGTGCGGCGAAAACGATATTGCCAAATGAGGTTAGACGATCGCGTCGAGGCGAAGACGGGGACAAAAAAAAAAAAAAACAAACTAAAATGGCGCCGCCCGTCGGTTTTTAGCAAGAGTAGAAAATTGAAACGCACACGAGTGCGCGCGCGCGCCCGCGAGGAGCGTTCGGCGTAGTTGTGATTTAGTGCAACGGCCGCGTAAACAATAATAATAAGGAAAATATAATAATAATAATAATAAATTCTCGATTGAGAGTCCAACATGGCGACTCCTCCGCCCGGTCGCGTCGTCGTTGGCGAACGGTAATGTCGACCCGGAGTGTGTACTCTCCTTTATTATAATAATATAATACCCGCCGAGAAACACACGAAAGGTATACACAACATCACAATAGACGCGTGTGCGTGCGTGTGTGCGTGCGCATGTGTGTGTTAAATACGTGTTTTACACACACGATGATACACGTATGCATTTAACGTGTACGAGCATACAAGATATTAGAATAAAATTTAAAAAAAAAAAAAACAACCAAAGAACGAAGAGGAAAAAATATAATATAAAAACGACGGCGGCCGGAGGAAGTAAATGTATATAATACGTGCGCGCGCGCGTGTGTATATATATATATATATATCGTTCGGGTATAGGCGCGGGGACCGCGGAGGGGAACAATTCGGCAACGTCGGATCCATGACGTCACGACCGCGCTGGTACTACGGCTGAGTGGGCAGTCAGCTGACTGCGGGCTCGAACGGTAATGCTACGATTATTTTTATCAGCAGGGCACTGCGGGGCACGTCTGATGTCTGGCGCGCGTACCACGTTCGGTCGCGCGCGGTCCCGGTGCCGCGCATACGTATCCTAACCGGCTCGGGCGCTCACGACGACGGCACGCGGCGGAATAATAACGTTTGCGATAAATGAATCCGACGCGACCGCCGGCGGCTGGGATAGAGTTCATATGTCGCGACTAACGGTTATCGATAACAACACACGGCCGACGGTGACAGAGAGAACAACAGAATTTACGACGAGATTTTACAATCGACGAGAGCACTCGATCCGACGGCTACGAACATGTATGTTAATAATTCGTACATGATACGCGGTGGAGATTAAAAAGGAGAAATGCGTGAAGATTACGACGACGAAAACGCGTTACGCGATTTTATATCGTTTCGAGAGCACTCGAGAGACGCGTATGTTTTAGTTTTGAACACGTATGTCATCATCACGTCGAGACCGACGACGCGGGCGCCCGCGACGAAGTTCCACGTTTATAGCCGATACGTGTAGCGAAATTAGGAAGATGAAAAAAAAAACCCGCAAATTAGAAACGAAGTGCGCGTTGACGTAACGTTATTTTCGCGTTTGATTGGCAACTGTGTCACACGACAGGCGCGCGTATCGAACCGACGGCGATTGGGAAGGGGCCGAGCGATGGGGAACGTATTGGCGCTCACGGATCCGGATCCCACAGAAACCACCTACGCCGCCGTCGTATTACTATTTACTCCTGTCCGGATGACTCGCACACACGGCGCGCGCGTCGTCGTCGTCGCCGCCGCCGCCGGGCCCGATGCGTGTGTGCGCGCGGTATAAATGAGCGACCGGTCGCGCCGCACGGCGGAATTGAATTATATCGCGTTTATAAGCTCCCTGTGTTTTACGCTCGCGAAACGTACGGCGGGAGGGTAGCGAACAGAGCCGAGTCTATTGTGTCCGGTGGTGGTGGGGGGGAGGGAGGGAGACGAGAGACCTCAAGGACCGGTGTGTGTGTGTGTATCGCGCCGATGTAATTAGCGAATTCGATTCACTCTCGACGTTGCCAGACTTACGACAGATTTCACAATCGAAATGGTAAAAATAAAAAAAAATTAAAATAATAATAATATAACGGGCAAAACTGGTTGTCGGTTCGTCGATGTATATAATACACTGTGTTTGCAAACAGACGGCCACCGCCGGAGCGAATAATGGTTATTTCACGTTATTATATTATATACGTATACACGTGGCCGGACCGATGATGATGACGATCCGGAATAGACGCGAATTGCGTTTGTGGGACTTGTGGAGAACGAAAAATATAATATACGGTTTCTCGTACGCGACCGACGAGAAAATAACGCGCGTGTGCACGTGCGTATTCAATTATTCGCGTGTACGATATTCTACGAGATCCCCCAAAAGCCGTATATACGACGTCCCCATTCGCGGTAAATTCCTCGGAAGCTTGGACACAACCCGTCCCCTTTTACCACGGGCCGTACGGTTATGAATTCGAACACGAACGAAGATTCCCGCAAGATCGCACGCACATCCGGAAAATGAACGGAGCGCATACGCGGATTGACGGGCGGGCTACGAGGTAGCGGTCGATGCGCACGCATCGAGGGTTCATTCCGAGGACACTAGGAAATCGAGAAAACCGACGGCGACGCTGTTCCCCTCTTCTCGCCGAGCCCGCAAACGCGATAACGAGACTTTTGTGATAAAAGAAAGAAAGGCGCGGTGGTGGTGGTTTTTACCTTCGGTATTATTCGTTTTTGTTCGGATTCTCGTCGTCCCCACCAGCACTAGCGGTTACGAGAAGGGAGGGGAAAAAACCTCTCTTCGGTCAACGATTGTTTTTTAAAACACGAGACGAAAACACCGTTGATACCACTATAAATTACAAACTTAAACATAATGTATATATATATATATATATATATGTTATACTATACACGATACACAAAAACGCGATTATACGACGTTCACGCACACAAACCTAGTGATCGGCCTAGATACGCGGGCGCGTGCGTACGGGAAAGTAAACTTTATCTCGAACGCGTCTTTTTCACATGGTTTTATTGGCGGAGCGTCGGTCTTTCGTGTTTCCTCGACTTGTCAGGAAACGCGACGCGCTCGGTCCCGTCGGTCTAGAACGTAGAGACCCGACAAACCATATAAGATGCCCGCGAATCGTTGGACATTAATGAATCCGGGCAGCTATATAACGACACGCAGGCGAGAGGAGTGTCGAACGTGGAACAAATTTGTGAGATTTGTTAATATTTTGAAAATCCAGTCAATGTTTTGATTATATTTATACATTTACTGTTAAGTATCGATATCGGAAGCTGCAAGAACGGTTATAGAAATGAAAGTTGAAGGAAGACGAGGAAGACCGAAGAAGAGGTGGTTGAATGCGATTGGATGTGATATGAGGACTGCTGGTGTGTGCGTAGATGATGTGAGAGATCGTGTCAAGTGGAGGTTTAAGACACAGGTGGCCGACCCCAAATAGCTAGGATAGGGGCGAGAGCGAAGAAGAAGAAGAAGAAGAAGAAGAAGACTATTAAATATCGGTATTATAAACGCGGGCGTCAAATGGTGTTCGTTCAATACAGTGGTTGAACAACTGTATTCTAATCAATGATACAATGATAAATTATTATCTCGTAAATTACCGCCGTGACAGTTGACTCAACAGAAAAATCCTTTCCCACACTTTGTAGAATAACAACATATCTGATATTAACAATGTGACGCCAGAAGGACTCAAATAGCTCAACTATATTAAACATCAAACCCGACTACAATAAAAGAACACGAACTACAGTGACATCATTGAGAAAATTTGCTGGGGCCCAAGTACGAAGAAAACTTTAAATAAGATAATTTAACTAATAAAAATGTTAGTAATAAAAATATATTAATGGGGAATCCTTTTTTTTTCTTAATTAATTTAATCTTGATTTGTTTTTTGGGTTAGGTCCAAACAATATTAAAAACTGACATTGATATATGTCAGCTCTTCACATTTTATCTGGGTTATACAAATACACGAATCAAACATTACCTGTTGAGGAATTAAGCGATACAAATTGTAATCCTGAAAATATGCTTGCTTGTCTTGTCTTTCATTAAACCTTACAAGTTTCTGACTTTTACAAATAATTTTTGTTATTTAAAGGATTGAAATTCAAAATGTTTAATTATTTAAAACTACGTTTATATTTTATACATAATATTATATACATAATTAATTTTAGAACTTTATACATTTTTATATTCTTTCATCGTGTAAACATGATCTTATGCTTGGTCTGCATATGGCGACCAGAGACATCGAAATTATAGGCTCGTGATTGTAGGGAGTCGGTCTAATCTAGTTTATTATGTATATACCTACTATGGTCTAGAATAATTCCCGAGATTGTCTGTTCCCTCCCCACCGTACCACAAAACCTCGGCCGTGTTGGATTATGCACGCGCGTGCACTCAGAAATCCGTTACTTGCCGTGTAAAGTAAACGGTCACCGTTGTGAGTCTGCCAACTCTCCGGACTCGAACGGGCGTGAAACGGTACGGAATAGAATATTATTGTTACACACGACGTGTAATGACGACACGGTCAGACGATATCGTATATATATATATATGTAACGTTCGTGTTTTTTTTTTTTACTTCTGTGATTAACTTCGATATCATATACAATATGCTTAGATTTTGTTAATACAAAACATTTATGTACATTGTATACAACAGATTATTATTATTATTATTTTTATTGTTATTATTATCGTCATCACAATCGCTATGCAGCAGTAATAATGAATACGCTGGTTACCCTACAAAACACGGATGAACACGGCGGGCAGCCGAATGGCGGATACGTGTGATTTTGTAATATTATTTCAACGAGAATCGATGTACAGACGTCGGATGACCAGAGCCGGTAATATGCATTTTTCGGACAACGATGTTCGTCGACGAGTCGCCGCAGAATTGTACGGAAAGAACGCATTTTTTCGATATTATTATTCATATAACGTTATCGTGTCGAAAACAAATAAAACGGGAAAGAAAAAAAAAACTGGGTCGTAAAAATACATTGTTCGCGGCGTTACACTCGTATATATAATATTGTTGTTGTAACGGCAAAACTCTGCGGCTGGGTTAATTGAACTGAGAAAAATTAAGTAGGGCGAGCCGAGGCGATGTTTCAGACGTATAACATCAAATACAATCGCATCGATCGTTTTCCCGTGGATTCAGAGCGCGCTGGAGACGTACGGCGGACTAGGCACACAATATCGCCGCGTCACGACGCGGCGACAACGGACCAGTTGCGAGAGGATAGAAAAATAATAAAACGCGTGTAATGTGTCATCATCCAACTGTCCGGCGGTTTTCTGTTTTTTTTTTTTTAAATACAATTTACACGTTTCGTTTGAAAACCGTTCGATAAACGCGACGAAAACCATTACGATTACGTGCGCACACCGCACGCGGTCGCGGCGCGTGCGGTGTGTGTGTGTGTGTGTGTATGTACGTACGTGTGCGTGCGTGCGTGTGCGCGCGCGCGCGGCGCGTATACGTAACGTCGGGGAAAGGGTTACCCGTCGAGCGTTTATCCGGTCACGCTGTGACAATGATCCACGGCCATTCAACGACCTTCCGAAAGCATATTGGCACGGCACAGTGTTGCCATACGGCGTGTCGGAGATTATTTTTAAACACGATAATATTCTCGTCCGTTCCCCCCGGAGCGCTGGCACACACACCGCCACGGCCGACCGAGTCGACGGGGCAGAGGCTATTTAACTCGTATCACAACAAACGCGCGCGCACACGCATTTCCACTCGATTTCCGACGCGCTTGCGACCGCTGATTTCTCGACCGCAGAACGCGCGCACACTCGCACACGCGCGGCGCCGCGCGTGCCGCCCGAAGGTGGCCCCGACGGAAGTTTCGAGTATTATACTTTTTTCGCGCATAATGTTATAATATCGAGGCGACACGGTCGGAGAATGCACGTGAAAATCGGTGTCCGTTTGTGATGACCTACTTACTTTAGGTAAACGTCGGTTATTGATCAATCTCTTTCTCTCGCTCGCTCTCTCTCTCATTCTCTCCCTCTCTCTCTCTCTTTCTCTCTCTCTCACACACACACACACACAAACGCATACACTCATATTACAACAGTACAAATAACAACGAAACATTTTGCAGCGATCGAACACGATCAACCCCTCCGAGCATATTATACACTCGAACCAACCGCGACAACAAAATAATAATGTTTTTTCCTCTACATAAAACTACTACAATTGGCAAATCGAACACGAAAAATTGAATTTTTCTACGAATTTCCGGATGGACGGTTAAACTCAGGACCGGACGGTTGTGAGTGGGTAACAAATCAGAGAACGGTGTTTCCTCTGTCTATACAGCAGCGGGCCACACTACTTTGTACGTTTGTATACAGCGGCGTGTCATAAAGTAACAGTGATGATACGATACGGCGAATGGGCCGTAGATTGAATCGACGTTTGAATTCACGTAAGAGGAAATGGAGAAAAAAAGGCCCAATGTTATACATCTCGAAGCTTATTGATCGCACACTTCAACACACATACACGTACACACCACACACAAAACAGTCGGCCGGCCGCCTGCCTGCAGAGGAGAGGATAGAAAAGGGGTCGGTGGACACGTCGGTAGTGTTGTCGGGTGGTCGGAAGGGAGACGGCGAGGTGGACGATGACGATGACGACGACGAGGAGGAGGAGGAGGAGGAGGATGAGGAGAAGGTGTAACACGGGGCGTTTTACATTATCGCGGGTGCGACGGAATTCCCGGCTATACGCAGGGCAGAGGATTTGCCCGGCGACGGCCGTTTGACTTTGATTTCGAAACCATTATGCACGGAGGGGGGAGAGGGGGGAGCTGTTGGAAGGAAACGACTGTGGGCGCGCGGGACGACGAGAGGAGTAACGGAGCATACCAAGATGGCGGACACCCTGGGATCGTTTATTCGGCCGGGGATAACTTAACTTTAAACCCCCTCCCTCCATCACACACCCAGTCGCCTTTCGTCCGCGCCGCGCACACACGCATATATACATACTGCGCCGCGATCGTGGCGGTTGTAGATGACGTTGCTCACCGCCACCTCACCTCATCACACGTCCTTCTCGCTATCACACACTACATACACAACTATACACAACGACTCTACTTTGTCGTTTTCCTTTCGGCGCGGGTGTCGTCCGAGAGAATGTGGCGGCGACGGCAGTGGTGGCGCGAGGACTTCCGCTCGCCCCGCGCAAGGGCGTGTAAAGGAGAGACGGTTTTCGCGTAAACCACGCGTACACGGTCTCTCGATCGATGTGTGGGATCATACGTATATACACACGCGGAGAAACGGTCGGAGGCGGGTTGAAGTTTTACAACATTCGGTGCTCGGTGTGTGTGTGTGTGTGTGTGGCTATGTTTAGCGAAACGACCGGAGCAATGTGCCCCTCACATAATAAATATATACACGTCTCTCCCGCCCCATCCCTCTCACGTTCACCCCGTTCTTCTGATCCCACTCACCGTCCCTTCACCGTCGATCACCTCCGCCGTTACGGCTACGGCCGCAGCTCCACCGCCGCCCGGCCCTTCCGGAGAGCTCTCTGCCGTTCAATAGAAAACGCCATTTTATTGTATTGTACACACACACGCGCACGCATATTATACATACAACCTCTCTGGCGGTTCAACCGAGAAACGACGACGTTTCGCCCCTCCTGTTGAATACCGCCGCTGCCACCGTTTTTGCACCCCAAACACACTATCCCTTCCTCCCTCCACCGTCACATAGTCCTACACCGATATCCTCTCTATCCACTATATATATATATAGTCTTTGGGTACTACCTGGCCTCCGGTCGATACATTCACTGAAGCCGTTGTCGTAATATACGTGCGAGTTGATATTATTATTCGTTGAGAGGTTAGATATGTGCCCGTGGTTATAATATTATATACATAGAAAATAAACACGACGACGATGTATCCATTCGTACGTGCTACGCGAATCTAACCGGGCTCCCCTTCCATCACTTTTCTTCCGGTCTTAATTTGTATCGAAAATGATATTTTGCGCATTATATATAATACGTATGTGTATACACGACACGCACTGTAACTATTGCCGTAGATTTCCGAATTAAACACTCGAACGGGGGATATAGCGCGCGAACGTGAGACTAGTGACGAGTGTAAAGAAGGAGGCGTTGATAAGAGAAATACAAATTCAATGACGAGGCAGTTAACCTCTGCGGAAAAGATTTTCTAACGTAAACCTAAATCATGTTACGCGTTTGAGTCGGACGTGGCGAGAAAAACGACGATCATCACCACACGGCCGATCATGGCTGGCGGCGGCGATTCAGGAATGTTTGTTCCTACGCAACGGAATAAAATATAACCTTTCGACCGCGAGCGATGGCCACACGTCCGTTATTGTTCTATTTTGAGAAACCTGCGCGAAACTTGTGTTATTATCCAACTGCAGGATATATAATATCATACGACAAGACCCGGTGTTTTTATGCCGTCGCGTATTATTTTTTTATTGGCAGCGTATATTATAATATTGTAAATTCGGAACTGAACACGCGCCGCAGAGCCAACGGCGGCCAATGGACATTCGCGTACACGATTTGTATATATGTGTGTGTGTGTGTGTGTGTGTGTGTGTGTGTGTGTATATATATATATCTTTCGGGCGGCGATCATTGTCGCGGGCTTCACCGTTTCGGTTTGATCTCAATACGAACGCACCGGGTCCGTTCGGCGAGAGGTCCGCGGCGGAATCGCGCATCGGTGTTATTTACAAGCCGGCAGCAAGCGGCGAGGGGATAAGGGTGGGGGGAGGGTAGGGGTAGGACACGACGAGAAGAACCGCTGCCGTTTTTTGTTCACGTTGGCCTCACTGATTATTAATAGCCGAGTTGCATAGAGCGTGTATTTTTTTTTTTTTATTCTTTTATGTAGCAGATTATTCGTAATTCCGACGACGGTGCGTATGCGAACGGCGTGCGTAAATGTGACAACGACCGGCGGCATCGCACGCGCACACAAACGCTCCGCCACGTCTAGATAAATCGATAAACACGGAACATTTCGTTTTCAAAACAACAAGACTACGGCGCGTTCGACCAAAAAAAAAAAAAATAAAATACCATTTACAAATACTATTTACTCACCACCTCCTGATAGCCAACGGATCTCCGTCATCCCGTCAGTTCATAACGCCAATGTCTCATTTGTAATCTGTGAACAAGACGAAACGGTACTGAAGAAAACGCAAATTGAACAATGAAAATCGTGCAAACGATACAGGCGAGAAAACACGGGATTTCGGTTTTTGACGATTTTTGTCGTTTCCGTTATCAGCACGACGATGTTTTCGCCAGAGTGATAACGCGCGTAAATGATAAAAACCAAAAAAAAACAGAAAACAAAATAAACGACGGAAAACCGTCGTCGGGAACGACGTGAACAACAACGAATTAACAATAATCACAATAATAAATACCGTTGTCCGAGGTGGCCGCCGTGGTAGGTAATCCGACCGGCGGCGGCGGTGGCTGCGGTAATCGAGATAAACGAGACCGCTGCTGCGGCGACGGCGGAACGCGCACACACGGCGATATAACAATATTATATTTATTATTTAGTAATAATGTTCTCGTCGTTAATGATCTTGTTGGTCGGACGGTCGAGAACAACCGTCGATCGCGAACATGGTGAATGTGCACGCGAACACACGTCACGGACGCGCACGCAGACGTAGTGTTACGATAATGCACATTAAACGCGCGACGCACAACGGACGCGGAGCGGCACTGGCGACGAAAAACGAAATGGGAATTTGCAACAAAATTTTGATGATAATAATAATAAAAATTATTATTATTATTATTATTATTATTTTTATTGTTATTATTATTAATACGAACCGCGACGATTACGACACTGTCGAACACACGCGCGCGCGCGTGACACGACGACGGTACGGAAGAAAATATTTCGAAAACGAGACTATTGCAGCCGCCAGTGGTCGGCGGAAATCGAATACAAATCGGTGCAAGAAATCGAACGACAATAACGCAAACCGGTCGCGGCGATTAAATGGCGAACACTACTATACATTACTACAATAATAATAATACTACTATGCGACGGCGACTACGGTCGACGACGACGACGACGACGACGAGGTGGTGGCGGCGGCGGCGGCGGCGACGACGGGTAAGTAGTGCGTGCGTGCGTTGCCGATACACACACACTGACGCGGCGGCGGACGATGACGGCGGCGGCAATGACGACGGCGGTGGTACACATGCGTTTGCGGCTAAACCGGCCGAATTAATAAACAGCGCAACCGACACTGAGCTGCTGCTGCTGCTGCTGCTGCTGCTGGCTAGCTTGGCTGGCTTGCTTAGCTGCTGCCGCCCGCTCCGCGTACGCGAGCGCGTTTCTGTGTATACGTGTGTACAGTATCGGCGATGCGGGCAGGTGACAACGCGCCGCCACCACCACCACCACCACCGCCGCCGCCGCCGCCGCCGCCGCCGCCACCGCCACCGCCATCACCGTCGTCACCATCGCCGCCACCACCCCCTCACGATTCCCCGATCCGTTTTTCCTAACGGCAAAAACATCTTCACTCCGTCCGCAGCCGTCGTCCCTGCTTCCCCTACCCACAGTCAAAGGTTTCGCACCGCCCTTACGTTTTTACAAAAACCCGCCCCGCACACGCACACGTCCGAGTAGCGTCTCGCGACGGTCATCGCTTTCAAAGTCCTTTTCCGCGGACAAAAAATCGAACCGCGAAAATACTCCTTGCCCAGCGGTGTTAAAACCGTCCGTCGAATTATCGTTCTTCCGCCACGTTCGAAATAAATGAAGGACATTTACCGTGCGACTAAACGACAGCGAAGTTTTGCAGTTTTCTCGAAAAGATCCGACGTATTACAATGTGTATACAGAATGTGCGACTTTTAATCATCTCAAAATAGTAATTGTCGGAAAACACACACTATTGGATAAACCCTTTATGCGTATTCCTCGATTTAAAATTAAACCGCCACGTATTTACACCACTTGTTATTTTTAAATTATATCAAAAAATAACACGATTACGTTTGATTAACGTCGTCGTCATACACTATCCAATTCCCCCCTACCACACTCGTACGTTATACATTATCACGACAGACGTAACAAGCGTTATCGCGTTGTTGTCGTACGTACTTTGAACATGTTGTCATGATTTTCCGCCGTTCACGAATTTTTCTATTATCAAATTATCAACACTGCGTTTTCTTTTTTGCAAAAACACGCATATTACTCTCAATTAGGTAGGTTATACTTTTTGTCGATTACGCCGACTGGAATTGCCAACAAACACAAATGAACAACATGTAATAGTTGAAGAAGAATAACGTTAACGATTTAAAATATTGTAAACGTGTTTGATTTTTCGTTTCGTTTTTATCAACTTTAATTAACAATTTATTAATCGTTTCAACATAATTTAAGATCGTAAATCATAATATAATGAAAAGTCCATTGTCAACGAAGTAAAACGAATTTTTTTGTCACTTTTTCGTAATCAATTAGATTTTAAATTTATAAATCGGATATTATAATGAAATACATAATAATTATCTGCAAAAATAAAAATAAATTTTTTTTTTTTAATCAAAAGTAGTGGAGAATGCTGTATGTTCTTGTCAATATCGGTATTAATTATCATATAGACCACACAAAATAAATCATTTTTATAATGTATATTAAAGAAACAGATTTAACCAGTTTGGTTCGATCAATCGTATTCATTAAAAGATGTCTTATTCATTGAAAAAATAAAATATTTACGTTAATTTTCTCATTTTTCCGACATACTATCATACAATGACGTTAAGATAATGTTTTAAGTGTTTCAAGTATATTTTTATCTACTGATGACTAAATATGTTGTTTTAGGCTCTTGAAGAAAAGTGGTGTACTTAAACGAAGACAATATTTTTTTTTTAGTTTTAATGTTAATTAGTTCATACTGTGTTAATATATCTCAACGTCCCATCACGATCATAAATAAGAAACTTAGAATCATGAATGTGTTTCAGTGTTACAAATATATCTGATCAAAATACTTTTGAACGTCAATTTTTACTTTTTTTGAAAACAATAAAGATCAAAATATATATTGTATTAGAAATTGTAGTTCAATTTAAAGTTAGAAAGTAACACAAATAATTTAATAATAGTATGTTAAATATAAAAAAAATAATAATCTATATTTAAATTATTTTGCATTTGTTAATTATATTAAAGAATTTTTGTATTATTCAATGATTGTTATTCATTAAGAATGTCAAAGTTCAGTTGATTATATATAATTATACTAATAAGATATCAAGTAAATTAATTCTGTACATATACAATAAACATAGGGATACCAATTCACGTAAACTTTTCTCCCAAACGGTGCCTCTATCAGCTCAATCATGATCATTATTAGTATTAAAATTGTAATAAATAAAAAAGAAAACTGTGTACTTACGAAACTTTGCTACTTTTGATTTTTCTAATAAACACTATTTACAAATTTCGTAGCGTGATCGTTGAACACCTGTAAACACAAATATTTTTGTTGGCTCAAATATTTGTCATTTTAAAACAAATAATTTTACTGTTGTTAACAGCGTCATTTTAATGACATTTTTATGAATATAAAGAAATATATATGAATAATATATGTATTCTTAAAAAAAATAATAGCCACAGAAAAATATAAAACATTTTAAACAAATAAAATTACTAAGTCAATAAATACCTATTCAAATAATTTAAAAAAATTTTTTTTAAATAGTTAAAAAATAATGATATTAATACAATTATAATATAATCAGTTAGAATATTTATGCTCTCAAAACCTTTAAAATATATTTGTAAAGTACATGAACATTATACAGCGAAAACATTAAATATTCTATTAATTACCAATTATGTATTTTTTAGTTCACCAATAATTAACGGTTATCAGTTATACATACCTATTACAATTATAGCTTAGTAGATACTGGTTCTTACCCACCTAGAAATTAATCATACCGTACCTTTAATATCATGTTTCTATGATGTGTCTTGATATTTTTTTTAATAAACAAAATATTGAATAAATAACTATACTAAATAGTTGGTTACATATTATTTAGGTATAAAGGAATTACAATATATATATATATGTATTGTATACGGGGTTTCCTTTTAGGTGTTTTTAAAATAATTCAACTTTTTACTTCACGATTGTATGGTTTAAATTGTTAATGACTCACTCGATCATTTACAATAGTTAAAATAACCTAATGAACTGCAAACAGCTACGTTTTTCACGAACAACATATTTGATTAGAATTATGACTTATAAATCACCACGTTGTGCGACTTTTTTAAAAAAATTAATAATATGCCGTAGCGATGCTTATTTGAATGTATAAATAATCTTAACCGCCATTAGGAGAGTGATTTTGTGTGATAGAACGAAAACATAGAGCTATTATGCACGATTATTTAATTATTTTCTTGATAAAATTGTATTGTGTATGTATTGATTGTATGTATAATATGTATTGTAAATGTAAATAATGCAAGTTAAGTACATTTATTTTTTCCGATATGGAATTTTTATTATTTCGATTTTTATATCCTATTTCTGCCCCATCCTCTGATCCTATGCAGCTAGATGTCTACATATAACGTTTCTAGTAATAACTCTGAACTTGCTGATTTTTATCATTATATATTTAACACAATTTAGAAGTTAACTGGGTTACTTCCTTAAAAATTGTACATAATTTAATTTTAATATAAAGGAATTTAAAATACTAATTTAAAAAACGTATATTGAATTGTTCACTTAACAAATGCGTGGTGTTATAAATTAATTAATTAAAAAACTAAACTAACGTTGTTAACTACATAACATATAATATATAATATTTATTCATTTTCAAATCGTAATACTCGTAAAATTAACGGATTTCTGTTTTTAACAACAACATGGTATTATCGAAAAAATGTTATATTGTATCAACTGTGTGAAGATCAGTTGAATAAACAGATGTTCTACGATTTTGGTCTAAAAAATATATTGGCCGTATCACTCGGCACTGATGAGGAAAGAAGTAATTTAAAGGATTCGAAGATACGTTTATCACGGATGTTAATGGGAACGAACGTCTCCAAGTTCAAGACGAAATTATATGTGTATTTTTACAAATCTGTTCACTGCTATGTGCAGTTCTGACGGTTCGTTCGTCAGTCAATCATCTGTTTTGGAATTTGAAAGTCGTCAAAGTAAACAATAAACAAATATACTAACGAATTTGGTAACATATTAACAATAATTATTATTCGTCTTATTAATAATAATATGAAATATTTACGAGACGTCTATGGTAGGGTACGGGCTAATGAAATTGGGACCCACTGGATCCGGTAAAACCGACGTCGACGAAAACCAGACTAACACATTTCGAGTCCTGAAGCCATTGCAGCGCCGCAAGTGTTCAGCAGATTATACGTAGAGGCAGGCACTAACGATTGGAATGACGAAATATTTTCAGCGGTGTGGAGGAGAATGTTAAAAGTAATTTAAAAAATGTTTTAATTTTTTTCACAAAAACTATAATATTATATACGCATATAATATTTGATAGATCAATTGACCGATAATCAATTTAACTTGAGAATTGTAATAAATTGAATTCTACATATATAAATCTACCCACAGTTGATAACAAACACCGGATACCAAAATAATCTAGGTATATATTTTAAAATGTTTATAAAAATAATAATAATAATATTTTTTGGTTACCGCTATCACTAAATACAGAAACACAATTTTTAATTGCAATGATTAATGTAATATATATATATATATATTAGATTAATATTAAAGTATTAACTTATTATTAAGTCAATAACATATATATTTGGTAAATACAAAATATATAAAAACGTTTAATACCGTTTAAATAAAATTAATTATTCAATCAATTTATATTTATCAATTTCAATATGTGTATACATTGTTTATATGTTACCTAACAACCAATCCATGTCCTGTCAATCGGACAGTATATCTAGTTCTGATTCATGAGATATACATTTATCAAATGTTATATATTTGTACTTGGAGTACCAAGCCGTAGCACTATCTATCTTACACAGTCCCATTCACAGAATGGAACCAAGAAGGTCAGGGTACTAACCTCGAACCTCTTATTAACACGCGGTGCTATTCAAGGGTCGAAGCAGAGGAAACCTTGGCCGGTAGCAAGTCGTCGGGCGAGACGCCAGTCGACATGGCGCTGACCAAGGCGAGGTTGCTCGAGGGTTCAACCATCGTACCGAAACCCAGCTCGTACGAATTCAACCCAGACGAGCTCGGCTCGATCCATGTCGCTACGGCTACGAGATGGTCTTCGTGACCGAGGATTTAGCGACACCCTTACTACTATTCTTGCTCGTGTTAATAGTTGGACATGCCTCGAGCGACCTTCGCCTCAGCCGCTCTACCATCCCAGGGCGTCTAGTGACATCAGCTGCTCGGGCTCTTTGGCTCTTTTGCCCACAGGCGAATGTGGTCGGAGGCTAATTCTGAGACACTGGGGCCACCGCCCGAATGAGACCAAAAGTTCTCCCACCCACCTCGGCCAGTACGGTAGATCTGGCTCCGGCATCTCCGTACGTGTCAACGACCCTGCGGCGTGGGGCACCACACCCGTCCGGATCGCGCGCTGTTTTCGCTACACGCTCGAGAGGAATTTTTCTCTTCTGGCCCAACTCCCTCCAGCCAAGAGGTGGCCTGTCCCGCAGACAAGCTGGGGCCGTACCCTACATGAAGCTACGGCAGATTCATAGTCAGCGGCCATTTATTGAATATTCACGGCTGTTCCCGCGACAAGGACGTTCCGTTATCGGCCAACTATGGACGCAGTAGTGCTGCGTGGGCCAACGCATCGCCAGGACTTACACGCGGGCCAGGGCCTACCCGGATAAGTCCGAGCGCCTTTTGATGCAACCGAGTTCTCTCGGCTGAGTATCCAAAAGGGATACTATAGTCGCAATCACAGTTGCGGGACAGAATATGATTTTCATCTCAAAAACAGATTTCTCGCTTTTCCATCTAGTTCTCGCAATGAACATTAATTAATTTGTAATATATGTTTTAAATAAATAAAAATCAAAAAATTACAAAAAATTGATCAGGTTTTCAGAGAAGGAAAATATGATAATATTAATGTATACTAAATAAATATTTTTCAAGCCAATAAAATAATTTATAATTTTTTTGCAATATTGTTATAAATACGGATTGAACAATTTATAAAAATACTTGTAGCGTGTAAATATATATAGGTAATTAATAATCATTTATTTCATTAAATCGATTCAAATAACACTAACGTTTATATTGCATTACGTAACAGATTTGACTATATCTTGTGATTATATAATTTTAAAAATGAGTTTTTGTTTATTGCATTTTTATTACCATTGCCTGAAAATTACACATTGCAAAACTAACGTGGTAGCGAAAATAATTCTAATAGGTACATTAACACTTCTACTGATTAAATTATCTAATACTTACACTCGAATAGGCCAAAGAAATTTCATGCTTTAATCTATATAATATGTTCAATTTAACATTCGCCAAACAAATATAACATTTTATAATGTTTCTATGTAAAAAAAACTATATATATATATAGAAAACTCAATAAAAATTAGTATACTAGCATGATTTTCGGCACTATTTTTGAAATTATTTTTAGACGTAAATTACAATCGGTTGTTAAAAAAAAAAAACTATAGTTTTTATAACGAGTGTTTGTCAAAGGTTTATATAATTTAAGTTGTATTACATAATAAAATAATCATTACTTGATATCATTACAAATTAATAAAAACCAATTATTGCATTTTTAATTTATACATCGATTGTGAGGCTATTATTGTGGATTTTGAAAATATTTACGAAATGAGAATCCTAGTGGTTCACGTGGTGTACGCGTTTAAAATATTTTTCATGCGAGCCCCGCAAAATATAAATACAAAATATTTGTAAAAAAAAAAACCCGAATACTACACATAATATCGAGTACTCACTATACTTATTTACATTTTAACTTGAAAGTATAATATACAATCTGTAACAAACTGCTGTACAACAAGTACATGCGACAAATTTGTTAAAAAGGGGATAATTGACGGACAAAAGCAATTAAAAACGTGCAAAAACCATAATTGTAAGTTTAATGGGTGATTATTACCTTCTCCCCACCTACTTATCACGTACTATAAATACGCCATTATAGTCGTTAGTGCAGATGACAGATAATATCATGACAGTATCAAGCGGTACACACGACGCCGGGTTATTAACTACTACTAAGATATTCATAATAAGTATTTCGTTTTATATCATTCGTAATGTATACTAATTTTGGTAAAATATTTGTACATGCTTATCTCTGTTTTAAAGATTGACACCGACTAAAAAAGAAAGTCTAAAGTAAAACAAAAGCTGTTTACCACACACGTACACAAAAAAAAAAAAATGGTGTACCTTTACATGCGACATCTATCCGCAGTTAAATTACACGAAAACTTCAGTAATCTCGGGAAAATATTCTTTGGACTACCTATAGTTTAGTTGACATGATTTCGCACACATGATGATCGTGCAATTTTCATATTTTTGCCACAGCTGATATGTACAGATGATGTTCAAATACGGTTCAAATTATCATGAAAATTACCAAGAATTTACATTAAAAGTTATCTATAGCATAACGGTTACCAACAATTATACACTTTGGGTGCATTATTGTTCGTGAAAACAAAATAACAATGGAACGGGAAACCGGACGTTACAGCGTTCGAAGTCCAAATTGTAATTAAAAATTTTCAATTTATAAATATGAATAACAATATATAATGGTTTAAAAATAAAATATGAGTATCAAACTAGTACTTTATATTTTCGGTTACGAGAGAGATAAGCAATCGCCGTGTTTCACAAACACTTGCTACGAAATCGATGTTAAGATTTTTGTCAAAGGGTTAAAAGATCGATCAATAGTGTTATTGAAACAATAATAATCATATGAACGTTGCGCCGTTAACACAATCAAACATTGATATATCTCAATCAATATATTTCCGGTGATTACCACCAACCGTTGGTCGATCAAAACGGGTTTTCCAAAGACTCTATGTATAACCTCGTGTACGTTTTATACCGACGGAATAACAAATAACGCATTTACTCAAATTGTCAAGAAAAAAATAATTTTCGTTCCCCCCCCCCCACTACTTTCGTAATTGGAACACTTTCAGAGTTCCGTCGGAAACCCGGAACCAGAAATATAGACGGAAAAAACCCGACGGCAAGTATAGATGCGTTCCGAATAAAGGTCAAACAGAATAAATTGTACGCACGTGGAGTTTTTCTACAGCGATAATACTGTACGGCAAACGTGTACGTACCACGCAAGCGTCACACATAATATCGAGCTTGTTATTTCGTACAGATTACGGACGAGCCATTATCGTCGAGTGCCCTCCTTACGCGGGCCACCGAGGAGGTAGGAGAAAGGAAGAGGCAAAACAAAAAAATTACGTTCGTCAAACAACCGGACGAAACAAATCGTGCATAAAAACGCGGCGAGTTTTTTGTTAATCGCAATCGACGTTATCTTACGTTACGCGCGCGGCGTCGGCGCGTGCTATACGTGTCATAAAATAATATACATATGTGTATGTATGTATGTCGACGGTCCTACCTCGCAAAGACATCGTTCGCAGAACGGTTTGATGTTTTTTTTTCTTTCGCGTTCGACGCCGATTTTCTCGGACGTTTCCGGGTCGTTTCGGCACAGTCGTTTGGGCTGGTACGAAACGCGGACGCTGCTCGTCGGCAACACGTACGAAAACGGCGACGGCCGCGGACTCGGCGGTTACGACGTGTCGTTTCTGTTCCGTCGCGGACGAACGACACAACAAACGGTCGGTGTGGCGGGCAGGTACGCGGGACGATTTCGCGCCGAACGGATTGGAACCGAGCCAGCCGTATAACGCTGTCTCGGACGCGTTTAGACGGACGAATAATAATTTCGTGTGTATCGCGCGAACGCGAACGAATCGTGTAACGAGTCAAGTTCGCTCGATCGCGGCGGCGACGGCGGTGGCTGCGACGGATTGGCGAACAACATGTGATCGTCTGTTGTTGGTTGCGCGTTCGACCCACGGGACGATGTACTCAACGTAGGCGCACTTCACGTGGTTGTGTTTCGGATATGTTTTGTTTTTTCACGACGACAAACCCTTATTATCTTGTTGGACGTTGGGCGGCGTTGTTTCAATAGTAAGACGGCGACTGGCAGTTTCGACGGCCAGGCCAATAATAATGCACAGGCAGTGGGTCAGAGAAAAAACAAAATGCACTCGAAATCTTTATCCGAAACGGAATGTTTATGACGAAACCGTTGTTTTCGCTCGAACTCCGAACGACGGGCCTCGGAGACAAAGACAGAAATGATCGGACTTTCCCGAAAACGAAAACCTGACCAAGACGTCACGTCGTCGATTTGCATTGTTTACATTACCGACAGTACCGCGTTCTGTAAATCAATTCGGGTCACAGTCGTTACCCGGTAGTGAGTTCGCGGTAGCTTGTGTGTTTCTGGAATCTCCTTGACCGAAAAACGACGACGAGACCAGGTAAACACTCGAGACGTTCAAACTTCAAACATATAAAAAGCCAGTTGTTTCGAACAAACCTACTTCGTATTATTATTATACCGATTTGTACTTGGGAAATATATATATAAAAACTCATATCCGTTCCGACGTGTCGTACGGTCAGAAAAACCGAAAACGCTATTTGAAATGATCAATAATCCAACAGTCTATCAATCCTGTACGATAACGATCGGGATTATTACTTTATTTAATTTTTGGTATCGGTTGGCAGTGGTTTCGCCAGCCCGTATTATTCCGAATAAGGTATTTATGTCACACCGCACACATTTCGTAACATTGAAATACGATAATAATTAATTTCTCGATCTCTACATAATTATGGATATACTTTGAAGATAATTAAATTTCTCCTACTAAACGGCAATTGTTTTTTAACAGCTTAAAAATGAAGAAAAGTCACTATACGGAAAAAAATGTGTAACAAAGTATACAAAGCAGCTGGTTCAAATGCGCATTTCGTCGAATGAACAACAATAATAATAATACGTGGACGGGTGTGGCAGTGGCGATTTGTTTGATTAGTGGATTGTAGTTTTGAAAATAATTCGGTGCAGTGAGTCTTGGCCAGATCGTTGAGGGTTGGTAAGTTTAGATCTTTGTGTACATTTTTGTTTGAAACATACCAACAGGCAGAGGTTATTATGCGTAAGCACATTGGCCGAAATGATTGTAAAGTTTTGGTGTTGGACGGCTCAGCAGATACCATATTGAATACCGTAAAGCCAGGATGGTCGAATTATCGATTTATATATTGTAAGCTTAATTTGTTAGAGATAGTTTGGATTTTAAGAGGGGTCTTAGGTGGTGCAGTCTGGAGTCGACTGATTTATGTTTTATTTCTAGACGCGCGCTCCATTGCTAGACGTTTATCAAATATTAACCCCGAGATACTCGACTATAATAACAATAACGAAAGCAAAGAATATGTTTAGGTAAGTATTATGATTGATATAGGCATAAGTGACTGAAAGGCGCGTATAAAGACCGAGTACGCCGAACAAAGGTTCAGCGTCAGCCGTATTTAGTATGTGTTCA
This sequence comes from Schlechtendalia chinensis, assembly GCA_019022885.1. NCBI lineage: Eukaryota > Metazoa > Arthropoda > Insecta > Hemiptera > Aphididae > Schlechtendalia > Schlechtendalia chinensis. The sequence continues at coordinate 1,509,623 of CM032351.1, read as the reverse complement.
TACATCTTCCGATATTCCAATTACTTGTTTCTGGGGATTATTCGATCGTCCGAAATTAGTTCTAAACCGTTCTGAGAAACGCCGAGCTTTCCGTGGCTATCAAATTATATCACGTCAACGTCTATTATCGAATATTCTAATTATGATTTTCTTCCGAATAAGATAAAACTAAATAACACATTCGTTACGTTTGTGACGAAATGACGTCGTTAATACGACGAATGCGCGAAACAGGAAAATGGTTCGATAAATCGAGACGTCCGTGCACCGACACGAAAATATTTGCACCGTTCGATTTTTATGGATTTCCGAATAACTGTCTTCAGTTCGTTACCACATAATTTACATTTCTTGTGGCTAATTTTTAAAATACGAAAACCGTCATCGTGTTCGAGTACGCGAAAACGGTTATCGGTTTCACGGGAACTCGGATAGTCGCCGACGACTTTTAAGACCGACGTTTCAAAACGTTCATTAGGATGAAAATACGTCAATTGTTTCGTGCAAATATTGTATACGTATTCGAAATCGGAATATCCGCAGAATTTTCTTCCGAGTGAATTTTCGAATAAAAACGTTCGGTGTGCTGTTTTTCGTGCGATATGTTCGAAACGCCTTTTCAAAGTTTGCCGTGATCGGAGGGAGGGAAGAAAATAAATTTAGACGTGGTACTAATGTTTTATATTTAGTCGTTTCAATGAAACGACACTACGGCGACAGGCGGGCCGTTTTATTTTTTCATTATTTTCCAAACGAACGCCCGTGAATTATTAAAAAATACTACGATTCGCAATTAACGCGGTTTAAATACGAATACGACGTGTACGCATAATGCGTATACGTCACACGGATTGTCGTAACACGAGAACGTATTATTATTTATAACTATATATTTATATATATATATATATATGGTTACTAACAATACGGATATGGCGTGTTAAAAGTTAAAACTCGAAACCATCAACAAGGGAGTCGAGATATTTAACGAGTACCTTGCATTACGCAATTAACAATGTATTCATAAATAATAATAGATTTCAAATAATTATTGACGTTAATACAATAACATTATAGACTATTACAACATGTATGCGTGTCTAGAAATACATTGCGTTTAGGTTCACCTGTGTTTAAAATGAGACAAAATTAAAATCAAACTTATTAATCGTCAAGACATGAGTCATCTGATATTTTTAACAAGTACGTGAATAGTTCGAGCCGAGTGAAAAAAAAGGACAAAATAAATATCGATTTAAAATAATTTTAGAATTTAAATGCAAAAAAAAAAGAAAAAAAATATTACAACTCTGTAGTTTTTTTTCTATTAATTAAGCTAAATTACGTATACATGAATTGTAGGGCATAGTAGAACGTTGATTAAAAAAAAACCGAATGGTTGTGCCAAATATTATTTTGTTAAAATTTACGTTTAACTGTCATTGAGCACTAACTTATTAAATCTACAAAAATTAATTGAATATATTATTAATTTAATTGGTTTGTATTCAGACTAAGTATTTAAATTATTAGTCTCCTTTCAAAAAAAATTATCAATATGATCACTGGTCCATTACATATTATATGAAGACAATTGAAACATTATGATTTTTCGTCTTTAACATGTCAATAATATTAAATTCAACATTTGTGTACATAAAACATTTAATAGTTAAGATTATAAAATACATATAATAAATAATATAAATTGTCAATAGGAACATTTCTTCAAATGTTTGTAATTATCGATTAGTAAATTATAATTTAACAGATGAGATCTTTCAACTAAAACAATGATTAGGATTTATTTTAAAATGAAATGTGCCTAAAACTTCTGCTGGATTAGAATATGAAAGTAATGTTGACAATCTGATTTTTAGTTCTTCTGTAAATTTTAAAATTATTATTCATACATTTTAAATGTACTATAGTTTATACAATCTAAATTAGAAGATAATGAGAACATTTATAATGACGTATACTAAATATGTTTTCATAGTATTTTCATATAAATGATTTTTTGGATAAGACATAAATATAATATAGTATGTTTTAGAATAACATTGACAATTAATAGTTGTCTATATAAATGGTTCATTTGATCTGTACCGTTTGACATGAAGATGTACATGTACATGCATCCAATAATTTAATAATGGATCTGGGGCACAATTGTGTAAATTTAAAAAAGTTTAAAAGTAATGGAAAATTGAAATAAAAACAACTATTATATTATAATAATGTAGGAAATACAGTAATGCACAAACATGTTTATAAACATTGTAGGTCAAACTGTAGAAATGATCTTTTTAAACGTGTACAACAATTTCCTTATAGAAACAACATAAGTTCTAGATTTAAAATTATTGACTAATACTTGTCAGATATAAAGATATATTAGATAATTTACTTAGTTTAAAAATAAGATTATAATTACACAAGTATAAAAAATAAAATAAAATTATAATAAATAAATAAATATGTATATATATATATATATAAATATATATAAATAAAATATAAAATGGTATAACTGAATAAATTCAGAAAAACATTGGAATAAAACAAAGATCATATAATTCGGGGTCAATTAAATATCTTGGATAACTGGTGTATTTTTTGCATTTTCCAGATCTTGAGCAGTGGTCAAGTTACTCCACCAATTTGTTACCGCACCTCTAGCTTGGGAAATAGCACCTCCTATTTAAAATAATTAATTAAATAAATAAATAATTATAATTATTTAAAAACAGCAGATTCATAATATTTTTTAAATACATACCAACAACTTTACCCGTTGACGCAACTGCTCTACTTGTATTTTGGACAGCTTGGTTCAATTTACGACCACTTCTACTGCTCTGCATTGTGCTATAGAACATATACAATCTTATTTTTATATCATATTTGTTATTCGCATAGATTGTAAAATAATTCACAGCAAATATATTTAATTATTAAATAACAAGTAAAATTTAAATTTTGGAATTAAAAAATAATAATTTATAATTAACTTAAATAAATAATTTTTAAAAAACGAAATAAAATTTGACACTAATTATACTTTCAGTCATCGTCTTTGTGCTTCTCTTAACTGTCATCATATTCCCACATACATTAGTCATAAATGTTAGTAGAATAAAGGTGCAATACTTTTGATAATTTAATAAATTCCTATATAGTATTAAACATTGTATAACTATTTTTAAAACATTTTCATTGTTGAAAGTTATAATTAAAAGTGTTACTATTATTGTAAAAATTAATATTTAAAACCTAAAGTTTTTGTTATTCATAATTTTTCTAAATATTTTATCAATATTAAATAATTACTTACTGTGATATTCTTAGTTTCATATCACCCACAGACAATTGACCAACAAATGGATGACAAGGTTCAAGTGCCATAATTGCATGGTGCTCTTGGCTTAACCAAATTTGGTAATTTTTAGTTTGTTGCCAAGCGGATATGAAAGCTGGATTAAAGTGATTTAATTCAGGATTCCCTTCTATTATAGTTAAGAATACTAAGTTATTAACTTTGATTAAATATATTTTATCAGTTATAAATTAATAATAAAGTAATCATTAAAATTTAATAGAATATATTTACTGACCACTTTGTAATGAGGTTCTTAACAATGACAATAAATAAGCTTTGAACTGAGCTCGTATCCATTCATCTCCACCTTCCCATCCAACACCATCCAGAAATACGTCTTCTTTTTCTGGTTGAACAACATGTCTAACTAGGTAGTCAGCAAAACGAAGGTCTTCTGTAGTTAAATGTAATTGCTTTTTAAGTTCGACATTTTCTATTTCTACTTTGCCTTCTTCAATCTAAAATACAATTTTTGTTTTTGATTACATAGATTTAAATTAATTAAATATAAGTAAAATAATAAGATGCTTTACCTCAACAATAACATCAGCTAAATTCTTCTTTTGTTTGAACAATATATTTGATGCTCCGATTACATATCCTCTAACACTAGGATCTGTTAGAATGTCCATATAGGATAGGCAAGAATATGGCTGACATAAATTACCCTGTGAAAGTCGATGATTGTATTATTCTATATTTTCACAAAAAAAAAATATAGAATTCTTTAAAACTATTAATAATTACATTATCGAAAATAGACAAAGGAACTCCACAATGTTCAGAATTGATTTGAGCGATACTAATCATATTATTTTGCATAGTGGTTTCATCCAAAGAATCAACGCTAGGATTTCTAGGAATATTTGAAACAAAAGCGTTGTTTTGAATTTTGTCTTCGTCAACAGTGTCATTTAATTGTTGATTGTAAACATTGTTTTCAGACTCATTAAAATTTGGGCGACATTTGGAACAATATCTTCTTCATCTTTTTCCTCTGTTGGTGGTTGCTTAGGGCTAAGAAAAACAATAAGTATCACTAACAGTTTTATACATAATTATTATAGCTATTTGGTTACTTGATATTAGCAGATTTATTGAGTCCATTCTCAATGAGTCCAGGATGAAGAGATAATAAGGTCAGTATTGTAGAACACAACGGACGAACAGGAGAGTAGAAAAATAACACTTTACTTTCCAACAGCATCAGTTTAAATAATAACAACGCTTTGTGTCTAAATCTTGTTATGAGATCGACTGCAGATAAACCTGTAAAATTATTATTATTATTGGATGATACATTTTTACAAGTTTATGGACTTCTACGAACCGACAAAAAGATGAGGACTGGTGCTAATGTTGTCTATACTCGACAAACATGCGTTGAGATGATGGTAAGTGTCATGTAAAAGTGATATTTTGCTAAAATCACCCTCTTCGAAATATGCATGTGTAATAAGAGACATTTTAACTTGAATATGTCCATATAATGGCAACGTGCTAAGCACACATACGGATTTTTGGATTGTACTCCTTGTCATATCAGGAGTTCGGTTGATAATTTTCTATTAAAATAAAAAACATTCGAGCAACTCGGTAATATAAATAATTTTTCGAATATATATTTACTTCTAACGGTATTTGTCTGTAACACGAAATGCCATAAATCGTTTCGGTAGAATCATGTAGGCTAGGCAGATGAAAGTATGCGGTGTCTTCGTCGAAATTATGGGATCCATCAGGTAATGCTAAATATGGCAAGTGCTTCCACGCCGACGGACATTCAGCAGAATCGCCGGGGATGTCTTCGGTGAAAGGTGGATATGCATATTCCACCTAAAAATAGAAATACTATGTTTTTTAAAATCATTTGTATACAATAAATAAACTATATTTAAACGATGAACCACGTGAATCCAATAAACTGTTGATCGGTTTTAAAGGCGACAACAGTTTGTCTTCGAACACGATACAAAACGTAAAATATTCAAAAACGTACTTGACATCCTTTTTTATGATGGAACCCGACGACCAAAACGTGTAGGATTGGATGTTCTGTCATGGCGTTAAACACTATTGGGATTGTCGAGCCATCAGACTATCGACGCGTCGTTCGGTCCGAGACGGTAAACAGTTTAATTTACATTTGCTATCGGACACGTTTAAAAATCGAAGTGCCCCGAACGGTTCACGAAAGGAAGAAAACAGAAAAATCAAATCAAAAACCGGACTCTACATGACTCGACACCGCTGACGAAACACTTTCGGCCATTAGCATTCGCGATAATCGTCGCGGGAACAGCGTTCAAACGTCATATCGATTTGATAAGGACGTGAAGAGCGAACTACGCGGTATACGGAACACTACTACGGACGCTGGCCGCGGTCCGTGCGCGTAACGTTTTGTTGATAACAAAAGAAAAACGTAAATAAATCGCGGGGTCGGCGCACGCGCACGCCGATCACCGAACACGTCGTTGTATATCGCAAAGTCGGCGGCGGACAGTGGGGCCAAACTCGAAACCGGAGCAAAACCAAAAGGATTTATTGGTTTTTTTTTGTGTCGCGCGCGCGTGTTTTTATCTTACTTTTATCAAAAAACATTATGGCAAAAGGTTACGGGACCATAAGTCTTGGTTGTTTAGGGTTTCGAACCCGTCCAGACGAACGGCTCGAATCGCGCGAGAAAAATTCTCAATCTGTAATTTACTATACGCGGACACGTTTTCGAGTACGTTCGACCGAACAACAGTACTGAGCATATCGCAACCGTTGGCAAAATCGAGTAGGTCGTTTTCTACACGACACGTGACAGTTGTTAACACGCAAATGAAACCCGATCACCGTGCGAAGTATACGCCTTAAAAACGTTCCGGTGCGACCCACGCCGTACGAGTATATGCGGGATGGTATTCCCTCCAAAAAAAACGGATATTTTTTTTTCTCCGTCGTACATTTGCCTCCAAGTATTTTTTTGTCTCCAATACATTTTCATATTAAAATAATATTGTAATATTGTAACTTATTAGTTTTTTACAACAACGAACGACATGATGTCACCGTGCGATTTATACGTATTTAATATTTTGTTATTGTAAAACGTTCAAACGGCCAAACATGTTGGAAAAATAAAATTATATAAATCGTGTATACGAATTTCACATTTACTTCTTGTCTGCTGTGGGTGTACGGTTTGATCTTCTGTCAAACAGTTTGCGTGGGAAAGCGGAATAGAGCTTTGTTTTGGAGGAAAATGAGGTAGTGGAGCAAAACGGCCGTTTCCACAAACACACGCATTGAACACCGAGAGCACAGTGGAGTGGCGTACTTGGAAGTTTAGGACCCGGTTTGAAATTCGATTAAAGGTTCTTTCCGTTAATAAACGTACCGACCGTGCAATGTTATACATGATTATGTATTTTCGAAAACGATAATACAACGACGGGTATCGTTGAATCGCAAATCATTTTTCGTATCGTCAAATATTCAGTGGCGGCGCTAGAGGGGGGCATGGTAGGGCAAGCGCCCTACCCAAATTTGGTTTGCCCCACCTTTGCCCTACCTGTTGAAGAACAAACGAAAATTTAAATTTCAACTATTTATGTATTTGTTGTGTTTCATATTTTTCGCTGTGTAACTTTTTTTTTATGTGCATTCGTTTAGATAATACATCACCATTTAATTTGATTTCGAAATTGATTATATTTTATCAGAAAACGCTAATAATACAACATTTTTCATGTATTTCAATAATTTATATTACACCAGTATAGATGGGTCTTCACTAAATTCCATGACCAATTTGCCATGATCTTGCCCCCCCCCCCCTAGAAAAAATGTCTGGTGCCGCCACTGCAAATATTATTATTGCGTTGGAACACTATAGGTGTTTCATTTCAGAACACGCGATTTATTTCCTTGTAACATAATTATTTTACGTCGTATGTGACGAATGAACGGAAAACAATGCAAATGTCTGTCGGCCCGTCTCGAATGAGGTCGCGGTGGTCCTGCGGTCATCGTGTTTCCTTTGACGATCCGCCGTCGCGTATGCCGACTAAGCGCACATGAATATAGACTGATTTGCAGTATGCCCGCGTTGCGTATGAAGTGCGATACATAAAACCGGGGTCCTGTATATATGTACAGCATACACTTTCTCAAGACTTAACCATTTCCTCTTATCGCGCGTTAATGCCTTTCGGACGCGAACAGTCGAAATGTGCGATACGCGGAGACGTGTGGTCGTGTGCATCTTCTGTATATTTATTCATTTTATATAGACACGCGGAACAGTGCCAAAATGTTAGTCATTTATATGGCGTTTTCGACCGAGTTGGCAATAATAATAATAATAATAATAATAATAGCAGTCGATATCTACGTGCTTCTGGAAATCCGGCGACGCGAGAGAATATATAATAAAATATACTTCATTGATCATATCCTTTTGCTCCGCCGACAAACCTATTCCGCGGCACCGTCACATCAAGACGATTTACTGGAGTCGTAGCGCTCGTATTCATAAACATTACGCTGCAGACGCATTTCAAATGTTTAAAACCAAATTTATTAGGTTTTATACATATATATTTGCGAATCCGTAAATAAGAAAATAGAATTAAAGTAAATATCATTAGGAATGTAGATGTCATATCTTTCGAACAATTAAATAATTTATTTAAAAAACAATTATATTTATATTTATACAACTCGTTGTTAATAATAAAATGGAATTTCAGACATATTTTGGGAACCCATCGATTAATTATAATCATAATGTAAGTAAACGACCCGACCCGATTTGGGAAATTTTCATAATTGTTTTTATTTAACTGTTTGAAGAAATATGTTCCAAACTCAGTAAATAATTAAAGAGGTTATATCAAAGCTAAATGAAAAATCCAATTAAAAATTTAGCCAAAATAAATTATTAAAGTGTTTAAAACCAAAGTGGTTTAATATTATGATGGTACGTATACGTGAAAAGGATACCGTTTTATATTTTGAGACAACATACAAAGATCACTTCAAAGTTTCATGATAACGTTAGTTAAACTATTAGTATTTTTTGGTTTTTAGTTTGTTTTTAGTTATTAGTTATCAATGTTAATTTTATATTATATAGATAATATATTATTATCGATAGATATGAAGTTCAGTGTTCACTTCAGTACAGAATACAATAAAGTCAATATGATCATAAATTTTTATTTAACCGGTGATTGGTAAATATATTATTACACACGTTATTGAAATAAAAATGTGTTTATTTTTGATAGAAAATATTTTATAAATTATAAATATAATTATTATATATTATCTATGTAAATTTAAATTTACTTACATGTAATTACTATATTTATAGAAGTTATTTAAAGAGATGTAGTAGACGCTACTATAAATTGGAATAATGTATTTATGTGTAATGATTTAACTAACAAAAACTTCATTATGATATTCCAATTTATAATATGACCAGCGTAACAGTTAACTGATATATTTTAAATTGTGTTATACCTTGTTAGTACTGCATAGACTATTTTCCAATTTTGTGTTAAAGCTCGCCATGGCGTCATGTTATTTTTTGTAGTTTACTTCTCCTGGGGTTGTCAGTAATTGGATTTAGATCAAGAAATTAAGTTTAGGAAACATTCAGTAAACAGTGAACTTAATGGGTTTTAGTGTTTCAAGTACATATAATTAAAAACAAGATGGCGAAATGTCAGTTCTAAGTACACTAAATCTACGTGGACTACACATAAAATAATACAAAATGTGTTCACAGATTTACTATAATGGATGTAAAAACGTACAACCGAATGGTGAATGAATTAGACATGTTAAATGTTCAATGAATGTTTAAAAGAAACATTTTTTATTTTTTCGGCTATCTTAAATAACATTTTGAATTTCGGTAGTATTAAACTCGTAATAGATATTATCTAAGTACAATAATGATCTTTATAATTCATAAGTATATAGTTTGTTTGATTTGATTGGTATATTATTTTAAAAATGAGTTTATATGGTTAATTTAAAAATTATAAAACTGAAGAGAGTACTTATACAATTTTTTAAAATCCAATGGGCAATGACAATGAGTATCGACAGAGAAAGTGAGAAAATAAATCGAGAAGTTATGGAAGAAGTTCAAATAGTAAGCTTCGTTTGACAATAGGAAAATAATGCGTAGACAAGTTTTTTATTGAGACAAGTCTCCGGAGATCTATTAAAGTTGATAGTATACTATAGGAATTAAAAAAAACATTGATAACAAATGGCACAACAAAAATTCCAAATAAAATATTTTTTCTGTGAAGAATAAACTGAAATTGATTTGTAGAAGCTCATTTTTATTTTAAACAAAATTAACTACATATAAATCACAATAGTGATAAGCTGATCTAAATGTCATATGAATCATATTATGGCGTATCATGTATACTGGTTATTTTTGGATTATTTTTGTACATTTTTAGAGTGAATAAAAAAGATAATTAGTTTTTTAATAATATATAGTCATTTGATTTTTTTAAATATAAATTATTTTTTAACTAATCTAATTTGTTCTATTTCCATAAAATGTTGTAAGGTTATAGTTATTAATTATAATTTATATTTGAGATAAAAATTAGTTATTCCTGAAAAAGATTTTATTAATATATCATAAACATCAATTTGTTTTATTAAATTGTAATTATGCATAGGATATAGCATAATTTCGTTTTTCACAACATTTTAAACGTTTTTGTATTTGATATAAGGTCAGATTATTTTGTGGACTGTTAGTTGCAAATCTTTACTGTATGAACGTTTGGACATATTGACATAACGGTTACACATCTGAGTGTAAAAATTGTGTTTCGCATACAATTTTCATTGAAAAAATCTAGAGAATTGAAAATGAATTTTTGCACATAGATAACTAATATTAAAATTTTAAAATGGTCATCAATTGTTTACGTATTTCATCAATAAAAACGTCAATATCACATATAAATCGATTATACTTTTTACCATACATATTTAACTGTATACCATGCACAAAACATGTGTATTTAATGTTGTAGTGTTCTTACAGTAAAGTGAAATAAAACGAATAATAATAAAAATGCCTAGAATGTTAAGGAAACAAATTACTGCGAGGAACATAAGGAAAACCAAATATATCACGTGGATAATGGACGATTTGAAAAACAGAATGCGTCTATTATTTACCCCCCTCATAATGAAAACAACAATATACAACGTTACATTTATACATATATATATATTATACAGTTGTTTATTTATACGCAGTAAAGTATCTACCTACCTACCACTTATATTAACTGTGACAAACATTTGTAAAATTGTATATATTTTTGTTCCATATAATGTACATTATAATTTATGTACGTACGAAATGTGTGTCCGTGGTGTTCCCAATAAAAATCGTGTTTTAAAAATTATTATTATTAATTTTATTTTAATGATACGAAATTTAGGTGTGGGTGGGAGGTAGGTTGTTGAAACCCCAAAACAGTACACCATCCAAAGGAAAAAGACCAAATTAACCATTTGCCGGCCGTGGCATTTTAATCCGGCCAGATAAATTGCTATTGTAGTATATCGATAATGATTTGTAATTACTTTGAATTGTAAACGTATTGAAAAAACTACTTGAGTTATGTGTTATTTTATTTGTACACTGTACCTTACTCGCATATTTGTTCACTCCATAAAACATTGTATTATTTGTACGCGCAAAATGTATATAAAATGTACATATTATTAAATATAAATAATACGAGTTTTTCAACATATGTTCATTCACATAATAACTTTATTGGAAGTATTGTCAATAATAATGTACTAAATAGAGTAATCCTGAAAAAGGTTTCTTTCGTAGAAAAGTAACGAAGGTAGTTAAAATGACACGGACATTAAGTCAGCATTAAAATTCGTATTATACATCCTGCAGTATTTTACATGAATACGACACGAAATCGCTTTTGATTGAATACAATATTAATCACGTACGTGGAAAGTGATTACAAATATGTAAGTGAATGAAAAAATTGCGTTTTTATTTTTCAATCGTCATATACGTACTGCAGTCGGACAATGACATGACTTGAGTATCATTTATATTTTATTAATAGTGCAGAATAGTTAATTTGTTTCTTTTTTTTTTAAATCGTACAAAATATAATTATAATTGTGTCTATCTTGCGGGAGGGGGAAGCGATCTTATTATTATTATTAGAGGTACACACTAATGTATTGGATGTTACTTGTTGTCATTTGATGCGTGTATATGGACGATATAGTGATGCATTATCTTGTTATATTATTGTGACTGACTGACGATTGACGAGTATCTAGTATACATAAAATACGAGTTTCAGGGCGAATAATATTATTAGAACTAACGTTTGCACTTAAGATAAAACAAAATATACTCCTTCTCCTTCTTCTTCTATTGGCGTAACTATTTTCTTTTAAAGTTTTAGTCGCCACTGCAATATCTGCGCCATCTATCTCTTGTGACATTTCTTTCCAATTTACTGTACCTAGTAAAAATTGAAATATTCACTGATTTCATTTTATTACTCGCAATCACAACGATTTCATCAATTTTGGACCAAATATAGAATTTCGACAATTTAAAAAAAATTTTGTTTAAAGATGTATATGAAATTGTTATTACTTCGGATATACCATATAGTATAATGACTAATGCTGTAAAAAATCTATTAGTCATTCTATATTTAAAGTGTACATGCATACATTAAAAATAATTAATATATGATATTTTGGTTTTTACTTTGAAATTTGAATTCTTTAATAATCTATTATATAATGCATTATTATTTATATCCAATCACATTAAACCTAGCTTTACTCAGAATATGTTTTCCGAATACAATGCTTTGAATTCCTTTCAAGTTCAAAACATTAATATAACTATAAAACACCCTTTCAAGTGATCCACTTCGAGCCGTCATCCACAGCATCCGTTTTGTGTTTAATACCTGTATAAATAGTGTAAGCATAATATTATAATATAAATGACATAATTTGAACTAAAGTTTCATTGTATAAAAATAATAATAAACATATAAAAATCAAATCACTATTTTTTTATTTTATTTACGATTTATAAAATAGTATTCGGATTAGTTTACATAAAGCTGGTTTGTGTTCAGATATATAATTTATGAGTTATGGACATATTGCATACTTTAAACAAAATTATTTACAATACGAATTAAAATGTGATAATATCAAAATTCAAATTAAATTTGAATATATACGTCTAAAGTTATAAAATGATACATTCATGTTTTTTTTATTTGAAACTCTTTACTTCAAAAATAGGTTATTACACACATTTTAATATTCTTTGTATTTCTGTATATCTGTATAGTATTCAAAGTTACCTATTTAAAATATTTATGTTACATAAATTTAAATGACTGGTCGAGTCGTAATTCTAACATTTTTTTTTTTATAAATATGATTGTTTTTCCTGTATGTGTAACAACAGAGTTATACAATAAAAAATAATTTTAAATAGCTTTATTTAAAACAAGTAATCATTGTTAAAAACGCGGGGGCCTCTGGAGCGTCTTTTAGAAGTTTAAATGGTTCCCATAAAACGTTTTATTTTTGTCTGACATTTATCTTAGTAACATCTGCGAAAAAGAATCTGTGCACGCCTATGAGTTAATGGTAGGTACCATATGATACCGATAATGTAAAAATTTGTATGACACACGATTGTATACTTTTGTTTTTAACATTTTAAAATTAAATAGCATCTATCGAAACATACGTGTTTGACTTTTGAATTTCTAATACTTTAACTTATACATATTAAACGTTATTGCCATAATCGAAAAAGTTACCAACTTAGTACCATGTTTTATATAACTACCAAATCGATATAGCGAAGAATTGTTAGTTGAGCGTTTATAATTATGGATTGAAACAGTAAACATTTCGATATAGAAAAATAGCAACTGGCTGTTTTAAAAACATATGCTTATAATCAATTATGTGATGATTTATGACGTATATATGAATAGCGATATGATATTCGGAGACGACAGTCGTTTTACTATATCAATAATGCGAAATATTAGACGCAGTTGGGATGCTGTATGTACAGGGTTACATTCGACTTGACCAATGTGCGTGTGTATATCACCTGATTTACAATATAGAGGACTGTGCGATAAAAGAAAACGTTTATATATATAAACGAACAAAATCACTTTCAATAATTATTACGCGACAAATTAAACGATACATTTTTTTTGTTTATGAACGCATTGGTTTCAAACGCACGTGTAGGCACTGTGTACAGTATTAAAATGCTGTATTGTGTCCCCGTGGCCTGTTCAAAACACGTTCGGCTTTTTAATACTTACGGTACACGTTCACGGCACATAAAGGCGTGTCCACCTGGTTTATAGAGTCGGTCGTGCACATTAATCCAGTAAGTTTCGACCGTGATAAACCGGAAGCATTGATTCGGTTACGGTGCCGTCGTGGTGTCGGGCGTACTGGACGGCGGCGGCCTAAGCGTCTTGCGTGCCGAGAACGGCGGACCGATTTTTCCGTCGGGACGTCATTTTCCCACGACGCGGTTCTACGCGTAGACCCATACGCAGGCACCCAAAACTGACTCGCGACGAGCAATCGATTGTCTCCGATTGTTTGCCATTTATTTTTATAGCATTGTTTCAAGTCGAGCGGATACACATGCGACGCGCGTCATAATGCCGAGCGTGTGCGAACCGAAACGATAGCGATTTTCGTCGTCGTTGTGCGTACAACATGTCGTGTCGGCAATACGCTCGCGACGCGTTCTTGCTTCCCAGACGCTCGTTTATTATTCGTGTCGGGGAATCGGATTTATTATATACACGCCGAACGTGGCGCACGAACACGTGGTCGCGGACGGGTTTAGGCCCGAAAACCTCTAAGTCTTAACCGTTACCTACAGCATACCGTTGTCGTATCGTTTGACTTATTATAACCGTTAATTAGTTTACAACGTATTATTTAAATGTATTCGTGAAAAAAAAAACAAAAACAAAAACAATAGGTACTCGTGTAATATTATAGCGCTTAACCGGAATGTACAGGCCCAAAAACTATTTACGTAATAATACGGAAATTACGTATTCGGCGTTTTCTGCATTTTGTCTACCCAAGTGAAAATGCGACGAGACGGACGTTACTACATTAACGACGATTCACTATAATTATATCGTTAAAAAATAAACATATTTTATAAACTGTGTAACGTAATTAGTTAAAAAAAATTTTTTTTTTTTTATAACTTTTCATGGTTAAAGCAAATTTTAATTAACTTGTAATATTAGTATATTATTATTAAACAATAAGTGTGTTGGCGTGTTTAATTAATTTTTAGGCGGACGTCCATAATTACAAAAAAAAAAAAACAATCGAAAATTTAAGAAAGAATTATATTATTTATATATATATATATATATATATATATATTATCAAATTTTAATTATTAAATACTTTAATGTATACACAAGATCAAAAAACATAATTAGTATTAATACATAATTTATGGGGAGGTACATAATGAGGCTTATTATTATAAACATCAATAGGTTATTAAGTATTAAAATTTATTATACTTTTTTTTTACAATTATTAGTATATGTTATTCAGAGGAGATGTAAAATATTATGAAATTTGACGCTTATTATTTTGTATGAAAGATAATTACTATATACAGTTATGATTTCGAGTTTAAGTTATAATCTTAATATTGTTAAATCACAAATGAAAAAATGTATAAGTATATTTATATATATGTTCCATATAATATATTAATTATTAATTAATTAAATTAATTTAATTAAATACACTAAGTAAGATTGTTTGAATTGTGTACGAGCGTTTATGTTTAAAATGATTTAAGTTTAAGGAAAAACGTATCGCGAGTATTATTTAATTAATATTTATATTTTATAGCCGCAATAACAGAAGTCTTACAATCTTCCAAAGCACATAACTGTTCAAAACTGTTGTATAAAATATGGAATTAATGAATTCGCATGATTAAAAAATGACTTTAGCCTTTAAGATTGTATTCAAAACGTACCAAAACTATAGTAATAATAATAATAATAAATAATAATAATATTAATAATAATAACAATAATAATAACTGAGTTTCTTATATTTTGACTTTGTTAAGTTAATCGAAATGACAACGTTATATGAACGCTATTTATTTTAATAATTAAACGTTTTTCCCTAATCTGAAATAGTTTATATATAATTATTTGAATTTTAAGAATTCATAATTTATTCTTATATTATGTTATAGTACGTTTATCAAAATGTATTCAACTTTTAGCCAACTCTTTGTTTCTACTCTGTATAACTAATCTCGTTTATTGTATTTAGCAGGCGTTATACGAACGTCTCTTGTCATTATATAAGAATAGTATTATATTTCATTGTTATTATTATTTATGTAGGTAATTCACGTCATGAAAACTGATGCACGTTTTAACGACACGTTGTATATGGAGTATTATATTCTATATGCATTTCATTTTCGAAATATTTTGATAAATTAATTGTTGTACTTGGTTAGTATTGATGGCAATATACACATTATCAGGTATATACATATACAGTACAATTTTGAACATTTTTTCGGGATGATGATTATTTCTCAATCATGTCAAATGTTTCAATAATTCAATGTTGTCATCGCGGAATCTTTTAGTTATATGGTTAGTTGGTTTCAACAACTTTTCCGATGGATATTTAACTCGAAACGAACATTCGATAGTTTATTCAGATCGTAATGAAAACCTAGGAAAATGTAAAAAACTAACATAGTCGTGGTGCGCACGGTCGTTATCCGATCTGGGTTGTAAAACTGTTCGCGAAAAAGGCGTAAAACAATTCGAATTGATGTGGTAACGTTTACGCGCGACGAAACGAAAAACGAGAGAGAGAAAAAAAGAAGAAAATCACCTCTATCCTACTTTAGAAAAAAAAACCGTCGTCGCGTTGTCGACACTGCGGACGTTATCATCTCACATTTCGGCGGCGTAGCGATCCGACAGATGCCGCCGCAGTCGTGTTGTCGTGCCGCCCGTGCCCGCCGTATCGCGCGCGCGCGCGCGGGCGCGTGTGTGGATGCGTGCGTGTGCGCGTGTGTGTGTGTAGTGAGTGTGCGCGCGCGTACGTACCGTATCCCTTATGTCCCTTCCGCCGTTGATCGTAAACAGAATTATCGGTTTTTTTTTTCGCCGTCCCCGGACACACACGAAACCACAAAAACCAACGACAACAAACAGCGACAACACGAGCCCTCTGCGTGTGTGTGTCGGTCGGTACGTGGTGCCGTACCCGTTTTGGATTGCTGTCGCCGTCTCGTGTGTGGCACGTTCGGCGGCCCGTCGTTTGTTCGGACGGTGCGTCGCACACGCACAACATCGGAGCCGTGTCGGAGGGACCGAGGTAAGAGTGTCGTTCGTTTTCCGCGTGCCCCTTCACCCCTCCCCGACCCCCGTCGCGCGCCGACCCGCCCCCCCGCCCGGGGCGGCGGTGCGAAAAAAGCCAACTAGACGAGCAACTACTGCGGCGCGTCGAGGCCGCTATTGATTTTCGCCCGTCGTCTTCTCTCGGCCGTTTCCACGTACGTTTTCTCGTTTTTCCGAAACGTGACCGTCCGGCCGGTTTTCGGCAGACCCCCAGCACAAGACCACAACCCCCTCCCGCGACCCTAAAAAAAAAAAAAAAAATGAAAAATAACAACATTGGAAAAAACCCACCCGCTGGTAGTAGACGCGTTGGGCGAGGCTGATAACACGAGGTTTGGACGTGAACACCGACACCGCCGTCCAGTGCGACGTGTTACGGGTCTTCAGTCGGGACGACGTATTTTATGTTTCATCGCCATTCCTCGCCGTCGACGAAAAAAATCGACAGTTCAATTCTCCTAGTAAGTCTCAACCGTACCGAGATTGTTTTTAGTTTGTTTCCGTCATCCGACGCACAGGTGTGTGTACGGTGCTAATAACGAATTTATTCGCGTTTCCGCTAGTCGTCCGCACCGTTCTCTTTACTCCTGTTCGAATGCAATACACGAGTTCGGTGTTCATCGATTTCCAACTGTTGTTCGGTCAGAAATCTAGATTTACATTTTTTCTGTTTTTTTTTTTTTGCATTTACCTCTTCGTTGTGAAAAACCAGTCGTTTGTTCGATAGACACGACGATTATTTCGAATTTTAAATCACAATGCCCATACGATATCAGCTGGACACACCTATTGGAAGGTTTGGTCATATTCAAATTCTGTTCAATTGGTACTTTGATCATTTTATTTGAACGATTATTGTTAGCCGTACATATTTATGCTGTTAAATTAACCTCCATACAATGACGTTGTATATTTTCCGACCATTGTCGACCGTTTCCAATAATTATATATTAAATAGTATATTACTAGTGATGTAAGTGTCTAGTTCATTGGTTTGAACGTTGACAAAAATTATATATATATATTTGTTGCTAATTTATCCAGAGTAAAGCTAACCAAAGTATACCTGTTTAAATGTATGTGTACTGAAAATTGTATTTATATCTACCTAAAATGTTCTGTTTTTTTTTTTTCAGATGTCTTAAATTGCTTTGATTCTGTTTAAGTGTGTTTCACTTGTTTACCCGAAAAGATTCATCATTCGGTAAGTTTTGCTCTGTGGTTTATATTATACATTTGTTACATTCAATAAAGGATCCACGATAGCAAACCATACGAATTTATGATTCATATTTGTAACCAGCGGGAAGTGCACACAAATAGTAATATTAGTCGAATGAGAATAGCGTGTGACAATAGACAAAATAATTTCCGACACCTACAGAAACCATTAATATATTTACTTTTTAACTTAGACATTGTGTATAAAGAAAAAAAAAATTGGTATATGAAAAAAATATTTCATGTGTAATTAAAAACAAAACAGATTGTATTATCGTATGAAATAGTATGTTGTGGTAATGTGTTAGTAAAACAATAATTGTTTACACCTAAGATGTCATTTTTGAATTAATATTCTGTTCCCACGGTTTTTTTTTTCTTGTTGACAGTTGATCTGCATTTGTATCTGTAACAATAATTGTCAAGTCGGTTAACAAAATGAATTGCATCCGTGAGCGCGCGTATTTCACACGCCTTTATTATTATTATTATTATTATTATTTATGAGCGGAGAATGTATAACATTTGGCTCGAGAGTTGGCCCACACGCTGTGAGACGGTATAATTGTTTACACATTATTATTATCATTTATTATCATTAATCTCTCGTACGGTCGTCGGACGTGGTGAACTTGTAGTTTCTGTGCGTATGCGTTTCGGAAATCAACCGACAGAGCGCAGCACGTATTCGATTGTTGCCGCATGCGTTTGCTTACACCCGAAATAATGTCTACTACGATTTGGTGTTAAAAACCGACATTAACGGTGTACATCATATAGAATTTACGGCTCGAGTCGAAGACGGTGTTGTTCAGAACGCGTATGACTTGCGTTCTGTAGGAATACGTCCGATAAAAATTTCAACCCGTATGAATATGTGCGCCCCTTTCCCATACCCAGCCGAAAAATTTTCGTAGGTTTTCGTTAATCGGTTAAGATTCACTGGCGCCTGATTACCGGTATAAAGCTGTGCGATGTCTTGCGTGTAAAAGTGATACCATAACGTAGTAACGTGTGTTGGGTCAGTACGGTGGCGTACCTGCGAAACGTTTTTTTTTTTTTTTGGGGTGCAAAATATTAAACACCTAATTTTAAAATCATTAAAACGTAAAAAGTCTAATAGCAATAGATAATAGTAACTTAATATTAAATGACAACAATCGGCTGTCGTCTGTCTTAATGTATTGAAAACGTCGATAAAATAGTTATTGATAACGTCCAAATGTGATCGTAACCATATTAGTTTTGGTCAAATTATGATATTTGTGTACGGATAAGTTATATGAAAAATCTAACATTGCGGAAAACAATATATATAATCGAAAAATTTTCCGAGCAGTCAGCAGATAGAAATACTAATAACACCGTTGTATAGGAGGTTGTACGTTCGCAAGCTCATGACTTATACGTTATAAACGCTACACGGACTTGTACGTAATGATAACTGTGTACCGGTTACAATGGGTTTTTTTTTTCCTAACGCGTTATTATCAAAAGCGTGAAATTAATATTTCCGCACGAAAACGTTACAACGTGATCGATAAAACGAGTGATCGTACAACTAATTATACAATCCAAAAACGATCGTCAAAGAAATGTTTTGCCGACCGCGTAGTTGAAATTCGGTTTTTTTGCCCGTTTCTAAAAAACTTATCGCGTTACGGCTGTTCGCGCCGGGGTTCGTGTTTCCGAACCGGTTCAATTCGTCGGTACCGTGTCCCCCGCGAAACGGACGTGACCGACACGATTCCGGCCCGGAAAGTTCTTCCGGACAGCAGTCCGCGTTACGACCGACGGGGACGCGCGAGCACCCGTTACGGCAAAGTTTCGGACGTTACCGCGCCGAACTTTGGGTTTTATCGCGCATACCGTCGTCGTGGTCGTGGTCGGCGAACGCGCGTTCTGTTCAACTTCCCCGGGGGGTCACTTTTCCAAGATAATCCGACGTCATAACTCAACGTCTAGCCGTAGTCGTTACGCTTTTCGCGCTTCGGACGTCCCGCCGCGCCGCTCACGGTAATAACGGCTCTCTCTCGCTCGATTGTTTTCCACCGTTTATGTACCACGTATACCTTGACCGTAACCGTCGCTATTACCCGGGCCCGGCGTCTACTTACGGGCAAAATAAACAATACTCAAACACCTTCCCCGACCGCCGGTTTAAGCCCGGCTCCGAATTTACATATTGCGACCTACGGAGAGATAGTGATTAACCGTTATTTATCGTCTGTCTTTGACGTGTTGTATTATTTTTCTGCCGCGCGTTTTAACGTTTTCGTACTTCGTAGGCCCTTGAAAACGAAGACATTTCTTCTCGTCTCCCGACATTCCGGACGTGATCTGTTTACCCGTCATGTTCGAAACCGATCCGTTGCGAGATTCCGTCCTAAAACCGCGGCGTCACGTTGTTTGTTTGTTTCTTTCGTCCGGGGACAACGAGACGTGGTCGTAGACGTAGACCGACCGGTCGTGTGGATTTCCGCGAGCGTTTTATCGTGCGAATCGTTGGTCAGCACGTCCGTGTGTAATATCGCGTGGTATACGTTGTTTCGCGCTCCGAGGAGTCTTTTCAAACGCGGTTTTCGATTACGGTTATATTCGAAAATCTCGAAAATTTCGTCATGCGGACAGTAGTCCTCGGGGAATCGGTTCAAGAGCGCGTGAAACAACAGTGTGTATATGTATATATGTATATGTAAATGCGTGTGTATATATGCATAGCAAGGAACACGTTCTGTGAAATTGCCCCGTGATGTTTGTTTAATCGATTTCGTTCGTCGTCTGCTCGCGCATTATATACTTACGGTTAATCCCCTCGCTCATGCCGTCGCGTTTGTTTTTTCGATTTGGACGGGAATCGTACACAGAGCCATAGAGTTCCACGGTAGAGTCTGCCGACAGAGGTCGATATTATATTAACGAGCGACAAAAAACAAAAAAAACCCAGTACAACATATGTAATATACGTAATACACGACGGAGCGTCGGGTATTTCTGGACATGGGTTTAATTGTCTGACGGACGTGCAGTGGTTCCAAGTTCACCTGTGGTCCCCTCGGGACGCGTAACATGATTATATATTATCGTGTATAATGTATATACCGAGTTGCGTGCCGTTCGGTCGTGTCCCCTGGACTTTCAAACGTTCGCCGTGTATATAATGATATCGTCGTGGAACTAATATTACGGATTGTAATTATTATTAATTACCGTTGAAGTTTTTTTTTTTTTTGGTTTTCGAACAATTATTATGTGTTTTATCTGTCATCTAGTACGAACTTGTTCGCTGAAATTATAAAAAAAGTTTGGTTAATTTTTATTATCTCGCGTAAATAATGTTAGCTTTTCAACACAATACGTTATGGAAATAGTTTTAGTTCGATGCATATATATATTTTATTTTTTTTATCGCTAACGTTTCACTTAATTTAATGTGACGTTTATGAAATTTCATAGGATTTGGCACTGACTCGAGTTATCTTGTTTAAAGGATTTGTGACAGTGACAGAAAATAAAAATTAATTTGTTTTAGTGCTATTGCATGTATATTTATATATTAAATAAACGTTTGCGTTGATAGAAAAAATAATTCATATAATTCATGAAATTATCTTTTAAAGATAATGCTTATTATGAGAGTAAAGTTAATTTAAAAAATATGATCTTTTCTGTTGAAATAAATTCTCGCGACCGGCGAATTTTGGATTTTTTTTTCTTAAACATGTATAAAATATCTAATTTAATCTTCAACGAAAACCTACTTGTTCATGCCAATTTTAATACGTTTTGAACTTTATTAATAAAAATATATTCATCGCCGTAAAAGAATTCATGATATATATATATGTATGTATGTATATTTTATGGTTACAATTCAGAGGTTCATGAATAAAATAATAGTTGAGGTTCGCGTAATTTTATTTATGTTCAGAGGATTAAATAATAACATCATTTAAATGTTTTCGTGGAATAATATTTTCGTCCGGTTCGTAAATATGCTTATTTCAACGCGCCAGCCGTTAAATGTACGCGGCGAAGTGAAATTCTGAATTCCTTCGAGTCCCCCGTCTCCCGAAATGTACGTCTGATTGTTGTCAGATGAATTACCACGAGCGTTTCAAACCGCGTGTCTTGTTCAACACGAACAGCAGCGTTTACGGTTTCGAACACAATTGCCTGTTGACATGGCGGCGCGCGCTCGAAACGTTGCGCGGATTTCGCACGAATCGACGTGTTTTCAGGTGACTTCCCGAAGTCAATGACGAACGGCCACGAATTCGATGCCCGTCGATGAAATTAACAAAAGAAAAAAAGGCGCGCGATGTTTTTTTCCTGATTTCCGAGTGACGAAGCGTACCGTACAAAAGCGCGTGGCGGTAGAGGTCGGTTTTGTATCCAATGTTTTCTTCGCCTAACCTAACATCCGACAACGGCTCCGTAAAGCCGTGAACTAGTCCCCTCCCCCCTCCCCCGCGGCTTTGTGTCGGAAGACAACGTCTGCTTTGCTGCCCGCTCGCGTGTAAGAGCCCCGACGAGAGTCACGGAACGAATACGAGAAACGGCGACGAGATCTGGGTTGGCGATCGCCCGGGGGGAAATTTTTCGGGGTGGTTAGGTCTTCGGTGGGTCACGGAGGGTGTAGTGTTATTTTTTGATTTATCCGCCGCGATACGCAAGGAGATGGCAAGGGACGGCGGTGGCGGCGTACGAGCACCACGACCAGATATAATTGTTATTATTATTATTATTATATTCGCCTCTCGCGTCCGGGTTCTCGGTGCTTAACTACGCGGCGCGTTTACCTCGTCGCCACGAATACGAATGAGCGTTTTAAAAACAAAACCGGAAAAAAACGTCTAAACGCGATCCGCGCCGACCACCTAATCGCCCCGGATCGCTTAATTATTATTATACCGCCCCCGCGGGTCGTATACGTGTGTGTGTGTGTGTGTTATACGTTTTTCGGATGTAGTGTTTTACGTATGCGGCTCGTGTTGTGCGCGCGCTTGTGCGTGTGCGGTACGTGTGTGAAGAGGAAACCGAGCGAGACGGAAAAACCCTTCCGTAAAACGACGGGGCGAGAGAGCGAGAGGACGCGCGCACTTGTAATTCTGGTCGGAAACGAAATATTATTATTATTATTATTCGGCGAAACGCGGTTTTCGTTTGCGGCGACTCTGGCAGAGGCACGGTCCCCCCCCCTCCCCCTGTTCCGTCTCGGTCCTCACGCCCGCCGTCGTTCCTTTGGTGCCGAGTCGGCGCGTCGCAGGTGGAAGGAAAACGTTATACGCGCGCGCGCGCCGGGAAAACGCGCTTTCCAATTATCCTCGGCGGATCGCCCTGGGGACGACGAGCCCCGGGGCGGGGAGCGCGAGCCCCTCGCCGGCGGCGGTGGCCGCGAACGAACCGTCGACAAATATTGCCGGCCGAGATCGACAGCCGACGAACGGGTCGGACCGCGGCGGCGGCGGCGGAGGCGGGGCGCGCACGTGTGCGTGTCCGACGGTCGTACGTAATATATTATTATTATTATTATTATTATTATTATTTACGTTCGCGTGTTTACCACCGCGGGCGCGTGTGTCTCCGGACTTGCATAATAATCAAAAGCTCCGCCGCCATTTCACATGGTCGCCGTCCGCGCTTGTTGGCTATTATCGATAATGAACATGATATACAGGGTGTGTGTGTCTCGTGTCATTGCGTGTTATGATTGGAATCGAATTTCGACGAAATGAAAAAAAAAAAAACTCTCGTTCCTTTTATTTTTGTACGGACAATTTTTACATTTTCTAAACACGCTGGCAGGCGTACCAACAACGAAAGCAATTAATTTCGGGGGGGGGGGAAGTATTATTATTATTTTTTTATTTGAAATTTTAGCTCTGGAAATACAAACGTACACTTATGATACTTTAAATGTTTAAAATTTAGTAAATAAAATAATTGTTTCGAATCTACTTTATCAGAACTTTTTTTTATTTGACCATCCATATTATTTATAATTAATTTCTTTTCAATAAACTGAAATCGATACGATTAAGTGTTTTCTCCAGTTATATTATTATTATTATTATTATTATTATTGTATTAAAACGATTGATTGTTTAACGAAATTATAAACACAATTGAAGAGGGTGTTGAAGAGGGTCATGGTTACCGGAGTAGCGAGTCGAAAATTATGTTTCGAACACTAACATTTTCAGAAAAAATAAACTACAAGAATCAAAAGAGAAAAAAAAATAGTTGTTTATATTTAATAATAAAAGTTAATTTTTTCTCGGCACACTTGCGTGGTTTTGAAAATTTTAAAGCGCCGTAAGAAAATCGCCCCGTCAAAAACAAAGGATCGCGTGTTTTTCCATTTTGTTGAAATTCTCCATTTTGTCATTTCGTCATCGTTTATTATTGAACGATACGCACACTCGATAGGAGGTTAGGTTCGCGTTCCACCGAGGCGCCGTGAACGCGACTATTTCGTACGCGCCGGGGAAATATTATACAGTTCAATAAATTAATATATAAAATGGGTATTCCGATAAGTCGATATATTAAAAAAAAAAAAACGATAACAAGCAGTATTACCGTAGTAATTCGGCGAAAACGCGGGCGGGAGAAGAGTGATAGAGAATCCACTGCCACTGCACCGTTGTCGGACGAGAAAAAAGTTTTTATTTTATTCCTTCTAACAGATGTAGACGATTCGAACATCGAGTTCTCTTATTGGATTCGCCGTTTTGTTCGGATTATTTTTTTACCTATGTACACGCCGCTCTTTCATAACATGATATTCCGAGAATATAATGCACGCGAGCTCATGTGTGCACGATTTTTATTTCCACGTCGTTTGCGTTGCGTTCGTTTCGAAATGACTATAATCATTTCATATACCTGTTATTCGTTTTTAATGATAAAAAAAATTCGTTTTGTTGTGCCTACAATACACACACACGTACGCGTTCCGTACCACACTCGTCCGGACAAGTGCGGTCTCACGTTTAAAAAACTCGTTCTGCAATATATATATATATATTGTGTGTCTTGGCACGGGACGACGTGAAATTACAGCAGTGTTCTGTATTATTGTAATCAATTGTGTCTTAATTAAAAAAGAAAAAAATTTTGATAATTACTATGCAAATGAAAGTAATCAGTCATATTTAATGTACTTCTTTGTTTTAATTTTGGTGTCGTTTCCTCCGTATGATTGGTTTTTTTTTTTTGGCATCGTCTAAATAAAATATATTACGAATGCTTCACGTTTTATATTAGGAGCAACTTAGATAATATATTTTAGAATGATAAATTATTTTAATTACAACGGATTATTCTTAATTTGAACCAAGTTCATTTTAAAATAACGTTGCCTGCTGGTATATAATTTATACAGATATTGTTAAATAACAATACCTTTGTGAAATAAATTATAAATTTTAACTAATTTTTCTATGAAAAATTTAGTTTTTTTGTTTATCTAGCGACTACTTTATTATTGTTTTTATTCCATTATACGTACGTCATACGTATTCTAAAATGATATAAAAACTGTGAAATATGATTTGTTGTGTAGTTGGTCAATACTCTAAGCAATTACTGTTTACAAATTAATTAAATTAAATTTAGGATAGTGTTATGTGCAATATTTGTATCTATAACCATTTTGATTTCAAGTAAATCACTAAAATGTAATAGCATAGCTATCAAATCGTACGTTTTAATATTAAAAAAAAAAAAATAGACACATTAATCATTAACACTAATATAGAAACTTTTTTTTTTAATCTATTTATTTTCATCATTATAAATGTTTTCATATATTATTTTTTAATTACAATAAACTGTAAAATTCTCTATTTAATAACAACCTTTTCTGTTACCCACATTTTTCAACGAACGTCGATAATTTATATTTTTATGTTTTGCTATTTTTGTTTATCTGAAATTACTTTGTCACTTTTGGGTTTGTAGAGTTTTCCACTTAAAATGTTCAAGAGGAGGACCCATTTAATTCTTTTTGGGAAAATGTTGAAAAGTATAACAAATATTCGAAACAGACTCGGGAAACGTGAGCACTTATCGCCAAGATAACTTCTTCAATTATTATATTTTTGGTCGACAAAAGTTAACTTAGCAATTTCTAAACATTTTTAAAATAGTGAAACTTTATCGAAATTATAAAAAGGAGAGTTCTTGAATGTAAAGTGTAAAGTTTTTAACAATGTTGTAAACTTATTTTTGGTAAACGTTTATCACTATTGAATACAGATGATATGGGCGTACATATTATATAATATATGTACGAGCACGTGTGCCAATGTCTGTACTGTGTAATGTGTAGCGGTGGTTAAACATTAAAAACGAACGATAATTTAAAATTTTAATGTTGGGATCTATGTAAGTATATTATATATATATATTAAAAATATTGATTGATTTTTTATTTATTTATTAAGCTTTGTTTTACACGTTTTAGCTTAGCACTTAAAAGTATTGATTGATTACAAGTTGAATATTTTTATTGCATTACCGGACTATATATTACGCTCATTGCTGTACACGTATAAAATAAAAATGTTTTAATTGAAACTAAAAACGCCATTAATCAAGTGTGGTGCATCCGTAAGGGTGAGAGGGGAAAGAGGGGTATTGAAATTGCTTTCATTTCGTTGACCATTTTTGAAACGTCTCTGGAGGCCTGTTCCGATCTTATACTTCCTGCGAACGCTTGTCGGAGGATAATTTATCAGAAGGACTAATTCCACCGGCGGGATTATAAATCCTAAGCTCGCCGCCGGATATTACCTCTTTACTTTACGGCGTAATATCCGCTTTAAAGGAAAACCCAAAGTCTTTATCGATTTTAGAATTAACAGTGAAAATACCTGTTTTATACTTCTCATTTAGTGTGGAATAAGAATCGTCAACAAAAACGACTACTAATTTCTTATACAATCCTGTGTGATATGTAAATAAATAATACGTTTTGATGATTTAGTTTCAAAATAATTTAGATTTAAGATAGAACATATTTACATTTAATACGTATGTTATCCGAGTTTTATATAATTTGAAAATGCACTTTTCTATAATAACAGCGCCGATTAAGTGTATTATATTTGAACATTAATTGATTTTGGGTATCTTGTATTTAATATGATTTATAAGTTTTTTCGTTATTGGTGAGATGACCCGTAGACTTTGTGTAGTATAAGTATTAGTAAACTATCGTCATTTCTCTTTTAGACGCAAAAACTAATTTGTTTTTCTCTGAACTTTCGATCAGTTTCCTAAACTACGGTTGTCGTGTCAAAGCGCGTCTTCTTCCTAGCCTTTCTCACTTGTCTAGCGCAAGCTCAACGACAAGTTAATCCGTATGAGACGTGCCAAAAACGGACGTACAAGTGTTCAAAGCTCCCGTTCCTCTTACCCTTAATTTTGGTGGTGTGGCAATAAAACCCCTTTGGGAACGTTTCCGTCAATAACATATATCCGCGAAAAGCCCGTTGGCTCAGTTGATATACTAACACGTCGATCTGAACACAGTATACATGTTACACAACAATAATCACACAACGTACAGAATGTCCCAGTAGGTATTATATTTCCCCTAGAGAATCCTATACAACTTACAATTTTAATAAAATAATTGAAAAAGTACTTTTTAATGTATTATTATATATATATTTTGTATACAAATACGAACGTATTGTTTTGTAAATGCGAGTTATTCTATTCAGATCAATTTCAATTTCAACGGTTATTTATTATATATATATATATAACATTTAATAATTAAAAAATTTGGGTACGCTATTGTCTTTTTTATGAAGTTTACATTTTACCGATTCGCATTATTCATTTCAATTTGTGTATTCAAATAGTGATATGATCTGATAAATTCAAATTTTTTTAAAATTTGAGATTAAAGGATTCCAGGTTTATTTTGATGGATATTTAAGTAAATCCGACAAAACCCGACGAAGTTCAATAAATATTCTAATTTTTTAAAAAATTAAATTTATTTACAGGAAATTTGAAAATGTTATTTTAAAAATGTATTGTATGCGTGCACTGTTTAAAAAGTTATTTATTAATATATTTATATGTATATGTTTGGATAGTTACATTTTTGGTGTAGTTGAGGAAAACAAAATACCAGCGCACTTTTGGCTCTACATTAATATTTTATATATTTATCATTACGAAGGGGTTGGCGCTCGTTCGGGTTTGCATAAAATGTGTATCTGTGGTATGTATGTCTATATCGATTGAAGATTAACAGGTTTTTTTATTAGGTCCAATACAACGTTCAAACGGACTGGTGGGGGGTGGTGTTCTATAAACCCTATCGGATATATTGTCGCATTACCCGCGTTTTATTTACGACAGGTATCCATACGCAGCAGGTGCTCCCCAGGTACCCCGTTCCATCCCATATCCCCCGATTAAAGGACCCTAGCTTTTTTCTCGATGAATTATTATCGACACGTTTCACGCGTGAGCTTCCCCAAAGGGTAAAATAACATTCGCCATAATCCAAATATTGCAAAATAGTGTTCATAATGGTATAATGTCCCACGCCAGCATGATATACGGTATAATAACTTAGTTTAGTGTCAAAGTTTATATGGCATGTTGGTTTTTTCGATAGATTTTTAATGTTCATAAAAAAGGTTTCACTCGAGTATGTATGTATTATGGGAAATAAATCGTTAATGTCCAATCGATTTTATTAAGGGTGTCGAACGTCGACAAATTGCACACAAATGCAAATCGAGGTCATCAAATATTTTTAATTAATTTTTTTTTTTTAGTATTTTCATAGAATCTACGTTTAATAACAAGTTGATATTTTAAACTCACCGTTTTGTAGTTTATTCTTTATAAACTTGAGACATTTTCTAACCTTTAAAATAATTAATAATTAATGTTGGCTTCTTTGATAGCTTTTAGATAAATAATAATTTTAACGTTCAGCCTCAATCTCGAGGGAGGCAATTAAATATAAGTGGAAGTCACTCGGAGTATAAAATTAGAATACGAATTCTTAAAGAATGACGGCACAATTAGTATATTTTTGAGAAGATTTTCGGGAAAACACTGTTTCATTAAAGATTATTATTTATGATAATTGTTAAATTTATCAAAAGTATAAAACTATGTGAATATATCTGCTGATTATTCGAAATCGGTTTAAAATACGTTCTTGCTTCGCTTCAATAGATTTAATTGCATTTGGTAACACTTGTAAAATAAGTCTATTGTAATGCGATTAAACGTGATACATTATTAATTTTCAAGCGGCCAAACAATTGATTGTAAAGCACTACTGGAGAGTGGATATTACTAGCCTATAAAATTTTACGTTTCGATTCGATATTAAATTCTGTATTTATGTACTGTTCAAATGAGGGGAAACTGATCGTGAAAATTTATGACATTACATTTTTCTATTTGGTTTAAGTTTCATCAAATTTTAATTCAATAAAATCTGGATAAAAGAGTTTTATGTTTTAAGTACACGTAAATTGGCGATTATTTATTTGTGATATTTTTCCAATTTCATAATTAATTTCCTTCATTGTAACTTTTATAATCGTATCTAATTATTTTTTAATCAACTTCCAATCAAATATATTTTTAGCATTTTAAACAGCGAATAAAATATCAATTCTATTATATTATATAGTTAATTTGAAATCTAATTTAAATTAAATAACATTTCTTGCTTTGTGACGTTTTCGTCAAAGTTTTTTGAATTATGTTATACCCTTTAAAGATGTCATTCAAATAACTATAGTAGTATAGTAATTGTGTTTCTTTAAAGAAAATGTTATTAATTATGTTATTGAATACACTTGTAGTATATATATATATATTGTTAAACACTGTGACTGCTGCGACAGCGTTTTATAAAAACATTAAGAGATGTGAACAACGTGAATACTGGGTTTTTCGAGCTTAAATTTGATTTTGTATTATTATTATTATTATTATTATTCTTCGATATAAATCGTAATATTTTTTCCCAATGACATTTAAATGTACTTTTCCTTTGTTGAAAAACATATTATCCACGAAGACATATTTCCGAAGAGGAAAAACTATTGTTTAATATCCTCGTATCCTCAGAAGGGTTATCGGTTTTCAATTGGGTGGTCTGGTAGACCATATTTTATTAAATGTCCGGGTCCCAAAACAATCAGGCTCGTTTTAGAGGAAAAAACGGCAGAAAAAGAGGGTGTGTAGCAGATAGACACCAGATGCCTTGTCCGCAAATAACATTTTGTGTTTTGTGTTTGAAAATGAAATAACAAACGCTATTGCAGAATTCGTCCAACAATAAGAAAGTGTTTTTCGTTTTATTCGCTTTATTACTGTGTGTGCTTTTTTCAAAATTATATATATAAAATTGATTTTCAAAATAATAATCTGTTGAAACGTTTGTTCATGAAAAGCGTACAATCTCGGTAATTATTTTTATGTTAAAAATAAATTATAATAAAGTGTTATCCTAATTTGTCTCTGTTTTTTAAATAATTCATTTTAGTGCTATGGTAAGCCACATTTTTGTAATCAATAATTATTTAAGAAGTATTTACATTTTATGGTCAAATGTTAAATACATTGTATTTTTATACTTATAATCTTTTCGTCAGTTTATGTAATGCGTCAAGTTTATTAATTGTGTTAAAGCCGAATACGACTTTCCCAAAACTAATGTACAGATAATATACTCGTAACATTTTGATACGTTGATTATTATATTACGGATACAAATAGGTATTTAAAAACGGAGGCGTTTATGATTTAATGATTTTTCTATTAGTTCATTTTTATTATTATTTATGCACGTATTTATAAATCTAAGTGTAATATATTTATCGTTTATTTCTCTACTTCTCTCTTTGCCGGATTTCCAGAACATGTATTTTTTCGTGTGTATTAAATTTCCGATTTCGGTCATGTCGTCATTGTCAAACTGTACTAAAATATCTATTGTCCAATATTTGTTCCCCTATTTTCGGAAACGATTTTACATCGAAATGTGCTCGTTCAATTGCGATAACATCACGACAAGCTTTCGCAAGAGTTTGAACGTACAATAGATTTTATTTCCATGCTTCAAACTCGATATTTATTCAAACACCTATTGTGTTTCGAAATTAGTTGTTGAACATTTTACCATTATTCTAAATTTAATTAATTTTTCCCGAGTTTTGTCAATGGATGTATGAAAATCAAACATGTTCAGATATTCATTCATAAGAGTATTTGTACGCGCCTGAATATCTATCGATTTTCAGACTTTAATATACGTTAAGATTTAACTATATAAAAACTATCCAAATAAAATATATAGTAATTAACTGTGAATTCTCGAAACGCTAAATAAATTAACTTAATATTATTAAAACGTTGATTACCCATTTCTATGAAATCGAGTTCCATTAGAGAATTGATTATTTTAAACTTTTGCGGTTTTTTAATTTAATCTTTTCAATTGATTTTTAATACCATAGGCGTATATAACGACATAATACGTTTAACAATCTATAATATTATTTCAGGCTTATCATTAAATAAGACCTATGCAATTTAGTAATATTGTTATTGTTGGTAATTTCGCGTGTAACTAGATTATAATTATTTAGGTTGATTTTACGATAATATATATTTTTTACGTTACTATTCACTATTATTGTCGATGTACACAACTTTAACAACTATAAAGATTATTATTTAATCATAAGCAGATATTTTTGTAAAAATAATAACTAATATCATTAATTAATCGTTTTTTAAATATTTAACTTTTTTGATATTTTTTTAAATTCATTATTTCTATAGGATAATGTCAACTACTTTTTAACATGAAGAACGTTGTATTTCAAGTAGCATATAATAGTAATATACTATTTACCAGAACTGTGTGTTATCATAACTGATTATTTTACATACAAATTTAGACGATTGTATATTTTACATGACGATGATTCGTTAAATATAATAATTACACATATTATGCATTTAATATTCCATTTGGTTAGATTTTATGAAAAGTCGAAACGTTTTACAAACTATAGTTGTATATACGGCGCACGCGGATAATTCGATTAGTAATTACACAACCGCTCTTATTTGGCGGGATAGTGTTGTCGAGAAAATCTTTTAACCTCTGTACATATATGTAGTAAAATTATGTTAGTTGGTAAAAGGATTCTACGAAAGGGACATGTATACCACTAGCGCAATAACAGGTGTAGTCCTTTGAGAAACCACAAAGGCTTTTGATTTTCTAAAGACTGACAAACTCCGGTGGAAAAATTCTCTAATCACGATGATACTTCGGGACACTCTTCTCTTTTTCCTCCCCAATTCTCTTCACTTTCTCCCTTGATCAATCCTGCGTATATTTTTTTTCTAACCCTCAGCTTCACAGTTAAACGAATTTCTGTTCAAACTTTATGTTGCTGATTTAATTGAGTTTTCTGTTTGACCACCTAGTCGTAAAAGCATTCAATGGTCTTACGGAATTCGCTCTTCTGAAGATAAAAGATCAATCGAAACGGTTTTTTAACTTTTGATTGAGCTTTTAAACAATTTTCAAACAATGAGTAGGGTTTATTTCGCGATTCGCAACGTTGCTACACCAAAAATCACAATTTGATTTACGTATTAATTTAACGTAAATCATGTTTAGTTAAAAGACAGAAAACGTGTTATATACGATTATTGGAATCGACCTATTATTGTTTTCGAACGAACGAGTTAATAGATAAATATGTGGTGAGTGTTTATATTCGAAACATATTGTAGATTGGATAATGCAAGTGGTAATCAATAATTTAACATGGCCGTGTGTAAACGACACCCCGTGTTTGAATTATTTCGGTGGGTAATTGCAATTAATCTGTATAATATATTGCGTTATTGAAAAAAAAAACAAACAAACGGATTCTATATCTCGATGTTTGAATCGTGTGTATTGCGCGTATAGTACGCTCTCGTGTTCAAATATTTTACTTACGGATTACAGCGATTCAATAATTAAATTCTATATAAGATACGAAATCGAACTGAAAAGTATGATCATTTTTTAACACGTTACGAATGTTATCATTCTAGTATATATTAAAAAACTGGTTTA
The DNA here is from genome assembly GCA_019022885.1 of Schlechtendalia chinensis. Taxonomy (NCBI): domain Eukaryota; kingdom Metazoa; phylum Arthropoda; class Insecta; order Hemiptera; family Aphididae; genus Schlechtendalia; species Schlechtendalia chinensis. The sequence continues at coordinate 1,476,328 of CM032351.1, read as the reverse complement.
TAACTATGATTTTCGCGATAAACGTCATATTATACGTAATGATTATTAACCGTTCAGCGTCACGTCACTGTGTGCCTTCATAATAACAATATTAATACGTGTGTTATAAAATAATCACTCGACAACCCTGCCCGCAAATCCTTTTTATAATAATTTTCGTAATATAAATTAAAAACGCCAAAAGTAAACGGCAATCATTTTAATAAGCGTATAAACCAATTTTGCGGGGAAGTTACATTTTACAGATCATAAAAAAAAATGTATAAACAATAATAAAATCGTAGAACACGTTATTTTCTCTTTTAAGTACAAAAATGAAATAACGCGTATGTCATTAGAGTAAACAAAATGGGGGGGTTTTTTTTTTTAACCGCATTGCCTTAAATGTTTGTATTGCGTATGTTCAATTTTTTCCGCGCGCGTTTCGTTTCTTTTACCGTCCCCGCCCTAATGACAATCGTGATACGTAACACGGTACACAACAAACACCCTTTCGAATATATTAATCGTCGTCGTCCTTTGTGGCGCGCGACACACGCGTTCTTGAGGACGCTACGGTTTCGTTGACGGTTGCGGGAGGGTGGTGTGCGGAGGAGGAGGAGGAGGAGGAGGAGGAGGAGGATTCGCGTTTGATTACAAATCTCCATCGGCCGTTGTTTGGTAAACGGATTCCGTTGCGGTGGTACAGTGACGAGTGTGTGAGTGGCGTCGGGCGGCGGCTAACCCGTCCGGATTTGTCGCGTATTAATCTCTCGGCCTCACGGCAAATCGGGATGTGCCCGCGCAAGATGTAAAACGCAATTACACGGACCGACAGATTTATTGTGGTCAACCGTCGGGGTCGGCGGTCGGTCGGGGGGGACCTGTTGGCGGATGTCACAGCGGCGTCGTCGTCGCGGCGTGTGTTGTGTTCGTATATTATGTATGTGTCCGGGGCGAGCGCTGCCCCTCAAAACACGATGGTCAGAGACTTGCCGTTTTCGGGAGAACGAGAACGATTGGGGTGGGGGGCTTAATGAAATGCGAAATTAAACTCGCCGCCGCCGCCGGTGGGGTGTGCTTTTCTCTCCCGCGCACGTCACCACCACACCGCCCGCAGCGTCGTCTACACACACACACACACACACACACACGTACACACGTATACAGGATGTATCTGAAACGGGTTTCACTCGTTAGTTACTCCTCTCTGTAGACAGAAAAAAAATTTTTTTCGGGGTTTTTCTTTTATCACCAAAACATTTTGGACGTATTTACTCGTTGAATAATACTCCGTTGCACGAGACTCTAATCAAAAATGATTGCGTCATTCATTATTTTTCATCAAAATGTAGCCAGGTGGCACCGACTCCGCATCATCCGCCGACATTTTAGTGGAAAATAATGTGACGCATCATTTTAGGTCAGAATTCTTTACGACGAATCACGTAGTGGTGGGTTGTTTTTAGTTTTGCGTATTATTCAACGAGTAAACACGTCCAAAATATTGGAGATTAAAAAAAAAAAAAAAAACGGAATTTTTTCTCCCTACAGAGTATAATCAACCAACGAGTGAAACTCATTTCAGATGTACCCTGTATATACATATATATATACGTGTACACAAATATGGTTTAAACTAATAATAATGTAAACGGCGCCACAGTATTCCGAACGGGACGACGAATTCTCGTGTTCCTGTGTCTCGGTTTCGGACGTCGGCGACCGTTAAACGTTTTTACATTTCCGTCGGACGCACGCTACGGACGGCGAGGAAGTGTAGTAAATAAATTGAGAAAAAACAACACATAGTATGACTTGACGTTATAATAACATACTCGTATACGACGGTCCGTCGTTGTGCTTTGGGCCGTGTTGTTGTTGCGTGGAATTAAACCTTTTTATCCTTTATTTATTTATTTTTTTATTTTATGTATATGTGTATGTCGTTGTAAACAGAACCGAGCAGTTAAAAACGAGTTGAATGGCTAAAATATTTTGAAAAATAAAATTCTCGTGCGCGTTAAGAACTTCTCGAAAATTGCTGTGACGGATTAATAATAATAATAATAATAATAATGATAATGTCGTCACAAATAGTACGCGCGCCGCGCTGGGGAATCGTCAGGTATTAATTTATAATTATCATTGTCACGCGAAACGCGAGTTCCGAATATTTGTCGGCGATTGTTCGATTGTCATCGTTATTATGTGTATTAGGTATGTATATGTATGTGTGTACCTGACTACGCGACGGCGAATAGAATTAAAACGTATTCCGCGCAAAACTTTTAAGTGGGTTGAAATTTGTATTATTATTATTATTTTTTTTTGTTCACGTTTTCCGCGACGTAAATTGGTATTTGTTTATTTTCGTTGCGACGACAGTTTGCCACGAATTAAAAAAAGGAAAAGAAAGAAGAAACCGAACAAAAACGACGAACCTTTGTCCCTATTATTATTACACGATTTTAATATTTTAATTAAATATGTATGTCTTTTTTTGGGATAATTTTATTATTCCGTCTGCGCGAGAATACGTCGTCGATTTGAAAATATTTTTGCGATTTACATATTGTATTATTAATAAGGTTCGGAGACGCGGTGGTGTGTATAGCAGACGCGCGTGTCATCGTCTATAAATATTACTGTATATCGTACGACTCGTATACGACATGGTTGTTTTTTTTTTTTTTTTTACTATATCAAGTTTGTATTTTTATTACGAGAAGTAATAACGCTGTTATTTTTCAACGATACACACTTGCGCGCGTGTATTATGTATATCATTCCAATGAATATTTATCGGTTAAAACAAAACGTTTATAATAATTCAATAATAATACAACAATATAACAATATACTTTGTCGATAAAATTTTGTTTCAATACAATTTTAGTGTATATGTTACATTAAGGTTTCAGATGCAGATCTTAAAATATTATTAATACTTTACTTTAATATTTACGTTTAACAATAGACTTGTAATAAGTTTTTGGTGTTTTCGAAATGTTTTATGTAAAATCCATTTACTTTACTTAAAAACATTATTTTACACTTATTATTAACTTTGTGTGTATATATAAGTACCATTATTTGAAGAAATCAAAGGTTTATAAATTATTGTATATATCCCGTTTAGGAATTATTGATGATTCCAAGAATGATTTCTGTAATGCTTGAATTTATTTAAGTATATAATATTTGTTCTGCCAATCATTACTCTAGCGAAAACGTTTTACATTGTTCTTTACCGGTGTTTGTTACGTTATGTTAACTTATTTCTCAAAGTATCGAGAAAAATATTCTTTTTTTTTTTATATTTTACTACAATACGTGTCTTTATTTCGGTATAAGTATTCTCATTTTAATATTAGTACTTATTTAAATATTGTATTTTTATATAAGATATTTTTTTGTACTCGTTGAAAACCCGTGTCTATGTGTGTGTGTTTGTAATGCGCGTTCACAAACAGTGTAAAACCAAGAACTGCAACGAACGTATACAACAGTTTCGCGTTTTTAAATAATTTAGATATGAACATTTATTTATTTAAAATATAAAAAGTTGTTTACAATTTGATATGAATTTTTCGCAATCATTAATCACACGGGACGTAAAATTGACGGAAAATGCGAAATGTATGGGAATATGTGTTACGCGAGTTTACGTTTTCATTATTCGCGTTTAAGTGCGTCTTGTATATGGACGTTCTCCACGGTCGATTTAAATCACGCGTGCTGGCTGTGTAATGCTTTTGTAGTCTCGCGGGAGATATTTGGAGGTAAAAAAAAAAAAACTCCCCGCGTATGTCTCCGAATAAAAGTCTTTTTGAAACGCTACATTTGTGACTTTGAAGAGATCGTCCTCTTCGTACCACCGAAAAAACGGATTTTTTTTTACTAGTTTTCAACATTTTCACTACCAACACGTTGACGAACGTGTATATACGTTACTGTATGAACAAAACTTATCTAGTTTATACTTACGAATAATAAAATATTCGGTCTTTCAATAATAATGGAATTCAGAGACTATATATTGTCGTTTACTTGGAAATATCCGTTCGATTATAAATTTCTGTTACGATCGCGACTTCCGATTGAAACCAAAAGGTTTATGTAGGCATACACACAATATAGACAATGTATAATGTAGATTTCAATAACATTAATAATCTCGACTGCGTATTGCGAAGAATTATAATCATACAATTGCGCTTTGTGCGTCCAAACACGTTCTGACAAATTATTTTCAATTAACGAATTTGCGACAAACGACGGACGTTCAGGCTTCCCCGTGCCTTTTATTCGCCGAGTAAACACCCGCGAGACTAAATTATTAGTAAACAAAATGGCTAATCGAAAATTCTCGGCGTCTTCACGTTAAGCGTTCCGTTCCGAAAGGTTAGATACAATTAAATATTCGCCCGTTCGCCCGTCGTGTGTGTCTATGCGTTATGTTTGTTGATATTTTCCGACAATTTACAATACGTTTTCAACGGTGTGCAATACGTTGTACTGGAAATACTGTTTAAATCGAATCGTTATTATTCCGTATGAACGGTCAATACTGTATGAATTTAGGTTTGTTCGGTTTCAACGAATTATTCCTTTCTGTATAAACGTGTCTATCCCCGGCAGAGTATAAAATTGTAATAATAATTATGTGCCACGTCGAACATATAGTATTCCGTTGTAACGTATTTGTTGGCCGTGTTCCTTGACGTATTGTTTACGTGTCGGCGACGGCGATGGTGTTCGGCAGGTGTTGTGAATCGGTTGTGATTTCGGATTATTGCACGGGTGTAAACGGCAAAAGCACGTTAACATCTGAAGCGGCGAATAACGTTAAGTGTTTTGTCGTCTCCTCGTCCGGGGTCGCCGTGCGCTTCAGTCGGACCGACCACCGTGTTTTTCGCGTGCAACTACAGCGCCTTACTTGTCCGTTTAACGGGGCCGTCCGCACCCGCCGCCGATTTACTTGACGGGATAGGTCGCCGCGGGACAACACACGGAGTTGTTCGGTTCACGTTCACACGACGATATTGATCCGAATATTGTAACAAATTATATATGAAACGTTTCCGGTTACAAGTCTAAATCAATTGCTGCTGCTGCTGTTGGTATTGTGTGAGACCGGGGGAACGGCGGGGACGTTTGTGCGGTTTAGGCGAAGTGTTTATCCGAGAACAATAAAAAATAAATAATATTTGCGCGCGTTTATACTCTATAGTCGTACCATCGGATCGTGTTACCACTGTCTGAGACGTTCGACGGTTTACGTTTATATATTTATCTATACGCGGAAATAAAACGCAATACCATTCGTACAAGTTCTCGATCTCGTTTCGCGTGCCTTCTAGGTTTTCTTTTTCTTACGTACGTCAAAACGAATTTTTCTTCGTAACGGATACCTTGATCGGGTAATAATATCGCCGAGTCAACTTGTATTCGACAAATATCATTGCGTTATGAACGTTTATTTATTTATTTATTTATTTATTTTTATTTCTAGTATAATAATATGAAGAAATTAGTTTTCGCATACAAACACGAGCCAGCGGTAAATATTTACGATTTTACAGACGCGTTCTAAAATGTGTATTATATTGGCCGTTCTCCAAGAACCGTAATAATTTGTCGTTCTCGGTTCGTTTTTTTTTTTTAAATATTTTTATTTGTGTAAGAGAGCTCATTTTTTTGATAGTTTGATTTAAAATATTATATCCGAAATAAAGAACGTCACCATCGAGATTTTTAAAGGCTTGTATAAGGCAAAGTTTTATTTTTACATCATTATTCATTTTGAGTATGTGTTTACGATAATCGGTTTTTGATTAGGTACATGGTAATTATTGTGTACGTTCGCGTTTTAACGAATTCGAATAATTTGTATTGTTATTGTTATAAATTGTATGATTTTTGCGAAAAAAAAAATGTCTTATCAAGACAAAACTCGTAAACAATAGGATAATCTGTCGTTAATCAATGATAATTAATAATAAAAATACATACAATTTTCAAGTATACAAAATGTTGTAGACAATATATTATTATGTATAGGTTGTATGTTCAGTAAATATATGTTAGTTGTATGAGAGTTTTCACATGCAACATGTAATTTATTTATTTTTTAAATTGTTAAACTTTATTGAATGTTATTATTAATATATTCGAGTTAATATACTCGTACATTATATTGTGTAGTTATATGTTTTGTAAAGATTTTATTGTAATACAGTATATGAATTTGAATGAGTTTTCGTTTGAATTTCGTTTTTACAAACTATACTATATAGTGAATATAATATATTTTGAAAATAATTAATTTTCACTATATAATTCATCGGAATCACTTCGATGACAGTCGACTCCAATAGGTTTCGAATTGCACACTCCATTAAAATTTGACACGTATATTATAGGACGAACGCATAGAGAGAGGAATGTTAAATTCGATACTATTACTTAAGTGACAATTTCCGCCCCTCGTTAAGCTAATCAGTTTAATTAAATATAATTCCGAGCCGGAGTCCAGTCGGTATTATTACTTTTTTTTATTATTATACATTTTTCGAAGTTATTGCATATACCTTTCTATTGATTCGATAAGTATCACGTAATATTGACTTAAGGTATGTTTATTAATTCACAATATCGAATTGAGGTTGAACGTATCTAAGAATATTACGAAAACATCGAAATTGTATAAAATGATTTTCTCATTGTTAATAATATTACAATAATTATTTAAAACAGTATTTATTCATTTTTTTTTTTTTTTTTGAAATTTTGCTAAGCAATTTTAATATGATCATTTTTATCATTTTTGTGTACATTTTGAACGTGTACTATATAGTATTTTGTATTTTTCAACATGAAAAAGAAAACCTTTTCGGAGTATCCACTGTTGTATGCGGTGTAAGCAGCAATACTATCCAATGAATGTAATCTTAAAGTTAAAGTTTTGAAGGTTGCATGAAAAATTTAAAAATTTTGACTCTCTACATTTTACGGTGTTGTTTATTTATTTTATTTTTTTTTCTGAAAATATGACCTATCGGTATTACGAGTCGAAAGGTATGCGGCAAAGCTCGTAAAAAAACTCATCAGACTGCAAAGACGGTGCTAATAAGACTGAAGAGTAGGAGGGGTTTGCCGAGAAGTAAAAGTTTCATGATATTTGTATTCCAACGAATAATATACGGACGCCCGTTTTAAAATCCATTCGGAATTATTATTTTCTCTCGGTAAGAAAGTTTACGGGCGTGCCAAGACGAATCGTCCAAGATGAATATTCATTTCGCGTTAAGACTCCCCCACCTCCGCTAGGAACTTTAATTTAAATAAAACATTCATTAACGGGTTTATAAGTCTATTCGTTTTGAAAAACGACGAATACTGACTACATTATTATGACTTAAACAATTATTTGTTTATCGGTATTTTTTCGTTCAAAAATTCGTTTACTTATCGTGCGCGCGTAAAACATAAATATAAGTATATAGGAAATAATTTACATATTTATTTCGTGGTAATTATCTCAACTTTTGGTCGATATGGACGGAGTTAGTTTGACAAGTTAATACGAATGTAAATGATATGCTTGCCAATAATTTAATAAGTTGTTCGGTGTCGAATAAAACAATTTAAATTTATTTGGAAAATTTGGATTTTTTGTGAAAACTGGACTTCGATATTTAAATTTCAATACACGTGTATAATTGTGTGACTAGTATAATTGTTTAGTTGTTATTGTAGCCTTGAAAAAATAATATATATATATGTAACATGTTTGTTTCATATATAGAAATGAAACCATTTTGATTGTAATTAATTTTTATCCATTAAAAAGAAAAAAATTCATTGTGTACAATAATAAATAATATTGTGTATTTATTTCAGTTTTGTAAAATTCCCTTCCGTTTAGAAAGTATGTTTATCGTTATTGGTATATATTTCGAGTGCGTGAACTACAGCAAAAGTTTTCTTGGCTGTAATGGTAATCATTATTTTTTTACACAAACTTTTCCTAATGGTGATCCCATTTTCACCAACATTTTATTTTTTTTGCATAAAATAAATTTTATATGGGAAAAGTTTTAAGGCCTAAGTCTATGATGTAACTTATACAGTACGGTCACCAAATGGTTTTTTATATTCAAGCGTATTATATTTTCAGAATTGATATAAATCATATGTATTCATATTCGTAGTTGAATGTGTAAAACTTTACCTCCCTAAACAAATAAAGTATATGCAATTTTTATAAAGTATAAAATTTATTTCTCCCGTGAATAATGGCCTTTGTGTTCGTGACTTTTTACCCAGGACACGTTTATTTGCTTGTCAAGTGTTATTATATACATATAATATTTAATATATAATATATTTATTATTATTACTATTAACTTCACCAGTTGTCGTAGAAAATAAACATATATTTAATAAGTAATTTTTTCGACATATTAAATTGGTTATCTGCTTTTGAAGTTTGCAATGATGCTAATATATATGCAGACACTGCACAACGAATCTATCAAAGTTTGATCGACACTTTGATTACATAATATTTGTCGTCAAATGGCAAATGTATGTATCTCGGATAAGACAACGGCTATTTTCGTAGCGCTCATTCGGTGGTGGTGTGTTATTCAAAATGAAAATAATATTTTTGGATTTTATATATAAAAAAAACACTTCGTGAATTAATTTGCTCACAATCTAAATTGCGTGCGTTATTCAACGCAGACGCACTTTGTAATGTGATGTAAATTAATTAATCGTTAACGATATTTCTCGAGTAATACATTTATAATAATAAGTTTATAAAAACAAATAATAATGATATTTAAATTTCTTATCGTTATTGCATCTTCTGCGAATGGAAATTTCGTTTATATTTATTCTGTTATTTGTATTGTTTATAATTTTTTGAAATGGTATGGTATTTAATTGTACAGATAATTATGTATAAATTTTATTTTATGTACGTTTTTATTATATATACCGGCTACTGACTTGCTCGTTATGCTTTGAATGTGAACGGCATGAAACACATATGTATTTATGAACAGAAAAAACAGCGGATTACGCATTTATAAATGTTGAAAATAATGTAGATGTTTCATTAAAGGTCGATGGGGCTTATAGTTGGCAGTTAATTCAAAAACGAAATATTGCTCCATAAGTACTCGTATAGCGTATATTTTCGAAAATATAAGCCGCCAATATGTGGCGTTATTCACATGAAGTTAAAATCAATTAACATTTTTATGACCAAGTGAAATATTTCAAACACGCATATTTTTTGTGATACCACCACGACTATTCGATTTGAATTCTACTATAATAAGAAAATAAGAAAATAAGAAAAATAAGAAAAAATTATAAAATAATACTCGTTGATAATAATAATATAATAATAATGTTATACATAAATAAATATGTGTGTATTTATATAAAATAAAGCCAATGAGTATTAAAAAATTGAAAAATATAACGTTCTTGCATACAATTTTTTTTATTTACCACCGGCTTTGACTAAACGTATATCATCGTCAGGTATAAAATGTAATAAATAAACAAATTTTATGCAACAACTCTATATTTTTTTTACTTCGTAATACTAATTGGCTTTATTTTATACATTTATTTATCTATATCATATTTTATTTTATTAATATTTTAATTGTTTACGTTGTGGAGAGATATAAATGTGTAAATAGATATGTATTTTTTATTGATTTTGTTCACGATTACTTATAAGTCATAAGTAGGAGTCAATGTAGTTCTATTCACGGAACTTAATAGCGGCAAAGTCGTAATGTAGTAAAATGTCTGTTTCAGGTAGAAAGTAAACACAATTAAGAGTTTTTTTTACCTCCAGATAATGGAGTTTTATTAATTATGCGCCTATACATCGACTGCTCGTTTTATAAATGCGTTTTATGATAATTTTAACGTAATTATGTAATAAACGTATTGTAAAAAAAGTCCAGGAACATTTCAGATTGATATTTGTAATCATAAATAACATCAGCAATTGTTGGTCGTACTTGTCGTAGAATAATATTTGTATTCTGTTGTATCCATTGATTATTAACTTTAGATATACTTATACTAGCGTTGCGTAGAACTTATATTTGTAATATATTTTTAGTCGATACATATACAAAAATGACATCTTAGGTACAGTATAAATTATCATTACCGATACGAAAATTTTATTCGTATTAACATTTTTTGATTAAAAAATATGAACTCGTTCTAATTTGATCTATTGTTGTACGTTTTGTGTGAATAATCAAAGACATTTTTATTTCGTTCTATGAATATAAAAATCTTTAATAAATTAATTTTATTTTTTTGAGAAATTATAGATTTTAACATACCTAAAGTATAAATCTCGAAGGGGATAATACGATTAAAAATATTAAGTATTAATTGTTACGTAGTAATGTCCTTTGAATTATTCAATGTTGGTAATATGTCAGTTGTATTGATTGTGAAAAAGTTAGATTTCTCTTTGTTGTACAAAAAAAAAAAAATGTATGTAACAAAATATAGAGAAAAGTTCTTTAAAAGCTTGCGTGTGCTTATACGAAATTATAGTAATAATCCAATTATTTTTCTAAATAATATTATAATACGATTACATCGTATTATATACCCAGCGGACTTTGGCATATATACTATATCGAGCATAATAATTAGGCGAGCGATACAGTTCGAAAGTTATTATTGATGATGGTGTACGGTTCAAATATTATTATTTTTAGCGTATAAAAAGGGAAACGTATTTTTAGAATACGAACGGAACGGAAGATGTTGCGGGAGAATTCACTTTTTACATATCGCGACTGTACTCCTTTTTTTTTTAAAAAATTCTAAACGGTTCATGAACGTTTTTTTTTTTTCGGACGCATTCGAATCGTAACCGTTTTGAAATGTGTACGCGCGCGTATTATGAATATAGTCGCGGCAAATGTAAAACGTGCGAAAACGTCGTTACAGACTCTCGACCGAAAAATAACCGAATTCGGATAAAAAATGTCTAAAAAAGTCTAGTCTGCAAAAACGTTTTCGCGAATAATATCCAAATAATCGCTCACCCGTACGTCCGTCGTCGTCGTCGTCGTCTTCTTCGGATGTCGTGTCGTGCGGCCGCGGTTCCGCGCGACGGGGCAGAGCGTGTTCGTCCGGTCGGTCCGTTCGCGCCGTTTCGAATGCCGCGCCGTACGTGTCCGCCGTCGCACGCGTGCGGCGGGTCCGGCGGCGATACCTGTGGCGGCGGCGGCGGTTTTCGCCAATTGGCCGCCGCGGCGGGCGGACGGTTTCCCCGCGGGCGTAGGGCCAGCGCGCGCGTTACCGACTCGGGGCGAGCGCGGCGCCGCCCCCGCCGACCGACGCGTTCAGTCAGTGCGCGCGTAGTACCGCCGGCGACCGCACCGTCGTGTCGCCACGTCCACGTCGTCGGACGTCGACGTTTTCGCGCGCGCGTGTTATTCGACGTCCGGCCGTCGCCGTTTTACGATCCGTCGTGTGTTGTTCGAACGATCGTCATCGACCCCGTTCCGTTCCGTTCCGTTCCGTCCGGTCGCGCGTCGATTAAATCGAATACCGTATTTGTTATTATTCGCTCACCCTCGCGGGGCGCGGGGACGTGCGCGTGCCACGAACCGCGACAGAAACCGGACGTAAGATAGTGTTGGTCTCCTTCGCTCCATCCCCCGTACTCTGGCGACGCATACGCGGTCTAGGTTTCGATCGAAACAGCGTCTGTTGTCCGTTATTTGTTATTTGTTATTTGTTGTTGTTGTTGTTGTTGTTGTTGTTGTTGTTGTCGCCGGACACCGGCCCCGGCGCGCGGCGTACCGACCGTATGCTAACGTAAGCCACGTGCGTCGGTTGTACTCGCCCCGGGGGTCCAGCGCGTTCGTATGGTTTGCTGTGCTCGCCGGCCGTCTTCGTGGGTCCGAGGCCGCGGACCACCCAGTATGTCTTAACCGTTGTATTTTACAGGCCGACCATGTGCTCGAACGGCTCTTGGCAAGCACTGGTCATCGCAGTGTTGGCCTATTCGGCAGTCTGCGCGTTCGCTTCCGGTACGTATCTACATGCTTTATTATTATTATTATTATTTGGTCGACGGGTTTATGTATCGGCGCCCACCCTTCTCGTAACCAACAGTGATTATGTGTGTATTTCAAGCGCGCGCGCGGTGTATAAACACGTATATAAATATATTCGTAGTAGCAGTAGCTCGGTGTGGTTTTTAATTGTAAGAGGAAAATTGCTGTAATTGTTTTTAATTCGAGTCCAATCAGGTGCACTTGTTCGTGACACGCCGGCGTCGTCGTCGTAGTAGTAATTGTAGTCGTTGTAGTAGTAGTAGTAATAGTGGTAGTAGTAGTGGTTGTAGTAGAATAAAGACGGGTGGAATGAGGTGTTAGCATAAAATTTAACTCTCCGAGTCCGTCGTCAGTCGTAATAATTTCCTCTTCACTCGTGTATATACGTCGGGTCGCCGTGAAATTCTAAATACGTCGCTTGTTTCTGCTGCTGCCGCTGCTGCTGCTGCTTGCTGTGCTGCTGCTGCTGCTGCTACTGCTGCAGCGTTTGGCCGAGAGGGGTAGTCTAAAGTTTTCAGAATATCCTCTCGGCTTCGGGTAATAACTTTTTAATGAATGACCGCACGTCACCGACTCACCCCTGACCACTTCCTCGTGTAGCCAGAAACAATAAGGGCGTAATTAAAACCGGTCGGTCCCGCGACCTCCGCGCACATTTTTTTTTTTTTTATCTCCCTCGAACGTACGGTTTATTATTATTATTATTATTATTATTTTTTTTTTTTATGAGGAATTAATTAAGCTATAAGAAATGTCTCACCATAATATTTATGTAAATCACATCATATGAATATCGACTAATTTACAATGTTTTTCAAGTCCGTCGTTAATTTTCACACTTCATAAAATACGTACAAGAATTATTTTTTCGATTGAACGACGATGACGTGTGACACACCGTGTATATGTGTTATGTTACGTGCGCGACGATGGTGTGACGAGTTGAAAATTAAAATTACATTTTCCCTTACTGTAAACACGGACCTCTGCACTCGGAGGGGAGGGGGGGGGGGTAAAATATGTTAACAATACTGCAATAACCGTATGATAATATCAGACCTGTTAATAACTAATTATTTTCGGAATTAACGTGTAGAATGTAGATAACATGTTTATTTTATTTACATAATTGTGTTAAAAATAATATATATATATATATTGTCATGTAGATTTATTAATACGGTTTAAAAGATAATCATGTCGTGTTAAATTTATATTCATATTTAAATTACACCTTTGAATGCCAATTGCATGTGTGGATAACAAAAGCGTAATATACGTGTATGAGGTAGTTTATATTTTGACTAAAACTTATTTAACTGTTTATGTACGAATTATGTTAATTTTTAAGTATATAAATCAAGTTATATTTCAATAAAGGTAGTTATTATATTTTACACAAATTAAAACAACGGCTTGATAGAATATTAATTAAATTTTATATTATTTTAAAATCAGAGGTATATGTTTGTTGTACCTATAAAAAAAAAAACGTAAAAACTTTTGCGGTTAAAACTATCGATTTGACTTTAACGAGTTTATTTTTATTTATTATTTTATTGGTACTTATAATATTCCATTGTCCATCAGGCGTGAATAATACACGTATATTAATTAAAACTATAATTCGTTTTACACTTTGTTCGTATTTTTTTACTTCCAATTGTTTTATACGATTTTTGACAACCGACTAGAATTATACTAGACTCGCAGCACACACACACTGTAATATTTATGTAATACTCGTTCGTGTTTAATACTTTTTATTAAATCTAGACGATTTGTCATTTAATACCTAGTTAAATGACGTGTTGTTGAATAATGTGCTGATACGTCGCGTGAAAGTTTCCATACATAGATCATCAGATCTCGAATTGTAAATGGATACATCACCCCCGCTGTTTAAGCTAGATTTATGGGTATCATCGAGTGTTAATAAACCAGGGGCGTTTGGTTTTAGACAGATGGATGCAAGGGACGATGATATATATATATATATATATTATACGTATTTAGTAATGAAAATCAAAAGGGCAGTACAATTTTGAAGATTTTTCGTATCATGGTTTTTGTTATATAAAACAATCTGAAAATAGTAATAAAATGAAAAAAGTTTGATTATATATATGTAGTATTTACGTTTATTTTTCTTAGCTGTGATAGTTGAATATGTTGTATTTGTGTTTAGTTTTTTCTGTTTTTCTATCATCGACAGACAATTCTAAAACTAGTTTATTTGTTTTTATTGTTTTTATTGTTTCTTTAGAGTTTCTAAAAATAGAGCTAATGGAAGTGATTGTAGTACAGTGAAAAATGAAAGAGATATATTGTCATCTGTTTTTTAAAACGTTTAACCTTTTTATCAAACCTTTAGATTATATTGTTTTTTGTTTCGAAGCGAAATGTTGAAATTATTTCTGTTTTTTTCAATGATGTGAGATTTTCGTTGTGACAAAAAACTTATTGAAATAATTATTGTCTTTTAGTTTTTAATTGATTGAAAATCGTTTGGAAATTGTTATTAATTTATCAGACTATCTATCACATTTCGAGAAGCTGTATTAAATAAACCTTCAATATTTCACTTTTAAGATTTTCTATAGGCTTCCGTTTTATAAATCGTAATATAGTAACGATAGAAGTTTGAAGTCTGTATATACTCGAGTTTGTATTACTTTCTTATTATATAATTTTGTTATTGTTGTTATTTACATTTTTTCTAAACATTTTTATTAGTCGCCGAAGTGTTATAGGATTGAGGTGAAAAAATATTTTATGCACAAATAGAATTATCGGATGGAAATTCAATTAAAATCTACGTCACAATTAAACAAGCCCGTTCGTGAATTTCGTTTTTTCCCCTTTCGTCTCCCTCGTTCATCGTTCACATTGTATCGTCATTATATACGAGTCAAATTGATAATACTACACAATTGAAATCGAATGAATTTCGATCTAAATTAAAAAGTACAAAACAATCGTTTTAATTTTTTTCGTTTACTGACGACGAGCTCTGATGTTGTCTATGTATCTCGTTAAATATTAATTATCCACGTATTTTTACGCTATACTGCACATATTATTTATGTACTTGTTCTTTTTAAAAAAAAATTTAGGTATTATATATGTACTTATATTTATAAGTACGTATTTTTTTAATAGGTTTAAAGAATTATTTATCTAAGTAGGGATTGCCTTTTGATTATTACTCTAAAGCAACTCGAGGAAACGGGTGTGTTAAAAACGTAGTATTGTTTTTCTAAAATTCGAAAGTAATTTATCATTGTATTCAATTTACTCTATCGTTTTAGTCGCGTTCTTGTCGAGTAACATAGAGTTTACTTTTACTCAATTTCATTTATAACCGAATTCAAATTATTATTATTTTTTTTTTTTGTGGGATAAATACAATACTCATAAACATTTAAAATATATTTTAGTTTCGGGACTAGAAAATAGCTATTAGCGAACGCTGCCACTGGTAACATAATTTATATTCATACACATTACAAAATGCATGTATGGCAATAGTTGAAATTTGTATATTCGTCTCGAGTGCAACCAGCATTGTGCATTAATGTGATTAGGTCTTAATAGTGAGTTGTTTACTAATATAACGCGAATTATGTAAAATTATTGATAGTTTTTTTTTGTGGCGTTTACTACATAATTCGTATTCTTAAATACGACTTAACCGTGACTGAGCTAAATGAAATAACCTCGTGCGTATTAATTGCATATATAATAAAAACTTTCAATTGTGACGGTAATAAAAATAACCATCATCCAGTAAATTTGTTTTTATACATTTCACTATTAAATAGTTCCGCGGGATTGTTTGAATGGGCCAATGGAAATCTTCCTCTCTTAAACAGTGGCCAGGTCGCGTAGAGCAAAGTGTTATTATTGCGAAGTAATGGAGCGCTGTAGCTTATAATTTAAAATAAACTCCGACATTTACTCTACTCGCTTCCAGTCTCACCACGATTGTTTCATTCATCCCATCTTAATAAAACCGTCGGATTAGCCTGACAGGTTTACCCAGATTTTCCAGACCTCCCACTCGTTGATGTGTACAACGCATGTAATTATAATTTGCAGTATTTCCATTCTGGTTTTTATTTTCTTAATGGTCACGTAGGCTTGGAAGTAATGAATTTTAAACGTTTATCATTATAGGGTATTATTGCGGTCGACATTAAATACCATCGCTCAGTACAATAAATCGAACTATTCCAAAACTATTTCTTTCAACTAGTTTTTTTCTTTATTTATAAGGGGAAGAATTGTCAAAAGACATATGTACGTATACGTACAATAGGTTATTTATGTATTCTAAAACTAATTGCGTGTATGCGTTTTTAATAACGCATTGACTTATTTATGAAGAACTTTAAGCTTAAAATATAAATTGTATTTAAGTGCTGATCCAATAAAAGATTATGGCCGGAGAACGAAACATTGCTATTATTTCGTTAGAGAGCTAATAAAATTCAAGATTTTTTTTTCTCGTCCAGACAAATAAAATGTTTCCGGTTTGCTAAAGACTTTTTAATTTAAAGTCAACTGAAAGAAAATTGAGACCAGTGGGGGGAAAAAAACAGATTCAATTGTTATAGGTCGTCGTCCGCGCGACGGCGGCGGCGGCGGCGGTACCGCCGGGTCAGGAGGGAAAATCCTTTTGGTAGCGAATAGTACTATAAATAAAGTTTAGTCTTTATGGCCGTACAAAAGATTTAAGTTAGTGGACTAGCAAAATGGTCTGTACATCACGGCGTACAATTTCCCGTGAGGTTCTATACGTACGCAGCATTTTTTAGCTTACGATAAAATTACGTGATATATTCGTAAATCGTAATGATTTAGGCGCGCCGTAATGTTTCGATAGAACGGGGCAATGGTTAGGCAAATTAGCAACATCCGAGAGTATTCCTGAATACGAATTGTACATATATTTTTGCTCTAAACGGTTTACCGCCATTCACATTTCCATATTTTATTTCTTTTATCGCGAAATCATTGACATAGACTTTTACTAAACCTTTCATGGATCTAATAAATACACGACGCGATCTTAATTAAAATGGCGTAGGATTTGAATGGTTTTATACTTAAAAACTTAAATTATTAATAATAAGCTGTAAAACAAAATCGATATTAAATTATATATATACATACATACATGTATATACATGTATATATATATATATTTGAATTATTATACTTATGCAAACGAGGTTAGGTACGAGAATATAAACGTAACACAGTTTGTACAGTTTCTCGCGAGAGGCATTTATTGTTGTGTTATGTCTCCGTGTTATTTGACGTACTTTGGACGTATGGTTTTTATTGTGGCGTTTATTATACACGGATATTTATAGCCATTTTAGTTCGCGTTTTAGTACTTTTAAACGCCACTCATTTTGATTTTTACGATTATCGTTTTTGTGTCGTAGGTTGAAAATAATTATTTCGTATACTAAAAATTCGATTAATGAAAGGTGAAACCAACATAGAAAAAAACCTCCCGAATTGAGTCTCGTTGTATACCAACTGTTACTTTAGTGACTTTCCTAGTTTTATTTGGAGGCGTTTTTTTTTTTTTTTTTAAGATTAGCATCCAGGAAACTATTGTTTCTGACGTGGTGTTCTAACATATAGGTATATGTGCGAAGGATTGCCAATTTCAACTTTAAACCCTCTAATTTCACATACGACTTGGGGTAGGCCGGAGGGTGAAAAAAGGAGCTTATCAATTTCTTCGTGGGGTTGAGCGCAGCGACGGGACGGGGGTGGGGGGATAGGCGAATAATTTATGGACTGTCCGAGATACAATAAACGGACTGAACCGGAGAAAAAACAACGGGAAATTTTTGGCTTTTCACCAACACACTATGTAATACGCGGTGGACACGACGGCGTGCGGGAATAGCCTATAGGGTTAACGTCCCTTTTATTATGTGGCGGTGGTAGGTTTTTTTTTCGCCCACTCTTTCCCTCGGGCTCTTAACGTACATAATTCATGTTCCGGTATCGCCTCGGCCGAACGCACCGCCGAATCGGCATTTTCCTCGGAATACGTACGGCGTGCCTTTTATACGAGGATAACGAAATCCCATAATCCCCGGACAGGGCACTGTTACAAATGCTGTAAAAATAGCAATATTTATTTATTTTTTAACGAATTATATATATATATATTTATTTATTTGGAATGATGACTCCGTGAGATCACTGCAGTTCGATGGCTATAACTATATTATTATCATCGTCGATTTCTTACGTACGGATTTCGCAAATGTAAATGTATATGCTCGTATAATGTTATTTATAAGCTCTTTTTTCTTTTTATACAAATCAATTGATTGTAAACACTTATAATTCGGAATTCCTCGTTTATCTGGTTTATAAACGCGGTGGTAATAACGTTTATACAATTTTATGGTATTATATATTAAATATAATATAATATTATTTGCGTCTTATTATAGTTTTGTTAAATTTTTTTATATGCATATATCGCTTTATAGATAGTGCTGTGTGCGACTTATTGAAGGTATATTTTGTGTAGTCTATAGGAGGACGTAAATCTATTGTTTATATCATAATACTTGGACCCAGTGGATTATTCGATTTATGTGTCGACGAATTCAATCTGAATATATAATGTTTTGTATGTTTTTGATAGATCGGTTGTATTGTCGGTCGTTCAGGCTTTGCGTGTCCACACTTGTGATGTTTGACCTGAATTTTTATGTATGTGTGTATGTGTTTATGTGCATGTCTACAGTAATATATATATACATTTAGTTTTTCGTTTTCTAAACGAAAACGTTGGTTATGAAAACAAAATATATTGTCCGGAATGTAGGAAATTGAAAAGATAGTAAATATATCGGGCGTGGGAATAATAATAAAAAAAACCACGTTTGACGTACAAAAAATAAAAATATTGCCTACGTGTTCAACACGCGGCGGTATTATTGAAGAAACTTTAACGTCCATGTGTGTGTAAATGTGGTACCATATTAATTTCCGCCTTGGTTTCTACTTCCGGCGTAGATGAATAAAAAAAAATTGACTCTTTAACCAATTTCTAGTTATGATAAAACACAGTGGAACGCTTTTGTACGTTAGTCATGTGCGACCTTTAGACCGGTGTGCTGCGGAAATACACTCGTAAGTGGGGAGTTTTTTTTCGGCGTATTTAATTTTATTGTTTTTGGTTTTTTTTTTTTTAAAAGAACCTTATTCAGTTTACGAGTGTCGGTGGAGTCGAGAAAACGGTCCTTGTGATTCAAAAAGCCACTGCACGTAATAACAGACTCTCGGCTCGGTGCGGGACTTATCGTGAAATTCCCACAGGATGTGAAGTTTAGCATAAGAGAAGTTTCGACGAACTCCCTCGTTCCTCATAAGTTATTCGCTGGATATTACATCCGAGTCTCGTTATCATAAGCATTTAATTACAGGCGTATCCACGACGAGAAAAATTATATTAATAACACACTCCGAGAGAACTAACGCGTGTATAAAATTAAACGCGAACAGAAATCCAATGCGATCTACGATACCTAATTTTTTGGTTTCGTACGAAATCGCGAACTTTTCGAATCGTCCACACACCTATTTTCTTTCCCGTACGTTTCGCGACCGGCGTAAAAAATTCAAAGAGAATAGAAATCCACTTAAGTATGCGCGCGCGCGGACGGCGGCGGGTATCTGTCGTAGAAAACTAGCGAAGCGGGGGCGCGTAACCCTAATCGCGTGGCGGCTTTTCCACCCTCCCCCCGGACTGCATAGTATTTACCGTCTCGGACACCACGTCCTCCGCTAATGGTACCCGTTAATAATTGATGGGTTCAAACTCGCAAATACCCCTCGCTAATACGTCTCGCTTCTCTTGCGCTGTTCGGAGTTTTTGAAATATTAGAAAACGATCGTACAAAATGTATGTGTTCTCGTGTATAATCGGTCGTTGTGTATATATATATATAGCGGCAATTTGACGGACAGGATAATATTATATTATTATTGGACGGGGTTTTACCGATTGTCGGATCGACGTACGAATCGAGTTCGTACAAATATTACACGTTTTACGTTTTTGACCTTTTTTTTTTTAGTTTTTTACACGCGTTTTATAATTATTCGGAAATGAAACATTTCGTATTTGAAATAAAACGATATTATCAAATAATATTTGTTTTCGCGATTACATTCGATTGTTTATATAATTGACAATGTATTAATGTTCTGATGCGTATGATATGTGTCGGACATGTCAACTTGAACATTTAAATCGCTTTTCCGTTTTGTTAAAAAAAAAAAAAAAATATCAAACGATTTCGCCTCCCATTAAATATATAACGTTGGACGGCTTTTTTCATTTCGTAAGTCAAAGTGTTTTTGTTTTTTCAACGCGTTTTCAGCGCATACGACGCATCGTCTCTACGTATAAGTCCATCATTACCGGTCTGAAGCACGTTTATCCCTTTCTTCTACCGTTCCTGCGTCGCCGCGCTCCACGCGCTTACACTACAATTTATTAACAACGTCGGGGTCCGTCCACTGTAAAATTTGGATTCCTAATGATCGTTGGTACGCACGTTTAAAACGGACGTTATTACACGTATACCGGGATACGGACGACTGTGATATGGGTTGTGAACCGCAGACCCCTTTAAATCCGGAAGTTTATAATGTGCGTATACCGTACGATCGCTGAACGTAGGAAATTATGAATTCGGATTATAATATTCAACACGTCTATGATACACATACGTGTATTATATTTCGGAACGTAATGTTGTTCGTTAGTTAATACAAAAAAATTAAAAAATTATTTATATGTAGTCGTTATATAGTGTACGCGTTTCGTTTATGTGATTTCGTTGACCGCATAAGGTTATTAGATCAATTCGTTTTCATGTTTCGTAATAAACCGTACACTTTCTTAAGGAACCCGTTTTTAAAAAAACATAATTGATATATGTTTATATCTATGTAATAATAAGTACGAGAGCAAAATCTCTATTGAAACATTATGCTTTCAATGCATTTTTAATTTCCTGTTATATCGTCGTTCACTCAAATTTGTTTAGTTTTTAAACATTATATTTATCCGTGTTGAACGTTTTGTTTGTTTCAATTAAACGTACACGTTCAATCAATGACCATACCCAATAGAAATATTTTGTGAGATAAATAATTCTTCGTAGTATTACTGGCCGCGGTTACATAGTTTCGAGGTATTAATAAAGGCTGATGTATCTCCAAGTCGGATTATGATAAGTGAGCGATGATGATTAACCATTTGACATAAAATCCATCTAACGTTACACTGATATTTTATAAATTATCTGTATTCGTCAAGTCGATTCTACACCGTACCGAATAAATGTGATCTCGGGGGTATGTTTGATTGATAGTTCACCGTAGAGAAATTGACTTTTTTGAATTTTATATGTCACGCGACAGACGAGTTATTTGAATTTGAAAATCACATTTACGCGAAATTGTTTTATCGCGACCGTATGTGAATACTATAATGTAATCAACATTAACATTATTTATCGTGTTGGCTTTCTTTTGCACATTCTAAAGCTCAATGTAAATCACATCATTTGTTGTGTTAAACTTTGTTATTAGTTATTTGGGATATTTCTTATTTGCGGTGTTGTGAGATATTGCAATTCGATAATTGCTTGTTGCGATGAACGTTTTAATTTACTGGAAGTAACAAATGGTTGTGTTTTGTATATAATATAATCAATGGTCTTTTTTTTTTTTTTTTGATTGACGCGGCGTAGCCGTTTTAAATAATATATAAGTCGATGATAAACCTATTCGACTCGGTACACGTAACATTTTACGTTCATTTAGTGACATTATTGTTCGTTAAATGACAAAACGTACGTGAGGGTAACGAAATAAAATTACATTTGATCGGTTGGACAAGTGTATACTAAATGCATTTGATATATATATATAAAAGCGTAAATCGAGCTCGTCGGTACATTTTGTGAATATATTTATATTTTTTATATATTTGAAGGATACATACATACATACATACATACATACATATGTAATTTTAATTTCATTACTATAATTATCTAAATGTGTCATTAAAAATCATTAATGTATTAACGTAGAATTTGTCATTTTATTTGGTTTTTGATTTTTAACAGAGTTTTAAAACGTGTACATTAATATCAATGCAGAACAGATGCTTTTTACGTTTCTCTCGAATCTGGATAAATACGAGTACATTAAAGCAACGCCAACACTTATCGAAAACTATCGTCTCTTAATTGCACAGTACTATGTATACAATTAGTAAAATTACTTAAAATACGTTATTATTATATAAACACTGTGTTCCATATTGTGTTCTTTCTCTAAATCAAGCACAGCTATATTAATGTTGCAGTTGTTTTATTAATTTTTGCCATTGTTTTTAATTACGAAAACAAAACTATATGGTGTATACGTTTTAATATTCTCGGATTATTACGTTTCTATGCAAATTCTTATAATTAATGAATTATATTGTTGTAGAATTTATGTTTTCCGATTTAAAACGATTTTTTCGTTTTTGTTTGTCAATTGTCAGATATATATTATACATTCGTTCTCGTTGAATATTTAAGTCTTTTAAGAGTTTTAAAACGAGTTCAACACTATAATCGCCATCTCCGTTAAAAATAGTTATTCGGGAGAATGTTTTTTTCCCCCAGATACGATAATGTCAAAAAACCGTCTGTTCAAACCATAAATTAGCCCTCTGCAAGCTATTAGCGTCAGTCCATCTTCATGCTAATGATTTTATCATTGGAAGTTTCCCCCTCTCCGTCGGATTGATGGACAAGCCTAACAAAACATTAGCCCAGTTTCGAAGAAGGGCGACATATTTTTTTCCTCTTCTTAAAAAATTCAAGTACTTTTTTGCCCCTTCTCCAGCGACACGTAGTCGTCAATGAAAGATACGGTTTCCCCACCCCTCTTTGTTTCATACTAATTACTTAGACACGAAATATTGTTGTGCTCTTCTCCTATACGCATCACGCACGCGTTGCGTATATCGAACGGTTTGAAAATATTTTTAAAACATGTCCGACGGACGGAAATCTGTCAACTACAGTTTCTACTTTGTGCGCATGATGATTTTTATATCCGTTGGAAAACGTAATAAAAGTTTTTCGCGGATGGCCAAGTCATTTTTCTGTTGAGTATCCAAAGGTTTTGTGTGTAGATGAATATCCCATTACCCGTCGCTGTTTGCGTGATGTACCTTTCTTTATTGGGGATTCGGGATGCCTCGAGGCTGTCGGTCTCGCCATTTTTGTATTTACAGGAATGTTTTTTTTGTCCGTACTCTACCACACATCGAAAGGTTTTCGATCAACCGTCAACTTCTACCTCTCCCCCCCACTGTATTTGCCTTCAATTATCGGCCAGGTCAGGCGAGTCGTGTGTGCGTATACGTCGGTGGATGTATAGGTAAATAAAATGAAAAAAAAAAAAGCATAAAAAATATTATCTTAATAATAATAATAAAAGTGTACTCTCCAATGTTTGAAATAACAGAGTAACACGAGTAGTCTACGGTATTATTTTTCATTTCGCTGTGTAAACTCCGTACGCAACAAACGATATGTGACGTATCGATTCGTGTCGGCCCATGGGTATTTACGTCAACTAATATTATATGGATTTTCATGTACGAAAATGCTTTATATTATTGACACGAGTTGTCTGTCTATCTTATTTAGGAATGTCGATCATTTTGTACTGTACATAATAAATGGAATAATAATACGATTTCACATCATCTCATGATGCTGTGGTGTGCACTTTTTGTTGTTTTCTTTTTGTTGTTTTACTAATGCTGCGTTATTTAAAAATAATATGTATATGCATATTTTTTTTCCTTGAAACTCGTATCGACACTATTTCGATTGTCATTCATACATGGTTAATTTGTTTCATACTTGTTTAGTGTAATGTAAATCGACGGGTTTTCAAATCATGTGGAAAAGGAAAATTGTATAATCTTGGTGAATGTTTCTTCTATATAGAGAACTAAAACTAATAATTGGATTATGATATGTATTTTGATCATCCTAATGTAACCGAAATTATTCATTCAACAGTTGTAAACACACTTTGTCGGTTTAATGAATGGAAATGTATACTACCACGTCGTTGTAGTACGATATTATAAACAATGATACAGGCTATACACAATAATAGTTTGTATTGATCAAATGATCTATTATCACCGTAGATTACATTTTCGATTTCCAGTTGGCTTAAACACACTTAAACTAATATTAGTTATTGAAAACCATTCAAGTTGTTAATTTGTATATCAATACGCATAACTGCAGTATAGGTGTATAAATATTATATATGTATTCATAATTTTTTATAATTTCCAAATTATCGTTATTATTATTTCAAGTTTCGACTGTGTTGAATTGGACATGTATAATATACATACGCGTACCTATTATTTTCTTGTAAAAAAAAAAAAAGTTATATTTAAATAAAAAAGAACGATAAAAAAATATAAATATATATATATTTACTTGTGGTATTACTACTCGGGCGCGTTTTAACATTCATACATGTTGCCGTATACACGTATACACACGCGTATCTATGTAAAATATATTATGTTCTTGTTAGTCGTAATGGACGAGTATAATCGCATAATAAGCCCAGAGTCAACAAACAGCCGCGGTTGTTTAACCTGGCGTTTCTAACCGTAATTAACGTTGGCTTGGCGGTCGGTGGCGGGAACAGGGGCGACGGCGGCAATGTATGTGTACGGTGCATGTATATATCCGGAAGTGGTCGGCGGCGAGAGGGTGGTCGGACAAAAGATGGACGAGCCCCGCGGGAGGTTTTATAATAATGTACATTACACGTCACCTATGCGAGGAAAGGATAGCCGTCGGTTTAGTATGTAGCGAGTTTGCAGTTTTTTTGTTCTCTCCCGCCGTATAATTTTTCGTGTTTTTTTTTTTTTTTAATAAAATCGTTTTTATGTTTTTAGTAATATTTTATCGTTTTGCCACGTATACACACGCGAAAAAACAAACAAACAATACCTTTGTTCTATGAATTACTTTTACCGTCGAGCAAGAAAACGTAACGAGCTCATACATGTTTCCGCGGATGAGTCAAATTATGTATTTAAGTACATTTGTCTACCAAAGGATGTAACGTCACACATTCTAAATCGGGCTCATTATGTGCCATCAATTATCATTTAGTAGGTACGAGGGTTTCATCGGCCCAATTATGATTATGTTTATTATCATTTTATTTTTTTTGTCTCCTCGCTTGACACGTAGTTTTGTTCAGTTGGACCGTGGTCGTTGTCGTTATATTATTGTTATATTTATTTATTTTTCTACGTGTTTTTATTGCTTTATCCGATATCTATTTCTTAAAAAACGTGTATCCATGAACAGCATGGTGTAGGACGCCTTTTTCGTCCCCGCGGCGAATCTGTCGATGGGTAAGAGGCGTAAATGCTGGTAAATATGATGTATATATGTATATATACAATCCAACGTCTTCCATCAATAATTAATTACGAAAATCCTCGTCGCTCCGATCCACGAGTCTCGGCACGAGGTTGGCGACCCTCTCGTACATGATTGTTGATTGTCGGCTACATGGCGTTCGTCGCATAACGAGAAATGGCTAATAGCCACAAGGATGATATTTAAACGTTTACCGGTTGACCCTCATCTCCTTTACCGTTGTCGTTTATTCGAACGCTGTGTAAAAAAAATGAAAAACTTAATAATTTCCGGTGCCTTGTAAAACCACCGGAAATATGCGTGTTTCGAGGATAATGGCGAATTTTTTCATTTTATATTCGTTATATAATTGCTCATGTCTTTATGGTGCAACGACGCGTTTTACATTAATTCAAAAACCACTGAACATCAGTAGACTTTTACACAGGAAATTATATTAACCTCGTCGTACGTCTTTTCCTTTGGACTTTTTCCGTATCAATATTCGTTGATAATTAAAAATTAATCATGCGTATCCTTTGTTATCACGACGGCGGGTTGCGATCAACAAAACAAAAAGTCGACACGTTTTTCTTCTTCGATTTTAAAGCGTTTACAAAAATTATTTATACGTGTGTATTTAACGTGAGTAAGTATGTAATTTCTATTCGGTTCGAATAAATATAATTTGTACACGATTATGGTCGACATACGTAGATACACGTAGTCGTAATAAGAATAGCGCAAGTGCACTGCAATTATAGATAATTGTGTACGAGTTATAATAATTATTTGACTATTGTGCGGGTGTGCTGTGTATGTAGTATTACACGTTGGTAAAAAAAAAATAAATGAAAAATAAAAAAATCCACGAACACGAAGACATATTCAATATGCATTTTCCCGCAACAAAAGTACATAACAAAAGCGTTCGTACGACTGCTTGAAAGCCCTTAATAACACCGGAAAAAGGGAGGACGTACTGGATGAAAAAAATGAGAATAGAGTCGCTGCCACTCGGTGCCAGGAAACCGCATAGTCCTCGCACAGTAATTTTAATTATGGGGAACGTTTACGAATGGATTTCTTTATGTATATATATATAGTCCCTTCTATATTTTCATGAAAACGTCTTTTATTTTTCCTTTCTTGAGTTTTTTTTTTTGTCGAGAAGTCAAGAAATATATTAAGAATTGTTTATATATATATATAATAAATTACATATTTTTTTACTTCGTTTTTCCTCTGGTATACGTATTATTATTATACACGAGTCCGCCGCGCGCGAGTCAGAAGTTTTTCCCAAACTGTTTAGTATTATATATATATAATTAATTAGTGTGGGTCTTCGCGTTGTAAATGGGATCACGCGAGATAACGTCATTTGAATATTTTAGTTTTCCGTATGTATACATTATCATGACTAAAAAACAGTGTACATTCTCTTGTCTTGACACGATAGGGGAGAATCCCGGGGACGACGAGGAGGGTATCTACGTATACACGGTACATGTATTTATAAAATAGATCTCCCGTCGTTTGAATAAATTAAGAAACATCGGCCCCTCCGATGCCGTCCTCTTATGCGGATAAAACAGTACGACTATAATATATATATATATATATATATATACGTAGGAGAGAGTATCGTACGGGAAGAAAAAAATTACCGCGACCGAGTTTTTTGTTTTGTTTTTTGCATGTATGCAGTAGTTGTGTATAGTACTGGCGAGGAGAGATCTTTGTGCGCGATACGGGTAACAATTTCGCTATAGTACTACTACTTCAACGGTGGGAACGCGACGTGTATATATATATATATATATGCTTTTGACAGTTATTGTTGTGTAACTGTTTTGTGGAAAACGTAGTGCCGAAGTTCGGTGTATGGCCGTGCGCACAAATCGGGAAAGGACGGAGGTAAAAAAAAAAACGAGGGCAAAAAAAATACGTTGCTGCAGTCGGATTGTTCCCTAGCCGCCGCATTTGTGTTGGTTTTTTTTTTTTTAGTTGTGTTGAGATAAGCCGAATGCTTTTACACAATACTCTATATACATATGCCGTTTCGTAGGTTCCGTGTTACCGTATATTATACCGGTAGAGTCAAAATAATTTTACTATTATAACGTATACGATATGGTTCGTTCACGATGTTTTTGCCGTTTTCCGACACGTTCGTCAATACGTGTGTTGGTGTGGTCGTAATTATATTCCGACCAAGAAAATAATATTGTCAATACTTATTTCTGCCCGGAGTCATGTTTTTTTTTGCGAATTATATATTTTTTCGGTGTAAATACGCGTTTCCGATATAAATCCATCGAAGCTGATCCAACGAGTGTCTCTTATGTTTTTTTAATTATCAGGCGGGTTTAATACGCCGTGTTACGAAATCGGGTTCTCGAGCATATTTACGCCTGTGCGGGATATTTTCCTACTATATTCTCGACGTTATTGTACAATTGAATTTAAAGTTACTTAAAGTTAAATATTTGTAAGTTTTTTGATAAACGTTTTTGACGCAATGTTTCGCACACTGTGCGTGAGATACAATCTGAAATAAAACAATTATTTCCGTTGCACGACGTAAGTTTCGAGTTCCCATTGTCTTTGTAATTTTCCGTCGAGTATCATAATTTCGAAATTTATTTAGATCTGTAACATAAGTTTCGTAATGCATTTTACCCCCCCGTGCCTCGTGTAAAACAATTTGTCTTCGACGCCTGAAGTATAAAAATCATTGGACCGTCGAATTCGTTTTTTTTTTTTAAATGTTTTTCCGTTGTAAATTTAACATATTATTCGTATTTTAATGTCATGGTGATTCAAGTATAAATATACACGTGAACACGTGATTATACGTGATACTCGAGAAAAAGCTACCCTAACTTTGCATATTTATCCCTATTATACGTACGTTACGTTGCGGCGTACAACGTACGCGGGTGTATGTTGCCGCGATTCGTGAATTAATAACCTAACCTCTTCGGCGTTTACAATAATACTATTGTTTTAATAACGGAAATACTTCTGGGAACAATGAATCGCTTAATCAAATAAAACGATTCAATTAAAATAAATTAACACCGATCTCTCTATTGATTATCGATTCGAATGCCGACGCGTACGTTCGTTTGTCCTAAAACCCGAAATGCTTTTTTCACGGTGTGTGTTGTGGATTTTGTATCGTCTGTAAACGTGCGCTAATCGATTATTTCGGGTACGAACATAGTAAAAAAAAAAAAATTTTTAAAATTATCAACATATTGTTACACACACGTTCCAACCGCCGTAACGTTTTGAAACCGTTCCAGAATTTTTAATAACGATTGTAAAACCCGGCGGACGCGAACATTTTACGGAATGCCTGTCATGACGTTTCATGCGGAGAGAGTGAGAGAGAGAGATAACTGTTGTACCTTTGTGTTACGATGTGCTTACAAATGCCGAATCGCGTGCACGTGTGTTACATATACATACACACAACGATTTCGGTTGTCCGAACGACGACAATTATTATTATTATTCGTCCGCGCAATATCAACGACAAACAATCGGTGGGGTCATTAGGTGCGCCGCGATCGTTACGGCGGCCACGGGCGACTGATGAAAACGGCGGACCGCCGGCGCACCCGAGAGTTTTATTCTCGAAAAATCGGAATCGTGACCACCGTCCGAAACGAGCAGCACGCGATCATCGGCCGGGCGCGTGTAACGTATCGGTGCACGCGTTCGACGGCCGTTATCTTAACCCGAACGGAGTGATGTTCATGAATAACGTGCGCGCGTGCATGTTCGCCGACCGATTTCCGCGGTCGAACAAAACTGACCTTTTCCCCCAACGTCGCGATTGTCGATAATTTTCGACGTGTTCGCACACGTGTTGGAAAAAAAAAAAAGAAAACTAATGACCGACGTAATATTCCGTTTTTACGTATAAAAGAGTATTTTTAAACTTTTTTGCGCGTGTGTGTAGAATACCGTCGGAAGCCTTTTGTACGTGCATATATATGTTTCGAGAACTTCAACGCTCTGTTGAAAAATAAAAAACCACGCTATTTCAATGGACGATTGTGCGTGTCTAGGTGTATGGTATATTATATTAATATTGAATACGGTATTGCACTCGTGGTCTTTTTTCTTTTCTCTCGCCGCACGTTCTTTCACGCTTTTGATTTTTCACTCGACAAAAAAGCGACCGCTCAATCATATAACGTTATATACCGTCGAAAGAAATCGTTTACCGGCGGGTACATCTCGCGCCTTATCGATTGTTAACGTGACTTTGTGTACGTATACGTTCGCGGAACAACACCCGCGTCGTCTTGTTACGTACAGTTGTCGTTTTTAACGCGATAACGGCGGTAAGAACACGAGGACCCACACGCGCACACGCACATATATATATATATTATGTTGCGTATAGATTACTTTCTGCGGAATACGTACAAACGGATCTCGTATCTTCGCTTTTTCTTTTATTGTACGGAACGAAGTTTTCGAGTATTATTATTATTTTTCTTTCTCCTTCGGAGAGTTTACCGATGTGTACACGGGCGGTCGTCGTGGTCGGCGTGTTGGACCGAAGGACGGGGTGAACGGCGGACGGTCGCGTTAATTTCTGTACGACTAGAGAAAACCCCCGGGGAAAGCGGATACGTATCTATTCTGGACGCGTGTATATATATATATATATACATAGAAGAGATCGGACGGTGGAAAAAAGAAAGAAAGAAAAGAAAACGGAAAGAATAACGAACGAAAGAGGAAGAGTGCTGTTACTGTTGCTGCTGCTGCTGCTGCTGCTGCTGTTGCTGTTGCTGCTGTTGCCGGAGTTAGGCGCAGAGTAAATTAAAGTTAACGCGCGGGTTTTCAATTAAACAATACTCGGGCGTTTTTCTCTCGGTTACGTATAGCGCGAAAAGTTCCGTTTTTCCGTCCCCTCTCTCTCTCGCGCGCGCGCTCGTTCTTCGCTTTCCGTCCCTGTTGCCACCGGACGAACAGCGGCGGGACAGCAACTCTCCGGACGGGCGTCATATACGAACACGACGACGATCCCCTCGCACGCTCCTCGTCCCCTAGTCGGTCGTTCGTCAATATCGCGCGCGAACAGACCCGTTTTGACAACGTCATATTTGCGTCGGCGCGTGTCAATTGCCCGTCCGCGTGTCCGCGAACACGCCGCGTTTTTTTTTTTTTTGGTCCACAACACTACCACGGTTCGGTTGCGGTTTTCGGGGATAACGGGCAACGGTGATCGGTCGGTAAACGCAATTGTCGACACCGGGCGTTGGAAAACACCCGTAACTCGCACGGAATGCCGTCCTAGTGTAACGGGTCGGAATGTGCGGCAAGCGAGTGTGGCGTCGTCCTTATCATCAATTCGGAGGAGCGCGGAGTCGATCGACGGATTTCTTGAACCAGAACCGAGCGGACGACGTGTCCCAACGACCGATCGCCGCACACACCGCGAGACTAACCGAGCCTAATTTCCGAATCGAGACGCGACATTCATCGACTTCACAAACTCGCGTCGGCGAGTTTAAACGTCGCGCAAAATAATGTGTTTTTCCGTATGAATACATTTCCCTTCCCCCGAAAACTAACGGCGTACTGTTTATTTTAAATTGAAAAACAAAAAAGGTCTATTCCTACGTTTCGAAATCGCGATAGAATAATATACACGTGTGTGTGTGTTTGAACCGTCTCTCGGGGAGGCCGCCGCGGTCGAGAACGAAGGGACACGACAAAACGGAAATCGGACCGAGTTCGGCGTCGTGCGTTGTACAATCGCGCCTCATTATATCGATCACGTGCGTGCGTATGACATTCAATACACACACACACACACACACACACCCACACGCGCGCACGCACGGAACGTGTCGCGACGGGCCGCCGGACTCGTTTAATAAATAAGAGTCGTTAACGGGAAACGGGCACTAGTTATTTATTGTCGTTTCTCGGGAAAACTACACGTGTTTGTGTAGCCAGACGAAATCTTGTTGAGAGAGATAACGACGAGATAACGACGTGTGTTGCCGTGCGACTTTTCGATTTCTCGAAAATAACGCGCTCCCCCTCACCCCACCACTCCATCACCACAATTCGTTTTCCGGTTTTCACGTACGGGTTCGCGCGTTTCGCGAGATCCGAACTGTTCTCGTTTAATCGAGTCCCCGTGCACGGTCGGTTTTACAATAATGGTTTAAACCGAAGTTTACAGTGGTTACGACGCCGATCGCAGCGAGTTAAGTCCGGATTAACGGACACTCGTGTCACGATTAACGATAATTCGTAGTTCTCTCGTTTATAGAGGCTATGATTTTCAATGTCGATTCCATGAAATCTTCATCATCAGACCATAATTCATATCGTCAAACAAATGGATTGAACAACTTTCCGTATACTTTGTTATACGTGTTCGTTCGCCCGTCATCACAGATAATTCACGCTAAGACCACAGCTTGACCGTCGTTCGAAATCACCGTTCCTCACACTCCACGTGATACCGACAATGTAGTCGATCCTAGCGATCGGTTGACGAACCCGAGTCAAACCGTGAATTGTAAAACTGACCGTTTTGTCAGCGTTGTGCCCGTACCAACAATAATAATAATAATAATAATAATACGTGTTTGAACAGCATTCACGATGACGCGTGCACAATTCATGTTGCACCGTTATGTTGTTATTACTCGCTTATGATTTTACCGCGCGTCGGACGTACGGTCGGCGTCGATCTGCGCGTATAATAATTACTCGGACCGGTGGTCAATATTGTGTTAAGTCCGACGTGCGTTTTACATCCGTTTGCTCTTATTTGCGTGCGCGTACTTGGGCCGACCCGGCGGACGACGCGGCCGTGCCCTGTAGTTGCGCGATAACGTCGGCCGATAGCACATTACGCAATACGTTCACAATCCGTGTTTGCACGTTAAACATTTTGTCCGTTTCGACGCGAGATATCAAAAGCGCACCGGGCGTTCACGAACGGACGTGTCGTTTTTTTAATTTTCAATCGTCTTTGGTCTATCGGGCGCGTAACCATGGTAAACCGTCCGTGCGAATGACTTGTGTCTTTTTGCAGTCAGTCGTGAGGGTTTGAACGCCGAACTGGTGCGTCGGCGGATTTGGCTGGAACGCGCGCCACGATGAAACGTCGTATTCTCCCAACTTTCCGTTTGATATTGTCGTTTCAGTGACATTTCCCGTAATCTTTTTGGTAGCTGATCTCGTCGCGTCCCGTCGCGTCGTTTACGTTTCGAAGCAAACGGGTTTTTCAAACGCGTGTAATTCGTGTGGCGGGAATCCTGGCGGATCAAACGAGTTTCAAGGATTCGGTGCGATAATTTTTCGTTTTCATCTGTCGCGTTGGGTTGGGAACGCATTCCGGCCCCGGTCCATTTTAAAACTCCTAGATTGGACGTTCTTCGGCCGATAACGTTTTCAGAACGCGACGAATATTCTATCGCTGCACGTTGTCTTTGCGTGCTCTGTCGATTTTGTTGGCCGCCGTGTGTCGATGACGTGTTTGAGGGCAATAACGTCAGCCGGATATTCGTTTGTCTTAAATCAACTTTCTCGCGAACGTATCCGGGCCATCCGGATTCTATTCATATTCATTTCCTCGCTTCTGCCGGTTCCACGCGTTCTTCTCGTGCGAGCCGTACATATTTATTATGCCGCGTGTGTCGACCAATATTTGATCGCGTTCTTTTTTTTTTCCGCATATTTCTAAAACTAATATAATCTATATGTGTATGTATACAAAAAAAAAAAAAGTACAAAAATAAAATAATACCAACTTATGCGTCAACCGTCAACACGAACATTAACGTGATACCGTCAAGAATTCTATTTATATATATATATATATAAAGATATACGCCGTTTACTATGCTGATTGTACACGGTGTATACGATAATCGCGAGATTTTATTTTTAGAATTTCACGTTTTTCTTAGAGTAAACAACGTAAGCTTATACGTGTCCTGTACGCCGATTTTGTTGACCGGGTTATTTGTTGTTGTCGGAAACCGTACGTCTCTAAATCCCCAAACATTTTTTCCTATTATTTGTAATTATTATTTTAATAGACGCCGCGATCTTTTCCAGTCGAACAATGTTTATTTTGTACGGTTGAGACGTGTACGGAAATAATATTCCAAAACTCGTTTGTCTGGGTCGTTTGTATTGTTTCAAAAAGCTATAAACGCGTCGAATGACAAATCAAATAATATTGTTTCGAAAATAAGTTTCGCGTCGTATAAATTGACAAACAGAACAAACAGAAATAAATTAAAAACGTTCTAGTTGTTTTCCAATGATAATTGTATAATGTAAAAAGTACACAGCGAAAACAGCATTTTAATAAAATTGTTACGTGTTTCCGATTGTATGGATTTTCTTTCCGAAGTTCGTACGATTCATTGCAATATTCGAATTGGTTATTTAAATTTAAATTTTCTTCGAGAAATTTATTTGTATTTGACATTATGTGTTCACGGATTTCACTGATAAATCTTAGGTCTACTTGGATATTTGTTCGAGTATGTGTGTAATTCGAGTAGTAAGACGGCCGCGCGTGAATTTCTATACACAAACGTATCGATTTAACGGTGTATTATTATTGAAACAATACACCGATCAGTTTTATTATTACCTGGTTCTGAATTTAAAACAAAATCGTTCAAATATAACCGTTCGAATAAAATCGTTCGAATAAAATCGTTCGATAAACGCGTTATATTTACGCGATCGATACCTCCAGATTGCATCCGGAGTTGATGTTTCAACGTCGATGTTGATTGGATTTGAATAAAATTACAAAATAACAATCACGCTTGCACGTCAAGCGTAATAAACGTACGTATAAACGATTTGTAACAGTCGTTGTGCGGCGTGCAACAGACAAAAACGCATTCGTTTCAAGAAAAGAAAAAAAAACCGTTTAAATCATCACGTCCCCGTATCATCCACTAGTACTATATTCATTCTCAAATTCGAGGGGTGAGGGGGGGGTTGGTGAGTGGTGACGCGACGGGACGCTGTACACATTTCTAACGGAACGGTTGTCGCGTCGGGTATAGAAGTTAAAAGTCGTTGTGTCGTATGTATTTACGTGTATATTTACGCGGGGGGATTTACAAAAGAGTGCAGTGCGCCGCGAAAGAAATGGCGTTGCGGCGCGCGTTAAGTCCGCTAAAGATTTTACCGACGATAAAATGACTATATATATATATGTGTGTGTGTGTGCGCGCGTATTATGTCTGAGCTTTTGTATTGCTGACGGTGCGGCGAGAGAAAATGCCCCTCTGCCTCGTATCGCAGGCGTCCCCGTCGACCTTCGTGTAATTTACCAGCGTCCGGTCGGCGAAAATCTTACACGCAAACCGTGTGTTATACACTAATATATATATATATATGGAAAAAACAAAAGTTAAAAGGATTGGGAGGAGAAAAAAAAAGGCCCGTGCGCGTTACAAATTAATCGGCGGCTGCCCCCGCGCGATGATAAACAACGATCCGCGTAGTCGCCGGAGGAGGTTTAACACAGCTGTTTTCCGCCGGACGTTTTTAAAGTGGTTCGCAAGCTGACACTATACGTTAAGTGCCGAACATCGTATCCGCCCACTGGTCTGTCTGTCTGTCTGTCTCTCTCTCTCTCTCTACCTATATATTATAAATATATATATATATAAATATACCGACGACAGTGAGAGAGGAAGAGAGATAGAGTACATGGTCGTCGTGGTGGCCTCGAAGACAAATAGTGGGTGGGAGTGTTTTACCGTGTATATTGGGTGTACATAGATATATAGAGATAGTGGAACGACGAGCGATAGGGTAGTGAACACAGTGACTTTAGCTCGGATAATTTGAAGCACTCGCGTCTGTCTGTATTGTGTGCGATGTATTACCTCGAAAATCTTGCGACTTGAAAACGTTTTTCCAGCCACATTTAAAACGAAAAATACCATTCGTTCGACGTTTGTTCGTTTGTTCTTGTCCTAATTTTTGGCGTTTTTTTCCAATTTAAAAAATATATATATGTATTTTAAGTTCTTTGTATAAATTAATTTACGTCGGACAAAAACGAAAAAATAAATATCATGTTTTAATTTAAACGTCGAGTGTTGTATCTATTAATACGCGTATACAATATGCTCACGTTACACGCATTGTTTGTTTTTTTTCAGTGCAATTTTTTAGAAATATTCGTATATAGAAATTTAAATTCTATTTTTTTTTTATATACGAACAACAGAAAAATTACTTTAAAATCGTGTTTTTTCTTTGTTTTTCATATTTGATTTTTGATCTTTTTTTCCATTAGAGAAATATATTTATAAATCCGCGTTTGAAAGAGCTGTATGGTGTAGTTTGCTGATGTTTTAATTATTTATATATGCTTTATAGTTGTCGGAAGGATAAAAAGTTTAAAAATGTTCGCGAGTTAAAACCTCTCTCGAAACATTTATTCTGCAATATAAAAAAAACTAAAAGTTTTTCTTTCAGTTTTCTTATAATCGTGTCTAAGAAATAAAAGAAAAAATTCTTTTTGAACATTTGAATTGCCGATTAAGTGTATATAAGTAGGTATCTCGCCGTTCTTTATAGATAATAAATATTCATGAGAATAATACTTACAATTATCACTGATTTAATCAATACCTTGTTTATAATGAAATATCACAAACTTTACTTTCATTAGTGATTAAGTTTACTGTTTTCAATAATATAAAATTCTTAATAAATATTTAGGAATTATTTGTAACACACACACACACACATACTCACATGATAACATATATATATATATAAATTATTTTTCGAATATCTCACTTTGTTTATATTATTATATTGTTCGAGCGAATAAAGTGATAAGTACCGTTGCGATTATATAATAATGTCATAAATATGATATGAATGTTATTTTTACTTTGTTACAAATGGAGTTGTTATTTATATTTCATTATCATTTCACCGCACCTATATATATATATATATATATATATATGTATAACAGAAATCGCGATAGGTATTGTTTGCTAAATCAGCGTTCGTCGGTGCGGATTACGAAAATTAAAAAATATATTCTGCCTGTCAAACGGTTGACAAATATAACGAGTTCGTTATCAATGCATATGCGGAATAAAAAATTAATTTTTGTGGCCTAAATGTTCAAGCAGATGAGAGAGGAAAAAAAGCAATTATTAATTATTACGAAGTTTCTCGTTTGCTTCACTCCTGTGCTGTTGCATTGTGCAGGGTCATATTA
The DNA here is from genome assembly GCA_019022885.1 of Schlechtendalia chinensis. Classification (NCBI taxonomy): domain Eukaryota; kingdom Metazoa; phylum Arthropoda; class Insecta; order Hemiptera; family Aphididae; genus Schlechtendalia; species Schlechtendalia chinensis. Next base: position 1,439,387 of record CM032351.1, on the reverse strand, counting down.
TTTTATACCATTTCCAACGTCTGTCAGACTGATTTCCAATTTGGATATAGGTTAGGTATATATATATATATTATTATTATTTTTTGATGAGCGCGAATAAAATACAATGAAAATGAGACGGACTTGAAAATTCCAATTAAATAACTTTCGTTAAAATTAAAAACTGAATAAAAAAAATTTATACCTGCTTTAAACTGTTTATTCTCGACGACTCTGCTGGTAATATTTATCGTAAATCGGTTACACACGAATAATATAATCCAAAAACGTTTCAAATACAGTATTATGTAAAAAATTTTTTTTTCATTAACATTTCGAATGGAAGTGTTTTTTTTACATTTCACGAATCGTTATCTGGTAATCGTGTAAAAAAAAAAAAATGTCAGTTTGTGTATTATAATATGTGTGTAGGAAGTCGATAAGTGAAAACGGTATAACGAAATGAATACATAAAGTTATCGACTAAATGATTAAATCGCGCAATATTATTATAATCCGTTATTACCATCGAAATTTTCGATATCTTATGAAATATGCTTTTATCCCGCGCACACGTATTAAACCATTTAAGTACGCTTTTTCGAATAAAATATGATAATGCTTTTACGGTTCGGGAATTGTGTTTTTAAGACACTTATGGACGGCCCCATTCGGTTGTTGTATTAAATTCGACTTCGAGATACCATCGTAATGTAACGCATCGACGTTTCTGTAGCTTTGTATGTAACAACGAATATGCCATATGCCGACGAAGTTGATGTTGTTGTTGTAGTTTTTTTTTTTTACGCCATTTATTATAACGACCCCCGTAGACCATTCCGAACATAACTCGGATCAACAGGTTTCTTTTTAAAAAGACGCTGGGCGTTAAGACTCGACGAACATATGGATTTCGGCGAGAAGAGAATTTCAATAATTTTATAATCTGGAATGTTTTCGTGAGAATTACTGGGTTTTTATTTCCTTTTAAGAATGCGTAAACCGAACGGCGTCAAGTTAAAAATCTCTTTTAAAATGTTTTCCCGATAAACGTCACGTACTTTTACTAAAAAACTGGAGATAATGGAGGTCGAGGCGGTATCCCTTGACAAACCCCAGACCCTTTTAAGACGTATGAACAAAGGACGAATGTACCGGCGGGGAGGAGAATTGTTTTTTCTTCTATCCGCAGGAGTGCAATTTGTTTGCTTATTACCGAGATCGAAAGGAAGATTAAGGTGATAGTACGTTGCTCTCAGACGGCATGACAGAGGTTAATAATTGATGCAGGTTTTCTTTCCTAGTTTCGAGCACCGTCCAACAATATTAAATAAATCATTCTCGCCGATATATCAAAAATCAAGCCAAAGGTATAAAGTAATAGAATATTCACGCGGCACCGGTATTCGATTTCTTTCAATACACACACACACACACGTACATGTCTATATATATACACAAAACACACACTTTCGTTGTCGAATTTCCAAAAGAACCCTTGTTCGATTTTTTAAGGATTTTTCAAGTGCGTGCGTGCATGCTAGTCGTTTGATCTCTGTACACGTACGCGCACGGTTTATATCGCCGCCCGCGCCGTGGGGTGGTGGTGTCGAATATACCCGTATATGACAACCGATCCGTTTTCGAACGTTCGGGGTTACCGGCTCGTATTGTTAACGGTCCTTGCCGTTAAAAATAATACTGTAACAGAAATGTGTTGTTGATGTAGGGAACGGATTTGAAAATTCGCAAAACGATCAAATGGAAAACCCTGTTGTTTGTTATTGTTCGTTTGGTCCGTTTCGCGAAAGAAACGATTGGACGTCGCGCGCGCGCTCGCCGAACCCGACACTGACAAACAACTGTTCGGTTATAGAACAGTTCGTTAACAAAAAGCCGTGACCGATGAATTCATATCATTTAACGGTAAATTCGTCGTTACGTTTTTAGAGACGACATTAGATAACAAATCTTACGGTTGTGCGACCTTTGACCTGAAATATTTCACGTCGCGAGTGGAAATCGTCAAAAAATCGGTCGAGTAGTTTTGTCGGTGAACGCAAAGCAAACGCAAGCAAAAGTCGCCGGATTAAGAGCCGCCGCTCGATTTATTGTACCCACGTCGTTTCGTTTTAGGATTTTCAAAAAAAACAAAAATTTAAAACGTGTGTTTTAACAGCATACAGGAATCACGAAAATCTCAAACTGCAAACGTAAGCGTGGTAAATAAAGTCTGTACGGTTTGCGGTTATTTGCATTAAATGATCGCCCGTAACGACGGTTTAACGTCGTGTGTTATATAAAGCCTTTATTCTTATGGCTTGAATCGTTTAATAATATACACATAATCACTGTTTCGTTTTAAGAGTGTTAGGACATTGTGATATACTTTATATTTACTCGTATTGTTTCACATGATTATTTTATTTTTTTGTACATTATTATGTTGTTTACGACCGTTGGCGGCAAAGTATAGTCCAAACGACTGATAGATCGCTTACATGTTTATCTATATATATTTTTTTTCGTTTCGGTATAAATACCTGTATAAGTTATGTACACAGACCAAACGACTATTAATTTTCCGGCTGCTTTAACGAAACTCCTTACTTTTAATTAATTCTGACACGTCTCCGGCTATTTTTAATTATATATTTATTCATGAAAAAGTGAAAAATAACCGTTACCTCACCGTCGTATATATATATATAAATATTTATGAAGGGACAGACAATAGGATTTTGATTGATGTCAAACGGTCGAAAAACAGACATAGTGTGTAATAAGAGACCGCCGTATAAAACAAATATATATTCAACCAGCTACTCGCGGAATTTAAGAATTATTTTTGCAATGTAAATTAGGCACCTTGTTGTTTCTGCCCGCCGGAGAAGTGAAACAAATATAACCCTATCTTTCCCGTTTTCGTATTTTGGTTTGTTTGTTTTTTTTTTATTATTTTTTTTTTTTGAAAAACAACACAAACGTTGAAAACCGCGCGATACGGGGTTTCTCCTTATTTAAAAAAAAACCCGTACTCCCAGCTCTCTTTTCCTTAAACAAAGAACGTTTAAAAGCTTCGCTTTTGCCGAGCACGCTTATATTCCTCTTCATTTCCTCGACTTCTCGTGAACACTTTAGATATTAAAACCGTAAAGCGTTTAAGACCGGGTCGGATAATTTTCCGGTTTCTGTTGGTTCGGGGAATTGCACGTGGTCTTCCTAATGTTCGCAGGCGCCAACTTCTCCGCGTTTTCATTTATTCAATACTTGACACGTAAGTATGATGGTATGGTGTGATAAGTAACCTAGGCGCTGTTATTTGTCGGGGAAAAAATTGTATATTTTCATATAAATATTCAAGTCGTCGTTGGCTTGTGTTGCTGCTACGCCGAGACATAGAAAAGTGTATATCGAGTTAAAAGTTCACCTAGAATTCATTTTTGCCGCGCAGGGTAAAAATAAAACTATGAATAATCCAAACGTTTAAAAAAAAAGTTATTTAACGGATTTATATGTCTTCGCGTACGTCGGTCGAAGTGGCTAAAGTAGTGTAAGTTTTTCTTTAAGAAGAAGTATCAAAAATTCGATGTTCTTGTAACCCGGGGACACGGCGAATAATAATATAACGGAATAACTATATACCGCACGACGTTGTAAAAAGGGTGAGTTGGAAATATACGGAGTATGAATGTTTAAACTACCTCGCAGTCGCATCAAATGTCCAAAATGTCATTTCCAGTGGGTTATTTTTTTTTATTTTTAGGGGGTGGAGTACATTTTTAAAATCCAGTTAGACCAGGAGGGACAGCTTTATTGTTTTCAAATGGACGTGCAGCTTGGATTAAAAAAAAATAAAATGAAAGTGAAAAAAAAAGAAAAGAGATAAAGTTTCTATGTAGCTTTGTCACGTAAAACGGTTTAATGCGAATCTAAATATGTTAGGTATAAAGATGTTTATACTCGCGGATTTCACGAATTTGAGTGCACGAGAAACGACACGAAAAGTTTTTCAGTCTCAAAGGTCCGTTTCAGTTTTAGGAGTATCCAAATTTAAGTCTCGTTAAATCTTGTTCAAATGAGTTTTCACCGGTGTTATATTACGATTATTTAATTTGGATCGTTTTCTTTCATTTTTTTTTTTCGTTTTTTTTTTTTAATCGTTATTTATTTCATGTGATTTTTTTTCGTTTATTACTGTTTACGGAGTCGTTGAAATTAACCAACGTTTTTAATTGGATCGCAATGATAAACTCTTTGATAATTACAAACCGTGTATATTTTACATATTATAAATCCGATATATCTACGTTGCGTTTGTCAAATATTTGCCAAAAATATATCTCCGAGTATGATTACATAATCAGTTGGGTTTTTCAAATCGCATAACTATAATCGTATTTACACCGCGTTGAAGAACAACCATTATGAAACACATACAGAAAACGTTATTTGTTTTTCGTAAAAAATTTGTGTGCATTTAGATAAATATGTGTTTTTCTTTTGTTTTTACGCGTACAAGTGAATAGTCTTAAACTATACCCAATATTTATTTTAATTTTATTAATAATAATAAAATTGCAATTACATTTTCTCCGAATATTCGCGTGACGCGAAAATACGGAATATGTCACGCGAGCGACGTGTGTTTACAGGTGTTTTTTTGTTTTAAAATCTATATATATGTGTATGAAACGCGTTGCACATACAATAAGTACACTCGTCTCGCTATTCCTTATCCACTCGGGCGTTTAAGCGGTCGTACAAAATATATAGCACAGAATTGTTATCCTCCGTATTATAATTACTATACGGCGTTTCGTTAAAAACGGAAAACGAAAAAAAAAAAAAAAAATAAAAGGTATGAGCGAGAGGTGAACAACGTTATCGGGAATAGGCCGTCGGCAAAACGTATGTGTGGGAAATAACGTTCGCGGTCGACGACGGACGGGACTGCGGTAGTAAAACGCTCGCCGTGTCCTCCGGATGGAGTGGGGGGAGGTGTATTTTTTATTTATTTTTTAATTTTCGCCGTTCGGCCGTTGTGTTGACTCGTGTTTTCTTGTGACGTGCGCAGAGCCTCCTTCGTTGACGGTCAAGCCGAGACCGCAACAGGCGAAGAGCAACAGCGTGGTGTCGTTCTACTGCGGCGCGCGCGGCGATCCCCGTCCGACCATCCAGTGGCGCAAGAACAACAAGAAGGTGTCGGACTCGCTGAACCGGTACGAGATCCTTGGACCGGGTGGTCGGCGACAGCGAGACCGGCTCGGTGTTGCGCATCCAGCCGACGCGGGCCCACCGGGACAACGCGGTGTTCGAGTGTTTCGCCGAGAACGGGGTGGGCGACGCGGTCAGCGCCAACGCCAAGCTCGAGGTGTACGACGGTGAGTGGGGGGGTTGCTGCGGCGCGTCGTTCAGTCAATAGTGATCCCGTAAAGGTGGTCTCGTTTCGTTTTTCGAATATAATCGCGCGTCCCCGCCAGTGTTTTCTCGTGATCGGTCGCGCGTGCGCGTCCGTCATTTTCGGACAACTTCGCCAGACGTTCGGTCGTTTGTAGCGCGACGGGGAACGGATAAAAGACAACGCGTGTCGGACCGCCGCGGACGAGCTCGTGACATTTCACACCCAATACGCGAACACTAGGTTTTCGAACGGCGACAATCGTGTGGACGAACGACGTCACATCGTCGAAAGCGTCGCGGCGAACCGTGTGGATCTCCGGGTGTGGAACGCGAGAGTGTTCTGCCGCCGGTAAATCACCACGAGCACCGACGACGCGGTACGTGCGTATCCGAAAATTGCTCGTCGTGTCGCGTGATTCGTGCGAACCGTGCGCGCGGCGTCGTCCTGTCTGACGCGTGCCGGAGAAACCGCCGCCGCCGTATATTCGAAAATCGAGCGGCGCGCGCGGAAACGTTTCTTCGTCTCTTCTTTCTCCACAGGATTTTTACTCCCTTTCTCCGCGGGTCTGCCAAGTGTTTGTTCGCCCGCTCACCCTCTCACTCTCTCTCTCGTCGTCGTCGTATAGACTGGCGTGTGAAAACGAACAGGGAAACCGGCGAGTCTCGTCGTCCTTGCCGCAGCTCTCGCGAAAACACATTTCCTATTCGGAGTTAATCATGTAGAAGTTTACAATAATATAAAATTCCCTTTTACTCGATTTGCCGGAAGCGCACTATTTCTGCGTCAAAAAACACATTCTCCCTATCCCCCCCGCCGTCGCCGAGTCCGTGTATTTATCTTACGTAACGTCAACGGGGTTCCGACGGAATGCGTATGGTTTTTTTTTCCCTCCCCACCCACCCCTATTCCGTTCGTTTCTCGTTTTCGGCTCGCTCGCCGATATTATCGGTAACTCTCCTCCTCGTGCCGTCGGCTATTCTTCACGCGCTCCCCTCTTCACGTTAATGACTCGTCGTCGTCGTCGTCTCCGGGACGACGCTTTGTGCGCGCGCACTATTTCATCACTTGTGTGTGCGCTCTACCTACGTATATATATTTATTTATTTATTGCGCCGTTCGCCCTCTCGACGGACACGCGATTCCCTCTTCGTCCGAACGGGGCCCGTGCGTTTAATCGAATTCCGGCGTATCGCACGTATTCCAATCTACGCGAGGTCTTAAAACGCAGAGAATCCGCGCTATACTAACAAAACGGACCGGCGGCGGCCGTCCGATGTTCACTGCGACGCGCGTAAGGCCGATCGTCACGGGCGCGTCGGCAGTTTTCCCGCCCGAAACCCGATAACGAGCGAAGATGCGTGTTAACGTTTCGACCGGCGCAACTCGTCGCCGTCGACTTGTTTTTGGCGTTCGCGCGGCACTGGAAAAAACGGTCCGTCGGCGACGGACGGAACGAGACGAGGCGTGTTATCGTTCGCACGCGATTCCGGCGAACGGGTTTCCGGGTCGGCTGCCGGAAGCGGGGCCACGCCGTCGGCAAAATCGACGACGTAAATCGAAACCCGATAGTTGGGCGGCGACGGGCAATACGAGTGGACAGACGTAATCGGGAACATTTTGAACGGCGGAACCGCGTTTGCGTACGGGGGGGACGATGAGTAACGCCTTTTTACCCGTAACCGTTGAACTCAAATCGATAAAGAACAGTTGTAATATAACGGCGTTTGTTTCTGTATTTATTGTTTTTTCGACACGACTGCCTGCAATACAACGTGTTTAAAGAGTCGCGTATCGCCGTCCAAATAAAATTCTTCGCTTTGCGTGGCGAGCCGTCGTGTCCGACTTGAGATGCGTCGTCAACCTTTCGTTTTGTGGTTCGCATCGGTGACCGCCGTTACCGCATCGATCGGAAACAATGACCTCTCGTAATACGGCCCAACGACCGACGGAACTGACGTCAACGGTTTACCATAAACCACGGGGGCAAACGTTCATGAACATCCACCGGTGTAACGTTTTTTTTTTCCGCGACAAGAAACCCGATCACAACATTTTCAACTAATTCGGCGCGTACCGGAACTGCATTACTCATCATCAGCCTGTCCTCGTATTTGCACGCGGCACCGTTATTATCCGACCCGCGCCGCCTCCCCGGGATCCGTTTAAACGCGTAAACTTCGCATACATTACACGACAATACGTATGTACGCGCTTGTGCGTGCGTGTAATTATTCCGCCCCCCCCCCCCGCGGAGAGCTCCTCTTCGTCGTAATGTGAACGTCGTCCGTCGCTTCCCGTGTTCGGACGGTCGAGAGCCCCCGCGGCGCGCGAAGACGCAATTATTATTATCATCGCGCGTCTTGTTTTCGCTCGCCCGACTCGTGCTCGTGTTGTGTAGTACGAACGCGACGGTTATATCCCGTTGTCGGTATCAGTTCACGTTTATCGCGTTTCGTTATGCGTAACGACGATGATAACGCGCCGGTTTACACGGGGATATCCGCCCGCGACGATTTTCGTTTTCACGCCCGTCGTCGCTCGTATTTATACGTTTTCCGAGGAACGCGTAAAGGTGTTTATAGGTTAGATTAGGTCGCGCAGAAGACGTTCGCCGTCGCGACACGATGTTCTCAAGTTACTTTCGTAAACATTTCTTCGCACGGATTGTGCTGTAAAATCGGAATTCGATTCCCCGTCGTGTTTCGTACACGTTCGAACGCAGTCGCAGCGATAATTCCGTCGGTCGATTAATCGTTGTTTATTTCGTCGCATATCGTTCGCATCCGTTGCGTCGCGTATATACAATGTACACAATGAAAGATACGGATGGTCGTTTTTTTCTCGTTTTTTTTTAAATTACAACACGTCAGAAATAGCTTCGTGAACGTTTTCGTTTGAATGCACAATGTCGGTTCCAAGACGAACTATTATAAAAATGGTCTCGTTGACTTTTGAATTTTCTTTCGACATTCATCGAACGCTTTTCGAACGCTTGTTTTCGTGTTGTTCACATTTCATGCACGTCCGTAAATCCGTATTTATGCGTTCCGTTCGTCGAACCGTTTTAACCGTTCATCACACGACATTTAAATGGTAAACGTTCGAATGCGCGTGATTCTTTTTTTCTCGTCTCGTCGACGAAACCGTGGACCACGACGATTGTGGACTGCTGTTTTCGTGGGCGAACGTAAAATATTTTCGACTATACATCATCTAAATCGATCGCAGCTACCGTTCGTTTCGTATTCGGCGGTGTAGGTTAAAACAAAAATCGTCCACGTTTTAAACGGTATTCGTGTGTTGTATTGTGGTGTCAGGCGTCTCGTACCGGAAGATAAAACGCGATTTTTATTCACCGTCTATCGTGTTGTATTATTTATGGGTGTTTTTTTTTTTAAAAGTCGTTTTAAATTTACGGCCACTCGCGGACGTTATAACGACTAATAAATATTAATAATAATATACAACGCGTCGGTGAAATTCGAAGCCATCGAACACGCCGCGTCGACGGTTACGACGTTCGTCCGTATTTTAACGTAAACATTTTATACACCATGACCGCGGTTGCGGGTTGAACGTGCGGTATAACTGCGGTCATCGACGACGGCTCGTTTTCCGGCCTTCTTTGCTCCGGGGGTTTTTTTTTAGTCGCTTTCACACGATTTATGTTTTCCTCCCATCAGTCAAATGTTCGTTTCGTTCTTTCTCGGTCAAGTCCAAACGTACTCGTAGAAATCGTATTTTCCGGTGGCGTTGAAACGTGCACGACCCACACGACGACTCGCGTGTGTGAAACGATTTCGAATCGCCTGAAAATGTTGTGAATTTGGCGAGTGTATTGATGGCAAATTATCGTACGATATTTCATAGACGATATTTCGAGCGCATTCGACGTAAATTCTAAAAACACCGTGACAACGTTAGCGTTCTCGATATGGGTTACGGACGTTACGGACGTTGCGGACAGTGTATTCGATGAAACAATATCGATGTCGGCGACGTGATGAATGTTTTGTCTGACTGTTGTTCAAATACAAATTAAACGTGACGGTTCGATGTGAATTTTAAACGACTTTTCGACCGTACCGACGAAAACCGTCGATTCGCAAGCCGCCGAATGGTAATCGCTTCGTGTGATTTATAATGGTTTCATGGAATCACGGCGGCAGTGTCCGATACGTTTTAAGCCGTTCGTAGTCGACCGCGCATAATTCATAGACGTCGTGACGAACGCAGTATTTATAGTGACGTTATGTCTCTACAACGACTGTTTTACCGACTTCGACGTGGTTTGCGATTTCACCGTGTAAGACGACGCACGTTGTTTGAAAATTATTTTCGGACGGCAGCCACGTCTGATCGCGGACGTTAACTGCATAATTAGACGCGATATTCGTATGCCATTAAACCGATCGACCCCACCGGTTTAGGAGCCAGTACTGGGGGGATACGTGCGCATAAACGATATAAAAATCGATATAGGTAGATCTAGGGTAATGTACGAATATTATAAAATAATAGTAACGGTAGGCGTGTATTCCAAATAAACCCGAATAATCGAACCGCAAACGACAAGCGATTTTAAATACGTGCCGTGTCGAACACAAAACGTATTTAACTCGTTTTGTATAATACCACGGTCATGACATTTCCGTCCGCTTCAGATTACTCGGTGTACAGTCCAACGAAATAGTCCCAATAAAAACCGTCGTTTACACGTTCATTGTACGTTTGATTATTGCGCGCGCGCGCGCGAAACGTATTCGGCTGTTGTCTGTTCGGTAGGTCCGGTTTGCAGGGCGGCGTTGTTCAAACGGCCAACGCGCGTGTACAAATATAACGTTTCGATGAACTTCGCGGTTCGGACAAACGACGGGGGCCGTACAATACGAATAAACGATTGGTCACGGGGCGAACGTAGCTCCTACCCCCCGAGGTTCACGTGTCCTTCTCCGACATCATTCCTGAAACGCTCGAACGACAGATAATACGCCTCTTAGTGAAAAAGCACGAACTCGCCGAAGACACCTTAGCGCCAACAGCCGAAATTCCACCGCTTCCACCCGAGTTAAATGACCAGATAGACCGACGTTTCAACGTCGACGGGCCTGAACCGAAACGCGGCGACAACTGGACCAGACTGTGGACGCGGTTGCAAACCCGTGGTCTGCGCACGGTGGCTGGACGTCGTCAGAAACGTGGTGGTTTTACTGAACCAGACGGGGTTCCGAAGCGTTCAAACTCAACAAAATCGATCCAAGATATCGGTAAGAAGACCCGCGTGCAGACTAACGAAAAAATGATGTATACCATATATCCTGCCTCGTGGCCTTACTCGCGGGCGCACGGGATGGATCGTAGGTGTATACCGTGTCTACAATGCCAAGCGAACTAGCGCAGCAGCTCTTTCCGAGACCCGAAACGGTGTCCGCGTATAGTCTCGACGACGACGACGGATGACTTTTTCGAGCGTGTGCGCGGGAAACTTTTTGCAATCACACGCAGCACGGCGGTGGACACTGGACCGGACGGATTTCGTTGCAGTGTTGTATGCACGTGTGTCGTGAGGACGGGGAGAGGGAGAGAGAAAAAGTTACCGGCCATTAGAGAAGTGTATAACAACAAATCACATTAGAAACCGGCCAGATGCGCGAGAATAATAACGTCCGCGGCGGGACGGTAAAAACGGGGCGAAGGAAATGAAAATTAATGGGAGAAAGTTAAAAGACCGCGGCGGCGCGACGACGACCCGGCGTGGCGGTAATTTTTCCCGTTCTCGGAGAGGAGAAAAACTCGGCGTGGAGATGACGCCGCTTTTTTTCCCCCGGTCCCCGCCAGTCCGCGCAATCATTCATTTTTGGCGGTTTACTGTTATATTATAAAGTTTACACGGCCGCGCGCGGCTGCTTGATTGATACCGTTGCTGGATGGCCGCGGCGCGCGCGCGCCACCGCGATTAGGGAGGTGACGCGCTCGTTTATCACGCCGCAAGCCAAAAACAACGCGCCAATGTCAATTAATCCGTTAATTTTTCCTTTTACTTACTTTTCCCGCCCGGCCGCCGTTCGCGTCGAGATATCGCACACACACACACACATATATATATATATGTTTAGGTACTTAAATACTTTTTATGATATATTGTATTTGTTTTGGTGCGGTTCTGTCGTTTATCGAAGGAATTTTCGACAACCCGACCGACCGGGTACGCGAGTTCTCAAAAGAAAAACAAAAACCCAATCGATTCGATTATCTATCGGTACAACGATCCGATCGAATTTCAATTAATCCGCGGCGCAATCGGAATATTTTAATATTCTATCGGGGTTTTCTATTAGCGGTAGTACCCACTAGGATTTATCGAATTCGTTCGGCGTTGGTTTGGCGTTCGTTCCGTGATGATCGTCTATTATTCTCGCTCGCACTCTGTAATCGTTGGCCAGAGGACGAGAAAGTTGCTGCAGCGCGTTCTACCAAATGGACCGCGGCCGCCGTTCCTCGTACAAACACGAGATTCGATAATTTGATTTAAAAATAGTTTCAGCAAGGCGCGTCGTGGTCAGCGCATATAATAATAATAATAATAAACGTACACCGTCGTCTGTACGCGTTGAATTATTTTTATTTCATCACACATACTTATGTTATTATTAACGTTATTTGCATTTGCACGGCGATTGCAATTTTTTTACACTAGTCCGACGTCGAAGCGACAATAATAAATGCATCGGTTTGATAATACGGTATATCCGGGTTTGATTACAAATCCGTATGTGATCAAATATCACCGTCCGTCCCACGAGTCATAATGTAACCTAATTAAAAATAAATTTTTATTATTTATTGTTTCAATATTACGATATCCTTTTATTGTTCGTACAAAACGTTTTTATTTGCACGTTTATCTAAAAAAAAATGTCCGAATTTGTTGTTTGGTAATTTTCGTCTTTTGAAACCATTACCGGGTTATAAACCAATCTTAAAAAAAAAAACATTACTCAGTTTTTTTGTTTGAAACAGATTACGGTTTGTATACCTATTAATTATTAATAAACTGTTGGTTATTTCGCGATTATTTCCCTTTTAGTTCATTGAATGACTCGTATTTCTAAAGTTGTTTAACAGTTTACCGAACCGAGTAATTTCTGCGCACACATAACACATAATATCCAGAAACTTTTTTTCTCTTTTTCTGTTTTATTCCTCTGTAGGCTATAGTAGTTTTCCGATAAATACACATACACACACACACATACATATATAGGTGTGTGTGTGTGTGTGTGCGCTTATAATATATTGGACTGGCCGACCGAAAAGCTACATCCCGCCGCTGGTGTGTATCCCGTATAAGCCAAGAGAAATTTCCGGAATATATCGCCTTCGGGGCCGAGAATAATATACGACTTATCAACCGCAGGTAAACCTCGAGTTTTTTTCCCTTTGAGAGACGACAGGGTGTCCTCTTTTTCTTTTTTTATATTGTTTTCTCTACGGCCAAAATAAATAATACGTTTTTCCTTCGGAGATTAAATAGAAAAGACGACAAAATGTATAACTGTGTAGGGAAAAAAGAAACGAATCAGATATACTTGAAAAATGCCTTAAGTGCGTCTTCGGAACGCCGCAGTAGGGGGAAGAAAAAATACGCCAAAACCGCTTTCGCGTGTTTGTTTGTATGTTTTTTTTTTACATATACCGTCGTCGTTTGTGTATTGTACACAATTTGATAATAATAACTCTGATTTTAAATTAATCCCTTTTCTTCGTTCTTTCTTTCTTTTTCCTTCCCCATTGACTTCTCTCTCTCTACCCCTCTCCTATGACCCTTCTTGTGTTTCGCTAATGTAATCATAAAACAGAGACTGTTACGACCCAATTTGTTGTTACTGTTGAAAAGTTCACTGTTGTTGCCCGGTGAATAGAAATAGTGCAGCGAACGGTGGCTGGCGGAGCAGGGCGAGGTCATGCGTGTCCGGACTTTTAGACACGACATATATACGTTTCGACAGTTTTGCGCGAGGTTAGAGTTTGAGGAAATAACAGCAACGTCTGAGGCAAATAATTAATGTCGAAAGGTGTCACACTTTCTCATCATGTGTAGCGCACACGCTGTTTTTAGTTTGAATAGAATTACCGATCGGAAAAAGGAAATGAGGTGTTACTGTGATTCGTTGAAACGCATAATTTATAATATTTTTATCCATTTAGATTTTTATTAATTTTGCATAATTCTATTATATACATATTACAATAATCATGATTCAATTCTATCATTCGATATTTATCAATAAATTCGACATGATAACCGTATTTTATATATCTATCATAGTGATTGTTTTAATCAGAACAACCGAATTCGATTGTTTCATACAACAATCCTTCCTCTTAAATCATTGTAATAAATTGAACAATCTTTCTTAATATTTATCGGAATTGTTCACCTTTATTATATTATTTTGTAAATAATATATATTTTGTATCTTTATATTTAGACCGGAGATAATTTAGAGGCATTTTTATTATTATATAAATAATACGTATTTTTTTTTTTTGTCAAAATTATTATTTCCTTACTTTCAATTAATTAACTAATTAAAGTTTTTTTTTTTAATGTCAGTTTTAAAAATTTAAATTAAACTCGTTAAACATTTTTTGTATTTTATTTAGAATAAATGTTTTAATGTAATATTAATTATAAATAATTAAATTTTAGAGAGTAATACCAACGAGATTTCATGGTAAATACTATTTTCTATTGCTGTTGTTGTGTTTAATTGAAATTATTTAATAACGAATTAAATAAATTGAAACATTTAAAATAATTGTTTGTATACATATTGAAAATTGGCAATTTTACGAAATTGTATTTTATAAAATGTTTTTTCTTACGAAAAAAAAATATGCGCATGATTATTTAGCGTACCGTTTATTTTGTACGGATTCATAATAAATACACACACACATATATATATAGATAGTATGATGATACATAGCGTGTACGTGGTAATTTGGTACACGTGTGCAATTATTGTTGTACTTGGATTTTGTTTTTTTTTTTTTTGTTTTCATTAACGTGTTCGGTGTCTACTTGTCCCTGGAGTGCTCTTCCTGTGATTCGGAAGGCGGTCGGTAAACGTTTTCGGGTTTAGGCTAGCGCGAGACTAGGACCGTCGTACTCAATTTAGTCAATACCGAAATAGGATTACGTCAAAATTCAACGTCGGTGGCTGCGTTTCTGCACGCGCACACAATCTGACGACGATGGTTTACAAACAAATTCCCGAGTGAGTAAGGCGCGCGCGCGTGTGTGTGTGCGGCGGCGGCAAGCTTTTGTTTCAACTGTCGTAAGCTGCCTTTGCGATGCATGTGGGACTTCCCGTATAACGTTATACATCCCATTATTGGCCTTCATGTCATACCCAACATCATGCCGATGCACTCTCTTCTCTCTCTTCTCTCTCTAGCTCTCTTTCTCTCTCACCCTCGGTTAGTATTGAATATATATATAGCGGTTGCCCTTGTCCCTCGCTCCCGTCTTTATTATAACGGCCTACAGATCGTAACCGAGTCCCAATGGTTTTCGTATGCGCCAATCGACAAAAGCTGTCCCGTGTTTCTTGCTTCGTTCACTTATTATTATTATTATTATTAAAATGGCCACAGTAGAGTGACATTTATCCATCGTGAAGTCAAAGATTGTTTTTTTGATTTATTTTTAATGTTTTATTCGTCATACTCTAATAAATTACCGTACTTAATGAAAAATTACCGTATATATATATATATACATTTTAGATTAGAAACTTGAATTCTATTTGAGTTTTCGTTTATTCGTCGAGTATCTTCGTTTGATTTGTATCGCGATTTTACTTAAAATTTCATTTTTTTATTACAGAAATCGTGTTTTAATATTTACGAATAGTGCGTAGTTTCGTAGTGAACATGTAATCAGTAATTTCATCAAGACAAAACTATTTGTTTCCATTCCGTAAATGAATTGATAACGTAGCGGTATTATTACACTTAATTTCTAAATACTCGCGTACGTGTGTACATATTGTAATTTTAATAATATTTGGATTTTATGTAATTTATTGCCGTTCGGATGAAATTTATAGTTTGATTACGGTACAGCATAGTACCATATATCATAACATCTATCTAATTGATGGCCGAGAAGTTGAAAACTGATATGTGAATCAGCACGTATATTACAGCGTGGTTACAACAATTTATGTTCACTGGACGCGCGCGCGTGAAATCATGATTTTAATTACCGTTTGTAATACGATACGAGCAAATATGAAAATTAATAAATTACCGTTTTCCAGTTTCTTAAATAACGCGAAACGTGCACGAATCGCATGAATTTCGATTTAAAACCCATGGCAAAATCGTCGTGTTCGTTTTCTAATCGTCGTGATCTTACACAACTGCACGCCAACGAGAAGTTCAATCACCACGCACGCATATATTTTTGTGCGATAATTATTATTTTTAAATCGACATGACCCGAGATTTTTATCTTCTTTCTTTTTTTTTAAAAATTTTGTTCTTATCCAACACAAATTTAACGAATATTTTATTATGCCTTGGCCTATTGTTTATGCGGCCCGCGTTATTGTTTAAGGCGATATTTTTTCTCTACCTCGTCGTCATCATCATCATCCACACGACTCTCCAACAACGGAGCGCGATACGGTACCGCGAGAAAGCTATTAACGTTTTGTTGTTGTTATTGTTGTTGTGTTGTTGTTGTGGTTCTTCTCGCCGGCGCGTACAATCTCCGTGACGCTAAAGGGCGTGTCCCGAACGCGGGATTTTTAACACCTACTCCTCCGTACGGCGTGCGGCTCGTCGCTGGCGGTTGCAGGAGGCGGCGAAAAAAGTATAGAGGGTCCGGCTTTATTAATATTTACAACGGCGGTGGCCGTTCTCCTTCGCCGTAGAAGAAAACAAGGAGCCTTCGGGGGGGCGCGCCCGGCGTGGCGTCGGGCAGGGATTACCGTCAGGACAAAAGCCGGTGCCGGGCTCGGTCTCTTGCGATTTATCATCGTCGCGACCTTTGCCGCGCCAAAGATAAAACTCTTAATCGCCCCACGATTTTTCCTCGTTTTCCGCTCCCGTTCGCCGCGTTCCTCCGACCGAAAACGTTTGTATGATAATGTCTGCAAGGAACGAGGCAACCTGTCACAAAACTGATTATTCATTTTTTTTTCTTCTTCTTATTATTATTCGCCGTCCCTCGCGAATCAGTTTACACGGGTTTGAAGTATAATTCTGTCATTTTTAACTGAACGTTTGAACGTGCAACGAATATTTCAAATCGTTTGTTTTTTTTTATTGACGTCGTCAGACATTTATTTCTCTCTTATTCGTTTTATTTATTCGTTTTACTTTACATTTTTTTTTTTTGTCTACCTGCTCCAAGGCGAATAGAAAATATATCGGAAATACGACCTACCTGTAGTTTCGATGTGTATATATATATTTATTATGTTTCGCGCAATTTTTCATACGCATCACCAAATATTCACTTACACGTGTAGGTACGTAGTATTTGTATTGTATGGTTCCCTAGTGTGATACCTACGGTAGCACCGTAGAAAAGGGTGAAAGTATCTATCGGCGGGACTCGCGTTGTTTGTTTTCCACTTATTCTTGTGTTTTTTCTAGTGTTTTGCTGCGCGCACTACTGTATACGCGCGTAAAAGTCGATACGGAAATTCGTTCTCTCGTAAAACTGCTGCTGCTGGGCGCGATTGTATTAAAAGTTTCACCGGCGAAAAGAGAAAAAAAAAAATGAACGAATCGTAATAATAGAACTATATGTCGAACGTTTATAGGAGAAGTGTGTAACGTTCAGTCGGAGATCCGTTCAATCTATTCCAGTGTCGTCATTGTTATGTGTTCGGGCGAATCGTTGTTCCGTGTTGTATCTTTTTACTTTCTTTTATTTGCGAAAAATCCTCCGATAACACAAAACGGCCAAGCGGTACGGCCCGCCAGAGGTTTTCCCAAGCCTGAATTTAATTTCGACCCATCTACACGATACCTATACCCATCACGTCTGAGGGGAAACATTCTGAAGACTATGTCGTAGTACGTACACACCGACAAATTATACGTCACTTGAAATCAATCAAAATACGTTTCCGTTCAATATAGAATTCGCGTAGTTTTTTTATTCATTCGAAAACGACATATTTAAAACACTATTCTCATATCATTGAATTCGGTATATATATATATATATTTTCTAAGTACCAAATTTTCGATTTTAATTCTCGTGTACGTTTTATACAGTACATACGTGTAATGTAATCTTATATATTAATGTTATTATGTCCGCGTGCGTATACATCGTTGTTTTCGATTCTGTTGTAAATTCACTATATATACTATATATATATATATTGCTCTATCCCTAACTAATTCCCAAATTCGATATTATATATATGTATAATACTAACCTAGTAAAAGTTCATTACTGATAAAGACTTTAATTACATTACGATCAAGAAGTCCTAAGAGATCCTTAAAAAGAACTCGTGTTTTTTTTTTTAGTTAAGAATGTTTGAAAGTTTCGTACGTAATTTCTTTCTAGAATAACTCTCAACTTTGCGGTTTCTGGGATTCGGAACAAATTCGATACGTTTAATGGATTAGAGTTCGGTAAATAGCATTAGTATATATATATGTGAACGAAAAAAGTAGACAAGAGTTTTTATACGTGCCACGAAATATATTTTTGCTATTTAATGTGCGAATAAACTTGTGATATCTGTAATGTTTATTCAATTTGATACGTGAGGTTTTTCATAAATTTAATTGATTTATTGTTATTAGCTTAAAATGAGATAACTAAAATATTTGTTTTTTCACATAATAATAATAATTCAGTTTTTATTGAACGGAGGGTTTGATAGATTTTCTATGTGTATTTTGTTTATAATATATTTATTTATGTGCGAAACGAATATTTGACGTTTTTAGAGATACTTTTATTTTGTTTGAACTAAAATAATCGACGGAATTAGCATCATTTACGCCATTAAAAACACCGCAGGGAGTTTTTAATATTGTTACATAACCGATTTCAGGTGACAAGACATAAATTCTAAAATTCTGTAAATATTATCTCTTTCGGTTTTTTCTGCTTTTTTTTTTTTATTCATATTGTTTTTTCTCTTCGCTAATAAATCATGACTTTAATCGTTACAACAATTTCGACCGCGTTGTTATTCATTATCTGAGGGACTGTTTATATATATATTATTTTTTAAATTGTTTTATTTTTTTCATTTTTATTTTAACCGCTGTGGGAAGAGGATAACGACGTTAACGTTAGCAGCTATCCCTAAATATTAATCAATGTTAGGGTGAACAAATTGCTGTCGGAGATTTTTTCCACATTAACTGCCACTCGTTCCCGACTAGATTTATTAGCGTTGTCTATTAGGAACAGAATAAAACATTTTTGTTAACAAACTACTTGATGCGTAACAGTTGTTGCAAATTGTCAAATCGTGTTGTATTATTTCTCTTTCGATAAAGCTATTTGTATTTCAAATTACGTAGTTTCGCGAATTTAATAACTTAATGTACGTATTGTAGTCGAATTGTTTTTCGCCGTAGAACGCTGTAGTATTTACTTTTTATCGTGACACTTTAAACCGGCGAGGGTGGAAGGAGGGGACGTGAAAGCGTTTATATATAACTGAAAATAAATAATCTTGATTTACGAAACAATGTACCACGTATACGATAACAATAGCTACGAATATTAATGAACGGAAATTCTCTATCAGTCGAACGAAACTCTGTAATAAAACTCAAACAGTATTATTTAAACTGTTAAGGCTGGAAAACTTCCGAAATGCCTACAGTCGCGCGTTTTTTTTTCCCACCTACGACGACGTCCCTTATACTGCTATTCTCGTTCTTGTTCCAGAAACGGTTGCTAAAAATCTCTCGGAAACGATGCGCGCAAGAGCTTCGTTTCGACCACCTTTTGGTGCCGTGGAACATTAACGACAAAACCTTTTGTTCCGAACTTTGCGACTATAGTTGATGTACAGAAGTTGAAGAAAACTTTGTATACATTCAAAAGACGGCGACGTTACAGCCCATTGTTTGTAAAGGTCTGGAAAATGTCTTCTAATTTTGTTCGTCTTTTTTCTCGTACCATTTTCTTTTCTCTCTCACTCACATACACGCACACACTCTTTCACAACATTTTACATCGAGTGCGTCAGAACGTAGAGAGAACCCCCTCAAAAAAAAAAAAAAATATATTTATATTTACACAAGTATATACCGATTTTCGTCTCTTGTCCCTTTTCGATAACGTAAACGCCTTCGAACATTACTGTGAACCGTGTTACGTTCATGACGCTTTTTCTATTTTAAGTGTTCGACAAATATTTGAAATTTCTTATGTTATACAAGTCGAAAACCGTGTCCAGTTGTATAAATCCTTTTGATATAGCTCCGCTAAGCAGTAACCTTAAGCGTGTTCACGAATTCTAAAATCGTACACATTAGTTAGTAAATGATGTCTATGATTTATTATTTAATCATTTTAATTATATGACGTATTAACTTGTGCATCTATTGCCAGTTGTATAATGTGTGAAATCAATTTAAAAATATACGCTAATAATTGTTAATATCGTTTCGACGAATTCACAAAATAATTATTTTCAGCGTTCGAAAAAATCAAACCCTCTGTTCTCGTAACTGATAATCTTGAGTAATTAATGTGTAGACCGTTTTATCATCAACTCAATAATTGATTTGGTAATTATAGTATATAAGTATTGATTATAATATCTCTCGGGAAGTTATTTTATTATTTTTATGCTCGGACACTAATTGCTTAAAAATTAAAATAGCGATTCGACGTTTGAAACGAGGGGAAATCATGATGGTTTTTTATTTTTACCAAAATAGGCTGTTTTATATATTGAGTTGATATTATATTGAGTGTGTTATAATATTGTCGTGAGCATTAATAATACTTGTCTTGACGTACGATGATGACAACATTTCAGTCAATGAAGGGAATATGTTATACAATACTTGTCAACTGTAATTGTGTATTATATTATACCCGCCCAAGTGTTTAGTAGCACATAATAATTATCTCAGACGAATTTTCTTTTGCCCGCGAAGTGTTTTAATTAAAATTAAGTTATTTTAAACGCAAACCGAGTTAATTTATGTCGAGCCATATTGTAGGTTTACTGTCACTTGAGGGTTTTTGAGAATTGCCTTGTCAAATTTCAATAATTATTTCTATGCCTGAAAACACACACACAGATGCTTACGATTCACGGCCCGACCTCGCCTCTGGCTTAAACACCGGGCCGTGCGCGGGGGGGGAGAACGTGCCACAGGGAAAGGTTTAAACGAAGCAAATGGTTACGGTGAGTGGGGGAGGGGGGGGACACCGCTCGGCATGTTTATTATTATTATTGTGGCGGGGCGGAGGCAAAAAGTTAAGCCGCTTTTTCCATTAACGGGACGACGCCGCCGCCGGCACCTGCTAAACAACATAAAGGAAACTCTATCTAATATTATATACGTCTACCGTCGCACGGTCCCGACGGAAAGTGGCGAGAAATAAGTCTATTTATTCGGCCAGATAAATGTTTTTCGCGTCAACTTTACCATCGAAAAATAAATAAATATATATACATTTTTTTTTTTTTTTTATTAGACCAATAAATTCCCGATGCTTATCGTCGTTATATTTTTCGTTCGTCCCCTATCGGATAAAAAATTTAATCTTTATATGTATTTATATAATAAATAATAATAATAATAATAAAACAGCAATAATAATAAATGGGTAACACACACACACACACACACATATCCGCTTCCTCGCCGACTGGCATGTACAGGGAAACCTATTAAGTTCGGTTCGTATAATATACGTGTATTATTTTTACGTGCTTTGGAAAAATAAGGTTTCGCGCGGAATTATTATTAATATATATTTTTTTAAGTGCCGTTCCGCCGCCTTCTCGCCACCGCCGTGCGTCGAACGTTTACCCAAAAACCATTAAATCGTGTGCTGCGAATACGTTCTGAGGTACTGTTATTACGCTACATATTTCACACGGTTGCCGGGCTAGATACCGATCTGAGTCCGTAAAAATAAGATATTATTAATATTGTTGGTCCGTTATTAAAACAAAACAAAAAAAAAAAAGGCCCTGTCCGAGTTCGCAGACATTTCGTGAATTTATTACGCCGTTCCGGAAGTAGGGTTTTTTTTATAATAATAATAATATTATTATTAGTAGTAGTAGTAGTAGTAGTATTGTTCTAATGAAATCTCTGTATAGAAAATAAAACTGTTTTACGATATTATTTACAAATAGTAACTCTTTATTTTCGTCGATAACCAAAAAAAAAAAAAAATTCGATTTCTCTTTTCATCTGTATTCGTGTGTCATCTGGATCTCTGTGATAATTTTCGATTTCGATTAAATTTTAGACCGATTGAATTCTCAACGTGTTCATTAAATTCCAATCAAGCACTATGTATAATTAACCCGTCAACGTGCATATGTAGGTCGAATGTAACCTAAAATGAATCGATAATTAACTTCGGTTGCAGAATCTACAATATTACGCGTACAAGGTGTATTTTGTATATGGCATTGTTCGCAGCGGGTTTTTTTTTTTTTTTGTTAACGATAAAATGGAATTTCGACAAAACGATAAAACACGCGTGTGCTCGTTGTTGTTATTCATGATAATTCAAAATGTTACAGCGTGTGTACCGACAAAAAAAATTGCATTTTTTTTCTCTTCAAATATAAACCACTGTTTAATAATGAAAAAAAAAAAATTTCTTCTCGGTTCTGTTCATTTGTGTGAAACATAAATGTCGGTCCAATTAACTTCGACGACCCGCTAAGAGTTGTCAACGTGGTGAACAAAACGATAAAGCGGTATCGCCGTGATGTCGCGAAAACCGTGCGCGCCCAAAGTGTCGTTCAGTTCGACGCACGCGAACGTTTTCGGACGTAGATTCTAAATAGACCGACGCGATTAATCGTATAGAGCCGCGGCGACGGTTTAAATAGAAGACGGATAACCGTAAAACACACGTGAAACAATATAACACGTCGCACGCACGCGTATAATGAGCGCGTTAAAAACGTGATCCGTCTTCGGTTGTGTATCATCCCCCGCCGCCGGCTTTGTACGGAACACACGTGTTGTTTATGATAAATCCACACGCAGGACGGTTTCAGTTTATCTTTCTTTGGCGCGCGACGACTTGTTGTTACGGTGGGGTGTGTTCGTAACGCGGTGATCAAACGATACGGTTAAAATACGGTGTCGGCGTAGGACTCGCTAAAACGACGACAAGGGAGACGAATAAAGTACGGACCCGCGGACGAGCCAGCCCATCACGTATACCGCGTGTAGAAACGCGTGACCGTCGTTCCTTACAGCGTTCGTCTGACGTGCGCGCGGCCCGCGAAATAAAACCGAAGCGTCGGGTGGAAACACAAATAGACTAACAGACGCGCGTAATCCATCACCGTCCATCCCCGGCCGATGCCTGGACATTTCCCGGTCCCGACTCGCCGCCGTGTTCATTATTTATCGCGCGTAAAATGACTTATTGTCCGTACGCGAACGCGTCAAGTATTCATTCGTACGTTGTCCCGCGACCGTCGTCGTTGTTTTATTCAGTCGTCTCGGACCGGAATGACCGACGTGCGTCGTTCGGTATTGTTCGACGAATCTCTTTCGAACGTGTACGATTATAATTGACGGTTCTTAAAAAAAAAATATTTCTATATATACTCGTGTATGTCAAATAAATAACGATTGAATTTGTCTTGTACAATATTCTTAATGCACGTGTTATATTTGTATATGTATGTTTTTAAGTACAAAATTCTACGCGTTTTTTTGTTTGCCCGAAGAACTTAAATCTACTACAATCACCTTATAACAAACAAACAAAAAAAAAAACCGAGTAGTTTGATATACGTATATATATATTTTTTTTTTTTATACTTTTCCCGGTAATGTCACCTCTTTAATCTAAAAAAATATCGAACCACACTCGACTTACTACTTTTCATTTCACCTTTTTAGTAAATGAAATAATATTATATGATAAACATATATATATATATATATACTTAAAATTTAACATCTCGGTTTTCTAATAATATTATGTTATTTGCGATAATAAGACCGCGTTATTAATTTAGTTTTACACAATTCTCTCGGGAAATTTAATCGAATTAAATAATAGCTGTGTGTGTGTGTGTTTTAATAACTGTTTTATATACGACTTCATTAATTGAACGTTGTTCGTGCATACGAAAAAACATTTCTGGCATTGCAATTCCGCTTAAAGATAATGTTATTACTACGCAGACAAACAAAAATTTTTTTTTTTTTTTAGAGTAAACATAGTGATGAAATCTTATTGAAATACATCTTCCGAGGCTGTCTGCAAACAGAGATGTTACTCCGGTGTAATTCATTATGAGTCTTCTTAGACTATACAGTAAAGTTTGCCTTGAAAAGTGTCTCTTGCCCGTAGAATATATCGATATATATATATATTTTAAATTAATAAATATGTCTTTACAAATTAGCACGTTCAAAGACCCCCCCCCTCCCCCTCGGTACACGTAACTATAGAAATATTTCACGTACAAAAGTCGACTCGACGACGTTGTCGAAATATGTTTATGCGTGTCCGATCAATCAACGTTTGTGCGCTAGGTAGACTTACCGATTTGTCGTTACTTAAATCTGAATGTATTATACGCTCAATTAGTTCGTGCTAGTATAGAATGTGTCTCATAAAATACATGCGGGCTAAGACGGTGTATTGTAAAGTATTCGCTTTTTATTTTTTTTTATCGAGAAATAAAAATAATAAAACACCTTTTGTCCACGCGCTGCCGTGCATTTCCGACGTTTTTTCCCCCTTTATTTTTTATTCCCCTTCAATAGGCCGAAGGGAATTTTCCGTGAATATGGCAAAGGATTCTCGTTTATTAAAATATAAAATCGTCACCGAAGAATAAGAGAACACAAACACGAGGTAGATATTTCTCTCTCTCTCTCTCTCTCTCTCTCTTCTCCTATTTCGATCCAAAACTACGGAGCGGCGGCTGGGGATAAGGCCGGGCAGGGTAGTTTAATAACGTTATACGCGGCCTGAGAATAAAAGAGGTACAACGCGCGTCGGGGAACAAAGCGCAATATCCCCAAGACCTTTGCACATCTGCTGTCAGACGCCTAGAGAGATGACTTTTTTATATTCGCCACAACCTGCAGGATCGTTATTAAAAGAGGAGCGGACAAGCCAAACTGGTATTATATATATATAAATAATTATTTGTCAGTACGCCGCCAACAGCATCGTCGTCGTCTTCTTTGACTGATTTTGAGTTGAACCACCTGAGCCCCTCCCCATCCATCCCGCCTAGATCGATGGCCTTTTCTCGTTCGAAATATCCTTTAAGCACATTTTCATACAAACAACCAAAGAGCTGTCTGTTTATTTTTCAATTATAATCAATTTCAACATTATAATTTTTTTATTTCTGGAAAATCATTTTTTTTTTTTTTTTTTTTTAGTTCCGATTCTTTTGAAGACTATTACTCGTGTACCATAGTGAACGTGAAATATTCAAGTTTTTTTCTGTATACGATTACATTATAGCGTATAGTTTTATTTTTAAACGCATTCTCGATCGTCATTAGTCTGGTCAACTGGATATGACAAGTTAATGTTTTTAATTTTCTGACGAAAATACTAAGCCTTATTTACTGATAACAACCGTTTTTCTTTAATTAAAAAACTTTGTTAATTCGTATTTACCGTACTTCTTCGCCGATTCAATATTTTCTTTTAACATTACCATTGGGTTTACGTTGGATATAACAATAATACAATTGAATAGTAGAATTGGATTCTGACTTGAGTTAAGCACATTGTCTTGTCGAGGACTTAATAATAAGCATTTGTCGCAAAAAAAATATATCAATGTATATGTTTGTTATACGCACATAGTACATTGTATCAGCGTATACACTGAAACATTTCATGAAGTACGCCATTTTTATTATTACATCGAAATGTTATTATGCAGACATATAATATGAATAGCGCCACTTACGTTTATATTATTCTGTAACTCTAAAAAAAAAAAATAATGATAATAATAATGTTAATTATAATGGTTTTTTCGATATTCAATGCAGAAAGTATCTCGGTATAAATGTCGATTTTATAACTCCAAAATAAATACGTATATTACGTTCTAAAAATACGAATTAAAGTTTAATTTCTTTCCCCCAAGAAATTGTATTTAATATTCTGTCTGTGTAATTTCAAACACGAAGTATATCATGATTTTCGAGATTCATATTTTGTTTCTCATTAGTTTTCCAACGCGTATTTATAGTTATAATATTTGATATATTCTTCTTTATAATCCTATACATATCAGTTTTTTGGAAAACTTAACACCTTCAGATTTTTGTTGTATATTTTTCGCATAATATTCACGTGTACATAAAAAAAAAACCGTACGCCGTATAATTTTTAATTCGCAATAATATATCTAGGTTATGGGGTTTTTTTTTTTTTGCAAAAACAAACGAACAACAACGACAAAACGGATTATGTTTTCGTGTTAAAAATCAAAAGGAGAAACGAGGAATTTTCTTCACGGAGAGAGGGAAAACCGAAATAAATAAATAATATAAATATTAATTACGGACGTCAGTTGTTATTCGTCTCTGTTGGCGGTGGGCTTAAACGGACTTCTTCTTAGCCGTTGTGCGGACGGTTAAAGTCGTTCGCCGTTCCTTTTCCCGTGCGCGTCCCGGCCCCAATGGGTCCCGCGGGTCTCCGGATTAACAACGATAATAATGAAAATATAATAAACCGTAATTAACAAGTCGGGGTCGGTCCGGCCGATAAACAGTCGCGTCCCCGGGGTGCCCTGGCGTTGTCTTAATTAAATTTATTAACGCGAGAGAAATTTTATATATATATTTATTTAGTCCACCTGTACACCGCCGCCGCCGCCGTGGCCGTTGTTGTTGTTGCTGTTGTTGTTGTTGTGTTTGTACTCTCGTGTTCGCGAACGACCGTAAGTCCGGGTTTCACCGGCTAATACGGTCGCGAAATGTACGGCGCGAAAAATCTAAACGGGAAAACGTCTAAGCGACGAAAAAATCAGTCGCGACGGTTCGTGCCGAACGCCCGCGGGGATAAAAACGATTTCGAAAACGGACGCGCGACGGAAAACAAATACAATGTCCCGTCGCGTTTATCACGTTGTTATTCGATATTACGAAGATTAAATCGAGTTCGTTTCCGCTTGTTTGTGCGTTCATTATGCGCACAAAGATAACGGGCGGCGAAACGGTTATCTACACGGTTACGATGATGACCGAACCGTCGAACCGTCATGAGAATAATATTCAAGAACGAATCGCGTTGTGTTTTTTAAATTCGTATTCGATCGAATCTTGTGCGCACGTAATTTGTATCCGCGTACACGTCAAACACCGTAAACGAGATAAACCGTGGTGGGTTGTTAGCGTTGAAATCGTCCGACGTGGTTAGGACGAAATCCGAACGAGACGCGATCGCGTTTATCGTATATATATATATTTGTACAAAAGAAAAAGACAAACAAAAACCCGTCTCTGTTCGTTGTCCCCCGAACCCGCGCCGCGCATAATGTTCTAACGATAACATCCCGACGGTATTATACGATAGCGTTGTGTTACCGCGCGACGGTAAAACGCGTGTGACGTCGCGTGCCGGGCGCGCGGGCGGGCGGGCACACAGTGTGTTATCATATCGTATTCGTACGCGCTATGAAATTGGCGACGCAAAGTTTTTGATACGTTCCCGTGTGATCGCGGCACGACGTACGCGCGTTTGACTTGTCCCTTCCGCGCTAATTAACAGACACAGCACAGAGTCCGTCCCCATAATTAACGGCGACGACGAAGTTCGCCGACGTCCTCTGGGGGGGGAGACGAAACCCGCGGCTGTCCTCCTCCGCCTGGTCCTGCTCCTCCGTCCCCGCACATCTCCGTCACCGTCCGATGGCCGCGGTGGCGGCGAATATTTGACGCGTGCGTTAGATCGTAGGTCCTCGACCTTTTGAGGTCCATGCCCTCTACGCCACTATAAGATTGAACTATGATTAATATCGGATATTTATGTTGGTTATCGGATCAATATAGATACAACTCCAACGTAGTTTTTTTTTAATATCTAATGAATCTATTTTGTATAGGAAAAAAATATATATATTAAAACAAAGTATATTATAATGTTATATTAACTTTCTTGAATATTAGAATTAAAATTTATCATTTTTAAATACAAATTAACGTAATCGTAACGTTTATTTATAACTATCTAGAATTTTAGGAATCTAGCTGATGTACATACATACTATATATAATACGTATCGATGTTTATTATTGTAGATAACGTAATTACTCAATAACGCCCGATAAATTATAAACAATCACGGATTAACGTTTTCATGATTCGTGGTTTTTTAAAAATTTTCACGCCTCCCTTGGTTGAGAAACATTGCGTTAGATAATGCCGAGAATGTCGTCGGTTGTTTATTCTCCCGTCGCAAGCCGTATACGCGGTTGTCTCCGGCCACTTGTTGCCGCCGTGCGTATTCGTCCGCGGACCGCCGACGACGACGAAATATCGTAAAAAACAGGGTTTTTTATTTATCTGGTTTTTTTTTTTTATTCCAGAAAAAGACGTTCCCGCCGGATTCCCGACGATCACCGAGGGCCCGGGTAGCCACAAATCCATCGAAGTAGGCCATAACGCCGTGTTACAGTGCACGGCCACCGGTAATCCGCAGCCGACCATCTATTGGCTCCGGGAAAACATGCGACTGGACTTGGACACGAACCCGAGATACTCAATTCTCGACAAAGGATTTCCAGGTATACATACATATATATATATATTCTCTTAAAGACGGTTTACCGCCGACGAGGGTGTTTTTTCTCTACTGTATACGTTCGGAACGTCCCCTTCGGGACCTTTGACTTAAGCAAATGACCCTTAGGTCGTAAAGTTTCGTCGGGATATAAGTTTTATCGGCCCTACGTCCAAGAGACGGTATACGGCTTTTCTAATTTTCCGCGACGAGAAATTATTTAACTTGTTCGGACACGCGCGGTACGTCCGCAATTAAAAATAACCGCATGATATAATAATTCCGTATACGGATGGATGTTAATATTAATTAATTAATAAACGAAATCTAAAAAAGAAAACAGAAACACGAGAACACTGTGTAAAGAATGTGGTAAGTAATATTCTCCAAACAAAAACGAATTCCCGGCAGGTGACGTACTAAAGTGTACGTTAGTTTTTCCCGGCCTACGCTGAAACCTAAGAAGGGTCCGGTGGTAAGTCACGATTATACCGATGACGCGACGCGTTTTGCTACAAAAACAAAAAACAAAAATTATAAATGAATATAAAAACGGGAAAACCGTTCCAAATTTAAAATACCTTATATACTCGTATATTTATTTTATTTGGTATATTTACACATTTGTAAGTATATTTATCTTGTTATACAACTGAATCGTTGTTTCGTTTAAATTGACACAGTACTTAGCACTTCCGCTTAATGTAAATCTACATTGAAGTTCAAACAATTACATTATATAAACGTTAAATAATTAAAATTTATTTATGTAAAATAACTGGTTGTTGCGTTTTTAATTTGAGTCGTTTTGTCTTATTTACTAAACGTATACAATAATTTTACATTTTTATGAAAACACTAGACTGTAATAGGAATTAGTCATTTGTTATTCGTAATTTTGTTTAAAATTTAATTAATTTTTTTTATCTTAGTGTATAATTTGGAATATTTCAATGGATTATTCTTATAAATATGTACCGTCTTATTATTAACTATAGTAGAACGATGATTTTTTTATAGTTTTATTACTTAAATTAGGAAGATAATTTATATTTTTTTATTTTTTTTTATAAATATTATTCTGAAAACTGGTCTTTTGATCTATACCTGCAAATATTTATTGTTTTTCAATATTTAATAAATGTCAATTGAGAGCATTTCTAATTAAAATACGATAATAGTTTCTCCCTTATATTATATCGATTGAAGCAAATGTATATTAATTACAGATTGTTAAATTGTTTATTGAACTGCAAATAGTAATTTAGTTCACAATTAATATCAACAAGTACTATTAATTTGCGAAGAATAAGGTTATCTTTAAACTTCACGGTTTTAATGCATTTTTGTTCGAAATGGTCTTTCATTTTCAAAATCGTATATATGTAATAGTGAACATTACGATTGGTATCACAGTTAGGTACTAGTTTGGTTGAAATTCGCAGACCATATAACTCAATTATTTCGAGTAGTAAATCATGAGAAAGTTAGGACCTCATTAGAGGAATTGAAACAAACTTCGTTTAGTTTCTTAAGAAATTTTGTAAGTAAATGATTCAAAGTTGTTAATTTTATGAACACTAATAAATATCATTACAGTTTTTTGAGAATTTCGAAATAACATTTCATCTCTGCATCTTCATTATTGCATTATGTTGTCATACACATTACCGGTGTAATTGTTAATTAAACATTTTAAACCCGAGTGAAACTCTCAAATATTGCTACTATTGTTTACGAAGTAAAACATATCGATTCATAATTTTATGCTCGCATAAATTCACTGACATTGTTCCATGTTCCATGCCCTTTCGAGTTGGTAATATTTTATTGTTATACATAATAATATTTTTAAATTGCGTTTCTCATGAACTCCGTATTGTATCTTAGACTTATTCATGGTGACACGTTTGTTTGGAGACACGTTGTATGTATAGACTACATGCAGAATAATAAAAATATAACTTATTAAAGAATCTAATAAATTTTAATTATAAATTTATATACGTCATTTTTAAGTTGGTACGCGATCACTTTAGTAAACAAATATTTATATCTTTCGTTTATTATAATATTACGTGTACATCCTACGTACTCTCCTGGTCGGGAGTTTAATAATATTAAACCAATAACAACAAACTTCTTCGGCTTTATGACAAAATAAATCTTATATGAAATATATATATTTTATAAAAAAAACATTATCCGTAATATAAGTATAAACTTCTTATATTATAAAAAATGTAACTTTGGTATTATTATTATCTCCTTGACTTTACCATTATAATCAACGAGGTAAACATAGCGTGACCTTTTTTCTTATGTTATTTTTTTTTAAATACATAATTTGAAAACTTTATTAAAAAAAAAAAGTTCTTTTTTTGTTACCAAATAATATCTTAAGTCTAAAGTTAACATTATATTTATTTAGTCATATCAGGATAAATATACTAAATATTTAATTTACGGTCATATATCATATAGAGTTTATTTTGAACACTAAAAACTTACTGTTATGATTTATTTGTATCTCGTTTGTATCCGTTGACGATTTTTAATGGCTTGAATTATAAAATTGATTTCGAAATATATTTTATGTAGTTTATCCTAAACAATAACATATATATTTGTTCAATACTCAATCCTAGTGATTTTTCTTTTCAAAAGTTAATATAATGATCTAGTTGTTTGGAATATTCGGGTAATTAATTCACACCCGCGTATTGTCCGTATCCAAATGTTTCTCGCGCATATACCGTACTAAATTTGCAACACAAAGGGTTAACAGTTGTTGGGTTTTTTTATTTTTTATTTTATTTTTTCATTCAAATCCTTTAAACCGTTTAACGGCCATCGTCGCATATAATAGCAGTAACAATAACAGACTGCCGTCGGTTAACGGATTTTCGCTAAACAAACAGCTAATGCACGATATGCAAATCAACAACTTCGCCGCAGTAGGACACACTGAAGTAAAATAATTTCACTTTTTACTTTTTACTCGCAGTTTTTGTTTTTCCTTTGCACCGATTGGGAACAAAATGCCTAAACATTTATTGACCGTTGTCGGTAGTTTTATTTTACGGTGACGGCGTCGAAGACGAAATTGTATTAAAACGTGTATAATGTGTGCGCCCCGTGTACAAAATTACGGGCACGCAACCGTTTGTTGCTGCGGGGAAGTCGCGACTTAGAAAAGTTTATAATGAAAAAGTGTCGGGGTGTGGAGAGGGACCGATAGAGAGAGAGAGAGAGAGAGAGAGACTTTTGTGTTAATGATTCTATTCACGGTCGCGTGCGAAATAGTAATTTTTTTACGTACATAAAAACTAAAAAAAAGAAAGAGGGGGAAAGAGTCGCAAACAGAAATGGATAATAATAATAATAATCTACTATTGAAATGACCCGAGATGTAAAACTCATGTTTCGGACGTGTTGGAACTTGTATCGGGGAAAAAAAATCACCTTTCCGAATCTTTTGGAAGACTTATGTGAAAAAACTTTTTTAAGTATGACGTTTGCCCTTAAAGGTTAAAAAAAATCATCAATGTTGGGGTTTAACGGCCAGAACTTTGACGTTTTAACGCGTACAGCAAAATATATTTTCCGCGAATATGCAAAGAGACGTTAGCATGTAACTTTCAGCCGGGTAAACATAATGTTATGAGAAGAAAAAAAAGTCATAAGGACTTACGGTTTTCCTAGAAAATATTTACCGCCGAACACTGAAATCATCGGTTTGCTATATGCTTTTTTTCTCCGACTGTTCAACAAATATTTATACTTATAGTCTTGTAATACGATAATTGTAAACATTATTAATTCAAATATTTTCTCAATGTGATTTCAATATTTGTTAAAAGTATATATACAATTTTCACGAATGTCCTACTTCTCCGATAACACGTAATATACAGTAACAATATCACACGAACATAGTTTTCTTTGCTTTTTAAAACTTGGTATAAATTAACAATGTGTTATTTAAGTTCACGAGGTTATAGTTTTTTGCTTGTTTTTTTTTTAAATACAAATTTAACTTAAGAAACTAAATTACCATTTTGATAACTATGTACAATCATATACATTATATCTCAACACGAATAAATGTGATCGTCCTTTTTAATTTTTTTCAAGTTAATCTAAATCATTGAATTTTTTCGTTTGTAGTTTGCGTTTCATTTAAAATAATTATCGCGAAACTATTTGAATAGAATCGAAGTATATAAACATATACATATTTACGAACTTATTAATTAAGGCGTTCGAAATTAAAATTTAGTTAATCGTCGGAGCACACCCTTCCGTGTAATCATCAAGTATAATCGTAACATGTAATCTTCTGTAGTATAGCCGTTTCCTATGTACTGCATAATAGTATTTATCAAAAATTCACATTAAAAAACCCCAAGAAATTTTAACGTTTTCCCTACTTATTAATTCGGAATAAATTCTCGCACACGGAATGTATTACGTAGTATTCAAAAAAGATCAGAACCTTATTTGAATTTTAAGTTCTATTAGCACATTTACATGGCATGTTTCGGTATTTACGTTCGTGATCATCGTTATGCAAGTCACGTAAGAAAAGAACTAGTGTTTAATTAGAGTTTAAAGGAAAAAGAGCGAATACTTTTAATTAGGGTTTCACATGTTTCCGTAATGTTAACTTTATTGAACACAAGCAATAACGACGCCGGTTATTTTAATAATTTATAAATGTATGATCATTATTGTTTATTGGTTTTTGAGAAATATGATTTTGGAACTTTTTGTTTACGTTCGACTTTATTGATCCTCGAACACAACGATTTCCTTGTTAACGAAAACGAATTATCGCTTTTCTATGTTACAATATTTTACGAAATTATAAAAAAAAAACACCGTCTAATTATAAATGTATTGAAAATGTCTGTCGATCGAATATGAATCTTTAAGCAACGGGAATGGGTAGCGTACCGTGCAGCGTTTGACCCGAATAATGATAAAATATTGCTCGATTTAGATCCGGGCGACCGGAGACTTTTCTCTTCTTACAACAATGGAGCAGTTCTCTTTCCTAATACACGGGGCAAACGTCGGTGTCGGCGAGAGGAGGTAACAGAGCAGTGTAGAGGTATACGAACGGTTATTAATTACCCCGCGATTATTGTGTCGCGGCGGCGGCTGCGGCGCGGGATCTGCTGAACCTTATTAACGGCATTGAATTAAACGGCATAACGGAGTAAACAAAAAGTGTACGCGTAATTTCGCGCCGTGCAGGCGGGCCAGGAGAGAAATACGTTCGTTCGTTTTATCGTGCCAATGTCATATTTTTCTGAATTTGATAATATCTTTCCGTCAGACGTTTCGCCCGTGTACGCGTCCGGCGCAAACTTTTCGTAGCACACGCGTACCGATAACAGAACGAATAATATAACATATATCGTGTAAGAATCGTATGCACGCGCGTCGTATACGATTAATCCCGAAACCTGGCAATGTTTTTTTCTTCTTCTCGAAGACGTCGAAAAAAACACATTTGTCTTTTTATCGTACACAATATATACGGTGTTTCTTTTTTTCTCCGTCAGAGTTTAATTAAACCACGGGCCTTAAATTATCTCTCGACTCGGAGAAAACTTGTCGCCCGCGCGCGCGATGACAACGCAACGATCGTCGAAGGAGTTTAGAAACAATGTATATATTTATTATACCGAAATAATCGTTCGGTGTTTTATAGTTGTACGACTGAGAACGAAATTCCGAACGGCTTTCCCTTTTGGTGGATTTTCACGTCGTCGCGGAATAACGGAACGCCGAGAGCACGGCGTTTCGATCATTCGCGACACGTGTGCGCACGGACGAAATTAAATCGGTCCCGCGTCGTATGCATAACATAATTCGTAATATCGTATTCTGCACGCGAGAACGGGGTGGAACGGTACGGCACGTCAATTACGCGACTATTCGCGCGACGCCCAAACAACTCGGCGTACGTACGGACACCGCGACACGCGCGTGTATAATTGGAACGACTCGTTTTTCAAGTCGACGTATTTAAATTAATACGTAGGAAACGTGCGCGTATAATAAATTTAACGACCGTGTGTGTACGCCACGTCGTGTCGTCGTTAAAAGCGGACGTCGTCGGCAACGGCAGCCGGTCGGTCGGCCGAGGCGTGCCGCTGCGGTGTATCGTTTTTGAGTCTAACGAAATACGGCGGAAATTTTAATAAACGCGCGCGCGGGCTCGGCTTAAGGGACGACGGCTAGGGGGTCGAGACGGTTTTAACGTAATTAAATCTGGCCGTGCCGCGCGCAGCACGGCTCCGGCGAAAACAAACGACTCGTCACACGGAGCTAAAGGCCTTGTTAATAATTTAATACCCCCCTTTAATAATACGAAATCGTGTGACGCCGCCGCTCTCGTTGTGCGCGCGCGTGTGTATTGCTTCGGAGGAGGCGGACTAAATATATGAGCGCGCGCCCACGACGACGTGGTGGGAAGAGTGCGTGGTGGCCCCGTATAAACGCGTACGCGTATAAACATTTTCTTTTCTCCACGCCCAACCGATTCTTCGCCGACCCGTACCGAGTACGAACCGTTCGGCAACACGTTCTTTATTTTAACCGACCTAACCACCTCCTCGACGACAGTCGCTTCGAAACGAAACCGTCGAATGATCCGTTGCCGACCAAATGCAAACGTAACGGTTCGAACCGACGTTCGTCGTCGTGGCGACGGTTCGTTTTCGCTTCCACGAGACGACGGCGTTTTCTTTTGTTCGTTATTCGTTCCCCTTTCGCGTCGCATTAACAAAATAAAAGACAAGAAATTTTCGTCGCGTAATATAAACACATTTTTATATTGCACCTTTTCTATTTCTCGTGCGTCGTATATATATATATATAAAAAACGACAACACACAGTTGTTTTCTTCATACTTGTGAAATGAGAAAACTCGTGTAATACTTTTCGAAAACTTTTCGTTTCTATAATATTTCCCATTCATACGGTTTGCGCGTGTGTTCAACCCGGTATAAAATATCATCATCGTTGAAAAACTAAATTCGATTCAATTACAACGCGAAAGTTTACTACCGCGCGGAGATCCTTCACGACGAAATATCACCACCAGAACTTGTGACGGCGTCGGACGGAATTCCTCAACGTCAAGTCGCGTTTTCGTCACGGCGCGTGCGTACAGATACAGTCGTTCCGTTAGACAATTAAATTGCACTGGCGGACGACGGTTGTTGTTCGTGTAGAAAAATCGACAGCTAGAAAGATAAAGAAGACGGCAAACTCTCTGCTAAACGAGTTCTGATGATAACTTTGACGGTGCCGACGAAATTCCGGCGCACACAAATTCAATATTAAAAACGCGTGTGGCGGCGGTTGTGTAACACCGCCCACGACCGTCCCTTTCCGGTCCTTCTACCCCGTCCGCGCGCCGTTCGTCGTCGTCGTCGCTCGTTTAAGCTCGAGGATTTTTACTCCGTACTTTTCGGATTGGCGGTCCCTCGGCTCCTGCTGCGTAGACGGTCGTATATCATACGAGTTTATTAATATCGGCTTCGTCGGAAAGTCTTCTCGCCCGCGTGTGCGCGCACATGTGCCGGAGGTGGCGGACTGCTACGTCCTATATTATACGTTATATGTATATACACGTAGTCTCGGCGGGCGGTCGAACGGGTGGCGCGCGGGTAGGACACAAACGTCAGTGAATTACGGCGGTCGAAAAACGTTTACGGCTTTGCCGAAGGAGAAAAGCTTCTTTGTTTTCCCCCCTCCCTTCCATTCTCCGGGAACCAGGTGACACATACACACACACACACACACACACACACATATACTCGGTGTAGTTTCTTATACGCGTCCGTTCCCCGGGGAATCCTAAAAGTATATGTTTTCTCTTCATTTCGCCTTTGTAGTTTTTTTTTTCTTCTTTTTTTTTATATATATATATATATACATACTCGCACATTTCGCGAAAGATATTAGAGAGAGTGAGAGAGGCGACACGACACGTGGGGCGCTATAATACTGCCATCGCCGTCACCGTTCATTCCATTATTGTTGTCGCGCTCGCATTCTCCGAGTCCGGAGAAAACGCGAAGAAAGAGAAAGAATAACAAAAAAAAAAAACAAGGAAAAACAAGAAAAAATAGAAGAAAGAACAACATTACGCCATATACGTTTACACGCTCCGACACGCAATGATTTGTCAACGTCCGGAAGTGAAAAACACGGGCGGCGGCGACCCATTACGCTCGTGCGACGGCGACGGCGGTGGATTCATGTCCAAATCCATTACATACCATACGCGGAGACGCTGCCTTTACACGCGCGCCGGCAATGAGCTTATCAAGGTCTTTTTTTTTTTTTTTTGTAGGACATCCTCACAAATACCAACAACACGCTTGCTGCGTTGCACATGGGACCGTAAAGCAATTTCTTAATAGAATACTTCGTCTTCCGCCACTGCGATTGTGTTTGTAATATCGGGGTGTCGCCCAAGGTATATACCGTGTGTTTTGTAAATACCGAAATTTTCTTGTTTTTTTTTTTTTAAAAAAATTTTCTTTCTGTTTTAAAACAATAATTAAACGATAAACCGAAAACGAAAAATTACGTCGGCCCCTGATTCGAATCAAATAGATGATGTACATACGTATTTTGTTCTTAATACTTCGTTAATGATAATTATTAAGGTATTTGTTTTTCCTCTCTGATAATCGTAAAAATCGAGCGAGGTTTTTGGAAATTTGTCCGTGGCTCGAAACGACGGCGTTCCGAATAGGCAATTCTTCTACGTGCGCGAGTTCGCCGTAAGTTAGCTGGCGGGAAACCGTTATAATGTATGTCGAAAACTATCGAGAAATGTTCGCTTGAATTGAACGGAACTATTAATATCGGAATAATATTTATTCGTTATAAAGACGACGAACAGAAGAAAAAAAAAAATCGGTGAAATTCGTACAAAGACTAAAAAGAACGTCCGAACACGTTCGAGGGCATGTCACAAACTCGACGTTAATCCGACGGCCCGAAATCACGTCGCCGTGTGTGTTCGTGTGTTTAAAAATAGACAGACAGACGGCGAGACGGTTGTGTTGACTGTTACGGCGTATATACAAAACGTGTGTGTGCGTGTGTGTGGGAGACACGAAAGTTACCGGACCGAAAGTAAACACGGTATATACCGCCTGCGGATCGCTGAACAACACAAGTATTCAAAGTCGCGTGTTTGTTATCGATGTAAAACGGTGCGGTCGGCGGAGCGCGAGGGGCGCGCTCGAGCCGGAATGGCGGAGAGATAGAACGCCGGCGCGCGCGGCATACGTCTGTGGAGCGGCGCGGGAATGGAAACGCCGCGCGCTCGAGTAAATAGAACGTGGCCGTAGTGACGATACGCGTTATCAACTATCCGCGAAAACCACCCCGTTCCAAATCGTTGTATATTGTTCGCGCCGTTCGTCACGCACACGCGCGAGCACGTTATTATTATTATTATTATTATTATTATTATACGTGTGCCACCGCGACGTTGTTAAAATATATTTTGTAGAAAGGTGCTCCTCTGGTCGTAGCGGCGAGCGTCACGTGTATCGCGATACCGTCACCGGCGCTTTAAACTTCTTCGCGTGTAAACACAAGTCCGCGAGATTTCCTTTCCGGTCGTTGTACGTGTACAATACGCGTTTGTGCGGACCACGTCGTTCACCGAGCGATTACTCGGTCTTGTTTCTGGAAAAGACACGTGCGGTCAGATATTTTACAAGGCCTGCGATTTGTGCACGGCGAAACGTGATGTACGTCTCTCGCGCGCGCGCGCGGTTTTTTTCTCTCGGACAATACCGTTTAATTTCCCGTCTCCGGGGAACATCGTGCACAATACCGAGTTCCGTCGCTCTCGATTCATCGGCGGTAACGACAACAACAACAACAATAATAATAATAATAATAATACGTTTTACACATTTACACGCGTCTATGTTAAA
Organism: Schlechtendalia chinensis; assembly: GCA_019022885.1. Lineage (NCBI taxonomy): Eukaryota > Metazoa > Arthropoda > Insecta > Hemiptera > Aphididae > Schlechtendalia > Schlechtendalia chinensis. Next base: position 1,401,011 of record CM032351.1, on the reverse strand, counting down.
CCGCGTAGACGTGTATTGAACTTCGTCTATCCGCCCGTGCCGCGGTTTTCGAATAGGGTCGGTCGAGGAAACCTTATGAAGTTTTACGCGACTTATCCTCTTATATAACGGCACGCCGATTTATTTAACCGTAAAACGACGTCTGTATTATTCGATATAAATTAGAAAATCATCCGGACGTTTAAACGAAATTAGTTGATTTTTATGTCGTCTGCGCTCGTGTCTAGAACGTTATTGCGCTTTTTTCGTTTTGATAATAAATAATGTTTCGTCGAAACTCAACAGCCTTATGACGAATTATGGTTTTATTCGAAAACAATATAATGTGAATACTTTGTACGTTTCTTCTTAAGATATAATTCAGACTGTTTGAAATGAACAAACAATGTTTCCAATTACTGTGACGTTTTCCAGTCGAAAACATATCATCACGAGTGCCAAAGCGTTTCTTTTGTGTGTGTGTGTGAAAGTTATACAATACGAAAAAGTATAAAACCACCCTAAGCTTTGCGAAATTCCGTAAAACAATCGTTTTACGTATAAAAGAGAAATCTCGTTTAAAGTCAATGGATTTGCAGCCAAGACTCGTGTAGTAATAATGTAGGCGAAATGGACGAATATAACAATATGGGGATTTTTTCCGTTTATTAATATTGAAGCGCGCGTTTTCCGTCAATATATTTTAAAACGGAAACCCTCGTTTCCACCTTAACGTATCTGATCTTTATTTTATATATCATATATAAAAAAAGTATATTTTCCTTCTTAAAAAATAAAAAAATAAAACCAGAGTAAAATACGAAAACATTTCACGCCGAGAAAAATACCTACGCATGAAATATATGTGCGCCATGGGGGTTTTTTTTTTAAAAAAAAAGTTACGAAAACCGTATACGTGTCGAAATGTCACGTATGATTCTCGTTATGAAGACATTTTCAGACTTCGCCGGCATAACGCAGCAGTCAGTTTGACCCTTTGACTCTAACCGTTGTATATGTATAGGACGTGTATAGAAGTGACGGGGTCGTAAAACAAAAAAAAAACAAAAAAAAAAGGATACTGCTGAAGGAAAAAGTACAGATTGCATAACCGTAGGTAAACGTGAATCCCGTAAACCGTCTTTCTACGTGTCATTTAAATTGCATTATAACACACACACACACACGCGTACACAAACGATACTCGTGCAACGTCGTCGTTTTTGTCGTCAAATATTTAATTTGTTTGTTAACTTGTTTTTCCCATATACCTTCAGATATGGTTTTCGGTTGATGTTCTCAAGACACGATTGTTTTTCAATCCGCGAAAAGGGAGAGAGAGAGAGAGACAGAGACAGACAAACACACACAAAATGTACAAAACTATCGAAATTGTATCTGATGCCCCAGCGTAGTTGCTTTTAGCGTAATGTCTAAACTTTTTCGATAGTTTATTAAACTTTTCAATAAAGTATAGTATATGTATAGCAGACGAGTTTTTTTCTTTTTCAAAAATGGTATTCTCGGCGTTCTCGAAATAAAAAAAATAAATAAAAAAACTATGCGATCATCATTATCCGCGCGCGTGCGCTCGTGGTTTAGACTGCCGCGTGCAGCGATTTATAAACAAATACCTCGTTCGACGGTAAGAAAAAAAAAACACGTGTGAGCGTTGGATATATCTATTTACATATACACACACACACATATATATATATATATATATATATGTACACACCCATAATACACGCATACACTCATATGTATGCATATGTATATCCCTCAGGACTTAGAACGCAATAAATGGTTAATCCTCGGAGGATAAGTGTGTTTACCTCCGAAACGACGTCGTCGGCTTTAGTCCGGTTTTAATCCGTCCCAATGCCATAAATTTCGTGTGGCCGTATATATAGCGTACAACGTCCTAATGGCCTCTCCTTTGTATTTTCCGTCGTCTATATCGCACAATAATCCAAATAAATCGGCAAACATTACAGTTATTATATATTATATATTCAAACGCGTGGGCCGTGTATAACGGCACAAAAAAATAAAAAAAAATATTTTTTTCAAAACAACCCTTTCGGTATTGTTCTTGTCCGTCAAAGCTGATTATGACGGCTGATGTCTCTTTCGTCCGACGAACAATTGTACACGTTAAATTATTATTATTATTATATTTACTCCGTTTTAAAATCGCGTAATTGCCAACAGCGGGATAGAAATGTCAAACGTATTCAATTGTGTACGTGTGCGTAACAGTGTAAATACCTACAAATTGAAATGTTTAATCTGCTTTATACGCGTTTATCATATATATATATATATATATATATATATTGTAGGGCGTTCTGTGTAGGCGAAAAAAAAAATATATATATATATACGCGCGTGCTTCATTTGTCCGTCCAACATCGTGTCCGATCGGAATGCATTTGGAGTTAATACTTGATAACAATATTTAATTTGGTCAAAATACTACCAACGTTTACAAATGCTGTCGTGTATATATTTTTATATTCGTATAATGTATTAACGGAAACGCTATCGATTTTGTTTCGTAAAATTGTCGTGCCTACTTACCTATATATAAGATATGTATGATATAACAATAGTCACTATAATTTAACCATTTCGCACGTTTCTATAAAATAAACACGTATGAATTAATAATGAGTGCAATTTAATTATAATAATAATAACATGAAACGGCGAACAATAGATGACAATATATAGCGGTTATAATAAAAAAAAAAAATTGAATTATTTCGAAAATCGCTTAACCTAATTATTTTGGTCGGTAAAAGGTATTAATTTCGATTTTTTTTTCTTTCTTTTTTTCTTTTTTACGAAAACTTCTCAAACAAATAAACTGATTTCATGGGACGTTGCTCCGTGCGATAAAACTTGCCAGTTGTTCACCGAGACGTGAGCAATTGTTACTATTAAACATGTATTGCCCTGCTGGATCTGTCATGTGCACTGTCCAAAACGACAAAACCCTTACTATAAATATACTATCAATTTTTTTTCTTTCAACGTCCCAGCGAATTATTGTTCCGGATTTTTGTCGTTCAGTTAATATTATTTTGACGAAAAAACCCCTCCCTAACCGGTAGCATTTTACAGTGCTCGGGGGAAATAACGAAATCACCATTGTCGTTTCATCTTAGACTGCGATTTTCTTACTGCATCGCCTGTATATCGTAACCCGAACGAACCCAGCAAAATGTTTTATTTCGATTTCATATCTTTCGGTTGATGTTTTTATTGTTTTATATTTGATTTTTTTTTTTTTTTAACAATGTATTAATTATACAATAAGGCAGTTTTACTGCGCATCATTCGAAAAATGTTCGAATTTTGTTTACGTGTACCAAAAATGCGCGTAAATTGTTAAGACGCGATGTTGTAAAACTACTTGATTACAACCGTTAAGTGGTCTCGCGCTGATCCATTTGTGATAACTCCTAAATATGTATTCGTGTATATGTACTATCCCGAGAAAGTAGAATCTAATTCATATAAGAGAAACACTTTGAGCTTATGCATAATAAACTATTTTTTAATACGGTCGCTTTATAAAACGCGTGCTAAGATATTTTCGAATTTTAAATATATATATATATATTCCACTTAAAATAATTATCTAATATTTATCGCATTTAACCGCGTCATATGACGTTCGGTACATTATAGTGATAATTATACATTATTGATGTACGTAAGCGAACTTCGAAATAAGTATCAGATGTATATATACAAAATTGTACGTTTAAGTACTAGGAACGAAGTAACGTTGTATAATTATCGTGTGTTCGTTGAAGCTAAATTCTCTTCGGTAATTTACTCGGAAATTCGTATTTCCCGCCGAGGTCGACACTCTATAATTATTAATTCCCAGCGTAGGTTTCAAAAGAAATTGAAAGAAATAATTCCTTTTCTCCGCGCACAACAAAATACAAAATATTAATTTATACATATATATATACGTACATTATAGTTAAAAAACGCTAAAGTGTCTACAATAACGACGTTTTATTATTATTTCGTATCAAATCTCCGGGCGGTAGTTTTATTCTGCTAAATTGTTTATTATTTATAATACAGGGAAAAGAATCGATCATTGTGTTTTGCGCAGGGAGGAGAACATTCCCGTCAGCGTGATGTTGTTATTATTATATTATAACGTCATAATATAGTTCGTGTCATATATAATAACGGTGAATTCCTAGGATAACGAAACGCGGGTTAAAAGCCGCGAGAGCCGTTATCAACGGAGATATTGAATAATGCCACTCGATGCGCGCGCACCGCTACGTATTCACGCGTTTTCGTTATGAATAATTGTGTTTAGACTTCGCGACGAACGCGTCACGAAAGTTGTGAGATTCGCTTGACGCGGAGGACCACGGTTATCGGACGCGGTGTTAGTCGCCCGACGTCTGTACGATAATTATTATCCACGTAGACGGGTGTTGCATGCATACGCGGGGAGGACGCGTCTTCGAGACCGACTCCGGACGTCTCGGCTACGCGCGCGGTATATAATTGACGACGGACAACGCGAGGAGGCGGAATAAATACGTACACACACGTATGCAATATTATAGCGTTTCGGAACGTCGTTCGTCGCCGTATGACAGCGTCATTACTGTGTTACGATTATTATTATTATTATTATTATCATTCAAAGGGTCTGCCCGGGTCGTTATGCGTGTGTTTTATCCCTTTACGTCGTGTGTCTCTCGGGGTCGGCCGGTCATACGTATACATAGATGACGTGGGCGATGTCCGTGATGTGCTGGCTAAAGTATATATAATATATACGGTCGGACGGGGTTAGGTTGTGGCGAGGTCGCGATAATCGAAAATATGGTCCGGACGACGTTCTCTCGGTTCGACGACGGCGACCGCGGCGGGGATAGTAAAAGCTCAGGCGGCGGCGGCGGCCGCCTGTCGGACTTCGGCAGTAAAAACGCGACCGGAAATCGTAAAACCCTGTCCGAGCTGTCCTCTTCGTTGTGCTCTCTCGCTCTCTCTCTCTGTCTGTCTGTCTCTACCCGCCCGTTTTCGTATTATATTCTCGACGTTTATCAAACATATTCTCATACATTATATAAAACGGTCTCGCCTTTTTGCCCGCGTGTAGAAGAAAATAATGATAACAAATTCGTGCGTGTTACTACCACGGGTACGCGCGGACGAAGTGAAACTTCTTTCAGTGTCATTCGGCCGATAGAACGTTGGGTTTGTATTGGAATAATTTTCAATCGCACCATGGTATCACGTATGTGTTTGTCGGGAAATTACATTCGTTGATCGACACTGTTGTCTTACTTTCTCTCGTGCCCTACATTCCCGACAAGCGTTCGATTTTGGCATGTTTAATCTTTTTGATTTTCACAAATTTATAGGAAAAAAGTCATTGAACGTCCTCTGTTTCGCCGTGTAAATAAATATAGGAATTGTACGAGCCGATTATCAATAAAATGCTTACTCGGTTTATCGATCCTAAGTCCGACCGTGCCCGTGCGTACGTAGTAATGTAAAGAAAAGACCATACTAAAAAATTGGTCAGCGCGGATAAGACGACAGTCGCACTTTAGTTTACATTGTTTGGTGCGTGTTAGCTAACGGTGTTAGATGCGGTAAAACTGGTGGGGAGGATGGTCGAGCGGCTCTGCTCGCACGCTATTGGCCGCAACGGGACCATACGCGCATGCGCAATTGATCACAAGAAAAAGTGTCGTGACGCGCAATAATCTTCTTCTTTTTTTTTTTTTTTTTTGATAATGAGAACGTGTTTTGTTTTTGTTGTTTTCCAGGTGCGTTGCAAATCAGCGATAGCCAAGAAACGGACCAGGGGAAATACGAATGCGTCGCGGAGAACACGCTGGGCACACAACACGCCACGGCCATCATGCTGTGGGTTAGAGGTCAGTGTGCAATTTTTTTTTTTTTTTTACTCTCTTTTCCGTTTCGTTGTTGTGTTTCGCACCCGAAACCCGATTGTGCGTAAAAACAAAGAACGAACTGTATACGGTATATAAACCGAAATCGCATTATTTCCCATTCGTTTGTCTGTTATTTTTTCTTCTATTTTTTTTTTTTTTTTTTTTTGTTTGTTTGTTTGTCGTTGTCGTCCTTTCGTCCATTCGGCGGGATCTATGCTCCTTTTTCTTTTTTGTTAACTTTTATATTAAATGTAATTTACGATTCCGACCTACGGGCACGTACAGGTATATATATATATATATATAAACGGGACCGAACGAATTTATGACGTCCCGGGACGATATACCCCTGGCGAGGTTATATACAGTTAATTAATTAGGTTAATTGTGAAACATTAGCGTGAGTTCGTTGTCGGCGGACAGCGGGGTGGTGGTAGCGTGTAGCGGCAGTCGCGAACCGCGTCGGATGTTTCATTGAATTTCCTCTGCTGACACATTATTGTTGCCGCGATATACCGAAACGTTCTCGTACGCGGAAAGATCGACGGATTCGCATCGAACAAAAGAAGAACGCGTTTTTCCGGACCCGAGAAACAAATTAATAAGACCCGTCGTTTATAGGTAGCTAATAGTATTATGAATGTGCGTGCGGTCCATGGAGCGGTGCCGTCGCTGTTCGTTAATAAATCGCACTGAAACCGTGTGTCGGATGATATCCGTCAAATAAACGAGCAACAAAAATGTATAATCATAACGATAATAATGTTCTCCGCCATATTTTCGTGTGATTAATGGCTCTAGTACAGTTTCGAAATCGTGGAAGAATGAACCCGAATTCGTAGGACCCGTTGCAGTCGCGTGTGCAATTGTATTGTATTCGCTAATTTAATCACGGCTGTGCGAATAGTATTTTCTAACCGTTTATTAATTATTTATCATATAGTTATTTTACTCTATACAAAAATAATAACCCGTTTCATATCGATGGTTTATTAATCGGTATATTATATTTTGTTTAATTATCGGCCGTATCGTCCGATTATGATTGTGGCGGGGTAGGACTGATCGTCTTTTTATTTTACGTTTGATTGAAAACGCGAAATAAAAAACCAAATGTTTAAACTAAACGCAAATACGTTTATGTCTTCATAACAGTACCAAATTCCATAATTGCCGACTTAATATAGTGACGGTAATACCGTTATCTTTTTTTACTTTAACATGTTCAAGTGCATGTATGCATCGTCAACATCGTATATGTACACAATTTTACTTTCACGAACCGTACGTACGCGTCATAGTGTATATAATAATAACGTACGGACGGTCATGTTACCGTTAATATACGCTGAATTCGTAACATTCGTAATCAAACTTGGCAGTTGAAATTTCGAAACGCGTGTTTTACGAACCCGTTCTTAGCGTGTTTTATAATCGATATTCATAATTCATTATTAATGTTATTCGTACGACGTTGAGGTGGACGTTGAGGCGATGGAGAGCGGAGTTTTTCTATTATGCGTACCGCAAATTAATTTTTATTTTTACACGACTAGTTTATTTCGTAATTCAGTTATATATACATTTTGCAGTTATCGTTTTGACTTAAAGTTGAACATAATTCTAAACGTTTTTGCGAATTGTGTGTAATTTACCGGTTTCGAATAAATTACAACAAGTTATACCGTATAATTGAATTGTAATTATTGAACGCCGAATACAGAATGAACAATTTTTACGCGACATGACATTTTCTATTATTATATTGTTTGTTGTTATTAAGTGGTAGTGCGTTGTATGCGTCTCGTTAAAATAAATTGTTACTGACAATAATTTGTTAGCACTAAATGCGTCGTTTAGACACTCATAAAACATGTAAGACAACATTCGAGTCCAGACCATTATGGAACGATAAAAAAGTTCAATTGTTGTTTACTTCTCGAAGATGAAAAAAGTTTATCGGAAACCATTAAAGATTTGCGAACCAAAAATAATAATAATAATAAATAATTTATTAATATTGCAATTTATATAGCACGTGCTCCGTTATAAATCTACCGGGTTTTTTTTTCTGCGTGAACCATACTCCATTTCTATCATTGTATTGTTTTATGCGCGGTATTTTATTCAATTATTCTGGTTATTCTACGGTGTATAACTTTAAATTAAACAGATTTTTTTCACACGTATACATTATATTAAACATGAAATAATTTGACACGAGCAAAAAGACTACCTTTTATTTTATTTCAGTTTTATTATTTGGTGTTATATATCTTCTTTATTTATGTAATATAGTTTTTTTTATATACAACATTAAAAACTTAAAATGTACGTGTAGAAATAAATAGGAAAATTAAAACAATATTTGTTTTCATTCTTGAATTACACGCGTTTATTATAGTGCTCTAAAAACAGGTAACTATGTTTAAACGATATTTGATTAGAAATACTTGACATACCTATATTACGATAACCGTGTTAAAACAGAAACGTTTTTATGTCTAATCTATACAGAATTGATAAGTTTATTTTTATTCATATTTTCTCGATTAAAAAAAATTAATATCATCGTGGATTGTTTACATATTATTATTACTGTTTTTTTACATGTCAACAAACGTTCTAATATATATATATATATATATATTACAAATAATAATACAACAGCGCATTCGTTAAATGTTACTGTATTTTTAACCTGCGCAGTTGTAATATTTTTACTGATTTCCCAAACGGTTTCCCACGTATAACTAAAAAAAAACGAAAATTCCCATACTTCGATTTCTATACAACAATCAATTTTCTTTTTTCATTTTCATACATGCTACACTATTATATACTGGAAAAATAACCAGCATTCCACCTCCTCGCCACGACTGTATATGTTTATTATATTTGTTTAACCACGAGCACGTTTTATGGTTGAATAAATTTTTATCATATATACACTCCCTCCTACACCATATATATATACATATAAACAAACTGTTCAATGAAATGTACTAGTTTTAATAATAAATACACATATACGCGTGTATAAATTTATATGTGCTTACATGCATCACGTATGTATAATATCAATATGAACATACTCGTAGTATTGGCCTTATCACGCGTTATCGTAAAAAATCGTAATCGTAAAAGAGTAACGCGTTTGTATGTGTGTGTGTATATATATATATATATATGCACACACCGTCGTCGGTCCGTCCCATGAGGTTACTCCAAAATATTATGAATATTTTACGGGGAATTTTTTTTTCTCTCCGTTTAATTAGAATATCGTCGCGCGAGATATAAACTTTTGAGTTTTTCCTCTTTCCCCCTCCCCTTTTTAAAACTCGACGAAGTTTAATTGCATTATCGGGTGTTGGAAAATTAAGGCAAAAAACCATTTTACACCGTCACCGGTGCGTGACAGACAGCAATTCCGTCGTTCGTTCGCCTTATATTGTATAATTATTATTATATGGGGCGATTCGCATAGACAAAACGATAGTATAAACGCGTTGCTAATTTTTTTTTTTTTTTAACAGGTGTGAAGGGCTTACAATTTGTCCACGATGTAATTGCTAATGTCTGATAATTAAAATAATTACATTTTTTTTTTTTTTTTATACCTTTCGTTAGTGTGTTTTTCAAAACTCCCAAAACAGCTTTTCTAATTACATTCGGGCTGGGGGTTTGTTTATTTCAAAAGCGGTTTACCGCGTTTAATCCGCCAATTCGCGCAGACCGCGGCTTAAATAAATATTGGACAATTTAAATAAGGATTTAAAAATACCCGAGGCTTTCCGCGGAATAAAAATTATCCCGTCCGTCTGTACGTATATAATCGTATTTGTAAATAGTATATATATATATTTTGTCACTAGATATATACATTTCTTTATATAACGTATATTTAGGACGTTTAACTGTTCGCAGAAACCAAATATTTTTAGGATATTTTCGTACGTCACGCGTTATTAGCTATATTCGATTATTAATTATTATGATAATTTTTGTAATTAATATACATTATAAATATCATTGAATATTTTTTTTTCTAATTTACATACGTTTTGAAAACGTATTATGTTTTATTTTTATATCAGTTCTAGTTTTAGTTTAAATTAAAATTGTAATAATAATAATAATAATTACAATATGATTCATATAATCGGTCTGTTGATTCGTGTGTCGCTTAGCTTTGTTTCATTTTCCGTATATATTACGTAAAATGCGTTTGACGACCATTTTGAAACGGCAAAGTAAAACGATTATAATAACTCAACCTAACCTAACCCGCCGCGTTCGTACGGCAAATAGCGTATTTGGACAGCGGTCATCCTCCGATTACGTACATGGAGGTAGTGGCGAAGAGAAAGGTCGTCTTTCCAGGAGGGCGAGAGACTGAGTGAGTGGGGCAACGCCGCGTGTTTTGTAATATCGTCTGGCGGCGTCCTGCGTTCCTGCCCGCGCCCACTCGCGAACATCACGGCATTGCTGCTTATCGTCATTCGCTTTTCGCGGGTTTACGGTCGTACGCGGCGAACAAAAAACAAACGAATATAACCTCTCAGTGGTTAGACCGGATAGACACTTGCCGCCGATAAGTGGCACGGTGCGTCATATACACATAATGTGATCGTACTGACGAACGGTTCGTGTTCGCGCGCGCGTGTGTTATGTAAATTAATTAAATTCGAAAACCACTAGAAGCCCTTCGCGTCGTGTTATACCGACGGATGTGTATTACCAGTGTCGGGTAGGGGGCGGTTTTTTTTTTTTTCATTCGATTACATAGATGCACGCGTAATTAAATATAATGCACTCCCGAGCACCACTTGTGTACACCCAGATACCTGTGGTGTGTGTGTGCGCGCGCGTTATTGTTTCGATGTCTCCGCGCTGCCTTGTTAGGTAATCTAGCGCTTTGGGTTTGTCAAAAACCAAAATAAAAATCTACGTCCGTACGCGGCGTGTGCTACTAACACGCTCGAAAGTGGTGTTCGGCGGATTTAAATTTCGATTAACAAAAATTGAACGTCGTTAAACCGTTAAACGTTATTATTTTATAGAATAAACTTTCGTAAACGCGTACAGGGCAAAAAGTTTAAACCGGAATAATAATAACGTTCTGCAGGAGAATAATAATTTTGTCTCGCCGTGACTGTACGCATTCTGTTGTGTCGCAGTCCTCTACATTTTTAATGATAATAATACTTATATATATACACTGAACCATTCCGTCGAGCGTTTGTGCTATTCATAAATATTAAGTTTTTTTTTTTTAACTCGCTATATTTAAAAAAAACAAGTGGCGTTTCATTTTTATTTATAAATTATAATTGATATAAACTATTTAAACACTTGACGAAGAAAATCGTATCCTAAACATTTCTAGACTTTGAAGTTGATTTATAACAAAATAACGACGAGCAGTGTTTTAGTATATATTTTTTTTTCTTTTTAGAAAATATTCCGCACGGAGGCAAACAACAAAAATAAAAAAAAAAGTATATAATGAAAAATTAATTACATTCCTTAAGACGTTTTCTGTCGGGGATCGAAAAATAAAAATAAATATTTTAGTATAATATAAAAACGCGTAATATGTAAAACATAATTTATCGTTAAACGATTTTCGTTTTTAATACATTTTTATAATATAAAACGGCGACGGAATTATCTGTTATTTTATGCGTAATAAAAAGATAAAACGGTTAACGCATTTTTATGCTTCTCGAGTAATTCCTATACTCGTGTATTCGTTTTATGTTCTTTTATACGCGAGCTAATCATTTTTTGTTTTTTCTTCTTTACACGCCCGTATAAACGCGTTCTGTTTGTTTTTTTTTTTTTTTAGATATCATCCGCGTGTAATAGACACGACTACACCGATTTTCGTTTACCGCCGTAGACATGTTAATTGTTACGGAATAAAGCTATATAGAGACGTGCGAGCGCACGAACTGCAACTTTTACCGATTAAACTTTCTTCGTGTGTACAGATAATAGACCGTGTAAAACGATACGCGCAGAGGTTGAATTAAAAAAAAAAAAAAAAAGTCGTATAGTCGGACGGGAGGGGACGTGAGAGAGAGTTGTGACGTGGAAAATGTTTTTGAAACGTCAAAGCGTTTAAAAACGTGTATACGTATAAGCAGTCGTTGTGTTGTAATACGAAATTCGTGTGTTGTACCGTTTTCAAATGTTTTTAAATCCGGGAAGGGGGGGTTTACTTTTTAGCGTATAAAAATCGTGTGTTGCCTGCCGGACGACTCGGCGGAGAGACACGCCGTCGTGTCGGTAAAAACCTCCGCCGGAAACCGTTTAACGTTTTTGTGATCGCGACGTGGCTCGGCGACCACCGGCCAGAGCCGCCGGACAGAACCGTCGCGGCTTATCGGACGGGCCGCGCCGGGTGAGATTACGACGATTAGTCGCGACCTCCTCCCCGGAGTGCGTTTCGCGGTGTTCGGATTTCCCTAAGTCTTTCCGCGCCTCGTGTACTCGTGGCCTCTGTGCGCGTTTTCACTCGCGCCGCGACGTGTGTAAGGCGGATCGTTAATCCCGAAAAACCCGCCGCCGCCGCGTTCTCCCTCCACCCCCGAGCGGATTAATACGGTACGTCGTGACACCGTTTTTATGCGCGTGCTGCTGCGTCGCGGTAATAATTAAATAACGGAATCCCGCGCGCGTTTCGGTTGTCCCCACTCGTGTACGTGCCTGACCCGACCCGCCTCTCGCGCGTGTGGTTATTTCGCCCGGAAAATCGTATCGCCCAGTGGCGCCGAACCTACACACTCGAAGATGGGCAGCCGTCCACCCTCTTTTAAGGCGGGCAAATCCAAGTGAGGCTTATTCGAGTCATAAAAATGTTTCATTAAGTTAAATTCTCTTCGATTTCAATGAAATGTTAATATCCAAATAATTTAATATAGTAATCGATATCAATGAAGTAATTAATATTTGATTGAATGTGTTTTTAACGTACCTCGCGTTGTATTATACGAATATATAAAATAATAAAATATTATACTTATTTTATAGAGAAAAAAAAATTATATTTATTACAAATTAATGTCATGGCAGGGCTGGTCAACAGGTCGATCGCGACTCACTTTCGTCTTTTCGATGTAAATATGTAAATCAATGTGAATATTAACGTTAATTATGTGAGACGACCGTTTTTTCTTTTTTTTTGTCATTTATTAAATTGAAAAGTCGATGTTGTTGACTGCGACAATCCAAAAAAACTCAAATATCGATCTCAAGTCCATTAAAGTTAGGTACCCCGGGTCTGTGGTATAATAGTGGGTGGTGGGTACTCCAAAGTTAATTTTGCCCCTCCAATTTAAATTTAGTTCGGCGCCACTGATATCACCTTTTTCGTTTTTTCGTTTTTTGTTTTCGCCCGATCGTTCGATTCACCAAAGCAACAAATCGTTTCGCTTCAAAATGCCCCCAGCCGCAAAACACCTTGTAATTTCACAGAACATTGCGTGCGACACTATAAATATATAATATACATATATATAGGTTAGTCGTTGTTGGCAACAATCGTATTATTATGGTAACATTGTGAGTTGTAACTAGCAATGGCCGACGCGACGGGGTCGGGCCGGAGAGAAGTGGTTAGGTTATACAGTGTGTGGTTTTTCAAAACTGTATATATTTTTATATAAATATATATATATATATTTGTACACGTGTATTCCGTTTTTATTATTTGTTTGAATCGTTCGAACGGTTTTTATTACCGGTTTTCAGTGTTGTTTTAAATAAAAAATAAAAAAACACGTTACTTGTTTTGACACATTTTTCGATTAGTGTGGATTTGAAAATATTTTTTTATTTCGTTTCGGACTTGAGTTTGACTATTTGTTTTCTGTCAAATGTGTTGTGTACGATTTAGTGTAAAAACTAATAATTGTTTCACTTCGTAATTGTACCTGTTCGAAATAACGCGTTTTGTTTGCTTTCTGTAGATTAAAAACGAACGCGAAATAATCGTTCCGCCGTAAACAATACAGTACTGCGGTAATCTCGAATTATATTTTTGTTATCCGCGAAACGTAGCAAACGCAATTTTTATGCACGTCGGACACTTTTTTCTCGCGATTGTAAACTTGTTGTGTTATGATTAGAGACGTGCACGGACGTAATGACTTTACTGTTTCGCTGGATTACGACGGTAGGTTGGGTATTGAACGGTAACGTACGTGTGTAGTACGGACGTATCCTAAATGCGAGGTGTTTTCGTATGTCAATTAAAAAAAAAAACCCGATTGAAAAGTTCGTGCACAACACGTCTCTCCCGTTCGGTCCCCCGATTCAATCGGGACGTCGTCCTTTGGTTCGGCAGGAACGTTCGCCATTAATCTCGTCCGTAACGACAAAATACTCGAAACTTTCTTAATCAACAGACGAGAGAGGCAATTTCATACGCGTAATGAATGGGCGCGCGTTGCAAAAATTAATCTATTATTCGAGTTGGCGCGATATGCTCGTCGTCGTCTCGCGTGAGTAGTAATAATGCTGTCGTCCGTTGTTCCGCCGGTATTTTTGTCGTCAACCCGCGCGTTACGGCAATAGCGCCGTTTTCGCAATCGGAAAGAAGGGTCCTGTCCGGAGATAATTTATTGACGGCGCGATTCCCCCAAACAATTGGGATGTCCGTTACTCCGTTGCGTGTGTTCCGCTTAGTTCTTCCGTCCCCCTTGACTCGCCCGGAGTGTTCTGTGTTATTATTTTTGCCCCCGGTTCCGATTTTCGCCACCGGTTAAACGACGTGTGCCGTCTTTTCGCAGTGCGCCGAGTGCCGCCGCAGTTTTCCATCCCACCGCCCACCATGGAGAAGGTGAAGGTCGGCGAAAACATCAGCATAGCGTGCGTGGCCATCGGCTCGCCGATGCCGTACGTGAAATGGCGACGCGGCAAGACCACCGAACTGTCGCCCGAAGACAAGCTGCCCGTCGGCAGGAACGTGTTGAACTTGACCAACGTGGAGGCGTCGGACAATTACACGTGCATAGCCGCCTCGTCGCTGGGCATGATCGAGGCGACTACGTTCATCAAAGTCCTGAGTGAGTCGACTCTGTTTATTTGCCGCCGGTCCACATAACCTAACCGTATACGTGTTAACGATTTCCGAAACTAATTACAAACCCACGCGCCCATACGCGTGCGCCGATAATCTACATTCGGGTACCGCCGCAGTGATTATTAGACAGATAGTTGAACTCGGCTCGTTAAGGGGATAAACGTGATTAAAGTTTGCGCGGGGTCCTGTCGTGTGAGCGCGTCTCGCCGTACATTATTATGCACACGTTTTCGCGATACCGGCCGCAGCGGCAACGACGATTCGTGACGTCGCCGAATTTCGCGATTGCAAAACGTATCTCGTGCGAAAGATAAACTGTCGAACGTCGCAATACGCCACGGGGGTCGGCGAAAAGGTTAATTTAACGCGACGGATAATAATATAAAGAACCCCCGAGAATTCCGTCGTGTCGAATGCGAAAAAAGGCAAAGTGAAAGTGTACAGCGGGTAAAAGCCGTTTTACGGAGGAGAAGCGCGAAAAACAAATTCGAGTAAATCTCATTTCACGTATTTAAAACGGCGTGTATGCGTATATATGTATAATTTCCCTTTCGGCGTCCCGAGCGAACCCCCTCTCCGTCATCCCGGAACACCTAAACCGAGTTTAGATCAATAAATTGTGTGCGGCGACGGAGGAGCGCTGTTCGTTATTCGAAAATTACATTTATTTGATAACGTGCCGTCACATTATATTTAAACGTTTCTCTCGACTTTGTATTTTTAACGGTGTAATTTATATATATGTACGCTATTCGCTTTAATAATACCCTGGCACATTATACTTAACGTTTGCGCGCCTGCGGTATTTATTTTCGAAATTTCCCGCCTTAGCTCTCTCCCCGTCGCCGTTTCTTTAACCGCGTCGAAACCTGCGCGGGCGTTCGATACCTGTTAATGTCGTATATTATTATTATTGCAGACATTCTGTTGTCGGGCCGCGCGACCCGACACGAAACCGATTACAACGGGAACCGCGACTTTCCGGGGTCGCGCGGTGTGATATACGTACAACGATACCCCCGCGGTTCGATTTACCTCGTTATACGTATTATATTATACCGTCCGGCGAGGATTTATGAAGTCCCGTCGCCGTTTCGTTAACGTTTTCGTCTCCTCTAAAGGTACACCCGTAGAGAAGAACTCGGCTGGAGTAAGCCCCGTCTGGCTAGACTTTGTACACCGTAAATAAATTTGCTCCGGCCACGGCAGTCACGGAGAGCCCCGTGTACCGTCATCCTCTCTCGATAGATTTAGTGAGCGTAGGGTGTAATATTTCATTGTGTCACGTGTGAGTTTTGATACTGTGAGGTAATAATAGTGTTTCTTGTGCGCGTGCTGTTGTCCGTGTGTGTCGTGTCGGATAGCAAACTGCCGTAGTTGTGTGGATTTTAATAAAAGAAAATTTAAAAAAAACAAAGAGGTTGCGTATGAAAATCGTATACGAAGAAATGATTACCAAAATACGATTCGGAACGAGTGGTGACGGCCAAGAATCAAAAACGACAACAAGACCGTTGGCTAAGGAAAAGCGAAAATAATTTTACAAAGTGCAATAATAATACAAAACGAAGAGTCCGTGAAAGCGTGTTTAACGCGACAAACAGATCTAGACCGTCCGTAGAATGATTCTATGGCGGAAATAATCCACCGTGTACAACAGGGGAGGTACGCTTGTAGACGACTTAGCGGGTTTTCCGATATACGTCGACGCGACGGATTTTTCTTTTTTCGAATCGTACAGAATGAAACGTATGTTTTCCCTAAATTTTTTTCGTCCCGTAAACCTAAAACCACCTAGGTCCTGAAAAGATCGACAACACGTCTGGTGGTCGATCGGTAATGGAATTCGACGCGTGATTTGTGTGTGTGTTTGTGACCGTCGTTGTTCGCAGCGCTGCCCAGCCCGCCGACCGACGTCAAAGTGTCGGACGTGACTTCCACGTCGGTCAAACTCAGCTGGTCGCACCCCAACCCGGACGACATACAGTACTACACGATCTCGCACAAGCCGCGGTCCGCGTCCCAGTCGCCGGGCGTCATCAGCGGCGTGGTGACCATGTACTACACGATACGGCCGTTGAGCCCGTACACCCAGTACGAGTTCACCATATCGGCCGTCAACGGTTTCGGGCACGGGCCGCCGTCGCCGCCCATCGTGGCCACCACCGGAGAGACAGGTAAACGCGTCGCGATCGGATGGGATTTTATTTTTTTAACAAATATATATATGTCAATTAATCAATATTTCTATACTACGCGCGCGCGGTCGTCGGTCGACGTTAATAATAACCGCCGTACGCACGAGTAGAAGTCGTCGTCGTCGTCGTCTTCGGCTACGAAACGGCGAAACACGACGACGGACGGTGTCGTTTTTGTTCTCGTTCTTGTTTCCTTTTCTTTTTTTTTAGAAATTAAATTATCGATTATGTGTTTGGTCGTAACCGAAAACCGCACTGGACCCGCGGCGACCGCTCGTTCTATAACCGAATACGACGAGAACGAACGAGCTGTACTGCACCCGTATACGAATAATACCGACGAAAACCCGTCGAACGGTTTTCGGGTTATACCGAATAATAATGTACGTACTTAAACTGTACGTTTTTCGTTCGCTCGGCGATCTTCGCGGTTTCGTTTTTCACGCACACAGCCCCAGGATTTTAAAAACGGATAGGCCAAAGCCAAAAAAATTAAACATTTTAATTCGACATTTTACTATCAAACAAATTGATAAAAATCAAGAACACTAATCCGCGTAGCACATTTTTCAAACGTATAAAATAAACTATATAAACACGCGAACACGTTGATATGATCGACGGGGGGGGGGGGGATCCATGGCCCACTGCTCCCCCCCCCCCCCCAAAGTATGTGTACAGACGTTTGTTGGTCGAGAATGACGACCGGGCGGAACAAACGCCGCGCGAGGTTATTTTCGACGGATACGACCGAAACCCGTCTTTTATTGTTGTTTTAACGAGAACAACAACGACGACGACGACGACGACGGAGCACACGCGTTTATAGCTTTACAGTAAGAGTGGAAATTTCAAAACGGTTAATTTCCCGGTCTAATTAGAAAACTAATTAATGGCGCCAGAGGTCCAATGCCTTTATTCTTAAACTTTTCCCACGGCGGAAAAAATATTCTTATTTCGTCTTTTCTTTTCTTTTTTTTTTTTACTCTTCCGCGGCCGCGAGCGAGGTTTTAATTAATTTTTGACCGACGACCGAGAACAACGAAAACGTGTTATAAAAGGCGGCTGCCTTGAATATAAATACGCGCGACCCTTCTTATCTCTGCCGTTTATATACGTTCATTTTTTAAGAAAAAAAATTATTTTTGTTTTTTTGTTTTTTTTTGTGTGTATTTCATGCTACATTTGAACATGTTTTTTTTTTAACGGATTAAATTTCGTTAAAATAAAAAAAATATATCTAATCTAAGTAAGTGCGCGAATATTTTGAAATTTAAAAATGTGTACACTATTTTTTTTTCTTTTTTACCGTGTTTTGCACTTTTTGCGTTTTGATTGCACTTTTTTTACGTAGATTTTGCACCGTATATACTATACTGTAATTACACACTTAGGTTGTGGACGTTTTTTTTTTTTCACCAACAAACTCACCGTAGTGTTTGTTACGAGCGTAGCACACGACTATAGTACATAATAATAATAATAATAATAATAATCTTCCTTCTGCCGTTTAGTATACCTATTAGCGTGTTTTGTTTTTTATTGTGTTTATTGCACAATTATTGTACATATAAAAGTACATTGTTTTACACGTCGATAATATTTGAAAAACATTAACAAAAAGCTATTAACTGGTTTTATTTTTTTAAGCGGTCTCTTTTAAAACCGAATGATCGTGTCTTAGATTTGTTAAATCCTTCATAAGTAAAAAAATAATTAACATAAAATATGCTCTACGGGGGGGGGGGGAGGCAGGGCAGGTTAGGTTAGGTTAGCATAACAGCTTTCGACGAATAGAATATACACGTATTTGTGTTCGTGAAGATTTTGGCTAATGATTCGGGATCGCGCCATTTAATATTAATTAAACTTTGCAATATTATTATGGTCCCGGTGAGTAACGTCATCTGTGAATCTGTTCGGATCGAAAGATAATATTGACGTCGAACCCGACAAATCCTTATCGTGGACTTCTCTCTCTCTCTGCACATATAGTGCGTTGACTTTTGCATTTCCGTGATACGGGATTCGTAACGAATCAAAGTTCCGGTTTTTATATTTATTACGTCTTTGTGGAAATTTTTAGTTTTCGCACGACGTTATATCTATCGTACGACAATCTCTCGTCATTTCTAAATTTGGGTTTTTTAGACCCATTAGTTAATTACGTCGAAGCGACCACAACATAAACGTATTTATGTACAAGAACTATATACGAATCAAAGCTTTATTATCACGGCGCGTGGGCCATAATCGAATAGAATAATAATAATAATAATTTAGTTATCGATCGGCTAATAGTTTTTTTTCCCCGTCCCGACGACGTGCGTTACATTAAAACTCGCGGATTAAAACCCATCGATTCGGCGTGTTCGATTTAACCGACGCGAGATGAGAGAGAAATTCGTTTTTCCCTCTGGCTTTCTCCCATCGCGCCCCCGTACACACGATATCGTCACGTGTGTGTGTGTGTGTGTGTGCGTGTGTGTGCGTGCGCACGTACACTCGAGCGCGCGAATTTTCCTCTTTTCCCGTACGCTACTCCGGGAGGGTATTTTCGTGTGGCGGCGCGTCGCGTGTTTTCGGGAAGGCGGGCGCGAACTCTGCCCGGTCCCTCGGCAACGGGGACAATGATGCCACCGAGGCGTGCTCTGTTTGTGTTGCGCCCACTCTGTGTCAATGCGTGTGTGTGTGTGTGTGTACGTCCGTATCTGCGCTCGTCCCGGCCTTCTAACCAAAACCGTTTTGCCGTAATTAACCGAAATTACATGCGTGTGCCGATGATGTTTTCCCCCTACGACGCAGACGTATCGCACAATGGCCGCCGCGCGACGGACGATAAAAAAAAATTAAAAAAAACCATATATATATATATGATAACAATAGGTTATCTCTACAGTGTAGATCACGAGCGCTGTACGCGTGTGCGCGGCCGTATCGATTCGTCGAACGTTAAAAACGTACAAACGCACGCTGTCGGCGAATAAGATCCGCCAGGAGACGCGGGAGATGGAAACCACCGATCCACGGCTACGGAGTGTGTGTGTTGAATACGGATGGCGTTTAAAATCTTCGGGATGGGATTTATCTCCGGGCCCTCGCGCGTGTAGACATCAAACCGATTTGGTCGTGTGCGTCCCCGTAACGTTACGTAACGAATATTACGTATGCATTTTTTTCGATTAGTCCGATTGCGATCTGCGCGTGAGACTGCGGTTTTTACATATTCCAAAATACGAATTTGATTATAGAATCGACTTCCGCGAACACCTACCCAAAACACGTACATTATACGCGCGCATATATTACGTATATATATATATGTGTGTGTATACGCGGCACGGATCGTATTATAATGTTTTAGATTTCGGATAACGGAGGTTAACGAAAACAAAAAAAAAAAACACACAGAGGGAGTGAGAGAGAGAGAAACGAACGGGTTTAAAATTAAAAAGTTACCATATAATATTATTAGTATTATACGTATAATTTCGAGTTATGAAAGTTTTACGAAGTTTAAGCAACATCAAATGTGCCAAACCCCTTTATGCACAACTGATCCCGAAACTTAAAAGCACACTCCGCTGCTATTATACTGACGCCGTCGGCTATATATATATATATATACGTATCTAATTGGAGTGTACGTAATATTTTTAACGTTCCTTTAACGTCGCGCCGACGCTGAAAACCGCGTTGCTCGTGCTGTAATCGTCGTAGTCGCGTACGCTGTCTTTCTCAAGAATGTTGTCGAATCGTCGTGAACCGCGTCCGGGCGAATACGTAAAAAGAGTGCGCGGATGATTGATATGGACGTGTTTTTCCGCGTCCGTTTCGCAAACGAATAAATGAATAGTACGATAACGCGGCTACGAAATCTACGGCACACAAACGATCCCCTCGACTGGTAGACAAAAGAAAAGAAGAAAAAAAATTAGAAGAAAGTGTCAGAAACGAAAATGCAGTTGACTATTGTTTCCGGGTGGTGGCACGCGTTCGTTTTTTATTAACGTTGTAAAAAATTCTCCCGGACAGGACGAAGCTGTCAGGACGCGCCGATAACGCGTGTGCACACGCGTACACGAAAAACGGGATTTCAAATATTATGTTTGTGAAGCCGGCTGGCCGCGGGCATCGTGGGCAATATGTACGCGTATAGCGTTCCTTTTGACTCCGATAAGTCGACTATACTAATTAGTAATTCTCCGCAAAGCCGTGTACACTCGGGTCGGTGCACGTAATATTATTTCCAGACGCCGCGCGGCGGTAAACTTAACCGTTTGATGATAAGCGTGTAACGAATTTCGTTTTTTTTTGTTCGGCTTCGTCGCGTTGTCCGCGGGATCGCTGTTACGCGCGTACGGCCGTTTTTAAACGTCGCGGGGGTTTGCGGGGGTTTTTTTTTACGCCCGTTATGTAAACGCTGATAAACACGACAAGAAAAAAAAAAAAATTTAAAAACCCGTATAACATATCAATTAAACGCACACGGGCCACGTAACGCTTTCGACGACAATAATACGCTATATTATCAGGTCCGCGCGGAATAGGTTATAGGTTAGGTTAGCTAGACGAGAGACGCCCGGTCGCGACCGTTTAGTACCGTTTAAAAAAGAAAAAAAGAAATAATAATAATAGAAAAAAGTAATATAATAACGCGCGGGAGTCGAATTTCGACTAGGCGAATCGAAAACTCCGCCGTTTCATTAGTCTGAAAGCTTTTCTTCGGATAACCGCGCGAATACGTGTATATATTTATATATAATATAGACACACACGCGTACACGGTAGACGTCCGGTTTTTATTCGGACCGTTGAATACACTTGACCTATTGTTATAACGCTTTTCTGTATTACGCGACGTGTACGTATTTTATACCCGCTCTTATCTTCTGTTTCTGTTTTTTTTTTCTTCTAGCGGACCTATCTGCTTTTGGTGAAGGTGCAAGTAAGTCATAGATAATATTTCCATATTTATATATATTTAACCGGAAAGTTTTTACAATACGGTAGCTTTTTTTTTTCTCTCGTTACTTAACAACGCTTTTTCTGACAACAACGGTGTTATTAATTTTCTCGATTGGCCACGTAATAGATCAAACAAACACTTTTTGCGTACAATATATTAACGAAAAATATAAAACAAATGGTCGAAATGACTGCGTGCGCACGCCATCGTTTTTCCCTTTATTCCTATTAATTGTGAACAACACTGAACTCCATTGCATAGCTTAATAACGCTTGAATAATATTTGAAAATCTACCCATGAACGGATATATACTCGAAAAATTATTTTTTGAACATACGTGTGTGTGTTGTGTACAACGTAATCGATTCTCATTAAATGTACAAATTGTTCCAATCGCGATTCGAATATAAAATCCACGTACTAAACTATAAGAAATGTTCGATATTTGTAGGTTTTTTTTCGTTTTGCATTTACTCCGTGTATGTATATTATACAAGTACGCGAATCTTTAATTTAATCGGAAAATTCGTTATTGTGAATGTAAACAATATATTTTCATTGTTTCGAATAAACGTGTATTATTTTAATATCTGATTCATAAAAAAAAAAAAAAATTGCATGAAAAAATAACAATAATCATCAATTAAAATTATATAATTGAATTGCTTTTGTATATACATATAACAGTGTATACTAGCCAAACCCGTGTGGCCAAAACATAAAACAAACTGCTATCTCGTCGCGAATATTTTTTAACAAATAACAATCATATTAGTAAGCAAAACAAAAAAACCTCACGAATTATTCAAACATTAAATTTTTTTCCTGAAATTATCAATATACCTAATATATTTTATTAATTTACCGCGGCATATATATGTGTGTGTGTGTGTGTGTGTAGAAGAAAACTAACAAAAGCTTTAACTGTTATTTTAAATTACCATAGTTTTAAAAAAACAATCGTTGTTTATACAGATATTATACCGAATATAATTCAAATTCCAAACATAAAATATTCCATTTTCATATTTGAACAAAAAAAAAACTCAAAAGTATATACATATGCTTACATTGTTCGTTCGTATCTAGTTGTAATTTTTATCAAATCAAACAATATGTTGAAAAAATATATCTTATTGTATAAACGTATTTAATCAATCAAATTGAAACGATTAAAATAATACGCATTTATTTTATCGTACTAATAATTTTACGACGTTAGCGTAATATATATATATACATTTTTTAAACCTTTTTTTTTCTTCTCTCTCGTGGCGTTAATAGAATTTTAATTGGAATATCATTTCCGTTACATTTAATTAGCTTCTTGTTATTATTGATTACAGCGATAAAAATTCGAAATAGCTGCTCGGTACATTTAAAACTTAATATTTTTTTACTAAACCGATACTATATCACACTTTGGGGAATCGTGTTTTAATCTAAACTTTTCCTTTGTAATGGAAAAACGCAATTTATACCGTATACTCTACAGTTTCGGGTTAAGCGCGTTATATATTCGAAAACGCTTGTGGTCCGGCGTTCGATCCAATCGAGAGAATTAATACACGAATCAATTATATTTTTACCGTGTTTGTTACAAATTACAATGAACGTTGTGTTTTTTTTTTTTTGTCCGTGAAAATATTTTACTATACAAACCGTCCGTCCCCTTACGTCGAATAATAATAATAATAAAAAATAGTTCGTATAATATTTACGGTATTCTCGTCGTTTTTTTTTTTTTTGAATTCATCGCGTCGGACAAATAACAACCATTACGCACACGGCGCTTGTGCGTGCGAAATGTTCGGGCCGCGGAAACTACAGTTTCGTTTGTTGTCCGCGTATAATAATAAAAATAAAAAAACCCCGTATAATACGCGTGCAACGTAAATTACGTTAATTAGCCGACTCGTGAATAAAAAAAAATTCACGAAACCACGGTTAAGCTTACGGGACGAACGCGAACAAAAAGAATAAAACGATGTTTACGGTCCCGTCCGAAATCCGCGAGAAGAACGGGAACGCGGTTTTTGTTTCGCGCAAAGTTTACGGGCCGCCCGCCGGTCGGATTTTCGACGTAGCCGAATAGCCCGTTCCCTGACGTTTTGTTTTCGCGTTTCGTCTAGAGCCCGGATCCGCTCCCCGGAACATTCAAGTGCGTTTGCTGAGCTCGAGCACGATGGTCATACAATGGGAAGAACCCGAGACCCCGAACGGTCAAGTGATCGTAAGTATATCCCCGGCGCGAACGTCCGAAAACCCGAGATTGGCGCGTGACGACCTTTGCGTGTGTCCCGCAGCGGTACAAGGTGTACTACACGATGAACCCGGACCAGCAGCTGTCCTCGTGGAACACGATGGTCGTCGACAACAATCAGCTGACCACCATCAACGAACTCACGCCGTTGTCCATATACACCATACGGGTGCAGGCGTTCACGAGCGTCGGCCCCGGGCCGTTGTCGTCGCCCGTCCAGGTCAAAATGCAACAGGGAGGTATGTGTGATTCGCCCGGGCCGTTTTCTCGTTTCACGTCGTCCTGCCTGTCCTCGTCCACGAGATCCCAACGCCGCGTCGCCCAAAATATCGAATAAAATCGAATAAAATTAAACTGTACTACGTTCTAGGGGACACAAATATTATCGTGTTTCGGACAAATGCAGTACGCATAAAATCAACAATTGAACATTGACGTTTCGAATTTTTTTTAAAAAAAAAAACAATAAAATAGGAATATTGAAAAATAACATTGAATCGTCTGAAAAATTAACGAGAAATTCGACCCGCGTGATTTTTTACGGAGTTTGGGGAATTCTGTCTCTCTTCACGTGTTCAGTGCGAACAATTATTTGTGTTGTTCCGACGGCGACGACAACAGTACGATTTTATTTTTTATTTTTCATTTTCTTCGAGCATTTCGTGTCACCCCGGTTGTGAACCACTGATCTACCTCGACTGTTTTTACAAAGACCTGGTTGTCTATAAGAACGGACGATTTTTTTTTTAAAATTATTTTTACCTAAACAAAATCAAACCGTCGATAATTGACTAGACGTTCAAACCCGCGTTTCAATGCGTACCACCGAATCGTGTGAATCATTTCGCACAAAGTGGAACGGGATGTTTCGCAGGAGGGCGTGGAAAATGAAAATTTTTAGTTCGTTAAAAAATTTACCCGTTTTATAAAATCGAAAAATGTATTCATCGACATGATTGTATCCGTACGGTTCACACATTACTCATAATAATTCGAATAATACTATACACGTTTTTTTCAACCACGCCGTTTGCATGAACGACGGTTCTCGGTCTGTACATGTAGAAATCGTAATTTTAAACGATTGACGCGGCTCGTACAAAATATCGTTTTTCGACGCGATTCGAATGCCAAGTGGGCTCTCTGTTGTCCGCGTCCGCGCGACGGATAAATAATGCGAACCACTAGATAGAATTGTTCGCGAATACGGGAACAAACGCTTCGAAAAAGATTTAACAGCGGCCCGTAGTCGGTATCTGTTTGGAATCGTGCTACGTCGATTCCCCCGGTCCAAGCGAAAACAGCCATTTCAAAATAAATTGAAATTTATCGACAACGTCGTTCGCGCGCCGTCCGCGTGCTTTTATTTTTTAGTCTCTGTCGGAAATCAAAAATACGGATACATTATTTGATTTCTGACTGCACGATCGGACAAGACCCGAAGACCTTCCGTAACTCGTTTTATCGAGTTTTGAGTCCTTGAAGGCCACTAAATTCACGAGCGTTGCAAATAGTAATTAATGATATTTATTGATAAATGCCCGCCCGTTTCGGTCGAGTCAGCGAAAAAAATATAAGATTTTTTTTTTTTACTCCAGTCATTTTATTAAAAAGAATTTAAAAAGTTTTACCGATTTACTATTTACTAATGATTTATTCCCGTTTCCGTTGGGGTGTTTTTAACAGTATTTGCCGATTATTCGAATTATTACCGTAGTTCGTCTTTATTCCGTCGTCTCGCGATATATTTTTGTTGACTTGTCAACGTCAAACGTTCCGTTCGATGTTGTCGCTTTATACATTCCTGTTGGAATTTCGTTAATCAATAACATTGTTTCAGTGCCCAGTCAACCTAGAGACTTACGCGTGAGCGAAATCGGAGAAACGTCTATCGGACTTCAATGGGCCAAACCCAATCAAGTGGGCGAACAAATTCTCAGCTACGAACTTTACTGGAACGATACGTACGCTAAGGTGAGCGTTTAAACGAACCGAACGTTTTGTAATGCGCGTAATACATTAACTGGTAGTCAAAACTTTTATTCGAATTAATCGCCGGCGTATATTTTCGCCGATCGATACGTCATGGTTATGTTTATACACGGTGGTAGAGGTTTGCTCGCGATCACGACGCGTGCGTTCGCCGGAGACGATGATAAAACATGGTTTTTTTTTTTTTTATTTAGACTCTAAAAATACAATTGTCCTCGACATTTATTTTGGGGATTACATGATTAGGCGGGATGGGAAGAAAAAAAATAGATAAATAATAATAATAATAATAAATAAACAGACAAAAGTTAGAAAGCCTGAAAGGTTAATAAAGGATGAGAAGCGGTTGTCGGGAGGAGAAAATATGTGTTTAGTGTCGAACGGGATATCAGAAGAATTAAAAAAGAGAGATCGGGTATGCCTGTTTAGAAGACGACAATGCGGGCGGGACCGTCGAGAAGGGTGTGAGATGTGTCGCAGATCGAGGCGTTGTTGTGGAGGGGTTAAAAAAGTGGAAATTGTTCAGAGAAAGTTTTAGACAACTTTAGAAGGAGCACACGGATTGTCCGCGTAGATGGAGATAGACGGAGCCCCAGTGGTAGGATGCGATGGCCGGAGAAACAATCGATCGGTATCGGGTGGCGAAACGGTCAGGGAGGAGCCCTCGTCCCCCGGCGTAACGGTATTCGTTTACTGACCGGGACGGTGTGTTTGTTTGTTTCACGTCACGCGACCCAGGAGAAACATCACCGGCGTATACCGGTGTCGGAGACGTACACGCTGACCGGACTGTACCCGAACACGGTGTACTACGTGTGGCTGGCGGCGAAGTCGCAACGCGGCGAGGGTGCGCCCACGCCGCCGACCCAAGTGCTGACCAAACAATACGGTAAGTGCGTTTCGACGAGCCCGGAAAACGCGTGTTCTACCGGTAAAAAGTCTCCGCGGTGGCGCGCGGCCACGCGTCCGCGTTTTTGAAGGAGGAGCTCTCAGGTAGGAGGCCGCGGGAAATACGCGTGGAAAACGATAGACACGGCTAATGACAGACATAGAGCGCACAGACATGCACGGACGAAATACGTTTTTCAATTTTTTCAATTTTTTTCAATAATAGCACATGCACGAGTGTCGATCGCGCGCTGAGCTGCGGTCCGACGACCACGAATAATAATGAACAGCAGACTCGACCGGGGCTAGGAAAACGATAGTGTCGGTGGATTTTCTTTGAAAGTTCGCCGCACGTCCGGACGACGGATTTCGTTTTCTCGGCCCCGAGAATTCCTAGCCCCCGCTTACGAGCGGAAACGACCGACGTGACACGTCTACACACACAGAGAGAGGGAAACGTGTCGGACGCAGCTTAGTGTCGTTTTAATGTCGTTAGAATATGCACTGGCACACATACCATATATATATATTGTGTATAGATTTTGTTACACGTTGGTGTTTTTTCGTATAACGTTACTTTTGTTTGATTCGGAGCGTACCGTTTATCGGGTTTATCCGCGCGCGCCCGTACACACGGAAAAGAAAAATAATAAAAAACAAACCCGCGATCGTGTGCTCGCCTGCAACGAGGGGATTTGTAGACATTCGGTTTTTTTTTTTTTAACGTTATTATTTTATTATTTGTTTCTTGTTATCGTTACGTTTTTGTTGTTATTTCTTCAACGATTTTTTTTTCTGTGTTCCCCCCTCCTCCCCCGCCCACACCGTCACCGATCACGGTGCGCACGTGCGTGTGTCCGCCCGTTGGGAAAAAAACCAAAAAAACAAAAAAACAACAACAAAAACCAGTGCCGGAAGCGCCTCCGCAGAACGTGACCGCCGAGGCCGTCAGCCCCACGTCGATCCTGGTCCAGTGGCAGCCGCCGCTGTCCGACCGGAGCAACGGCCAGATCGTCTACTACAAGGTGATGGCCGCGGAGAGCGGCATGTCCGACTCGGAGGCGGACCCGTACCGGGTGGAGAACGTCACGTCGTACACGCTGGAAGACCTGAAACGGTGGACCGAGTACAAGGTGTGGGTGTTGGCCGGCACGTCCGTCGGCGACGGCCCGTCGTCCTATCCGATTACGGTCCGCACACGCGAAGACGGTAAGCATTCTCGCCACGCCGACGACCGCGTCGACGAATTAAAACGCGATATATAAACACACGCACACACACACAGAGGCGGCTTGTTTAGCACCTTCTGCTGGGGACGGTTAGGTTACCAGTTTGTTACCGTATCGGTAATACAATTTTGGCCGTTCGCGGTTTAAAACGTTGAACGTTTTGATGTTTAAGCAAATGGTATATAAAGCGAATCGAATTTTTTTTTGGGAGGGTAGGTGGTTTTATTTAGTTCGCCCCTGTAAGAAGTAAATGTTCAAACCGTCTCTGCACACACACACACACACACAACGATAATAATAATAATAATGTAACAACAAAACACACACACACATTGATGACTCTTCTCGCTGCTCGGGGGACGCATAGAATACGTCGCATACTTCCAATAGTAATAATAACATTACGACACGTATAGATCAGGGGTTCCCAAACTTATTTCCCTTATCGCCCACTTACAGGAAAATATCTCGCCGTCCTCCTATCCCAGAATTATTTACTTTTAGATGTATATTTTAATAATTTATTTACAATAAAATAAATTTTACACTTTAACGAGAAGGTGGTGGGTTTTCATCAGTTTGATAACGTTCGGCTCTATTGTGTGCTACGGACGTTCTTGTTTGCCGTTAAACGCCACCAAATCGCGCTTACGGAACTATCGCCCGCTTTGGGAACCGCTTTGGGTATTGATATATACGTATATATAACGGCGAATATTTTTCGTCTTGGCCAGGTTTCGGATGTGTCTCGTCGCCTACTACCACTACTACCACCACCACTACCACCACTACTACCATCACCACCACTACCACTACACTACTACTCTGTAGACGTCGGGTGTGTACACGATCACATCGTATAACATCACACGCGTGGTCGAGCGGCGGCAGGTTAGGCGTAAAAAGTTTACGGATTTTTGTCTGACGATTTTGTCGTCGTAGAAAACCCGTCGGAACGCGCGTTTTTTACTACTAGCCCGTCCGCGCCGTGATTTGTATGAATCGTGTACGACCGTGTCGTAGTGTAGGCTCGTTGTTTTCCGCGCGGCGGCCAACGCGTTTTACTCGTGACCGCTTCGTTTTTATCTTTCGTCCACGCTATCATAACACGTCGTGATAACGGTACACGGCGGCGACCGGTACTCCCGTCTCTTCTTCCGTGACCGTTTTGGTTTTAACTCTTTTTCGTTTCTAGTTGTTGTTTTTCTTTTTCCGGACGCACAGCACACTGTAGAACACTATTTTGATCTATTGTTTTTGACGCACCACACGGCAATATCGTCCGGCCCATGACGACGTCTTCTCTAATCTGTGTCGTGCGTGTCGTCGTACGTCGTTCGGACGTACGAATTGCGACAAAGCGACATTAATGTTTGATAACGTTTGTTTATGAAATTCGATTTTTATTCCGGTCCGATGTTTGATGACGACGCGTGTATAAGACGCGCCAATAAAACTCGTCGGTTTATTAGATGTCCGTCGACGACGAGGTATGTACGAACGTTAATAATTCGAGTGCGCGTTGATACCCATAAAAATGAAATATCACGTCGTAAAAACAGATGTTCCGTCTACGGCGGACGACCGTCTGAAATATTATATATATTTCGAACCGTTTTCGTCGGAGAACGGGAAGCAGTAAAATAATAATTGCGTGACGATCGAATTCGGCCAGTGCTCGTCGTCGGCACTCGGTTAAATTCATTATCGGTCGGAACTTTTGAAACGAGAACGAGAGACGGTAATGAATTGATCTCGCGGGCGGCATTACGCAAGCTAAAAAAAAAAAAATCTAAAAAAACTCTGCCGGAAACACTTTCGGTTTTGACGAAATAAAATATTAACGAGGTCGGACGTCGATTTCCGTTTATATTTTAAAAAAAATAAAGTCACCAGGTTGATTCTGCGTATGAATTAAAGAGAAGAAAAAAATGTCGTTAACTCGCCCGGCCTCGGACGACGGAATTGTACGCGCACGCGCACAGAGAGACGGTTTATGGGCCAGGACTTTGAATTCGAGCACCACTAACGTTAAGTTTGCACCTATTTAACACATAGTATATATACACACGACTTCGAGTCTATATTGTATTATTGCACATCGCTTGGATCTCACGCATATGCACATATATGTGTGCATTGGAATTTTCAACCGCTGTAAACGATTATGTGAACAACAATCACCTTTACGAATCGGTCGACGACGACGCGAGCGTGTTTGTCCGCGCACGCGATCCAAATATCTCGTGGGTATATTTATTTGACGTATTTTGACGGTTTTTCCTATCTGTCTTTCTCTCTCTATCTCCCATCCGTCTCGCTCTCTCCGTCCGTCTCTTCCCCAAAAACGAACGTCTTTTCCGACCGGTTCGTTTTCTATACATTTTTTTTTTTTGGTTTTGAGTTGATTTTTTTTTTTCCCCCGGGGAAAACGCTGCACATACTTTTTTTTTGTATTTTGGCGGCAGCTCGACAGTTTTTTTTTGCGCACATCATTTTTACACACACGTATAATACTGCGTATTTTGTTTTTTGTATTTTTGACACTAAACGTATTTTTATTGTATCTTTTTGGTACGGTTTCGCACTATTTTTGCGAAACGGTTGTGTCTGTCTCTCCCTGGTGATCTGGTCGTCCAGAATTGAATAGTGAGTACACATCAACGCAACCAAAACGTAGTGGACGAAAATAATAAGGTTTTTTTTTTTCTTTTCTTTCTCACCCCGTAGCAGGGATCGTCGATGGCTAGCTCGACGATACTTCTTTTTACGTTTTATTTTTTTATTTTTTGTCACAGTAACCAAAGTAAACAATCCTTAATGTTTTTCGGTAGTTTATGATTTTTGACCTGTAAAGTATATTATATAAAATATACATTTAATAATCCTTAAATTATGTTTCTTTTTATATAGTTTTCCTAAACATTTTGTTTGATATTTTATGTATTATTTTTTAATAGTGTAACCCCGATTTATTTCTTATTATTTTTCTTCCAGAATTTTGATTTTTGTTTTAAACAACAATATTTTTTTTTTTACATTTTTTTTTTTTATACACTAGTTTCAATCCAAAAACGTTGATTTTCTAACGACGAATATACGTTTTTTTTTTCACTTTTTTTTTTTTTTGGAGTGATTCTAGTGTATAACGTATAAAAAAAATGGAATTGAACGTGTACTAATCCTTTTACCGTTTGCTTGTTTGCATATAACGTTTCGAAAACATTCTCACACGCTAAACATATCTAACTCGCCGTGTGTGTATAAAAACAGTGCCGGGACCTCCTACGGACGTCAAGGTCCAAGCCGTCAATTCGACGACAATACACGTACAGTGGCGACCTCCCACCGAAGAGGACCGTCACGGGATCATCAGAGGATATCACATACACGTTCAAGAAGCCAAACCCGAGGTACCCTTCGTTTTCAGTTCGTTTCCGACCAATCGTATATTTATCGTGTATATTACAATTTTCCGGTGGAAAAAAACAACAAAAAAAAAAAAAAGGTTTCGTTTTTCTAAACCCGAGGGACGGGGGGGCCTGTTTATCCCGTTACCTGTCGTTTAGGGAAACGCGTTGCTCAACGAGCCGTTGAGATTCGACGTGACGGACGCGCTGGAGAGCAACGTGACCGGGCTGCAGCCGGACACGCTGTACGCGTTCCAAGTGGCCGCCATCACGCGCAAAGGCGACGGCGACCGCAGTCATCCGGTGAAAATCGAAACGCCCGGCGGCGTACCCGTCCGGCCCGTCGTCAACCTCAAGTACTACTAACCGAGAAACCCCTCGAAAATACGAATATATATATACAACGTGTCTTGTGCCTTTGAACACTGTAAACAGGGTGTTGGAAAGAGAACCGAAGGTGAACATCGAGTTGGAATGGACCAGACCGACGAACACGTACGGCGAGCTGTTGGGTTACAAACTGCGTTACGGGATCAAAGGACAAGAGATGTCTGAAATCATGATGACCGAGAACAAGAGACGCATCCCTGACCTAGGTGAATGCCGGACACCCGTACACCGTTGTGTATTTTTTTTTTTTTAACCCGCGCGTTCGATTTTCCAGAACGAGGCGTCGAATACGAATTCCACATATCCGGTCAGAACCAAGTAGGCTTCGGCCAAGAGGCCACCGAGTACTTTAACACTCCGGAAGGCCCGCCGACCGGTCCGCCGATGAACGTCTCGTACGAGTTCCAAACGCCCGACGTGGTGTGCGTCGTGTGGGACGAGCCGTCTCGCGAACACCGTAACGGGCAGATTGTCCGCTACGACGTGCAGTTCCATAAGAAAATCGATCAGTCGACCATCACGCACAGAAATACTACGTTGAAAAAAGTATTTTGTTTGCGATTCGATTGTTTTTTTTTTTTTTTAAATTTACTCGGAAAATCACCGCGCGTGCGATTCGCTGTTTGAACAAATAGTTCACGATTTTAGTGGCGCTTCCGTGCGCGAAATCGATTGCGTTCTACTGTCGTTTCGCTTACAGGCGGTGTTCTCCGGGCTGGAAGAAGCCACCGAGTACGTGGTGACCGTGCGGGCGGTGACGGCCGAAGGCGAAGGCCCGTGGAGTCCCCGCATGACCGTCAACACCACCAGGGAAATGGTCCGGGCGCCGATGGGCGTCAAGGCGGTGGCCACGTCCGACCAGAGCATACAAGTGTGGTGGGAAGCCGTCCCGGTGCGCGTCAAGGTCAACGGCTACCGCGTCTACTACACGATGACGGCCGTCGAGGATCTGAACCAGTGGAACGTCAAAGACGTGCCCGCCACCGAGTCCACCGACCTCGCCAACCTCGAGAAGATAGCGCAGTACGCCATAGCCGTGGCGGCCCGTACGGACAACGTGAGTAGACACGGGGTTTCGCGCATCGAAAATAACCGCACGTCGTTCCTTTATTATTCGTTCGTCCGCGCGGCAGGGTTTCGGGAGGCTGTCGGAGAAGATCACCGTGGTCGTGAAACCGGACGAGGTGCCGTTGAACCTGCGCGCGTCCGAGGTCAGCACGCACAGCATGACGCTGTCGTGGTCGCCGCCGATCAAGCTGAACCCGATCGGCTACAGGATCTCGTTCAACGCGGTCAAGGAGTTCCGCGACTCGCAGGGCGTGACCCAGCTGCAGATCGTGCCGGTCCGCGTCATCGAGCTGGACAAATACGTGCTGTCCAGCACCATCGACGAACTGTCGCCGTTCATAAGCTACGCGGTGAACGTCAGCGCCGTGCCGTCGGACCGTAGCTACAGGCCGCCGTCGAGGATAACGGTGACCACGCAGATGGCCGCGCCGCAGCCGATGGTCAAACCGGATTTCTTCGGCGTCGTCAACATGCAAAAGATACACGTGAGCGTCGGCCCAACCGAACCGAACCTAACCTAACCTATCGACGCCGTTTTTACGTTTTGTTTGTCTGTCGTGTGTTCGCCCCGTAAAAACAGGTCATACTGCCACAGGCGTCCGAGGAATACGGTCCGATATGCCATTATTACGTGATAGTCGTCCCGGAGAATCCCGACACCGTGCTCATGAACCCGGACGAGTTTTTGAATCAAAAGGTAAGCCGCCCGGCCGCGCGAGTGCAAACGACGACGGGTAATAATCGCGTCTCGTTCGCCAGCTGGTGGACGCGTCACAGCAAGAGTTGTTGGCCGAAGGCGAGCCGTACATTGCCGCCAAGTTCCCCCACAGAACCATACCGTGGACGTTTTATTTGGGCAACGGCGAGACGTACGACGGGTTCCTCAACAGGAAACTCGACCAGAACGTCAAGTACAGGATCTTCGTGCGTGCGTTCGTCGACACGCCGCAAAAAGTATGAACGACCGATTCGAGATGACGTTTGTTGTACGAAAGGTGAAATTTGTTTACGTTCCGCAGCATTTGTACACGTCGAGTCCGTTCTCCGAACCGATGTCGTTGGAAATGCGCGAAGTCGGTCCCGAGGAAGTGCCCAAGCGACCCGAACTACGGGACATGAACCTGCCCAGCAACACGGGTTCCAGCGGGTCGTCCAACGACCACGTAAGCGTCCGAAGCAGTGCCACCCCGCCCGGACTGTTGTGGCTGGTCGGTCCCGTGATCGCCGCGATATTGCTCACCGCCGCCTTGATCTTATTGTTCGTGGTTAAAAAGTGAGTTTGATCGTCGACAAAGAGTTTTCTTTTTTAAATATTCAATCATAATTTACGTGTACCAAACGGACATGACCCGCGAATCGTTGTTATTCATACCACGCGTGTACGCGAATAATCATTATTTACGTCGGTTATGTACACACACGTTACGCGACGTACAAATATCATTAATTAATATTGATGATGCAGGCATAACCGTCGTCAAAAGGTCAAACTGGCATATGTCGATCGATTTCGGTGGATCGGTCACGTAGACCTTTCTCGAAAGACTAAATTATAATTTTGTAACAGCAAAAATATTGTATATCGTATTGGCTTTTAATCCGGTCAGGTTAGGTCCCATGTGCTTTGACGTTTTAATTTAAATAACAAACACGTTGCGCTCGTCATTTCGGAAACGTACGGAATCCAACGACGGCGGTGTAATTTACATTGTTTAATGGCACGCTTTTTCTTCGTGCGTCTGTTTACCGTTTTAAAATAACCGATACGTATGAACGTTAAGACCCGATATCGTAGGTCAGCGAGCGTGTCGAATGCTTAAGAAATCCTTGTGTTATCCTTCGCACAAGGAGCTGTTCCGCTGTTGTTTAGCGCTGACAAAAACAACAACAAGAACCCTGGTCGAAAAAAGGTCGTTTCGCGCGCGCATAGAGGTACACGTCTGATTCGTCGCGTGCATTGCGTTGTGTTAGGCGTCGCCGGCCGAGCAAGTACGGCGAGACGTCCGGCGTGACGAAGCCGCTGATCGGCGGCAACTCGCATCCCAACAACGACCCGGTGGAGCTGAGACGGCTGCAGTTCCAGACGCCCGCGATGGTGTCGCATCCGCCGGTGCCCGTCAACTATCTGGCGCAGCACATCGACCTGCTCAAGGCCAACGACAACCTGAAGTTCTCGCAGGAGTACGAGTCGATCGAACCCGGTCAGCAGTTCACGTGGGACCACTCGAACATGGACGTCAACAAGCCGAAGAACCGGTACGCGAACGTGATCGCGTACGATCACTCGCGCGTGGTGCTCCGGGCGCCGCACGACGGCGGCCCGCCGGGCGGCGACTACATCAACGCCAACTACTGCGACGGTTACCGCAAGCACAACGCGTACGTGGCCACCCAGGGCCCGCTGCAGGAGACGTTCGGCGACTTCTGGCGCATGTGCTGGGAGGTGCGCACGTCCACCGTGGTGATGATGACCAAGCTGGAGGAACGCACCCGGGTCAAGTGCGACCAGTACTGGCCGGCCAGGGGCTCGCAGACGTACGGGCCGATCGCCGTCACGCTGGTCGGCGTCCAGGAGCTGGCCACGTACGTGATACGCACGTTCCACCTGTCCCGCGGCGACGGCGACCCCGAGACCAGGGAGGTGAAGCAGCTGCAGTTCGGCGCGTGGCCCGACCACGGCGTGCCGGACCATCCGGCGCCGCTGTTGCAGTTCATGAAGCGCGTGCGCGCCGTCAACCCGGCCGACTCGGGCCCGGTGGTCGTGCACTGCAGCGCGGGCGTCGGCCGGACCGGTTGTTTCATCGTCATCGACGCCATGCTGGAACGGGCCAAGAACGAGCACAGCGTCGACATATACGCCCACGTCACCTGTCTGCGCGCCCAGCGCAACTACATGGTCCAGGTATTCTTGCTTTCCGTTTTCTTGCTTTCCGTTTTTTTTACTTGTCCTTGCTTGTCAGACCGAAGAACAGTACATATTCATACATGACGCGCTCCTGGAAGCCGTCACTTGCGGCGATACCGAAGTGGCCGTACGCAACTTGCCCGTGCACATCCAACATCTGTCCCAGATGGACCCAGGCACGACGGTCACCGGAATGGAACTCGAATTCAAGGTACTACACGGATACCGATACAAACGCGGCGTTTTATTTCATATCGGCCGTGTTTACAGAAACTCACACTGGTCAAAAGCGAATTCTGTCGGTTCGTCAGCGCCAGCCTGCCCGTTAACAAGCCGAAAAACCGTCTGGTCCACCTGTTACCGTACGAGAACACCAGAGTGTGCCTGAGCGGGGGGTCCTCCCGGGGTCTAGAAGGTTCGGACTACATCAACGCCAATTTCATCGATGGCTACCGGCAGCGCGGCGCCTACATCGCCACCCAGGGACCTCTGCAGATCACCACGGACGACTTCTGGCGCATGCTCTGGGAACACAACTCCACCATCGTGGTCATGCTCACCAAACTGCACGAGTTGGGAAGGGTGAGGATCCATTAGGCATTCCACAACAACACTGTCGATGTGCGATTGTGGATTTTAACGACACGATATTAGCGAAACGTTCCTGAAAACGTTGTCGGTATATTCTAAACGTCCATTTGTCCGCAGGAGAAATGCTATCAGTACTGGCCGTCCGAACGGTCCGTTCGATACGATACGTTTGTCGTGGAGCCGATCACCGAGTACAACATGCCACAGTACATACTCAGAGAATTTAAAGTGACCGACACGATCGACAACGGGTCGCGGACCGTCAGGCAATTCCAGTTCACCGACTGGCCGGAGCAGGGCGTGCCCAAGTCGGCCGAAGGGTTCATAGACTTTATCGGTCAGGTGCACAAGACGAAAGAGCAGTTTGGCCAAGAAGGCCCGATCACCGTGCACTGCAGGTAATGCGCGTGTCGCAAGTCCGAAAGGACCAGTGTTTTACCGAAATCGTTCGTCCGACGCGTGAATTCCGTTTTGTTTTCCAGCGGTGGCGTCGGCAGAACGGGCGTGTTTGTGTCGCTCAGTATTGTGCTGGAGCGAATGCAGTGCGAGGGCGTAATCGATCTCTTCCAGACCGTCCGAATCCTGAGGACGCAGCGACCGGCCATGGTCCAGACAGAGGTACGGGACCCGTAATGCTCATGACCCGTCTTGTCGCTCGATCGAGTCGACGGCTCGTCCGAATCGTTATGATTAAAAGAAAACATTGTTTTTTTTTCCCCCGTCCGCCGCACAGGAACAGTACCAGTTCTGCTATCAGGCGGCCATCGAATACCTGGGATCGTTCGACCAGTACTCCGACTGAGACAGGCCCGACGTGTTCACTTACACCGAACACGCAGTATGAGAGTCCGTTCGCGACGACGTTCGATCGTCACGCCGCACGCAGCGCACAACGTGGCCGTCGCGTAGATTTATTAACGTATTATCACCACTACTATTGTAATTTTTGTTTCTTATTAGGCTGTACAGACTTATTTATACTTAAACGATAGGTACGTAGTTTTTTTTTCTCACACGAGTGTCTGTCTCCGTTGCCCGTCGTCAAAATCTAGTCTCGAAACACGCACAACCCACTCGCACCGGCGTTCGCGTCGCACGTAACGTAACGTGTATACGTGCGTATCTACACGTCGACGTGTATGTGTGCGCGAGATACTTTTTGTACTTAATTTTTTCGTTTTTTTATTTTTTCATTATCACTTTAATTTTAATCGACTCGATTCCTAAAACAATGACATTAGACAGTAGACTCGTATGCGAACGTGTACGTTACTTCGTGACTCGTCAAACAAAAATCACGTTTCGAACAAAGTACGGTGCTATATTTAATATATATATATATATATGTGTAATATACCTATTAAATTACATTATACACTTCTTACTCACTACTCACGACCATCAGTGTGTGTGTGCAGTTCAAATATTAAATTACTATTTATATATATATATATATAAATAACACACACGTATATTGTTATGTACGTATGTATTCGACAGTTTAGATATCTTCGTGTATAGACCAGAAATATAGTTTGTAATTTGTAAATTTAGACAATTTTCCAACTTGAGTAGTACGTTAACTCATCGTTATCGATTACTTTTTTTTAAAAGAAAATCCATCGACTGATGTATTTAAGGATAAAATACCTTTTTGTGTTCCACGGTTAATTTTTATCTTTCGTATTATTTTGTATAATTTTTTTTTACTTTTAGTTTTTTAATTTTTTTTTTTTTTTTATTATTATTATAATTCCAGTTGGGAGGTTAACGTTCTTCGTCCAAACTTTATTTCCATATCCTTTTTACACACCCACGACACTCCGTGTGATTGTATGAACGTCTGTTTGTTATCACTCACCGTTGAATATGTTACGACGGCAAACACGTAATCGTCGACTTTACGTCAATAACATTTGTAATGATTTGTTTTTTTGTTTTATAAATTTTGTAAAAAAAAAAAAAAAATAATAAAATAAATAAAAGAAGAAGACAATACATACAAAACGTACCCGTCCTCGAGGATAAACGTATAGATAGTATAAGTATTGCAGCTCGTTTTTTCATCTTGTTCGTGTCTCGTTCGTACGCCGTTTTTTCCCCATCCATATTATGTATTCTATAAAAAATTTCGGAGCCGCACACGCTTAATCGAAATACAACAATCACTCTCGCTGGCTTTTTCTACGCTTGGATAGGTTATAAACAATGATTATTAAATATAATATATTTATATTGTACGACACGAAATCGGTCGGTTAACTGAATAATCGTTTCGGCATATCATAATAATAATAATAATGATAATTTAAAAAGTTATACTTGGGCAAAGACATGTTTTTTTTTCTTTTGTACATAGTGTTTTAATGATTAGGACGCGATGTTTATTACTAAAATTGTATAAAAAAAAGAACCCATGACAAATTGGACGAGGTGTTTTATAAAAAAAAAAATTGTTGACGATTTGATAGTTGAAATAATATTGTGTATTGTAAAATGAAAAAAAAAATCAAATTTAAAAAAAAAACGAAATAATTTGTTGTCATCGTCCAAAGGAAAGTCCCGTTATTTAGAATGTCTAAAGAAATAATTGTTTATATAGAAAAATATTAAAGAAATAAATATAATACAATATGGATTTGACAATTTTCACACGATTTTCTATTATTATTATTTTATTTTATTATTTTGTATTGTATACCTGCACGTTGTTTTTCATCGTCCTATCGAACTGTCTTGTCCCGAGTTTCCCACGTACGCACGTTACGATCCGCAAAGAGCTCGGGTACCGTTGCGCGCCGTGTCGCATTGAAAAATCGATTTTTACATTCCGATCCTCCTTGATGCCGGTAAAAGCGTAAATTCAATCCGGACAGTGGGTTCCGGTTCGTATTGTGAAACACCCAGTTTGAATAGAAGACAGACGACGAAGACGAAATCGTCGTATAAGAAAGCCGAATCGTCCGGCGAGATCGAGAGCGATACGAAAAAGTCGTGTTGGACGCCAAAACAAAAGAGAACACAAACAAATGATATCGATGATTGTTATTCGGTCGGTTTTGAGGTTAGGACCTAACGTTAAGGGTGAAAACGACTTTAAAAAAAATCCGTGAATCCGAATCCGGTGCTAAAAATAAGCTAAAGTTGTATTGCGCCACGTGTGTAGAGTCAGAAATGTGAAAATTTCACGAAATGTGTGTATTTGAACGGCCCCCGGGCACCGGCAAAAACTCATTTCAATAAAATGTCGTCCGGCCGAAATATTTGGTGAAAAATGATTAACGCATACGAGTCCGCGTTAAGTGAGACATTTTATGTCTTATGTGTGAAAATTTTTTTTTCAAATTCAAATTTAAATTTTTTCAAAACCGAAACAATGGTTGTTATGGAAACAATGGTTGCCATGGAAACAAACCATAAGAGAGATTTAGGTTTTTTTTTCTGTAACGCTTTTTCGTGACAGTCCCCAGTGGGTATCTTAATTTAGGTAACGCTTTTCGTGGACACTTTTTCGTGACGGTTTTTTATTTTAATGTGCCAAAGTAAAGACATAAAATGTCAAAAAAAATGATCACGCTGTGTGTGCCGGTGGTGACGATGGACAATGAACGGTGGTGGTGTGCTTGGCCGTCGTTTCGAAATCCGAAAACCAGTACACGTTCGCCGGGTCCAGGACTTTTGGGGAGGAGGGCTGGAAAAAATAAGTCGCGTCTACGTGAGCGTGTCCGTGTGCATCAAGTCAAACAAACGTTCGCAGACGGTCACGCGTGTTGACGTTCGACGGCCCAACGCGACAGCCGTCCACTTCCGAATGACCGTCGCGGGTTTGTTCGGCCCGTGTCCGTTTCACGCGTTTCTCGACTTGACTCCCCCGTACGATCAGGCCCGCCACAAGGGGAGGGGGAGCAGCTAGGACCCATCTTGAGGAGGGCCCCCAAATTCATAAACGAATTTTTTTTTTTTCAAATGAAAAATGAATCGATAGGAAATACAATCGTTTTTAATTTTTCGAAGATAAAAAGATAATGTATTATATTAAATTAAACAGAAGCAAAACATTGAATATTTATTCAAAACTTTATTTTTCTCGTTTTCATTTCGGCAAAATCATTTATAACATCGTCATAATTAATCCTGTCTTGCTAACTCTTGTTCTATCGATAAGACAATACAATGGTTTAAACGGTCCTGGCCCATACAAGATCTTAAATAATTTTTTATTGATTTTAATTTACTAAAAGAGCGTTCGCCACTTGCAACACCAATGGTATGTGTACCAATGGCTTGAGTTCAAAAACAATAAAAATGTTAGCTCGCCCGCTCTACCATCTGTTTATGTATCTAATTATTGAATTCTTCTTTCCACTTGTCGATTGACTTTTTCGTTTGAAAAAAAATGAGCTTTTTTTCAATTTTGTATTTGGAGGGGGACCCCATTTCGAAAGACTGTCCCGGGCCCCCCGTTATCATGTGGCGGGCCTGCGTACGATTCGCAATTCTCGGCTACATTGTCGTGACAATCCGAAATCTACGTCATCGGGTACGAGACGACTAGGACCAGAGGACTTGACACGCGCACACCACACACATTATTACATACGTATAAATTACGTTGTCACGGTCCGAACCGTATTCGCTGCCCGAGTGGACCAAAGCCAATACGTCCGACGATACGTGGTCAGGGTTTGGTCAGGTTGACGAGGAGCCGTCCCACGGTCGGGCTCCGCAATACCTAACCATTAATCCACTACCGGAGATAACGGCCGACGTCCAAAGGGTAACGGCGGATTCCCGGTGGTCACGCACGCCAGCGTGTGTACAGACTGGAAATTCGAACTCGCCGTACAAGAACGACATATATATTTTATTTTAATTCTTCGATTTCGTTTATTGTAATAAAAACAACTGCTGTTAGTGAACACGAATAACGTCGGTAAAAAGTATGGTTTCCGTATTAATGATCAAATAAACGAGGTATAAACATAATAAATTGGTTGTTTTTTTTTTTTTCCGGTGCAAAATTGAAATATAAATCAAGCGTTTGTCGTCGAATCCCCCGGTCTACATGTGCCTGGAGTTGCCGAACGACCCGAGTCCCGACTGTGACGCTCCTTTGTTGAAACCCATCTGCAAGTTGAGGTGGCCTTCGGACGCTCTTAGCTGGTCCTCGGTGAACTCTCTCTTGTTGGCGTCCGCCATCTTCGGTCCCATCCTCGGCCCGGCGTACTCCGGATGCTTTTGAGTCTGCGGAAGCGCCAAAACACAGTACGACGGTAATTGGCGTCCGTTTTCCCGTGTAAAAGTTCACACGACGCTTCTCCTTTCCTCCCGCCCGTCGAATCCTTCCCGTCCGTCGTGCTCCTACTGCGCGCGTTCGCTCTCTCGCTTGCAGCAGTCAAGACCGCTACGTCCGTTTTCGCTAACCGACCACGAGCGATCTCGCGCGGAAAATAAACGTTTCGCCGCTTTCCGCACACCTGGTCCAGGTCGGCCGCTCGTCGTGTCCGGCCGAGTCCGTCAAAACGACGTTTTCGTCTCCGTACGGGAAAAACAATAACGAAAACGAAAAAACCCGCGGTCCGTTGTTTTCCGTGTTCGTCTCGATTTTCTACACGCCCGTCCGTTTGGATTTTATAAATTTTTTTTTTACGCCAACGTTTAGTACGCGATTCCGTGACCACGGGGAAAAAGTCGGTGGGCGGCGCCGGTGCCGGACGGATTCATACGAATCACGTACAAAATGTACTAAATGAAAACAAGAGTAATTAAACACAATCGTTACCATTGCTGTAATTACCGTTATCATTGACAAAACATAAACGTTGTGATACTTTTTACTGTCAATAGCCTTAGTTTGCTTTAATTATTATTGACATGGTTGTATGAAAAAAGAAAAAGTCGTAACGGCACTGAAACATTTTAAACTTCAATAAATAAATGAATAAAAAACGTACAAAACGTTGGCGTGAAAGAAAAAGAAATCGAAAAATCCAAATGGTCGCCGGGGTCGGGCGACACGATTGCACGTCGTTATTATACACCGTGGACGATCATAAGACCGTATTACATTCGACGGTCGGAAGCGTATGGAAAAAAAAAATTACATCGATAAAAACAAGACGTTTAACGTACGCCAACACTTCTAGTCGTCGTCGTTATTATTATCAACATTATTATTATTATTGGCTGTATTCCACGATTCGTCCGCCGTTTCACACGGTCGTCGACGTTGTTTTTCCGACCGGTCCGACATTGAAACGAATGTCGAAAAACAAACGTCTCGAAGCCGGACAAACGGCTACGTACGCGACGAGACCGAGTTCTAAACGTTTCGTGCAATTTCGGCTCCACGCAATACAGACACGTTGCCGGACGGTTGACTGCTCTCTGGATAGTCGCCGAATACATTGAAATAAGTGGCCGCCGACCACGGGTCTCCGGCTTTTGACGGCTCGCGGTCGGGACGGATCGTCGAGCTGGACACGGGCACTACCTGCCTGGGGGGAGTGTGCCGAATCGGGTTTAAAATCCTACCGCGGGGAGCATGGGTGTCAACCGGCGGGACTGTTGCTCGGCGATGGGCCCCAGAGTCTCGGAACTAAGACTGCCAGGTCTCTCTGTTCGGAAAAGGGGACGTCACGGGCAGAGAATAGTCATATTACGTCGGAGACGGTAGAGCGGCCGAGGCGGAGGTCGGAGCCGAGGCTCGGAGCATGTCCTTACTATTGTCGCTGAAGCCCGGTCGCGGGGACCACCCGGTGACCGTAGCGACACGGTTCGAACCTGGTTCGTTTCGCGGGTTGGATTCGTACGGGCTGTTGGCAAACTGCGCGCATCGACGTGCAAATGCGGTACGAGGATTCGGAGCCCTCGGTCTTGATCGGCGCTATGTCGGTCGGCGTCACCCGTACGCTGGGAACGTCTTCCTGTGGCGGCCCTTGAGTAGCTCCGCGTAGCTAGTAAAACGTCCGTCACTTGTAGCCTCCCCCCCCCCTCGCAGCAGACGGATAAAACCCCAAAGGTTAGCTCGGTCTGCTCTCCGTAATCACGGTGTAATCGGTGGCGCGACGTTTGACGTTCGCGGTTTGACCTAACCTCTGATTTCACTTCCGACCGACGCGGCACGTATCCAATTGAAACGTTTACAGACGTACGTCAACGGGACGAACCGTGCACCGATAAGATCAAAAACTAATGCCGCAACGGATATGCGTAGAAATCGTGTGTGTGTGTAACAAACGACTCGGACCGGCGGAAACAGCATTTTTCACACGCGCGCGCTGGGTAACCAACACGAGAACAGACTAGTTCGGCCACAGTTGGAAATGGCGAGCGGTGTCTTGTTGAATCGGCGGCGTGGAGAACGATCCGGACGCGGTA
This sequence comes from Schlechtendalia chinensis, assembly GCA_019022885.1. Taxonomy (NCBI): domain Eukaryota; kingdom Metazoa; phylum Arthropoda; class Insecta; order Hemiptera; family Aphididae; genus Schlechtendalia; species Schlechtendalia chinensis. The sequence continues at coordinate 1,356,697 of CM032351.1, read as the reverse complement.
ACAATAACAGACCGATCGGTACTACACAATAATCAACGTTTGTTTGTTCAACGGTAACCGTTCGTGGTAACCTACACAAAACGGACGTCGTCGGTGTAGGAAAACGCGAAATTCCGATCGTATGAAGAGGGGCGCGCCGGCGATGCATTTCGAATTTCGTTGCCCGAGGTACGCATTTATTCGTTGCTGTTGTCCCCACTGACCTCCTTACTGCGCGTAAACCCCCCCAAAAAAAACCAAACGATTTTCCGATACATACACAACCCTTTCAGTTTCAAGACGTGTGTTAATATTCTATGTAAAACTAATGACAAATCATGTAAATCAATATAATGTGAATGTCTATGCGTGTTCGTTTTCGATGTTTACAATGTTTATAATCGTAAAATAATAACATACGATTCGTTATAGGACGTTTAACGTCTGATAATGTTTATTTTCCAATACTGTGAAATATAAAACATCGAATATCAAACATTTCAAAAAGCAAGTGGTAACATCGTTCAAACAAGACCCCGAACGATTTGCTGCACCCAAAAACGCAATCGCCTCATACCCACCCACACTTCCCCTGAATAAGCCACTGCGCGTACACGACAGACGCGGTTAACTTCAGAGCCCGCGAGAGGTTAACGCTAAAACGGTCTACGACGACGACGCGAATACTTACGATCCGTGCGAGAGCGAACAGGCAGAGCGTCACTTGCCGTATGTTTCTGCGTTCGAACAGATCGGCCGTCTGGAAGATCTCCTCTTCGGGGACGCCGTACTTCTTGATGGCCGCTTGAAATCTGCAACGTGCGAGGTTAGGTTACGTCCTGGTTTTCGAAAAACGGACGGGTGGACGGGTAACAGAACATTTATGCTGAGCGTAAAGTTTGCTCAGAGCGTGAGGTTTTGCCGTACGGTGTGTTTTTTTCGCATGCGTTTAAATATCACGAGTGTGAGATTAGTAAATGAGTCGTATGTAGAAGACCGAAAAACAAAGACACGCGTGTTACGAACAGGACCCGGCGTCTACGGGGACATATTCAAATATACACGTCGCGTACCTTTGAATGTTCTCCATCAGCTGGAAGTTCGTGCCTTTGGTCTGTATCTTCTTCACGGAGTCGGGACAGATCTTGTTGATCAGATGGCACAGCACGACGCCGTCCTTGAGTTGATCCTCGAACGGCACGTTGTCCGGCATCTTCTGGCCCAACACTTGACCGATCCATTCCAACACCTCGTCTTGTTCCTTGTTAGCGACCTGCCCACACACACACACACACACGCACACACATGATCGAATGTACGGTCGGCCATTTATGATCACGATCTACGGGTATGCGATTTATTACGCTTTTTGTTTTTTTTTCGCCGCGGCTGCGAGTTTGATCGTTTCGACTTGACGTTCTCGCGTTTATTTTTAAACGGTACGCGAACGCGTGTATCAAAAAAAAAAAAATAAAATAAAAAATAATAATAAAAAAATCGTTCGGCGCTGCGGCAGAATTATAACGAAAACAGACACTCAATCGCTTTTTTGGCGGTCGTTCAATGTTTTATATCATATATATATATATATATATTTATGTATTTATAAAACGAAAATTAAATAGTTATTTAAAAAAAAAAAATTACTTTTTACGTATACGACGTGTCCATCACGACGCGCTAATATTATCGTTATCGCTTTGGCGTCCGTTTTTTATATCCTATTTACACGAGAGAAGAAAAAAACCACCTCGTAGCCGACCGAAAACGATTACATGTTACACGTGGTTATTGCGTCGACAAAAGCCGTCTGTAGACCACGCGAGTTTTTCGAATGTGATCTCGTCCGCGTTCTCGAAGAACACAAATGAACGGGTTGTTCAACACGTCACGTCCCGCCCGCGGAAAACCGAAAACGCCGTGACAATATCTCTGGCTTTGGAAAATGTACCGGTCATAATTGTTATCATTGTTATCATTGTACACGCGTCGTTGGCACTCCGGACGCAAGCGATGCGTTCGAACTCGCGGTTTCAACACGCGATCAACATGAGATGGCACATCGAGGCGTGTTCGGTTCGTCGGTGCGCGTTCGATCGTCTCGATCCTCGGAGACGATCATCAAAAAATCTGCCGACCCGCTGCACTTTCGTCCCGAAACATCGTCACACGGCGGTGACTCGCCGCCCGTAATGATGTTGTGCTTCGTGGACATTTGCATCGGTCGTACAGCAAGCAACCGACCGGTCGACGTCGACCTATAAGGGACTGCTGCCACGACACCGCGAGACGTCACACGCGATGTCTGGACAACGGTTAAACATTCCAATAGGAGCGCACGAGTCCGTCGAGTTTTGTCACGTGTGCACCTGAACCGTGGATCGTGGACCTAACCTAACCTCGCCGTCTTCGATACATACTACATAACGCCGAGTACGTCCTAAACACCGAAATCGCCATAAGACGATCTACCCCACCCGGATCCAACAGTTTCCGACAGTCGTCGTGAACCGGTGAACATTTCCGGTTTATTCGAAAATGTACAGCGGCTTATCGCTGTTGTTTTATTGTAATCTAATAACAGTGTACGACAATACGGTTCGGTCTATTTTCGGGAACGATAGTTCGGCGGGAGCTGTTCGTGCGCGCCCCCTCGTAAAAAAAAAAATATCATCACCGCGTTATTTTGGACACTCGTCTCTAGCCGGAGCCAAGTCGCCGTCAGCCTACTCACAGCACGCGCTCTTGTGCGTTTCGGTCGTCGTAAGAATAGTTTTGCGTTACTTTGTGCGTACACACGGCAGTGAGGTTCTGGGCTCGTACGAACGGACGTTCTCATAACCGAAACGCGTGTTCGAAATCGCTCGTCTCCTCGGGAACCGGCTTTGTTCTCCGCCGTGTCCCGAAACAACGTCGACCTTCGTGGTTCGCGAATAGGCGACAAAAAACACAAAAAACTCCCGACGTTTCTTCGACGTGTACGAACAACGAACGCGGCCGATCTCATTAGTCAAAGTCCGGACGTGGTCCCGTCGACCGTCCGCTCGAAATATACACACGCGCGCGCGCGTCGGAAATTGGCACCGGCGGCCGCGAGAGCCGGCCAAGTACGGCCCCGTGTCCCTCGGCGTCTTGTCTTGTTTTTTTGATGTTTCTACGTAAAAAATCACATTGAACCTCGACGGTTAAAAAGAAACGCGCGGCCGACTAATGAATACGTTTGAACGAGCGCCGGGTCCAGAAAAAGGAAATCGAAAACGTTTCAGTGCCGAACAAGGCACAAGGAATCGAATGTGTGAATCGTTTGATCGGAGAAAGCGGGAACAAGTGTGAGAGGAAACGCATACGATGGCGACAGAAATGAGAAGGAAACGAAATGAACTTCACACGCGGCAAGGCGATCGTGACCCAAGTCCGGAGATGATCACTGATCCATTGATCGAGCGGTGAGCTGACGAGTAGACTTTGTCCCGTTTCCAAATCGGGATTCAGTCAATATTATTATTTGGTTTTCGTTCACGACGGTTTTCCACGTGGGCCGTTTGCCGGTAATTAACAACGCGGTATCGTCCCGATAAAACGTCCCGCGACTCGGTGTCGTGTTACCGGGTTTCCGAAACCGTTACCATAACGGTGATAATAATTTTTAAATTTATTTCGGCAACATCGCGTTTTGCCGATCGTCAGGCGATTGTATCGTTTCTGTTGTGTGTTGCCGAGAAATCGTTTCCGAAAAAAAAAATACATATAAGTTCATTTTAGAATCTAGTCCGGCCACGCTCTACAGACGTGTTGAACGGAGCCCCGCGGTCTCGTCCTCGCACTGCTTGTAAATAAATACGTTTAACGCGTTTCGGAAGTCGTTAAGAACGGTCGGAGCGGTAGGTTATTTTTAAACGCGACTCGGTTTCTGCCGAGTACCACCGACGCGGGTTAGGTATGTGACGTACGTATATTATTTTCCTGTTCACGTATACCGTAAACGGTTTACGTCTCGTGTCCGTCTTGTCGACAATATCGCGTTATCCGGCGCAAGTATTTTATCGCGAACAGTTTTGTAAAAAAAAAAAACGTCCCGGTTTCCGGCGGTACCGTGCGCGGGTAGGCGACGACCGCGAAAGTGAGCCCACGAGTTCGCGTAGTCTAACGTTCGTCTGCCGTCCGTGCGGCGCGAAACGACTTTCGACCGGCGTTTCATATTTTCATTGTTTTATCGTGACAAGAAACAATATGCGGTTTTGTCTGATTACGTGATTATTATAATAATAGAATTATTTTTTTTTTTTGAGTCGATTCATAAATAAATGTATACAAGTGAAAACACGTCGAGTGTTATCGCATCGTTTTCCCGAAGATTTTAAACAGCAAGTTCTTCTTACACGTCTACACGACTACATAAGCCAGTTTGTCAGTTAATGAAAAATTATGTTTTTGATTCGTTCGCGGGTTTATCGATTTTTGAATCGAAAAACGATACGATTTCGCGAATTCCTGTACCTACGTGTATTTAAGAAATGTTAAATACGATAATCGTGCGATCGAGTGCAACGAAAACGTTTAGAATTGACGTATTGGAAAATAACAGAAATGCCGAATTCAAAACGGACCGATCCAAAACGGGACGCGGTCGCGATCGTAATCGAAACTTTTCGTGGGTTTTCTCGGGCCGACCGTTGCGGCGATAGGAAAAAAAAAACCGTGTTTTTTAACCAATCCCTTACCGGCATTTTCCCTGCGGCGTCTGTCTCTCTTGTCGTGGACGAAACCCGATTGTTCTCCGTGCTCGTCGCCAGAGACTCGCGCTGAGGAGTAGCTGCGACGCGACCGGACGACGTGCGTGTGCCCGTCCGCACGGCCGACGGTTCGGTTTATATAACGCGCGCGACGCGACGGCCGTTGTTATTTTTAGATTCCCGTTTAATTGCCCGTCAAAACGAGTAGAGCGAGAGAGAGAGAGACACTGCCCCGGCGTAAAAAGTCGTTTTCGTATACACACACACACACACACACACATCAAGTGATGTATCGCCTGTTAGTGATCCAACGCGCGCACTACTCCGCGTGGGCGGCGTCTTCCGGGACGGGGGAGGGTATTTTTTTCGGTTTTTTTTATACGCGTTCGTGTGAACGACGGGCGAGCTGGTCCACATGGTCGTGTGAACGATTTGCCGGCGTGAAAAATATTTGAAAAATACGCCAATTTCACGGTCGGACGGGATCAATAGTAGACGGACGGACGGCGACCCGGCGCGAAGACCAATGCGTTTTCTCGCCGGGTCGCGCATTGCTCGTCGTGGACCGCGGCGACGTTAACGTTTCCGCAGCGAGATGTATTCGTGTTTGTTCTGTTCTTCTTCTTCTTCACGTTCCCGAACGAACGTCGAGCGCGCGTGTCGGGCGAGGAAGTCTGCACGCGTTTTCGGAATTCGCTGCGTGAGCGTGTCTCTCGTAAAATAATACGCGCGTGCACGTCGTTTTTCACCCGTATTAATTGACGAGTACGTTATATACACTTCGGCAACACGTACTTTTTACCCGAAGTCGTCACGGCGTGATAATTGTTATAAATGCAATGTTGTCCTCCGTCCGTCGTTTAATCTTGGACGGTTCGCGTAGACAGGGATTTCTGGTCGAGAACACAGACGCGGTTCCGGTCGGTTAAATAATGGTCACCGTGTGACACGCCGGCTGACAAACGCGTGTATTTCACGAATGCTCTACTACGCCGTTCGTCCGTATCGGAACCATGTCGCACACGAAACGCCAGTACACTCGGGATGAACGACTGCTGGGGAGCCGACGGTTTTCCAATACAAGAAGAGAGCGTGGGACGTTCGCGTTTTATGAGAATATCTCGTCAATGCAAATTTGTTTACGTGTTTATTTTGGTCGCGCGCAAAAAAAAAATGTTTGTCGATGATTACGACGACGGATGGTGTTGTTAATCGGCGTGAAAACTTTAACCTCGTCAAAACCGAAACAACAACGGTTTTCGTAGAGACGTTGCCAAAAAAAAAAAAACGTTTGCCGAAAAACAAATTAAATAATATATTACATACATCCTAACCCAACAAATTGTTTACGTCATCGTTTTAATTATGTTTTTGATGTCTGTGCAATACGCGTACGTTTTGAAAAAAAGAAACGTTACAAGGTCGGGCCAATTCTAGAGTTTACTCGTCGCACAAATCGTACGTTCGATCGACGGGTGTCGAACGCGTTTCGAAAAAAAAACCGTTTACCAGCACCTTCTGTCCGTTACGTGTCTTCAACAACTCATGAATTCCGATTCGTGAACACGTCGGAACGTGTTTCTATGACGCGAACACGAGCGTTCATAATTTTTGGCGTTTTACGGTTTATTTTTTTTTTTTATCTGTTCATTGCGCTAACATCGGTCGTTTTAACGAACACAAACGCAAAAAACCAACAGCTTGGTTGAATATGTTTACAACGTGTTTTACGACCAAGGGCCGTCGTCGTATTCCCGTTAAATGTGAAATAACAATCAATTGAAACATAGTAACCGTGTCCGGTCACGGCCACGACGGGCGTTTGGCAAACGACTCGTTGTTACACGTTCGTCCCGGTCGTCTTACAACGCGTATAACGGAAACAACGAGTATGCGATCGTTGTAGAAAATCTAAAAAAAAATAACCACCCGATTGCTCTTGTAGTCGCCGAGTTTAGACGCTACACCGTTTTACAAGATAACGGATAAAATACGCCCAAACGAATTCGCGCATCGTGTTCATATGATACGGCGGATATCGTCCGTCGTTTTTTTCCACGTGATACCGTGTTTGTTTGGAACGTCGCCGTCGCCCAAATCGATTCCAGCACGCGATGTACGCGCTCGGCTCGATTTTCGATCGGCGCGTACATGGAAGACACGAAACATGATCCCAGAGCACTGTAACAAAACGAACGGGTTTGATTTCCCGCGCGTACAAAGTGGCGAAAAATCGAAATCGTTTTTTCAACCTAAAAACGATGGTGCGAACGACGGGAAACTCGCACTGGTCTCGATCGGAGTTTGCCGGTATTGATCCTGTCGATTTATTGATTCGACTGCTTTGAAGACGTTCTGTTCTCGTAGTTTAATCGTCGAGACGAATGAATCCGAGGGGATATTCCGAAATCCGTTTATGCCCACGCTTGCTCGATACGAATTTGGTTTCCGCGTGTCTAACTGGCGATCTGTGTTTGAGTTATTCGCGCCAGATGTAATTGAGAAGAAATATGGGCACCCGGTCACTTCGGTCGGAAGAGGGCGGTTTTCGGTTATCGAAATAAACGCTTAATTTATTTTGATTTTCCTCCATCAGAACCCTTCGCGTTTATTTTTTCGCACAAAAAAATAATACAATTGAAAACCATTGGGCTTTTTTCCTGTTATGGTGCATTTTTTTTTTTTTATCAGCTACCTTTATCATATAATAAATTATCGTGTTCTACGTTTAGGTTTCTCAAAAACCACTGACCGCTGTAAAACGTATTAAAAAGTTTGTTTCACAATAATGTTTAAAAAAAAAAACCCCTATTATACGAGTATTTGATGTGTGACGAGTGCGAGTTATACTATTTAACATTTTTACGAATATAATGAAACGATTACGGAAAAAAAAACATGACGTATCGGCCAACGCATATTGTAAACGACTAATATTATATAACAGTATTAAATTGATTGGCTAGACGCGAGCACGTGGTGTTTCACAGAAAACATTCGGTGCGCGTAAATAATTTGTTTATTTCAAAACGTTCGGAGCTTGACAACGGTTAAACGTTGTAGTTGTACGTCTCTGAAGTTTGTGCTCGTTCATTGTCATTAGTATTTATTGTGTTCGACTTTACGCAACTGATCGTTTTGTGTTCCTTCGTTCGTAGCCGCGAGACCGAGTCGTCATTCGGCGTTCAATCCGTTCCGGTCAATGCGATCCCCCGTCGCCGACGACGAGCTCTGCTGGTCTCCTCCTCGACAGTTCGTCGTTCGTCGGCCTCTTCCCGACCAACTCGGCCGTACCGAATGAAGTCGAATGAAGTCCACTCCCGGAAGCCGCTGGAAACCGGCTCGCGCGCAAGAGGTCGTCCACGAAGTGAGACTCGGGAGGCGCTGTCCGGCCGTCGGCACTGCGCCGGGCGAACGCACACGAACAGAGTGAACCTAACCTCGTCGGATTGTCGTCCGGTCACGGTCTCGGCGTTCGCCTCCGTTTCCGGCACCGACCGAACAGGTCTTTTGCCCGCGTTCCGACGTTAGAAGCGCTCGCGCTCCGCGGATCCGCGAGTCGGACGCCCGACATCTGTCGCCGTCGTCCCATCCGGTTTCCGGGCACTTGACGGACGACGTGCGTCCGGAATGCAGTCCTCATGTGTACGACGAACTACTACGTCACGGCCCGTCTTCTCCGTTCGTTCGACGCGCTAGACTGACAGCTGCGGCCCGTCCATCCTCTACTAAGGCCAGCGCGGGTTCGAGCGGGTGTGACCAGGTCGTCGGCCAAGTCGAGCACTCACCCTTCTCCTCCTCCTCGGCAGGTCGTCGCAGAAGCTGTTCACGACGGCGTCCACGCAACAGTTCCACAACGTTATTAACAGTCTGTACGAACACGAGTACTGTGTAAGGGGGTCGATCGAAAAGTAAGTCGCCTTGGCTCGTAATTCAAAAAGTAGTACTTTTTCACTTACGATCCCAACGCGATTTACTTTTCGATTGGCCCTCGTTTATTATTTTGTGATTGTAACGTCCGTGTGTAAATAAAAAGAGTGGACTAGGCCTACTGGGGATACCACTGTAAAAAAAACGCGCCGTGTGTAATACCTCAACGATATTATTGTTCAATTACCGAAGCTATACTTGTTGTTTGATAATATCTAAGGTGGTGCGGAAACTTACACGATTCCACAGTAAAACGTGTATATATTATTGTATATTGTACAAAAAATGACCCGTCAACGAGATTTTCGTTTTTAAACACCGGAAACGGTTTGAATAAATAAAAAAACGATTAAAAAAACGATTGGGTGGCAATTTGAAACAGTGCACGTTGTTAAACAGAATTACCGCCAGCAACACGGGAAGTTGTATTCGAATATCAATTTACAAAATTTAAAAAAAGTTTTTTTTATTGCAACGGTCGAGAATTCGAGTGGATATATATATCGTATGACTCTGTTCTCATGACGTGATTAAAAATAAAAAAATTTTTCCGTTTCGTTTCGTATATCCGACGGAGTCATCAGAAAACACGAAACGCGTGATTCGCACATATCTCTTTAAAGTGCCCGCACACGTTCCCAGTGGCGTACTTAACGGGGGGGGGGGCGGATTAACCCCCAAAATTCAAGTCTAAGTACGCCGGAGCGCGCGTGTGATAAGTCTGCGCGGTTTTCGGGGACTGACCGTTCGGCCCGTGTAGACTTGCCGGGTACGGGCGAACGACCGGAACGTGCAGTTTCTACACAACGTTCGTTCGTACGAGCGAAACGATAATCACGTTCATTTTTCTCTAATCGATGACCGTAGTGCATTCAACGCGACTTCGGGTGATGGATCCGTCGTACCCATGCAGATCGTATCGCCGCTTCAATGTGGCGAGTGAAGGCCAAAGACCACCATGACCGTCGCCAACGGGACTTAACAACAACGTTGTTGTTGATCGGAGGATCAAACGAACCGGGGAAGCGAACGGAAGACGCGGCGGTAAAAGAAAAATAAATAAAAACTGACGAACAGCCGTGCGACACTCGGGGTTTTCGTCGTCCGTTCGGACGAGATCCGCGGTCTGTCGATCGTGAAATTTCCATTCCTGGATCGCACGCCGCGGACGGGACGACGTTCGGTCGACCGCGGTGGCGGCACCAGACATTTTTTCCTAGGGAGGACAAGATCATGGCGAATTGATCACGGAATTTAGTGAAAACCCGTCTGTACGGGCGTAATGTAAATTATCGAAATACGTGGAAAATATTCAGTGGCGGCGCTAGAAGGGGGCAAGGTAGGGCAAGCGCTCTACCCAAGTTTGGTTTCGCACCGCCTTTGCCCTACCCGTTGAAGAACAAACGAAAATTTAAATTTCAAGTATTTACGTGCTTGCTGTGTTTCAAACGTTTCGCCGTGTAACTCGTCATATTTTTTTCGATGTGCATTCGTTCAGATAATACACTACCGTTCGATTTGTTTTCGAAATCGATTATATTTTATCGGAAAACGCTAACGGTACAGTATTTTCCGTGTATTTCAATAATTTATATTACGCCCGTACAGACGGGTTTTCACTAAATTCCATGGTCAATTCGCCATGATCTTGTCCCCCCTCCCTAGAAAAAATATCTGGTGTGCCACTGAAAATACTGTATTATTAGCGTTTTCCGATAGAATATAATCGATTTCGAAATCAAATTAAATGGCAGCGTGTTGTCTAAAACGAATGCACATAAAAAAAAAAAAAAATACGACGAGTTACACAGCGAAACACGTAAATACTTTAAATTTTCGTTTGTTCTTCGACGGGTCGGGCAAAACCAAATTTGAGTGGGGCGCTTGCCCTCTAGCGCCGCCGCTGGTCGACCGGGACCGGGATCTTCTCGTTTGTCCGGATGCGCGCGTTTTTCCCGTCGTCGACACAACGGTGTTAATGAACAAACGACAACACGAAATTCACTCACACTGAAGTTTATTTTATTTTTCAAAACAAACCATTATATAAATTAATAATAATAATAATAATAATAATAATAATAAATACAATTTTATCATATACGGTTTTCTTTTAAATTATTGCTTTTTGGTTTTTTTTTTATTTTTATAAATCGTTCCAAGTTCGAGAATACACACACGCGATATATAGAACTACGAGATAAAATATTATAATAATAGTATCATTCCAATAATGTATATTATTAATATTGCTTTAGCGCTGTCTACGTCCTATTACACGAGAAACAACACCGAATACATCGTTTTTTTTTTTTTGTTTTTTTTTTGCGGTTTGGCGCGTGTATCTGTTAATTTGTTTAAAAACAAATTTTTAACCAAAATACGTAACGACTAGTATCACTTGCATAAAATAATATAACCACGAAAAATAATAATAATAATAATAATAATACGCTAACTTAATGCGTATTTATATACATTGAAAAAAAAAAAAAAAAAAAACACATACACACACGGAAAGAAAGAAAAAAAAAACAAAAATATCCGACAGTCGTGGGGTGGGGGGGGGATGGGGGAGAGAGAAAAACAATGATATTCGATCGCGCGGATTATTGCAACGCGCCATGGCGGAACGATCAGGAATATAAGGAAGAAATCGAGACGAGTGCCTTACTTGACTAACCAACCTAACCTAATAACCCGTCTGTTGTTCAGAAATATTAACGATCTGCCGACAGAAATCGTCGACAGAGACCCCGGCGAACGTGGTGTTGGGAGGTGGGTGGTGGGGGGGGGGGGGATGGTCGATAACGTCGTCACGTTTTACATGTTTCTCTCGGTGGATTAGATTTTTTTTTCGTTTTTTTTTTTTGTTTTAACAGACGAATATTACGGTGCAGCCCAAAATTGACGAATAATATAATATAAAGTTATATATAAATAATAAAACGGTGCTTTAAAATATATATAAATATATATATATATCTATTATAGTATACGCACACACATTACAGGGTAATAGTGGTGTGTGGTCCGTACATAAACATAATATGTATCGATAAAATAATCTAATTTTAATATATTACAATAAAACAGTTCTAGAAGTCTATAAATCAATAAATTACAATAATAATGTTATTGGTGGTTTTGTTTAAGATATTTATAACTTTTTTTTTTTTTTTTTTGTTCCGAAGTAGTCTTCCAGTAACAAACTTACATTATTTACAAAGACCAAAAAAAAAAAAAAAAAATAACCGGCTAAGTTCTCGTCTGTGTGAGCGTATGTGTGTGTGTGTGTTTGTGTCTGTGTGAAAACGAACAAAAAATATAAATACTATGCGCAACTGTACAGTGAATTAGACGGTAGGCAAGTTACACACACACGCACACACGCACACACACGCACACACGTGTACTTAAAATTTAAACAAATCGAAACGCATATATAGATATATTCGTTTCTGTAGTTTGTCTAGACATAAAAAAAAAAAATTTATCAGATTTAATTCTCTGGGATTCTCGTTCGGGATCGCGAATATAATAGTCGCACTACTCTAGTACAGTGCGTTTCCGTACACAACACTATAATATAATATTATATTATCGTATTATACGCAAAACTAAGAGATTACAAATCATAATTATCATCATTATCATTATTATTATTATTATTATCATCATCATCATTATTACTACTATCATCGTATATCGAATCGGTCAAAAATATTGCATTCGTGTACGTTTGGTTGCGCGCAGACCGGGCGAACGGACACGACGAAAACGATTGTATTATTACGTACACGTAACGGAGAACGGAGAGAGAGAGAGATGAATCCGGCGCACGACGACGCCGGTGGTATAGTTCGAAAGCGAGTAAAAAAACACGTATAAACAATTCTAGTAAGAAAAAAGAAAAACAAAATAATAAAAAAAACGTCGATTAAAAATCGCGAGGGGAAAAAAAAAAAATGGCCAGCGGCCGAAAATCGAATATGAAATTCGCGTTGTTCGCGGTCGCGAAAACCGCGAATTCCATACGTTTTCCAATCATGCTCGTTGAATACGTAAAACGAAACAAAATTTTACCGGTAACCGAAAATCGGTGTCGGGTTACCGGAGTCGAAACGAAATATATATTCAAAGTCATACTACGAAATATTCGCGAACACACCGCCGGAAACGTCGTTTCGGGTAAAAAAAGATTATTTAAAAACACACTCGACAGCGGCGGTTAGTGTGTGTGTGATGGGTAACGTACAAACGCGAGTCCAATATAATAATAATAATAATAATAATAATAATAATAATAATAATGATAATGATAATAATAATAATAATAATATATATGTACACGGAACGGAACAACAAATAAGGTCGGCCAGCGTCGTGGTCGTCGTCAGTGGATTTACTAACTATTTAAAATACGTGAGCACACACGCTACGCTAAGAACGGCCGTCCTCTCGGTTCCGGCGTGACCTGACCACCCGGCTGACCGTTGTTACGGGTCGGGCGAAAATCGCGGGCAAAGTCTCCGTCGCGGTTTAAAGGCGCGGTCAGTCGTCGCCGTTGCCCCCGATGCCCAACATCTTGGCCGCGTCTTCGGGCGACTTGGTCTGGAGCACCTGGTCGATGACCGTACTGTCGCGTATGCCGAGCAGCGTGCCGATGAGACCCGTGTCCGCGGATCCGCCGCCCGCCGCCGCCGCCGCAGCCGTCGTCGTCGTCGTCGTCGTCGTCGCATCCGCCGCCGCAGTCCTCGTCGTCGTACGACGGCCTTCCGATGACCGCCGTCGCCGAAGCCGAAGGAACGGCCGCGGCCATCGTCGTCGGCGGCGGCGGCGGCGGCGGCGTCGAACTCCTCGACCGTTGCGGCGGTTCGCTGTCGCCGCCGTGTTTTTTCGCTATGTGCCGGACCATGCTGTGCTTGAGCGTGAACCGGCGCTTGCACGACCGGCACGCGAACGGTTGTTCTTTGGTGTGGGTGCGCATGTGCCGGCGCAGATCTTCGGCCGAGTAGAAACGGTGCAGGCAGAAGGCGCACAACACCTGCGAAACGAAACGAAACCGAGATGAAAACAAAAGCGCAGAAATTAAACAAACAAACAAACAAAAAACCGGTAACGTTACGCGCGTCGCGTTATACCGAACGACGAAAAAAAAAATATTCACGTGTATATATACTTCGTCGAGGAAAACAACGCGCGGAAAACATTGCCCGGGAGCCGCCCGTTACAGCTAATTCGCGTTGTTTCGCAGGCGACGTTTTTATTCGTAAAAACATATTTTCGTTTGCCGCGATTTCGTCAATTGTTTATTATTATTATTATTAAACAGCCGATATTATGTTCGTAACGCGCGATTAACTACGGGAAGACACTAGGAAAACCGATTCGCTCGACCAGAGACCGGGTTTCCGTTATCGAAACGACCAGGAAATAAGAAGGTTTTTTCGCGACAACGGGTACGCGAACTACACACCGGAAACGGGTCAAGAAGACTCGACGCCGGGCCCTTTGAACGTGATAACATTATATACATAATATCTAACCTTTCTGTTTTCCACGTCGTCCTGTTTGACGGCGGACGCGGTCTCGTGGTCGTCGTTGTCCATGGCCCCCTGCGACACCAATATCTCGTAGCACTCCGCGTGAATCACGCGGATGTGGTCCAGCGCGCCCTGTCTCTCCAGGTAGCTGCTGTCGCACAGGTGACACTTGAAACACGGCTCGGACCCGGTGGCCGCTGCGGAGGAGCCTCCGATCGCGGCGACGACGTTCGCGTAATAATCCCGTTCGGATTCGCCGCCGCCGCCGTCGTCGGTACCGTCGCCCCGTTCGTCCTCGTCGCCGCCGCCGCCGCCGCCGTTCCTCTTGTCCAAGTGCACTCGGTTCACGTGACTAATCAAGTTCTTGCGTTTGGAAAACGTCGTGTGCGGACACGACGTGCACTTGTACACGTTCTTCGCGTCGGCCGCGGAGGTCGTCTCGTTGTCCGACGACGACGCGGCGGCGGCGGCGGCGGCGGCTGCGGAGACCGACGTCGATTTGCTCGACGGCGGCGTGCAGTGCAGGCGCAGTATGTGCCGGTCGCGGTTCGACTTGGTCGAGAACGACAGCGGACAGTGTTTGCACTGGTACGGTTTCTCGCCAGTGTGCGTGCGGATGTGCCGTTTCAGCGAGGACGTCCACGGGAACGACAGGTAACAGAACGGGCACAGCACCCGGTTGGGCGCGGCCGCGTACGCGCTCACCTTCTTCCGTTTCTCCCGGCCCTCGTCCTTGTCGTTGTTGTTGAAATTGATGTCGATACGGTTGCCCGCGGCGTTGGCGGCGCTGCGGAAATCCAATGCGAAAAACACGTAAATTTAAAGCCGTCCACAAAGAGAAAACAAATGCGCGATACGGCGAAAAAAAAACAAACGAAACAACCACTCACCCGGAACCGTCGTTTTCGGAATAACTCGCCCCCTCGCTGTGCTCCTCCTCGCTGCTGGTCGCCTCGTTGTGGTCCTCGTCGGATCTGGTGAACTGCGGGAACGTCTGATGCGACGCGTTGTCCAACAGCCTGGACACGCTGGCCAAATCCGCAGACTCCTCCTTGACCTCCGCCGGCGGCGGCGGCGGCGCCGGCTTGTTGTTATCGCCGCCGTCTTCCACGATGATCAGTTTGTCCTCTTCCGGCAAGTCGTCCTCCTCGTCGTCGTCCACGTCGTCGTCGGCCCGCGACTGCCGGTCCGACGGTTGCCGGCACTTCAGCGACAACGCCATTTTCACCTGGTCCGATATCGCCGGCGCCAGGTCGCGTTCCTGTTTGACCGCCGAGAACTGCAGCGACTCGGACTTGGACAGCGACCTGGGCTTCTTGTGCCAGTCGGTCGGGTGCTGGTTCTTGACGTGCCGGTCGCGGTTCGACTTCAGCGTGAACGCCCGTTTGCAAGTGTCGCACACGTGTGGTCTGTCCGTGCGGAACCGCCGCTGCTTGGGCACCAGTATACCGTTCTTCAGCACCAACCGCAGCCCGTTCGTGTCTTTGGGTGGCTTGCGCGAGGCCGAGTCCGCGGCGGCCGGCGTCGCGGCCACGGCGGTCACGGCGGTCGTCGCGGACACGGGCTCGGGAGGCGTTTTGGCCTTTGGCGGCTGCGGCGGCGGCAGCGCGACGTCGACTTCCTGGCCGACCGGCTGCGGCTGCGGCGGCGGCGGCGGCCGCGGCAGCGGTTCGTTCATCTGCAGCCGCATGGCGCGGATCATGTCGACGGTGAGCGGGATGGGCAGCATCCGTTCCGCGTTCGGGTACATGCCGTTGAAGAACATCCTGTGCTCGTTGAGGAAATACGCGTGCAGTGGCGTGGGTATGGTCATGTCCAAGTAGCCGGGCGGAGGGCCGTGCGTAGGCGCGAACTGTTGGTCCCGGACGGCCGCCAAAGGTTGAACGTCTTCGTCGTCCGTGTATTCGGCGGCGGCGGCGATGCAGGA
This sequence comes from Schlechtendalia chinensis, assembly GCA_019022885.1. NCBI lineage: Eukaryota > Metazoa > Arthropoda > Insecta > Hemiptera > Aphididae > Schlechtendalia > Schlechtendalia chinensis. Next base: position 1,340,582 of record CM032351.1, on the reverse strand, counting down.
AGACCTGTTGCCGTTGATCGACAGGTCCTGCGGCTCGCAGTCGTAATCCGGTTTGAAACGTTTCATGCTCAGGTCCAGCGGCTCGTCGTATTCGTCCTCGTCGTCCTCCGAGCTCTTTTGCCCGGACGACGCGTACCGCAGCGAGTAGTCCGTCGCGGCCGTCTTGTCGTGACGATGACCGTACACGTCCCGTTCGGCGCCGCCGTTCGACATCGTCGTCTCGCAGCCGACCATCGTCATCATCGTCGTCTCGCAGCCGACCATCGTCATCATCGTCGTCTCGCCGCCGACCGGCGTCGCGGACGACCTGGCCGTCGGTTTCTCTTCGTTCTTGAACATTATCGACGTCTTCACCTCGGCGTTGGACGCTTTGTGTATGGTGCGCAGGTGCCGTTCGCAGTTTGCTTTCGTGGTGAACGCGTACGAACACTTTTTGCACACGTACGGCGTCTCGCCCGTGTGTCCCTTCATGTGATGGTTCAGCGACGCTTTCTCGGTGCTCGCGAACTCGCATATGTTGCACGCGTACAGGCCGTTGGTGGACTTGTTGTGGCTGGACGAGTTGTGGCCCTTCAGCGCTCGCAGGTTGCCGAACACGGTCGAACACAGCCGGCACGTGTACGTGCGTTTGGCCTTCATGTGATGGCTGCTACTGCTGCTCCTCTTGGCCGGCGAGTGAGACGACGCGTAACCGCCGCCGCCGCCGCCGCTGCCGCCCGTGACGGACAACGGGATGTCGTCTTTTGGCGAGGACGTCCCGAAGTACGAGTCCTTGTCCGACGGATATCCGTCGCTAAAGTCGGTGCTGCACGTCGAATCGCCGTTGTACAGCGACCTGACGGGCGTGACGTGCGTCGCGCGTCGTTCTGGACTGTTGTAGGCCGTTTTCGTCGCAGGCGACTTCGCGGCGGCGTTGTTGTTGTTGTTGTTGTTGTTGTTGATGTTGTTGATGTTGTTGTTGTTGTTGTTGTTGTTGTTGTTAATGATGTTGTTGTTGTTGTTGAACTCGCGGAAAAACGTTTTGGCGGTCAGGTTTTGCGGTTCCGGGTCCATGTGCACGGTCTGCAAGTGCAGCCGCATGCTGTACGTGGTGGAAAACATTGCGTTGCACACGGGACACCGGCTCTCCCGTTTGGCGTCCAGCACGGAGTTGCAGAACAACCGTTGTCGCAGATTGTCCACGCGCAACATTTCCGACGACATTTCAAATACCTGAAACAAGACACGGGCAGGCACGGGGTCAGCGAGTCGTCGACGGTGATAGGTGGCAATGCGTTTTGGACGGGAACGCGACGAGAAGAGAAACGGCGGCGGCGGCGGCGTGTAGGCACCGGTCGTTCGTGTGCCTATATCGATCCGGCCGAGAGAAAGACATGACGCACGGGACGAGGATGACGAGGACGAGGAGGAGCAGACAACGGCCCGTGCGGTATACATGTACGTGTGTACACGTTCGGTCAGCATGGCAACCGGCGTAGTAACAAAAGTTCAACCGCCCTCACCGCGTAAATACACACGCGCGCGCGCGCACGAACTGTGTAGTACGGTTTGCTCGCGCGCGTGTATATATATATATATATCAGAAGAAAGGTCGACCAGTCCGCATACAGAGTTCAAACGTCGTACCCTACCTTCACGCGACGTGTGTGCGACGGGCGGCGGCAAGGTGCGCGATTATTGTATTAAAAAAAAAAAAATTGTATACACGAGGCGACGAATTTATAACCGCCGGCAGGTGTTTGCATGTGGGTTATTAAAAACAAAAAAAAAACAAAACAACGGAATATCGTCCGCACTATTTATAATGATAGCGACACGATCGATGTTCGTATCGTTTTTTGCATATATTATGTTAACGTTACGTCCCTCCGCCTCCGCAAAGAGCCGTTTAATAATAATAATAACAATATTATTATTATCATTGTCGTTATTGTTATCGTATTCGTGGTGTAACGGTCGGCGAGGGGGGCGAACCGGGGAGACCTGTCCGCGCGCGCGCGAGCTCGTCGTCGTTGGCCTTTGACACCGCGACGACGGGAGAAAAAAAGCGACGAGGGTTGGTCTCTCGCGAGGGCTGCGCCTGTTCATCCTCCCCCAGCACAAATCGAACAACAATGTAATGATAATCTTTTAATAACAATAATGCACCGGCGGCGCCTAAACGCGCGCGTCAATAACAATATAATAATAATATATAGTATTTTTTTTTTTTTTATTATTATTATTTTGATCGTCGGGGTCGACACGAGTCCGGTTTGGAATTTCATATCTTCCCGAGGGACGCTGACTCCATTATCATCATTGTTGCTGTAAATTAAACGTTCTTTAAAGAGACGCAAACGTACGGGGTATACGTTTCAAAATAAAACCAATCGCGGGGACCATATGGTTTTCCCTGCCTGTCGACACGCTGCAGCCGTATAATTATCTTAATAGATTTCGGGTGTGCGCAGTCGGTCTCCCGTCCTTTCGAGCCGATCGTGAAAAATATGTTTTGAAAAAAATAACGCGTTCGTGCCACGTCATCGTATCGTTTATTGACCATTTAACGGCGCGTTACTACGTCCGCAGAATTAAAATCATCGATTATGCGCGCGTTGCTGCGTAAATCGTTTTCGTCGTCGTAATTATTATTAGTGTCTAATCGACGTTAAAAATTATATTTCCAGTACCAGATGTATCGCGCGTTCGAAATTCGCATTTCAGTATTCCCGTTGTTAATCAATATGCGCTTGCCAAAAAGTAAATATGATTACGGATCGTGCGAATTAGAAACACGTCGAAAAACATTGTCGTTTTCGCAAATCGCCGATTCCTAAGTCCCCCGGGGTTTTAGAGAGCCACAGACATTTTCGAATTTCGTATGAATAGCGTTTTCCTCTTTTATCCTCGGTGACAATCGTTACGATTCCGACGCGATATTAATAGACTCGGCCGATAGAGAACACGTTTCCGTATAACCATCGAATTACTATTATTATTATTATTATTATTATTATTGTTGTTGTTGTTGGTGTTTTGATTTGTGTATTATCTCCGGCCGGGATTTTCGTTCGCAATTAACGCTAGAAACGGTGGAAAAAAATCAATAATAATAATAATAATATCATTAATCATGGGTAGGTGGCTTTCAAATCCATCCAATTACTCTCGTTCGGCGGACGCGAGTCGAATCGCGGGGTGGTTGTTTTGTTGGTTGGTTGGTCGGTTGGTCTTTTTTTTGGTGTTATGCGTGGGGGAGGAGGGTTTAACGACCGCAGGTAAGTCACGAAAACAAAAAAAACCGGCGAGGGCGGTGTGTAATCACACGTAGATATTACGTACGTACGTTCTCGCGTAAACCGTGACAAACACGTGGGGGTGAATGGTGGCGCCCTTCTCGCGCCGAGGGTCCGTTGTTGTTGTCGTCGTCGTCGTTACACCCCCGTGGAAACGGGACGCGCGCGTTCGCGTGTTTGTTTGCACGGGTAGTAGTAACCCCTTGGCGGGGGGGGTGGTGATAACAGCTTCGCGTTTCCATTCAAATATAATAGCGGGCGGCCCGACAAAAGTAGATTAGCTAATAAGCGACGGCAACGTTTCGTGACGTGTACGAACGACGCGTGTTGGCGATTTATACCCTGTGTTTCGACAGACTCCGCCGAGCTAGGAACACCCAGACCCGGGGCAAACGTTCCCGCACGGTGACGCACGCGTATGTGAGTGCTCTTGATTCCTGACAGTAACTTGTCGAAATGAATGTTATAAAAAACGAAATTATTATTGTTGATCGTCGAGTATTATTTTGGCCCCCACCACGCCGTTGTTCGCACAACGCGGTCAAAATGACCACGGCCGGTCGGGCGAAACGATTCTACGGGTCTTCCGGATTTCGCGTCAAACGATCGTTGCGTTTCCAAAGACGAACGCGCGGGTAGGTAATAATTAGTCGTTTGCATCCGTACGAATACGCGAGCACGCACGGCGGACGAAGCAAAACGAAATAATAATAATAATAATAATAATAATAATAATAATAATCTCATACGGCCGTGCGCGGTTGTACGAGACCGGTGAACCGTACAAGGCGAGCACGCACGTCGGCCAGAGACGAGAGAACGTATTAAAAAATACATTACGCGTACACGCGGCTAGCGATAACAATTGCGTGCGCGCCGGGCCGGGAGTTTTCCCAAGGTACGCGCTCCGGGGCTTGTGCGTGTGCGCGTGCGCGATCAAAGATGGCGACGGATGCTGGTCGTCGACGGGAAACGACGCACGACAGGCACGCGGCCGTTGGAGGGAGGACACGGTAACAATTGAATCCGTGTCCCCCGTCAAATTCTCAAGACCGTCTCCGAACGACGTTAAAAACGTTTTTGTACATTTTTTTTTTTATCCGCCCCGCCGAACTGTTGTGAGTGTAAGTACGCACGCCGTCGACTTGCGGGGGAGGAGGGGGGGGATTCGTAAACGACGTGTACGTAATGATACGTATTATTCCGTATTATTCCGTATTATTCCGCTTCGTTTCCGTGTTGAAGTTATTATCACGCCACAACCGTGGTCGAACATAACCCTGGTCCCGCCCCCCGGTTTGGGAGAAAATTATATTCTCGTACCGCGTGGACCGACGGATTCCATATGAAAAACATAAAATACGTCGCGGGGTTCGCGAAACGATTGACGATTGGCCACCGTTAGTAATATAACCTTCTTCTTACATCCCGACGGATGTAAAACTCGAATAAAATTCATACGGCGAATCCCCCCCCCCCATCCACCTTCGGGCGGGAATATACAATCAGTAACACATACGACACGTACAAGGAAACGGTATTAATGATAAAACAACGGTGGTGGTGTAGCAGTTGGTAGATCGCAGACGATAAATCGCGCCAGACAGACGGATCCCCGTGTGTACGGCGGCGGACGCGTAACGAACAAGAACGAAATCGTTTTTTACGGCCGGTAAGCCGAGTAAAAATCGAGGACGGACTTCGCGTTATCGCGCGTACACACACACACACACACACGTGTACACACACACACACACACACGCACACGCACACAAAAAACAAGGTTTGATATTGACGACGTTTTAATGTTTTTAACCGCGCGCGCGCACGACGAACACTGAAATTCCGTGTGTTCTCGATCGTCGTTTGGTCATAAATCGTACTGGAATATGGATCGCGGTTAGGGCGTGTCGTACAATAATAATATCATCATCATCACGCCGATGACCGTGGAACGGGTCTCATATTATTATTTGTCATTTGTCGTGACGACTATGATCGTACGGAGTAATTATTGGAAATGCGCGTTTGGTTGTTTTTTTTTTTTTATTGTTTACATTACACTAAATTCGTGTATTGAACGGAATAAAAAAGAAGAAAAAAAATTGTCCGTTCGACAGTTTTTCGATCGTGAACGACGTCGTACGACAGATAAAACAATAAGACGGAGCAAAAAAAAAATTTCACGTTCTGCGAACGTATTTAATATTATTGTCTGACGGTTTTTTTTTTTTTTATTGCTTTTTTGCACATATGTCCGTATACTGACGAATTAAACGCGCGTGTTTTCAGACGTATGTTTTTACGGTGTGTGAATTGTTTTTTTCGACGTTCGAGGTTTTTCGAATCGCATTAAGTACACACACACACACACACACACACACACACACACACACACACACACACACACACCTTCGTTTCCCGACCGGACCGCGTGTCGCAATAATAACTGTGCACGGGACGATCGATATCGAACAGTTTTAATTATATTTTCTCGGATAAACGGTCAACCAGGGCGCGGTGACACTCCTTCGCACTTAAATAATGCTTTCTTCGTGATGCTATTATTGATTATTGTTTTATTGTGAGGCAAACGTGACGACATCAAAAACCACACACAAAACGCGATGTATATTTTAACGGTAACGTTGATAAACCTCTCGCGTACAACTCTCCGCTTATCGAATAACTCGTTCACCGAAAAAATCCTCTAATCCGAAATTTCGCCCGTCTTAAAAAACAAACAAACATGGAACGGCTCTTCGTCGACTTATTTTAAAAATCAATCGAATGTTTTAGCCGAGAATTTCACAAATCATTATTATCATTATTATTATTATTATTACAATCGTTTTGTCGTACGCGGCGTACAGTCGAGGATAAAGTTAGGGATACGCACACGATTCAAAACGGAGAATTAAAAAAAAAAAAACAATATATATATATTTATACGCGTTATCATACAGGTATATATTTTTTGTTGTAGTCGTAGTTGTTGTGTTGTGTTGTTTTTTTTTTTTTTTTTTTTAACCAACGCGTTAATAATAATTACATGTCAGCTATATATGCCCGCGCAGCTGTTTACAGAGCGCAATGATCTGCGGGGCACGTGCTGCTGCTGTACAGCTGCACAGTCACCTGGATAACACCCACTACGCACGCATACGCCGTACGTACGTTACACGGGTAACCGCAGGCCCCGAAAGATGATAATGGTACACAAACACCTTTTTTGTCGTTTAATATTTTTGTTTTTCGGTTTTTTATACGTTATACACACAAATGTGTGCGTGTGTGCGTGTGTGCGCGTGTGTGCACACGACGTATCCTATTGAGCGTACCGCGCGCGCGCCGTATCACAAACGTGCGTATACGAAGCGCACGGGCGTGAGGTCGCGCTCCACATCGGTTTTCGACAAACACGCGGGCGAACCGCGTTTCTTTGACGTGGCTTGTGTAAATAGATTGTTGTTTTTGTTTTAAACACACACACACACACACACACTTACACTTACACTTACACTTACACTTACACTCCCGCGAGAGTACGCGGCCGCTGACAACGAGAACGCGATTACAACACGCACACACACAGACACTCGCCGGTAAAAATGACGTAGTTCGAGACGCACTCGAAAACCGATAAATCGCGTGCGTGTATAGATTACACGTTCGTGTATTATTGTACATGTGTATATAAATACGAATTACGATGAATTAATAAATACGACGACAGAGGTGGTGAGCTATATCGGTTTTTTGTAACACGCGCGTTTAAGCCGCACCGTTCTCCTGGGGGGCCCGAAATCCCCAAACCCCCCCCCCAAAAGATTTCGAAACGGTTCGCACGATCTACCGGTCGTGAAAACGATATCGGGATCGGAAATCCGCGTGGGTCACGACGAATCGCACGAACGGACAAAATGTTTCGTTCGAAGCGCGTGGTGGTGGTGTTCGTTTTTTCGACGGCCGAGATGTGAACGTTTTTTTCGTTTCCTCGCGTACGGGAAAAGCGTGATTTCGAAATCTTTCCGCGTCGTCCTTGGTAACGCGCCCGTGAATTTTTTCACGTTTATCTGAACAAAAATCTCGAAATCCACTACGCGCGTACGGACACGTGGCGTGCGGCGAGAAGAAGCTTGCCGTGCAAGACCCAAAAACAAAATAGCAAACAGTACTCGGGGGTCGTATCCCGTGATCGCGGCCGGACAATGAAGGAACGACGGCGGATTTCGTCGATCGACAAAAATCTATTCAACCGTGACACACGTAATGAACGCAGCGGCGCGCCGGGAGTAGGTGAAAGGGTAGGTACGTACATTACGTGTGGTGAGGTCACTCGAATCCGATCGGGCGTGTGTACACATAAACACGACGGCGTCGTCGCCGCCGCCGCCGCCTCATTGTGTCGCGTGCGCGTGTCTACATACACGGAGTCGTATAACGAACGCGATACGGGGATAGGATCGATCGATCGCCGCCGGACGAGGGCCGAAACCAGTTCCGTCGACGCCGTCGCGGCGGCAGAAGAGGCGCGCGTGCTGTACCGGAATCTCGCGCCTCGCGTATGTCGCGACGTCGTGGCGCGCGCGGTGCAGTGGCGGCGCGTCGTCCCGTTTCGGGACGACGCGACGACGGCCGCCGTTTTATCGCGCCCCCGTGTAATTGACCCGCCGCCGCCGCCGCCGCCGCCGCCGTCTCACCGGGGCGTCGCCGCCACACATGGTGCGCGCGTCACCCGACGTGTTTCTCGTGCCGCCGGTGTCCCGGCGACGGCAAAAATGAAAAACGAAAAACTGACCGTTTTACCGGAACGTCTCGCCGCGGGAAAAACTGTCGTTTTTTAACGGACTTTTTTTTTTCCCCGTTCCGGAACGCACGACGTACGCGCGCACGCCGCGGACACGGACAAATCTCACACGGTTAGAATGCGTTTGTCGTATTGTCTAGCCGTTTAAAGACAAAAGAGCAGGGAAGAGGAGTCGTCGACGTGCGCACATACATTATCATTATTATCATTATTATTATTATTATATAGCTGCCGTGTGAGATGGGGTCTCCGCCGTCGTTCCATTGTCTACGTGTCCGTAATGAAAAGTATCCGGTTTTCGGCTTCTGGACCGAGCGTGTACAACGTGTGCGTGTGCGCGCGCGCGACGACGACGACGAAGGGGGAGATGGGGTTATCTGCAGTCCGGAAGAAGGATGAATGGGGGGGGGAGGGAGGTGGCAGGTATATAATATAGGAAAAAAAAAAACAACAAAAACGTCGGACCGGACCACATCCTGTGCGCGTCTTTCCTCCGTGTCTTCTCACTACTCTATACCGTGCACGTACGCGCAACGATGCGTCGAGCAACTGGTCCACCGCGCGGCGTTGTTATTATCATTATTATTATTATTACTATCATTGTTACTGTTATTATTATACCCCCCCCCGCCGCCGCCGTTCGTATAAAACGCATATATAATCGAAACGCGTATACACCCGGCGCACCGCCGCGCCCGAGAAACGACGACGACGACGACGTCACCCGAGTGTGATAATCGCCGCCGGGACGTTCTCGGTCGTACGGGTTTGTCTATTCTCTAGCCGTTTCCTGGCTGGCACCGGACGCCGCATCCTCACAAGTGTTTTCGGGAACGGGCTATCTCCGGGTGTCCGGTTATCGGAGGGACGCGCCAACGGAATTATATGTAATTGTTTTTTTTTTATCCTCTTTCGAAACGGCCGTATAGTGGATGTGCGACGCGCCGAAGGAATTCAAATGGAAAATAAATGCTCGGGTGTTCTACCGTATTTGACGATCGTACAAACCGAGACGTGTGTAGAACAAGACCGTTGGACACAGAGAGTGGGAAAGCCCGAAGGTTAGGTCGGGCGTCCGCGGGTGTCAAAAGAGCCGGACCGTGGCCGGAAGGAGATGGCGGACGACAAAGAAGACCGTAAAAACCGTCTTAATAAAGGCGCTCAATCGAACGAAAAATACACGTGCATACACGCGATACGGCCCGCGGGAGGAGAACGCCCGAACACGGGAAGAATCGTCGGCGGCGACGGCGGGCGCTCCCACGACGCGATCGGGACGGGACGGTCGTCGCGACGATCGGGATCCCGGAACGCGCCTAACCTAACCCGCGCTGTACCGATAACGTTACGATTGTATCGTCGCGTCTTTTCGTGCCTGACGCCGGAAACGTTTGCCGACGCGATTTATGATCGCGCGCCCAACGGGGGAATGCACGCGCGACGACAAGGTGTAACGACAAAACGCGCCGTAACGGTTTCCAGACCGAAGGGTCACAAGCGTCTTCCGGGGAGAACGGAACGAATAATAATAATAATAGTAGTAGAATGACCAGTTTTTTTATTTTTTTATAAGTTGTTTTGTTGCCTCGATGACCTTTGACAAACGGTAATAGAACGCGAAACGTGCGTTGAAAAGATATGGAAATTAGGGATTACCGAACGGCGCGAGGGGGCCCGAGGGGCCTCCACGGCCGCCGCGTCGACGAAAAAACATCGTTATGATACGCGCGGGACACGAGTGCCGAGAAGAACAAGAAGAAGAAAAAGAACAAGAAGAAGAGGAAGATGAAGAAGAAGGTTGCGGCGTTCCGGTACTCGAGAAACGGTCGTACTTATCTTCGAAGTTAACACTCGACGACGACGACGGTGTTGTTTCATCATCACTACATTGAAAACAACAGATTCGACGACGCTACGACGGCACACGGCTTGCCGGCGATAACGCGCGATTCGATTTCGAATTCAACATCGGTACGCGGACGACCATTATTTTTTTTTTTTTCGTTGTTTTTGTTTTGACAAAATAACCTAAACCAATGACGCGAATTCATAGTCGCGCACAACGTAATTCCATAACAAAACAAGACGCGCGCGTCGTATCCGCTGACGCGGGCAAATTCGATACGACGCGCGGCTATTAATGTATTCGGCTCGATATCCGTTTCGATCCGTACGCTCGCGACGACGGCGTAACAATAACGATAATGATAATGATAATGATAATGATAATAATAATTATTATTATTATTATTATAACGCGCAAACGAGGTTAACGAATCGTTGTTGTTTTTTAACACGACGCGCGTATGCCGGACGGACGGAACGTTTCGAAACACATTCCAAACCCGTTGAAAACGAGAAGAGATTAGTTGTCTGCGATCGCTTTTTATAGGAAACCGAGGAAAAAAAAAACACTCGTCGTATTGACGAGACGGTGTGTGTGTGTGTGTGTGTGTGTTCTCGTTATCTTTGGCTAATACGCTAAATAATATTTTAGTATTGCGCGACCGAGAAACGTTTGTTTAGGAGATAAAAAAAAAAACGCGACAAAGAATAATAAGCTGCGCCCTTTTGTCGTTTCTATTACACACACACACAGACGATCGTTTCGCGGCGCCCGACCGATCGTCATCGCACGTATTAACGATGTACCGAAACGCGAAACGTTTTAAAGTCGGGCACGTACGCCGAAAAACGGATAAAACGTGTATCGCTAAAAAAAAAGAAAACAAAAAAACCCCCCCAAAAAACAAAAAACCCGTCACTTAAATCGCGCGTCTGGACCACGCCGACGGATTCCGCCGAACGCTCTGTATGCCCTCCGACGACGACGCGCCCACTTTACGTACACCGTTTTTTGTTTGTGTTTTTCGTCGTCGCCGTCGCCGTCGTCGTCGTCGTCGTCCGTTTATTCGTTCGGTCGTTTTTAGTTTTGGAAATCATCGTGCGTGTCGCTGCTGCGCCCGACGAGATAATCGGCGATAGCGCGCCGCGTTACCATACGACTTTTTCTCGAGTGTTTTGTCCGCCGTTTCCACTGTGGCCCGCCACGCACACGCGCGCGCGCCAAGAGAAAACCAACAACAAAAAAAAATTACGTCCGTCTCGCGCCGCGCCGCCGATCGGTTTGGTCGGCTCGGCGGCGCGTACTTCCCGGGTTTATTATTAAACGTCCAACGTGGTGGACGACGGTCTGTTCGTCTGTTCAAGTCCGTTCGGTTCGGTCAGCTTCGTTCGTATCGGGCACGGGCGGGGGGACAAAGCTGGCGGAAACGCGAAAACCCCCCCCCCCCCGGCGTGTCCGTACCGGTAACGACGGGATCGCAGCCGAACGGCACGCGCCACCGGCGATAACGGTTATCCGGTTTCGGAACGCTGTACCCTATCTGGGGGGGGGACAGGGGGATTTTGTTATTTATTGTACCGAAACCTTCGCGACCCCGGGAAAACCCCATCACCCCGTTGTCGCGACACATCACATCCCGCGCACCGTGTAATACACGCGCCAGATAACCGATGTATACACGTAATGCGTGCACGCGTATCGACGGCGTTCGGTTCTATCGCGCGTACGTATATAAAACCCGACGTTATGTCGCCGTCAGATTAGAGTACAGGTATACGCGTATATACCGTGAGTAATACAATATTACGATAAAGCAGGTGTGTGACATATAGGCTCTACGGGTAAATATCGTCCACACGTCCTATCGGCCACGATATTGTGTAGAATAGTTTGGCCTATTATCGTCTGTGCGACGCGCGATAGTGTGCGCGCCGGCGTATAGAATAACGCGCGAGAGACGAGAGTGAAAGAAAAAAAAATAGAATTATATAGAAAAAAAAAATATGCGCGCAGAGATAATGAAAGCGAGAGAGAAAAGGAAAAAATCGGATTCACGCGCGGGAAAAATTCTACGGAAATATTCCGAAAGAAATCGACGGGGCGGCGACAATCGCGACAATTCCCGTTATCGAAATAACCGCGTGCCGCGCGACCGGTAACGCGTACGAGAGCGACGGAGAGAAACGCGCGGAATTCAGAAACAATACACACACACACACATATATATAGATCGGAGATCCTACGTACCTAAAACCCACCGGCGTTACGTAATGTTTAGTCTCGGACTTATCGCCCGCGCGAGAGACCTCCGGCGCAACGGTGGGAGGCGGTTACGCGTAAATACGTCGTCGCGCGATACAAGGGAAAAAACGTCGCGTTAAAAATACACGCGACGAGAGTTCGCACCGGGGAAAAACACGAGGCGTGGTGTGCCGAAAACCGTCGGATACGTAAAAATGGTTAGTTTTTAAATTGTTTTTAAATTATTGTCACCTGCGTCGGTGCGCGATCAGGGGCGGCTGCTCGTCGTCCGGACACCGGGGCCGTCTTCATGGGCTCGTCCTCGGACGGCGGCGGACTTTCCTTCACCTCGGTTGACGTTGACGGTGTGCGCGCGCGCGCGTGTGTGTGTTCGCGACAACGGACGCAGGCGCGATGGTCACCACGATCGGCTCCGGAGCAAACTCCACCGCGGTCGACGGACACAGCAGCAGCACTGCGGCGGCGACGACGACGACGACGGCGTCGGAACGGCGGTCGACGGTCGGCGGCGGCGGCGGCGGCGGCGGTCGACGGCGGCGGCGGCGGCGGCGGTACACCTCCGGCGCTCGGCGCGCGGGACAGGTTGCACGCGGGTACAGACGCGGCCGACCAATCCGGACGCGCCCACAGCTCGACGAGTCCTCCCCTCCGCGCCAATCTCCGCCGATCTCTCGATTGATTTGCGTCGGTTACGTGACCGTGCGCGTAGCGCGCGCGCGCCCGTCGTCACGCGGCGCCCGCGCCCGCCGGGGCGGACGGCGCCCCCACCCCTTATCGCCGCCTCCCGCCGCCACCACCCCACCCCCCCCCACCTAAAAAAAAGCGTCGGGAACTGTACGCGCGCGCCCCCCGCACGAAGGATTTTCTTCCCCCGCCCGTTCGTTCTTTCTTTTATTATTTATCGTTCGGTTCGGTTCGTCTTTTTTTCTGGTTTTTTCCACCTCGTTACCGCGGACGCACACGCGCGCGCGCGCGTACGGATGTCACACGGAAGTGTCGCGCGCGACCGTGCGTGCGTTTGCATTCGTGACGGCCGACGCGACCAGGAATACACTCCAATATTGATTTTGAAAACGAAACGCACGTATTTGTTGTGTACACACACGTACACCGTACACACGACGGTCGACGGCCGATAAGTTCGAGACGGACATGTGTGGTTTTCGTGTGTACAAAAAAAAAAATTAAAAAAAATAAACGACTCGTCGAAATTCGGTTTCGTCGGTTCTGTTCGCGTTCGTCGTTTTTCAAAAACGTACGCGCCGGACGTGGGTGGCTCCGCAAATAGGGCAACGGCTTCTGGTGGGGGGGGGCCCCGGTTAAAAATAAACGACAAATATTTATTCACTCGTGTGCCGTTCGCGCGCGTACGTACGTACGTACCTAACCGCTCGCCGACCACACGAAATCCAAAAGTTTTCTCGAAGATAACGCGCGCAGTCGGTTGATTTTCCGTACGGCGCCGGAAAACGGTACTTTCGCGACCCGGTACCGCGACCGAATACGGAACGACGAGAACTCGCACGCGTGGTTCGCAACGTACACTACTGGCGTCGGGAGTTGATTCAAAAAACCCGTAGTTCAGTAGCTTAGTGACAAACGTAGTTCGTTGGACATACGCGGTCAGAGCGTGTGCGATCTCGGGCTTATGAATTTGAACGTGAAACGATCGCGAGCGCTGCTCTAGTATATTTTATTACACAGTTCGGTATACAGTCATTTTTACAAAATTAAACACACGTTTCGTTAAATATTAATCACTTTATTGATATTGATTACTGAATTATACTTGAAATTTAACTAAACAAAACGTTTTGTAACTGAAATTCCCTTGTAAATAGAAATGTGACTCGTTATAATAACCGACCGTGTTTACCTACGTAAATATTTTTCTAAGTCGGTAATGGGGCGAGGGGGAGGCGGGAGTCCGACAATCGAACACTATAAATTTTTGTTGTGGGTAGTACGTGGCCGAGAGAACGTGTTGAGTCTCTATCGTTTCGCTCCGTAGCGAGGACACATTTTCTGCGGGGCAGGAGGTATAAAACCGAATCGTATATCTTCGACCGCTAGATTTGAATACTTGATTGAACACGTGACGTGTTCGTTATGAAAAATTCAGTTTAATAAATTCGATCAATTATAACTCTAAAAAAATGATTCGCGTGGTGGGGAGGAGGGATCGACGGCACCGGGGGGCCCGTGCCAGTTTCGGTTTCATATCGAGACGACCGTCGTGCGTTTACAAAACGCACGGGCGTGTTGTGTACGCCGACCTTTCCGGTGCGTGTCCACGGGGAGCGCGTGCTCGCGAGAGAACCTAACCTCACCGCCACGATCACCCGACCGCCCGAAGCAAACATGATTTCCCGAGAGACCGTTTCGGGATGTTTTTTTCGCGTGCGCGTCGGCCGTGTTGCCGGTCGACCGCACTTTTTTCTCGACGCGGTGTTTTTGTGTCAGTAGTTGTGTCAGGTAGTTTTTTACTCGACAGTGCGCGCGGAGAGAATATCCATAATAACACGTATCTATAGTCCGTCACGTTTCACACGCCGCGCGCTCATAATGCGCGCAAGACGGTGGCGGCGCTAGAGGGGGTGGCAAGGTACCCGAATTTGGTTTTGCCCCATCTTTGCCCTACCGACCGGTCGAAGAGCAAACGAAAATTTAAATTTCAAGTATTTTTGTATTTGCTGCGTTTTGTATTTTATGCGCATTCGTTCAGACGATATACCACAGAATACACTCATTTAATTTGATTTCGAAATTGATTAGATTTTATCAGAAAACGCTAATAATACAGTGTTTTCCATGTGTTTCAATAATTTATGTTTACACCCGAATTCCATGATCAATTCGCCTAGAAAAAATGTCTGGTGCCGCCACTGGTGCAACAGTTTTCGGAGTCCTCCGAAAAATTCGCGATCACTCGACATCCCCGTATGTCGCAAAAACGCGTCTAAGAAACGAATAACAACACGAGACGGTCGCCCTGACCGCAACCTATTGTATTTTATTTGGTATTTGCGTTGCAATCGAAACACCCACGACGGTCACGCATCGTTTACGTGACAACCGAAACGTTACACTACTTATTTCCGACCCGCTCGCGACATCGTTACGGTGACGAGAAAATGGTATAACCTACGTTCCGTTATACCGTGATCCTCGGAGACCAGCGAAGCATCCAGGATCCCTACGACGGGGTCCGTTACAGTCGAGGATCGGCTGCGGTCGAGTTGGGTTTTTCGCGCCGTTTGCTGGCGTCAAGCCGGTCACCCCCCCCCCCTTAATATTCTGCGAAGGGTGATAGCGTATTAGTGTGTTTGGGTAATGATAAGAGACGATTTAGACGTTGAAAACAAACAAAAAAAAAAAGGAATCGTTCGGCGTTGTGTTTATCCGTCGCCAAACAATCGAAATCGCCGTACACAGTTTTCCACTTTACAAAAAACACTTCTAGGGGTGGATGGGAGGGTCTGGACCACCCCCTCGGTCGTACCATCGCGGTTACCGATCACCGTATACCGTTTTCGTTACACACCGCGACGCGCGTTTCACACGCTTTGACCTTGTCCGACACGGTTCGCCACTTTATCCGTTGCCGGTCGTTTTGTTTGTTTGTTTTGTTTTCTAATCCGACGGTTAGGTCTAACGACGGACGTCTCGGCGGTCTATCACGACGTTAGGTTAAGTATTATACCTCGTTCTCGTTGCTGAAAACTTTCTAAACCGACCGGGAACCCACGACGAAAATTCGACGAATTCCTCCGGCGAATTAATCGGTATTTAATCGGATCTGGATGTCGCGTACAACACACTGGCACGACCACGTACGCGCTCGAAAACGCTCGAGATCCGAACGGTCGTTAAAAAACGCGTACAACACAACGTCATTTAAAACATATAATTTTCTTATGTCCCTCCCTAACAATAAAAAGACAAGCCCTACTCAAAAATTTGAGTGATAACAACGTGTCCTCCGATAATATCTTTTCGATTTTAAGCTCTCCCACCCCCTTTGGTGGTTAATTTAGTTCTCGATTTTATTGTAAATTCTGGTTTTTTGGTTTAATATATATATATTGCATGAAACATCTCTTTTTTGTTATTTTAGTTTAGTTTTAGTTTTTATTTATGTTCTTGTTTTTTTTTTTTCACATATTACACAATCCAGTGTTGTTAATTTAGTTTAATTGTCGAAGTGTAATGTTGTAAAACAAATCTTCTTTAATAAAAAAAAAACGCAACGTCACAGCCGAAATTCATACCACAACGCGTTTCAAAGTGTGTTTGAGTGGTTTTAACGATCAATCTGATTAACGGTTAAACGCGTTTCGGAATGATGCGGACGCGCACATACAATCGCAGACGAGTGACAATTCCGAGTGAACCCTTCGTAATGGCGAACCCGTCAATTGTTACGGACATCAGACGATTCGCGGATATAATTACAAACATCGAACCGTTTAATCGCGGTGTTATTATCGGCCATTGTCGCTCTTCTAATCGACTCTTGGTCAACCGTGACTATTTAGGTTAGGTATATATATATCAAACACGCACGAGTATTTTTATCTGCAGAAACACGAAAACAATGTCTGTACCCGCTGCTGCCCGCGGTTATCGCTGGCTGTTATATATACATATACGTTCCGATCCGCCGCGCGTACGACATAATCGTCAGTGTAAACCGTAAACGTATGGGTTATTTCTCTACATTTTTTGCCGTCGACTTCCCGGGGGGGAAAAAAATGTATATATATATACATAAGAGTCGTGAATATTTTATGCGTTATTTTATTTAAGACTTTTCGGGAAAAAAATCGTTTTTCAAGGCTATACACGTAACAACACGAATACGCGCAACGGCGTCGTGCAATACGATTCACGCGTTTCAATTCAATATCAGATTGAAATCCGAATTGTTTTGTATTTCAACTCCGCGGATCTCGTTATCAATCGTATCGGACGCACGCGGGAAAAAACGAGTGTTGTTTTTCGACGTACCGTTCCCACTGCGCCACCCCGACCGTTCGTGAGGCTGGCGGCTATTATTCTTACGGTTAGTTCCGTTTTTGTAGAATTCCGTCCGTTTTTCGTTCTTCTCGCGACGTTGTCTGGACGCTCTCTCTGTCTCCGATCGGACGACGATGATCACTGCGTTCGATAAAAAACGACGTTGACTTCGCAACGTGTAAAGTTAACGTCCGGACGAATGTTTCGTCGCGGTTTCCGTTCGGTCGTTTTGTTCGCCCGTAGAAGTCGCGAAAATAAATCGCGCGCGAGGTTAGGTTAGGTTAGTCTCACACACACACACGTACGTACGTACGTACAAGTCATTGCGAAAAAAATATTCGTAAGTACACGTCACGAGACGTCCGGCGACGAGTTTAATATAATTTAGTGTGAATATATACGAGATATACGAGCACCTAAAACGAATTTCATTCGCGTGTACAGGCCCGGCCGGGTGCGCGTGCGTGCGCGCGTCCGAGGCTAATGCGCACGAATTCCTTTTCCCGAACGACGAAATCACCGCGGAATATATTATAATAGTATCTGTACACACGATAATTCGTTTTAAATTCGATTTTAATACTCGCGCGCTCCGTCCGAAGAGACTACCGTGCTGCGGACGGTACAAAATTACCCGTCTGTGCCGTTCCGACCCGTAATGGTTCGGACGAAATATTCGTTAAAATACATTGTGTGCGCGCGTTCGAAAATTACGGTGGGGGGCCGGGGGGGATTTTATTTATTTTTAGTTCGTGACGCACGTCCGCTATTGAAGTCGACAGCGGAATAAACCGCGGCCGACAAGACGTGCGGATCGAACGCGGTTTGGCGGTGTAAAAAACCCGTTTAGTGCCGCTGCTGACGGAGGTTAGGTTAGGTTACAACCGAAACGGCGTAAGAAAACACGTCGGGTTTAATTGTTGTTTTTGCGTCGTTTCTGGCGATCGGCGCGCACCGGGTGCACGCGCAAAACGAGATCGACACGTCCCGGAGCGTGTTCGATTTCGATTTCGGGTCCGTCGGTTTTTCCAACAAAACGATACGAAAAATTGCCCGCGCGCGTTCGGCCGTTATTTTCCAGACGCGCGCGGCCGTAAGACGAGAAGGAGCGAGCGAGCGAGAAATCGTAACGTACATTTCGATCGGGAAAATAAAGTAGGGGAAAAAGTGGCCGCGGGACAATACCGAATTGACCTACCTTTTGATATCATATTGAAATAAATGGTCCGATTCCCATAGGGGCCCGTGTTCCCGTTGTCGATTTGCATATTCGTCCGTACACAATCATAATGCGGACCAGATAATAACGCGAAGAAAGAAAAAGACGTACACGGCCGCGGCGCACGCAGTGATCGCTCCAGTTGGCAGGGGCCGCGCGGGTAATGACAGGTAACTTGACCCTTTCGCGCGCCGGCCGTCGCCGAGGGGCCCAGCCGCAGTAGCTGTCCTTTTCACCCGGTAGCCCCGCTGTTTTCGCGCGGGAACTTCCGGGGTGAGACCGTGTCCGCGACCTCTCCGTCCGAAGCGGCCACCGCGTACGATTCCGGCAAGTGACCGCGTCTTCCCCGGCGCACCCGTCCCGACGGTTCTGTTCTTTCTCGCGCGATGTAACAAATTTAAATAGGGTCAAAAGGGCTCCGCGTTCCGGTTGTCGCGCGTCACGACGCAACACGGGTGAGCGGCGGGCCGACGAACGGTGAAAAGAAATCGGGTATTATCGAAATCCGCGAGGTCGGGGTTTTTTTGTATTTGGTATTTATTTTTTTTTTTGGTCTTCTTTTCCCCTCTGACCAATGGGACGCGGCCTGTCCGGTAATAACGGTCGGTAATACGCGCGCGTCGTAACACTCGGAACTCCAGAGAGATACACTCGGTTTAACGGTTTTTTCGTTCACACACACGCGCGCGCGTGTATAAAGGCGCATCGATTTTCGTATGTCGGCGACGACGGCCGCCGCCGGAAAACTAAAAAATCGTCGTCGTCCCCCCGGCCATTTTTTTAACATCGCAGTGTCGTGTACGCGGTCAGTTTAGTTTCGTCGGAGAAACCGGGACGCGTCGACGTCGACGATATCCGGCAGCGAACATTCGTCCGGTGCAATCCAATACGACGGCCGAGACGAACCTCGTGTGGGTCCCTTAGAAAGAACGACGCGCTAAACGGTCCATGCCTATAGATCGTGTCCCGGAGTCGTTTGACGGAACGGTTTACGCGTCGATCGTCCGTGAACAGACGTTGCGCCAAAAACGGAAACCCGTGCTCGACAATCCGGTTGTCGTTGAATTTTCAAATCGAAATCGTCTCGACAATTAAAAATGACGCAGGTCGACATGTCCGACGTGGTAATAGTCGAAAATTATTCCCGCCTCGGACATTTTGGTGTTCCGAAGTTCCTCTGGCACACGGACAATAAATACGGGAAACGCATTTCGATAATCACTAGAGTTTACTTAAACGAGGCGTGTCAATTAATCGAAAACGCGTTTAGTAAATAAACAGTTATTCGTTTTTTTTTCTTTTCTGTTAATTCAACCGAATAAAATAAGAATTGACGTTGTTTTCTCTTTTTAGTAAATATCCGAATCGTCTTGATTTAGAAGTTGATATGAGAAAATAATGATTCAATACGGGAATAAAACTACAAAAGTTACATTTTTTTTTTTTGTATATTTAAAAAAAATCGTGATGGCTCGAACGCAAAGTATTAGATTTAAATTATAAATGTTAATTTCTACTCGGTAACACTGACGACCATAGTTATTTTAGAATTGACGTTCTCAATTCATACGTGTCCGACGATATCACACTCGGATATTATATATTTATGAAAACGAAAACAGCAATTGCTAATCGGTCACTTTGTACGTTTTAAACGCGTTGGATTGGATAATTTCCTATAGCCAACTCGATGCATTCGAAGTCCGAAAGTTGTTAAGAATTTCAAACGACTCATTGAGATATCGAGTGATTATAAAATTAACTTTTCAACTGGGTGTAGATTTATGCACTATAGTGTTTGTCATCATTTATTGACACATAGATGATAACGATTAACAAATAAAACAATTATTTATATTTTCGTGTCGACTGTTTTTTAATCGAAAATTTTTTTCTATATTTTCTTATATATTTGATTAGATCAACCAAATGCACACCGATGGCGTAACGCGACGGATCGGTTTCGTATAAATTTATTTACATTTGTAATTTGATGAATACCACTCGAAATTAAAAAAAAAATCCTATTATTATTATTTCGCGCACTTCTCTCTGAGCTGTTGATTTTTGTCAGAATCGATGATATCATATCGTACAAATACGAAACTATAAATTATAACCAGCGTTATGAAATCCGTACGCGTACCGTTCACACATCGTACAAGACGTCTGAAATTCCCAATTAGTGGTTTTGGACGAATCCGATATTAACAGAACTAGTCTTGTTGCTTTGTTTCGTTGTTGGCGTGGCGAATTGTTCGTTTAACGAACTCGACGCGACGTATGTTTATCAGTAAAATAGAAATTTTCGTTACATCGACAAATATTGCACGCGAACGATTCGTTGACACTACGGGACGTTTAGCACAAACGTTGTGTTACCGCGACGAACAAATAGTCGGTAATTGTAGCTACCCATAATCTCTGTGCATCGAGCATGTGCATCGTCTTGTTTTGTTCGAAATGAGCGAAATGATTTTTCAGACATGTTTACACGCGGTCTACGGACGCGAACGCGTTGGCCGTCACTATAAACCAAAAAAAAACAAAAAAAACAAAAACAAAAACAAAACGTGCGTTACGCACTCGACTGCTATCTCAACGTGTGTGTGCGTATAATAATATATTGTCTCTCGTTTATAGTGTACGCAGTGCTCGAATTGGTGGGGAGGGGGGCACGCAAGAAGACGGAGCTACATTAAAAAAAACAAAAACAAAAAAAAATTAGCGTCCTTTTACTACTTAGGTATAGTCCGTAGGGACTATAGATAAAAAAATCATGAAAAAATCGTATTTTTTATATATTATTAATACGTTATTGCTATATCGAGTACCTACCTACCTGATAACGGCAATCTTGTATACGGTTTATCACAGAATATTATTCATATGTTATTTATAGATTTACCCACGGTTATATTATAAAACTGTATATCCGTGGCAGCGCGGACGGTTTTGAAAAATTCTATTTTATCTTAACGATCGTCGTGTGCCTGTATAGCGTTAAAATTTCTTTTACAAGTCGCCACAGCGTATTATCAAATAATTGCTATTTACGTTTGATCATCGTTCTCACTCGAATTTAAATGGGTTTCTATTAGTGTAAAACGTCGTGGAATACTAGTTACGAAAAAACGAAAACGAAAAAACCAAAAAAAAAAACGGATCAGGCGACACGGACAAATCCGGAACGCTGTCCTTAAATTTCCGATCGAGCCACACTACTTAACAACTCCCAATTCGAAGCACCGAGCGTGATGGTATTTTGACGGTCATCTGGTAACGTCGCGCGGTTACGTCCGAACCGGAGACGTTCGGTGAAGCCACGTGAACGAAGCCGGTCGAAAAGCCCCCCTCCCCCCCACACACACCCAAACCCGTCGCCCCGCCACGTGAACCGTTCGCCGCTGGGAACGGACGACCGTATCGATTCGGACGGCGGACGGGCGGAATGAAGCAGCGCGCGCGTGACGGGGCCCGAACGGCCTCCGGAGTCGTTGTACACGAGCTGTGTGCATAATCCGTCGAACGACGCGCGAAAATTTGAATCGATCGTTGTTTAACATGCGCCGCGCGCGTATCGTCAGCAGCCGACCTTAACCCAAAACAATATCGTCGAGAGCCGTCGGATTCGTACGGCGTGTTTTTCTTTTTTTTTTTGTTTTAACGTCCGAATCTCCCCCTAACCCGTCGAGTGCGTTAACGTTCGTTTTTTTTTTTTTGATAACGCGATATCAAAAACAATACGTGCGTGTCGTACGTTTCTAGCGCGTCCTAATTTTAACGCCTCGACGGCACTCCCTCGCCGCCGCACATATATTACATATTACGAAACGATACGTTTTACGCGGTTTTCTTCCGTTTTATTATTTTTTTTCTCACTTTTTTTTTTTTTTTTGTCGGTCTAGTCGTCGTCGTCGTCGTGTTATTCTGTCCGACGAATTCAAATATACGTGTACCGGGCGACTGGTGATAAAGTGTACACCTCAAATGCAACAAAAAAGTTCCTCTTCGTGACCACTGGCCGATTCTCATGTATAAAGGAGAAATTTGAGGTTTTTGTGTTTTTTTTTTATGAAAAAACGTGATTTTTCCTCTAAAACGAACAATATCTCTTAATCCATTGAAAAGCTCATCAAATTTTCCCGTTTAATTTTTATAAGCACAATCCTAAATTTTAAAAAGTTGGACTTCTATCTAACGAATTTTATTTTTCGTATCTCAAAGGTATGCAAATTTCACATAAACTTCTTTTTTTTTATAAGATTTCCAAAGGTATGTTCATTTTTTGAAAAATCCCGTATCGGATAGAAGAGTTCGCATTTCAAATGTAAATAAACATGGTCTAGTTACCAGGAGAAGACGGAGCAAAAGAAATCATAAAAAAAGCATTCTTCTATAACTTAAGTTTATAATTTAAATAAAAAAAAAAAAAATTAATCAAACGAGAATAATTGTTTTTCGAATTAAGGAGAATAAACTATTTTCAAGAATAAATTTGCAAACGAACAGTCTTTTGGTTTAAAAGTTGCTGAAAATGACGACCATTGTGTCTCACACACGCTCGCGCTCTCCGTCTCACTTCTGTTCGTCTGACGGCTCTCGTCGTCATGGCTTCTTGTTAGCTCACGTATAGTAAGTTGTCTGTATTCTTCGGGCGAGTTCTCCGACCGAGTCCACTTCTGTTTGGTATGCACGAGTTCCGCGGCCGGCTCGATATCCCCATAACCGACGACGCCTTGGATTTCTTCGCGTGGGGCCAGAGGTCCACGGGTCACGAGGAACTTTTTTGTTGCATTTGACGTGCACAATCAACCAGTCATCCCGTGCGTGTTTCGCGACACGCGGCGTCGTGCGAAAAGAAAACATTTTTTTATCAACAAATTCAGGTTAGGTTAGTTTTTCGCGTTCGTTTCTGGAAACGGCCGTGTACCCAACGTGCCCGTTAATGCGTTATTAATATATGATCATTGTAGTTTATGCCGGTCGCGGACGATTGTTTTGTCGTAAACGTTATTATATTGTAACGCGCGCTGCGGGTCGCTGCGATTTGACGCGAGTCGTTAAAACGCCGCGCGATTATTGTTATTATTATTATTATTATATATTTACCGATCTCGGCGTGACGTCCGACGGCAATGGATTCGTCTTTTAAAATACGCGAGTCTTAATGTCCTACCACGCGCGCGCGAGTGTGTAATTACGACAACAGGTCGTTTTGCAGATAAACACGCGAAGATTAACGCGCTCATTAGTACCGATATTATATATATATAAGTATGCCAGAGAGAATCTTTCTATTAGATTGACGACGTACACGTACGGGTGGTATTTGGTAGTTAGGACATTTACAATACGCATGGAGAGACGGACCTTTTTAACGATATCGTCACTATTACCGTTAAAAATGCACGCGCGCGGGCCAGACGGTTGTTCGTATTTAATATACGTTACGTTCGGAATCGGACGGTTTTCGCCGTTATCGTTAAAAAATTTCGACCGTTTTTTTTTGTTGTTTCGCCGTCTTCAAATCGTTTTGTTTTTTTGTTCTTCGGAAAAATAACGAATTTCGTTAATACACCGCAGCAGGTGTCTACGCGCACAGCCTTTACCATTAAACCGTCGTAACGGTTATATTCCATTTGAATATCGCGTACAGGGCCGCGGCGGTTCTCGCTTTTCTCACACACACACACACACTCTCGCTTTCGGGTCAGGATGTTAATTGATGTCCGCTATAATATAACGTTATGCACACGTTATGTATTATAACGAGTCGCTTTAATAATAATATATATATAGGTGTGTGTGTGTGTGTATACCGACGACGACGACGCGCCGTCTTCCTGGCACCTGTTCGGTCGTTTGTAAGTGCTCGTGTATACACCGACTGTCGGCGGCGGCGGCGTATCCCATCGCACACGTCGCGCACACAATTATACGGGGGACAGGTACGACGGCGTTCACGTGTATTGTATTGATGAGTTTAACCGTCATAACCTCCACGACATAATTCCCGAAGCCGTTACGGATGTAATTGACCGTTACGAGAAACGACCGAGAGAGAGAACGGCCATATCTGGATCGCACGGGCTCTGTCCGTCGTCCGATAACCGTGCACGCGCGTACGGCGCGGACTCGGTCGACCGAACGCAAATACGGACGAGCCGACACGATCACGCGCGCGCGTCAAACGTTTCGTGAAAACCGACGTCGTCGTCGAAAAGCTCCCGCCGACTCAACGGCGACGGTGAAAACGAGAAAACGAAACGTTACGCTACCGGTTCCGACCGTGAAACGTCGCCCCGCGCGTAGATGTATCGATAACATAAATTTCGTTATTTACCGTCGTCGACAATGAAATATGTTTGTTATTCCGATAAATGAAACGCGCGCGCGTCGACGCTCGTAATAAACATTTGTTTCCCGTTTTTTGTCCTCCCCCGCCGGTAAAACGGATTCGCCCGTCCGGGTACGCCGACGAGTGCATTCGACGACGGCCGAACACCAACACTAAAAAATACATGTCCGCACGTGCAACGGTACGTTTTCGAATATGATATCGAATCGCGCGATCGGCTTGCGGACAACACCGAACACGTGTACATTTCGTTTTAACCTCGTTTTCGCAGACATCTCCGCAATATGTCACATCCGTAATAATAATAATAATGATGATAATAACAGTGATAACAACGATACGTACGTAGCTTACGTATGCACGCGACTTATGCGATACGCCGTAAATATGCTTTATTTATCGTTCTGGACATTTTTCAAATTCCCGTTCGACGATAACGGGGAAAAAAAAAAAAGAATCACGCGTACCGTATACATCATATATAATATAATTATTTCGATTTTCCAATAAACCGCAATCCGTACATTCCTCGGCATCACTATCGTGTTACACATATAGTATGTGCTGTACGACGTGTGATCTTTAAATAGGTCAAAACGAGTTTTCGCGAACGACTTTATTTCAAAAACGATCGAGATCATAGGATGCGTCGGTAAATATGTTTGTTTTTGGTTTTTGATATTGAATCCGGTCGGGGTTTCATTTACGACAAACTAATAATTGAACGTGTGTGTACGTAATGTAGGTACATAACGTATTTTTTTTCTCTTTTTTTTTTTCTAATCGTTTCACACATATTACGATTGTCTTATGACCTAAATCGTATAAATGTGCGTGTATTCAAAATCATACGGATACACGACGTCAGACCGTGTGTATAGACACGCGCGAAGAATTCGTGAAATATTCTAAAATAGAATATAATGAAATTAATTACGGTTTATGAATTTATCGTTTTACAGATAAAAAACGAATTCAAACGGATAAATCGAGAGAAATAAATTCGTACAAGTCGACATTTTCGATTAATCGGACGTTTGAAATTGTTCGCGGAACACTATAAACGACAAACAAACGAATAAATGTATAAACGATCGATTGAACGATCGATTGAACGATTCTCCCACAGAACGTAATAAACGCGTTTTCTCGTCGTCGATAAAAATGACTAATTTTGTCATCTTCTAAACGTACGCGCGATTTTTCATTTTTTCGCGCGCAGATAATCGAAATCGTTTTAGACATTTCTTTTATGTTTTGTCCCCTCGCCTCGGAACAACGCGCACCGGATGATAGTGGCGATAATTTCGTACACATACCGATTAAAAACACGGTGGTAGTTTCGAATCCTGTTCGAAAAAAAAAAAAGAAAAAAACACCTCAGAATTCGTACGGGCCTGATTGTTATTCTCTAACACGTTCCCGTGTCCGTTTCCTGAACGCGGTTTCTTTTTTCACACACTAAACGTGTTTACGTCTATTTTATTATTTTATTCGGTTTGAGGTCGCGCGCGGCCACCCGACGTCGGCAAAAAATATCGGTTGTCTTCGAGCGGGACGTGTCGTCAAACGCGATCGCGGAAATGCACCGAACGCGAAACCTGCCGCGTCCCCCCCGGTCCCCCCCACACGGCGTGTGCACGTCCGACGGGTCATTGTGCATTGTGCCGTAGTTCTGACTCCGAAACCGGTGTGTTAAATCCCTTCCGGTCGATATACGCGTCGCGCGCGTGTCCCGCGATCCGGTCCACTTATTGCGTAACTGGATCGACCGCCCTTCGGCCCCACCGTAGCGACCCGTGCTCGAAGAACGTTCCCTTCCGCGTTTTCTCACGAGCAGCCTGCCGCGCGTACCGGAACTGTTTCACATGATCCGGCTTGTGGATCGGTGGCGCGAGGTCCCGGAAACCAGAAATCAACGTATCGTTTAAATCGCTCGCCGATCGTCGGCCGTATTGTGCACCGGCGTACGAAGAGGGAAACGAACGAACAAAAACATTTCGTTTGTCCGCGGGCGCGCGCGCGCTCGTCAAGTCCATTACCGATACGCGCCTTCGCCTTCGCCATCACCCCGTGTGAAACCTCGCGATCGAATTTTTTATCGGCCGTTGTCGTTATGTTTTCTGTTTTTTTTCCCCCCCCCAGTCGTGTCTCACGAGTTTAACAAACGCCGGCCGAGGGTTTCTTATCTGCCGGTTTTTGTTTTCGTTTCCCGTTCAACGCGCGTTTGCGACGGACGCGTTCGCGATTCGCGGTTACACGGTCCGGTTATTTTTTGTCTTTTAAACGGCCGATAAAAACCGTTTTTCATTCCCGTACACCCGTACACGACGAGTGTGTGTTACCGTGTTACGCGAATGATTTCTCATTCCGGTCGAATCGCTTTCTCGTACCCCCAGGCGCGTCGTACGTTCGATCGGTCTCGATAAGACCGCGGGGACGGAACACGCATATATATATCATTTATTTGGTTCGGTATGCGTTTCCACGGTAACACATTTTGAAAACTTCATCCCCCTAAACGAATATTCTAAACCGTTTGTTTTTTATATACTAACCAAACCTAAACCAAACTTGGTAATTAGGAATAGGTGAATATTGTGTAAAATAAAAATTATGTTGATACTTTAATCGTGTCTTGTATCATCATATAACTTCCAGTTTGTTCTCCTCCTTTTCCATACGCCATATAGTACGTACATATTTACCTATTCCTACTGACATCTGTATCGGTGATTTACAGATCCAAACCAAGTTTTTGAACATCATGGTATAATTATTGCCAACGAAAGAAAATAGTGTACAACAGTTATATGGTATATGTAGTATTATAAAACAGCGTTTTTTTTTTTGGTACGCTATACGACCACTTTTTAAAGGATTCGGAACAGAAAACGATAATCCTAATACCGATTTTTCTCGTTGTTGCCCGTTGCCGTGGCGAATCCGGGAATGGGCATATACAAATCCATACAAACTACGTACTAAATGTCGGCGTAAAAAAAAAAAAAAAATTGAAAAATCCAAATGGGTGGGGTTGGGGAAATGTACGGTTATTGCTCGTTTTAAATGAATTTATTTATGCGTAATTACTATATAGGACCGTGCGACAATTATTGAAACAAAACTTAGGGGAAAAAATAAATAAAAGACCGAGAGTCTAGACTTAAGTACGTATACATGCATATACATATATATACATATATATCGAAGGCGTGTCCGACAAACACGTTATATAACCATTGCCATCCGGTAACGTTTTGTGCACCCACATTAACATAATTATTATTATTATTATTATATAAGTTATAGTGTGTGTGTGTGTGTGTACTGCTGTTGCGAATATAAATTGATATGTGTGCATGGCGACATGCGTTTTTTTCCTTATCTTTTGCGAATCGATTTTTTTTTTTACGTCTGCGAGTTAAAACCGTACAGTCGATTCCATATTATTGTACGTTCATACGTTACGTGTAAACGTGTACAGAGGTCTGTGCGCGTAGACGACTGCGAACGCTGCAGGTATTACTCGCGTATCGCACACGGACACACGACGGGCACGAGCATTTAGATTTTCGTTTTCGTATGAAAAACGTCCACCATACCAAGTCTACTGCGGTGCACGGGCACGGTATACGTACGTTCAATTGGATATTTCGATATTTCGTTTCGTGTTCGCGTAAATCTATTACGCAATATTGTGTAGTTCGACTGCTGACATTAGATTTTTTCGTAAAAATCAATAATATGCTGCGCGTTTATCATTCACGTGCATAACACGAAACGAATAATACAATGAATGCCGATACGTATCGTGACGATTTTCCGATTAACGATTTAAACGACGAAACGTCGATAATTGTATTAACGGTAAAACTTTGTTGTTTTAATATAATATAATACGTGCATACATACATATATATATATAATATGTTCTGTATGTTGGTAATCTATACTAGGTTTTATCATATAGGAAACCCTTCTCTTGTTCGCTCATTTTTAGTGTTTCTCGGCGTATGGAAAGAAGCTTAAATAGTGTGTATACGCGTTTATCTGTCACGACTGTCTGTGGGTCACAACGATATTTCAACAATGTTTTCGAGTTGAAAATACCGCGAGTCCGCAATATTATTAATAACGACGTTATACGCGTTAAAATCGCTATTGTGATTCGTATTCGTTTAAATCACAACGGTAATCGATATGTCCGCTG
Source organism: Schlechtendalia chinensis (assembly GCA_019022885.1). Classification (NCBI taxonomy): domain Eukaryota; kingdom Metazoa; phylum Arthropoda; class Insecta; order Hemiptera; family Aphididae; genus Schlechtendalia; species Schlechtendalia chinensis. The sequence goes on along the minus strand of CM032351.1, from coordinate 1,311,574 downwards.
AGATCACGTTGTTGTAGATAATATTGTTTATGTAGGTTTACGTACGACGATGACGACGGCGAGCAAGTCTGTTTTCGGACCTTACTTCCCGACGTGTAGTACTTACCTGTGCATATCACGTTCGACGAACAAATAAATCGAATTACCGCGTGGCCCATTTAAATTAATAATTGAATTGCTCAAAAAGTGTCGTTTGACGGACACTTTAATAAACTTAAAAGTCGCGTGTTAACGTGTATCGACAATAAAACTCATACAATAAGTAACTGTCCAAAATCGCACGCAATCGTATATATAACAATCTCCAAACCTCGATAGTTTTCTTGTTTTCAAATCGAATTAACATTGCACTTATCCAATAATGATTCCCGATATCAAATAAACCAATTATATATATATACAAGATAAAGTTATATAACAGACGTTTCCAACGTAAATATTTTTCGTGTATCTATGAATAAAAGAACACAGTTTCCGATAGTAAATTAACAAAAAAAAAAACCCCCAATCCACACACGTTCGACTAAATTGTAATTTTATAGATTTAAGAACGTGTGCGTTCAACACACACGACTTTGTAGAGTACTGATTATCGACAAGTTAAATTGGTTTCCGGAGGAACTGTAACGAAAAAAACGCTAAAAGCGTTTTTCCGAAGTTTTTGTAATTCACTATTGACATGCGGTCGAGGATGTGCGGATGATAACGTACGTTGCCTGTGCGGAAGTAAAAATACGGTCACGCACGAGTAGTCAGAGCGGCTCAAGTCTCAACGAATCGATCTGTATGGGTGTATGTACGCGCGTGCGCACGTCGTAACATAATATATTCATCATATTATTACGGATCGATTATTATTATTATTATTATTTTGTTGTTGTTGTTGTCAGCGGCGGATCTAGAAATGAAAAAAAGGGGGGGCTAGACAAAAAAATGTACTTTATTTACATGTAAACATGTTGAAAAAAAGTTGAAAGAAAGTACATATATAGACAATATAGAGTTATTTTATTATTATTGGTTATTCCTAAGATTTAGGTACGTACCTTTTATTCTTTTATTCTGTGGTTCTTATCATGGTCTAAGAAGACTATACGTCAAGTGGATTTATAAATTATTCTTACATTGCTCTTCTTTATTTTAATTAAATCAAAAAATTGAGTAAATTTTAAAAATATATTATCTACCTAAGAGAGGGGCTTCAGCCCCCATAGCCCCCTCCTTGTATCCGCCCCTGGTTGTTGTCGTGTTTAATTAACCGTCAGCCAATAGTGAATCGTTCGACGCGCTTCTTCGTTGTTGTCGACGAGATTTAGAAATCGTTTCGAAACCCGAACACGAATAAGCGTATGGGTCGACGCGTTTCTACGTCGATTCCGTTGCGTTGTTTTTGTCGGCATTTGGTATTCGACGCTATTAAACCGGCGTCTGGTCGTACGTGCAATCGTTTTGGGTTTTCCGTTACTGACGGTTTCGCACAATCATCAACATCATCAACAACAACGCGTGTTTGGACCGTACAAACAAGTTTCTGAACTCGCCGAATACGTTGTAACGCGTGCCGAACAACGTTCGACATTTTTCGTGCATATTTGTATCGCGCAAAAGTATCGAAAACAGTATTATCGACAGCCTTTACCTCAAATATTTAAACAAAATACGCGATATTCCCCATGTGTTTTGTCGTTTCGGTACGTTTATTTCGAATATATATATATATTATATTTTACCTCCGCGTATATTACGAGTATATCGTTTTCCGTCACAGACTTTTGTATTTCGAACTCGCGCGCGTATATATATATGTGTGTGTGTGTGTATATAAACCGTATACCGTTGGCGTTTTTTTTTTTTATGTGTTTTTTGTGTTTTTTGTAAACACAAATTTCCACCAACTCTGTACGCGACGCGTCCGAATAGATGTTTCCATATCGATCTGCTTACCCCTCCCGTCGCCGCGCGGCGGTTCTCGTGGGCAACGCGACAAATTACTGGCACGTACACGAACGTAGCGGCGCGGGTCGCGCGTCACCTGCACCGGCAAGCCGCACCCGCCCCAAAGGGAGGTCCTGTGCCGAGAGTCGTGCCGGTCGTGTCGTCCGCCCGCGAGTTGTCTTAATTTTTTTCAATTTTTTCCCGCGAAACCTGCACGGGATCGTCAAAAAAAAACGAACTCGCCAAACTAAAAAGACCGTTCGCGTTCCAGCACCGTCGGTCGCGGCGACAATACGGCTCAGCACGTCCGCCCGTTTGAAAAAACCCCCGGGGGAACGGGAACGGGAACGGTTGCACTCCCGACGTTTCGCCGTCGTTTCTTACGCGGGTCGTGTGCGAAACACCGTTTGAATATTTGACACGGGCGTTTTGAGTACGACGGACGTATCGCGACCGACAGATAATACGAGTTTTTAGGTCGGAAGCCACCGACGGGGTGTGCTATCGACTTTCGGTGAAAAAAACAACGAAACCATTAACCGGACCGAAACGCGGTAGTAAACGCGTGCAACACACACGATTCCTCGTGCCCGCGGTCCGTATCCGCATGTATTGTCCGTCCGAACGTCGGTTTTCGCGCCGACGAAAAAGAAATGAACATAACCGTACACGGTATGGTACGTCGATTTCATTCCGTTAATTGCCGGCGAGTGTGTGTGTGCGCCGCATACGACTGGAACGCACGGAACGGCACGGCGTTATCAACGTACGCGTTTAATTATCATAATATTTTCCGTCGGGGCGCGACGAGCGTTTTAGCGAGATTGTTTTCGAATTTTTTTTTGTTTAACACGGGATAACCGCGGGCGGCGGGGAGCACGCGATTGTTATTGTTTCCCGTTTTTTCGTCGGACACGGGGGGGGTGTGCCGCCCTTCTGCTCCGCGCGATACGCGTTTCTCGGCCCGAACGAGCGTCGGCATGGCGACCGACGCACCAAAACACGAAATCCACCACGGTCTTCCGCCTCGTCGACAACCTAGAATATTCATACACGTGGCGGTTGCACGCACACGGATAAGTCGCTCGTCTTGGTTATCGACCGGTTTCAACCGGCCGGCCGGTCGGTCGGTCGCGGGGCCGCGAGCAACCAGCGATCATTAGGTATCGGCCGTTCGCCGACGTCGCCCACCCCGCGTCCCGCGCCGCGCGGCACGCGCGAGATGAGTACACCCCCGAAGCCCCGGGTCCGTCGACTTCGCCGCGGTGTTCGGCTTTACCCACCCGCGCCGACGGTTGATCGATACGACGACACGCGAACGGCGCGCGCCCTACCTGGCCGCCGAACGTTTTGACGTTCGTCTCCTCGTTTTCAGACTCGCCACGCACAACAAATCGCATTGCCAACACGACCGCTCGCTCGCGATCGTTATATACCCAGTGGTTATGCGCGCCGGTCGACTGCGGTAACCCTCCGGCTCGGGTACGCCCGTGTAAGGCTCGTGCGGTTCTTTCCGACCCGGAGCCGGGGGGGATATCGATCGGAACGTCCTCCGCCGTCCATCGCCGTATCCGGTACGTTCGGCGCGAGCAGACTCGACGCGACGAGTATTTTTTTTTTTTACTCTCGTGTCCCGATCAAATACATCGAACACACGTTCTAACGAAAAACCTAAAAAAACTCACTCCTGTTCTGGACCCGTCAGCCTGTGCCAGTGGCTCGCAATCGTCTCGCGATCTTATCCGTCACGAGTGGCCATCGTGCAAAACCAAACGCCGCGTTACTTGAACGTACGATACGGACACGTCGCGGACTAGGACAAATTCATTTTAGGAAAACGGTCCTAACTCGTGTACACGGGTGTATATTGTAAGATAACGTGAGCTAAGATCAGAGAGAATAGACTTATGAGGAGAGAGAATTCGGAAGCCGTAAGGAACACCGAGATGGTCGGACGCGATCGGGTGTGTTATGAAGACTGCTGGCGTGTGCGTAGACGATAGTGGCCAGTGAAAAGAAGTAAAAGCGGATGACACGAGCGTATATTAGGTACGCGAAATGAAGTTTCGAACGGAATACTTGTGTATTGGACGACTGCCGTGTCGATAGATTGAAATCGTAACCATATAAAACGTTTAACGAGAAGAATTCTTGTGGAAACTGTATAGTGTCGTCGACGATTTTACGTATATAAATTGATTGTTTTTATATTGCAAATAGCCAATATATATATAATTATTTAATTTTTTTTTTACATTTAAACGTATCGAAAATATCGCGATTTCCGCAACGCAAATACGGTGTATGATTCCCGTATCTGAACCCACGTCCGAAATTAAACCACGCCGCGATCAAATATCCACTCCGTCATATCGATAACTGCTATTCACTGTGTTTTTGTACACGAAACATTACGTACCGGCACGTTTGGCGCGACGTTTTATGATGTTGTGACGTCTCGATGTTCAGAGCATTCCCAATACATTTCACGCAACACGCGAAATAAAACCATCACTCGCGTACGCCCAATGCACGTTTGCTCGCCGAACGTTTGAACAATTTTTAATCGCATAAATTGTTTTCTAAACGATATTATACGAAAAAAAAAAAAACCTACCTCAGGCAGATTACACGATTTATCGACGTGCGCACGCGTACATATATATATATATATATTAGGTTATTTTCTCGACTAGTTGAGATTTGATTGTACGTACGGCATTACACAGCGGTAAACAACGCGTATAACGTACGCGTCGCCGAATATGTTACACCGTTATCAAACGTGTGTTGAATAGACATTGTCGCGGGTAAATACACACGTAACAGCTGGCGGGGTGGTCGGAGGTTTCAATTTTAAAAACGAATTTTTTCAAGACTGAATAATATACGCGAAAATCAACGTTCGTACGTATATATCTGTTGCGATACATCTATATATCGCCTCGTCCGCCGGATTGATAATAACACGTACGTATACGAGTGTATAATACGCCAGCTGTCGAATATTTTCGTCGGTTGAAATATTTTGTTTTGTTTTTTGTTTTTTATTTTTGTTTTTTTTTGTATTAATTCGGCGCCCGCCGACATATTTCCACGTTGATAAATACCATGAAATACAATCATTTGCGAGTACTTTTCATTTTTATTGCTTACGAATAACTGGTCTCGATATCGTTAATTTTCTATTCGTTTTTGAATAAAATAGAAAGAAAAACATTAATCGGGTACCGAAGACACCTGTAAAGCCGTTGTAAACACGTGTAATGATGATCTAATGAAATATATAATACAACAGGTATTTTACGGTGCCATGGCCAGAAAATTATTTTCTGGAGACGACAGTGGAGATTTAGTGGAGGACACTAAATCTCTTGTGTCGTCATAAGTGCTGGAATACTATACAACCCGCTGATTTTGTCCAAACGGATGCGTTGGTATTTTCCATTCGATCTTCGTATTGATACAACAATAAGGAACGATATAATTCTCGTAGATAATCGAAATTCACGAGTGTCCTCGTTAGAAACAATAAAAGTTTAAACACACGCGTTAAATATTTTCAAAAAACCTATATTTTTTCGAAGAGTAAAAAGAAAAATCGTGCTTTAATATTTAAACGATTCGCAAACCGATCAAACCACTGCAAATATTAATAAAACGTCATGCAATTTCTGTAAATCGCAGATTAATCCAACATTTACGACCGCGTACTCCGCAATATATATTTATATTCGATACTTTCAATATTAACTCATCCTATACACGATGCGATACAAAAAAAAAAACGTATTTTAATAAATATGACATTTCAATGCGCGAACAAATGCATAAGCCCGAAACGTTTGGTAAAATGTACAAATGTGTGATATACGATTTTATTCATGCCGCAGACGTCATAATGAATTTACGTCCGGGATCGGCAAAACGTGTTGAAAATGACGCGAATCTAATAAGCCGCGATTGTTTTTTTGTTTTCGTTTTTTTGTTTTTCGTACAATACGTTCATGAAGTCGCGTTATTGATGTGAATTGATTTTTAACGTCGCCACTCGTGTTCTTGTGCGGATGGCTCCTACCGGAAGACGTACGGAATTTTATTTTGAACCGATATGAATACATGTAATGTAAATGATTTTTCATTCCGAATTCAGCTATTTTTCGTCTATGCTAATGTATCAGACACCGTATTGTGTACGCGTTGCCTCTCGGGAGAATATATGCATATATCGTTGACCGTGTTTTATTATTCTTTTGTGACCACATATCGCGGCGTGCGCGAGACAATTAAAAACGACTGCAAGGAACCAGTGACGTGTAGCCAGGACTTTGAAACGGTGGAAGGGGGAGCCGAAAACACTGATTAAAAAAAAAAAAAAAAAAGTTACTATCAAACGGATTTGATAAGAATTAAGAGCACTAATCCTTAGTAAATTTTTCAAACGTATAAAACAAACTACATGAATACGTAAATACGTTGATATGGCCGATGGGGTGGGGGGGGAGAGGCCGTGGCCCACTGCAAGGACCTGTACACAAACGTATATAACATTGACGGTAACGGTTTATGCAAATCGACGTTAAGCTATACTGTTGGAAACGGCCCGTCGCCCCATAACCGGCGAAACTCAATGCGAGGAGCGCGTGCACGCACAATTTCTGGAGCGACGAATTTAAAAACCCGTTTGAAAATCCTGTACACGTATGGACGCGCGTGACCTTCACGGCAATCGTAATATCACGTATACGTTATACACGGTTTGTTTGACGTTGACAACGGCGATGGAATCGTAGCGTTGATGATGTCCTATTGACCCGCCAGAGGAAAGATTAAAAAAAAACGAAACGAAATCATTTATTCCGTTTGTTATAAACGGTTTATATAATACAGTCTGGTATTTAAATCAGTCACACGTGGTGACGAATCCGATCGACAATTACAGCGTGGAACGGTAACGTCGTGTATTCAAACCAATACGTTTTACAAATCACAATTACGAAAAGGAATGAAAAACGTTTTTGAAAATTTCAACTCTAGTTTCATACGTTTCGAATCGCAGAGAAAAAAACAATACATATATATATATACATGAATATTAATGTATTTGATCAGAATTCGATTTCGTGAAAATCGATATCGAACGGTTTTTTAATAGGTTCTTGAAAACGTTTTTAAAAAAAATTGGTTTTTTTTTTTTTTACACGAAAATGTCGAAAAATAACCGTTTTAAAATACCATCTGTGTACATTTTCCTATCTGTAGTTTGTGTAGTCTGTGTAGATTAAGGTCACGTGCAACTTTTGGAGTATTTCTAACGCCAACGCCACATACGTACGAAAATAAATATAAATAAAACACGTTGTAAAACCGAAAGAATCGAATGTACTATAACAACGCAATGTATATTTGTACGTTCTTATTTCGAACGCACTCCGAAACGTTTCTCTCGTTGTGTACGTCGACATATCTACACCGCGATTTCAACATCTCGATTTAACCAAACATAATTATGAACATTAGTTATACTCATTCGATTGCTTCGAACATAATCATATAATACGCGTGTATATAGAAATACCGATATTTACTCGGCAAACACCGTTCGGCGGTACCTATATCTAAAAATGTATAAATTGCATTCTGCGCGTGTGTACGTGGTTGCTGTGTTTATCTCGTGAACGCCGTCGTATGCGCTGTCACTTGACATCTGTTTGTAAAAGATGCGTTTCAAAAGCTACGCGCGCCAGTCAAGATAACAGTCCGATAACAACGCGTGACAAATATATATATATATATATTTATTTAATTATTTAGGTATTCACACGTTTCGATTTGATGCACGTAACGTGTACACGCGCATCGAGCGTACATTCCGAACAGGCGATCAATTATTATTATAGACGTTACGGGGTATGCAAACGCAGACCGTGTTAAGGGGCACAAAAAACGTGGGTTACGTAGGCACTACAAATGTATACGTACATGATACGTACTATACAAACCGTAATCCTATTTGGCATCCTTATCTCCGGTGTAGAATCCTAGTAGAAGATCAAGGTGCTCGTGCCAGGAAAAAGCACACTGAAATCGTAAAGTTTTAAACGCGATACAAATGGTATATGACGATAAATGTATAAACGGTGACGCGGCGAAGGAGTAATTTTGGAGTGGACGACGTGCGATAAACGTAAATACAATAGGCCTATTAGGCCTGTAGTCTCGGTTGTCCCTGTGCGGGAATGGGGAAGGTGTGACGGCAATAAAATGTTTGGTCCGGGGAAAATTGCAAATCACTTAGTTTTTATTTGTCGTTTATACAAGCGGGGGGGGGGGGGGAATAGCAAATTAAACATTTAAATGCGTTATCAACGTAAACACGAAAAAAAATGCTTTTTAAATTATGGTCTCGAATATTTTTCGAAGTTTCACTCAGCTACTTGGGTTACGTACGTTTGAAGCGTACGATAAATAAGTGTGTTTGGCAAAAGCGACACGACACGACTCGACGTCATCCGTGACCACTGGGCAACGAGTTCGTGCGTTTACGTTACCGTACGCGCACGACCACGGACACGAACGACGACCGTGGACGAGCGTATACCGCGATTTATTTCCACGTCACCGTGAACCAAACACGTATTATTATTGTTAATGGCCCCGTTTTAATTCTTCTGGTTCGTTTGTACGCGTAATTGGTCGGAGTCGTACGTCCGCACCGCGAGCCGGCGTAAAAATGAAACGTTTTAAAACGCTGTCCGTCAATCGTAATGACGCGCAGGGCCCCCACACGAATTTTTCGACTACGGCACTGTAATTGTTAGCGTTCATAACAATTTCGATATAAATTCTAACGTTTGATTTTTTTTTTCGTCTCTAAAAAGATACCCGAAATATTGGGCGCACGGCTTTTTTTTTGCCGTTATATACGCCCATATTAAAATATCAGTTATTATAGTTAGCCAAAGACTTCAATATAAAAATCAACATTTTTTCAAAAAGTATTTATGAACAAAAAAATATTGTTTTCGACTTTCCGCACGCCTAAGCGGTCTCACGAGACAAAAACAATATGCACTTAGTACGTTACACGAAATGACGTGGTGAGAAATCAAATTGTTTATATACCAATGTTGTACAGACCCGTTTAGATTTTTCTGATTTAAACTAACAATACGTACGTTGTTGGACGGCCGGAGACGAGAAAAAACGTTAAGCAGCGGGTCCAAGGGCGGCGCAGCCTCTCGTACAAAAAAAAAAAACAAAAAAAAAAAAAAACGAAGTAAAAACGAAACGAAAACCACGCGCACGAAATAACGACGTGAACGTGAAACACGCGCCATCTGTCACCTGACCAGCTGCTATCTCTGTTATCTGATGCAGCAGGTGTCCTCTGTACCAGTCGGTACCGGGCGTGCAATTACCGTGTTCCATTGTACGCCGTAAATTACACCGATCGTCCCGTCGTCGGCCCGTTCGCGTACAAACGGCTAACGCCTGTCGTCGTGCGGTTTTGTTCCGTTTCGGTTTCGCCGTTCGACTCGTATTCGAATTCGTGTTTCGGCAACCGAAACGTTACCCGAAAATCTCGACGGACACGCAGACAGGCGCGGCGGTCTCGTCGCGTCGCGCTTTGGTCACCACTGAATCGGGGGACGCACACGCGCACACCCCGTCCTCCCCCCCGGAGCTCCGTCAACAGTTCGTGCGTTTCGTCCGCGGAGACGACGACCGAGTTCGTCCGCGACGTGTTTAACGGTCTTACCAGCGCGCGCGCGCAGAGGAAATGACGGAAAGGAAACGAACGCGGACGAGACGAACACCTGTTCTAACGGACACTTACGTTTCGACAATAATAACGATAATAACGACGCGTACACACTTACCACCGCCACGCGCGCCGTACGGGGGCGACGGCGAAGACAGGACAAAAAACGGGGGAGAGAAAATTTTTTTTTTGTTTTCGAAAAAATTATTCGTGCCCGCCGCGCGGCGCGGTAACGTTTCTTTTGTTTTAGGGTTCCCGCGCGCGCGCGCGTAATGTGTGTTCGGGCCGAACGTGAAATGTGGTCTCGAAAACGAAAATCTGCTAGCCAGAACGAAAATATTCTATATATACGACGCGCGCGGTATACACACAAAAACGATAAATTTGTCTAAGTGTATATATAGGCATCGTGAACGCGTCGTGTACACCGATAAATACTCGTATATATATATATGCTCGTAGTCTGTTCTCTTGAACTTCGGTATTGTTAAATATTTAAACGATTTTCCTTATTTCTTCTGTTTACACCTATAACTCACGTGTATATATAGATATATGTGTGTGTGTGTACGCGTGCACGCAGTCATCGTTTCCACGTCGACCGAAAAAACAAAAAAAATTTTTAAAAAACAAACGCGCATAAAGTACTCGTACGAGAATTCGTGTAAAACATTTCCATGACCGAAAACTGCGGCTGTTGCAAACGATTCGGAAACGGCAACGTTATCACAGCGCTCTCGGTGTCTCGTGACACTCGTCCGGCGAGCAAAAACATTATCGTGTAGAAAACGCGTGACTTTGCAGACACGCGGGCCGCCCCCCTCCCCCCCACACACGAATTTTTCGACTACGGTACTGTAAACGAATCCGGGCCCTCGTCGCGTATTCGCATATCGATTTCCTATCATTTCATTTTTTTCGTCTTACGAAAGGTATCTTAAAATATCGGGCGCACAGCTTTCTACGCCTCTATAAAATATCAGATTGTTTTGGTTAGCCGAAAATAAGTTCAAAAACACGAGTACACTGATCGAGCGCAGTTTTTCGAATAAAAGCATTTATGAACAAAACGGTATCGCGTTCAAACCCCCGAACGGTCTCATGAGATAACGACAACGACATGCACTAAACTTACGTAACGAGAAATCAAATCGTTCGCAGTAGTGCACAAAGGCGCGGTGACCGGGGGTGGTGGGCACGACTCGTTTTATTTCTCTGATCGAAAGGACCTGACCCCCCGGTCAGTGTTGCGTGGGGACCCTGCGGACGCGTCCCGCGTAACGGTGTCCGGAGACGAAAATCGATCGCGTCCGGAGACGTGGCACCAAAACGGGCACCGACGAACGACACAACACGTGCGGCGCGCGAGGTTCTGGAAATCGTCGGGAAACGCGTTCGCGTCTGAACGCACGACGCGAAGTCAAAAGCGCCCCACGTATCGTCGTCGTCGTGCGACGTTATCAGTTTATAATCGTGCGTGTGCGCGTGCGTACTATCCGAAAATGTAAATGTTTCCCAAAGAACAATGGGCGGTGCGATTTATCTTGGCGGATGGACATCGTCGGCCAGGAAGTCGATTCGGAATTAATTAATCAGCGCAACGACACTGGGGTCTCCCCACCGTCCCCCACCACCCGTTATTTATCCTTGTCGCGAACGGTCTGTAAAAAGTGTCCGTCCGCCCCGCGCCGTATCGTCGACGCGCACCACACATTATCACATTCATGAATATATATCCGACGACTGTGACCCCAAAACACCACGCGCACGCACGACGGGAGTCGCGTGATATTTTTTACACGCGCGTTTAGAGTTCACGGTTACCCGTCAGACACTGGCCGTTTTCTTCGCGGCGTTTTTTTTTTTTTTTTTTTAAATTTTTTTAATTATTCCGTATTGTTTTTTTTTTTCTGTTATTATTCGTCTCTGCTGCGCCCGTACGCGAACGATCGTCACGGCGACATTTTTTACCCGTCGCGTCGGAAAAAACAAAAAACACCGACGACCACGACGTGGACCGCGACGAAACGGCGAAATCCGAGAAACGCGCGCGCGCATATTTTTTTTCACGAGCCAATCGTTCCGCGAAAACGTCGCGCGTGAAATAATAAACGGAACAAACAAACAAACAAAAAAATACGAGATCTCCGTCCGGCCAAGAATATCGTTATTAAAACCGTACGTAATCGAATATGTACATATGTATGTATTGTGCGGTACGACACGTCGCGCGAGATCGTTTTTTCTCACGTTTCCGACCAACTCGTCGTCGTTGCGAATTCGTACGTACGTATCCTATGTCATCACCTAACTGATCTGTACGCGATAACGTTTCGAGTTCTAAACGGATGTATTCCGCACGTGTCAGCGACGTGTGCGCCGTCGGGTTTCGTTTCGAACCCGGTAAAAACGCAACGATCAAAACTGCTATTGGTGGTGTTGGTGGTGGGCGGAGGGGATGATCCGTTAAGTCGTCACGTGATTTTTCGAGCGGTTTGAACGAGGACTGGTGGGCTGCACGGCTGATTTTTGTTTTCGAATTTTCGGCCGCCGATTTGTGAGGCAGAGGACGTTCAGTCGAATGCGACAACGGGAAGCCTTCACTCCGGAACAGTGTCAGACGATCGCCGCCCCTAACCTACACGTCTTCGAACGACGAACAAAATGCTTTTTGCGCGCGTTCGACCGGCGCACATGGCGAACGTCAACGACATTTTTCCGTCTCGTCCGGTCGCTCGGCGTTCCGCGAGTTCCGGCGGACGGTCACGTTCCGAAATGCCGTTCGCGGAACGCAGCGATCGTGTTCGTTCTGGGCGCGTTGCGACGCGGGTCGACTTTTCGGCGCGGATGTTCGTCAATCTGCCATTTTGGACGGGAGCCGAGCGGAGAGCGCGCGCGCGCGCGCGCCCGCCCATTCGTGCGGCTCGAAAGCTCGGCGGGGGTCGTGGCGCGGCCCCGAGATCAATACACGTCTCCCGGGCTTGTGTTGTGATGTCGTTACCGTAGCTACCCCGCGCCCGTCATATATATTTATACGCGCGCGCGCGCGCAGCTTTTCCTCTCCCCGCCCGCTCACCGTGTATAACCCTCTTCGCGCCCTGCAACACACCCCGAGCCGTTCGCATCTCACGGGAATACGTCTGACATTTGCCGCGTGCGCCGGCGGGCGGGGCGGTCACGGGAAACAACTACCCCCCCCCGCGGCCCGTACGGATAACGTGCGCGACGCGTTTGTTTTCGACGTTTTAACGATCCGGCGGCCGAACCGTATCAAAACGCATCTCGCCGTACTGTTAACCGCCCACGGAGCCCACCACATTCTACACCGACGCATGGCGCGAGACGACAATCGTTGACATTTCGTGCGTGTGTTTTCTCTCTCGCTTCGAAAACCGTTCGAACCACGTGCGGCGGAGAAGACATCTCGCGGTCGTTCGCTACGGTCGTCTTTCGTCGAAACTATCGTCAAAAAAGAAACCGAACGGTTTGCGATCGCGGGCCTCGAGCGTTTTCCGACCGCGTACGAATAAAACCGTCCGTTTCGCTACTCGTTTCCGCCGATACCGATCGGGACAGATGGTTTTAAAAACCCCCCCCACGGGGAAAAAAAACAATCGATGATCTCACGGTCGGTAGTCGTTCAACGTTCGGCTCGTCTCGACAATTATCGAACGAACCACGATCGATTGAAACTGTGTCGTTTGAAATTACTCAATAATACGGTAACGTTCGACGTCGGCCGCCGTTATTGAACGCACACACGCGTGCGTTTACCAAAACACTAACGACACCGTCGGGACTTTTTTAAGTTCTCGGGTTTCACACTGTAGCCACGCGTTCGTTCGGACCGTCACCCGCAATAAAAAGAGGTTTCAGACGTTCCGCGTACGTACACGGCAGTCCGGCCAGTTTAGAACCGACCGCCGAACAACTGGAACGGCTGGAACGGCTGCAGGCCGCCGTTATTAGTTTTTTGTCGTGGTTTTTTGATTCGTTTTGGTCGGCCGCCGCACAACACTACGGACTCGAGCAGTGGCGTATTTACGGGGATATGGGGGATAGACAGAGAGGTTTTTTTCTTTTAGTTTTTGATATTTGACAGGTATGATCTTACGAACGAAATGTTTTTTTAATACACATATCCCGCCCGGCCAAGACGGAATCCTCCGTGATCGATCCGGTCCGGTCAACACGGGCCCTGCTACTGCTACGGAGTGTACGTTCGAACCGGATCGTTTTACGCGTCGCGAACGGCTAATTTGTAGACCGCGTGTGAAGTCTCGGGGCTCATTCGTTTTATGGGAAACGATTAACCGTGTCGTCGTTAGTCGCGTCGGTGGCAATTTGCGTACGGTCGCCGACCGACGTTACCGCGCGCGGTCGACGCGACAAACGTTAGAAAAACGAACCCGGTTCTCTACGGGCGCGATTAAATTTTACGGGAAAACGCCGAACAACAACACGACGCGTTCGACGGCCGCCGGGCCAGTTGCGCCTGCGCGCCGACAATCACCGAACCGGATCGTTCTCGTGCCACGGACGCTGTTCTGATACGAAGTTGGCGTGGTTTTTCGACATTTTATGTCTCTACTTTGGCACGAAAAAGCGTCTGACTTCTTATCAATTAAATATTATTTTACTCATTGGCTTTTTGTATATTTTTTTGTTTTCCGATCGGAGACGTTTCGCCGGTACGTCATAATCAACGTACGCCTATCGTTTTTTATTCGCAGTCCGCGAAAGCCGTTTCGCTTCCTCGAGGAACGGTGATGTTTAAATCGTACCTTAAGACTCGCGTTTCAATTAACCTTGATCCGACCAGTTTTCGTGTTTCTCCTTTTTTTTTCTTTTTTCGAAAACATACGGTTCCGTGCGCACGTACTGGGATTCGGACTGGTGATTACGTAACGTTCGAGAATCCTTGAGACCACGTGATTACACCGCCCGACGGCCTAATGATTTTTGCGTTCATGCGAATTCCCATTAGCGTACGCGAACGGATCCGCGTCTGACCATGTCGCGTACCGAAACGATACGGTTATGAACTCACGATTAAACCTAGTGGGGGGTGGGGGGCAAACAGCAAAACCTAACCTATCGAACATACCGTGTATCGGCGTCATCGACGAACACGCGCACGGTTTTCGTATTCAATACGCGTGATGACGCAATATTAATTAATATAGAATAACGCGCGTCGTCCGCGATAATTAGTTTATTCCGAGCCGAATCGCGTGTATATTTTACACGCTACAGCATCGTGAGAATTTCTCGCGTACAAATAAAATATGCGTTTACAAACGAACACAACGTGTTTGAACGGCGTGCGCACGGCGCTTTCGTCAAGGTGGTTGAGTTATTACAAGTGAATTTAATAAGGAATATAACGCGCGCGTCCTCCGGTTCGAACGTTATACAAAGCGTGTGCGTCTACTATATATAGATTCTAATGTTAATCATTACGACGTGTACGCGTGTGGGACATCCATTCGGGCGAACGTCGTACAAAACGTCATTGAATGTAACGGGGAAAAAAAAACACGCGCCGGTATCGTTGCGGGTTTTCTGATTTTCGGATTTTGTGTCCAGTACTGTTCACGGACAAGAATCCAAGCGAATTCCACCGTCGGTACGGTTGACGAGTCAAGTCTGGAAGAAGGCGGTAATTAAATTGCCGTGTATATTGTGTACATATTATGTAATATACGATACGTAACGTGCGACCAAAATAAAACTGTTTGATACTATTTTTGAAATGATCGTGATACGGTTTCAACCGCGACGAGATAGCGCGTACCTAACCGATTCATATATATATATAAGTACCGAGCGCACTGCGACTACTCATAACTGATTAATTTTATATTTACTCTCGTTTTCTCGTGCGAGTGCCAGTGCGCACGCCATAACACCGCGTTTACGGTCAAATAAGTCGATAATAAGTATATTGTTCGTACGACGTTTTTGTTTTAGAAAATTCCAATTGTACGTTAATAACACGAAAAAACCCGTTGATTTTGTTGGTCGGTTTTTTTTTAATCCTATAGGATCGAAGTCGTTATTAAATTTACGAATCCGCACACGAAGTAATAGCGCAATAACTATATAGAACTGGATAATAGGCAGGTCGGATTTGTAGACCGCGTACGGCCGGATGTCAAGACCTCTATATCGTATCCGCGTGTACGTGTACTCGGGCGGTTGACTTCTCATGTTATACATTATAGTTGTCTCCAGTGGTCGTTGGCACACGTGTACACATGCGACAAACAATTCCCTACAAAAAAAAAAAATCCCATTGCTTTCCAGTTTCGATCGATGTTTATTATTTCGTAAAGCTTTGTTCAAAAAAAAAAAAATAATAATTGTTCGTATTGCGTGTGTGTGCGCGCGCGTATAAATACGTATAATAATATACTGAAAATATACGACAAAGAAAAAAAAAAAATGTACACATAACGCGTCGCGGCTAAATATTATTTCGGTAGGGGGCCGTTTTCATTTTTTATTCAAATTGTTTTTCGATTTTCATTCCGGCGTACGATGAAAAACTTTTTGGAAAACCGACACACTCGTTTTGGACACGTGCCATTGACGTATCCAAGAACTCGAATCGTGTCGCAAGACGCATGATATTTCAACGACATTTATCGTAGTAGCGTCGTCGTTCAGACGGTTTTTTCGCGAACACAATGATTTATTTGTTTTTATCTTCGTGAACCGTTGGAAGTAAATAATAATCGCGCGCGCGACAATTTCGCGAAATAAGCAGGTTTATTATATAGATCAAATAACGCGTAAAAAAAAAAAATATTTCGGTAGATCGCATACTACAGTCGGACGTGAATTCAGATTAGAAAATATATCGTTTCAGCGTCGTTATATATACATATTGTATATGTTTCGCCGAAGGTCACCGCAGCAGCATGCAGATATCTCGCACGAGATTATCCGCCATAAAAAATAAAAAACAAAAAAAAACCGTACGTTTACACAAAATATCGTTCGTCCAAAGAGAACGGCATAAAAACGGAATAACAAACGCGTACGGTAATTATTATTACTAGTAGTAGTATACCGTCTTCGTCGACGGCGTATCGAAATCCATCGATATCGTGTGCAATATGTCATGTCATACGGTAACCGTACGAAATTATAAAAACGCGTTGCGCGACAACCGCATTCGGTTCGTGTGCGTCGTAGACGATAAAAAAAGAAAAAAAGAAGGGTTTTCATTTATTTTATTCGCTTTAAAATTTGACCGGATCGCACGAAAATCAACCAAAAAACTAAAAAAAAAACCTAAATAAAACCGTACCGCGAGATTCACACGCACAAAATATAACGGGTCCTCCTATACTGATTGTTACTGACCGAGACGACGTCGAGTCCGCTATTTTAATGTGCAGGCCGCGTGTAAAAGAATGCGCGACGTGTATCGTTTTTTTTACGAGAATTTCGCGATCCGGTGCATTTGATTATGTACGCGGACGGGGAACCCCACCCGCACGCGATTTGTTCTCCTAACGTTTTTTCGCGACAAAATATTTTCGATTTGTTTTTTGCTTTTTTTCTATCTCGCCGGAGTCGAGTTCAAATCTATTTCTCCCCGTTTTTAAAAAACGCTGCGAAACGATCGTTTTTTTTTTTTTTTTTTTTATCGATTCTCTGCGTGTAATGCGAAAATAACAACAACAAACCGTCTTGCGGTTCGATTCGTACGTTTTCGACCGGTAAACTAAAACTAAATCGGTCCGTCTTGTCGTTCCGAAACGGATTTGTGCGCTGAGACTACGCAAACGTCGACGAACCCGACGGTTTTGATAAGACGTTTTGTCGTACGATATTGAATGTCGTTCTGGTCGGCGCAACGATTTGCGAATAATGGATAGAGAATGAGAGCGCGCGAACAAACGCCGTTCACGCGGGCCATCAACGTTTGATCAGAAAAAAGAATTCCATTTGTTTTTCGATGAACGTGTACGGCGCCGCGGGCAAGGCGCGATCACGCGAATGAAACACGTTGTTAACGTACGATCGCGACGATAAAAAGTGATTTGGTCGACGGACGCATTCTCGTCGACGTGAGTTTTTGGCGTTTCGCGTCGCGGAGGACACGGCGGTTTCCCCTTAGGGTCCTGGACGTCGTGTCGCGCGCCACGCGTTTAAAAACACGTCCGAAAGAAAACGCCCGCGGACGGACGTGCGTATCGGTGCGAGATCGTTTGGGAAAAGGACCGTGACCGGCGGGCGCGTTACGTCGTCGGGAGAAGCGAAAAAACCAATAAACGAAGAGAAAAAAAAAAAAAAATGAAGAATCCGACCAAAACAAAAAAAATTATCGAACGGACGGACGGTAACGACGGCGGCACGGACAAACCGAAACGGACGCGACATCGCAATTATCTCGTACGTACGGCACGTCCGTAGGTTTTTTAACGGTCCGATTCTGTGCACGGACGCGGCGACGGGTATAACCTGACGCGCGCTTGTTGATTCCGTGGCCACGAGCGGGACGGTGGGGATTCGTTTCATATTTTTTTATTTTTTAATACGCCCGTGCGTTACAGTAGAATACGTTCGGACGGCGGTCACGTCTTGCGGTCATCGCGGCGACCGACACCAGTTCCGGTCAGTCGGACGACGACGACGAGAACAAATAATAACGACGCCGCGGTCCCGACGGAGGAGAACCGTTGTCCGCTCGTCGTCCGCGCCGGACGCCTAACGATCCCGCACCTGGAAACGTATATCCGGCGCGACAAAGCACGTCGAGTCCGAAAACGACCGTCGGACGAAACGCCGAACGGAAATGTTCCGTATGGTCTCCGTCCGTGTTCTCGTTTTGTTTTCTTTCCAATTGAAATAATTTCCCCGCGCCGTTTCGAAACACGGTGTCCACGACCGTTCGCCGATCAACCGCGTCGTTTGTCGACAATTCGCGTCAACACACCCGTGGGTAAATCTGAACATAAGTCGAGTGGGGGCGCTCGGTGTTGGCAACAACGTGTCGATAATAATAAAAACGACACCGTCGAAACGACGATTTTTTTTTTGTCCGCCGGCACGCCGGTAATTTCTTTTCGAACGCGGTATAAATCACGACTTATTGTCGTCGTTCGGGCCACGGTATATTGCCGTTTATTGTGTGATCCACGGACGTTACACAAGACGAGACGGGTCGTTTTTATCGGACCGAACGCGGTAATTTCGTTTGCCCGTTGTTATTATAATGATTGCTTGTTTATCAACAGGCACGTTATATATCGAACGACTAAATTATTACTGCCGAGTACATATTTCCGGTAAATAGCTTCGTATTATAGCCGTGTTTAATGCGTGTGTGTGTGTGTGTTGTCGTTGACGAATAATTCAATAACATACCGGTTTTTTTCTCTCTCTCTCACCCGTTATTAAAACGTATGCATTTTCGAAATATAATTTATGACCAACGTACGTCGAATGCAATGGAGACTATTTGAATTTGTATTGTCTTGTTAACGTGCGTATTATTCATATGGAGATTATTATTATTATTTTGTTTTTTTTTTTATTGTTTTTTTATTGTTTTTTTTTTAACGAGAAAAAAAAGCTTAATAGTAAAAACATAATACGATATAATAATGATAATAATAATAATAATAATAATAATACGAACTCGAAAGATATGCGTTGATGACTTGTCGACGTGTTGAAATTCAATACATACGAATGTCACTTAACTAAATTATTTACAAACGTATG
Source organism: Schlechtendalia chinensis (assembly GCA_019022885.1). Lineage (NCBI taxonomy): Eukaryota > Metazoa > Arthropoda > Insecta > Hemiptera > Aphididae > Schlechtendalia > Schlechtendalia chinensis. The sequence continues at coordinate 1,292,130 of CM032351.1, read as the reverse complement.
AATGAATTATATAAAATGTGTACGAAAAAAAAAAAAAAAAAAATCCGCTATTTGCCGATTATTACACGAGTACGATAGTAATACTTGATCGTGAACAAGTGTCGAAACGAATGAATATATATACATATATACGTATGTACGACCGCGACAACATTTCTGCGACATATATTTATGCTTGACGGGGTGAAAATATCCGTTTGTCGTTTGCCAGTTCGCACATATCTTCGAGGCCCCCATACGCGTTCCGGTTTGCCGCGGAGGCCTGCATGCACGGTCAGCCTTCACGGTTTTTTTTTTTTTTCCGGTGGGTGTGTGTGATAAGTCCGCGCGGTTTTCGGATAGTGAACAACAGGTTTCGGCCCGTGTGGACTTGTACGCGTCCTATACCAGCGTTCCGTACCAGCGAAACAATAATCACGTTTATTTTTCTTTAATTATTTACGTCTACAACGTTTAATTACGACTAATGATTACAATGAGTTCGACGCGACCTCGAAATTCTCGGAGGAATCGGTCGTACTCGTACAAAATCGTATCCCCGCTTATGTGGCAAGTGAAGGCCCAAAGACTACCGTAATCGTCGCCAATGCGACTAAGCAGCGCACAAAGTTTTGGTTGGAAAATCAAAAGAAACGGAACCAGAAGCGAACAAAGGTGCAGTGGTAAAAAAAAAAATTAACAACCTGAGAATACAAAGACTCGTGCGTTTTTCACCTATGCCTGTACGCGCGCACACACAGTGTCCCGTAGCTTGGCTCGGCTCAAAGGGTAGGCGACTTAGGCACGCGCCTAGGGCGGCATTTCAAGATTTGGTATTATACGTGATTTTTGATCAAAAATTATTGCATATCATGTTGTGCGAATAGAAAAATACGAATCTAATAATTATTTTGCTATAATATGTATACCGAATGACACGTTGAACTCGGATAATATGCTCATTGATTTCATATTCTAAAAATAAATTACTAGAAGCTCCCCACCTCTCATTTACGTCCAAGAGAAAATACAAACACGTGAGGGAGGGGGGCGGTAAATCTTAATTTCGCCTAGGTGTGTTCAAAACGCTCAAGCTGGCCGTGCCCAACAGCAGTAACGACATCACGCAAACGCGCGTAGTCCTCTGGTCATGGGTCTTTTGAAGCCCGACGGCTTCGGTGCCGTTTCACGAACGACCCGCGCAACAATTTTGTTGCCGACGGCCAGTGAACCAACAGATATCGCGGATACGAATCGAACGCGCCGCGTACGTTTTTACCAAACGAGAAATGCGCAGATCGTTTCGCGAACACCGAAATGCAACCGTAATGCACGACGCGTAAATGGCGTGCACGTAGTTAGATAGTTAGGTTAAGGCGATTGGATGTGTTCGTCGGATAGCCGGAAACGGAGGGATTCCGTGAGCTAAAACGTTTGACGAACCATACGGTCCCCGTCCGTGTACAGTGACGGTGGTGATTATGTTTCCTTCGTCGTAAACGTGTTGCTAATGAAGATACACTTGTACGTATATATATAAAAAACATACATATTATACGCGTACGGGTATTTGTTACGATGCGCGGACGTTACATATTATCACTACGCCACAGTGTACGGACATTCCAAAATGTGTTTTGTATAATAAATGTTTATCGTGCACGCGTTTGTCGTACAGTGTTTCGCGTGCTCGATGAAAACCGTTATCCGGCGAATTTCGCAACTCGGGCATATTGTATGTCAGTTTCGCGGTGTTGAATGAAAATATTTTGCAATCCGCAGCAGATTCGGCATTCGAAAGACAACAAATAAATTAAAAAATTGCCCAACGGCTGACGACGGCTGACGACGACGACGACGACGACGACATTCGACACCGACCCGCGAAGATGGACAATGACCCGACGGCTAGCCGTTCATTAATACAAATTATTTCGCACCATCATCACCGTCGACCACAACGACATTGTTTTTGTATACGCGCGCGCGCGTATTTATCATCTCGAAACGCGTATTTCGTATTTCGTATTCGTTTGCTTTTTGTCGACACGTTTACGCGTTGTTCGGTAGCGAAAACCCGCGACGTGTAGTCGACAGGACAATGACCGTCTGACACCGGCATCTTGAGTCTCGGCGACAATCGCGAAACGAATAAAATCAAACGCACGCGTGAATGTATTAAAACACCGTTTCCTGCAGCGGGCCAAGACCGGAGAGACGGTCGCCAAACACACACACACACACACACACACACATAATACGCATTACGGCGTCGAATCTCCACGTGCAATATAAGCGTTTGGCTTCAAAACTACACCCGTTATCGTTGGCGGCAGCGTACGCTGTGAAAACTATTCTACTAAGGCCCGGTTTTTTGAATGTCCGGATAGCGCGTGTTTGACGAATAAACCATGGAATTCGGCACTTATTCCAACGTTGATAACAAATACGCGTGTACACGTTCGCTATCATTAGGTATGATATTTCACCGCGTGTTCGTAATTGTAAATAAATTTGCAATCAATTTTTTCAGATTAACATTTTGATATTTTTGATTTCCTCCCCCGGTGCCGTTTTCAAAAGCAATTCCTTTTCGTCGTATTCACATCGATAGTTTTTTTACGTTATTATTTTTAAACAGTGAAACACGTGAAAGACGTACTAAGACCGACAATTACTCATCAAAGAAAAGTAAACACCACCGATCAATCACAATCGATTAAATCTGTACACCTTGTTCTACCGTCCACTATTGCCAAACACGTATCAGTAATCAACAGCACACCGATTATGTTTATTCACCGGGGTTATGTCTAACCTAACCTTGTCGATCTATTCGGACGTTTACACGCCAAATGAGTACACGCGACGGGATGGTAATCTCTGTCCGGCGAATTAGCGGATGACGTAGCCTCGGCCGTAAGCGTATAACGCGCTGTACGGTACGACAAAAGTCACGTCTTGGTCCGGACGATTCCCGTGATGATTCGCGTGATCATTATTGGACATCTCGCCGCGCGATCCGTTCGAGACGTTTATCGGGTACGGCGTTCGCAACGCCGATCCGAACCCGACGAGCTACGCGTGCCGTTGCTACCGTTCAACACCGAGCGGACAGTGTACCGATTGATTTGCGTAGCTTATATTTTCTCCGGACAAAAAAAAAAAAAACACCTAACCTAACACACGCGTCGAATGAGTGCCCCGCGGACAGCCCGAACACGAGGGAGGTTAGGTTAGGTTGGGTCACGGTCAAAACCACGAACGGACGGGCTACGTACCAACCAGACGTGTGAAATAAGACGAACCGAACACGAACGCGAAGTCGTCCTTGACTATCCAGCCGCCGGACCGCCACCACGGTCGGACATACCAAACGAACGGTACCACGCAAAAAAAAAGAAAAAACAACAACCGCGCCCTTCCGCGCGAACTCCGCGGGACAAGTACCTAAGAGTATTCAATCCGTGTCGGTGAATTCGAGTTCCCGGCGAAGACGCGCGCCGGACCCGACCGATTGATTTCCGTTCGATCCGAATCCGTCCGGTTAGCCGTGTTCGCAGACGTAATGGAGACCATTGATTCGATACCGCAGTTTGCGGTATCCTAGGTTTATTCGATTCTTACGGCGTACTTGTACGTTTCCATTCGATCGCCTAGACAATCCTTTTGGACGCACGCCTCGCGTTAAGACAACGACAACAATAATTGTCGTCCATACTTTTTGTTGTTCTTTGCGTGTGTCCGCGCATAGAGATGAACACGTCGGACTGTTTTCGTATAAGCCCGACGACGTCGTCGTGCGTTCTAATAAAGACGTGCAGTCTCGTATGGGATCGAAAATCACGACGACGATAACAAAACGCGATTCACATATGTATGTGCACACACGCGCGCCCGCGTCACTCGCGGTCGATTCGGTATTCCGACGACGGAACTATTATTATTATTATTATTTATTTATTATTATATACACCGTCGTCGTCGTTAACGGCACTTTCTTCTCTCAGCCCGTGTACACGGCATACGAACACGCGCGTCTCCTCGGATGAAGCCATTCAGCGGACTGACCGGTTTCGATAAATTCGTTAAATCGTACGAACGTTTCCCTCGGATCAACATCATTCTCCATTTACCACCGTAAAGTCGAGAATGCATTCGGAAAATCCGCGAAGAATACGGTTGTTCGACCGAAGGCGAGATGGGAAAAATGTCCCGATTTTCAAAATTCGTAACTTCTCTGGATACTGTCGTCTCGAATGACGTTTGATCTAACGTGCGCAATCGCGTTGATTTTTTTATCTTTCGAGTCCGTATGAACGTTTGATAGCGGTCCGAACGGAAACGTTTCGGTATTTTTAGACAGTGCGAACAGACAGAGAGAGAGAGAGAGAGCTGTTTGGAAATCGAACTCCCAGCGCAAAACGATCGTGGCCGCGTGCCGGTATTGAGTTCACGTGTCCTATATAAACGTGGTGCGGTCACACAGAAACGCGAGCGTCTGTCTGTCCGCGTCGTCTGTGGCGTTGCGCGTTCGACAAAATCACGACCCGAATACACTACCGAGTTCCTGTGAATGTCGGTCGACATTATTATTTTCGTCGCTACGGAATTGAAAAATCCATAACACGACCGATCAATTTTTGAGTTCGTCACCGTGTACATGAGCACGCGCGTGCGATTCGACTGTCCGGCGGTGAAGCGTCGTTAACAATTTTTTTTTTCTTTTTTTTTTTTTTTTTTTTGTGAGGGTTTTCGAAAAAAAATTCAACGTTATGTTTTATTTATCGCGTCACGCGGATAGTTTTCTTGACCGTAACCGAGACATCCGCACGCTGTCAACTATCAACGTCCGGTTCTCGAACGGCAGCCGCGAGCGTTTGCCGCCGTTTTGTTAGAACGAGAATGTTTCTCGCGAACAATTGATACGATAATATAAATCACGAGCAACAGAAAATTATAAAATATTAAAGACCGACGACGGTCTCAATATCGGTATGCGTTTTGAATAATTGATGTACCTACACGACCTATTGTAACGCCGGTTTGCGCGTGTGTATTTCTTCGGACCGTATTGGTGTGCGTAAAAAACAAGTGCGATACAACGTTTAAAACCAATAGCGACTTAAAACGCACAGACAAGTCGGATGGCGTCTCTAAACATTTTTTTTTTTTTTTTTTTTAGATTTACTACGACATATGAACAAAGCAATTTATTATTACGGGGCAGACCGTATGTACGAACAACAGCGAAATCGAACGAACGACGTTTTGAAATTATAAACAAACAATAATTATTTATTGGTGTATTATATGGGCACGCGAAATACGTGCTTATTATGCGATCGTCCAACATAGATTTTTACATTCTGTACGTCACGAATGGACTGATTGCGAACGTGCACGTAGAACGAATTCGACGTTACGATTTACGTACGATAAATTGTGTAGGCAAGTATAATTGGAGACGCGTTATTGTTGCACCACGACAAATGGGTGCATACGCGCATTTTTGTTATCTCTCTCACTCTCTCTCATTCTCTTTTTGTTACTTTGACCCAAATATTTTGCGCGAAAATAATGCGTTTCGTATTGTATAACAAGAAACGCTAATATATTATTTAATACAGCACTGAAAAAATTAATACGTAGTGCAAAAGTGTACGACTTAGGAACCAATATTGGTACCGCGCAAATCGACGTACTGGGATTCGTTGATGAATCGAACCTGTTGTTGGAGCCGACATGGAAATAGTAGCTCAGAACACAAACGGAAAGGGCCAGATCAGTCGGCTTAAATAATAACCAAAAAAAAAAAAACGAAAGTTTACTCCCGAACGAGGAGGAAACATGGTAGCAGGTGATTATGTCTTTGACGAAGTCAAAGAGTTCAAGTATCTAGGATCGACTATAATAAACAACAATGACTGGAACTGATAGTTTAAATCAAAACCGTGTTCAAGAGGAAACAAGGTGCGTGAGGTACGGTCCACTATTCTACGAATGCAAAAAAAGCTACGGGTTTTCGAAAACGAAACGCTGAGAAAGATACGTGGTCCGGTGCGCGATGTCGAGTTGACCGTACGGCGCAGATGGGAAATCGTTAAAGTCGTTCCGTTGTTAACAAGCTATATTGAATGTCAAAGACCCCGGCGGTTCGGTATGGTAACCGACGGGGGGGGGGCGAAAAGGAACGATTCGGAACCGTGCGAAGTGACGGATCGGGAGAACGGGGATTGAAGGTTAGGTCGGGGCGAAACCGCGAAAAACGTTCGACGCTGACGCGATCAACGCGATCGTGCAAATGTGTACGAAAAATGTATTCTGCGCGCTTCCGAACCGTGCTGTCCGTGGACGGGTCAGGTCAGCCGACGGCGACGTACAAAATGGTTAGCCACCGGAACAGTGGTCGCGGAAGGCTGTTTTCTCGCGGACTCGCCGACGTCGTGTAACGTCGTACGCCCGCAATTGGTCTCGGGAACGCACGTTAGTATACGAAAACGATTTACGCGTTCCTTAAAAAAAGGATACTCGTCCACGTTGTGTGAATTCTTATTCATCTCGTCGAACGCTGAAAATCGTAACGTCGGGCGGTCACGGCAGCCTCCCGAAAAGTCGTCCGCGCGGGGGCGTCTGTCCTACGATTTTCTCTCGTCGCTGTCGTTGATTTTCTGCGGCGCGCGGACTCGCAAAGAAACGATACGTACCCGACGAATTAGGACGACGTAGGACGGAAACGTCAGGCGGTGAATACACGCGCGCGCGTTTACAGGCATGGCCGACCAAGTATAAAATCGTGTTTTACGATTACTCGACTATGAACGTCTTCAATCGATGTAGGAACGCGATTGTACGCGCCACGTTCACGTACGTCGAGCTCGCGACGAACGCGTTTTTTAACGGGTGCCGTACGGATTTCTCCGCAGCACCTATAAAAAGTGTACGACGTGGTTTTATACGGTATAATAAAAAAAAATTAACGTTTTAAATCATACTCGGAGACGACCGGTATACGTTTATCAGAGATGCCGACCACGTTTGCGCGCGCGCGCGCGTGTGCACAGCGGCCGCGAGGAGCGGAAGGATACACGCGCGCGCATATAGACGGAGGAGAGGAGTTACCGGCATTGGAGAGAGAGTTTTATGTTTTTCTTTTAAAAATCACGAGCCGTCGTCTGCGCACGTATAAACGCGTGTATAAATATTACGCGCGGAGGAAGCTTGGCCAACAAACGTCTGATCATGACTCCGTGAATTCGAAATCTTCGTCACATCACGGACGGCGTCCGCGCGGAATACTAATCGCGCGCTTTCCCCGCCGCGCGCGCGCCCCGGTCGCGCGGGCGCACGTACGCGCGGCACGAGATAATGTTTTATTGGCCTGTTGTTACCACCGCGTACGTGTTCCGGATCGTCAAAACGGTCACGAAATTCCAGAAGCTGCGCGACCGGGGACGGACGACGGCCGTTATTGAAAAACGCTCCGATTGCCGGGCGGGCGGGAACGATCGACACTCGCGCGCGCGTCTCGGAAAACGGAACAAAACACGTCGACACGGTGCGAGCGAGCGAGCGAGAGGACGGTCCGGGACGAACCGTATTCCGTGATCGGCGCGGCGCGGTCGGATGACGCCATTTTGTTTCGTAGGCGGTCACGACCCGTTTCTCGCGGATGCTGCGATTGGATCGATCGGTTACGGTCGGTCTGCCCAACAGGGATGCTTCGGCTCCGCGCAGCTTCACCGGCACCGTCGTACGCGCACCGCGTATAATCGCGCGCGTGGGGGTTTTTTTTCTTCCACGTTTTCACAACCATTAACCTTTTGCGCGAAAAGGTCGCCGCGTCTCGTCCACACCGTGTCCCGACGGACCGACCGAAACCACATTACCACCGTTCTCTCGTATCGCGACTTCCCTCCGCCGCCACTACGTTTTTTTCATTTTTTTCCCGTTTCGTATACGCATCGTAATTATCGCTACGGATGTCCATCCCATTACGGCCGACTCTTTTAGACCGCTCGTTAAAAAATTCGTGCGTAAACATACGCGCGTAATTATACGGGCGTACGGTCACGGACGTACGACGCGTTGTAATACGTTTTTTTAAAAACGAAATAAAAAAACACTGCCGCCGCGCGGTCGATATGCTCGCGCGCGGTCCGGTCAACAGGTACACACGTAATATACACGAGGGGGGACGGGGGGGAAATCTAAATACGTTTAAGTCGTTCGGAGAGAAAATTAATTTTACGAGCGTTTCACGACTAAATCGGTTTGGTTTCGTTGTTCGTACGATTTCTGTCCGACCAACACGCCGAACAAGCACAGTAGTCGGTCGGTCACTACTCGCGGATGAAAAAAACCGCCTACGAATTCAATGTAACGCGCGTGCACGCGGTTCGCGGGTTTTATCGTGAAATGGCAAAGTTTTGACGAAATTCCAAAACGGGCTGTTCGTCATGAGGGGGCAAAGTGGGAAACGGGTCGAAAACGTAATTTATCATTACGACGCGACGACGACCTAACCTCTTCCGCGCGACATAACGCCAACCGGCACTGTTGGAGACTTCGGTTCAAATGTCAGTTCACCCGTTTCGCGCGACTACATCAAAACGTTACGACGTATCGTGTGTGCGAGAGAGATCGTGTGTCCGCGGTTGCATATTCGTATTTAAACGTTCACACGGCTTGGGCGCGATTGTCGAACGGTTGTTTGGACTTGAGCCTTACCGTCGTTGTGCGACCGGTGACGGGGTCGGCGGGACGGACAAAAATCGATAAATAAAAAACGTTTTATTGTACGCGCGTGTGGGAGGTGGGGGGAGGTGAGTACTATGGTCCCGGAACCCGGGGAAAAAAACCTTAACACATACATATTTAATTCGATTTGAATCAGAAAAATAACACGGGTCGTGCCATCCCGGTGGTGACCATATCTTTATAAAATATCGGCGAATAAATGATTTGATTTTCGTAACGATCCAAGTGCGTATTATTTTTATTTCGTGAGACCACTTAAGCGTCGGTAGGCGGCCGGGGCGTGCCGGAAGGTTGAAAATAATAATGATAACATGTTTCAAACGTTGATTTTTATATGAAACTGCGGTAAATCGGTGTACATGTGTTCAAACCTTATTTTAAGGTAACTAAAATAATTGATATTTGTTAGAGGTGTATAACAGCGAAATAAGCCGTGTACCCAATATTTTAGGTACGTTTTGTCAAAATTAAAAATTTAACGTTAGAATTTATATTGAAACTATTATAAATACCAATATACAACGACGGCCCGGATTTATGTACTGCGCCGTAGTTGAAAAACGTACGCGGGGAACCTGTATATACGTCTTGTGTACGCTAAACAGAAAAATTTTGATGTTGTTAACGTCCGTAAAAAAAAAAATACTGCACGTGAAAAATATCATAACATCTGATCGATACAATAAACACTATCGTATACTCGAAATCAGATTTCTATAATCATGCGTATAGGCTTGTGCGTCCCGTTAAAGACGACGTGTAATGTTATTAGAAATCGTGTCCGTTTAATACGATTAGTATAAGATCCTAACGTCAGTAACGGCCAACGTAATCATGACCGCAGTGTTAATATATATATATTGTATGTATGACCGAGTAAGAACCGCAAACGAATTTTGTACGAGATCATTATAACGATCAATATGATATTTTTCGTTTTGTTTTTTGTACCGATCGATAATTGATCGCCATTATCGTTACAGTCGTTATTCGTTAGTTATGCGTATATTAATATTCCGGTATATTTATAAAAAAAAAGAAAAAATTTAGGAACAATAATAATAATAACGCCCGTACAGTGGACACGGGCTTGGAAAAATATAACCACGACGACGGCGGACACAAACCGTTTTTTTTCTTCTTTTTAAAACGTCGTGTTCTGCCCGACCAACGCTCACGCAGATTTTGCAAACAACGTTTAATTGCCAACGGCGGTTTCCTGTTTTTCAAGGTAAGACACTTCGGTATCCGATCGGCTCCGTTCGATTTGTACACAGTCGCCGCTCAAACCCAAAACCGAAACGAACACGGCGTGTTGTTTCCGCGGTCGCGTGCGTTAAATGCGTTATACAGTCAAATATACCTGTACGGTCTATACCTGTACGACAATGTCGTCGTCGTCCGCAATTATTCTGCGCGCGTTTGGTCAATCAATCGGTTTCGTTTGTACGGTCAAACGCAAATCGGTATATTTTTAGCGTTCCGTCGGTGACGAGCCGCGACCGTTTTGGAAAGCGAGAAAACCCCCACGACACGCGCGAGATTGTTTTGAATTACGGACGCTTTTTTTCCCCGCCTTTGAGTTTGTTTCGGACGAGTACGCGTCGTTGTTATCCACCCCGTTTGATTGCGAGCGTGGAAATAAACTACGCGTTTCACAACGTTTATCGACAATCTCCCGGACGTGTATGGTGTAGGCAACTGAAGTGACACGTTCTGGACTTGTGGAATGTGCACGAATGTCATACGCGGATTATCAATTATTACCACTTGAAATTAAAGGAAAGAGCAATTGTATTTTTAAACGTCCGACCGATAAAAATCACCATTTACTAATTATCAACGGAGTGGCTACTGCCCGCGGTATTTTCCGGGACTTTTGCCGGAAGTACGGATTTTCGTACACGCCCTTTACATTATACCAACCTCGTTCCGGCGTACGTTTTTCATTGCACGCGCGATATTTTACCAGACTTACGTGTCGCGTACAGAGATGAAGTTTTTTTTTGACCAGCACGTACTGTTTTCGTGTACAAGTACGAACGTTACACCTCGTGTGTTTCGAAACCTGTTTGATCACCTCGACCCGAATCCTCTCCCGAAAATCTATCGCCGCCCACACAGTTTTACGTTTACACGATAAAACAACATCGATTCCTTAGAATCCACACGGTTCGAGAAACTGCTAAACGACTGGCCGTCTCTGCCCATTTGGATTCGCAGAGAAGGCTATTCGGTATTTGAAGTCGCACTGCCTGCGACACGTATGCATTGTTACTCATCTCGTGCGTGTTTTTTTTCTCAAGTGTTAGAAGAACGACAATGTTCGACGCGGACGGAGCGCGCAGGGCGTTCGGCTCGAGCCCGTCCGAAGTAAAAGACTTGCTGGGACTGGTCGAGGTCGTCCCCGGCCGTTTGTATCTGGCGACGTTCTCGTCGGGCCGACGTCGTCCGGACACGGCGGGCTCGCACTTTTTCACGTTCGACGCGGACGACGCGCGCGGCAGACGCAACGGGCCGCTCGACCTGGGACGCTTGGCGGAGTACGTCCGCTGTGTGAACGGCAAGATGTACGACCGCCGGTACGAGTCCAAGGCCATCGTGCACTGTCGCGACAAGTACGACGACGACAACGCGGTATCGCTGGTCGGCGCCTACGCGGTATGAACACGACCGAAGGCCTGCGGCGGGACGACTGGGAAAGGGTTGTCCGACAATTTCGTCACCCGATACCGATCGATTGCTCCCGAACCCGTCGCCGATTCCATTATCTCCGAGCAGTCCGGAAAGTCCGTACGGTCTTGACTTCGCTCTGGCCACCATTCACTTCCTTCTCGTTCTTTTAAAAAAATTTCTCTTTTTACCCTACCTAACCTCTTCTCCTTAAACTAACCGCCGCGCGCAACCCCTCGATCCGTACGGGCTTCTGGTTTTTTCTATTTATGTATTATTATTATTTTCATTTTTTCTCCCTACGACCGTATAATCCCCAAAATGACTGTGCAGGCCGATCGTATATTTTCAAAGTCTAAATAAAAAAGAAATAACAAACCGTTAGTACATACCGCGTTCGTGTACAGATCGCGGTGAAACGAATGGACCCGAGAACAGTTTTCGCGATGCTGAAGGATTCCGAAGACCGAGCGACGTCCGGCTACGGGGGCTTGTACAATTGTCTGAGCGCCGTGCACAAGGCCATTAACTACAGGCTGGTGGACTTTCACGATTTCGATTGTCAAAAGTACTACGCGTCTATCGACTTGACGTGGATAGTGCCGGACAAGTTGATCGCTTTCCGCGGTCCGGTCGAAGGCGATCTACAACACTACGTCGAATATTTTCGAAAGAACAACGTGAAAACGGTGATCAGACTGAACCGCGCGAGTTACGACGGCTCGCGGTAAACATTTTTTTCATACATTTCACACCGACCACGCACATATTTACGACAGTCCCGGACTTTAATTCTGAAAACGAATTAGATTCGTTAGATTTTTGGGTTAGGAGAATTCGACGACCTACATACCAAAAACACGCACTAACCAATCGAAATCGGTTTTCGAAATCAACGTGTATGCTTATTTCCGGTCTTCCCGTTGCGCTTTCCGCGTTCACAAATATATTCCTTAAATTGTCGAGAGTATAAACGATTAAATACATTGAAACGAGCGTGCTCGTCCGAGCAATAGACACGGTGGGAACGGCCAATGGTCAGTTAGACAACACGCACGTCCCCGCACAAGCGTTTGTCAATTTGCTACGACTCATTATGAACTCGACTCGCTTCTAACCGCCTTCGTTTCGTAAATCGTAAACCGTACACACGGTATAAAGAGCCTGTTGTCAACAGGTCCGGCTCAAGGGATAGACAAACATAGGCACACGCCTATGGCGGAATTTCAAAATTTGGTATTATACGTGATTTTTATAGAAATTATTACAAAATTATATCGTGTAATAAAAAATTACGAATCTAAATATTATTTTGCCATAACATTCATATCGAATGACACGTCGAATTTGTATAATGTGCTTTTTGATTTTATGTTCCAATAATAAATTACTAGAAGACGACCCCCTCCTTTCTCATTTTCGCCCAAAAGAAAATATTGTATTCGTAAACACGTGAGGGGCGGCAAATCTTAATTTCGCCCAGGCGCGCTTTTAAACGCTCGGGCCGCGCCTGACTGTTAATATGAAAGACTACAAATAATCTCACGCTTTGCGCCACGACAATACCGATAATAATATCGCTTGTTTGCGACAAGATTGACGTAACTCAAAAAACATGGTTTTACAGAAAACGAGTTTCAAAGATTTAATCTCGCATGCTGATCGTGTGATAACGACACATCTGCCGTCCGGCGATTGAATTAGGAAACTAAGTTATGTCGTTCTTGCAAATAATGAAACGATAAACACACAATACGTTTCTATTAAAACCTCAAAAACACCGATTTTTTTGAGTCATGTCGTTGTTGTCGCAAACAAGCATGACATGATCGTTACGATGTCGACGAAATAGGTTTTCCGACGCAGACATCGAACACGTGGATTTGTATTTCGAAGACGGTACGGCGCCGTCGAACGCGATTCTGCAAACGTTCCTGAACGTGTCCGAACTGACGCCCGGCGCTATAGCGGTACACTGCAGGGTTCGTATAAACATATATACAAGACGGATTCGTTGTTTCGTCGTTTTCAACGGGATTCCGTGCGTACGAGTCCGTCGGGTCTATGTAGACCCCCCCGGAATTTTTTCAACATTTTGCGAGACATTTAATCGTTTTTCGTATGCAAAAATTCGTGCGTGTTACGAGTGCGCGCGGACGAAGTGAAACTTTTTTTAGGTTTGTACGCGAATAAAACAGAATGGAATTTGCTAGATATTCTCTGTTCCGTTGGGTAAACGAATACAAGAACCGTACGAGCCGGGGGCGTCGTTATCGATAATAAAACGCTTACCTGATGACCGCTGCTAGATATTTTGAAATGGGTTACTTGGTTTGCCAAAGTCTGACCAGCCCGAGTGTAATGTGATAACGTACATCAAGCAACGAAAAGAATACACAAAAAGTGGTTAACACAAATAAGACGGCCGTGGCACTTCCGTATAGATTACGCGGCGCGTAAACGGCAAATGACGAGAGCACGGATCCTAGATGCGGTGAAATTGGTGGGGACGGCCAAGCGGTCAGCTCACGCACGCTATTGGCCCGCAAACAGGAACGTTATGCGCACGCGCGACTAATCTCAAGAAAACGTGCGACAGCCGACCGTGACGCGCAAAAATCTTCTCTTCTTTTTTGTTTTGTACAAAGAAGTTTCACTTCAAAAACAAACCATAAACACTAATAACGATCAGCAAAAACGAACCACAGAACAAATACTCATTTGACAAACGAATGTCACAAATATAAATCCAGCGTGTCGAAGACTGAAAAGTTATAAAGTATATTATATAAACCCCCCGGGAAAAAAAAAAAGGGTCTCGCGTGCGTTCATTTTCACTCGGTGGCCGGTCCGCTCAAATCGTTTTTCGATCTCGCCCGTCGTCGTCGTTCGGCCGATAAACGTACGCGGCGCTTTGTTCGTAGGCCGGTCTGGGGAGGACGGGGACACTGGTCGCGGCCTATCTGATGCGGCACTACAGGATGACGGCTTGCGAGGCGGTCGCGTGGACGAGGATGTGCCGGCCGGGTTCGGTCGCGGCCGGACCGCAACGGTCGTTCCTGGCGAACAAGGAGAACGCGTTGTGGAAGACGGGAGACGCCCTTCGGTACGGCGATCCCGTCCGCGTATGCGCCGAGAAATCGTTATTTTTCTCGACGACCGTACGCCGTTTTTGGCGAAACACCGACAACGATAACGTTTTAACTCGGGGCCGTGTTGGTGAAAAATCCTACGTCACGCCCGAGCAACGGTCCGAATGGTGGTGGGGGGGGGGGACGTCTACGTTTTTCATCCCTCCACTTTATTTCGCCTAAAACATTACGTCCCGCTTACGTACAAAGATTATCGATTAACATCCGGTGTTTTTCATAAAAATCGTATTTTTTTAAATCCGTTCTACAAGAATACGACGACGTTTTATTTCGTCAAAGGCAACACGCCGCTGTGCCTAAACGCGATGCAAACCGTGTTTGACTCGCGAGGGTTATATTGTTTTCGCGGCCGAAACCGCGCGGACGTAGACGTCTCAAAACCACCCGCGCGACGTTTCGCATTCCGAAATCGTTGTTACCGTTCATTGTCGTTATCTTTGCATGCGGTCGCAGGAGGGACAAGTACGGCAACGCGGCCAAAGTGTCGTATTGCGACCGCGGCTTGTACAGTGCCGATGCTCGGAGGGATCCGACGTCGACCCAGTGGAACGCGACGAATCACTACAGTTTCGGGTACCGGCATCGGCAGTCGGCGTTTTCTCGCGGACGGTTGCCGTGAAGACAGTACGACGTTTTACTTGGCTTTTCTTTCGTCATCCCGTCGTGCGTTCGTGTATTTTTTCTGTATTTTTTTTTAAATTTCAATTGTTCGTATCGAAACACGTTACCTATCACATTCCATACGCGTTTGACGTCGCGTTCTCCTATGTTTTACAACAAACACAGTGCAAACGCATCGGGTTTATCGATTCGTCGATACGGTTCGCCGTAAGGCAGCGACCGGGATCGACTTTACGATACACGCGTTTCAAAAATTACCGGAGTCGCTTGGAACGGGCAAATGTTGTACAACGTATAATACGGTGGTTCGCGAGAAGCGTTAGAACCATTAGCCCGTTTTGGACAATTTTTTTTTTGAACACCACTCGTTTTACACAGTTTCCAGTGATAACTTTCAACTTAGTTCAATTTCTTTAATCGACTCGTGTGATACTAGCACACGTGCACGTCGTGGAAATAACCGAAAAACCGCGTGTCCATCCGTGACGGGGGGCAATAAATATTAGTCGGAAAAACATAATAACAATACGATGTGTTTTTTGTCCGTCGACACGCGGAATCATTAAAAACCCGACGAACGGAACACGGAAATGTTCGATTGTTAAAATTCGACAATCGAATTCGAAGCCGTTTCAATCCGGACATCGGTTTCGTATAAACAAGCGCGTGCACAAATACGATTCTAGAAATCGACGAGGCGAACGCCGCGGGAATGTGATTGCGTGATCAAATCACACACGTGTCTCTCTCTCTCGCGGAAACGGTTATTGTTTTCCGATCGTCAACGCCGAAGGCCAATTCATAACTGGGAATTCGATATTTTCCGAAATTTTGCTCGCGAATCGTTTCGCGGCAATGCCGTCGAGGACTCGTCGGTCGGTCACACACGACGACATGTATCCTTTAATATATACATACACACACACATCGTGTGCATGGGCTCGTACTCGAGTACGACGCTTTCGAACGCAAATAATACATTTTTTAGCGACCATAGTTTACACAACATAACGATTGGGGTAGTGGGCTCGTGTGTCGTCGCGTTGGCGACTTTTTTTTTCTATTGTTCAAATTCGTCGCTATAATAACTTTTGCACACGACGTTCGTACGAGTGAAAATCTAAAAGCTTTTCACAATTTTCGCTATTTTCCGACGTTCTTAACATATTTCTTGTAACAGTTCGATGACAATTCAAAATATTGCTAAACCCGTTCGATTTATTTTTACGACGTTTTGCCATAAAAATAACGCGTGTGCTTTAAAAATAAATCAAATATTATTCAATTCAACCGGAGCACGATTGATTGTGTTTTCAGTTTATCATTCGACGTAATTCGATTTTTTCAACCTTACTTTTGAACGAAAGGTTATTTCGCGGTAAATTATAATGTAATAATAGACGCGTCATACGTGAAATGCACTTGTAACGCACCGATAACAGATACGCGCGATTCAAAAATATGGGCCACCGCTAAAGATCGCGGCCCAGGGCATCCGCATTTCTAAGTCCGGCACCGACTATACGTATGTCGTGACACGTTAAAAAACTAAATCGTTGGTGGATCCGACGTCATCGTATGCTGCTGTCTACGGGCAGTATTGAAACGGGCAACTATATCACATACGTGTTCGGACGTAATAACAATTGTCCGTTCTTTTTGTTTTTTATCGTTATCTATAAGGAACACACGGTCTTTACCCGCGGGCATAATAAGTGCACGGGACGAAAGAAAATAAATACAATATAAAACGAGAAACGAAATAATGACATTCCCGTCGGGATTTTTACAATTTTTCAATAATTAAACATCATTCGTTTATATTTACAATTATTACAAAATATATGTACATTATTTATCTGTTTGACTAGTTGACGAGCGATTAAGACGTCTAGTGGGGTGGGGGGGGGATCGCCGGGAGTTGTGGGACCCGCAAGACTATTAACTAGAGGGTTAGTAGTGGGTGGGAGACCAGACGGCTGTGAAATCTTTTGTAAAACGTGTTTACTTCATCTTGGACATTGTATTCTATTTTCAGATCACATCGCGAATGGTGTGAATTCGACGCATGCGGAGGCGCATCGATTAGTTTCCTTGGCGCGATGTTTTTGAATTCTGTTGATGTGCGTGTTTTTTGCATTTCCCCACAAAGGAAGGCAATAAGTCCAGATTGGTTTGATCGATTAGTCGGTTCTCGGCACGTTCAATGCCTCCAAAAACCAGCGCGTACGATGTTACGGTTTTACGAATAAAAATACGATATTGAACACGCGTCGTTGGCGATTTATACGCACTCGTCTTTGAAATATCGATCACCGTACGTCGTTTTGGTCTTGAAAACGTTTTATTATTTTATGCTGACCGTCCCCGGGGTCGCTTATCATTCGCGCTCTTGATAAATAAAAAACACCGATAACACGATTCGGCGGCACTGATAACAATTAACAACGCTGACGTTCTTTATAATTTCGCTACTCGATTGTGTTCTACGTAATATTATAGTAAAGACGTTGTAAATCGTGCTCGTATTCTGAATATACGTTAACATTTTTATGTTTTCCGAAACAAAACCATGGAAGTATCCAAGTATGTAATACCGTATTAAGAATGGACAAAAAAAAAAATACATATATATATATACGTAGTATTATGACTTCAGTGTCGTTAAAATAAACCAAATAAATTATACTGTGTATTAATTTCTATCGACCTTCGGTTTTTGTATTTAGATCAGAAAACAGAAATAATTTGTTACCCAACGCTGTTCCAGAAATTCAACAAAATTTCTCTCCAACATTTGATGCAAGGTAAATCGTATGATATTTAGTAACTAAATCGTGTTCATTACACATTGGCTAATTATACATTTTAACCGATATTATTTGTGTTAGCTTGATGACACCGTTAGACGATCCAAAATATTTATTACAAAATGCTTATTGTTTTAAAACTGTTCGTGAATTTTCCAATACATCGGTGAAACACAATCCAAACGTATGTATCGATTGGTTAATCAAATTTTCAATTTCATACAAACATTTCAATTTGTATTAATATTTATTATTGTTGTAGAAAAACGATAAATTACATTTTACCACTCAGTACTTGTATGGTTGTTATATGCCACCATATTTTTCAGTGCTTAATTCCAAACTAATGGTAAAATTAGTATCATTTCTGAACTATCCTTGTTCTTCTTCTAAAGTGTTAATGGTAAATATTAAATAATATATGCATAGTATTTCAAACATTAAAAAAAAAATAAAACAATAATTGTTTTTTTTTTTTTTTTTATTAAATTTTACAATATATGTTTTTGTCAATTTTAGTCATATAAAGAAGTCATTGAACATGAACAATTCATGTTTTTACGATGGCTTTCACCTTTATGGGAAGAAGATTTAAAAAACCGTCGACTGAATGTCATACCATACATAGAAGATTATATTAAATCTGCTTGTAATGTGAGAAGCTATAATTGAAATCATTTGAAGTTGAAATATATATTTAATTTGTATCTTATGTCTTAGGTTTCAAATAAGTATGTTAAATCTTGTTACGGTGGTTCATATAGATCGAAGATGACAATTGACTATAACAGAGATGAAGACGAAGTGACAACCAAAGTCAAGATGACATATTGTAGTAGAATAAAAGCATCAGTAAGAAATTACATAATAATATAAATTACATTTTTTTTTTTTTTTTAATGAGTGTTTTGATAATTATAGTGTGTTTGTTTTTAATCTCTATCTAGGAAGTGAAGTATTCAGTTAATCTCCCTACAATTGACATTAAAAATGTATCATCAAAAATATCATTTACAGACGGTATATATACTCCATCAGAAAAATTACCTTGTGAGTATTTATAATTTGCATGTTGAAATGTCAATACGGTGAAATTACGTGTATAGAGTATATTATTATTTATCCAACAATGGTTTTTTTTTCTTGGCAATGTACGACTTCTAAATAACTAGATTTTTTTTTTCTTTTTTGGTCCTATCAATTACTTTTAATTCCTTATGTAAAAAATAGTTTCACCGTAATTCAAATGTGTAATTGAATTGAACTCAACTGACAACCATCTAATACCGTTACAACAGTTGCACAAGATAAACTTTGTCAAACACTATCAAAAGAACATGGTTCCAATGTCAACATATGTTTGAGTAGTTTGAAGTGTATTATGAATCTACAGAAACCCAACAGCTTGTGGCTTATTCCTGTTAATATAGATATTGGTAACCATTATTGTTATTATTATGAAATATTGTTAACATTTTAAAAATAAATAATAAGAACATTATTTGTACTTAGATACAGAAAATTGTAAAACCATTAATATCGGAGGAGCATTGTCCACAGGACATTTTTCTCAACAAGAAAAAAGTCTGTACTACCTAAGAAAAGAATTAAAAAAAAAATTTAGAAAACTGTGAGATATGGTTTTTTCAACTATTATTTATTATACATTTGAAATAGTAATAATAATAATAATAATAATTTTTTTAAACAATTGTCTACATTAACTTGAAACTTAGAAATTGTTGATTGAGTATGTTAAAACTGTATAAAAAATATTTTTTAGGGTAACCACGCCAATAGAAAATGAATCCATTGAGAATAGTTCTAAATATAACTATGATAAATGGACATTAAAAGTGGATGGAATAAATGATGGCGCTAACATATTATTCAATATACTTGTAAGAAACAAACCTCACACACAAGTAAGACAATATTGATTTGATTTAAACAGTTGTACTAATGTGTTACAATTGTATAAATGTTTATAAAAAATTAGGCAAAAATGAAACCGAATATTGATGGGCCAGTGTTAATACCAAAAGTTGAGTATCAACCAGAGTTTGGGTTCGAAAAAGACGGCGAAGATCAAATCGTTGAATATTGGCTAAACACATATTTCAGGACACCCAAGATGAGATTCGCATTAGGTTAGATATAGTCGATACAAATATGTATTATATTTGTAAAATGAAAAAGAATAATATTTGTTACTCGAGCAGTGCATAATTATAATATGTATTATTAACTAATGTTTGAACGTTTTTGTTATAGTTTCGGTGCAATACAATATGGACATAATGATGATCAAACAAAAATTCTTTGAAGACAGTTTACTCTCGGATGACCAAAAGCAAACATATTTACATAGATTGTACCTCACACTGCATAAATTATCACAGTTGGACAAGGGGGAATATGTTATGCTACACAACCCTAAAAAACCGTTTCAAGTGGAACTGTATCAGTCGTCGACGTAAGCAAACGATATTGTACAAATTATGTTTTCGTAGCGATTTATATGAAATTATTGTTATTCTAGGTATGGCGGATTCAATTTATTGAATATGTATTTTGTATTGCAACAAACTGCAGCTTCAGATTCGTTGACTTGGAATCCTATTGATCCAAAAGTAATATGTCCAATTCACAATTATTTCAAAGTCGCTCCGTGCATGTTCAGGCCAAATCCGGTGCTATTGAATGTTCAAATGATATGTGAGTTATGAACGCCTATATTTTATAGGCATTTAAAAATGATGTGTATGTGTTTAAGGTGATCAAGTGAACAAGTTCAAAACGGTTATGGAGACCAATGAAAAAAATGAAAAAGAACGAGTGGCGATTAAAAATAAAAGGAAAAAAGAAAAGAATAGAGAAAAGAAGAAATTGCAGAGAGAAAATGATGCGGTGTTTAATAACATTAAATGTAAAACATTGAATCAAAATGAATGATTTTACAGGAAGACACCCATTTGTTGAAGACTGAGACTATAGTCGAAAAATAAATATGTTTATTGTGTATTTTTCGGGACGTTCATTTTTATTTTGTAGCACATTCCAAATTGTCGACAATGGATATTCGTCCATTAACTATTAAGAATGATCGATTTTTGTTTGTCATTATTATTGCGTTAACAATGGTTGTGTATCATATTGTGATAGATAATGGCCAAGTAATACCACTAAAATACGTTAACATCGGAAAAAAACAAATGGATTCAATAACATGTGAATATTTCATGTCTATAGGTCACAAGGAATTGACAATATTTAAATATTTAATAATCATGCGACTAATAACATTGTCAACTGTTTTTATTTATCCAGTATTATTATTTCATTAGTTAATTAGAACTGGGGGCAAATCCATTTATAATACTCTCATTACTCTACAATGATAATAGTAATATTGCTAACAAAATAATTAAATAAATGTTTTTATTCTTATGAAATAATAAGTAATGAAAACAAGTGTAATGAACGATTAGTAATTATTAATCATCGTATCAATGTACATAATAATTGTATTTACAAAGAAAACAAAAAAAAATATTATATGAATAACATAGGAGTTAAAAAAGTAAAGCCAGCGCATAAATGTCGACAACTAATTCTAATCAATGCTTATATTGATCCATACAATATTAATAAACTAAAAAAAAAAAAAAAAATGAAAATAAATAATACTATAAATTTTTGAAAAATGTATTTATTTAATTACATCAACTGAAAACACAGTATGTACTTAAAATACAAAGAATTTTTAATTATCATTATTAATCATTTAAATTTTGTGTAGTTAATTAATCATTTAAAATTTTTATGTTAATTTCTTAGCCGCTTGATACAAAGTGTCCACAACTTTTCCCATACTAGTTATGTTATCAAGAACTAATTCGTATGTTTCATCTATTTCGGCTTCTTCGAATACTATGAGAATCCCTTCACCCTGGTCTAAGATACCGTGAAACTTCTTGTCCAATATCATCTGTGAAAGCTTACGTTCAACGCTTTCCATCGGTAAATTGATTGATTTAGCGACATATTCAACTTGTACTCTGAAAATACAAAAAAGAAAAATATAATAACTGTAAGAATCGAATTACAATTTCAGATTGCAATGGTTATACATTGTAAATGTTAAAATCAACTAACATGGACTAAAATGTGTTTTATTTCAATTAAGTAAAATTGTAAATAGAATTTCTAATGAAATTGTTTTGATGAGTCACTTGTTGATCAAACATTTACATATTCTATAAATGGTCAAACAAAAGAACAAAGACATTGCAATTTACCTTGAATATGGTTCAATGATTCTACACAAATTCTGTTCCAACATATTTCCATAAAGCGTATCTAAATGTGCTCTGACAATTGGATCTTCTTCCAATTCCTTTTTGTATTCATTTAATCCAGATTGAAAATCTGCTAAGGATCTTTTATGACTAGCTTTTGCTATGCTCTTCATTGCTTCTACGTCGCGTCCTGTATACTTTAACGCTAACTTACCGCTCACAATCTGTTGCACGTCTTCAGCGTTGCTTAACATGATCTTTGACAGAAGCATGTATTTCAAAGCCTTAAGTGCTTTAGATGTACTGTCCACACTGTCAAACCCTTCGAAAGCTTCATAAAAATAAGAATACGCAGTCTTAAAGTCTTGCTCGTCGGCTGCGTGTAAGATTCCCGATTGCAAGTCCAGAGAAGCTTGCATTTTGGGTGGACAATAAATTGAATTTGCTGTTGTCCGTGCGGATGTCAACGACGCCCTAGCCTTGGACAAGTTATTCAAAGCGTGATAAGCTTTACTCTCTAATAGCAAAACATCGACCAATAAATTTTTGTCGTCCAGCTTCTTGAGTTCTTTCAAGAGCACGGCACCGTGATGCAACGCTTCTTTGAACATTCCGGAATCGAAGTAAAGGGCCATCAAACGGGATTCCAAAGACTGCCTGAGGAACGTCCGTCTCTCGTCCTTGGCCCATTCTATACACTCTTTACACAATTGCAATTCTATGCCAATGCCAGCTTCGAGGTCGAGGAACAGATCGACCAGGGACCGCACCAATTTGGCCGCCTTGGCCTTGCTGATCTCGGAGAGAAACGGTCGCGTTTCTTTGATCAGAGCAGCCAACTCTTTGGCCTTGCCTTCCTTCTTTAAGAGTTCCCCTTGGGAAAGAATTAGGGCTTCGCGTTCCATGATCCGGTCGTGTTCCGTGACGACATTCTTCAGCGCGAAGTCGGACGGCTTATTCAGTTGAGCCATCATCGTGGCCGCTGCCATTTCGATATTTCGGATATTACTCACCGGAACCGAGGAGAAGAACGCGGACGGCGAAACCGATCACTTCAAGTACGCGTCGAAACGGAACGATCGCCAGCGAACGTGCCGAAACGTAGGAAAACTGACAAGGCAGAAAAAGCATGACCAGCGATTTACCAAACGATGGGTGTAGCCAACGTGACCGGCGGTCGTGGCGAGCGCCCGCGTTCGACGGCGCGCCGCGAGAACGGAAAATTTCGTTTTCGGGAAATTCGAGTCGCCGACACGACCCGGACGCGCGGCCCCGGGGGGGATTTCGCAGATGCGTCCGAAAACGTGGAACTCGGCGGCGGCCGCGCGCGCACGTTGGTCACACTGTTCAAATGACGCTCATCTGTGGGTCGGCGCGGCGTGGTGGTGGTGTCCCGCTCGGCGCCCAAGCTTTGTTTATTGCATTATTGGTTTTCAGCGTCTGCGTCTCTCGCGGCAGCAACTGTTCCCCTGTGAATGTTTGTTTTGTTTTTTTTTTTTATTTTTCCGCACGGCACCGTACGCCTTTTGGTGTTCTCCCGTATTGATTTTTCCCCGTTAGTCGTTCCGCCGATCGTTTTTCGTTTTCCCACGTCCGTTTTTTCACGTCGTCCGAACGCGCGCGCCCGTCCGAGTCGCAGTTGACCCAGCCGGTTCTACACATTCGGTGACGGACGCACGTGAATCACGTTTCATGATGAGCGACGTCGAGGTAAGTTGCACGCCCCGTCACGTCGAAAACGCGCGTTGGCTCCCGCTGGACAGACTCACCCGTCCGGTCGTTTCGCCAAATTGTTTTCGAACGGCACGGGCGTGTGTCGTGCGCCATTTTTTGTCTTTCCAATCCATATCGTTTTTCCCCGTAAAATTGAGGTTATGTCGACGACCATTCGTCAACACGTTTCTCAACGAATTATAAATGGCTCCCGTCCCTATTGCGGTGCGTTCTCGTTCCGTCGTCGTTAACGATCGCGACGATTTGTTTCTGTTACAGGACCGGAACGGCAATTCCAAGTCCCGTTCGATTTCGCCGAGTCGCAGCCGCAGCAGATCGCCAAGCGATCACAAATCTCGCAGCAGATCGCCCACTCACTCGAAAACGCGTTCAAGATCATTGTCTCGTCCGCCGAGTCGCAACGGCAGCAAGTACAAGAGCCGTTCTAGACATTCGTACTCCAGATCGCGCTCAAGGTCCCGTTCGTATTCAGGTGATCGCAGGCGCAGTTATCGCAGCCATTCACGAGGTTCCGGTTCAAGACGCAGCAGACATGTAATCTAATTTTTCAATTATACCATATTTAATTTTATTTTTTTATCTCGATATATATTACTATAAGATTATATCTCGCTCTAGGAAAATCCAAAACCAAACAAATGCCTGGGCATATTCGGCTTAAGTGTGTACACCACTGAACATCAGCTGTACGACATTTTCGCAAAATATGGTTCCATCGATAAGATTCTTATTATTATCGATGCCAAAGTAAGTAGAAACATAATGTTGTCCTTTCTGATTTCCACAACTGATGTATGTTTGATTTTATTTAGAGTGGAAGGTCTCGTGGTTTTGGATTCGCTTATTTCAAAAAGCATGAAGACGCAAAAGTAGCGAAGGATGAATGTTCTGGAATGGAAATTGATGGACGCAGGATTCGAGTAGACTTTTCAATCACTCAACGTCCTCACACACCAACACCTGGCATTTATATGGGCAGGCCTACGTAAATACAATTTTATTTCATATTATTTATTTTACATTACATATTATATATTTATATATAAATTATTTTGTTTGTATGTGTTTAGAATGAGAGAAGAAAGGTCGTCTAGAAGAAGAGGCTATGACAGATATGACAATAACGGCAGATACGATCGTGGTGATAGATATGACCGTGGAGAACGTTATGACAGATATGACAGAGATAGGGATTATGAGTGAGTGATATAATTTTACGATTAATTCTCCTTTAATTGTCTTAGTATTTTATATTTATGTGTAATTGTTTTTTAATTTTTAGTGATTACTATGATGGTGGTGGATACAGAGGTGGTGGTAGAGGAGGACATTACAGAGAACGCAGATCGCCGTCTTACTACAAAAATAGATCACGCTATGATAGGTCACGTTCCCGTTCTTATTCTCCACGTAAGTTTCAACCAAATTTTAATCGGCATTTTCGATCTTAGTACCCTATCCGGCAATCCAGTGTTTTATTTTTATTTTTTTGAGCTTTTTTGTTCATTAACTTTTGTCATCCCATTATTTTTTCTTGGTTTTTCTCGGGTTTTTCGTATATAAAAATAATCAATTACTTAATGCAGTTTTTCAGCTTTCAAAGTATTTAATCAAGATTTCTCACATATTCAATTTTTTATTCATTTCCTGAAGAACATATTCGAAGAAAAGGGAATATTTCACACTGTCAAGATAATTATATATAAATTGACTTGAAGACTTCTCAAACTTCTATAACTTTAGAACTTTTTTTAAAAATTTATAAAATTAAATTATTAAAAGAAGATTCTTCAAATTACAAATGTAGAACACACGAAGACCCGTTCTCAATATGACCCAATGGTAGAAAATTGGTAGACACTGATGAAGATCTTGAAGTTTGTCAAGAAAATTAACAATTTATCGCCACTAATTACAGAGGTAAATTTATAGAATGGTGTAAATTTCCTCTAAAAAATAACGTCCCAATAGCTTATAATAACTTAAAAAATTACACTGAAATATATGCATGAAAAACAAAGTCTTAAAGTAAAAATCCTAAAAGCTGAGTTTAATTTTTTTTCTATAGTAGGTTTGATTGTTTCGGAAATTTCAATTTCATTATTATTATGGCGTGGTCTATCAATTTTTTAAACATTACTGGTGTTTATTGTCCAATTGTCTAAGCGTAGGGATATTTCTTTGGTGGTTGTTAGGTGTGTTTAATTGATTATCTTTGACATGAAAACAGATGAAGCTCTATGATTACTGTTTTACCCTTTAATTTACCTTATACTAACATTTTGCCCGTTAAATTAGAAAATATACAATTAACAACAAAAGAAGTGTGTCTACAAACAGACAATTTGTATTGTTCGAGTTTGTCTTGTAGCATACTCAACACTGTTCATTATACAATGTATTTTATATGTTGTATGTAAACATTTAAATATTAACTGTAAATTATACTGACATCACTACAAATCAACTAACTACTACCATGTTTAACAAATCCTGAAAACCAACCTCTACTGTATAATAATTGTGTGCGTATATATGTATGTATACATATATCAAATCGTAAAAAAATAAAAAATTGAATGTGTAGTGATTTCTAAAGCTTAATAAAAAATGTATTTTTATAAATATAATACATATATGTTTATATTGTTTGAAATAAAAATGTGGTATTACTGGAAAATGTAATCTATTTGATTGGATTTTGAAGTATACTAAAAGTTGATTCAAATTTGGTATTGTATTAAAATGTATATTATAGTAAAAAAATAATAATTATTTAATAACTATCATACATACACAAGAAATAATGTTGAGTGTATAAATTGGTAAATTTTATATATGAATGTATACACATTTATAATTTGCCTAATTGCAATTAATAATAAAGCTCTTAATTTTTGTTTGTTATCATGAACACAGGTCGTAATAAAATCTAAATGAGCTGGAATATCATCAACCTGGAACGTTTTGTGAAGAAATTGATTATACCTAATTTTTAATATACCCAATTTTTCCTTTTTTATTATTATAAATATAAATACCATTAAAAATTACAACTTTGTAACAAGACAAATAGTACTATTAAGTTAAACATTTTCTTCATTTTTTCATTCATAGGAACATTGTTTTTCTTTACTAATTATTACTATGTATTGTATTTTCATTTGTTCTGCTAAGGTGCGGAAAGAGTTTAAGACATTTTCTTTGAAGACTAGAAATCACATAGTAATGTGAAGCATTTGTCAAGTCTGAAAAAAAAACAAAAAGGAGTGAAGATAAAGTCAAATTTATTTTGACATTAGTGTCACTATATTAGTTTTTCACATTAATTTTAGGTACACCCTAATCACTCCCATCCAATTTGTTTTTAGTAAAAAAAAATAAAACTTGTAAATAAAAAAAAATTTAATTTGACTTAAACTAAATTTTTGTTTGCATTAATTGGTTAAAATGTAATAAGCAAACAGAGTTGACACAATGAATAAAAAAAGAAAATACCTTTAAATGTGTTTACAAATTAAATTAATGACCATATTTCAATGTTTTTCTTTGTCCTTTCATCAATTTACATTTTTTTTTCCTTAGCTCTTTTAATTATTATTTTTATCTTTAAGTATAGATTAAAGTGTAGTAAAATAATATATGACTATTGTCAATATCTTTTTGAATTCTTTAATTGATTTTATTTTTCAGTGGTATATGTAATAAAATAGACTTCTGACTATTAGAAGACTAGGTATTATTTTAACACTGAGTTTAACATAAAGTTATTTTTAAATAAGCTAATTATATATATATTATATAATTTAGTTTGTAGCTAAGAGACTTAATGTAATATATAAAAAAAAAATAATAATTTGTAAAATTGTATGTTATTATTTTATGAGTACATTGTGTAATACATTAATGAGTAAAAGCTATGATAAGGATGATGGTACAATAATAGGTGGTATAGTGTTGCTCAATTACATGACATTACATTTTTCATTCTAAAAATGATAATTTTAATAATGATTAAATCTGTACTGATAAGTATGAGCTTAGCTGTTAAATCCATTTTTTTATCAATAAATAATTATTAAATTTAAAAACAAAATTGCTTTAGGACTGATAGATAGTGTTTATTTGTTTGACAAATGATTACATCTAGCATTGAAATAATTAGAATTTTAATTGAGTAAATATCTTTCTAAAATGAAACTATTAAAGCAGAAAAAAAGGTATTCGTTAAATATTCTAATGAGATAAATGAAAATATGGGTGTCTAAAATTTCATGTTTTTGACTATAAAATGTCAAGTAGTACTAGAAATAACAATAAATTGGAACTATATTCATAACTCGCTGGTTTCATTGGATTTAAGTAACCTTTGATAATAAACTTAATAATAGTAGTTTGTTTCTCTAATTGCCGTAATATATACAAAATATATTTTAGACACCTAAATCTTCGTTTTCTCTTACACAAACAAAATATAACAATCTATATTAAAATTAATATAATTCATTTCCAATACCCCCCCCCCCCCCTCCAAAAAAAAAAAAAAAACAATATGTTTTTGTATATATATTTTTATATTATTAAATAAAACAAGATGAGTAGTTGCACATCAAGAAATATTATTTTGTACTATTTTAATATGAAATAAAATGATAGTTTAAAATTAATAATTTTAAAGTAAGAGTTTAAAAAAAAACAAGAAAGAAGTAAGTCAAACAGACACAAAATTGAAGAAATTTTACAACATACACTAAAATACAATTTGTTATAAAAAGAAAGTTTAACAAATTATTAATACTAAAACAAACAAAAATAAAAACACATATGTAATGAAATTTAATATAATAGTGACTGCTAGGCCGCTTATTTTATTCAGGTGTGCATTTGTAATTAACTATGTGTATTAAGACTTGAAGACTGAAAACTACAAAAAATACAATACATGTGTATTTAAAATACAGTTTTGAAGGGGAACATTAAATGCTTAAATACATTCTAATAGGAACACCAAATGAAAAAGTTGTCTTGTCATGACCAAAGACAATATTTTAATATTAAAATATATAGCACAAACAATATAAATAACAGTAAGGTAACACATTTTCACTTAATAAATACATGAAATGTAACATTTCATGTGTTTTTTCAATTAAAACTAGTTTAAATGCATTCAATACATTGAAAAGTAGAATTCGTAAACTGTATTTGTAACATTGTAAAATTTATTGTACCCATAGTTGATCAATAAACAATTGATCTATTTCTTTTTCTAAACATAAAAAACATATGTAGGATATTTTTGAAATTATAACATTATTAAATAGTAAAAATAATATTCTGTCATTAGCATAACAGATTCAGATCTTATAAAACAAATATAACGTTAATGATCCAATTACGTCACTGCTGGCGGCGTTTCTGTTATGTTTAGAATTAAGTTTTGTAGAATTTCCTTTGCTTCGTTCATAGAGATCTTTGTGAAAAAATCGTCTGCATTCTCTTTTATGACGTACGGCGAACTGTCAAACTGATAATGTATACCCAACACGATGTTGAACGCTGAAACGTCATACCCGTGACAACTGGAATATCTGTATTGTGGTTTCTTGTCGTATCTACACCCTTTAGTCTGTGCTCCTACAGAACAAAAATTGATTAGCAGTATTTTTAAAAAAATTCTTCACACAAAGCGAACCTACTACCTATTACTACACTACTAACCTATGGGAGATATACATTCGCTGATAAGAGCACATTGGATCCACGGCAGCATGATGTCTTGGTGCATGTCCAGAGTGTTGTACACGATCAGTTTGTCTACTAGGACCAGCGGCAAGAAGAAAAAATTGTCCGCGGGTGTTCGAAAATAGTCAAACATTTTCGGATGAGTGAGCGTTGTCGTGGCGATTCTAGTCTCCCAACCGACTATTGATTTGAGTTTGTAAAGCGCGAAGAGTTTAGAAATATCTGGAGATATTATTCGGACATTTGGATCGAGAAACATCACCGCACCGGCACGATTCAACGCATCCTTGAGCGTATGTGTGTTAGTAAAATTTAAAAAAAAAACCAGTTGTCGAAATGCGCTGTACATACCTGCAGCACAAGAGGTCGATACGCTTTGATGTGCGTACGGCTTACGTGAGACGGATATTTTGACAGATCGAAATCGACAATTGAACAACGGGTGTTGTTGTTGCAAAACGAATGCATCTGCGAGCAAATAAACGAAACGATGAATTCATGATATTACCGTACCACGTTTCGCGTGTCTTACGAGAAGCAGTTTGTAGTCGGATATGCCCAGGTTGTAAACGAGTATCGCGTGTTCTGGCAAATACTTGGCCGCGCACGTCACCAGTCCGATAGCCTGACTGTGCTCGTCGTCCAGCACGTACGTGACGACGACGGGCAACGTGGCGTTGGTCCAGTGCACGTCGGGATAGAGCGCAGGTTTCGCGACGAACCCCAACGACAGCAGATAGCTCTCGTCCACCACCAGTTCCTTTTGCTCCGCGACCTTCAGGTTTTCCTGAAAGCGAAGCCATAGTCTCGTAAAACGCCGCGAACGTCGCGCAAACAACCCGTTTTTACTTTGAAGTTCTTGAAATTGTTGATTTGCTTGTGCGTCTCGGTTACCAGCGTCTCGATCGCGGGCCGGCTCAGACTGTTTTGGAACATTACGAACATCACGCTGAACGAGAACACGGCCACGAAGCAGAATAGCATGTACCGCGATCTCATCCTCATGTATTGTAACTTAAACATAGGGCCGGCGGCGTTAAGGTACGACTGTCCACGCGGACGAAAAACAAACGCGCACTACAGCAATATCCGAGCTGCGCACGACCAAGAAATTTAAATCGAGACCATCACCGCAGCCGCTTCGTTCGTACCAGAAACGGTTCGCGCCGACCGTGTTCTCGTTGATAAGCCTTATCGTTTTTCTGCCATCATAATAATAACAGCGAGTTGGCTGTAAACAGCTCCCTCTGGCGGAGACATCGTGAACTCGAAGGGACGTCGTTCGAATTGGAGTAATTTTTTTTCTGAGCTTATAACAAACGTATTTTATTTGTGATTGGGTACATCGAAATTTTGGGAAAATCCACAAATATAAATAAATACGCGAAAAATTGTATAATACCCACAAAAACACCTCTCACAGCTTTCCGTGTAAACCACACGAACTACACTATAACTATTATATTATTAATATAGTATTGTATACCTTTATTTTTTTATTATGTATATAGATTGGCAATACACCAACTGCCCGGAAAGTCGTTAAGCAGTACTTCGGGCAGTGGGTCGTTATCATTTACTCAACAAAAGACAAAACAAATTTCCAACGGGATAAGTATTGTGTATCTACTATTTCGAAACCGCGGCTGACGTTAGAACTGAAAATCTTTAATTACTATTAAAATGTATACGTTTTGTTTTTAAAAAAAAAACATTGATAATCATTTTCGCGAGCTACGATTGATGTATACAAAGACAAAATAAAATAATAAATAATCGTTTCCAACCAAACAGTAGGTATTGCAATATTTCGAATTTCGAGTAGCTATCAATGTATTACGATAAGTAAGTGTTTCGCAATATATTGTTTTACGATACTCATTCGATAATGATATTATTGGTACAAATATGGTACTAATTGAAAAAAATAAAAAACGAGACTTCTATAAGTGTTGATTAAAAACGTTAAGAAATATACAAATACGTGTTCCATAAACAAGTCTGAATTCGTACAACGCGTCTGATTAATATTGAAACGTAACGTAGGATTTTTAGTGTTTTTCGCTCACAATATTTAATACGAAATCTCGAGACGGTTCCGTTCGGTCCTATTACGGTCATGCGTCTTTTTGAGTTTCTTATTTTCAATATAAAATTGATATTGTAACTTTCGGTATATGTAAATATACGTTTACGGACGAATTATTTCACATTTTGTTCTATGTGCGTGTATACGGATCAAGTGTAATTAGTTATTGTGGAAAAGTAAAGTCCACACGACATGTGCTCTGTAAAAAATACGATAACATTTCACTGTGTATGTCTTATTTTTAATGTACATTTAGAGGTGATCATATACAAAATTTAACTTAATTAGTGGCTATAACTATCGCCACATACACACGCTTTTATACCATGTCGTATAATTATTTCGAGTTTTTCACGCGTTTGATATTTTTTACGTGAGAAATATTTTTTTTTTGTTTTCGAAATTAATTAATTTTACCGTGATCCGAACTTTGAACGACGATATGATAATGGAGGAACGCGACCGGTCGACGGTCACGGGCAATTAAATCGATTTGTTTTCGATCGGAAAAAAAGAAAAGAAAAAAAAACATCGGGAACAATGAGGTATACTGAAAACAAACGCCAACAAATTTTTGTGTAACCGTAAACTGAACGATTGTACGAAACAAAATACAATCCTATTACGATTGGATTTTATTCTATGTACAATTTTCCGTTTATATTTATTCAGCTACGCGAAACGTGAAATATATATATTTTTTTTTTGTTCCCCGAAAGTATACGCTTATGTTGTATACGAGAAGTTTAGTACGTTGTTTATAGGTCCAGCAATTCTGTACGACTTGTATTCGCAGACAACTCCGTACGAAAACAAGTTTTATATAGATTAATATTGGGATAGTGAGTTCGGAGTAGATCCGATACTCGGGATACTCGCCGCAGTGTCTCTCGACGAGCAGATGCGAAAACGTTAAGTGCAATACGACGCACGCGTAATGTTCGGTCGTGGCAAAACCGTATTACAATCTCGTGCGTTCGAAACGTTTCGTTTTATTTGATAACAATGTTAATCACGCGCGTAGTTTACACCCGCGCGGTCAACACGAACGGCATCGCGCTCGACGTATTATTATCGATAAACAACAAGCACCGGGGTCGACCGTCGGCGACCTCTCCCGTGTGCGTGAACACACACATATACCTCGGTTGCCCGTTGCCCGCGGTCCATTGCAACGATTCGCCGCGTCGGCTCCGGTCATCAGTCGCCATCCACGCCCGGGCCGGTTTCGCACGGTGCCACGCGTACACCAAAAACCACGTACACGTCACGTCGGCGGCGCGCCGCGAACACGGTCGAGCGTGACGATCCGTGGTCTGGTCTGCAGGGTTTTCGCGCGCGCGCGCGCCTTACAAAAAACCAAAGGCGGCCGCGTTCTTCCGCAGTGGCCGGTCGCTGTCAGACCCGGGGCGGATTTCCCGCGACGATGCGTCACCACGTCGCGTTGACCGCGGCGTTATTGCTGCTGTGCGTCGGCCGCGGCGCGTCCGCGGCGCCGAGCGAAGACGACGGCGCCCTGTACCTGACGCCCATGATCCGCCGCGGGCGGATCGACGAGGCGCGCGCCGCGTGCAAGGTGAGGCCCGTGAAAGGCACCGCGGACAGCTATTCGGGTTACCTGACCGTGGACGACCGGCACGGGTCCAACATGTTCTTCTGGTTCTTCCCGGCCGCGGTCGGCGCGGACACCGCGCCCGTGCTGCTGTGGCTGCAGGGCGGCCCGGGCGCGTCCAGCCTGTACGCCGTGTTCAACGAGCACGGCCCGTTCTCGGTGACCAAGGGCCACGGGCTGAAGCTGCGCAACCACACGTGGACGGCCACGCACTCGGTGCTGTACGTGGACAACCCGGTGGGCACGGGCTTCAGCTTCACCGGCGACGACGCCGGCTACAGCGCCAGCCAGACGGCCGTCGGCCTCAACATGTACGACGCGCTGGTGCAGTTCTTCACGCTGTTCCACGAGTACGCGGACAACGATTTCTACGTGACCGGCGAGTCGTACGCCGGCAAGTACGTGCCGGCCGTGTCGTACGCCATCCACCTAAACAACCCAAACTCGTCGGTCAAGATCAACCTCAAGGGGCTGGCCATCGGCAACGGTCTGGTCGATCCCATCAACCAGTTCGTGTACGGCGAGTACCTGTACCAACACGGATTCGTCGACGGTAACTATGCGCAAGCGCACGCACGTCAGACTTACCCGCGAATGTACACGGTTTTCTTCCAACGACGTTTCCGCTTCTGGAACAGTCCCGGGAAGCCGTTCGCTGGAATCGCGCGCGATTCCGTTTGCGCGTTTTCTTGTATTCCATCTGTCGTCGTAAATCCGTGTCGTTTCGACGGAGATTTGAAAACGAAATAGCACAGTCCGTCGGGACTGAGTCGGGAGAGTGAACGAATCGACGGTGTTGAGCGTGTCGTTGTCTTGACGGAACAGCCGTGAATTTTTCTTCACACGTTTCAGGCTTTTTCCCCCGAGACGATTTAACACCTTCAAGCTCGTACCATCGGTCGACTGTTTGTTCTCCTTTCGTGATGGATAATTACCAGAATTTGATTTGACCCGACGAGCCTTTTTTTTTGGTCTTCGTTCGACAATCCGCCGACCTACTGTGATTGGACTTTTGTCTTAACGTCATAATTACTCGTTTTGTAGAGATTTCGTCATGAATTGCACTGTCCAACCGTTCCTGACAAGTGGTGGTGTCGCGATTGTCTTACTGATCTTGTGACATCAACCTAGGGACGAATCTCGTTGCGACGCGAAGCATTACAAATTATTCGATCAGGATCTCATAACATGATCCGACCGAAATGTTGTAATCATCTGCGATTTCTCGAACAGTTAAACGTCTATTAGGACGCACGATTTCATTGATTTTACACGCAGACAGGCGTCTTGAACGAAGATCGTCATCAGCTGACATCCGACCATTTAGAAAACGTTTAAAAATAACATTGGTTACACCATAACCACTGATCACTATGATTTTCGTATCATTTTATGTGTCTCAGTAAAAGATTTACTAAGTTCAAATACAAAGTTGAACAATGTCGATATTTGAATATCATCTTGAAAATCGCAAAACACGACTCGTCTACATTAAACGCACGAAATAAACAACTGTACAGCACTAAATATTTTTTATTTCCATTTAATTGTAATCTGATAACGTTGACGATTTGTCTATTTTTAGGAAAAATGAGTCGAGAACTTTTTGGACAGACCTTGTAAATACTATTGACTGTACAATTCAAATAATCTAATTAACTTCGGTTAGAGTACTTACAAGAATAAACTGTTATTCGAAGGTCTTTTGTGTCTGTAGTATATACTGTATAAATAATTATAAGTAAACACGATTTTGATTGTAGGAAAAAAAACTAGATGCAAATTGTCTATAAAATGTTAGATTTAAAATTTAAAATCGTTATATTTATATCTCAGTGGCAATCTGAATCGAGTTCGTTCCACGTTTCTATACAGGAAAGGTAAAAATAATATGTTATTGTTCACTAGTTTCAAACAAATTGTACATCATTTTTAATTTAAATAGCCACTGTTATTGAAAATTCGCATAAAAGCGTACAACACGATGGAACTATTTGGATATTAGCACCGAAGTGATTTTCGAACGTACATTTGATATGATAAAACGAATCATCCGTGTGGTAAACTGGATCATTGGTAAATTACGCGTTTAAACCGATCACGATTTACGTGAAAATATATGCCTTGTAGGTGAACCACTACCGGAATATATCACATTTGTACGGTACCTAACGCTCTAAATATTTTATGATATTATTAATTATTACAGAAATGCACATGTACCTGAAAATAATATATACCTCGTAACTTAAAAGTCACGCACAATTTTATATCGAAATTAATTTTGTTGTTAAAAATATATCGTATACGAATATTTGTAATATTTCAATGCATAATATATGAACACGGAACAAAATAATAAGACATTTCAAAAATACAATTGACCTTTAAATTTAAATATATCATTTCTCTTGTATGTAGTAGGATCATATATTATATTATTATATTATTAGTATTACGGTATAACTATTATATCAAAACATATTTCAGCGTATTCGAAAATCATGAACTATGGAATTAATAAATAAACTGTATCATATTAAATGTCTATATATATATATAAATATGTGTGTGAATTAATTAAAAAATTAAATTATCGACTTTTTGTGATTCAAATTAGTATAATATCATAACAGATATAATTAATCACAACAGATTAACTAATTAACCTTATTGCTCAGCACTATATATATATATTAATTTACATTAATATAAATGTTACTGTTCGTTCGAAAACGATACTCGTAAATACACGTATAACAATTAATTAATCGTCCAATTAAAACCAAACGTTGGTACCTACACATTTAAATATAATGATTAAATAGCGTCGATATTCTGTGCGCTAATCTAAGATTTTTTTTAAATTTCTTTGAATGTAAAACGAAGTGACGTACAATTGCATACAGGTACTATATAAATGATACTCGAACAACCGACTACGTCCTTTATTTACTAATAAAATCAATTTAAAATTCTGAAATCGACAACATAATTATCAATCGCATGCTATTGTTGTATGTCGTGTACAATAATGGTTAATAATTTATTTTATGCATCGTATAAAATAAATTCCAAGTCGACGACAAAATACATATATGTGTGTGTGTGTGTATACATTTTAGAGGACGGTAAGCACCAAATCGAAGAACAGGAGAACAAGGCTCGCGGTCAGATACTCGGCGGCGATTACAAGGCAGCATTCCAGACGTTCGACGAGGTGTTGAACGGCGACATTTTCCCGTACCCGACGCTGTTCCGCAACTTAACCGGCCTGCAGTACTACTTCAACATGTTGTGGGACCGCGACATGACGCCGTACGGCGACTGGGAGACGTACGTGCAACAGCCGTTCATGCGGGCCGTGCTGCACGTGGGCCAACGGCCGTTGAACAAAGGGCTGACGGTCGAACAGCACCTGATCGAGGACGTGATGCGGTCCGTGGCTTCGTGGCTGGCCATTCTGCTGGACGCCGGTCAGTACCGCGTGCTTCTGTACTCGGGACAGTTGGACATCATCGTGCCGTACCGGGGTACGATGCGCATGGCCCGTTCGCTCGAGTGGTCGGGCGCCGAGCAGTTCAAGAACGCGACGCGCACCATATGGCGCGTGCACGGCGACAACGCGACCGACGACGTGGCCGGTTACGCGACCACGTCCGGTCCGCTGACCGTGCTGTTGGTCCGAAACGCCGGCCACATGGTGCCGGCCGATCAGCCGATTTGGGGTCTCGACCTCATCAATCGGTTCACCGCCGGCAAACCGTTTTAACCCGGGCGGGCATACGGAACGCCCATATGGAAAATACAAAACCGTCTTGTCGGTAGTAAAGACAATATAATATGTATATATATTATATACACACACATAAAATCATGTAACGTCGAGTTTATTTATTGTTTTTGTGTTAAAAATGTTTGGTTGAAACACTTAACCTCCTGTAGGCCAGAGTCCTTTGCTAATCTTGTCGGTCGGACATATTTCAAAACGATCATAATGGTGACTGCACGTTAATCACAAGAATGAAATATGTATATAAAAAATGCATTGATATAACATTGTAATTTAACAAGTACCACATATCTAAAACTATGTTTCCGTGTTTCTATTCAAACAAATCCTATGCAAGAAGACGAGACGTCTGATATGTAAAAATTGTTTTAAGAGTAAAAATCGAAGACCTGACCGATTGACTTATGAACGCCTAAACCTAACATTTTATTAATATTTACGACGTATAGGCGCTTGATAATAGAGATTTTATTTTACCTGACCTATTGAATTGTTTTTTTAAAAATAAAAAATACTTATCTCTTCTCGGCTTATCGACTAAGATCAAAATGTAAAAAATACTAAAAGCAAATTTTTACTTTTATGGTTTCTTAAAAATTTACTCTTTTTATTAAAATTAAAATTAAATGTTATTTCAGTTATTTAACCGCGTGATTCGATGTAGGTATAGTTCACCAAACTTCATAACATTGAATTACTCTGTGAAATTAACGACCACTTAAATAGTTCATTTCGAATAATGCCGAATACTGATGGCTATAGTAACATAATATTATATTACAGGTTGAAAATTAAAAATGTTAAATTATAGACGATTGTGCGTATCATAGAATATATCGTGCATACACAAAAACCATATGCAGTACTACAAAAAATAAATAAATAAATAAATAAAAACTGAAATAAAATTTGGTAGCTGGTGGATAGAGTATCTCGTAAAGCACAACCGTTAAATAGCGCTGTTCATCAAATTGTTTATTACGGAAATATTTTAATAGTACACAAGGCCTATAAAACTATAGGCACTACGACACACTTTGTGCATTACGAACAGTTTAATGTGTAATGTAAAATTGGAAAGTGTGATGTTATAAAACATTTACTAGGTATGCATTATTCAAAGGTCTAATATTATTCCAATTTCTTGTTTACTAGTTGTTCCAAAACGACTTATCGATCGGAGAAATAATGATAAAATAACGTTTATAATATGTCACGGTCTCGTATTCGGTACTGCGTGCGCGGGATTCAGCTTCATCGGTGACGATACAGGTCATAGTACGTGTATTTATAGGCACCAGCTCGGTTTTTCACACTGTTCTCCAAGTCCAACCGGGTGAACAATTTCTACGTGACCGGCGAGTCCGTATACACAGAGGTCAAATATTCGTATATTAATATTTCGATCAAATATATAATGCCTATCACCATTTTTGCTTGGAAGTAGTCGTTCTAAAAGCACTAGAAAGAATTTAAATTACGTTCACGTATAGGTGAACAAATAAGGATTAGTGAGTTTTGTGCACAGTGATACAACTGGATTATTTCTGAAACGTTAGTCTTGTATTTTCTACAGACAAACAATAAACGAATATATTTATATAAATATAATTCAATGGAATAATTTTATTGTATCAACATTTATGACATAACGTTGTAGAAAATAAAAATATGATCTGATGATTTACCGCGCGCGTAGACAAATCACGCGTTGTTTTTTATATAATTTATGGTGAAAAAACTGTGTGTTTACATATATAAATAAATTCGTGTTTGTTTAACGTATCATTTTCAATCAGCTTCCCATTGAAACCAGTAACGTTCGAAATGTCGTTTGAACCAGAACTGCCGTAGTAAATTTCGTTGCAGTGTATATGACATAAACTATTTACGATTCTCGCCCAGCCACGCACGACTCTCAGGGTACGGAGAGTTCGCGTTGACGTTCTAATGATGCGTTTCGCCGTTTCGTCAGCGTTATCGTTACTGACCGCGCTCGTCGTCGGTGGCTCGGTGACGGGCGCAGCGCCGAACGATAACGACGGGGCATTGTACCTGACGCCCATGATCCACGCGGGACACATAGAAGAGGCGCGTGAAGCTTGCAAGGTGACACCGCTGATGGGATCCGTCGACAGTTACTCCGGTTATCTGACCGTGGACGAAACGTACGATTCCAACCTGTTCTTCTGGTTCTTCCCGGCCGCGGTCGGCGCGGACACCGCGCCCGTGCTGCTGTGGCTGCAGGGCGGCCCGGGCGCGTCCAGCCTGTACGCCGTGTTCAACGAGCACGGCCCGTTCTCGGTGAGCAAGAGCCACGGGCTGAAGCTGCGCAACCGCGCGTGGACGGCCACGCACTCGGTGCTGTACGTGGACAACCCGGTGGGCACGGGCTTCAGCTTCACCGGCGACGACGCCGGCTACAGTACCGACCAGACGGCGGTCGGCCTCAACATGTACGAGGCCCTCACGCAGTTCTTCACGCTGTTCTCCGAGTACCGCAAGAACGATTTCTACGTGACCGGCGAATCGTACGCCGGCAAGTACGTGCCGTCCGTGTCGTACACAATCCACCGGAAAAACCCCGAGGCGTCGGTCAAGATCAACCTCAAGGGCCTGGCCATCGGCAACGGTCTGGTCGATCCCATCAACCAGTTGATATACAGCGATTACCTATACGAACTAGGATACGTTGACGGTGACTATAAATGATATATTGTGCGTATTAACTGTTTGTGTTTGATACGAGAATCACATTGAACAATGGAAAGGAAGCCGGGAGAGTAAATATATTGTAAATAAAAACATTATGTGTGTTTTTTTTTTTTTAATATAGCGACGAAATTCGAATTTAGCCGAAGAAAAATAAATGAAATGTAAATTTTTTATTTGAAATATGTAAGTCACAAGATATAATTTATTGACCAACAAAAAATTGAATAATACAAATTATTAATTGATCAGCATATTAGATCGTGACACTTACATTAAACTATACCATAAATATTTTCAGTAGTATTTTAAAAACGAACACTAATGTATCGAAAAATTATAAAATAATTATATATTTTTATATTTTTTAAAGAAAATTTATGAATTTCCGCACAATTAACGTTTTATGCTCTTATAAACAGTAGTGTATTTATGAGGAGGAAGGGCGTAAGGGGTTTCCATCTCCGTCAGAGAATTTTTTTTTTATAAATACGCCATATAACTGCAAATAAATATACATTATGCTATTAATTATTCGTAAGCGAATTGAAAATATATATAATACCATTAACATATTTAAGAAATGATGTCTGTGTTCAATTATAATACGCCGACGTTGTAATGCAATAGTGCCGGTTGTAAATATGCAATTTGCCATTGTTTTTAAATTTTTTTTTCCCGTAGAAAACGGAAAGAACACCATCAGTAGACTGGAGGAAATTGCTCGGCGTCAGATCCAAAGCGGCGATTTCGGCGCCGCGTTAAAGACGTACGACGAGATGTTGAACGGCGATATTTACCCGTACCCGACGCTGTTCTACAACCTGACCGGCATGAGTTACTATTTCAACATGTTGTTTGACGAGAAACCGTTGCCGTTCGGCGACTGGACAACGTACGTGCAACGACCGTCCGTGCGGGCCGCGCTCCACGTGGGACGGCGGCCGCTGAACAAAGGGCTGACGGTCGAACAGCACTTGCTAAACGACGTGATGCAGTCGGTGTCGCCATTGCTCGGCGCCCTGCTGGACGCCGACCGGTACCGCGTGCTGTTATACTCGGGACAGTTGGACATCATCGTGTCGTACCGGGGCACGATGCGCATGGCCCGAGCGATCGAATGGTTCGGTGCCGAGCAGTTCAAGAACGCGACGCGCACCATTTGGCGCGTGCGGCGCGTAAACGGCGACGACGCGACCGATGTGGCCGGTTACGCGACCACTTTCCGTTTACTGACCGTGTTGCTGGTCAGAAACGCCGGCCATATGGTGCCGGCCGATCAGCCGGTCTGGAGTCAGGATCTCATCAACAGGTTCACCACAGGCAAACTGTTCGTATGAAACCATATAACTTCGAATTCATTTTATTATTGGTTATTACAAATTACGGTTGTACGGGACACCCATGGCCTATAAGTGGACCGAAAGTATAATTCATACATATTCATATTAATAGAAACAATATGTGTATGTACGATATGGTAATCATAAATACGTTAATTATATGATTGTTCGATTTTTTTTTTTTTATTGTCTTCGGTTCTTATGTTTGAACATGCGAATTCCTTCTTCGATTACTTATGGATTTTATGGATACCAAGAAAAACACGGTGTAAAGTTATACGATGTACATTTTAAAACAGAATTAAAATTATTATTATTATTTTTCATGTTATCGTTTTAAAACAATTTATAATTATTTTAACAATTACACGTTTTAATTCCTGTTATTAAAAGCCATATTTTAATGGACAAAAAGAATAAAGGTTTATTGTTTTTTTTTCTAAATTAATCATTTGTATTTCAATGGTTAAGTCGTTTAATTCTTCTTATCGGGAATATTACTCGAATTTACAAGCAGTTAAAATGACACGTATTATAGATTATTATTACTCGTGGTATGTATATTTCAAGACAATTATTAATTAATTTAATATCTATATACACGCTCAGTGTTCACTGTACGGACGTATGTTTTAGAAATCAATAATATTATTGTATTTCGTACACTATTGACTAATTACAATCTAAATACACATGGCAACCAATACTTTATGACCGTTGGAAATAAAACCGTGATTAAACCTGTGGATACATACAGAAATCCGTAATATATACGTGTTACATTTACACGAAAAACAATTACATGCACGTGTATCTAGCGATAACGTGTCATCGACATGACCTTTCTTATAATACACAATACGTACATATTTACCAACATGCACATTGAAAGCTAATAAGATGTAATCGACCGGAACGGCTGTACCGACTGGACGTTCATTGTTTATCAGTATCGGTGCGAGTGCCGTCTGTGTAGCGTACGCCATTAAAAAAAATGCGCGTCTAAAACACAAAGTGAGTCTGTTATAAACGATGTGGAAACACCTATACGTATATTAAAACCGTATCCGTGAAACTTTCCGCGATGCATTTCGACGTACCGTCGGCATTATTATTGCTGACCGCGCTCGTCGGCGGTTCGACGGCGACCGCGGGACCGAACGACGACGACGGCGCCCTGTACCTGACGCCCATGATCCGCCAGGGACGGATTGGCGAGGCGCGACTCGCGTGCAAAGTGAAGCCAGTGAAAGAGTCCATCGAGAGCTATTCCGGTTATCTGACCGTGGACGACCGGCACGGGTCCAACATGTTCTTCTGGTTCTTCCCGGCCGCGGTCGGCGCGGACACCGCGCCCGTGCTGCTGTGGCTGCAGGGCGGCCCGGGCGCGTCCAGCCTGTACGCCGTGTTCAACGAGCACGGCCCGTTCTCGGTGGGCAAAAACCACGAGCTGAAGCTGCGCAACCGCACGTGGACGGCCACGCACTCGGTGCTGTACGTGGACAACCCGGTGGGCACGGGCTTCAGCTTCACCGGCGATGACGCCGGTTACAATACCGACCAGACGGCAGTCGGCCTCAACATGTACGAGGCCCTCACGCAGTTCTTCACGCTGTTCTCCGAGTACCGCAAGAACGATTTCTACGTGACCGGCGAGTCGTACGCCGGCAAGTACGTGCCGTCCGTGTCGTATACAATCCACCGGAAGAACCCCGGGGCGCCGGTCAAGATCAACCTCAAGGGTCTGGTCATCGGCAACGGTCTGATCGACCCCATCAACCAGATGGTACACAGCGAGTACTTGTACCAGTACGGATTCATCGACGGTAAATGACTTTTTTGACGTACCACGAAATATGTGAAATTGAATATATTTGTCGGATAAACTACGCCAACGGTTACTACCGTATAATCAAATACTCGATTAATCATAATTCGTGTCAATTATCTTTGCAGAAGACGGAAAGCGCATTTTCCAAGACCTAGAGGATACGGCTCGTCGTCAGATCCTTGGCAACGCTTTCGCGGACGCGTTCCACACGTTTAGTAAGATGTTGTTGGCCACTTACACTTATCCGTACCCATCGTTGTTCCAGAACATGACCGGCATGCAGTACTACTTCAACATGTTGTGGGATCGGAATCCGAAGCCGTACGGCCACTGGGAAAAGTATGTGCAACAGCCGTTCATGCGCGCCTCGCTGCACGTGGGCCAACGGCCGCTGAACAACGGTTCGGTGGTCGAATATCACCTGATCGAAGACGTGATGCAGTCGATGGCCACGCGGCTGACAACCCTGTTGGACACCGGCCGGTACCGCGTGCTGTTGTACTCGGGACAGTTGGACATCATCGTGCCGTACCGGGGCACGATGCGCATGGCCCGTTCGCTCGGGTGGTCAGGCGCCGAACAGTTCAAGAACGCGAAGCGCACTATTTGGCGCGTGCACAACGACAACGCGACCGACGACGTGGCCGGTTACGCGACCACGGCCGGTCCGCTGACCGTGCTGTTGGTCCGTGACGCCGGCCACATGGTGCCGGCCGATCAGCCGGTCTGGAGTCTGGATATGATCAACAGGTTCACCGCTGGAAAATCGTTTTGACTGCAGCGGAAGTACGGACGTGTCCAG
The DNA here is from genome assembly GCA_019022885.1 of Schlechtendalia chinensis. Taxonomy (NCBI): domain Eukaryota; kingdom Metazoa; phylum Arthropoda; class Insecta; order Hemiptera; family Aphididae; genus Schlechtendalia; species Schlechtendalia chinensis. Next base: position 1,248,173 of record CM032351.1, on the reverse strand, counting down.
CAAACGAATAATAATTTTATACATTTACTTACGTAACGTCGAATTCATTGACGGTTTTGTTTTTTTTTTTTAGTTAGTTTTTTTCAAACGTTACTTTACAACAATTACAACATTAACTTTGCTTCTCCGCTACGTTTTATCGGTTCGAGATTTTTAATACAAAAAGATTTTTTAATCAAAAATATGTTTTTTTTTTTAATCGCTTGACTGAGTTAAAAATATACGTAGTTGAGAAAAGTTCTCAGAATAAGCGTTGTCACTTTTAATACATATTATTTTCTATAAATTGTATACATATCGTATTAAATATTTTTTTTTTTTATATAAGTTTCGCGTTATAATCGATAACATAATGAAATAGTATAAACACGATAAACTGTCCAATTGTGCTTATACGCGCCAACTATCGTCGTTACAACAAAAGTTGTTTACTAAATTATTTTTAACGAAAATTAAACAATTGTGTAACGCACGTTAAAACCAATTACACGTTTTGTGGGGAAAAAGTGATATATCGCTTTTCGTCGCCCCCTTTACACACAGGTATGAATCGTTATCATAATAATAGTATGTGTTTTTACTTTATATATTTTACGTTACGTTTTGTATGCGCTTTCAAACATGTTTCTGCCCCTTTGTTCATGTCAATTGTAATTATTGTCGTGTACGAGTATGGTATGTAAACGTGTGCAACGACCCGTGTGTCCTATTGCAGTATAGTACACGTTTTTGTTCCCCTCACTTTATCGTTTTATTATCTCGCATATTACATTAGGCATACTCGGTTTTAAAACGTTCATTACACTAATAGAAACGCGTTCAAGCGTACTTTCGATTTTTTTTTTAAAACAAATCGCCGTCAATTAGCAATGCAACTACATAATCAACCAAATTGTGTACACGATAATAGGTACGCGATGAACACAGTCCGTTTCAGTATCGTGTGCACGTTCACCAAGCAAAACTATTGTGTCGCGGGTAAATGAATAATCACGATTAATCGACATTTGACATTGAGAAATGAAAGAAGTCGGTACTTATTTGAACCAATCTGTTTTATTTATTAATTACTGACAAATATATATATATATATAATATTCTCGACGTGTAGATGATATAGTGTTTAGAACTCGTAATCGTATGTGATCAAATATAATCGTGTAGATTATTAATGCACATGTCTGTAATTTGGTCATGGACTTTTCTACAAAATAAAAAAATAAAAAATAAATAAATACATCACGTATATATTGACAATGTACGACGTCGCTCGGGCGCATATTTTTATGGTATTTTCTAATAATAGTTAAAATACAAACATTAAGTGATGTTTGCGCGTGCAATTTAAATGAAAATGTACGTTCTGAAAAAAAAAATAACCAGACTAAATCGTGTTTCACACTCGCAGACCGACACCGGATCGCACGGACAAAACTTTATTTGATAGAATGTTTGTAGGTCCGGTTAGTCCGGTTAGTGTCTGCGCGGTGACGGTCTGTGTTGAATGCAAACCAGAACATTAATTTATAATTGATTTTTTATAACGTGTCGGTTCGGTACGAGTCTGCGCGGCCCGGTGACGGTCCGCGAACGTCTCGGTTCAGCGTGAAGCATCGTTAAATCGTGCCGTCTACGACGTTAAAGGCACACTAACGCGCGCGCCGTGTACTGACGTGCAAATCTAAAAATAAAACAAATATTGTACTTTGTACTAAACGCAAACGATGTACGTGTCGTAATGTGTAAAGGCGTACGTTGTTCTACATTTCGAGTATGATCTCGCCGGACGATTTACGATTCCGATACGTCGGCCAAAAACGCCCCCACGTATTCGTTATTTGTTTTTGTAGAAAAAGAATGAACGAAACGTAGACATATCAATCGTTAACACTCTAGTCGCGTTTCACGACTTCACGACACGACACACGCGGGCAACCGTTCACGGGTAGAAACAACGCGTACGCGGAAGTGAAACCCACTCGTTCGATCAACATTTCGTTGCCGTCTTTTCTACACGCGTAACCGGCCACCGCGTTTACGTGGACGTCACGACGTGTCCGCGGCCGCGCGCGCCCTCTTATCAACAGTCGTCGGCGAGCGGACAAACGGTCCGTACGGCGCGATGGGCAACACGACGACAGCTACGGTATATATGTATATATATATATATGTATACTACGACTCGCGATCGCGCCGGGCGCAAGTGTTGCCAACCCACTCGGAAGCCGACCGCGGCGAACAATTGCTCCGGGCCCCGTCGACCGGTCCGTGGGCCGTGGCCCGGTCGATTGTCGGGCGGTCCCGCGATTTTGCCGGCCCGCGAACGGCCCGGCCGATTTCATGGCAGAAAAAGTCGGCAGTCACGTGACACCGGTGGACCAATGACTGGGCGCGGACCCGGAACAATCGTACTCCATACGTGGCACGCATGTAAAACCCGTAACGAACGACGAGAAAATAAAAAGAGTAAATAAATAAAAAAAAAAAGAAAAAGAAGATAGACCGAGTCAACAAGAGAGCGGATCCGTACGCCGCCATCTTATCCGATTATCGGTTAAAAATTTATAAATCACACGCGTCTGTTACGTGTAATGTATGTTTGTTAGACGCACGCTCGTACACATCACATTCGTGTTTACGTGTTGTTTTCGATAATTCGTACTTCAGTACCGCGTCGTTATTCCGTTTTACATCGCGCATCAAATACATCGACCGTTCCGTGTCCGACGCGCCCCGTTGTCTCACTGTACCCGGTCCGTCGTCGTACGTCCGTCATCGAATCGCCATCCCGTTCACTAAGTTGACCGCACAGTTCGACGTCAAGTGAGTACGACAGACCGTTTGCGGACCCGACCCGAACGCGGGCTGCGCCCGGTTTTCCGGCCTACCGGCCGGCCGGTCTTTGTTTTTCTTCTCGGTGTGTATGTGTTGTCGGTTTTCCGACGGTCGCGTAGAGACGCCGGCCACATTTAATTAACGCAGCCACCGACCGTGTTCGCGGGGTCGCTACGTGGCCGCCGACGGCTTGGGCTCGAGTTCTCTTGTACGCCATCGTACACGGCCTCTCGCCATACCACGTCGGTGTGACGGTTGTATCTAACGGAACAAAAGTCGGCCGTAAGACGTCTCGCTTGTTTCCTTAGAATCCCGGCAGTTTAAATCTTGATGTATTCGCCGTCGGTTAATTATCGATTTTACTCTTGATCAATTTCCACGTTCACATACCTAGGATGTGGTTTCGACCTTTTATTACAGGCAAATCGTCCAGAAACCCTTTAAATCGTGAAAACGAAAATTCTGATATATCTATTCATCATTTGATCCGTAATAGGTTTTATGTTTTTTAATTAACATATCAATATCACAATGTTTATACTATATATTTTTTTAATCTATTCACTTGTGTTCTGTTGAATTTGTTTTTTAAAATTAACATTTTTTTTTTCTTTTGTAAATGTATTCATAAACGATGATATTCATGGGATTTACTTATTTTTAATGATTCTTTAGTTTATTATCCAAGTAAGGTATCACATAAATTATAAACGCTTGTCATCATTACATTGCATTTCATTTTATTATTAAAAACATACATTATATAGATAAATAATTTATAGGTCATTTCCTGTATATGATTATTTTTATAAATTTGTTTATTCTTTACTGTGGTCAAAGTCTTGTATTATTTTTTATATGGATGTATTCAGAAAGAGAACTACAGATGAATAAATTTAAAACTTTTGGTTTTGTTTTATGAGATTTGTATATGTAATCAAAATGTATTCAAATTGATCAATATTATTATTATTTTTCCTATTAATTAAAATTAAATTGTGAATAAATTATTATTTTTAATTTGTGTCTTATGCTAATTTGCTTTTGACTAAATATAATAACACATTTATTTACTACCTAATCTCTGATTGTAGTTAATACCAAGGGTTATAAATTATTGAAAAATACAAAATCTACCATATGTTAGCACTAGAAAGCTTTTTATTTTGTTAAATTCTCAAACTAAATTGATTTAATTTCTAACGTTGGTATTTTTAATACTAAAAACAATACGCTTTAAAACCAAACCGAAAATAGTTATTGAGATATACTTAAAAATATATAGGTACCTAATATTTTTGTGTTTGAACTATGAATTAAAAAAGTTACAAGTTTCAAAGTAATAAATTTTGTACACCTAATTATATATTATATATTAATTTCAAAATATTTCTCATAAAATTAAAATTATATATAAGTACCTCTAGTTTAATATGAGAGATTAAAAATTAAAAATTGAGTTATACATATTAAACAACAATAATAATTATTATCGAAAATTATCAACTATCTGTTTGATGTAATCGTCTCTGATGTTCAGCCACATATAGGCCATCTTATATTTATCTGCTCGTTTCATATATTAAAATTAATTATATCAACCACATATTTTAATAGTTTTTCAGAATGGGGAATGTTTTCACAAATTTGTTTAAAAATTTGTTTGGCAAAAAGGAGATGAGAATACTTATGGTAGGATTGGACGCTGCTGGTAAAACGACAATTTTATACAAATTGAAATTAGGTGAAATTGTCACAACCATACCAACTATTGGTAAGATTTACTTATATTGTTAAGTTAATTACTTTATTATAAATTCTAATGCAATAATTTATACTTTCATATTTAATTTATATTGTAGGTTTCAATGTGGAAACTGTTGAATACAAAAATATAAGTTTCACGGTGTGGGATGTTGGTGGACAAGATAAAATCCGACCACTATGGAGGCATTATTTCCAAAACACACAGGCATGTTATATTGTTTATATATTACATAGTCATTTATCTATTTGTATTTTATAATTATATTTTGAAAACAATTCTAATACAGTGAAAACTCTTAAAACAGAAATTTAGTTGGATCAAAAAATGATTCCGTTATAAGGAGTATCCGTTTTTTAAAGGTAACCCATTTATGAAAAAACGTTCTGTTAAAAAAAAATTAATTTCAGAAATTATATCATAATTTACATAGATATACATTTAGTCATATTATAATTATAAATACAATTAAATAAATACAATATTTTAATTTAATGACAGTTAAAGAAATATGTTAATACAAATATATTTATAACAATAAATAATTTAATTAATTAATAATACAATTGTAATTTGGTTTTAAATCTCAATGTAAAGAACAATAAGTAATTTTATATTTTTTGTAATATCCGAGTTAAAAAAAAAAAATTATTTAGAGTATGACAATTTCATATTTTATGAAATTGTGTATTTTATAACAAAAAATGATATTTATTTTAAATATACATATTTATATTACCCTATAAAAATATTTTGATGTAAATTGTTATTTTTTATGATATTGAATTAAGATTTGATCATTTTATCCAAAGTTAAATATCTCGTAAGTTGATAATAAAAAAGAAATTTACAGTATTGAATACGTAATATTTATCTGTAGATAAAAATATTTTAAAATTGACTTGGTTTTTTATAAGTCATTCATAAGGTTATCTGAAATTAGGTTTTTTTAAGAACAATTCAGTTGACAGAACCATAAATTGTTCCATTTTGTGCATTAAACTGTGTTGTAGTCTTTTTCAATTTATTTCAACAGAAATATCTATATTTAATTAGATTCTTACCTTTATAAAAAATTTTGTTTTAGACAGTTTTCACTGTATTTGAAAACTATTGGTCTTCTAAAAGAACAAAAAATAAATATGAAAACATTTCAATAGTATATCTTCTGTTTAAACTAGCCGATTAATTGCTATTTAATTTTGAAAATATAATAATGAAGTTTAAAAATGTTTAAAAAAAGGTTCTTAAAAATCATTTACCTGAATAATGTGTAAATGTTTAATATTTGCAGGGTTTGATTTTCGTAGTAGACAGTAATGATAAAGAACGTATTTTTGAAGCTAAAGAAGAATTAATGAGAATGCTTGGCGAAGACGAGCTTAGAGACGCTGTATTATTGATATTCGCTAATAAACAAGTAAATATGACAATGACAATAATAATAATAATATTAAGTATATTTAGTATGTTGTAATTTTTTTGTAATATTTATAATTTTAGGATTTGCCTAATGCCATGAATGCATCTGAAATTACTGATAAACTAAGCTTGCACACGCTGCGTAATCGTAACTGGTATATTCAAGCAACGTGCGCAACTAGCGGTGATGGTCTATATGAAGGTCTTGACTGGCTGTCAAATCAATTGAAAAACGCCAACCGTTAACCGACTACATTATTATATTATTATAAATATTTAAATTAAAAAAAAAATTATTTGTAATTCGTGAAAACAAACTTAAACATATAATAATATATCAGACTAAATTTTTTTATTTTTTTTTTTTCATTCGCCAGCAAAATTAATGTTGTCAAATGGGTTCTTCTAATTAAACCATTAGTCTTCAGTCCAAAGTTACAATTGATTGAATTCCATTAATATGGTTTATCTCATTGAATGTAATGATCAAAACTATTTTAACAAACTGTTTGACAACTATTAATTTTTGAAAATTAAAACTTATTTCAAATGAAATTAAACATTTATTATGAATACATAATTATATTATTGTATCTTTCCTCTAAGCAAAATTATTTTGTAACTGTGTTTATTGTCTGAATTTTGTAAGGCAGAAAAAATAATTGTTATGTTGATTTCCACACATTATTATTTTTAGCTTTATTTCGGAATTTTATTTTTAGCTTAAAACACATACTTTTTTTTAGTGTATACATTTTTTTTTATATATTTATATAAAAGTTATATACCCAAGCCCGCTATATAAAAATAAATATGTATAATTTTTTTTTCTTTATAAGTTATAAAAAAGCTGATTTTTTTTTTGTAAATAAAATTTACTATTTATATTACTATTTAAAGTTTAAACGACACGTTTGAATTTGTTTCATAACATCGGTATATAATTTTTTCCGCTCATCTGGTTTTAAAAATTGTACATAACCAATATGAGTTGTTATATATATAAAAGTGCAAGTTTATAGTAAATTTTAAAACAAATACAAATTAAAAAACTATTTTTTTCAGACTCGAAAAATTCTGATATTAAGTGAAAAACGTTATAATATAATAATATGTGATCTATACAATTCATCATTGGCTTAATGCAACATTCCATTGACCTTGATGTCGAACAGACTGCTCGAAATGTCCTTGTTCTGTCTCCTTAACCACTTAAGTTCTGTTCATAAAATGGTGTTTATCTTGGATAGATTTTTTTCCCTACCGCTCGGTTATTTCCCAGAATTTTGTTTGACCAAACTGCTGTGAAAATCATGACCTACTCGAGCTAATTATTATTAATTCTTTTTTTTACTATTTTCTTTAATTAAAAATTAATTTTTTGTTATTGAATACATTTGTATTTAACACGGATTTTGTGAGAGAAAAATTCTCATATTATTTATGTATTTCTAATATACATATTGAAATATATAAAAGATTTTTTTTATCATAATCAAATGGTGTCGTTTCATTTATATAACAACTGAATTTTAACAGTAGTGGCTACAAAATGGTATGATTTATTTTTGTTTTTGTTTAATAGTACATAACTGTTTCTCTAGTGTTAGGTTCTAGTTAATATATTACCGTTTATTCAATTAGTCACTACGAAATCGTAAGAAATTGTAAAAACGTTTGATTGCAATAACGAGAAAAATACAAATTAAGAATACCTAAACGTACTACAAATATTGACACATTAATTTGTCTATGGCAAAGTAACCAAAGAGTTATTTTTATTGGCATTGTAACTTAGAATTTTTATTGGTTACAAGTTTCAACTGTATAAATATCAAATACCATTGTCAAGAAGACATTTTAGAGCGGTGGTTCTCAACCTTTTTAAAGCTGCCGCCGTTAAAAAAAAAATAATTTTTCAACACCCCCTTCTTTAAAATGAAAACAGTATAATTGAAAAAGAAATGTATAATTTACATTTTTTTTATGTTAGGTTCAATGCTTGTGAGACGAAAGCGCAAATCATCTTTTAACAATATTCTGACCATCATCCTACAGCCCAAAACAAGTTCATCGCCCCTCAGTATCTCTTCACTACCAACGGGTGCGATATTGCCCCATTGAGAACCACTGTTCTAGAGTATTGAGACTTATGGAGCAGAAAAAAAAATGTATAGAATATTAAGACATAAAATTACTTTATTAATTAAACACGGCTTGTATATCATTAAATTATTTAACTTTTAATTTTTTTTTTTTTTTACTATTTTTTTCAAAGGGCAAGTAATTAAAATTTAAATCGTCGAATAAAAAAAAAAGAAAAAAAATACAATGTGGAATATAATAACACAATTTTTAATTTATTTCCAGAGCTTTTTGATAGACATATTCTTTTCCGAGTCTTTTTGCATTACTTTAGCGACAGCCATTTCAAAATCGTCTTGTGTGACGTGCACACGTCTTTCGCGCAATGCATACATTCCAGCTTCTGTACACACGCCCTACAATACAACAAATGCAATTTTATATTTCAATAAATAATTGTTCATAACAAAAATAATAAAAATAATGATCAGTTGAAAACAAAATATTACCTTGACTTCAGCCCCAGAAGCACCGGGCATGAGTTCAGCAATTTTCTTCAAATTTATACCTCTCGTCAGATTCATTTTTCTTGAATGTATACGCAAAATGTCCCAACGAGCCTCTTCATTTGGTGGCGGGAACTCAATTTTACGATCAATACGTCCAGGTCGTAACAAAGCAGTGTCCAAAATATCAATACGATTAGTTGCCATGATGACCTAAACAATAAAATACACACATTTCATAACGATGTTTATATATGTTCAATTTAACTGATCATACCTTAATGTTTTTTGTTGCTTCGAAACCATCCAGTTGATTGAGCAATTCCAACATGGTTCTTTGCACTTCAGAATCGCCACCGCTGCCAGATTCGATACGCGATGATCCAATAGAATCAATTTCGTCCATGAAAATAATGCTAGGCGCATGCTCTCTGAAGTAATAAATAAAATGTGTTTAATACCAAATGTATTATAAGATTTTTAAAATGTTAATCATACCTAGCCATAACGAAGAGTTCTCTGACCATTCTTGAGCCTTCGCCAATAAACTTTTGTACAAGTTCGGAACCAGAAACTCTGATAAATGTGCATTCTGTATGATGAGCAACGGCTCTAGCCAGTAAAGTTTTACCTGTTCAACATGAAAGTGTAAATTACGCAACACGATATTTGACACTGGACGTACTTACCAGTTCCGGGCGGTCCATACAATAGTACACCTTTTGGCTGGGCAATACCGAGGGCGTCGAATAACTCTGGATGTTTTACAGGCAATTCAATGACCTCCTTGATTTCTTTGATTTGAGTGTCTAATCCACCAACCATTTCATATGTGGAATCTGGCACTTTTTCGACCATCATAAGAGAAACTAAAGGATCCACCTAATGTAAGCAAACATACACGTACAAGAGTGAATTAGTGCACATATATATATACACGGAACAATACTAGAGCTAATTAATGTTTACAAACTTTATTGGGTAGAATTTTGTGCAACGTGTAACTTTCGTTACGTAATGCTACACGACAATTTGGTGTCACGTCGTTAATGTCAATGTTTTTGTCAATGTCCACGACAAATTTCCCTTCTGGGTGAACTTTAACGAGCACCTTTTTTTTATCCATTGGCTTTACTACTTCACCCACATATGAACCCTGCTCCTGAAGCAATTGTAATTCTTCCCTCAACAATCTCACTGTAAATAACATTAAAAAATGAAGTGGTTTCGAACATTTTATGTCGCATACAATTTTCTTTTATGAAATAATCAAGAAAAGCACCAAAATATTTACAGCAAAATTTGTTAAATTTATATTCTTGATAAGAAATAAATAAATTGTACACTAAAAATATATTATTTAAGTCACCTTTAGCATTAAGCTCATTCCTCTGAGCCTGTAAACGCCTGAGGTTCATACTCTTTTCTGCCACAACTAATAACAGTTCTTCAATTTTGGTCGTGTAATACGATTTAAAACCATCACCCCTAGAACTACTATTTTGATCTACCTCCATGAACTGAAAACAAACATTTTGTACGATTAATAAATGTTGACCAATAACGATATTTGTGTAAATTATCAGACTAAGCTTGTGATATAAGTACTAGATAAGATTACTTGGGTCCCTTATAATATCTTCGATTAAACATTCAGTCCTTTACGACATATGAGATATGACATACATTTATTGTTTTTACCTTTAGTGAATATTTATATACAAAACTGTCCTTTCTTAAGTGTTTAAATCAAAACAAAGACCTGTTCATTATTTTAATTTAAAAATGTGAGACCTAACAGTACAAAACATTATTCACAGGAACGTGATTTTTGACGATCTTAAAATCTGTATAGATGATTTTATACACGAAAATAACATATTAAAGCGAAAGACATTAAAACTGTCGGCATCTAACTATTGTTACAAATAATAACTAAACACAACAGTATTATGAAGTTCAAATCGATTCAATACTCACTTCGGGTGGATTAGGCGTCATGATGGTAAGTGAACGGTTCACAGAAAACGATATTGAGAAATATTCAAAAAAGGATATCCACGCAACGTCCGGAAACAATTGTTTCCAAATGGCGACTTAAATGTATTTTCTACGATCCGACTGATATTTCTCCGTGATCTCGTCAAAACTCGCTCGTAATGGTACGTTATCAATCGTCACCTTATCAACGTTTATTCGACTCGGTATTCTGGCGTACATTTTTTCACCCATGAATCCCGCGTTTACCCGCCCGTTTTTAAATCCAACGCTCGCGATGGTTTTTCAGTTTTCACTCGCCGCGCGTGCTCGGTATCTATATATCTATATATATGTTGAAAATTTATCCGCGAAGTAGGAGCCGACATTGTCACGTGCAATTAATCATTTGGCTTTATTATTATTATTATTATTAATATTATTATTCGATCACACGGATCTTAGACGCTCGTATAAACAATACTATTAAATAATCGAGAAAAAACAAGACCAAGGACGAATGTTCGCGTCGTACTGACGCCGTCGTGCACGCGTATTTACACGCGTCGTTACACTTTTGTCGTAAAACATCGGAAGTACGGTGTTGCTACGATTTGTCATGGAATAAAATCGAACGATTTCTTTCTCTCCTCGAACATGGACTAAAAAACGAACAACGTACAGTGATAAAGTCAAATCTAAAATTTATTTTTTTTTTTTAACACGATTACACGAAGAACTTTGTAACAATAGTTAATCTATTGAATCCAATTGAATTTTTGTTTTTGTTTTTATTTTTGTTTTTGTTTTGGTTTTATGTAAGTTCGATACTACTCGTTTTTCATTTTTTTTTTCCCCCCCCCCCCAGAAAAACTATGGACACGTACGAAAGTATATTGTTGGTAAAAAATGAAGTGTTCGTTTTCAAAATACCTCCTAGGACCACCAACCGAGGTTACAGGTGAATATAATGTTTCCAATGATTTTAGACCGAAACCGAAATTATCATCAAATTACGGATACCGCGCGTATGAACATCGTGTTGTACGAGTGTTGGTAATAGGTTTTTTTTTTTTATAAATTATTTATACCAGGGCCGCCGATTGGAATCTCGCCGAACCGACGTGGACAGGTCGTATGCGTATTGTGAGTATGGGCGACGCGTGTACTCTTAAACTCGAAGACCGTAACAACGGCGAACTGTTTGCCAAGTGTCCTATTGATCAGTATCCGGGTCTGGCTATCGAGTCGGTTTCCGACTCGTCCAGGTATTTCGTCATACGCATCCAAGATGAAAATGGTAAATAATTTTCGATGACCTAATTTAAACCGCTATCCATGATAACCATCTGTGTGTGTGTTTCACTAGGCCGTGCTGCGTTTATTGGCCTCGGGTTCGGTGATCGTTCAGATAGTTTTGACTTGAATGTGGCCCTACAAGATCATTTTAAGAGACTTAAAGTTTGCGAAGAAATCGCCAAGGAGAAGAACGAACCTAAACAAGAATTAGATCTGAAATTTAAGGAAGGCGAAACGATTAAAATAAATATGAAAATTACCGTGAGTTAAAATCCATCACAACAGTAATAATTAATGAGGTTTTGATATTTGGGAATTTTTATTTTGCTTCTAGAAAAAAGATGGCAACGAAGGAACTAATAAGCAAGCTAAAGCTCGACCGACGTCAAGCACTGGAGGCCTATTACCACCTCCTCCAGGTTCATCCAGCTTGAAAACTATTCCAGCCCCGCCTTCACAAACATCATCCCCATCGCATCAACCTACAAACACGAATAATTGGGGTGAATTTACTTCAGCGAATAATACTTCTCAAACGGGTGGAAGTTCTAATCCTAATTGGGTGCAATTTTAAAATATTAATGCCAGGTAACCAAATATCAGATATTATTATTATTATTATTACTATTATTAATTGTTTATTTGTTCTATAAATATTCAAAAATATTGTTATAGTGAGTTATATATAATATTAAATTTTGTAATAAAACGTATTATTTAGCTAATTTACATACTAATATGTTCTTATACAAATTTTTTTCAATAAAATTATCAAGTTCTTTAAATATAAATAGCAAACATTTATCAATGTAAATTACAATATCTTATTGCCTTCATAGGAGTTCATAGTAGTATCTAAAATGTGGGAAAAATATTCAAGTCAATTTTTTTAAATAAAATTATTTTTTATCCATTATGAGTAAATGATTTGTTATCCATTCATTCTATACCTTAATGACAATTATTTTTTTATTAAATTATTTGTTCAGTATTATAAACATTCTTTAATATTATTATTTATAACAAGAACAGTATTTTACATTTTAATTGCAGTACTTATTTAATAAATAATGGAAATTTAATGTATTGGCAATATTTAATGATTACAAGTAATGGTCGAAAGAGGATTTTCATTGCGATTAACTCTTGGTAACTATGTAAAATGAAAATAATTATTAATAATTCGTTTTATATACCTCTATTATGCAATAATAATATTAATAATATGACGCGTACAAATTATTTGTAATATGTACATTTTTTCTCCTATTATTTTATTGAATTTTAGCCATAAAAAATAATTAATTGAGTTGTTCATTTCTTCTAAATCAATTTTGTTACTTCTAATATTAACCATTTAAGTTTATCCGAGTTAAATAATGTATGTGTATTTATTAGATATCAATGTATATTTAATTTGGTTATCAAAATTGTAAACAAATATAATAATAACAATTTGTATGAAAACAAAGTGAAGTTAATGTTCACTATTTGAACAGTTTCAAGTGATATCAATTATAACAAGAATGTTTTAGTAATATTTATCATTGTAATAAGTTGACCGTATAAATGAAGTTCTTTAATATTCTTTATTGTATACAATAAAAATGAATACAAAGACTTTAATAAGTTAAGAATATTTATGTTAAACGTACATATTTATTATGCATACACGATTTCAAATTGTATTATTATTATTATTATTATTATTATTATTATTATTAAATTATTTTATTGTTAAAATGTGATTTTCTTTCTTTTTTTTTTATGTTTACTAAAATATTTTGCTTATTTATTTTAAACTAATTGAATACAATGTGTTAAGTTTTATTAATTTGAACTCGTTTAATCGAATATTATATAAATATAAAATTTACATTTTAATTTATAAGTAGTTATTACATTATTACTATTATGTTTACTAATATAATGTTTAACATACATCCATCTCATTGTGTTTAGAGCGGGAATTTAATCACTGGACATATTCTGTTTCAATTAGAAAATAAACAATCAAACACGCACGACAGTATAATAATATGTAATATCTGTACGTGTATAAGTATTAGTGTTTGGCGTGTGTAATTTTGTGAACTATTTTAATGTATAAAGAGGTAATGTTATTGGGCTAATTGTTGTTAATGATATTATTTATTGTAGACTTAAGATTAACGCAAATGAAATAATTAAAAACAGTTTGAAAACGTACAATAAACTCGTATTGTAATTGATAAATTAAAATTTCTAATAGTAATACAGTTATTGTCTATCTTATATATACATATATTTTATAAACCATTCCATTTGTAAATGTTTTGTTTTGTTTTTTTTTTTTTTTTTCAATTTTATTATATTATTATATTATATAGTTTTTTTTTTTAAACTTAATACGTAGAACTATTGTCATCAGTCGCGTACACATAATTCGAAACATAATAAAAATATATAAAAAAAAAAAAAATAATAATAATACTACTAAAATATATGATTAATCGAAATTCAAATCATTTTGATGTTTTTGTTTCTTCGAATATTTCTGTGAGTTTTATTTATAATTTAAAATAATCTCGTTGAAAATGTTGATAATAAACCTTGTCGGTAATACGAGACGTTACAATTTATATATTTATGGGTAGGACTATGTAGGTTTTGTCACGTTTAAAAACAATTGCGTTTCAATACAAACGGTATGGTATTGTGACAACGCTGAACATGACGGTAGACAATTTGGATCGAAACGTATGTACATTATTATCATCGTTAGTCAAAAAAAACCACATTGTCCGAAATCAGAACGAATTGTCCCGTTCACCAGGGCCTCCACGCGGATTTCGGTGTAGCGTTCCGTAACTCGGTGGTACGGTCGGGTGGCGGTTGGACGGTGGACACGTTCGGTTCGTCGTAAACGACGCTGCCGTCGTCGTCCGACGACGTCGTGGTGCTGTGCGACGGGTCGCCCGCGGCGGCGGCGTCGGCGTCGGCGCTGACGGATTCGTCGGAGGAACAGGACGACGAGCGGTCGTTCTGCGGCGGCACGTTCAACCGGCGCGCGCACACCTCCAAGTGCTCGACCATCCGCCGGCCGGACTGTAGTCTCCGCCCGTCCGTCCACTGTTCCGCCAACAGGTCTCGGACCTGTTCCACGCACTGTCTGTACCCGGCCAAGTACACGTCCGTCCCGGAGCCGCCGCCGCCGCCCCCCCGCCGTCGTCGTCCCTTTGTTCCGCTTCAGGTATCTGACCGTCATCTCCAGGATGTCCGCTTTTCCAGTTTGTTGACCCTGGACAAATCCTGTCCTGCCTGCGCGGACAATATTCCATTATTTTACACGCGATTTAAATATGTGATCCGGCCGACGGAAATGGGTCGTGAACGTTCGCGCGCGATAATTAATACAAATTACGAACGATCTCGAGTTTCGATCGTCACGGCCGTCGAGCGCAAATACGTTTTTATTTGAGTAGTTTTGGACCGTTTCCTTTCCCCCCCCCTCCCTACCGGACGTTAGTAAATTTTATCTTTGGTCTTTGGAAAAAAAATGTGTAAAAATGTGTGGTCGCACACGGTTTCGACGTTTTCGTTGCGTATTTTAAGGTACGCGCCAATTGCGTTTTGGCCTTTGGTCGTCCTGTTGAAAACGTGTCCCGTACCTCGCGGCGACGATTAAATCCGTTTCGCAAATCTGTGTAATCGAATTGTCAACGCCATCCGACGAGATAGCATACGAAATTCGAACGCGCGTTTCCGTTTTTTTGTTTTTGAACCAGTTCAAGACCAGACGTTTGGATTGCAGACTTTTGAATAATAACGTAAACGTACCGCGAACCGTGTCGTTCGTAGTGGAATACGTTTTTTTTTTTTTTATTGGAATCATTTAGGCGCTGGAATAACGCGAGAACGGGCTTTCGTACCATACACGCGTGTCCGGGAAGGAGTTTGTTGTTTACCGGTGGTATAGATTCCCGCTACCGATTCGGTTTGATATCGTACTTGGGCGCGATTACTCACGAGTTTCTCGGCGTCCACCACGATTCGCTTGAGTTCGTCCAGACTTTGGTTTATCCTGGCCCGTCGTTTTTTCTCCATCAACGGCTTTCGTATCTGCACAAATCATTCGTCAACGTTAAACGGCAAAAACACAAGCAAGTGTATATACATATTGAAAAACACGCACCTTTCGGGGTTCGATGAGCTTGCCGGGTTTTTTGTGGCACGTCGAAGTGATCTCGTGCATGTCGTCGACGCCGGAAATCGTCGTTTGGCACATCTCGTTGGCGGGCGCCAGTGGAAATCCGCGAGAGACAAATCGTTATCGCTACGAACTGGCGCGCTACTAAGAAGGTGACCGGAAATTAAGAACGAAATGTTATTCGCGTACGATACCGCGTATTGACATCACGACGATCGCGTTGACAAGAAACCCGGATGGAAACGACTGGGTCGACGACGGCCGGAGAGCTACTGCGATCGTGCGGCACGCGTCGCGAACAGCCGGCCGAGACGCGCAAACGGGTACTACTGACGCGCCGCGTTGTTCTCGGGTACGCGGGGCGGCTGCGACCGGTGACCGGTCGCGAGACGGCCGAACAAGAACACACCCTTAAGACGGACGACCGTGACGTCGAACACGGTACGCGGTAACCGTCTTATTATTATTATTATTATTATTATTATTATTATTATTATTGTTGTTGTTGTGTGGGGGTATATGTCGTTCTCTCTTTTTCTTCGAGACGCGCGCCGCGGCGGTAGCGACGACGACGGTGGTGGTGGTGGTAAAAAGAACGCACGTCGGGTCGTCGCCGCAGCCGCGCCCGGTGGGGGGTTGCGGTGGTATATTAGTGCGCGCGCGTGGCGGACAAGGAAAAAGACCGGTCGTCGAGGGCGGCGCCCACGCCTGTACGATGCGTGCGTGTGTGTATATATATATGCGTCGTATACGGTTCTGGTCGTGTTTGGATAAGGGAACGGACGAGGCGACGGACTGTTTTCTTTGTGTAACGGCCAGATTTCGACGTGCACGGTGTCGGCCGAAAAACCAAAAAAAAAATAAAAACAACAAGATTTCGAGCGTACACGGAGATTCCGGAGTTAGGTTAGGTTAGATCTGACGGTATGACGTGTGCAAACGTTGAATTTTTTTTTATTTTTTTGTTCGTATCGAAACGGTCGAAATCAAACAATCGGTCCCGCGAACTCGCCAATGCCGTAGGTATTCGATAAAAGTCATTATTCTCACGTCCATCGCGTGCCCTGCAAACCGATTAAGAATTAACCTACAAACGAAATAAGCATTGCCGCCTTCGTGAAACGGTCGACATTTGAAAATATATCGTTCACTATCCTAACATATTTTGATGTCGTGTACTTAAAATCTCTGGTGCACGCCCCGTAGCGTGTTTACGGGAGATAGGTCCTCTCATTTTTTTTTGTTTTGTTACGGTATATAGGAAAAGTCATGGAAATGAATACTGGTATGAGGACTGCGGATGTGTGCGTAGACGATGTGGGAGATCGTAGAAAAGTGGAGGTTTCGGGACACAGGTGGCCGATCGCATATAGCCGGTATAAAAGCGAGGGTGACGGAGAAGACACGAGGGATCCGGGTTTTCGGCCGAGGCCTACTACTACTGACCTTCTGTTAACGCTCGGCGTTATTCGACGGACGCAACAGAGGCAGCCCTCAACCCGATCGAATCCCGGAGTCGTCTACAAGGGACCACCGGCGCCGGGCTAAGCCCCGAGGTCGAGTGCCGTGTTCGGACCTCGACCTCCCGCCGGGCCATGTGGTTTGGTCACTGTCTAGCGCCACGTTTCGGCCGGGGTCGGCTCTAAAACGGTATTTCAGACCCCGTCTTACCCCGTCGAGTCATTCCTAAACGCGCGCCGCTGCTCGGAACGAACGTGCGTCGAGCCGGGGCCACCGGTTCGCGTCTCGTAATAATTGCGTTTTATTATTACACCGATATTTATGACGTGACACCGCGTTCGGTCGGTCACACGACGCAGTGAACGGACCACGGGTACACACGGGTACCGCGGCGACGACACGCGCCCGAAATATAAACCGATTACGCCGCGTATTATACGTACGGGACGACGTTGTTGTTGTTTTTTTTTTTTGGTTATATCTGGTAACGTATGTAAAATTATTCCGCCGTCCCTTTGTCCTTTCCATTTTACCGTCTGCGCGCGCCGTACTGACGTGTACGTACAGAATTTTATAGCACGACCGCGACTCGAAACGTATTATTGTACGGCGGCGAGTCTCGCTCCCGTCCCCGTAATAGTCGGACGAAAATACCCGTTTAGATAGTGGTAATAACACGCCACGTAGATATATATATACGTTTCCCGCGCCCCCCCCGTCATTTCGTCGGTTTAATAATAAATAATAACAATAAAATATACTCGTGACGAACGCCGTTTTTCTTTCTTTCTTTCTCTCTTATTTATTCATTTTTTTTTTTTTTTACGACGTTCGGCGGTTACGCGTACGTATAAATATATCATACACACGCACGCACACACGTATATCGTTGTGCGTTTCGACGGGAACTCGTTAATTTCGAGCCTATACGTTATGTAATCTGTACGCATACGTATACGCGATATCGGAACCGACGAATAACCGACCGACCGTCCGCAGTTCAACTGTTCGTACACGGGGAAACGACGTGGATTTCCGTTTCCGCATCGACGTGTCACGATGAATTTCGGAGGAACCTTCCGAATTTTTTTTTTTTTTTCATGCCGACATTTAGCACGTGATTCGAACCGGGAACCGTGGAAAAAAATTGATTTTTAGCACGGGCTGGGCTGGGGGATACGTACGTTTCGCACGGATCTAGACGAACGGCAGCTCGGAGGAAATTCATTTTTATGTTACGTCTACATAACGGTTGACATACTGTACATATTGTAATACCATTAGAATTGAAATGGGCGTCGCGCCCAACGGATTTCAAAACACT
Source organism: Schlechtendalia chinensis (assembly GCA_019022885.1). Taxonomy (NCBI): domain Eukaryota; kingdom Metazoa; phylum Arthropoda; class Insecta; order Hemiptera; family Aphididae; genus Schlechtendalia; species Schlechtendalia chinensis. Next base: position 1,229,310 of record CM032351.1, on the reverse strand, counting down.
ACGATAACCCGAACTCGTTTACGCAAGCGAATTATTTTTTCTCGTCGGCGCTGGTAAGTCGTTTTTCGTAACGTTTCCCGAACATCAGGGCGGTTTTTTTTTCTTTCTTTCATCCTTTCTGTTTTGTTGTCTTCGAGACGGACGTCGCTGTTGCGATTGCACGCGTGTAGACGCCGTCGCGATCATCTGCGCGCCGACGGACGTTGTACGTTCGAACAAGAAGAAACCCCCACCCCACGCGCGCATTGCGGGTAAGCGAGTCCGTTAAAAAACGCATCGGCGCGATGACATTATTTTGTCGTTCCGAACGACGGTTGGGCGTGACCCGAGTGTACGTTACGTTACGACGCGGTATACGGTAACGAAATACGCGCACCACGTCGTCCGCGCGCGTCTTAACGGTCGATTTTCCTTTTCACATCTCTTTCACGCTGCCGTACAGAGGAGCGCGCGCGCGCACAATGTGTAAATAGAACGCAGCGAGCGGCGCGCCCGCGGTACGTGAAATCGGAACCTGTTTCGAAATGAAAATCTGAAGGGTCCCGCGGGACAGCGCGCGCGCGCACACACGCACGCGCGCGCGCGTACACGGAGAGTGAGGACGGTTGAATGAAACGGCCGGAAATGCCGATCCCCATTCATTTGCTGGGCGGTCCACCACAACCCATATACGTGTGTATTATCTTCTTTTTGCCTTGTTCACCTGCTTTTTTTTGTCGGGTATCTAACCGTATATACGTTTATCGGCGTCTACACGTGTACTTCTATTGTTGCGATATATATAGATATACTTTTTTTTTTTTCCTATCCTCCGGAACTTATACCGCGTCATTATTGTGTATTTGGAGTCCCGCGTCGTCTGCCCGACACGCGGCCTTATCGAATGGTACGTATACCTGTACCACGGGTCAACGCCGGGAATCGTGAAACATCGACCGACGTATTGTAACCGACCGAGAATTCTCGAACGGAAACGTCATTGAAAACGTATTATTTTCGAAATCGGCGTACAACGGTACGGTTATATTATTATGGTGACCACGACGACGACGTGCGGTCCGCGTGCACGGCCGTACTTCGTTCACGTTTTCGCCATTGGAAAACGTCAATTGTGGCGCCCGCCGCGGTCTCCCGTTATTGATTTCGCGAACGTAGAAAAACAGTCGCGGAATGTTCGTCGCATGTCGGTGCATATCCGACCTGCTTGGAAATCTAATTTGTTCAGTACATCACATGGCACGCGGAAACAGATTCCCAACGGTTATTAAAGATACCTTTGTCTTTTGTTATTTCCAGAAAGCGTTATAAAAAAAAAAGAAAAAAGGTGAAATAATATTTGTATTCTTTCTTTGTCATCTGTTCGCGTCCACACGACGAGTTTAACGTTTTCGCGTGTCCGCGCCGAAGACCCTAAGACCCCGCCGACGGCGTACAGCCGCGCGTGTTTATATAATAACATAACGTATCAAACGATATTGATGACAGATTTCCAGCGAATTTCCGAACGGATGGTGGTATAGTGGTGCACATTATTGTCCGTACAGACACCGCGTGCGAAACTACCGCGTACGCGCCATAAAAGAACGATGTTCCCCGTCACCTACTCGGCCGCATAAATGTCCCGCGGGATCGTGTCGCGATTTACTATTTGTAAGAACGGAACGAAAATCGCCACTCGGCCGCGTGCGTTTGAAACGTCTCCGCGAGATCCGATATCGAGATAACGTCATTCGCGCACACCCGCGCGTATCGGGTCCAGGCGAGAGATGACGTGACACGCATTGAATTCGCACCGTTCCATCGCACGCGGTCCTACGTTCTCCCTTTTGGCGAAGTAAAAACTTACACGCGCATCATTCGACACAATCGGAACTTGTGTATGCCGTGCCGGCGTGGGCCCGTCGATTGTGTGTCGTCCAGTGTGTCACGAAACGCGCGCGACGGCTGTTTTACCGCGTGCGCGCGTCTCGAAGCGATCGCCCCGAAAACGACCACATACCAAAACATACGTTTTCGTTGTTGTTTCTTTCTCGTCTCGCGCGGACCACGGTGGTACGAGCGCGGCACACGTAGGACCTTTTTAGGACACTGTTGTCCGTCAATCGTTGATGGGACACGTAAGTAAGTAGGTAAGTCGCGACGCAAGCGGCTATATAGCGCGGGGAACGGAAGCCGAACTGAGAATTCCATACCCGTCGGTATGTCATGTTCGGTCACGTGCTGAACGATTACGCGAGTGGCGGAAATAAAATGAAACCGGAGTACATTTGTCAGCGATTAATGGTACGTGTCGTGCCAATCGTGCGTTTCCTCGTGACTTGTGCGTCGATTCCCGACAAACCAACCGTAAATCAAATTTAAATCATTTTAGAAGTCGATTAAAATGTACATTTCTAATCACGTTTGTTAACGCGTACCACAGTATAAAAGTGACAACGAGAATGTGTGCGAAACAAACCGTCTCTGTTGGTTTTCATTTCACGGACAGGAAGAATATACGCGTCCAAACAAATTCCGTGTTTATGTTTTCTAATTCGAAGTACCTAAAACCTGTGCGCACGCATGCGAGTCGCGAAAAAGCAACAAAGTGTTAGGTATAACAACACGCGTTTGACCGAAAAGAGTGAATGTACAACTATGTATTTATAACTATTTACACGATGTCGGCGTGTCGCGCGAAAAATATACTTCGCGAAGGAAAACAAAAACAAAAATTTAGTTGTTTTTTTTAAATAGTAAGAATAGGACAGACGATGCGGAAAAATTGAATCCGTTTCACGAAAATTCAAAATTCAAATAAAATAACGTAACATAATCGTATCATACAATTTGTTTGAAAAAAGTAACAAAATTACACGACGGTGTACACAAACAACAACATCAACAACAATTCTACACGGTATGAAAAACAAGGTGAACGGCGTATTAAATAATACAACCTATTCCTTCAAGAACACCGATTAATATACGACTTATTATGTTAAAAGGGCAATACATGTATTTATTTGAGCGTTCGTCGAAATCGAAGCTGTATTGATCGATAAAAAATGTAAACCCCGAAAAATAAATATCTACAAACGTGTAATGGATACACGGTTGACGAACAAAAAACACCGATTTCTTACCTGCGCAGACTTGTTCACGTCGTGACACGCGCCGCATGATCCTCTCGTACGTCCCGAGCACTTCGCCCTCGAATTATTATTTATTTATGCACCTATATACAGGCTACGCACGAATCGAGTGGCGTATGTATGAAAAAAAAAACAACAAACAAACAAATGGGAGCATGGAGGTTAGGTTGTAACAGGGAGGTTGTAATCATGATGAAATAATATGGGTTTTATATGAGTTTATAAATAATGTAAAAAGGAATTCATGAAATCGAACAAATATTTCAATGTGTTCATTATCGAACGATCATTATTTTTTTCACTGTTGTCAATGAAATTGACAAACTAAAATATTATAGACGTGTTTGTAGATTTGTAGTCTTAAAAGAAAATTATCTGTGGGAGGAGGAGGCGTTGTTGGATATCCCCAACACAGTCCCCATAAATACGCCATCGGTGTGTAATACATAATATACGAACGTTGAATTCTGTTTTCCGACGAGTATACAGTTCTCAGTGTGCACAACATAAGCAGGACAGTCACAAACGGTGAGAAATATATTACACACGTTACAAAAACATAAAACTATTAAATCGCAATCGTACAGTATATATATTATTAGACGATTCGTAAAATACGGTGAATTCTCGCGACTAGTGTATTCGCACATAAAATATTTGCAAATTTTTTTTTCTTACCGCGTCACAGGCCGTTTAACGGGAATGGACAATCGACAGATTTTTATACGGCTGTTTTGAAAAATGAAAAATTGCGTTCGTACGCATTGTTCAATTCGAATTGGCGTATGTTAACGTCTTTCGATAAACGTACCCTGCAGTGTGCACGTTGAACAAAATTAGCTTCTCGACGGATAATTTCGTTACGGAATGTATCAGTTAAAAAGCCGTGAAAACAAAATCGACAGAGGTATTGAAAGAAAATGATTTCCAACGTTGTTTCAACCAGTGGAAAATACGGGATCGAACGTGAGGGGGATAAATGTTAAATTATCGAACATTGTCAATAAAATGTTTTTGGAACGAAAGTCTCGTTATTTTGATAGCCACGCGTCGTATATAATCTACGTGCGCGTGTACGTCCCACGAGTTTGAAATGGTCCGGAGCGTTTATTCGACATAGCAATTAGACATTAACAATGCGTACACCATACTATGTCGCGCGTGTGTTTGTGCAGGCCTCAGACGCGCGTACGTGATGTTCTACAATAAACACGGTTTCGGATCGTTTCCAAACGAGGGCTTTATTTTTATTTGGTTTGACAAGACGAATCGATTTGATTTTTATCGTAGGTACCTAATACCCCGGGGCGCGGACTCGAACAGTGTACAGTGTTCAAAGACTGCCGCAGTTTCGGATTCAATTTACGTACAGGTGGTTATTGTTTTGTGTACGTATATATTTTATCGTCCATTCGAATAATGTTTTTTTTTTTTTTTTATCATGATTACACAAACAGATATTAATGTATACATTTAATAGTAGTTGATTAATTTTTCTCTCGTTTCTCTCCCCCCACCACCCCCATTTAAAAAGAAAAACGGTTAAGATTAAATTACACAATTGTTTACAGTGATCATAGAAAAACATTGGTCGAGTCGCCGCGTAGTGTTCTAAACGTATGCATCCCCAGGGCAACACAAATAAAACTTTTCCGTGAATTTATCACAGAAGATAAATCAACACTTTATATATAAAAAAACTAAATAATAACATTAATTACGGATATTTTTAACTACTGTAGCAGCCGATATAAATCTAAACCGCTCGTGGGACAACAGATCAACACATAAATCTCTTGAACATACGCGGGCTTGTACACCGAAAAAAAGAAACAAACAAATATATATATATATATGAAAGTATATAAAATCTAAAATACGAGAAAAAGAAATATAGGTATCCCCAAACACAATACGTATTCAAAAAGAGACTCGTTGTCATTGACAGCGTTGGGACAAAATCATTGACGAATCGAATTTTAAACTCTTGATCCAAAATCGCCACAACAAGAATTGGCCGAAAATGTGAGAATAACGTTTTTACCTAAACGTGCTAATCGACCGTTCTACTGTTATAGATGGTCGAACACCGTGGTCTTAAACAATCTAAACCCTCGGGATCGGGAGTTTAGATTCGTTTAGGTACATTTTTTTTAAAGATTTTGTCTCGCAGCTCTGTATTGAGGGTACCGGTCAACGTTCGTACGTCGCGTTTCGCTTATTATTCACACGACATCGTAAGCCGCGTACTCGGGAGCGTAAAAAAAGGGAAAAAAATCGGCAGTACCACCGTCCTGTATACATCAGTATCGATACATCACCGCGCTCCGTCCAATAAATACGCATTATCGATCCAACAATAACAACAATGATTAATACGAGTATTATGGTAAAGTATTCGCGGGCCGAAATCGTTCCCCGAAATCAAACACGATTCTCGTTACGATCTCTGGCGACGATAACAAGAGGTCCGACGAGTGCGCGCGGCGTAGAAAAACGAGCAGATGTTCGTCGACTTTGTGACTCCCGCGGGTCCGTGGCTAATAGACGCCAAATAGGCCCCGAAATTGTGTGTCCATTCAGTGTATTTGTCAAGTCAATAAAACCCCGTCGGCACCGGGCTGCGGGTGGGCGGTCGCGCGACAGCTGCTTTCCCCGTGCGTCTTGACTCGAAAATATATATAATATACATAACGTACACTTATAATATTAAATATTATATGGTATAACCTCCTCCTCCTCCTCCTCAGACGACAACGACGGCGACCCGACGAAATACAAATTAAACCCCTCGTAGATTTGCGAGTTTATTTTTTTTTTTTTTTTGCAACGCTCGTTATTGTCGTCGTTCACGCGAGACGTCGTCGACCTAACCTATTAGACGCATGCGTACTCGTACGTCTCCGTGTCGATATGCCGGCTATCGAATATTTCGTTGTTTCGATTTGACGTCATCTCTGTGTTCTGCACGTGCAAAAGACTACGCGATGCGATTTGTTAGCGACCACAAAAGTTTACGTGTTTCGACGGAGGAACAACACCGTATGTTCGTGTTCGGCCGAAGCGTTGAAAAGCGTGCAGCATAACGGTAAGCGCGATGGACCTGTTCCCGTAAAACTTACGTCCGAAAAGTCGGTGCATTTTTATCGTTACCGCGATAAGTATACGAGAATCGCGAGTGAACGGACCGCGCGTAAATCACGTACGAACTGGTCGTGCTGGCTACAAACGGTCTGTTCTCGTACGCGCGCGCCCGAATAAATACGATAATAGCGATTCAAACGGATCGAATGCGTGCGAAGAAGTGTGCGAAATCCTCGGAGAACGGGATCTCCAAACGCGCGTGTACGTACACCCGCCGGCGGCGTATAATGTGACGTCGACATTCAGACGTCGTAACGCGCGGTGAGAAATGCCGCGTCGGAAACGGATTTTCTTTTGGAAAACGTGCGCGTTACAATGTATGAACGTAAAACAGGTGAGCGCGCAACGACGGGATCGGATTTAAGAATACAAACACCTTTGAACGTTTCGACAGTCGACAGTCGGCGGCCGGTGTTGAGAAAACGTGTCGTTTTCCGTTTTTTCGACTCTTTTTTTTGTTTTTTGTTCCGACGCGGCGCGCGCTAATGCGTCCCGTTCAGGCGACGTCACGCGTCCGCGCCGTTTCCAGATTGTTGTACGCTAGCACACCGACTGTACGATGTGCGCGAGGGTAAAGCCGTGATAGTGCGGTGCGGTGCGCGTTAACACGCGTGAAGTCGCGGGCCCCGCCGGCGGAGGTGATAAGCACGACCGGGCGCAAGAGTGTCGCGTGGGAACGGGTGTCAACCCCATCACCCGTTTTGTTCGTCGAAGTACCTTGAAGTCGGCGCGTATGATGTACTTATGATAATGGTACGGTCCGTGGGACACAATGAGTGTTATCGGTCGCGTGTCTGTGTAATTAGATTTTTTCCGGTTGAAACATTTGACGATATCAGCATTTTGCATTCGGGTAAATTTCTTAACAACGTCTCAAGAGTAGATGATCTGTGAGCGGTTTCGCGCCCCGTTTAAGGTTTGTTCGCGAGTCAGGTTTTTTTCAGGTAATTTGATTGTAACGAACAATATCCGTCGAGTAAGAAGGAAAAAAAGGCAAATCCTATTATACCTATTCGGGCTATTGATAATATTGAAAAGTCGGCAATCGCACTTATTTGACACCCCCTCGCTCGGCGTTTATTCGCGCCGGCCCTGGTCGTAAGTGGACACTTTAACGTCCGTCCGTTCCAACCGCCTAGTGTTTTCCTGGTTGTAATCGAATTCGAAAAATAATATCATTCACACTGCGGAATTTTTTCTGTTTTTTTTTTATGAAAATCGTTTGTTCGAATCGAATGCGAGTGGAGTGTACGGTGCCAGGTCGGGTTGCAACGAAAAAGACATTCCGGACGTTCCATTTTTTCTCTAGGTTTTTTTTTTTTATTATACATTTTTGTTGTTGTTATGATTGATAATAATTTGTTGAAACGTGTTCGTTGAAAATGGGAGGGCAAAAATTTAAACGTATATTTCATATTCGTACGTGTTCGAATAAACGATGGCGGCTCCTTGGAAGTAACGCGTAAGCGATTCCCGAGAAGTGTCGCATTAAAAAAAAAAAAAAATAATAATAATAATAATAAAATAAAGGGTCGGGTCGGAACAAACGTACACGTTCCAACGCAGACATTCGAAGCGCTTCGTTTACGTTGACCATAGAAAAATATCTGACGGACGTAATAAATTGAAACCGAGCACATTTCAGACAAACGTGTTACCGCAGTCTCGAACAAAGAATGATAACGTCCGCGACATCACGATAATATCGTTTACACGTATCGTAGACGGATTCGACAAGAGGAATCGGAAAAACCCGGCCTGCGTACGCGCGTATTCAGCACGTCCAAAAACGTGCGCGTGGCAGTGGCGCACGGCGAAATCGACACGAACCGCTCTCTTCGCCGTGCACGTCCGCAGACGAACATTCGCAATCGGACGGATACATAATAAATACGTGTACGACGTGTGTACGCCGTGAGACCCGCGGTGAATGCCGTCGCGCGTCAATTAAACGTGTTGTTTTCAAACGAAACGAACGATTGGTTCGAGTTGGCGAAAAAAAAAAATTAAACCCGACACGTCCATGAATTCGGACCACCCAATGAAATTTTTATTCGGATTTTTTTTTTTTTTTATTTTTCGCCTACGAAATTAATCGCCAACAGTCGGCACGTTCATTCCCGAAGTTCGCGAATTGTTTTCGAAACGTACGCGTTTCGTCTGATAACGAGGGTGTTGCCAGACGCACGCCAAACTTATCGCCCCCGGCAACTGGTGCGACCGACGGAATCTTTCGGTTATCTTTCAATCGACAATCTCGTCGATCCTTTCGATCGATTAGCGTCGACGCGAAATCATTCACGTCTCGAATCGTCTACGGGGGGGGGGGGATACACCGAAAACACGCCACCGTGTCTATTAAACGTGCCCGGTCCATTCATTTAGCCGAATGTCGAGTCGGCGCCGTTGGAAGACATCAAGACGGCCGGATTTTAATTTTGGTACCAACAAATGGGTTTTAATCGTGAGATCGGTTCCGTGATATTATACAGAGAAACGTTTCGAAAGTCTTCGAAAACTCGGGGAATATTCGGTAAAATGACATCGCCAAATGACGCGGCCGCCCCGGGCCGAGTGTACCGTTCGTGTGACGCGAAAAGGTGCGCGTGTTCGGTTCCTCGTGACCTCGTGTATTTTCCTTCTTTTTTTTTTTAACAAACCGTTTAATAATAACGTTACGTACGAACGAACATCGCCGTGCACTACCCTTACACGTCGGAATCCGTAATATAAATCCACGAAAAACGTCGTTTCCAGTCGTTCGTCCCGGGAACGCGGACGACGTCGTAAAATCGCGAGCGCGGCTTATTTGCGCGGCGCAGCGGGCCTTTCAACGTACAATAATATAACGTATTGTACGGCGGCAGCTGTGCCCTCGGTCAGCGTTCAATCCGACAGCATTTTCCGCCTCGTCGCACTCCACACAAACAGTTTATAAAATATCATTCCGTTTTTGATAAAAACCCATATAATATAATAATAATAATAATAATAATAATAATACAATAATACACTGCGCGCGCGTGCATGAAAACGAAGCCCCTAAACCCCGTACGTTATACACATCATACGCGGTCGTCCTTTACAAATAATAATTGCTGACGAACGGAACACCTGAGCGTGCTCCGCCGTACGAACCGCCGCGGGAGTCGATCTTCTCGCACGTTCGCCCGTGTACGGCGTTTCCGTCCGTTTTTTGGCGTTACCGTTTTTAGCGCGATTTTAATGCAAAGCTGCGCGTGTCGTTCAACAATTTTTTCGTTTGTTTCTCTAGCGCACGTACGTCGGCCGAAGACGAAACTAAAAACGTAACCGTGACGGGCAAAGTCGTTTGGTACGGTACGCGGCCGTCCAGACGTTTCGAAAATCACGTGTACAATAATAACAACGTGAGCTTTAATCGAACGACTCAAACTGCGCGGCACGCGCGATATGTAAAATACCAGAACATATTTTTACTCGTTACGTGTATGGTCGCGATATTCGCTCGCAATCTCTTCAGCCCGACGGCGTGCATACGCGGTTATCGCCGTCGTTTAATCGGATAAAATATTACGTAACAAGAGCGCACGGCGCGACACGGTATCGTGTATGCGATTTCAGCGCAAATCGTTTCGGACGCCAGTTGAATTTGTATTCTGTTACGTTCTCGTGTCGAATAATCGTTTAAGCCTACTGTACGCGCGGGTGTTCTCGACGGGGGAGAGTACATGCACTTGGCTAAGGTGGTCTAGACCCCAACGGTGAGGCGACAACCGTTGAAATCAACCCTATTAAACCATAGCACACGTCGTTCCACGCGGTTACGGAGTACGCAGCAGTACGCGTCGTCACAGACGAAACCAGTTGAAGCTGTCTTATCATTAGAAAAATATGAATATGATTTTTACTACTTATTGTCGACACGTCGATAAGTAACGAGTAGACTTGTGGAAAACGCGTAAATGTTATTAAAAAACGAGCGAACCGAGTACGCGCAGGCCGTGACGACGTGTGCGCGCGTGTGGTTTTATCGCGCGGATTTCAAAGAAATCGCTTGTTTTCCATAATCAACGTGTGCATTGTATTACCGCGGCGGGGGCCCGGAGAACTCGGCCGAGGGTCGTTATCGAGCGGATTCCATTTCGTTTCGTTTCGTTTGTTTGTGCGTGTGTCAGCCGACGCCCCGAAAAGGTCAGATCTTAGCCGCCGCTGCCGGCGACCGTCTTGTAATCAACGACGGGGCCGCGCGGAGCATGTGCAAAAACCCCGTGTGCGTGTGCGTGCGCGCGCGTCGGTACGGGTCAAAGGGACCGCGGCCCCGTTCGCGTTATATCGTCGCGGCGACGGTGGGGGTACACGTCGTGTTCTTACGGACGCGCCGGACGTGCGCACGCACACGCGCGCGCACCTTTAAAAGACCGGCACGAAACGCGACCGCGTAACTTCCGAGCTGGCGGTACGCCGGGGGACCAGCACGTGCCCGTACCTTGGTTTGTTCGAGGGCGTCGGGTTACCGCGTGCGTCGGCCACCGACGACGGGATCCGTCCGCCGATCGGTTCGTCGATTGTCCGTGTTCCTTACGCGAACGCGGTTTTTCTACGTCCGTCCGTCGAGAACAACGTGCGTTTAAAAAAAACACTAGTGATAAAAAAAAAACCGTACGTAACTACGGCACGGCCGTCCGAAAATCCCGACGAACCCGCAAACACCATATGCGTTTTCCCAAAAAAAAGACGTAATTGGAAACCGGATAAGTCATTTACTGCGCGCGCGCGCGTGCGAAGGGGGACATAATAACGCGCGTCGTCCGCAGTTCGATACAATTGGATACGGTGAAATCGAGGCGTGGTTAAATTGGCGTGGTTATTATTATTATTATTATTATTATTATTATTTATTATTTTCTTCGGCGCCAGCAGATTTAGCAGGTGCCCGTCACGCCGCGAAACGGTGTTTTCAACGTGCGACGCGATTTACAATTATTTCGTATCGCGTTCGACTCGATAACCAGCCATCCATAACTACCGATTCCGAACTTGTCGTAAACCTTGTTATCTCATTTATTAAAGAAGCTGGCTTTGTTATATACGTTTTTAAATTGTTTAATTATATATAACTTATACTGTATTTTTCTCTCTCTCTCTCTCTTTAAATCTATGTGCTCTATATATACATTTTTTTTTCTTTTCTTTTTCACTGTTTAAATATTTATGTGTATAAAAATAATATTTGTATAATAATATTACCGTTTATATCTCATGTATAATGTAATAGTTGAGCTGTAATAGTTTTTTTACTAAAAGCTAATAAAAAAAATAAAAAAAAACACTGATAATACGTTTTGAACACGCGGCGTTCGCGCGCGATCGTCTAGACAAGTACTATACATATGTATAGTCACGACTAGATAAATTCACAACCGACAATAAATAATGCGTTACGTCGAGCGCGTAAATCATATTTTTGATCGTTTACTATCGTCGACGTCCGATTCAAACGGCTGATGCGTAATTGATATTTGACGAGACCACACGGAAAATCGGAAACCAAAAGTCGGTCAAACGTGAAAAATATAACAATGTGAGGTGAATACATTTCGAAGCTCGGTAGGGGACGATGCGGGAAAAGAACGCGGCCGGTGCACGTCGCATAACTTGCATGCGCACGTAAATACGTAGGACAAGTTCTCCAACAATTGATTCAACATGAAATTCATTCATCTCCTTTAAAGCGTCGTCCTACAGCCCGAGTGTCCGGGTCTCAGGCCGGGAAACGGCCCCGGAAGTCGCGTGGCGCAAGATCCGACGAACACGGTGGTCGGGAAACTCGCCGAACTGTCGTTTTCCGATCATTCGCACGCGATCTTCAACTGAGATTTTTTCAGCGTTTTTTTTTTTTTAAACGCGTGTCATCGACAATTTGCGCTTTTGCGTCGACCGCTCCGACCCTACCGCGTAGAAAAATCCAAAACGTCCGCGTGGCAATCATTGCGCGGGAGTCACGGTTGTTCGCACAATCACTCCACGATACTACGATATTGGAAACGTACAGGAGACGCGGCGGTACATTTAATTCGGTCGTGTCAACACGCGTCTCGCACGTCCGGTACGTTGTCGTGTGCGAAAATCGACGACACCGCGTGGCATTTGGTTTTCATTCTTTTTGGGGGAAGGAGGGAGGGAGGTGCAAAAAACGTGAGTTGATCGGCGCAGGTACGACATCCATTTAATCGATGGAAAACTAAAGAACTAAAAGACTAAGGACGTAAATAAATGGACTGGATTTGTCACGGGGGGGTTTTTTTTTCCGGCTAAAACCGCGTGGACATTCCGCTGCACGTGGCGCGCGGAAGACACGAGAAACGAAAAATAAAACCGAACGGATCGGACGGCGAAAGAGTGAAACGTTTACACGACTGTGCAAACGCGCTTATCCGAATGCCGCGATCCGTCTTGTGCGCGCGCGAACGTCCGTGAAAATCACCGAACCGAACGACGGAACGCGTGTTCGTCTCACGTTACACCGCGTATCCCGAAAAGACGTTCCACCGGCACAATGGCGTCAGCATCTACGGCGCGCGCGAAGTGTGAAACTTCCGAAAAGCCTCATCGATGCGTTATGATGACAACGGACCGGGGGCGCAACAATCGCGCGGGACAATGTTCCAACACCTTTCCAGAAGGCGGAGAACCCGTTCCGTTATTTATTGTACGCGTACGAGCGCGCACGCTGTCGTTATTATTATCGTTATCTGGTAGCCGGAGAAGTGTGTGTTGTGCGCGTGTGGTTTTCTAAATCCTCATCACGCACCGATACCAATATTATGACGGTCGACTGGTGATTGCACATTTTTTCGGTTGCTGTGAAAAACAACCCTTTGAAGCGGGCGAGTACGAGAGTGTGTCGTGCGCGGTAATGCAGTCCGCCGCCGTTCGCTCCGATGCGTACAGAAAATATTTCGCTTCGAACGAGGTGCGACGTCTTTAGACGACGCTTTTTCAGCTGCCATCGCGTTTCAACAACGTATGCGAACCTAAATCACTAATTTTTATTTTTTTTTTTTTTTTTTACCGCGATTTTCGACATTTTAAACTATTTCTCGTTGTTTACGAGAAAAATCGCGAGTTTTATTTTTGTGTTTCACGTATATTGTTTGTGTTTACAATTTATACGCGGACCATCCGTACGTAAATTGTAATTTAAATAACGTAAATCACGCAACAAGACATATAAAATACGGAATATGGACCGCTCACTTGTTGCTCGAACCAATGTAACGGATTGTGAAATAATAAATAGAAATAAACGCGCACATATATGCGTACGTCGTATTCGCGCGAAGCCGCAAGTAATGCGTCAGAGGCCAGGAACCGCAGGTAATAGGCATTACTTCCGACCACCTCGCATAGTTTATTTTCAAGTAATAAAAACACACAGACATAACAATAGAAACGCTGGAAGATACCAAGATGTCCCGTACAATAGTGTCACGTGGCGATTGAAGAGCTCTATTCCCTCTGCTTGGGCCTACAGCCTACAGCCAAATCTTCACGTGATTACTAACCACGACACATCGTGTCCGTTCGTGTTCGATCCATTCGGTGAACCGGCTCTCGAAGAACGACATATATTCCCGAGATACTCCCTTGAGTATTTCTAGAGCGGACCAATCGTGCGAGTTGATGTTAATTATTGTCTAATTACATTCGACACTAAAATCGTCGTTTGGATTTGATTTTATAATTATTTGTTTTTTTTTTTTCAAATTTTAAATTTTATTATTTACACGATTATTTATGTGAACGTTTTTTGTAATATAATTTTGGACCTCTCCCCATTCCGTCAAGGGATAATTCTGGTCGCGCTACCGATAGGTACGAGACAACGGTTAGGAAACAATTATGTTGTCGGTATGCGACCAACAGCTACGACCAAACACTTGTTGGAACGCGGCGGCGCGACGTGTGACCGGCGCATTGTGTACACGGGCCCAGGGGGGGGTTTGGGGGGGCGAGGGATTGTTTTACCGCACCTAACGAACCGTTACGCGTTTTTCTTTTACCTCGTACGTTATTACCACCGGTCGGTTTATTCGGCCTAATTGGGGTAGGTCCGACGAACGCCCATTTATATACGATAACGACGTGCACGCACCAAACCGATAAACAACCACACGGACCCATTAACGTACGGCCGTAATGGAATCGTCCTGGGCACGTTATTCCTGCCTACAACGCCGTAACACGCGCACAAATAATATATTACGGCCGCGATGCACGATATAATTACTGTTGATCGTCGACGGGATGTCGTGTGTGTACGAGGGAAGAAAATAATGAGATATTGTATATCGAAAAAAATCAAAAAATAAATAAACATCCGAAATACTCGAATCGGACGATTTATAGGCACCGCGTCGACGAAAAGGAAAAAGGTAAAACCGCAATTTACATCGTTCCAAAAGATAATAGAACAGTGAATCATCTAATTGGAATTTTCATAAAGTCTACATTTGTATACACAATATATTGTGTCGTTCTCAGACCAGTGTCCCGTGTCAAAAATCAACATTTTAATTGTTACCAAATGGGAAATTTGAAGTCGTAACGTTTTTCGATTGCGACACGAACGTATGGTATTTGAACGAACGAATAATTTGTAACGCGTGCGTACACGAATTTTCATGGGGGTTTTTTTTTTTTTTTTTATTGTACACTCGCGAGTGTTAACAGATCGTGTTTGTTTTTCGAACAACACGTTACAGCAACGCCGAACTAAGTCCCCAGTGAGATTTCCGAATTGTGGTTTTAGTTTTTTTCTTGTGATCTACACGTTATTGTCGTCACGGCGAGGAAAACACTATAAAATCCGTCCAAATGACAGTTGCGTTTAGTTTAGAGTTTTCGATCCGTACTAGTCGCGGTTTGGTTTTTTGTTCGGTTGCTTTGAGATTTCACGCGTTGACCGCCACGTGACCGCCGGCGGTCACGCCAATTAGAATTATGTTACTGTTTTTGTGGTCGACGCCGGCTACCGCATTCTCATACATTTTCAAATGTGATTTTATACTTTGGCGTTTGACGTATCGTGTATGTTATTGCGCCATGGCGTAGATAAGACAACAAACAAGTCGATCGGTTTAACACGTGACCTTGATTGGACGATTTTATCAAGCTAAAAATAAAAAATAAATGTTCTCTACCAACGTGTTCTTCCAAATCGTAAAACCCTGAAAATTATTTAATAATTTTGCGCTGAATTATGCAATACACTGAAACCAGCATAAACGCAGTAAACTAATAAATAAAAATTCATCGAAAACAATAAAATTAAACCGAAAACATTTTTTATTTCCCGTCGTTATGTTGTCGGGACCCATTCGGAAAATCTACTAGGTTTTGTCGATCTATTTTTCGATAAAAATTGTCAAGCGTTTTTATAATTGCAGCGGGTTTTTTTTTATGATTGCCAGTTTACACATTGGTCCAAATCGTCATGAGTGACCGACAATACGTTTTGAATACATATTAGTAACAATAAAAACACATTATTAATGCAATAACAATAATTGTTTACGAGACGATATCGTCGATATCGGTTTTTTATCATTTTCCGTTGGACAGTGCTAATGAACATCGACGAGAACATTTCACGAATCGCCATCAACAACTACTCCGTGGCGTCCAAAAACAGAAGATCGCCGAATGGCCCGCCGGCGGTCACATGGGGCGGTTAAGAGAACGCCACGTCCGCATTCGTCGTCTCCGTCCGTAAGAATTTGCAGCGTTCGCGTTCAAACCACTTATTATCGAATTCGAAGAGGAGAATATTTCTAAGGCGTCTCCCAAACGCGTAGGGGTTTTCGTAAAAAAATCACTGGTTTTTTTTTCTTTGCGAAAATCTTAAAAAACAGTATACGTGATTTTCCCACGTCGACGGACGGAGACAACGAATGCGGCGTATAATTTTTCTGAAAATACATTTTTGATTATATTTCATTGAACGTGGAAAAAATAAGATATTCTTACGCCACGCACGGCACGTCTTTTATTATTATTTTTTTTTAAATATATCATATTTCTACTTGATTTTAATACTGATTAATTAGCGGATTATTATTTACACGCGTCCGAGTGTTTTACTAACTCTAACGTTCACTGGATACATTTTTCTGGGCGATTATAATTTATGGAATTCGTGTGTGTGAGTGTGTGTGCGTGTGTGTGTGTGTGTGTACGAACACACAACTGCACACGTTTTATCGGTACGTGCACGCGCGAACAAACGGATAATACTTATTTACTTACGAACATTATTAAATAAAACGCATTGTATAAACGTACAAAGGATCGACCGCGGTCGACACTGCGCATATGTTACTGGATAAAAAAATACCAAAAAAAAAAAAAAAAAAACAAAAACGTTCAAAGCAAAAAATGTATACGTGGTAAGAAAAAACGCATAAGGCCCACTCGGGGTTTTTTTCGATTTTTTTTTTGACGCATACATCTAACACGTGCACAATACGAATCTGTACTCGTTCGCCACACACTAAACGCGAGATCGTATAACAATTTGGATCAACGGCCGGTTGACAGATACAGAAAACCTATAGTTTTTTTTTTTTGTCCATATTATCGGAATCGTCGAACTACTTCGGGGAGTTTTCGGTCGTCGGTAAGTTCTTCACTCGGTGTGCCCGGGAACGACGGCCCTCCGCGGCACCACGTATCGTTGCGTTGACGTTTTGTCAACGTTATCACGGCTGCAAACGAAAACCGCCGCGCTTCGAAATAACACGAGATGATAGCATCGTTATATCTAATCGACAGCAAAAAAAAAAAAAAACGAAAAAGAAATAAAAAAATTAAAATTAAATAATAATCACAAAGAAGTACGCTACAGTCCCGGTACGGTATAGATGCGTATTACCGGTTACCCCACTTCGAAACGAAATCGCTGACGGTTTAGTTCAGCGATTGCCACCGTATTGTTGTCGTTAATGTTGTTGTTATTATAATAATAATAATAATAATAATTATTATTATTATTATTATTCGTATGCCGTAAACGTGGGGTCGTCGTAGTCGTTAGTCGTGTTTTAATCGTCGATCGATCTCGTCGTCGCGCCGCAGGGTGACAACACGCGTGTAAGTTTCCGCACACCGCCGCCCCGCACGTATTCGTTTTACACGAAAGCAGTCGATCGGAAAAGCCATCGTCGGCACGGAAATACACCCCGTGAGTACAATATCGGTTTTCGTTTCTGTTGTTGTTTTCGTTTCAACTGTTAATAAACGTCTCAGGTACGCGTTACACTTGCCAGAGTCGCCTCGCGATGCCGTTCGACAGAGGCGTTCGACGACAAACGTTCGCCGCTTTCATGGGTAAGCCGTGTGCTTTTTGTACTGTCTGTACTGTGAGACGACCCGCGATAATTTATTCGATCGACGTTTTTTACGCCGTGTCGTACGAGTTGTACGACCTCCCCAATAGGGAAAACCGTAAGTCCGTCCGAGGGAAACGTACGTCGAAAACGGATTTCCAGGGGCTCGTCGCACTGGATTTCCGCGGTGTACCGGAGAGCCGAGACCAGTGCCATCGAATTGGAAATTTAAAAATAGCGTCCCAAATGAAATATTCTATATCACGAAACCGTGGGTATTCGTTTTTTTTTTCAATTAAAATAATTTCTCTATACAATTTTCAATAGAATAGTATTCTACGACATTTTATGTAAATAAAAACCCCGTTTAAATTCAAGTAAGAATAATAATGTGCGAAAATCAATTATATGATAATTTGCTGTCATAATAAAAAATTATAATGTACTCATATACACGAAAACTAAAAATAATTGTCAAATAATACGTGAATAATGAATATTCTGTGATAAGTGACATACAAGATCAAAAATCGCCATTATCGAGTGGGTACAAAAATATACAATTTCTTCATGATCATTTGTCTACGGTCCCTAGGTATACCGGTTACAAGCGCCTGCGTCCCCACCCCTTCCAATTCGAGGCTTTCGTCGATGGCTCTCGTCCCGTCGCGTTAGGTCAGGTTAGAACAAATTACGGGACGAATACACACTCGGGGTTTACGGAACACCAATAGAGCGCACCGAATAATTGTTGTACAAACCGGCAATCATTTCGAATTATCGCGCCGCGCTTATCTAACGGCTAAACGACTGGGCGCGGCGGCGGGACCGCGTCGTACGGCCGTCACGCGGTCTTGACGCGGTCGACCCCGCACCGTTGTAATTGCGCGTGTTTTTGGGCGCGCGCGTGTTTTCACGGACCGCCGACGGTCGAACTTCCTAGAGGCAAGTCGCAAACCGGCGACGTCCCGCGCGGTCTTTTCGCGGCACTTGTCTTCTGTCGACTTGTTTCCGGTAGTTCTGCGGCCGTCGACGGCCCGGTCCGACGGTACAAACGGAAAACGGCCGCAGCGTGACGCGGCAGGACAATCGGATCGCGGATATGCGACTCCTGGGCGAGCGGACGCGTCGCGCGACGGCCGTTTGGGTTGGGCGTTTCCACTAGCCTCGTCGCGTTTTCAGCCACTCTGGGCGCGATGGCGATGGGCACGATCCTGGGCTGGTCGTCCCCGGTCCAGCACATGGTGTCCAGGGGCCAGCTGCCGTTCCCGGCGGACGCGCACGACGCGCTCACGTACGGCTCCGCGTTGGGTATCGGCGCCGTGGCCGGGGCCGTGCACGCGGGCCCGGTGTCCCGCGCCGTCGGCCGCCGCTACGGCATGATGCTGTGCGAGGCGTTCGTCGTCTCCGGCTGGACGTGTCTCACCGCGTCCGCCGCGGTCTGGACGCTGACCGCGGGCAGGATACTGCAGGGCGTCGGAGTGGGCGCCATGTGCATCATCATACCGGCCTACGTGCGCGAGATTTCGCAACCGGACGTCAGAGGTGAGCGGTCAACGCCCGTTCGCGTGCAGCGAGCGAAGTATTTTTATAGGGGGGTTATATTTGATAACTCGATTTCCTAGTTTGGAAAACGAATATCATCAGACGTTACACGTATATAACCGATCGTTTTATAGTTATGAACATCGTAAACATTTATAAACGTTGACACGATATTGATTTACATAATTCATTACTTTTACGTCAAATATTAATATACGTTTTAAAAATGGAAAGGGTTGTGTATGTCTCAGATAATTGCTTGGTAAAGCATTTTTTTTTTTTATTATTTACGTGCAGTAAGGAGGTCAGAGAGGGGGCAATTAAAAATTCTGAACACATCACTGCTCGTTTTCCAATCTCGTGGTCCGCCAAAAATCGTAAAATCGTTTTCTCGATTTCGTTTTGTTTTTTACAGGCACTTTGGGTGCGATTTTCCAAGTGTTCGTGGTCGCAGGTATCCTGTACGCGTACGCGTTCGGTTCGTTCGTCAGATACGTGCCGTTCAACATGCTGTGCGGCGTGTGGCCCGTGATCCACGTGATCGGAGTGATCGCCATACCGGAATCGCCGTACTTCTTGTTGAGCAAAAACCGCGACTGCGAGGCCAAAGCGTCCAGGGCGAGACTTCGCGACGAAAGCGCCGCCGACACGGCGAAGGAACTGTGCGCCCTCAAGGTGAGCGTCCGGTAGCGACGTCTGCGTCGTGTGTTTTCGTACGAGTCAATTGTGTAAGATCCGTCGAGGTTACACATTGGTCGCTAATTGCGTTCAATTCGAAACCGACATTTACGACGCGTTAACTTTATTCAGCGCGGTACCGGAAACCGTGCGAGTGTTTTCGTAAAAACGACATTTTACACGACATGTTATGTAAAAGCACCCGACAGGACGGAAACGTTTCTCGGGCGACAGTTATAATTCCAATCGGCTGGACTCGACGTGCGCACTCGACCGGACCTTCGCGCGTTTGAAGTCGATCCGTTGTGCTAATGCTAAAGCTTAAACTGCCACGGAAGAGAATAGGTTAATCTCGCACGTACGATCACGTAAATCGAAACCCTATTAGTGCGCGCAGCGCTGGGCGGCTTCACGAAACCCCCGGTGACGCGTCCGTTTTCTCGTTTTCGTTGCAGCAAGAGATCCGGCAACAGAAGTCACAACACGGCACGATCGGCGGCGTGTTGTCCGACAAAGCGAATCGCAAGTCCCTGTTGATCGGCATCGGCTGTATGTTCTTTCAACAGGCCAGCGGGATCAACGTGATGAATCTTCAACATGCACTACGTGTTCGACCGCAGCGGCAGCAAAATCGGCGCGTGCGCGTCGTCGATCGCGGTCGCGGTCGTCCAGGTCCGGTGAAACACCCGTCCGGCTGAACCGAACGCGCCACCACGATCGGCGGCGGTATTTTTTTGTCTCGTTCTGTTCTGTGCGCAGCTGATCGTGACCGCAGCGACGACGACGGTCGTCGACAGGGCGGGCCGCCGGACGCTGCTGACGGCCTCGGCAGTGCTGATGGGCGCGAGCGCCGCCGGGCTGGCCGGTCTCGTCGAGTGCCGCGGGCCGCGCGCGGAGACGGACGCGACGGACGTCGACGCCGCGTCGCTGTGCGACTGGCTGCCGCTGTCGCTGGTCGCGGCGTTCGTGTCCGCGTTCTCGCTGGGATTCGGCCCCGTCGGCTGGCTGATCGCGGGCGAGGTACGTGGTCGGGATTGCACGCGGGTGGCGCGCGCGTCTCACGCATCCGGCTCTACGTTTTCCAGACGGAACCGCGTTACGGCACGTGCGCGGCGACCGCGGCGAACTGGGCGACGGCGTTCGCGGTGACGTTCACGCCGGGCCACGTGCACCGGGCCCTGGGCGACCGCGGGCTGTTCGTCGCGTACAGCGCGTGCTGTCTGTCGGGCGCCGCGTTCGTCTGGACACTCGTGCCGCAGACTGCGGCCGACGAGGGTCTCGTACACGCGCGGCCGGAGTCGGCCGGCGACGCGGCGGCGTCCACGTCGGCCACGGCCGTCTGACCGCGTCTGTAAGAATCGCTTCGTATGCCGTGTACACGACCGACTACAATTATATCGCGCGCCGCGTTCAAACGGTTTGTCTATTTTATTTCGCACCACTACTCGCTTGAACACGCGGAACACGTGTACCTGCAGTCAACACTTATAGTTCCGTCCGCGGTCCAAGTATCCATTTCCACTCCGGTCCCGGGTACATCTCCGCACTCCGCTCCGGTCTTGCTACTGTTATCAATTCACCTACGTTCCCCGTCTTGTGTAATCGGTCCGGCCGTCCGTTTGCCCATCGCTCCCGGACTTGAGCGTCCAGACAATACGTAGGTCCGTCGACTTTCCTTAACGCTTTTCTCCCGAAAACATTTAACCTGAACGTTAAATGTATTTAATCCGATCGTCGTGTAAAACTCGTCGCCGCCCCATGCCAAAGTCAATAGAGCACACAATAATCGTAGAACTACTCGTGGACACGCTCGGCGCATCCCGGTGTCGTCAATAAAAATAGGATTTCCAAAACGGTTCGCCAATTATGCGTGTACAGTTGCACAATATGTCCAAAAGTAATTGTCGAACAACATACGAATGAAATTCTGTGACGAGGTAAGTACTTGACGCAGAGCAATAACGTATCAACAATATCAAATATACAATTTTCATCCATGGTCCCCCAAGCGTTTGTTTGAAAATCGTAATAATGGGACGGTGTTTTTTTTTTTTAAACGTTGTAGAGGAGCTCCCCCCAATTCGTTGAGACCCCGTTTCGTGCAAATACGGGTTATTTTGTGCGCGAAATGTCGAAACGACAAACGGTCGAAATATATTTCAAACACGTACAGCGACGGGACTCGTTTGATAACAAAATTTCAAAAAAAAAAAAACGAAATAATTTAACAACGATCCCGCGATGTTTCTGTATGCTTGCGAGTCGCACAGGATTGCACCCGAAGTAACGTCCGTACTTGGTACACGAAAAACAAAACGGTTTATGGCCGTGACCGGCAAAGACTTAGGATCGTGCGTGCACGATGAACGGTAAGTAAACGCGTGTTTGTGACTTCGGTAAAAATCCCGAGAAACGCCGCGGCGCGAGCACAAATGTTCACCGCCAAACGAGAGTTCGTACGACCGGTCGATATAAAAACAATGCGACAACACAAACCGTACAGATCTACGTTAGCGGCGGTCGTAGTTAATCAGCGTTCCGCGAGAGCAGTAGTTACGGCCTACCAATGACAACTGGACAGTCGAGTAACGAACCGACCCGACCGACTTGTGGCCGTTGTACGGTGCGCTGTTCGTGTTGTCCGGAACGGTCCGGTCCGGTGGATTTTAATAATTTTTTCGTTTTGTACCGCCCGACACGAAACGCTCGCGTACAGAGAAAAATCACATACCGACCCGGACGCCGCGGCGCCGAGTCAGGACGACAAAAATAGAAAAAAATTGGGAGAGTGAGATAAAAAACGGTCGTTCGTGTGCAATTCTCCGTCAACGAGAACCGCTTGCGAAAAATCGGAAACGAACGAAACTACTTTTTTTTTTTTTTTAAAAAAACGATATGAAATCGTCAATACACCATCCCTAAGATTGTGGTCCGGTCACGACCACGTCTGCGTTTTGCCCGAAGTGACCGAGTATCCTGAATCTAGCCGTCGTCTGGCAAGTCGCCCCGTCCGGTTTTTAATTTCTTATGCGACCGGTGCGTCGCCGGGACAGACGGATATATCCCCGCACGTGTCGTGTTTGCGGCGAGCACGTTCGGAACCCGACGCGGACAATGTCCGTGCACAATGGTGTCAGGGACGTCGAGCTACTAAGTCACCGTCGCGTTTCCGAGACGGCGTTTTCAAGTTACTCCGTCGTGCCAGCGACGGGTTTAAGGTGATCGGAGGAGGAGGGGGGGGGGCGTGACGTATCTCTCATCGTGTTCAAACGTCACATTTGAGTCGAGATCCACGTTCCGGTTTCTCAATATAAACATTTATGCAAATAAACGGAAAGACATAAATTTATATAAAAAAAAAAAAATTGTTTTCTGCAAGCAACAATACGACGTGCATACCTATAACGCTAGCACGGTTCGAAATGTCTACGTCATATCAAGCCGATCTCTTGCAACAACATTCTACGTAACTCGTCCGTTTTCGACCGTTTAAATGACTATATATTATTGTATACACGTTCGAGTTTTTAGTGAATAGCAAAGAAATAATTTGTCGGTTACTGTACAATGTCATGTGTCCCCGGGTTAAAAGATCGGTCGAGATCCCGAATGAGTCGACAGGGACTGAATGGCGTGGCGTTACTCCGTAATCACAGAGAGACAGGTGCAAATCAATATAGATCGAATAACGGAAAGATTTTCTAGAGTTGAAAAAAGAAATCTAAAATTACCGCTGTGAGTGTATGTAGTATTAGCGCGTCATTTAAACGCGTGGCTCGACCGTTTTACTAAATGCATTTGTCTTTTCTCGTACAAATGTTTGTTTTTATTTTTATTCTTTACGAACGTACCAATATTAATTACTATAAAACTATCGTTGGTCGTGGGTATTGCACCCAACCTTAATGCATACGTTCTCACATAAATCGAAAAATATCTCCCGGTTTATCGCGTCGAACGTCGAAACGTCAAAACGTCGAAAATCAAAAACGCACCGAACGTCGTCGCACAAAATAACGTGTTACGCGACGTGTTGCGTTCGTACGCGATATTTGGTTTATACCACGGTTCAGATCAGCGTTTCTTAAAGTTTTTTATCCGTGAAACCCTTTTTGACGTCCGCTTTTGTCGTGGAACCCTTACTTTTTTTCGCAATAAAAATCATAATTATTTCACGTCATCGCACTCGACACACGACGCACAGTACCGGCAAGACACGGCAGACTGTCGTATTGAAACCAAACCGTTATATGTACTTACTATCGTTATCGACTGTCGTTTCACGGAAGTTCACGTTATTTTTATCAACGACGTTAAATATTGTTACCGTTACTTCGAATATGTAAAACAGAGTGGACTGTATAAAAGGAATGGTCTTAAATTGAAATTTTTGTACACATAAAACTCCAATCACGATACAAGGTTAGACATCGAAATTTTTCTATTCTAAAACAAATAATTAGGACACGACTTAATTGACCGGCCAGTATTGGGGCTTCAAACAAACTATATATAAATATAATAACATAAAATAACCCGTTCTCGACGACGACGGCATTCGAACGACGGTAGTTATTCCGATAGTGACTGCCGGCGGAGTTGCTGGTGACAACGGTGGTGCAAAAAGGTTAGGACGGTGACCGACGACGGTAACAGTAACGCAAGAAACCAAACGGTAACGGTAACAATGGTTAATGAAAAATATATAATTATATATAATCAGAGGTATTCAAACTTTTTCATCCCATGGCTCCATTTTGTCTTCACAATATTTTGACGGCTCCCAAATTAGTAATGACAAAAAAAAAACAATGGTTATGTTATGTATTATTATAATGTATTAATATTTATTTATTTATTCAACTGGTCGTGTGTGTTTCATTCGCGTTTCCATAATCGCCACATTATTGCATTAATTTTATTTTCCGGTTTTTTGCCACGGCTACCTTCACTGACTCACGCGACGCACAGTTTGAATACCTCTGATATATATGATAAGTGTATATCCGAAGACATGGGCGCCCATAGGATAATATTTAGGGGGGGACAAAATAATTTATTATTTTTGATAAGCAAAAAAAAAAAAAAAGGTTAGGTTCAATAATTTAATGTAGTCTTGTGTTATTTCATCAATGTACGATATCGATTTTAATTTCCAATAATCATACCAAATTAAACCATTTATATTTAACTGTTGTATTATCATAGAAGAAACAGAAGGGAAATTTGTTCAATAAACAAATATATTAATAATGCTTATTAATATATATATAAAATCACTTAAAATATTTTTATTTATGTTAAAAAAAATAAAACAGAAATAAAACGTCGACCTTTACGACGGCAATGTGAAAATACCAATTTTAGCAACTATACTTATTTTCCAGGGAGGGGAACATGTCCCCCCCCCAATGGTCGCCCATGTCCGAAGACGACAGACAGAATAAACGGCGCGGTAATATGACGGTAATTAATAATATTGAGTGCGTCGGTCAACGTTCCGCTAGTGTGGCAGCAATACGACCGGACAATTACCGTGTACCCGTATAGACACTATAAATACGCAATACGCTATCACAGTCACTATGAGATCATATACAAACATTGTTTTTTTTTTCCAACATTTTGAAAAAAATCGCTTAAGCTTCCCGCGGAACACGGTCTGAGAAACGCTGGTTCGGATAATCGTGTGGCGCTATCTTTTTGCGTTTCGTTCGCCCAATACCGTATACCGTGACCGCGATACCATAACCTGAAAATAATTTTGAAAAATGTATCATTCGACACTCCATTTCTTGTTTTCTCATGGCCGTCGCTGTTGTGTCACGAGTTTTCGCGTGAGCCCGTCCCGTTCGATCGTCGCTACCGCGTTCACGGCCCGCCGACGTCTCCGACGGCTTCTCGTCCCCGTTATCCCCTGGCACACACGCGCCCGCCCGCGATCCCACACGTTTTCACGACTGTCGTACGTTCCGAACCGCGTCCGTCATCCGCAATGGCACAGACCGAAGCTGCAAAGAAGGTAAACGACTACTCCGTTGACGACGACGTCACGTCGATACGTTTTTTTTTTTAGCGATTCGAACGGACGTCGGCCATTTAGCACGGTCCGTGAACGCGTTTGGCGTTCGATTTGTTCGCGAAATACGAATGGAAAAAAAAAAACAAACACTACCCGTTTTTCAAGACGACTTGAATATTTTGCTTTCGAACGCGATAATATTTACGCTTGAGTGCCCCGACCGCCAGTTGTTAATTGTGTTTTTTACTTTTTTTTTTTCAGGCCAAAGAATTTCACGATACATTGAAGGTCGACGTATGTATTTAAACTATACATGTGTTGTAACATAAAATCAATAAAAATAGCATCCTGATAAGTCCAAAAACAACTAGATTATTAACGAGACATTTTCCGCTCGCCCGAACCGTAAACGATTTTGTCTTCGTTACGTTTCCGTCCAATGTCAATTGCACAAACAATATTCACATAATTTCAAACTTTAAACATTTGTGATCGATACCGAGGATTTCACTAATGTTTTATGTCCGTCATCGCTGATACGTGTAATTGTTTCTTAAATCATGTGCGCAACACAATTTTCCAACAAATTTTGAAAACAATTAATTCAAAAATTGAAATAATTTTATACGTTTACCCCTCCAGCCCACCACTACTATTTATGCTCGTATGTATGTATGGCGTATCTTTCATATATGTATAATTATTTTTATTTAATTTTCATAAAAATGAATTTGTGTATTTTCTATTAACGTGAGTCATGGATTATTTATAAATATAGATTAATGGTCGAATATTGTGTAATAATGAGTATCTATATAATATGTATATTGAAAGAGTAAAAATGTCAATATAATATTCGATTAAGACTATTGTATACAAAATTTTCTTGTTTAAATAAGACTATACGAATAATGATAGTATAAAATACATCTACTAAAATGAATAATATTTTATTTTTTATACAAATTACAGGCAGAGAATCGTATAGTTAAAACATTTCCAGAACGAATAATTCATCTAAACGAGGTACTGAGTAAGCCAGAGTTTCGTATTGCTAAGTTGGATTTAAAATTTACATTAGATATATCTACAATAAAAAATGAAAACAATGTAAACAAGTGAGTTGACTAAAGTATAGCTATTATATAATATTTGTTGGTATTTATTTATATAAATATTGCTGAATAAATGTTAAATGAACATGAAAAAAAAGCCAATTTTTATTTGTAATCGTAAATACAGTAATTTAATAAAAATTAATGATTTTTTTTAAAATTGTAGTTGTGAAGGGAAAACTCCAGGAAAGAGGCCACGTTTAGATTCCAATTCTCGTGATACAACTTCAGAACAGATGATGATACCAACCAATAAAAACGTTGTAGAAATCATTAAAATTCTGAAGCCCAACATGAAACAGTTGATCGAAGACACCAACGCTGTAAGTCGAAATACATTTATATATCTAATTTTGTCATTATGATTAATAAACTTTATTTTCAGTTAAAAATGTGGGTATCGTTATTAATACCAAAAATTGAAGACGGTAATAATTTCGGAGTATCTATACAAGAAGATACTCTTGCTGAGATACAACAGGTTGAGGTTGAGTCTGTCAATTATCTTGAACAGTTATCTCGCTATTATGCAGCTCGCGGCAAACTTGTGACTAAGGTTTGTATTCCTTTTCATAAATAATTTGTTGTGTTAAGAGAGAACCGTGTTTGTTGTTTATGATTGGTATACGTGCAACAAATCATTCTATGTGAATCGCCTAAAGAAGAAGAAAATTGTAATTTTTGACCTATTATCAAATTCAATTATCTGTGTTATTATTTTGTTGAGTTTTTTCAAAAAAGATATAAGTATTTTAAACTTGATAATAGATCAATTTTCTCTAAAAGTTGGAAATTAAAAAACTGTCGATGATGTAAAATGTACATTCCCTATGTTACACACACATCAGACAGAGACAACAATAGATACCCTATTAAAAATAATTATTACTTTATTCATTTTGTTGTAAATTATCAAAGATAATTGGCCGAAAAATTATCAATGTATATAACGATTATTAAATGCTAAATTCTATGTTTGACAAGTAAACGGTTTTTTACAATGACATATCTAATCAATGTTGATTATAAGTAGTAATTGATTGTTTTTGTTTTATAGGTATTGAAGTACCCATTCCTAGAAGATTATCGGCGAGCCGTTGAGGAATTGGATGAAAGACAATATCTGTCTATATCCGTTGGCATGCACGAAATTCGTAATCGTTACTCAACATTGCACGACATTGTCATCAAGAACTTTGACAAAATAAAAAAGCCACGGTCATCGAACGTCGACAGTCTATATTAAAAAAATATTGTGGGATTATTTTCGAAAGTTATATCCGTATCAGTTATCATTCCTGTAATTTAAACAAATTGTTATCACAAACCCGTAATTTAAACGAGCGAACGTCAACTTTGTGTAACGTGTCGTAACACATAATCCCGTTTTCAGTGAAAGACGTACAAGATAATATCAGTATGTCTTTCATTTGATTTTTTCCCCCTTTTAATTACTTATGCAGTTTATATACCGAATTTCGTTGTAGATTAGAATCTGAACCCCAAACAAAATATCTCTTAGTAAATAAAAATCATGTAGGTAACGTTTTTCTAATTTTGCTTTACAACTGTACATTTTATTAAGGTTTAATAAATTTAAGTTTTGTCTACCATTCGGTGTGAATTGCTTGTTATTATTATTAGATTTTTTTTTTTTTGTATCCGGTTTTCTGTCATTTTATATTCAAAATTAATATATTCGTAAGCCTAAATATTCCACTTCGACTCCGTAGGATATTAAATACGTATCTTATGTTCTCATTATGCTTGAAAATCGCTGAATTCGCATACGTTTTACGTCTCGTTCGGGCCACCGCTGATTCGACGATTAGCATACGGTAAAATGGAAAAAACTATTTCGTTTAAATCCGACGGTTCAAAGGCAATAGAGAGGTGTTTAAACGGAAAGTCAAACAACAAGACCGGCTTTAGAGTCTATGGGAGGGGGTTAAGGGGTCACGACGATCCCTCCAAATGTCTTCGTTCGTTCAATTCGTGTTTGGCGGTCGTTACCACATAATTTTGGAGTTATGGACAGAGACGGTTCACACATTCACTTCTTGTCCGGGTCTAAAACCACCTACCCGCCCCAAAAAAAACTATTCTTGATTCGCTTTATAACTTTGGCCGAACATCAAAAACGTTCAATGCTTGTCGCTAAACCGGCCGATGAATGACGCCCGTGAACAGTCGAAATCGTATTGCTGGTAATGGTAACGTCGAGCAGTAGGTTACCGGCCGGTGGTAAAATTGTTTTTGGTAGAAGGCCTCCGGTTGTGCGCGCGTGGATAACAGCGTTCGTGATACCCACGGAATATGGTTGATACGGCGATCACGCTGACCAGTGGCGTAAATACGATTTTTTTCTAAGGGGGGTTTTTGAAAGGAACTTTTAAAAATTAGAATATTATTGGATAAATGAAATTTTTAATAAATAAATAGTAAATATTTTATAATTATAATTTATGTGTTTACGAATATTAAATTTTAGCTTCGTGTGCACAAAACCAATGAAACGATATTTCAACGGTTTAAAGGAAAAGAACAAGCTTTTTTAGAGTGCTGGTGTGTACGCCACTGGCCGAAACACTACTCTACTACTGGGACGGGGATGCGACAAACAAACCCTACCGGACGGAACTTCGGATATAAAAAATAAAAACCCCGATCGCTTCGACGGACAAGTCGTCGATCTTGTAGTAAATCATCGTGTCATTCGTTATCCGCGTGTAAAACGTGCCAAACAAAAACGTTTTGCCGCACGGAGTTCTACAAAAAAAAAAAACGACGGCGGCGGCGACGGGACCCGAAGTGATTTTTTTCGTCTTGCAGAGAGACCGGCGAACGTTTTAAACACGACGACGAGCGGATTGTTCGGCCCGACGCGTCGTTTCTGTTTTAAATACCCTCGGGCCTTCCGTTTTCTCCCGGGACTGGAACCGACATTCGTCACCGATGACCGGATCGGACGTCGAAATCCGTCCGCCGACCGCGCCCGTCCGAAAAAACCACTCCACGGCCGCGGCACGTCCGGAGGTATTTTTCTTTTTGTTTCATGCCTTATGTGCACGCGGACGGACACACCCGACCAAACACAACGGATACTACCGACGCGCGCCCGTCGAACAGGCGCCGAGGAGACGTTCGAACACGTCCGAAACGGTTCCGTCGTGAAAAACCGGAAACGCGACGGGGTGTGGATGCCGTGGACAAAACGACCCCATGACATAATATTTATCGGGCAATCGGTGCCGGAGCTACCGGAGTCGACGACAAAACGTGGCAACGACCAAACCCGTGTGGGCGTATCACATTCGGCGTATTGCTTTACGTTCCACGGACATCACAGCGAACAACTAAATACCCTGGTCTACGGGCGATCGATTCGTAGCCGTCGGCCTCTCGACAGAAAAATCAAATATATACATTATTCTGTCGACCCGGCGGCACACGTTGTCCCGCCGTACAAATTATCGAATGAATCGAACGCAAGCATTGTATCGGACGAGTGAAATGAGAAAAGAAATTCAATTTTAAAATCGGTCGAGACCCGCCGTTTCGGATGAACACGTCGTTCTCGTTTTATCGCGCTAAACGAGACGGCGGCGAATTGATGTTACGCGAGCACTCGATCCGCGGGCTCCCCGTGGGTTTTACGCAGTGGCGGGCGCTAGAGGGGTGGCAAGCGCCCTACCCGAGTTTGGTTTCGCCCCACCTTTGCCCTACCCGTTGAAGAACAAACGAAAATTTAAATTTCGAGCGTTTATGTGTTTGCCGTGTTTCAAATGTTTCGCTATGTAACTCGTCGTATTTATTTTTATGTGCATTCGTTTAGATCAGCGGTTCCCAACCTATGGTCCGCGAGGCATACCTATAAAATTTTTAAATATTTCAATTTTCCTTTGGGCGTGTTACAAATATTACGTACCGACAATCGTTACCTAAATTCTAATATCTGTGAAAAAATTGATTGTTATTTATGAGAAAAAATGGTGGTGGTCCGTGACGTATTGAAAGTTATCCAAGTGGTCCGTAGTGTCAAAAAGGTTGGGAACCACTGGTTTAGATAATACACTTACCATTTGATTTGATTTCGAAATCGATTGTATTTTATCGGAAAACGCTAATGGTACGGTATTTTCCGTGTATTTCGATAATTTATATTACGCCCGTACAGACGGGTTTTCACTAAATTCCATGATCTTCGGCCCCCCAAGCCCCCCCATAGAAAAAACGTCTGGTGACGCCACTGGTTTTACGGGATTTTTTTACGAAACGTACGAGGCGAGACGTGGTCCGCGGCGACGGGATCGCGTGACGACCGCGGGGACCGTCGCGGCCGAAAACCGCTTGGCGTTCGGAAACGAAATCCCGTGACGAATGCTCGTCGGCTGCACGGTTCCCTCTCGCTGGCGCGGTTAAAACCGCACGGTCATAATTGAACGGAAAAGACGGACGATAACACCTACGCAAACCTCCTGATTTCATTTCGATAGCTGTAGCGTCGAAGACATCGATCGGCGCACGCATTCGAATTGTATCGAAAAACCGACGGGTTGACGTTGATGCTTTGACGACGTGGCCACTGGGAAAAGAGTTGTTCTTGTTGGAATCTTCATCGCGTTGTTTGTTACCGGAAAAAACAACAGACACGACACGAGGAGCCACGTCATTAAGGACGTTCTCACGCGTCAATTCGATCGGAGATTCAGGAGAACACCCAGAACATTGACGTAGTTATTTGAGGGTCGATGTAACAGTCCATACCGCATTATAAAACGAGTATTATTACGCGTAAGTCGATATGTCCTCGCGAGAGATTAACCCCCGTACGCTAAGGTTTCTAGCGACTAGGATGACTTTCGGAGATCTCGGTTCTCAGCATTGTCAAAGATTACCCGGACACACGTAGAGCCACGAGTCGGAAACGGGCCCGTCGGCTCGGACAATCGCCGCGCGGGTTTCCCGCCGGTACAATCAAAATATTAAGAACGGTTAATACCGCGGAACAAGTCCGCCAGACGGCAGCACCGCGATTCGCGCGACGTCCCGGACGTTTGTTCCGTCGGACGGCGGTGGACGTCGACGAATTCGTGTGGCGACGACGTCCGCTAGATGGCGTCTCCTAACCCCGCGGCCGGACGGTAAAAAACACGATTCAGCAAATCGGTACTTTGCGCGCGTACGCTGGTGTTCGAGAAAAAAAATAAATATTAGTTTCGAACCGCCGTTACGGACGATTTCGTTATCATTACGAAATGACAACCGAGTGAATTACGTGTGTCGCCACAGCGTTTTCCTACGACCGTTTCTGTTTTGACATTTTATTTTGGCACATTAAAATAAAAAAACCGTCACGAAAAAATGATAAAACGCATACGAGTCCGCGTTAAGTGACACGTTTGTTATGTCTTGTGTGTGAAAATTTAAATTTTTTCAAAACCGAAACAATGGTTGCCACGGAAACAAACCATAAGGGAGATTTAGGTTTTTTTTTCGTGACAGTCCCCAGTGGGTATATTAATTTAGGTAACGCTTTTTGGTGGACGCCTTTTCGTGACGGTTTTTTCATTTTAATGTGCCAAAGCAAAGACATAAAATGTCAAGAACGTCCGTGAGAACTTTCGAAAACTTTCCCGTCCGGAATCCCGGGACTGTTGTCCGTCCGTATCCGAAACGCACCCCGGGGAACGCGATCGTCGACGCACCGGAATCGGGTCGGTAAAAAGCCGCCGATCGACACGTGAAGGGTTTTCGCGCCGGCACACCCGCGTGTCGATAGTGGACGTATGACATGGCGTTAGGTCGGGTGTCGGACCGGAACCATGATCCCAATTGGATCTTAGACCTGACGTTCCGTCTGGAGCACACCAGCCCCTATTTTTCATAAAGATTCGTACTAGACATTTTTTAATGCGACAAAGCCCCCCACACCCCCCTCTAACAGACTACTACGATTATACTATTAAATACAACGTCAACTTTTTTTTAGTAATAATTCTTTTTTATAGACTGAAAATATACTTATGTCTAGTGTGAATCTGAAAACAATTAACAAATTATTAATTTTAATGTGTTTAAAATTTAATAGATACATCATTAATAGATAAGTCCTCATCAGCTGTCTTGCTCAATCTGACAGTTTTTTTTAAACTAAAAAAATATTATTTTTAAAAATTCGAATAATCTGTACTGTATAGGTACTATCTACTATCTAGCCAGTAGTCTTATTTATTAGTATTCGGTAGGTAAACACATTTCTCGAATTCGTAGCGCACATTTTCAATTTCGGATTACGCACTTTGTGTCGGGGTTCGCTGAAAAATAGGGCCTGGAGCACGCCAAGTAATCTCGTGCGTCAGGTAAATACCGGAACCATCTGAAACCCAGACCAGACATGAGCAGCAACGACGTGAAGACAAAAAAGAGGAACCCGGCGATCGAAAAAGGGGGTTTTTTAAATCGGGGTCGCCCGTGTGACTCGTCGGGGCGCGCGGTTCCGCCTACGGTTAAGACCGTGACCGAACACACTGTTACCACGACAATCGCGCACGCAACAGACGCGCGTTTTGTATTTTCCCGAACGACGCGATTATTGCCGTCCGAGTGGCTGTAACGTTTACGCGAAACCGACCGTCGGAATACTGATGAGTGGATCGTCACTTTCGGCACAGACGCCGAAATGTGTTCTGTCTTGCTCGTTTTACCGAAGTACGACAAACACTGAGAACTTATAAGATATGTGTTTTCCGGACCCCGGAAAAGAATTCTAAACACGGCGCCGCGCGCAGCGTCTCTATAAAACGTGACGGTCTCGGATCGTTCGGATTCGTAATGTTTTTTCCGAAACGACGAAATGAAGGAAATTCATTCTCTCCGTGTGTGATGGGTAAAATCGACGAAACCGGAAAGTCGAACTACAAGCGTACGATGAACGATAACGTTTAACCGGATCGAAAAAGTATCGAGTAAAACATTGAAAAAAAAAAAAAACACCCATTTACACGTATACTTCTCGCTTCGATCGGTATCCGAACGGGCGACCCGAAAAACAATGAACGTCGTACGTAAAAAATACATACATTGTGTGTTTTGTTTGTTTGTTTTGTTTTTTCACCCGAAAACCTGACCTAACCCGTCGAGGCGAGACGACTGACTCTACCGCAACGACTCGTCTCGTTCGATCCGAAACGTCTTGTATTTGTACGCGTTGTTGAAATCGTCGTCGTCTTTTTTTTACCCCCCCCCACCGTAACGTTATCGAATCCGAACGGTTTTCATCGTCGTCGTCACTGTTATTGTGTTTCTCGTTTTACGTTTTGTTTTTTTACATCACCGCCCACGGTCGTGGTATGACGTGGTGCAGGTCCGTGCCGAGAGGTCATTGTCTCGAACGTTATCCTTATCGTTATTTGTGTACGAACGAATTTCCGTCCGATAATATTATTATTATTATTATTATTCTATTTTTGTTTTTCAAATATACCAACATCGTTGGTTTTCGAACGCGCCCCTGGGTCCCGTCCCCCCCCCCCCACCGGACGACGAGCAAACCGGTTTGGTTGTCATTCCCCTCGACGATCGTTTTCCACCGGCAGCCACTGACGCTGCCTGCCACGACCTACCGGAGATATTACCTGGTCACACGGGGGGTTCAGTGACCATGTCAAGGATTTACGCACACGCACACGCACACGCATCGTCCGGACGCGCCGCTGCGAGGCCACAGACCTGTTGCGTGCGTGTCCGTACAGGACTCGGTTCCGCCGTCGCCCGCCCGCCCGCCGAAGAAGACGGTGAAGGAGAAGACGAAGAGGAGTCCTCGTGATTCTTCTCCGGGCTTCACTCCGCTTCACCGCCGCCGGCGCGCACGTACGCGCACAAAACGTACTCGCCGCTCCGGCCGGACGATATTATTACGTACGTACGTACGTACGCACGCGCGCACGCTACATAAATCAAAACCGGTTTTTCGAGACCGTCGGAGGCTCACGAAAAAAACATAATAAATAAATAAATAAATAAAACGTTTTCACGTTACGAGCGCGGCGCGCGTGTACAGGGTCGCGCGAAACTCGAAAACGAAATCGAAAACGGCCGCGAATGTTTCCGTGACGCGAAGACGACGTGGACGACGTTTTTCTCGCGGAACGGTCCGGAAGAGCATCGCGGAAACGTCGCGGGGTAGGTGGGCGGAGGTCCGCCCGGGCAACGTACGACCCTGTACTTCCGCCAACGTCCCCGTCCGTACTCACGATTACCACTATTACCGCTACGGTCGCCTGCGACCGCGTAACTCTCGAAGAAAATACACATTATATACGGTATAATAATACACGGGTATAGAATCCTGGCTACCGCGCTTTAAACACGGTATATATTATACACGTAAGTAAACACGGTAGCTACGGGGGTTTTTTTATTTTTTTTATTTCCAAAGAGACCATTAATCAATACTATTGTGTACGGCGGCCGGCCGTATATAAAACACGTACGCGTATATCGTATAACGTACAGGAAACCCGCTTTGATAATAGCTGTTATTATTGTATACGAACATAATACAATCCTCCGTTTTTCAATACGTATATATATCAATCGTCGTTTTGCGTCCGCGTCTCGAGATGGGAAAATCGCGTGTAAACGGACGACAACCGGGTACGCGTCGCGCGGCAAAACCCATCAAAACGCACGCCTGTTCCGGCGAAAGTTCAAAACGAAACGCTCGTCCGCGTACCGGAACACTTATCACACGACGATCACTACGCGTCCGTTCTATTTTTGTTTATTTGTTTTTTTTAAAATTTATTTTCATATTCACCGAATATGTGACGGTCGGTAACGATCGATTCGCGCGCGCGGTCACGTCGCGTAACACGTTACGGTCGTTTATATTTAAATCGATCGACGCGTCTGCCGCCGTACTATCTGTTGTACGTGTTTTTTGTTTCGTGAAATAAAAACAACAACAACAACGTTATATCATTCGGATTTTTTTTTTATTTAAAAATATACTTCAATTACATTTACATAATGTCCACACGCGTATAGATATGTGAATGCGTAAATATCGTTTTCATAAACACGCCATTAATAATAACCGGTAATAATATGCATACGAACACCTACGATAAACGCATATGATTACAAAAAAAAAAAAAAAAAGACACCTACGTTCAATAGTATACAAAATTAATATGTACATATACACGAAACAAAAATAATGACTTCGACGCGGATGACGTGGTTTTTTTTAAAAAAAAAAATAAAAATTTTATCATTATTTATATTTTCTAATGTTTTGGATATAAATGCGTATATGCCTTGGAACTCTCGTCGTTTATGAACGCCGAAAAACGCACGCCGTCGTTGTTCGTATCGATGGTGAATAACGTCGAACGGATCCACGTCAAGTCCCGAGAGTGGTTTACTCGACAGAATGAGTGGGCGAGGGGGGAAACCGAACAAAGTGTACACGGCCATCGTAACGACAAGAGCACCCCCCCACACGACACCGAAACAACAACACCGTGTATTTGCGCGCACGCCCGAAGTACGAACAAACTGGCGACCGCGTAACACATAGTTTACGGATCGGAGATTTTTTGTAGAGGTCGATTTCAAATCCGAATGTACCGGAAGTACGCGACGAGCGTCGAAACGTTCGGGTTATGGGTAAAAACTTTCTTTTTATACGGGGGAAAAGAAAAAACTAATCTACCGATCGAAAACGATTTTTCGGGCTAACGTTATGCCCCGGACGGTTTACAATATAAAAAAAAAATTGATTTTTTTTTTCTACCGTCTTCCGTAACGACAAACCGCGCGCGTAGTACCGACCAACTGCTCGCTCTTGACCTATATATTATACCGCTCGAAATCCGCTTACCGACTGTATATACTTTATGTAAATCAAATGAGAAAAATCACTCGTTAATTAACAGACGTGTTGGGACCACGGTTTACTTTACCAACGGTTTCCTATTCGGATATATTGAATGTATACTCGTTTTTAATTTAATTTTTTTTTTTTAGAAAAAACGTATAACGCGCGCGAGCGTTCCCAACGCCGTTAAAAGTAAAGTAATCAACCTTGGTCGAGTGAGACATTTATGTATATGTATAGTATTTTTTTTATTTTTTTATAATAAAACGTAAACTTGAACCACTTAAATAGTCCGTCCGCCTGATTAAAAATATCATTAATACAATATATATTAACCTCGTAAAAGTATCAACAGAGTAAAAAAAAAAAAATGTTTAAGCCAGATATCTAAAGCAGCTAATAGGTACATTATCTATGAAAAATGTATCTCAAATAAGTCTTAACTTAAGGTTGGAACTCGATCATAAAATTCGAGACTTAAATTATAATAAATCGACCCTTTTTACCTTTTTGACGTGATACGTAACCAGTTCGGTCGTCATAGATCGTTAACGTCTCGGTTGGACAAGAACGACGGAGATAATCGTTGACGATTTTATAAACACATACATACTGACGCGATTATCGAACTTCGATAAAAAAAATTTAAAAAAACAGTCGTGCCGATCCAAAACCGGATAGGGTAATTAATAACTGTAAAAGTTCAAGTTCGCAACGTACGAATTCGAAGCCATTAACCTTAATCGGTTATCGTTGGAACCGGTTGACGCGTTAAACATTTGTCGTTTGTACACCGTGTGGCGGCCGCACGACAGTTGATAACGTGACCTGTTATGTATTTCGCGTAGCGTTTTTTTTTTCTTTCTGTAACGCTAATCAAAAAAAACTTTCCGCGCACACGGAATCCAACGAGTCCGAAAAACAAACCCGCACGTTTCCGTGCCGCGAGCATACGAACCCTATACACACGCGTACGACGTATCATCGTCATCGTCGTCGTCGTCGTCGTACGCACGCGCTTGCTTCTCAAACGTGTTTTTTTTTTTTGGTTTAAGAACGTTGACGTGTGAACTCTGCAGGACGTACGGGTTCCGGTCCGTACCACGACGTAGGGGAATCGGGTTTATTTTTAACGTAAAGTCTTTTCTATTTTTTTTTCTTTCGAATTCTAAATAATAATAATAATAATGATAATAATGTTTGTCGGGAATGCGCGCGGCCGCCTCGTGGCCGTAGTAACGCGGTGGAGATAATTTCTTAGACGGTTCGGAAACTGGTACTCGAGCGCGCGTTCGGTCGCGCGTGAAACACGAATGGAAGCGTACCCCGCGCGTGTTTGTCGACGACGTACGGGAGACGTTTACGGCCGACGTAATGTTCTCGAACGGGCATTTACGCGGCGTACGTATTTGTATTGTACGGCGTGCGGGGAGTGAATGGAAAACGTAAAAATAACGACACGGTAGAAGAACAGGTCCGTGTTGTAGAAGAGATCGGTGCCGAGGGGGGGGAAAACAAAATAAAAATACGATTGTCGTGTTCGTCTACCGGAGTCGTCCGAGAACAAATATATTCAACGATGAAATGAATTGTATTGACAGGGTGATCATGTTAATGTCGTATCGGCATATTTCTATGGGCACCGTCCGATCTCGCGCGCACGGTTTTTGGCGATTTTTAGAACGTTTACCGTGTGATTTATACGCGAGGGGGCGAAGAAACACGGCCGACGGTTTTAACCGTTTTCAACGGTAATAACAGAATACCGTCTGCGCGACGGCGTTCTATACGAACACGGCCGTCACGGAATTTTTTCAACGAGAGACCGCCGGAATCCCGAAGCACGGCCGGCAACCAAACGGCGTACGGCGCGCGAAACGAAACGGTCGTGATCGCGCCGAACGTGAACCGTAACACGCAGCGCTCGGGGCGGACTGCCGAGACGAGTTATCCTTTGCGAACGATCGTTTATTCTTAACCGCGTTTCGTTGCTCGTCCACTATTCTTCCGTCCCGGTGAATACGAGTGGGTAACAACGATAAATGAGTTTTGACGCGACGCGCTCGTGGTCGTCACCACCCGAACCGCCCCCCTCTCACGCCCACTCCAGCTCGCTCACTCTTCGAACACGGCACGTCGGTTTTTATTCTTTCCGGTCGACCGCGTTCCCGTTCCGACACCGGGTTCTTTCGATCCGCGGTGTCCGTTCGATCGCGGTTTGTCTTCGGAGAGCTGACGGACACGACGAAAAAGCAACGCCGCGGGCCCAACGTTTCCAGACCCGACGCGCAGACGTTCCGGACGGTCGATCGGCGAGGTCCAGACGATTTGCCGTCCGCGGTCGGAGGGTTCACGCGCCAGCACGGTCAGTTACTAACCGGGTACTACCTTATATTGGCACTCGGTGCTAGTCAAGGTGCGACCTGACCGGGACGCCAATCGATCTAGCGCCGATCAACATCTCCGAGATCTCGTACCCACGGGCGCGGTTTGCCACTTGACCATCCACACGAATCCGACCCAGACGAGCTGGGCTCGATCCGTGTCGCTACGAGGTTAGCACCATCAGTTGACACCCTTAGACACCCGCAATGCAAAACTACAGAGACGCTGGGTCCCCTTCCAAGAGTGGGAGACTCTCTCGCTCGTAAACGACCCGACGGCATGGGGACGTCACCCGCTCGGTCGCGTGTTAGGCTACCTTGGCCGTTGTCACTGCGTGCTCAAGAAGAGTTTTTCTCTCCTGGTCCACTTCCCCCCAAGCAGGAGGTGACGAGTCCCGTGGACGGCACCTTGAGGCCCGTACCCCAGACCGGCCACGGGAGACACTTTGGTCATTTGAATATTCGCAGCGACGGGGGATCTTTCCATTGTCCATGCCTGGCCTCACTGTCGGGGGCCGATCATAGACCTTCCCGAACTTTGCTTCAAAAACCGGCGCCCAGACCTCGCGGCCGCGAACGTGCGATGGCAAGTGGACAAGGTTGTTTAGCGAATTGCAGTAGCAAAACGCGGAAATCGTGAAACACGCGGACGGACGGGGACGGGCACTCGCCCCGTTTCGATGTCCGTGTCACCCCGTACGTTCTTCACGCGCGTTACGTGTTGGAGTGTTGCGTCCAACGCACACCGACCGTCGTCTGTACGTGTTCGTCAACAAATCGTTTTCGTTTATTCGCGGAAAATCCGTATCACAAGACACGCGGGGACA
The DNA here is from genome assembly GCA_019022885.1 of Schlechtendalia chinensis. NCBI lineage: Eukaryota > Metazoa > Arthropoda > Insecta > Hemiptera > Aphididae > Schlechtendalia > Schlechtendalia chinensis. The sequence goes on along the minus strand of CM032351.1, from coordinate 1,189,206 downwards.
GACGCGAAAAAAATCGCGCTGGACGCCGATCGGGACGGTCGGGGGAGAACGTTGCGATCTGTCTATTCGTCTAATTAATGCCGTGTGCTAGACCAGTGATCGTGCGCGTGACGCTCCGTTGTTGTGTTGTCGTCGGACAAAAGTTTGAACAAAATAATAATAATAATAATAATAATAAAATAACAAACGATACGCGTCCTCCGTACACGAGTAATTGAAGAAAAGAAAAAACCCATTATCCGTCTCGTCAACGGTGTGTGGCGTGTTTGCGTCCGAGTGCGTTTTCGTAACGTAAAGCGGCCGTTGTTGCCGTGACGAACGTCGCGAAACGTCCACTGCGGTCGACGGCCGTGAGAGCCGAGAACGCCGGAGGGCCGGAAGCCTTGTTGCGTTCCCAGCCCACGTGTAAACCGAACCGTCGAAGCGGGTCCGAACGCTGAATCCGAAGGCGGACCGGAGAGAGAGCGAGAGAGCGCGAGAGACCCCCGCGGACTTTGATTGTTATCAGAATAAAAATTTCAGATCGGTGTAATGTCATCCCCGCCCGTTCGGCACGGGATCGTTGCGGCACACCCGGCGACGTATTTACGGGGTGGGTGGGGGGAGGAATAGGAGTGGGGCGTCGCGTTTTTAAGGGTTTTTCTTTCGAACAGTACACACTCGTTCACGAAATATTCGACGTTTTATATTTCACGGTTTGGAAAGTAAATATTATCACACGTTGACATCCCGTATGTGTTATCATTATCTTATAGTTGTAAACATTTTGTAAACATTGACGTGATATTGATTTGTGTAACTTATTTGTCATCATTACTCTTATCGATCGCTTATGGTTTTTTTTATTTTATGGTATCAGGATGACGGGGGGGGAGAGGGAGGCGACAAAATTCTAAATACATCACTGTCCACCCCCACCCCCCTTCCACCGGTCGACAGTCAAAATCTATTTGTGTTTTACGCGAGTTAGATCGGGACGGACCGAGTTCGTTTGCGGGCGGCGAACGAGAAAACCATCTGCGTGCCAGGCTTCGGGGTGTTGTAAATAATCGACGTGACGCACAAAGTACGACGCGGAGGTCTCCTTCCCCGCCGTCCGGACAAAGATATACAATACACATATATAGATAGATAGTGAGAGGTCATCGGTGACCGTTGAACCCGCGGCCATCATAATAATAATAATAATAATAATAATAATATTAACGATATCACACACGCGGCGGCGGCGTACGGCAAAAAATATCATTCGGTCGTTTTACTACACGCGCCGGCCGCGCGATATCTCGTCGTACGAAAACGTACGCATGTACGCGCGACGCGTACGGGACACGTGTAAACGCGTGTCCGTCCTACGAGATCCTACTGCACCGCTTCCAACTGCGTATCATTATTACTATTATCATTATTACTATTATTATTACTATTATTATTATTATTATGTGCGTGTGTGTGTGTTTTCCGAAGCCGCTCGCAGAGGTGAACGTCCTGGTCCGGCGTGTGGCATTAACCTCCCGGCGGCATCGTGTATCGTCGTCGTCGTCGTCCTCCTCGTCCTCCGCCACCGCCTCGCCCTTTTTATTTTATTATTTTTTATTTCCACGCAAACACATTTCGTCCTGCGCTCTCCTCTCCACCACCACCACCACCAATGTTACTACAAAATACTACTACTACTACTACTACTACTACTACGAGTACTACCACCACCGTCCTCGCGCGACAATCTTCTACACGATAATAATAAGACGGGGTATTCGGATATAAACAAATAAATCTGGTCTCCCGGTGGTGGGGGGGGAGTGGTGAGGGGGCGAGCGGCGGCGGGGTGGACGGGAACGAAAAACAACGCGCACCGCCGTTGCGGCCCTACGGACGCGCGTAATATATTACGTACGTTTTATAAATAGATACGGCGCAACTGCCGGAGACCGTTCGTATAATACGCTTATATACGTGTTGTGTGCGCTCGTATTGAATTCACGATCGTAGAGTCTCTCCCAGCCACACGGTCGTAAACCGTTTAATTAATCGTTTCGTTTTGATATTCGTCTCCGGACGAACATCATTTTCGTTTTAAACGTCCTCTCCGATTACAACGAACGCACGACAACGAAATAATAATCATACGGAAAATGATTATAGTGAGCGTCAATAAAAACGATCGGTAAGACGTTTGGTTTATTTTTAAACAAACCGCGTCGTACGGCAACGACGACGACGGGTTTAAACCCGACGAGATCGGATTGAGCTCGGCAATCCAAACACGACGGCGGTTTGAAGGTCGTGTAACGACGTCATAGTCTTATCGTTCGAATTAAACTTTGATCGAGCGAAAATGTTCGGATCCATTATTTTTTCGGATTTTTTTTCCTTTTTTTTTTTTAATCCGAACCTAACGAGTTTATAGTACAAATACAATACACCATCCGTACGTATGCGTTTTATTCAAAACGAATTCGAAACAAATTATCGCTCGATCAATTATTGAACATTCATCGGTACGCAACATGGTCAAATTACTACTGTTCGTACTGTTTTGACACTACCTGTCGATTCCCCGAGGGAACTGGGCGATATCGCACGTTGTCCGATATTATGTGAAACGTGAACAACGTCGGTCCGGAAATAAAGACCGTTCCGTGACGAAACGATAAAAATCGAACGTCCTAACCTAACATTTTTACACGTACGGACATTGATTATCGAATATTGACGTTTGTACGTACTTCTCTCTGGGCGCTGTATAAAAGAATAGGTTATTTTTTTAAAACGTTTAACGTACGATCACCGCCGCGACTCGAGTCCGACGTGCACGAGAAGTTATGTTCCGACCGATTAGAATCGGAATGTTTTCCCGGCCCGGCCGTTTGGTTCCCACGCGACACTTGGTCGGCGAACGGATTTGTTTGCGATTTGTTTTCCGTAACGCGGCCGGGGGGAGGGGGGGGGAGGGACAATGTTATTTGTTGACGGCACGTCGAACGGATGAAATCCGTTTCACACCGAGTCGGTTCGACCTGGGTTCAAACCCAACCCCGAAACTTTTAACGGTTATTACCAACCGAATTTATTGTCGACGCGCCGTTTACACGTCACAATGTCGACCCGCGTTTCGACACGATTTTATCGTACACGCGCCGTAATCTGGTATTCAAATCTGGTCGCTGAAAACATGCGATTCGGTTCTAACCCGCCCACCGCCTCGAAAATGTGTTCCTAACCTAACGCGCGTGACGAACGGAGAAAGTAGCCGGTTTTTATGGCGTCGTGTACACGAGTGAATTTTTTTTTTCTTTTGGTTTCGAAGACGTGTCGAGCGAATGGTGACAAAACGATCGGATTCACGATACGAAAAAAAAAACCGTACCGGCAACGACGCGGGCGAAACAATTAAAACAATGAAACTAACTCATGAAAATATTTTTAACTTAAGGCGATATAATGTTTATTGGTAAGTTTTCGTAAATTAATATTATGATCCATGGCCGTGACCAGTTTCACCAACACGAACAGTTGTAATGAACTGTGATAACGGTGGTATTTAGGTAGGTAGGTTATGACCAAGAGACGGCAAACAGGTCGGTTTTAAGGAGTTGTAATGAGCTAAAGTGTATACGTTTTGATGGATATCCAAAATACAAGATAACACACAAGAAAATTCAAATTATAGAGTTTTCTTAAATTTCAATTTAACGTTCATATCCAAATAATATAAAATATAGTACTAGATTAAATACGTTTTTTGAATGTACCTCGTTGTATTATTTAAGTATGCATAAGAATATAGTTATTTCATAAAAAAAATTATATATATATATATCACAAATTAATGTCTATGGTGTAATAGTGGTGGGTACTCCAAAGTTAACTTGAATGGACGAAATAAGAAGAAGAAAAAACACTACTACCTTGGCTACAGCCAACCGTGCTCGGCGAAAAGCGGACGTGCGTCGTAAAAGCGGTTTACCGTCGTAAAGCGTCGTTGTCGGGTTTGCTGGACTCTAAAATCGCGTCGCACAGACGACCGGACGTTCTCTCGTGAGCCGAGCTTACGTCCGGAGATTACCGTTTTACGGAATGTGCCGATCGAATTACGTCGGACAGCAAACCACTATACACACACGGCAGGCGTGATAACACATCTTTAACGTCCCCGAACACGCCCGCGCACGTTCATACCGTTCTACGATTCGTACGTGCTTATCCCCCCGGACAAAACGGAATCGTCCAGTGATTAGATCCTGGCCGAGGAGGAGAGCGTAGGTATAGAACCGTTGTTCTATTCTGTTTTCCTCTCTCGAAACAGAAGCCTATTCGATGATATATATATAATATTACTTATCGGGTGAGGAGGAGGTCGTAGAATAATACGAAAACCCGATTTATACGATAAAAATAATTTTTACTTTTTATCATTGAAATTAAAATGTACGGTTGAAAAAAGTATAAATATACATTTTTGATATTGAAAACCATAGGACAAAAGAAACCACAAAATTGATTATGAAAAATATAATCGACGTTTCGATCCGTTGCCAACGATTAAAATCACCTTACACAATTTTCCGCTTTAGACATACTCAAGAGGGGTGGAGAGAGGGAGGTCTGCACTGATTGCGCCACTGGTATACATACTTTCTGACAATCGGATTACGTTTTTCATAGGGTTGTAGTGATCAAGTTCGTTCGATCATTATAATCGGGGCGACTCGAACAGCGGGTCGAATAAATCGTAAAAAATAATTTTTTTAATAAAACGTTTTATTTTTGTACACATCAAACAAGTATTACGTGTCAAAATACGATTTTAAAACTCGGGTTCTTTCAAAAGAGTCGGCGATGTGCTAAACGTTTCAAACATAATCGCGTCGTTCATCGAGTGGGTTAGGCTCGTGAACAACGAACGAGTCGTCGGGTTTTTCTTCTTTTGCATATTTGACACGTAATTCTATTTCTGATATGACTATACATGTACAAATATATATGTACATATTTCTGATCGGCGCGTAGGCGTGCGCAGGCTTCCGTCGCAGAGTATGCGACCAAGTAAAACGTGCCCCCAATAAATCATAGGCGACCTTTGAAAAATATTCAACACCCTAATTTAAAAACGATTTTTTTCTATTTACATTAATAACACGTTTTTGAATTGTTGTCTTTCCAATTCGTTTACTTCGTGTAACATTTTTTTTTGTTTACACTTAAACTTTGATGATTCCAGTCTTTTTCGCACCTGATATACGAGTACGTTGAATTCCACCAGAGACCGACAAGCCAATAGGCATCAAGGTTTTCATACGTACGCCTATGCCATATATCATATTATTTACGTTTTCCTAAGCGCCTACGTAACCCACGTTTTTGTGCCCTTTTCGTGCAAGCGCGCAAGCCTATGGATCGCCGATAACCGATAACCCCGAACACCACGAGCGGCGGCCACTGGAATACTGAAAACGGAGTAAATACAACGGAACGTCGTCCGCCATGAAGTCAGTTGGATGACGTCGACCGCACACGACAAAACCACCGCGTCACGTTATCCGGTGTCTTAGAAATTGCCGCCGATCCGCCCGTGTCACTGTTTTCCGTTCCGAGTTTATTCGTTTACCTTTTTTTTTATAGTTTTCATTGTCTCGCGCGTTATTGCCGATTATTTGTCGGCCACCGTCCGAAACCGTCGTCCGTCGTTCACGCGCCCGACGAACAGATAGGACACGTACCGGTCTGACCGACCGACCGACCTGGCGCGCGAACGTATTCGGTACTTTGTTGCGCTTCCCGTCTCACGCGCACGCTGCGTGGTTCGGGTTAGGTTACGAGGGCGACGGTACCACCGGGCACGTGGTAACCGCCGGCCGCGGAATTCCCGAACGTAACCGGGAACCGTCGTCACGCGTATTTACGTGTCGTACGCACGCACCGGAGGCGATAAAAATTATTTATGAATCCCCGCGAACGCGTTCCCGGCGTTTTCCGGAAATCCGTCGGCGGTTTTTTTGCGTTTCGTCGTCGACGTCGTCGTTTTCTTCCGCCTTTTCTCCGATCCGGTTTACTCGAAACGCACGACGCAATGAATCGTAAAGCCAAAACGATGTAACGGACACGCACGCGGCTTGTACAACACATCTATACGTGTTCTGTTTTCTTTTTTGTGGTTTCCGTCCCCGGCGGGACTCTTTTTATTCATCCGGTCGTGCCGGTTCTCTCGTCGGCTGCTCTCCACGGCACCGCCACCTAACCAACTTCGCGCCACACGTGTCCTGCCCCGGTTCAATGGCTTCAATCGATACCGATTCTCCCGCAGTTTACAGGAGACGTCTCACGCGTCTCGTTTTCGTCGAGCGTAGTTCTTTGCGACGAGTAGCCGGGGACGAGTAAGACAGAGAATCAAGGCATAAAATCGACACGCCTCCAAACGACCGAGAAACGAACGGTTCCAGGATCGGTCGAAAAAGGCCAGGAAGGTTAGGTCGGACGAGTGGCCGCGTCGTCGACGGGACGAATTGCCGTCGGTGTCGGACGGACTACGAACTCGGGGGCTCCCGGTCAAGTCGATTCGCGGGCGCCGACGGTGGGTACGTACGTGGGAAAGGAACGCGTATCGAAACGATCGTCAAACACCGTACCGCACGCGTACGCGCAGGTCCGACGCGAACAGCCCGTGTGTCGTGTGTGCGTTTCGCTATCGAACGGATATATTTGTTTTTTCGATGACGTCGCGGTACGTGAAACTCGGTCACGCGATCGATTCGCGCGGTACTGTTTTTGCATCAATACCCGACGCCACGGGTTAGGTTACGCGCGCGCGCCATACGAGACTACGCATAGTACGTGCGTACACGTTTTCTTAGGCTTTCGAACGTCACCGCATGAAAAAAAAAAAAGCTAAAAAGTCGTCCCGAATTGATAAACCCTCCCCGCCCCCCAACGAACGCACCAGATGTTCCCGTTTCGACGCTGAATAGTTGATGGGAAAACGTCCGGACGAGAAGTCTAACCCGGACGGCGACACGGGATTCCGATACGTTTCGTTTGCGAACGACTACCGGCGGTTTCACGTCGTAGAACGCAACGCGCGTATTTGCGCCGTGACCGTTAAACGGCGAAACAAAAAGACGTTCGGTTTTGTTACCGCTTTTGCAACAACGCGTATAAAAAATCCGACCGAAAACGCGTGTCGCACATGTTTTCGGCACTCGGAATTCCCGATTTTGGCCAATTTATTTGAACACCTGTTCGCCGAACGTGTCGGCGGCACGCGCTCGCACGCCACGCAACGCCGCGCGTATTTGTACGAAAACGAAAATTCTCGGGCCATCGTTTGTCGACCGACGTCTAAGCCAGCTCTGGGCGGCTCTAGCGTTTATTTTTTTTTTTTTTTGCTCATTTTCTAACAATAATTAAAAAACCTAACGGCTGTTGGACGTCAAACATCCTTTTTATCGCTTAGAAATATACTACGGTCTACAAACCATCAAATGACAATTAAAGATCTGTTCTTCGACTCTTGCCGTTTGCAAACCGGCCAATAACTTTATCGGCGTCTTCGGCTATTTCCCCGCGCACGTGGCGAGACCGTTAAGCGTATCTTCGATCCGGCGCCGGATTTACCCGCAAGCAAAACGAGCGTCGCTCACGGCCCTCGTAAAAAATGTCCGGCGTACAAAAAAATAAAAAATATATATTTACACGACGTTGTCCTGCCGTCTGGGTTATCGAACGAATCGAACGCGAGTATAATAAATCGTTATCTCGTGTCTAACGAGCGTACGGAACGAAATTCATTGAAATCGGTCGGACCCGTTTCGGACGGACACGTTGTTTTCGTTTATCGCGCTACACGGGACGGCGGCGAATTAACGTTATACAAACGCGTGTAAACGTGCGCGTTCGGACGGAAAGCCCCGCGAGATAATGCAAACGGCAGTGCCGATCAGCCGTGGGCCGTCCGCAACTCGTATAAAAATAGAAATAACTAACAACAACATTCGGACTTTCTCGTATCTCATACGACGTTGTTATAACGTGACGTACTGATTGTATAATAATAATTTTATGTGTTTACTCGTGATTCGAAAACGAATTCGACGGAATAAACATTTTAACATGGTTTTTTGTATCGAATCGTGTTTACGTTCGTTTGTAAAATGATGAAACATAATATTTTGGCATTTGTAATATTCGCTCCCTTCCCCTCCCTCCCCCCCCCTTAAATTTGGAGAAAGACTTCGTACGATAGACAACAATAATTGAGCAATTGATCATCAGGCCCGTCCGAATCATTCGCTTACGGCCACCAAAGTACTCAATCCCCGCGTCTGTTTCGATCATCCGTGTAGAGTGCAGTCAGGTTTTAACCGGACGTAACGTTGAAAACGACCTTTGAAAATGACGACACAGACCTCGAGCACGTCTAGAGCCGATTCTGGTATCTCGGTCCTATTCACGCGTCGTCTATTCCGCTAGCCACACATACTCGGCTTCTAGATAAACCGCGTTGTTATCCAAAGCACCGCTGTAAATCTTTTTAAGTACTCGTTTGATTTTTATTGGCTTGTTCATTTTTTTTTTTTAAGGAATTTGGGGGTCGCTTTACATTCGATATAGTCGATAATACATCGCAATGGAAATCCGGACTAGTGGCGTACCGGTAAAACATTTTTTTTTTTTGGGGGGGGGGGGGCAAAATATTAAATACCTCACTTTAAAATCATTAAAATGTAAAATTCCAATAACAATAGATAATAGTAACTCAATATCAAACGGATATCAATTTCAAATCTTAAACGATTGAGATCGATATCATCAGTTAACATGTTTGATAACGTCGATAAAATAGTTATCTATAACGTCCTAATGTGAGTATAACCGTTACTTCTAATGTTGATTTGGTCCGATTTATGACGTTTATGTATTGATGGGTCGTATGAAAAATATCAGTACAACCGAATATCCACACGAGTATTGATATGATCAAAAATGAATACGCGTCAAGCGAGAGAATGAAAAGCTTCTCGGGGGGCAAATGCCCCTGTTGCCCCCCTACACGTAAAGTACGCCGCCGATCCGAACGACGGACGATCGGAGACGTCGAGCAACGCGGAAACGATTTCCGCGGGCCTTCGCAACGTTTAGGTTAGGCACGTTTCCACTTCGTTGTCGTTCCTCTTCTTTCGAAATGCGCGCAGTGAACGTCGCGTTACACATCGCGACGCCGGCGCAAACGAACGTTTTTTAAACCGACGACGTCCCGTTATAAAAAATATATTTACGCGCGCGTACGTGCGCGTTTTACAGTTAACCGTCCGCGAAAGAATGACGAAAAACCAGTTTCGTCTTGTGGAACTATAAAAAATGCGGGACGGGCCGCCGCCGGGTTTTGCATTCGTTTGTTTTTTTTATTTCGCGCGTGCCCCGGCTGGCTCGGGTCAAACGTTACGAACGTCACGCGCGTCAGGCCGTAGAGAAAAAAACCCCGGTGTCCGCCCGTTTTCCGGAGACCGACGCTTTGCGCGCGATTATATCGTTTTTCTGTTTTTCTGTTTTTAATTTCGCGTTCGTAGTCGTCCCGAGAGACGTCGGGAACCGTTCGGACTAACCTCAAACGGGGGGTTGGGGGGGCACTGGTTACCGTTTCGAAACCGTTGTGTCCGAATGAAACGGATTCACTACGTCAGCGTTTCCCAGAGCGTGTTCCGCGGAACCTTAGGGTGTATTCGATTATTGAGAAAATTATTTTAGGATTATATTTGGATCGTTTAGATTATTAAAAATAATTATTTTTTATTTTATAAAACCTAACAGTTTTGCCAGTATAATAAACGTATATCCGGATCATTAAACGAGTTTCGGATTGGACTTATGGACGAATACCCATCCCTGGTCGAAAAAGCTATTATGACTCTATTACCGTTTGTGTAACAACCTATCGTTGTGAGGCTGATTTTTCCTAGATTGAATGCCGCTCCGGACCTAAGAATTCAAGTTTTAGATTATTTTAAAACTATTGAAAATCAAACAATGAATGTAAATCTTCTCATTAAAAATATTAATTTGTTATTTTAATAAATACAATTCTGATTGAAATTTTTTTTTTTTTTAACTAATTTTAATAAACAATAATCAATTAACAATATCGTTAAACCATTTTTATGGAGTATTGGTTTTTTTTTTTTAGAAAAATCGGGGTTGAGTTGTAATTAAAAACATTGGGATTCCGTCGAAACACAAACTATTCCTTAAGGGTGCCGTGGTCGTAAACGTTTGGGAACCGTTGCACTACGTACACTACGTACCTTAACGCGACAAACATTGTTCGAAACGTCGCGCGTCCGACGTGCTTTTATCGCGGTTGCCGCGGCTAGGTAAAAGAGCAAACAAAAAACAAAAACAAAAATCTGTGTCCGGAACGGTTTTGTATTTTTTTTTTTTTTGCGGTTTTCTGACCCGAACCGCCGGAAAAACGGAACAAAAGCGCGTCGATGACACATTATATTTGCGCAAAACTGTTTTAGAAACGACATTGTACGATGACGATTCGGGTTATCCGAACGGTACGTGTAACTTGTGTCGTTTTGTTCCGACGGTTGATTTCGTAACATTATAAATTTTGCGTCAGACGCCGGCCGTCTTATCCGAGAACGCAGAGAATCGCGTTAGAAAAGAACAGCGGTTAGTACAGTTATAATACGGTTTTACGACTTTTTACAATATGTACATTATCGTTTCGTTTGTTTTTTCGCGCACGCCATAAAACGTGCGTGCTATTATTTTCAGAAGACCGACTGGCAACGTACAAACACGTACGTGTACAATACCCATTGTACGCGATTTAAGTGTGTCAGTTACGATTTTTATTGTTGTTATTATTTTTTTATTTTTTTTTTATTTGGCAGTAACGTTTTTTTTTTTCTTTTCGTATTGTTCTTTTTTTTTTTATTTGAAGACGAAAAATATTCACACCGACATTTATTGTACACCGTCTCGCCGAAATACGCGTCGACGTTGAATCGGCGTTTCGTCAAACGGACGGATTCGGACGTGAATACGGTAATTGTAGACGCGCGCGCATCATCACTGGACACCGGGCCCCGGAAACGTGTTGGCGCGGAAGTTCACTTTGCGGTTGTCCACGTGCACACGACGAACACGACGCCAAAAAAAAAAAAAAACAATAATAAATCGTTTACGTTTCTTATGTCTATAGAACGACAACAACTAGTTAGCGCGAACGAAATATGTATTGCGCAAAACATGTTTATAACGCGTAAAAAAACGAACTGAATGTTTACCAACAATGAATACGATAAACGTTAAACTGGGTCGATTTAAATTAGCTTCTATTACCGTTCGAGATAACAATACACGAGTTTGAATTATTGTACGTCCTAAGCCATCGTAACGTAAAATTAACAACGGCGTGTGCATACGTATACACACACACACATATATATATATTGTTTTCGATAGCATAAAGAAGAAAAAAACCTTTTGTTGTACAAACAATGATAATTACACGTAAATCAATAGACCTTCCAAACGTACTATAAATAATAGTTGTTTAAAAAAAAAAAAAGCCATCTTCCGATTTCGACTGTAATAAAACGAGACTATCAGACCAGCGACTACGTACATGGGGAATAAAATTGGCATATTCGTAAACTACGAACGTCGTCGCACTAGACGACTCCGGTCTGCGTTCGGTAGTGTTTACGAAATTAATCGAAAAAATTGCACGAGATGACTCGAGGCCAATGTTTAAATGGTATTTTTCGATACAAAGGGTGTGACAACGATGACCGAATGGTTATCTCGAGGACAGACCGGTAATCGACGTTATTATTATTATTATTATCTACGAGTCTCTGGAACACTCGGAGAACGAGTGAGTAGAAAGCGACGTGAATTGTGGGAAAACGACTGTCGGGTCGAGACGATGCGAACGCGCGTTTTGGGATAGGTAGGTCGAAGCTGTAAGAATCAAATCGACACGGGTATCAAAGTGCAAGAAACGGATTTCCGACATCGTTCCGACCGACGGAAACGTACGTGGAACGGGGCCAGGACGTTAAATAATTAAAAACCGTTGGCGAGAAGAGTTTTCAGAGTGAAAGTCTGTCATCTAACCTCGTGCATTACGGATTGTGGTCGTGCGCCGCACGATAGAACGGTGTTTTCGACGAACCCGTTCGTGCGCGTACCAAACAATTGCCGTTTTTTGTTATTCATAATTTTTGCGTGACGCGATCACACACACACGCACACACAGTGCATGACGACACAAACCCGCGCGTATAAATGATAATGATATCTGTACGAGCAGCTCCGCAAACACGTACGGCGCGCGTTTATCACGATCGGACGAAACGTCGTGACGCGAGATTTTTATTTGGCGCGCGCGGCCTTTACAAGGACCGCGTGACGGTGAAAAAAAATTTTTTTTTTGTTGTTGTTGTCGTCTAAGTAGGCTAGTTCAGACTTGACGACGTTTTCTATCTTTTATATATTAAAACGTTACGCATTCATATCGATCGGTTATTTTCACGGTATATAACTCAACGACACACGGATCATTACGAGAAAGACGAAAAGCCGGTATCGTATTATTGAACGTGGGCCATTAAACAACTCGAACCAAATAAAACGGTTTTTTTTTTTTTTCGTTACAAACTCATACAAAGATAAAAACGTAAAAACGCCCGCCCGAGTCCCCCTGCCCCTGGCACTCGCTTTTTATATACCTGCACCTGCACAAATCCAGACGTTCTCGACGTCGAGAGTTATAATATCAAAAGTGAAAACACAGCGTACAACAGACACGCATAACAAAATGTTTTCAACGGTTCACAAAAAAAAAAAAAAAAAAACGTCGTCTGATCCCCGTCTTGTACGGTTTTTTCGACGTCGTGTTCGTCTCGAACGAACGTGGGGTACGTTTATAAACGTCTGGGGGTTTTGTGATATTTTGATCTCCCGGGGTCGACTCGATTCGTGATTTCCATACAAACAAGCGCGTTTAGACGATCGCCGAAACTCGACCGACTCGACGACCCGATTTCTTTTCCAGCCTCCCCCCTTCACGTCGTCGTCGTCGTCGTCGTCGTGTTTTTGGACGGTTACCGTGGTTCGAATACCGTACGCGTTCACATGGTCCGAATCGCGTGCAATCTTTCTCTGTCTGGACGTTATCGCATTCGTTCGACGCGATGTTTATCGGAAACAAATGCGAAACGAATACTTACGTACGTACATACGCAAGCAACGCTGACGCTGCGGTCGTTTTTAAATATTCGACAGAGCCGTTAATTAACGTCAGGTTCGTCGTAAACGTGTTTGTCGTACGGTCTACACCGGTGCTTCTCAGACCTTCCCGAAAAGTTACTAATAACCTAAAAAAAAAAGAGGTCTTCGTCGAAAACGTTACTTTTGACTTTATAACAGTATCAGGACTTTAAATATGTACGAATAAAAATAAATTGGTAACGACTTATAAACCTAAAAAAAAGTGTACAGTGAAAACGTTGAAAATTAACGCGTAAGTTTACTTCTATGATCCGTGTTTGTTTTTTATTATTTCAAGTTGCGAGGAATGCAGTTTCACAGGGATACGAGTAAAGCCGCGTTTGAGATGAAACTCTTCCATTCCAGTCGGTACCCCCCCCCACCCAATAAACGCTTAAGGCCTTACGAAAACATATCCAAAATACACTCACGGCCCCCGGATTGAGAAGCACCCGGCGTGCACGATAAACAAACACGACAGGACTTTGCGAATCCGAGCGAAAACACGTTTGCTCGCTCGTCAAAAGGTAACGGGACGCAGCGTACTGCACAGGCGTTCGTCACAAGTGGTGATAAAAAAATCACAGTTCGCGACGAATGTCGCAAAGAAAAACGTACGCGCGCACGAGACGAGACCGTGTTTGGCGTGTACGGTGGTCATTTTATACTTATAAATGTGGGCGGCGGGTGTTTTACGACACGCGAATTCGTGCGGGATGTTCACGACGGCCGTCTTCCGTCCGGTCACGTGTGTACGATAGAGTTGGGTCAGTAGAACCGATCGATCGGAAAGTATCGGTGACCCCCGCACGCCGGCCGGAAATAGGAAAGGAACAAAAAAACGTGCCGTCGTTTTTTCGGTTATCGCGGGGGATAATGTTTATATGGTATTTTTTTTTCTTTTTTTTTCTATCCGGACCGACCAGAGCGTATCTCGTATTTCGCTATGTGCGCCGCCGCACGTGTGTTGTCACGCGTTATCGTCGTTATCGCCGCGGGACGTGCGAACAAAACGTCAGAAGAAAAATGAACAGCGTATCTCGTATACAATATACGGATTCGACAACGTCGATTCGTCACGGACGAAATTCGACCGTATCGTTTGGGGTGTACTCCACGTGTGCTCGTCCGCGAAACAACGCGGAGTCCAACGAATTCACGGACACGAGAAACAAAACATTTCGTAGCTCGATATTGCACTGAATACGACCAACAGGCGTCCACAGAAATATCAACCGGCGGGGGGGTGAGGGTATATAAGTTATATATTTACACACACACACACGTATAAATCATAAGAAATAACACACACACACACATCAAGTGTTTTAAATTTGTTTATGAATTTATTGTTTTAAATTATCACAACGAAACATTTACTCGGCGTGTTTTTATTATGTTTCGATACCGGCTGTGAGAGCAACAAATAGATCTCATAAAACGTATGCGTTCGGCGCACATCGTCTAATTAAATATATTTATTTAACGGTCGGCCGCGAATAATCAACGTTGTGGTAATTTTGTGCACAATAATTACGACCACTCCGCCGAGAATCGCCGCCGCGTGACGTCTAATAGTGCAACGCTCATCATTTCTATATCGTGTGTTTGGAAATACAATTTTCGTTCGTCTATGACGGTATCGCCATAAAGCAGACGAGTTATGTCGGTTTGTGGGACGGTTTCGTCGGTGAACGTTGCAAGTATGCAAGCTGTATCCGTTGTACACCAACAGATCAAGTCAAACACCGTGCTGCCCAGACGTCAATATTGCTGGTCGTCGTATCCCGGTCGTGAGTCCACAATTGTCATACGTGTTATGTTACACGTAGTATTGTCCGTATTATCACTTGTGTTCCGTTTATTGTTATTGATAAACATACATTCTTTTATTATAGATATCTTTTATTTTATGCGAGGTCTAACCCCCTCCTCCTAAATAGTTATTTATATGAACTCCAATAGGGACGGATCCGTAACGGTATGTATCGAATGATGAAATATTGTTTTCAAAATTTTTATTTGAAGAAAGCTATTTATGAAAGCTATTTCGCGGCAACATTCAAAATGTCAAACTGTTATTATTTATAGAACTCGCGACGTAGACAACGCGATTCGATCGATCGGGTCTGAAAGTGTTTCGGATGGAACGCGAAAAGAGCAGCCGGATTATTTCGTCGGTTGTCGGTGTGTATTTAAAAAACAAACAAAAAAAAACACGACTCGAACGCGATCCGGTCGTTTACAGTTTTCGTTATTTTTTTTTACACGCACACGAAGATCGACTAAGAGAGACGTTTTATGTTCGCGCGGCCCAAAACAGAGGAGTCTCATTTCGCGATAAAATCGCGTCGGTGCGATTACAGTGGCACGCCTTACGAAAACGGAAACGCGCGACAACTCATTTGACTAATATATTCGTCAATGGAAACGTATTATTAAAAAAAAAAAAAAAAAAAAAAAAAAAACACGACCGATCGGTGAATGTTTTATAAAAACCGAACGTTTTCAAACGTAATCGGTTTCACGCAGTCACATCGGCGCGAGCGTTATCACTTACAGACGAGAAAGCAATTGACTCGAATTATACATCCGACGTTTTCGGACGGGTGGTTATAATAGGTCCGGCTTATAATTACGACTATGCGTATAAAACGTAGTTTTCGTGTTCGCTACGGATTTTTCGAGTGCTCGTCGAGAACGTTGAAACCGTCAGATTTCGTTTCAGCTCGACAATCAACCATTTACGTAATCACGTAAAAATATCGCACGACTTTTATACGACAACTCGATAACGCCGTCGCGCAATCACTCGCGCGAAAACATTTTTCGTGTTTCCCCGCCGGCAGCGAATTCTATGACAACGCGTTATCTCTCCGCGTATCGTAAAGTTTAACGCACGCTTGTTTGCCCGCAACATTTAAAATATTTTAATTAATCGATTGCGCGTGCGTTTTGCAAACCTATGTGTAAAAAAAAAAAAAAAAAAAAAATCGTATACATAGTTATTGTACCGGCGTGGTGTACGCGCCTGTTATGTAAGTTTGTGTCGGAAATGTGACTCATTTACGGCGGAGAAACCGGCGAGTCAGTATTTCGTACGTGTCGCCGTATACACGCACATAAAATACGTGATGAAACGTTCGTGTCGGTCGAACGAAAAAAAATGTTGATACGAAATCGTATTAGGGGGATAAAAAAAAAAAAAAACAACGAAAATGATAGATAGAGACCATTCGGAAACGAGCGAGATAAAAGTAAAAAAAAAAAAAACGCAATTTTTTTTTTATATTCGCGACGCGTTTTTACAACGCGCGAAGAACACTCGCCGACGACATTGAAACCGCGGAAAACTGTTCGGACGCGGACGAGATACCGTTACGGACCTGACGAAAACGCGATTCGATAAGACGATAAACCGTACTTCCGGCGGAGAAAACACCGCGGTGAAAAAATCACAAAAAACTAATTTCTACGTTACCCAATAGAGCGTTATACGATTATGAGATTATAAAGTATGCACGTATGCTGAAAATACCTCATTTCATCGGAGTATTTTCAAGGGACAGGTTACCTACCCGTCCTAAACATAACGAATCGGCAGTAGTTAACTTGGATTTTGAAGATAGCACGGGTAGACAGCCGAGAATCGTAAGACGAA
Source organism: Schlechtendalia chinensis (assembly GCA_019022885.1). NCBI lineage: Eukaryota > Metazoa > Arthropoda > Insecta > Hemiptera > Aphididae > Schlechtendalia > Schlechtendalia chinensis. Next base: position 1,172,261 of record CM032351.1, on the reverse strand, counting down.
ACCCGATAATGCCGCCCCAGTGTTTTGTCGAAACGGTTAGAGCTCCGTGAGAATCGTCGGCTCGCGAAATCCTAACGGCGGTCACCGACACGTGTTCTCGTTCGAAATCTCGCGAGTGATTTTGCTAGTCGTCGTTTCCCCCGTGCCATTCGAAAAGCGGGCCGACAATCGAAAATCGTGTCAGAATCGTCGTCGTGTCCACGAAAAAACGTTTGAAATGTTCACGACGTTTAACCCCGGGCGTACCACGTAAATATCGCCATCGCGTTTTCGTTCACGTATTCGTACCGAGCGCCGTAAACTAACTCGAAACGGGGATGGCGGTCAACGAGACGAAACGGTCGGCGCATCTCTGCCGTAACTCACGCGAAAGCCCGTTAAACCAACGGTTAGCGACGATACGTAACCGCCGGGGAGAGCGGAGACGTTTCGGTTCAAAAAAGACGGTATGAGTGGCGGAGGGACGAAAGCTGCGAGATCTTCGACGGAAGCCGTCCGACGATCGTTGTGACGATCCAGATCGAGTCCATCGAGTCCATGTGGTCCGCTCGGCCGTTTTCACGCTGTTGCGGACGGAAACTTTGCGCGCGTCCGACGCGACCGAAATTCCTGTGCGGGGCGGGGTGCACGTCGCGCACGTCTAGACGGCGACGGCGACGGCGACACGGATCCATTAAAGGGTTCGTGTGTACGTCGGCGAGGGACGAAAAATCGGATAAAATAGATACCCGCCGGGACAGACACGTTATGTGCATTTACGGGGCCGCCGCGCCCTTGGCGTCGTACGATCGTTGTGTTTTTTTTTCACGTCCGGCACACCCCGTCGGCCGGCGATTTTTCACGTTTTTCAGATTCCCCCACACCCCCCCCAGAAAACGTACGAGTTTGTTGTTGTCCGAACCCGGCCGGTCGCGACGTCACGACAATCAAAACGGAATCCCGTCACTCGCCACGCTGTCGTCTCGCGGCGAAGCAACAGGGTTTTCGTGTACGGAACAGCTGTCGGGCCCGGCGGCCGATTTGTATGCGTTACCGATAATAACGCGAAGAGAAAAAACACACACACGGTATATATATATATATAAAAAAAAAAACTAAGCAGGTGATAATAAAGGTATCGGCCGGAGCAGGTGTATTTTGGCGGGGATCTCTCGCGCAGGTGGTGCGCGGGTGCCCGGGCGTCGTAGTCGTCGTCGTCGTAGTCGGCGGCGGCGGCGGCGGCGGAGGAGTTGGCCGTTTTTGGCGGGAAAATCACGACGCGCGCACCGCGTGCCCCCGTAGAGCCGGTCGGTCGACCGGTCGCGCGCCGCGGGGGTTGGAAACGAAAAAAAAAAAAAAAAAAAAGGTACCTTTTATTTCTTCGGTCTTGCTCGTGCGCGAGTGCACGTCGTCGGCCGCCCGACCAGCTGCCAGCAGCCGGGCCGTCGCGTCTCCGACGAACGCGTCCGTGTCTGTTGTATAACGTGCGCGAGTCCGTATACACACGCACGCACGCACATATATTATGTCGGCCGCGAGGTCTTCGTCGTCCCGTACCAGGTGTACGCGACAGCTGCTTTTCTCGTGGGGTTTTTTTTTTTTTTTTTTTGTTTCTGGCCCGCCGACGGGCTGCTGGCTGCCGTTTTCTCGATCCTCCCACTCCGCGCGCGCGCGCGCGCGCGCCGTCGATCTTCGTACGTACGCACCAGCACATAAATCGTAAACAACGTCCGCCCGACGAAATCTCTTTACCTGACGCGCGCCCGATGATGTTTAAAAATAAAAACGACGACGCGCGCCCGACGGAATCGCCGCGATCGGTCCATCGTGTTTTCCGATTAAACGCGTCCGACAAAGCGCGTTCGTCGTTCACCAGAAAGAAACGGACCCCGCAACGTTCCCGCGTGACGACCGTGACGCGTCAGGGTCGAATCGCGTGATTCGGTCGCGGCGCTGATTTGCCGACGCGAACTTCGATCGTCGACAACAACACAAGACCGCTTCGTCGAACGATCGAATTTCTTATTCGTCCAGACGTTTCACCCGGGGTCGTTTGTCCACGGCGAACGGCCGTTGACACCACTCTAAGAAATAACATTTTTAGCAACAAAATCGAACGGTTAATCAAATCGTTTTTCCGGTCGTGGTCGAGTGTTTACCGCGGACACCCCCTCGGTCGGCGTTCATTCGCGCCGGCCGTGCTTTCCACAACGCGGGCCACTCTTCCGATCAATCGCGTGCGTCAAAAATCACGTCGACTCCGAACCGTTCTCGGACCGCGGGTAACCGTCACGTGAACGACAACCCCGTTGTTTCGCAAACCGTTGTCGGCGTTCGCCGTGTCGACGGAATGCCGTGCGTGTGCACGCGGCACCTCGTGTTTAGGAATCCGTGCCGTTCGCAATGCGTCTTCGCGCGACACGTTATATTATCATCATTATTATTATCATTATTATTATTATAAGGTACGCCAGGTGCGTATGGGGATAAAAAAAAAAAATACGTACGCACACGTCCCCCGCTGTGGGCGACAATCGGACGGAAAGAACGCGCGCGCGTTCCACACACGTGCCCGGCACACTTGCCGCGTCTTTCATTAAAATAATACGTTTGGCGAGCGGACGAATAACGTTCGGCGCTGGTCAAAGAACGACGGCGGACACCGGTGCCGCGGAATATAATGGACAATGTCGTATCGCGGACGGTCGTGACGCGTACCGTAACGGCCGCGCAGGTACGCGCGGGTGTCTCCGTTTGTATGACACGTGTGTACGCGTGTCCGGGTTCGGAATTGTGGACGACGACGAGGGGGTGATTTTTTTCGATACGGTTTCGTCGCGATTGCCGCCGGGTCTGGTCTGGGGTAGCCTTTTGTATCGTCTAGTGCCGGCCGGTAGCGCGACCCGGTTTGTTTTTGTTGTTGGTTTTTTCGCCAATTGTTTTGACGTATTAGCGAGTGTCGCTCGCTTCGGGTTTCGATCGGCGGAGTTATGCCCGTGAGACGTTGTTTATTGATTGACCGTCATGGTGATTTCGCTCTCTCTCGCTCTCTCTCTAGATCTCAAATAATAATTGATAACGTCCTAATACTTCTGATGTGAACACGAAGCATGGCTAACCCGTTCGGTCGATGCTGGCTCGTGGTGTTCCTCAAGTACGTTTTTATCGTTCTCAAAGTGGAAAACGATGCTGTACCAGGTGGTCGACCGTTGGCCGGCGGACGAATCAATCTCTACACTCGCCGATTCTTACGACAAACATTTACGTACGCGTGCTAATGTCTGTACACGCGGAAACTCCAAATTACCGTATGGGTTCGTACGCGTCCGTTCCACATCCTTCACCTCGTGAAATCTCCGGTTTTTCAATTTATTTCCCTCGTCATCGATTGGCAACCGTTTTTTTTTTTTTTTTGTTTTTCGTTTGTCCGCGTCCGCGTTCCCGTGCCGGTTCTTCATCGTTCGCGTGAAACGAGCACCGACGGATTTCGTGCCGGACGAGACGATCCTCGAAAACGCATTAGCGTCTCGTCATCTCGAGATCACGACGCTCAGCCAGGTAATTTCCGTCCGCGCCCCAGGTCGAACACACGAACAAAAAACAAACCGTCTCCGTAACGCGTTATTAAGAATTACCACCCAGAAGTAGGCGGCGGCGGCGGCTTTGAGGATCACGGGCAACGGACGATTTCCGTGTGTTGCGTTCGGTCGGGACCGCGGCAACGGAAAACGCGATCGGAGGTCAGTTTCGTGACCGACCGCCGAGGAACGATCCAGTAACGTCGACTACACGACGGGAGAGACACGTCATCGTCGTCGTTACGCGTACAGGGCGTCCCAAAGAGATCCGTCCGATTTCAAAAATAAACCGTATTTACCCTGCAAACTTGAGTTGTTACAAACGGAAAAATTGTATGGCACGCGTCTAAGCGACAGTCGAATTTTTTTCGTAAAAAATCATATTGGATGCCGGTCAGCGTCTGCAATGCGATGGTTTCGGTTCGTCACGATCTTTCGCAACGGGCGGTGTCTTTCACGTGACCCCCAAAAGAAAAAAAAAATGATTAACGCATACGAATCCGCGTTAAGTGAGACATTTTATGTCTTATGTGTGAAATTTTTTTTTTCAAATTTAAATTTTTTCAAAACCGAAACAATGGTTGCCGTGGAAACAAACCATAAGGGAGATTTAGGTTTTTTTTTCTGTAACGCTTTTTCGTGACAGTCCCCAGTGGGTATCTTAATTTAGGTAACGCTTTTCGTGGACACTTTTTCGTGACGGTTTTTTATTTTAATGTGCCAAAGTAAAGACATAAAATGTCAAAAAAAAATCGCAAACCGTCCGGCGGACAACACGCCAAACGTCCACGACTTCGATGACTTCGCTTCACGCAGACGACCGGTCTCTTCAGCGCGACGACGACGACACACGACGGCACTTTTCTGCCGTCCGACAACAACCAATCCAGCCGGCACCTCTTTTTGGGACGCACTGTATTTCCGTTCCGGCTAGGTTTCTCGTGGTCCGACTGGTCGTGCGCGGGACTTCGCGCCCCGGGCGCCTTCGACGGACCCGCACGGCGGAGGACGTCGCGCGGACGTGGGATCGTTCTTGCGCTGGGAACGACGTACGTTACGTCTCGCGGAAGCCGCGGCGGCCGATTAAATCACTCGGATCACGAACGGCCCGCGGGCCGCCGACAAACGATTCCCCGGGTCATTAGCGTGCGGGTCCGTCGTCATAACGACTACTGTTCGACGATACGGCTCGTAGCGACGTGGAACGAGAAGAGAGAAAAACACCGTCGGACCGTGCGTCGGATTTCGAATCGCGGTAACGTGCGAGGCGGTGAACACGTTCGCGGTACTCGTGTGGTGCGGTCGTCTCGGGCCGTCGGCGGAGTTTTGTACCGACGCTCGTGACGTACGAGCGCAATGGAACGGGATCGCGTTTCGTTCATCGGACTCACTCGAAGCCGGCCAAATTCGACTGTGACGACCGGTATTCGGCGAGAAGGACAAAAGAAAATGGCAAATCCGTATCGCGCGTGTCGACAACGTTGAAAAGTCGGCGGTTTCACTTATTCGACACACTCTCACGCTCGGCGTTTATACGCGAGAGGGACGTTGTTCACGCCATACACGCTCACGTGACATACGGAAACGAAACCGACGTCGGGAGAATTCGACCGGCCGGAAACACGGCCGAAAAACGATATCCGTTCGCGGAGATATGCATTATTCGCGTGGCGCGCGAGTCGTTAGCGCGAAACGTGCCGGAACTTCGAGAGCGGACGGTCAACGGGTGGCGGGGTGGGGGGGGGGCGTTTGATTAAAAAATCGAATCCTGTAATCGCCGAAACGTGTCGTTCGCTAAATTCGTAAACAGAGAATCCGTTCACGTGCAGCGACGGTCAAATGATTTGGTCGTGGGGCTGATTTTTCGACGTGAACTTAATGATCGTTGAAAACGTAAGTCATGATTAAGTGTTTACGATTCATTGTTAATAAATCTATCCGAAATTCGTTGTGGCCAAGCAAGTTGAAGACGACTCTAAAATAACACAATCGACAAATATCAAAGTGATTAACGTTGTCATACGATCAGACGCGTTTTCAATGTTCAAACCGTTAATGAAATCATGTTTCCAGTCGTAGTCGAGTTGGGCGTGAAAACGTCCTTTCTGGTTCGGCTGCGTGCGACAAAAAGGTCAATACATCGCGCTCGCCCGGTTCGACCGCCACCGCCGTTCGCGTGTATCGAAAACGATCTCGCGCCGTCCGGGATTTCACACGACAGCGCACAACAGATTTCCTTGTGTTTATTAAAACGACGACGCGGAGATTGAAAACGAGCACTGCCGATCGCGTACGTCATATTTTAAAACGCATCCAAACGGTTGATCGTGATAATCGGACGAGCGACGGGCCCCGGCAATCGTTGGGGGGGGGGGTTGTCGTAACCGTTCCGACCGTAACAACAGTAACGGTAATACGTTAAAACGTTTTACCGGATACGTTTTTAAACGTTTCGTGCACGCGCCATTCGTCTTTCCGTCCGGGTCCCGAACGATAACGCGCACAGAAAACGAATAACTTACTATCACTCGTCACGACGCCGTTGACCGGCCAACCGTTTTGTAAATCCTATTCGATCGGCGACACCCGTCCCCCGGGTGCACGCGAGAAGCACGAGTTTTCCGTGGAAACAACTCGTCCCGTGACGGTCGTTTCCATGACCGACTTGTATTAGCTCCGTCGACGGGGTTGCCGTACGTCCGGATTCCACACGAACGCGGCGAGTGTACACACGTCGTTGCGATTGTCTGTTTTCTGTTCGTGTTTTGCCCCGGAACGTCACGACACGCGACCGCCCGTCGTTATCAACGCGTTATTATTTTTGAACGTAGTCGTAAGACCACTAGACGGATTCTTTTTGCCGTTCGGAGAGCTTGTCGTTTCATTCGCGCGTGACGCGTCAGCGTTGTGTGGTCTTGTTGGTTCGCGATACGCGTTAGACGTTTTTGACGTGCGATTCCGAGTTTCCCGTGTCGACGGAACAACGATAACTGTTTAACCCCACGTGCCCGGTAAACGGGACTTCGGTGTGTGTCCCCGGTCCCGTTCGGTCCACAAAAAACGTTACGGCGAGTGAGTCCATTTGGCCGTACGTCGCACGCCCGTCGTTCCGTCGAGAGCCGTACGGGGGCAAATCCGTTCGAATCGAAAAACCGAGAAAAAACAGACGCGCGAACGTTCGCGACACTGCCCGTTTTTGTAGGCGGCCAGGTGGGCGACGGTAGTGTTTTCGTAGCGCGCGCGAAAATACCGTCAAAATAAATGTCGTAGCAGGCGAGAGACGAGCAGCTGTTGCGAAGCGAGGACAAACCGTCCGTAAGACGGAAAACGAGAGAAAGAGAGAGAATATTATTATTATTATTATTATTATTATTGTATACGGCCCGACGACAATGGTCGCGCGTCTCGTATACGCGCACACGTGTGTACGTTATACGCGCGCCAGATGCATTACGCGCATGTGTTGCACATTATATGCGTCGTGCGCGTCCGCGATCGAGGTCAGTGTACAGAGCGTGTTTACGATTATAAACACACTCGATAACGGCCGTAGACGGCGACCGTGGTGATGATAATAATATTGTTGTTGTTTTGTTCGTCTGTACGCCCCGGGCGCTGGGACGTTTTCGCCACGGCCCTTCGCGTTTTTTCCATTCCGTTTTTTCTCGGTTGGTCTTTTCTACTCGCGCCGACCGAAACGCGCGGAGCAAAAAATGCAATCGTTCGTCAGGCTCGCCGTTTCGAACGTGCACCTAAACACACGTTACCGTCGTCGAACGAGTTCCGTTCGACTTTTAACGCGCCGCAGAACCGGACGTGCCCAAAGCAGAACCCGATTCTCGCCGACCGGGAAGACGACGAAATATGTGTTTTTGTCACACGGAAACGATCTCTCCGCCGTATACCGGCGTTACGGATGCTCTCAAAGCGACGGAAACAGTTCTTCCGAATCCCGGTTTCCAAATCGATAAAAAATGCAAACGAACCCTGATCCGGTTGGTCTTCCTCCCGCTGCGTTTTCTTTGCTTTTGCCGATTATCTTGTCCAGCTTGTGGGCGACGGCGTTTTCGAAAACGAAAAACACCGCGGCGAAACATAATCCGGATAATACCGATCGATAGATTCGATAGATTCGAACGAAATTCGTCTTTTTCACACTGACCGTACGAAATGATAAATTTCGATCCGTTAATGATATATATATACGTGTATTGAAACACGTCGAACGATAACAATACGATGCGATCGTGATAAATACATAATACTCGAGCATATCCGTTTTACAAATGAAAAACGTTACGTCGGAAACATCCGAATCGTTAATCGTCCGGTTCGTCTAGGAACACGCGTACAAAACGACGGTAACGATCATCATGTAATAAATATCGAAAAACAAGAGTACGAGATCATTTGTTCGCGTCGATTCGGTCCGGATAACGAAGCGAATACAATATTTGAAACATTAACGATGATCGGGACGTCGCGTGTTGCGCAACACGAGAGCGTAAATAAATCGATCGTCAAACCATTATTATTTTATCGTCATTGTTTTCGTCGCGCCGCACGACGTGATCTTTTTCCCATTTTTTTATTGTTTTTCGCGTATGATTGTGCGACCCGAAGGCCGTTCGCGTTTCGAATGTGTGTTAAAAAATCACGACCTGGCGTTTTTATCGGTCCCCGTCGGGAAAAACGAAAAGAAAAAATCATAACCACCGACTTATCTCGGCAACGTCGTCACGTTTTGTCGGAAACCATTTTTTTTTTTTTTCTGGGAGGGTTTTGTCTGCTTTTCCCGCCGGACGACGCGCACGAACCGAACTTCGGACACCGGAAAACGGTTTTCTAACAATTGTTGCGACTTAATAAACTTCGAAAAACACTGTCCGTTCGGAGGACGGAAATCGATATTTATTACGTTCTCGTTTTCGGAGCTTGTCGGAAATTGTCGTTTGTTGTTTGTTTTTCAGCGAAAGCCATTCGAAGCACACGGTCGTGCAAACGGGGAAAGCTACGCGTCTTCAGGTAACCGTTACCGTTGTTCGCGAGGGTCGTTTTTATTATTATTTTCGCTACTACACATCGCGGCGTTAACAAGGGGGACTACCACACGCACTTGTATTTCGCCACTGCACAATGTGCGCGCCGTATAAACACACGAAAACAGGCCCCGATTGTTCGCGATTAAACGACGGCCGTCGAAGGCCGTTTCGTTGCGAATGTGTGTCAAAATACACACCGTTCATACCAGACGTACACGAGGAGATTTTCGATCGTTTTTTTTTTCCCCTCTCTAACCGCTCTCGGTGTATATCGCGTCATTATTTGTGATCACACCGGCCGCGGTTCGGAAAAGTCATTGCGTTTGAAACGATCACCCGGTCGACAGTGACTGGTAGGACGTGGAAAGGTCGCGGATTGTAACGTCGCCTCGTTCGACGATCGGGACGACTCCGTGGCGGCGAATCCTCCAGAACGATCGCACCGTCGCCGTCTGTCGGGTTAAAAAAAAAAAATTCTAATTTTCAAAAACACCGCCCCCCCCAAATAGAAACTTTTTGCCGCGTACGTTGCCCCGAAGACGAACGTGCACGGGAACGCTGATAAGGCGAACAGTCCACCGCCGACGATTGTCGATTCGCGTTGGCAGTGGCGGCGCTAGAGGGGGGCAAGGTAGGGCAAGCGCCCTTACCCAAATTTGGTTTTGCCCCACCTTTGCCATACTTGTTGAAGAACAAACGAAAATTTAAATTTCAAGTATAATAATGTTTCGGGTTTTCACTAAATTCCATGATCAATTTGCCATGATCTTGCCCCCCCCCCTAGAAAAAATGTCTGGTGCCACCACTGCGCGTTGGCCTGTTCCGGACGGGATCCGGAAACCCAAGAGGTAGGGTTAGGTGCCGTCTCACGCCGTTTTTTGTTGGTTCGCCGGAGCTTCGTCGGAACGTGACCCGGAAACGGTGTCGGAGAATTCTCCGGCGCAGACGCTTCGCGTTACGTTTTCGGGATACCTACGCGCCGTCGTCACGATGAATTTTTATGATTTCTAACGATCCGTGCACGACGCGGTTGCGTTCGGAGGACGTGAACGGAAACACGTGCGTGCACACACCACGTATGGCCGCCGTACACAACGCACACCCGTGTGCAACCATCGCCTTAATCTCTCCGGAGTAAGTATATATATTTATGTAATATGGCCGCCGTTGACGTTTCGAACGGTTTTAAATCTCCGACAATGAGATATTATTATAATATTTCCTCCGCAACACACGAAGACGACGACGACGACGACGACGATAATAATAATAATAATAATAATAATAATACTATCGTTGTTGTATAACGTAGAGGAGGTGGTCCCCCTCGTCATAAATCTCCGGACAGGAAACTTAAAAACCGGTAGCCGACACGACCCGGGCGAGATCAACCGACCCCATTGTGTGCGCGTGTGTACGTACGCACACGTATCACACGCGGCGGACGGGTTAAGAAGACGCGGACGAGAAATAATGGTACACGAGAAGAGGAGAAGAGAAGGAGAGGAGATTACTCCTCGGCGTTTATTGTGTTAATAGTTTTATCGTACGAACGTGTACGCGCGGTGTACGCCGGTCACGACAAAGTATTATTTTTGAAAAGGGAACGGGCCTTTTGTACGTAAACACCGTAGTGCCGGGTCCGGTAACTGGTTTCTTTTTTTTCGTTGCTTGAGGCTTTTAAACGTCGACGCGTACGCATGCGCGCCGTGTACCCAGTGGACGTGGAAACGGGGGAGATCGACGGAGTTTGCCGGCGGGGCGCGCGAAACCCTACACGCGGACGTAAGGCGGTTACGACAAAGTTATGAAATCGAAAAACGGCCGTTTACACCGCTACTCGGTACCACGTGCCAACGCGCAAAACCACACGAAATCGAAAATGAAAAGACCCGAAGGGGGGAAAAAGTCGATCACGAAATGATAACAAGTCGTCGGAACGTTGTTGTTGAATATCAGATTTTTGGCAAACGTTCGTTTCGAGACCAAGTGGAAAATCTTTACCGGTAACAGCTGAAAAAACTATCTACTCGGAAAATGTTGACCGGCGTGTACTTAACGTTTTTTGTTTTTTTTTTAGGAACCGCGTGAGCGTTACTTCCGAGCCCCTCGCATAGTTTATTTTTAAGCTATAAAAACACACAAACGTAACGACAGGAACGCTGGAAGGCACTTCGGTATCCCGTACAATAGTGTTTCTTCGCGCCGCAGATTGAGGTGATCTATCCGCTCCGCGTTGGCCAAACGGCCAAATCTCGGCGTGATTAATAACTACGACCTCTTGCTGCTGCTGCTGCTTCGTGTCCGTGCGTGTTCGATCCGTCCGAAAAACGGCAGCCTCCCTTCTCCCCCTTCTGTCGCCCTGCACGACGTTCCCCCCGGAGTGTCGTCCTCGATCCGCTCAGCGACGTATAGCTAACCGGTTCCGTTTGAGTGCCAACGCGCGCGTCGTTAAGCGGACGGCATAGAAATACGGTACACGCGGACAAGAGGAGACGTAGAGGAAAATTTGAGAACAAAATTCGCTCCGTGGCGGCGACGTTCGAATCGAAAAAGGGGGGGGAGACCGAAGTGGACTGGTGTTTTTTTCCCTCTTCAGAAATACGTCGTGTTAAGGCCGTCGGCAGAAAAATATTATTTTTTCTTAATATACTCTCGGTGTAAAAACCAAAAATTATAAATCACAGATCATCACACGTTCTATAAAGTCTATAGCGGTGACCGATTGTTTTATCGCAAGTAGAAAAAACACCTAAAAAAGTAGTCGCCGGTTCAAACAAACATCGAACGAACGAGCGAGGGGGGGTTGTGATGACCCCCACCCCCTTCCACGCGGGCGGTTAGGTTAGGACATTCGATGAGAACAATAATTTGTTTTTCGTTGATTTCCACCGGCCCGTGTGTGAAATCGGACGGGACGGCCGCACGTGCCGCACGGAACGTCGGAAAGGGACGCCGATAAGGTTTATACCGACCGTATAAATACACACACACACACACATACTTACGAACACGGATCGTCTTAGGTGGCGTGTAGTATATGTCTGGTGGTGTTTTTTTCTGGTTTTGTTTTGTCGGCCGCACAACACGAAACGCGACACGCGATACGAACGCGCACCATCACACGTGTTGCGGATCGCGCGTTACGCACGACGGGCGGGATGATACGAGTGCCGATGGATTTACGACCTAACGTCGCAAGAACGGTACGGCGGAACGTTCAGAACGTCCTTTTCGCCGGGTTTTCAACCCGCGGGACGGGATGGAGTGACCGTAGACCCCCGGCGACGTCGTTCCGAACCGGAGCGAACGGTTTTTGAAACCCCCACCCCCCACGTCGTATCAGCGATAAGGGGGGAAGGGGGATAAGTCTTCGTCCGCCGCCGGGGGTTCGCGCCGAAGCGACAGAAACCCGCCGAACTTTCCACGGACAACCCGCGCTGGCGCTTTTCTCCCGATTATCGTTCTCTGACGGTCATCACAAACGCGTTCCGGACGTCGCACGATATCGCAACACGCCGGATTGCGTCACGCGCACACCTGACGGTTTCGCGAACGGACGGAGAGCCCAGGCGAGCGAAAGAAAAAAGGGTCGCCGCGGCGGTAACAGATGACGTGGTGTTGTGTAATGTTTTTTTTTTTTTTTTAATGCGCGTACTGTTTTATGTGCGCCGGAGGGTCGGATCTCGCGTCGGGTTCGTGATTGTTTGTGGCGCGGCCGAACCGTAGGGGACGCGGGATCAACGGACGATAATAACGCGCGTTCGGCACACACGGACACCGAGATATCCGGACCGCAGCGCGGGCGTGTGCGATAACCTCGCGGTGTTTGTCTTCCTTTGACGGGGACGGACAGACGCGCGCGTAAAACCGATAACGCGGCCCTTCGGGTCGGACGGTGTCCGGTGTACTCGGTGCCGAGTTTGGGTTTGCACGTCGGGATCGGAGAATCGAACGAAAACCGCACGGGACGGAGAAGAGACTAAGAACCGTCGAGCATTGGCGCCGGATCTCGCCGGATCTCGGTTGCGTTCAGGCGCGGATCCAGAAACAAAACAACTTTAATCCTCATTTCGTCGCATCGAATAATAAAATATTTTCCAAAACGTTTTATTGGATATCGTCTTGCGATACACCGAAAAATCCCATAGCTACAACTTCATTTTAAATTGTCTTTCTATAGTATCATAGATAAGAGTTAGAATTATAAAACGATACTGATAAAAAAATTTAACAAGAGTCTACGGGGGGGGCGATCGCCCCTTGGATCCGCGCCTGGTTGCGTTGTTGCGTCCATTATGTTTCCAAAATTGCGAAGAAACCCCGCGAGTACCGACTCGACGCGGGTGTTGACGAAAACCGCGAGAGAACGGTCGTCCGGCAACGGAAGTCTCGTTATGACCGGGTCGTTCGACATTATTGTCGTTTGCAGAGTCTCGGCAACGCTCGGAGAACGGAGATCGTGAATCGTGGGGAAAACGACCGAGACAAGATCTCGTCACGTTATTTCATCCAACATTTCCAGAGTCAGGGACCGCGCGGGGAGGAAATCGTATTGAACATGTATGGTTAGGTGGTACGGCGTAGGGCAGCGGAGAGGTTACGTTTGAAAACGATTCGAAAACCAGCGGAAAACCATCATCCTCACAGCGGTTTATGGGGACCGTGCACGACGACCGGCCGGCGTTAGGTTAGGAAATTATTAACGAAACGTCGCTTTGGCGACGACGACGACGAGGGGATTTCGGCGCCTTTGTCTTTACCGTTTTTGTTTTTTCTTCTTCCCTTCGGATTTTTCGAAACCCCCGACGAGACCCGGCCACGACGCTATTTCGACACTCTTGTTTCGCTCGCGTGTTCCACCCCGATCGCATTTTGTTTTTTCGTCATATCGAAATACGGCCTTGAAACCCGTGTTTCGCCCGACACGTCCGGAACCCTCGGTCGGGCTCTGTGACGTCTCGTTGTGATCGCCGCGAGGGGAGCTCGATTTAGGTTCATCAAATTTAGAAAAAAAATAAACATCATTGTGTTCTCGTAAAACTAATCTGAATAAAAAATACGATTTCTATGAAAAACACCGAAATAAATCGATAATCTTTGTACGTAATTCTAATGGAGAGTGTATTATTTTTGACGAAATAAGTGGAAGGATGACCCCCCGCCACACTACGACCACCGGGTGTAATGATGATGATGATGATGATGATGGTATTCGGGATACGCAACGGCGCGTCGTCGTAATACACACCCTTTGGAAACACGTGGGTCGGATACGGATTTCAAAACGCCCGCGGGGGTAGCACGTGTGGTACGGTCGGTCGTGCACGTGTCCGGGGGACAGATAACCCAAAACTGTTATCTGGGACGAAACGGGATGATAATGGTCGAAGCATTATCTATGGCAAAGATAAGACGATTCGTCGAAACGAAACGGTATGGATAAGCGAACGGCAATTGGTACGAAATAACGGAGATAACGATCAGTTATGTTGTTGATTGGAATACGGGGCGAATCGTTGTGCACGCCGTTTGGGCTATTTTCGGTAACGGGATTGTTTTCAAATACAGAAACGATTAACGATCGACAAATTATTATAACTGCAAACGAACACGCGCGAGGAAATCGATTCCGTTCGGTTTTTCCACACGAGTCCGTCTCGAATAGAACACACACGCGCGCACACACACGGTGAAAGTCGATTGGAAATCGTGTTGTTTTTTTTTTTTCGGTCGTTTTGTGCGTTCGATTTACATACAAAAACGAAACGTATAATCACTTATGACCGACTTAACACGTGTCGGGTTTATTTCCAGAGAGAAATCAAAAAGACGAGTTCGTGATCCGGACGAACCCAACGGTGGGGCACCGCCGAAACGGCCGGTTTTGAAAAACGGGTCAACAACGGCCGAGCACGTTCGAACGATTTAAATGGGACCGCCGGTCGTATCGAACGGACATTTTCCGGCTAATGTCCTCGTTTTGTCGGTTTGCAGTCAGGAATCCTACCGGTCTCGGGCTAACCATAATGTGTTTCGGACCGGATGCGGACGTCAAAGTTCCGTTTGGCATGAGCGGGGGATGGGGGTAAAATCGAACGTAAACGAATATTGTCAATACGGTTTTTTTTCATTACGCGTACGTGTAAAAAACGTCCACGTGCGAACCGTCTCACGCTGAACACGTTCGAGGCGTTTCGCGAAGACCGCAGTACCGTAGTAAAATCGACGGGACCACAACAACGAACGTGAGTAACTGCGTTTGTTTGATGGCGGACAACGAGAACGGTCGGTCGGTCGGCTTGTCGTGACCGTCCCCCGGGATGAAAAGTACGAACACGAAAATCACACGGACCGAAACACGACGTAACTTTTCGTGTGCATGCGTGAACGGTGTTAAACGGTTATTACCTTTGTGAAATCCGGACGTACGGTAACCTCCCCGCCAACCACCCGACCCGGTCAGAAGAGGAGCACGACCGAACTCGTCCGGTGCCGGGTAACGCGGACACGAATGAAGTCCGGACGGAGAGCACCGATCAGCACGATTCGAACAGAGGTGCTCGACAATGGACCGGTCGTATTTTCAAACGACAAACACTCGATTGATTTATCGTTGGGGGGGTTTGTAATTGAACTTTTGGAAATCGGCCGTCGCAGACCGTTCGTTAAAGTTTCTCGTCCGGTCCCCGGGCGACGCGGACGTACGACTTTCGACGAAATGGAATTTTTCAGGACGGGTGGACGGTATATGTCTTATGAACCAAGTGCTCGAAACGAGCGATAGAATATCAACCGTCCACCCTCCCACCACGGCCAAATAAAATACGAAAACTCATCTGACGATATGCGTCTTATGCACACCTTGAACCAGGGACGTACACAGGGGGGTGTTTTGGGTGTTCAAGCACCCCCCAAAATGTTTGGTTATTTACTCATTCAATTTTAATATTATATCATACGGATTATTGTTATATATACTTATTAAAATTATTAAGTTCTAACCTTCAATTAATGATTTTCAAAATCACCCCCAAAACTTTTTTCCGTGTACGTCCCTGCCTCGATCCGGGAACGATTACGTCTCGTGACGTTGCCAGCACTCTCGTCTGATCTGGTCCGTTCGCCGGTACGTACACGCGCAATATTATTTACCGTTCGGCAACCTCGTCTGTTCAAACCGTCGACACCATTTGTTGACTACACGCGTCGTTACGGAGCGTCGGATACGTCGTCGACAATATAGGTCGGCAGAAGTTCGAGAGAGGAAAAAAAACCAAATACGGTAAGAGAACGTTAATATGCCGGTCGCCCATGAGTACCGCGTTCGAAACGTCGCTTCGGAGATCACGCGGCACCGCCGTTTCGTTTCGTCGTTCGCGTCGGACGGGACGCGCAAAACGGCTAAACGCCTTAGACGAAAAAAACCGGTTTCCCGACGGACCCCGACCACGCGCCGTTCCCGGGATGTGCTTTGCCGTCCGACGTCAACACTATCGGTATCAGCACGACGGTCCGTCCGTGACTTCAAAGGCCCACCGCTAGCCGGCGCGGTTAACCGGCTTGCCGCTCCGGATGCAGTGCCCCCCCGCGAGGTTGAGGTGCCTATCTCGGCTGAAACGTGGCGGTTGTGGGACAAACGCTGGACGGTTACTGGATCCCACTAGACCCAGTGGCGAGTAGCGATACCGACGAGGCACTTAAACGAGTCGCGGCGCTCCTCCGAAAGGGTACGGGCCGAAACCCGGTGTGCCGGTGGTCCACCTCGACGACCCGGGATCTTCGCTTAAGTGGCTGGGTCCCGCCCCCGCCTCATCCCTCGACTAGCTCCTCCGAGCTGACGGAAGGTATGTGGTTAGTAGGCGCGAGCCACAAAACCATGGGTACTCGATGTCCGTGACGTCACCGGTATTCGCCGACACTGTCCCGAACGCCGTCAAAGACCGCGCGACGAACAATAATAAACGGACTCGCCGGTCACTCCGGCCGTTTCGCCCCCCGCCAAAACACGAAAAGAAACCGGGCGACCGACGGGGTTTAATATTCCCGTGCTGGGAATGTTCGCGGCCCGGTAAAGCCTGTCGACGTGGCCACGCGTTCTCGTAGTTTCGTTCCGGTGGATTCGACCGGAAACAATGTTAAGCGTTCAACAACGGAGTTGACGGGAAAAAAAGGGAACGGAACCGGCCGGCCGACCAAGCAAACGTTCTTCCGGCAAAAACGAATTGACCGTAAAACGTTTTACCCGTTTGAAAACGACCCCGATTTTGGATTTCATTTTTTTTTTTTTGGTTTGTCCGAAACCACCACCGGAGGAACGCCACGACGGTTTGGCGTTCGCCGCACGCGCGGTCGTCTTTTGTACTTCACGGGTTAGGGGATGAGACAGACACGGTTCCGGTAAGCTTATGCGCGCCGCGAAGCCCAAGAAGTCCCCGGGGGCGGCCCCGTCTTTGTTTTAAATCGTTTTAAATAACAAACACACGAATATTTAAATATCATAAATTTTTTTTATTTTTAAACTAAAATAAGTATTTCATTACTATATGTATGTATATATATATATCAATTTTTTTTTTTTTACATACATATATATAAATATACCAAACATGTGTATATATGTATATATATATATATATAATATAAATTATGTCAAATTCTAAAACTTAAGACAAATAGGCCGATACTAAATATTTTATAAAGTATTGTATCTAAGATGTATATGAATCTAAGATTAATAATAATAAAAAAAAAAAAAATAATAATAATAATATAATAAAAACATTGTCGATTAAATAAAAAAAAAAAAAAAATAATAATAATAATAATAAACAACACGGTCCTATATAAACTGTATATATTTATATACAGACATTTCTTTTTATTAAATATAATTTTTCTTTATAAATTTTTTATGACCGATCATATATATATATCTATGTGAAATCGATATTCGGTCCAAATCGCCAAAAAAAAAAAAAAAAACACCATTTCTCTTACAAAACGCATTATTATACATATTATATATATATATAACTTTAGTAATATATCATATACAAAAATATGGACTCGTTCACACACCTTACGAAACATCGAATATTTTTCTTTTTTCTTTTTTTTTTACTCCGTCCATCCCGCTGAGATCAGAAATAATACATCACAGGTCGAATTGTAACATGCATTTTAGAGAAACGATATTTCGAACGATAAAGAGAACGAAGTGTGACCTAAGCGCCGCGCTCCGCGTAACAACGTCGACTTGAAACCCGTACAGAGCGGGAGTGGCACAGCGTTTTTTTACGCGGTTTTTTTCTTTTTATATTATTATCGTTAACAAGGAAAAAAAAAAAACAATTAATCTATACAAGATATATTTTTACAACAAAGAGTAGAGAAATTATTTATTTACTTTTTTTTTTTTTTGTTCAAAATAACCTTGTGTAAAAAAATAGTTAAAAACAATGAGATCGTTTCAGTCCCATATTGAAAAAAAAAAAAAAAAGAGTGAATTTCTCGTTTGTATAAATATCATTTTTTTTTTTTTTTTGTGATGCGCGTAATATATAAAAGACTCGGGTGGGCGGGCGTGGGTGGGTGTGTTAATAAATATTGCTCCGGAGAGGAGAAGGAGAAATCGTTGAAAAGGCTTAGATAGGAAGGATTGGCAATAAATACACGTCTAAACGTATACGACCGCGGAAATCGTCGTCGCGTGAGTAGTATTACCTAACCATCCCTCTCCCTTCCTCCTGTACACCGCCCTCCCCACACACACACACACACACACAACCGTCCGTAAGTATGTATAAATATTGTTGTCGTCGTTCGCGGTTCATACGAGTGAACACCGCCCGCGCGTTTAGGGTGGGGGGTGGGGGGGTTAAAAAAATTGCGTTCCTTTCGGGCCGACCGCGCCGCGTCTTTTTTTTTGTCTTTCTTTGGATACGTCTATAAAACATTAGATTAGAGATATCAGAGACCAATGAATCTTTGGATTTTTTTTTTATTATTATGTTCGAATTGAGATCTTCTCGAAAATCGAAAACACGAAAAACCGCGGGGAATAAATTTAGAAAAGAAACAAAACCCCCCCCGTTTTAGCAGAATATTGTAATTTTTAACGACGCTTTCTTCTTCTTCGTCTGTTTACGATTTCCGTCAAACCGGCTAAAATTAAAAAGTTAAATGTATAATTGCACGTAACGTTAAAACCTAGAGCTAACACTAAAACGTATAGTAATAAACGAGTGGGGCTTGGAGAGAGGGTTTTCGATTGAAAAAAAAAAAAATTAATAATAATAATAATAATAATAAACTGTCTTCTAATAAATAACCGTTGTATAGGAGAGTGAGAAACATACGATTTTTTAAATTTTTTTCTTCAAATTTTTCTTTCTTCCGTCATTAAATTCGTACGGCACCGCACGCCGCCGGCGTACACGCGTGCGCGCACCCAACACAACACACGTAATATAAGTACGCGGGGACGAATTCAAAAACAAAGTCGATCTGCACACGGGGCGGTGGAAATAAACCGG
Source organism: Schlechtendalia chinensis (assembly GCA_019022885.1). Classification (NCBI taxonomy): domain Eukaryota; kingdom Metazoa; phylum Arthropoda; class Insecta; order Hemiptera; family Aphididae; genus Schlechtendalia; species Schlechtendalia chinensis. The sequence goes on along the minus strand of CM032351.1, from coordinate 1,153,124 downwards.
CGAACAATATTCGTGAAGGAGATCAAAAAAACACGGTATATAAATATTAATATCGTTAAAAAAAAAAAAAATACATAATTTTTAAAAATTTCGTTTTAAAATTTAAAAACATCTGTACAATAACGATGGGATTGAAAAAAAAAAAAAAATTATTCACACATAAAAAAAAAAAAAATGTTTATATAAGAACGTCGGCAGGACAGGAATCCTTGGAGAAGATATAAAATCATAAAATATAATAACGTAATGGATCTTATATAAATATATATTTATATATACACGTGTACACGGCGCGCGAGAGTCTTCCCCCACCGTAGGTACACGCGTACTACGAATATAAATGTTTTCCCGGAGATGTATATATAAGGCACATACATATACATATACATATACATATACATATATATATATATTTACCCTCCGGTGCTCGGCCGCCGATGTGTACACGAGCACGAGAACGCCACCGCCACAACCTACACACACACACACACAACACACACACACACACACACACACACCTTGCTACCCGACCGCTCAGATGGCCATCATCGCGGCGGCTGCTGCGGCGGCGGCGGCGACGGACCGACGGGTCCTCTTGCAGTTGTTGTTGTTGTTGTTGTTGTTGCTCCCCGAACGTTCGGCCGCGGCGGCGGCGGCGGCGGCGTTTTTGTTATTCGAACGCAACGATCCGGCGTACGGTCGTTTCTTAGTTTTGCTCATGAAATCTATAAACGAAAAACAAAACAAACGCTTTTTCAGTGTATGTTCCGGGTGGGAGGGGGTATTATGATTATACACGCACGATCTCGGAACCGTGCGCGCAACGACGGACGACGACCGGGGGGATAATCTAATTTTACTTAAGCGCGTCGTCGACGAACACAACGCGGGCCGAGGGCAGCGACCTCCCACACCAGGCACGTACACACTAGCGCGCGCGCGGGTACCAGCGGCAAATCGCGAGCGAGCGACCGACCGACGTTACGGGGAAGGGAAGAAATAATAATAATACTAATAATAATAATAATAAGATAACGACGACTCTCCGCGGCTAATGATAATAATAATAATATAATACGCGTTGGACCACGCCCATTTAGCAATGCACTTTTTTTTTTTTACATTTTACACGCACGTATTTTTTTTCTCTCTTTTTTTTTTTTTTGTTAATCATCAATTCTATTTACTTCGTGTCCGATAGTCGTTGTTACGCGTTCCTCCCCCCACCGCCCGACGACGACGGCCGTGCGTGTGCGTGTGCATGTGTGTGTGCGTGCGCGCGTCTCGTATATACCGTACACACGCATACAACGCACGCACGCACAAGATTGTGTGTGGGACGAAAAAAAACCGGTCTCCCGAACACGTGTGCACATATGCAACGCGAGCTTATTATTATTATTATTATTATTACGACGGGCAGATCATATAATATATAGTAGTAATGTTGTGTTCGTACACACACACACACATATATAAATATATTATACGGTGTGTGTGTATGTGCGCGCGCGCGGGTTTAGTAGTGACACTCCTCTCGGAAAAAATAATAATATTATGTCCTCGTACTACTACTACTACTACTACTACTACTACTACTACTACTACTACTACTACTACCACTACTATTACTACTACTACTACTACCACTACTATTACTACTACTACTACTACTACTACTATTACTATTATTATTATTATTATTATTATTATTATTACAACTACTCGTCGCGTCTCCGCAACGCGTACAGTCGAACAACAAACAGACGATAATATTAATAATAATAATAATAATAATATAAACGAATTAACATAACCTAAAAAAAAAAAAAAATGAAATACGCGGTTCTTCGTCGGAAAAAAACCATTTCAAGGTCTCTGCGACTACTGCACCGAGAAATCGTTTTCGCGCCATTTCACAATCATATATTTTACCGCGATTTTAATTATTGTACGCATATGCGAGCGCGCGCGCGCGCGCGTTGGTTTTTCCATCCTCCTTACTTTGTGGTCGTTTTCAAAAACAAAAAAATCACCACGCACCGCGCGTCAAACACATTTATAGGGTTGGAATCGCAGACTTTATCGTCTGTAACCAATCGCGCGCTACGAGTGTACGCACACACACATAAAACACATAAATTAACAATTTCCATCGGGTCGTATAACGTTATATTATTTTTTTTTGTTTTCGGGAAAAGGGTTTAAAGATAATAAAATAAGATTAGAAACCGAGTCTCCGTGTGCGCGCATCTCCCCCTTTCGCGTTTCGAATATTATCCGACGTTTTATTACGTTTTTCCCACAGTAGCTGCCGCTGCTGCACCCTTGCCCGACCCCAGCGAGGGTTCACTGCACCCTAACACATCACCACGCAGGTGCCCATTGTGTCGTGTCCTCGGACCGAGGGGGAGAGAGCGAGAGAGCCCGACGCACACCACCGATCCACCCACGGGGCGCGAGCAACGCGTCGGGGAGACACGGGAGAAAACGGTTAAAACGATAAAACAAACCCCCCCGGACCAAACAACAAATTAAAACGGCCGTTGTTACCTGTGAGTTTGGTCTGTTTCTTCTGCTTGCTGGCGGCGATCGCGCGCCAATCCTGTTGCTGTCCGGCGGAAGAGTTCGAGGCGGCCTGTCCGTCGTCGTTGCCCGGCGGCCACACGCGTTCCCACAAGTAACGATCGGCCGGGTTGTCCGGCAACGGGCGCTCGTTGGCGAAGTCAAAGTTCCACGACCTCGAGTCCGCGGCGGTGGCAGCGCACAGCTGCCGGTCCAGCCACGCCCGCGTCTCCGCCGGGTCGGCCGGCGGACCGAACAGCACGCGTCTCACGCTCATCACGGACGTCTTGTTGGCGACCGGCGACGCCGTGGCCGCCGGCGCGTTGTTGTTGTTGTTGTTGTTGACGTTGCTCAGCGAATCGGTCTTGGCGACGAGCACGCGCCTGCCACCGTTGTTGACGGTGCCGCCTCCGTCGGCCGTCACGCTGAACGTAACGGTCATGATATGCAATGTGTTTCGTACTCGGGAAGAACGACCGTAAGCGTTTTCTCGGTCCGTGCGGTGGAGGAGATTTGTTTTCGCGCACTTTATCCTCTGGGCGGCGTGAACTCGGCGGAGCGGGGTCGTGCGACGAACGAGACGAGACGTTGCGTTAAAAGCGTAGAAAAACAACAAGAACGATAAAACACAAACGCGTCGCGCGCGACAAACAATACGCTCACACACGCTCACACACGCTTACACACGCACACACACACACACACGGTAAACCGCACACAAAATGGACGACGGCGGAACCGATGTGAAACGACGCGGTAGCTGAACGTACGGCGGACTGCGAGAGAATGAAGTCGGGTGTACGAGCGTCACCGCCGCCGAGGTCACGTATATACTATACGAACGCGTACGACGGCCGCTAGGTGGGGTTGACGGCGGCGCGCGGTCACGTCATCCGCGCACGAACGTACGCGGGCGTCCCCCCGCCGACCGTCCGCAACGCGCGTACGCAACGACGCGCCGTATAGTGCGCAACGCCGCCGCAACGGGCCGCGCGGCGCTCGTCGACCCACACGCCGCACGGCCGACACGCGCAGGTTATAATACGGAAAATATTATCTCGAAAATACAGCGAAACGAAATACGAGACCGTCGTCGAGAACGTTGGCCATGTGCTCGGCCGCGCGCGCTCGCACGCGCACGCACGCGCAAGCACGCACGGCAACACGCAACACGCACGCGCACGCGCACGCGTCGACGACAATAATATTATTGATGCGTTCGCAACGCGTTTCGGTCGCGCGCGCGCGCTCGCGCCTGTCGACGATTCGTTCGCGGCGTCCACGTCCGCGACGCGGACCACTAGTTCTGGAGGCTTGCGTGTGATTTCCGGGGAAAGTCGAAGAACGTCCCGCGCGCCGCGCCCCGACAATGACACGACAACGACAATAACGGCCGCCGCCGTCGATTTTTCCGTCCCGTCGAAGCGTATAAATAGAAATAATCCGACGTGACGGACGCGCGCAGTGTCCGTTCATGCTTGGGCGACATTTCACATCGCCGGCGGACCCCAATCCATTCGTCACGATGCCGCGGCGGCGGCGGGGTTCGCAGTGAAATGACGACGTGATTGTTTTTAACCTGAAAATCTCACATGCGAGCGGACAACGGCGCGACGGGAAACGCTCGAATCCGTATGCAATCCGTGTCGCGCTTACGAAATCGACTACGGAGACCAATTCAACGGCCGATGCCGTACCTAACCTAACCGTACCTAACCCTTTTATCGGGCGCGGCTGGAGAGGTCTGCGCCCACGGCGAGTCCGAGAGCTCGCTCTCGCATTTGGCACGTCGACGCGCATACACACGGCTTGACAATCGGAAACCGGCCCGCACGAACCCACGGCCGCGAGGGCTTTTCGAGAGACTCGATTCGCCTACCGTTTGCTCTACCGTCATACGGGCGTTGAAGTAACGCCAGCCGTCGGGGCTGCCCCGTGCTCTTGGACACCCGCAACGCCCGGTACGGTGACCTGGCCGCGGCACTGGTGAGCAAGGCTCGATCGAGGGGGTGGCTAAAGAGTTGTTGAAGTCGCCGCAATTCAAAGGAGGTTATAATCTCATTTTTTTTTTTTTTAGTATAAAAACATCTTCGTTTTTGGATAAATTGCGTGACAATGAGCTCCCCTGAGATTACGACCGTAATCCGGCCTTACCGTCGCGCAATTCGGAGATCCCATCACACGTTTGGACGCGTTTCATTGACACGAGGAGGGATTTTTTTTTGTACGGTTTTCGACTTAGAGAATACGAAAAAAATATAATTTAAATCACTGTAATTATATCGGTACTCTTTTAGATTTCGTCACCATACGTTTTTTAAACTATAGACTAGTGATGTTTTGATTCGAATATTATGCCCCCAAAAAAAAAAAACAAATCCGGTCCTATTGATAAGCGTGATGGACATCGGAAAGTATTTCGATTGTCGACAGTCGGACAGACCAAAAACAAAAAACGGAAAGAAACCGCTTGGTAATCACGGAAATAACTTTTTTTTTTTTTTTAGTTAACCTGACCTCGTTAAAAAATACTCGCCGACCACGGCCGTACTGTTATATCGCTGATTTCAATTACCAATCGATAACCGATGGCGGCACGTACGCGCAGGCGCGGATCCAGAACTTATTTACGGGGGGGGCCATCTTAATCAAAACAACTTTAATCCTCATTTCGTCGCATCGAATAATAAAATATTTTCCAAAACGTCTTATTGGAAATCGTTTGCGATACACCGAAAAATCCCATAGCTACAACTTCATTTCAAAATGTCTTTCTACAGTATCATAGATAAGAGTTAGAATTATAAAACGATACTAATAAAAAAATTTAACAAGAGTCTACGGGGGGGGGGGGGGCGATCGCCCCTTGCCCCCCCCTTGGATCCGTGCCTGCGTACGCGCGTTTTATTCCGTTCGGACGTAACACCCACGTACACGTAAGTAACGAAAACGAAACCTAACCCCCACCGAACGGTTGTCGGCTGTCGCGACTCGAACGGAAATAACGACGCCGGGCGTTCCGAGCGTGCACTCGTTCTCCGGTCCATCGTCATGACGAACGAACATGTTCTCACTAGGGCTTTCCGCGTCGGTCTCTGCGCGGGTCGCGGTCCGCGTCTTCGGGGGTTCGGTGACGAAACCGCGTGTTCTCGGGGGAAAAAAAAACAAAAACAAGTACATCGACTTCGAGACGTTTTTTTAAGGATTTGGCGATGAAGAAACGGTTAGGTTAGCCGGCCTGGTTCGCCGAGAAGCGCGCGGACAATTTTTCGTTTTTTTTTTTTTACAAGTTTCAAACGATTTCGTCATAAACGAACCGCCGAAACGTTTCGTTGGATCTTATCCTCGTTTCATTTGAACGTATAGATCGATCACGATTCCGAAAAATAATCCAATTGGGTTTATTTATTGATTTTTTGTTTGTTTTTTAAACCCCCCCACCCGAGAAATTTTCTCACCGCGCCGCTGCCTACCCGGTCATGATATGCGCTGCGCACGTCCACTCGTGTACCTGTTCATTTTATTTTTCTCTCGTCGCGACCGCAGACACATCTCGCGAGCGTTTTTATAACACGTCGTTGACCGGTAGCCAAACCATGTGGTACTCTCGTCATTATTATTATTATTATTATCATCGTCGTCGTTGTTGTTATTTTTAAACGAATATATTGCGTACGAAAACCGTATACGTTTCGAATTTCGAATAACTCGTCCTCGTCGCGTCGCCTTGAAACGACCGGCACACGCGTCTGCAGATTTTGACACAATTTTATTTAGATTGTTACCTCTGAATATATTATGTAAACGTTATTAATTAACCGTATGTATATATATATATAGGTAAAACGTATATTTAACGTTTTCTTTCATTAGCATTAATAATGTCATTATTATACAAAGTTAATGACTGCATTTCAGCGTATGCCCACGAGACGTATACCATCTATTTATATATGTGTGTGTGTGTGTGTATACGTGTATTGAAAATCAAAACCGACGACGTACACAAACGTATTATGTTTATAATGCAAAAATTAAAAAAAATCAAAACATCGAACGATTCGGCATTATGGCGTGGGATTTTTTTTTTTCGCACGAAATTCACTTTGTACGCGTCGATCCCGAAAACGTAGTGTCCAGTAAAAAAAAAAAAAAAAAACACCCGCCACTTTTTTCGATCATTTTCGAAATCTCGTCGAATTCATAATCATAATAATAATATCGTTTTCTCGTCTTAAACGATTCATAACTTTTTTGTTTTTTAACAACAACATTTACCTTGCAACGAGCACACGGGTGTCCGTTCACTCCGTTCGCGGTTTTTCATGACGACTCGTTTCGCACCGAATCGGACTGAAAATCCAACCGGCCGACGGTTCGCGATCGCGCGCGGGTGGGGGGACTTCACGCCTAACCTAACATTTTCGGCACGGTATGAACGTTTTACGAACGAAACCGCTTTCGGATATGGTGCGGTCGTCGGCACGACAGATCGAACGCGATCCGAAATTATGTGCACGCCCGACGCCGGAGGTTAACGATAACGCCGAAAACCACGGATGAAAAAATACGCGAACTTGTCGCGTGCGTACGTGTGTAAGTACACGAAACGGGCGTTGAAATGTATCGTCGATAAAAAAAAAAAAAAAAAATAAACTGAGAGTTTTTTGTAGTTTTTGTTTACGCAATTACTAGTTCGCGTGATCGATAGGTATACGACATTACATACATTTCCCCAACCGCATAACCCATTTGGAGATTTAGTACATGTAATTTGTTATGCCTAACCGTGTAAAAAAAAATTGGTTTTAATATGGTCGGGCGAACGTAGTACAAAACATCGACACAAAAAAAAAACAAGATAATTTGAAAGTCCAAACGCGCGGGGCACGTCACGCCGACGGCGTGTTTTTTTTCGGTCGTTCATGACGGGCCGTCGTACGGTACGAAACGGGTTGATACCGCGGGGACCAGCGTTCGTCGATCGTGCGCGTCTTTCACGCGTCATTCGTCTCGAACCTACGGGGCGGGAAGACCGTTCGGAACGTGTTGGACGGTATGGAAATTATAGCCGAGCGAGAGAGAGAGATGGCGAGGAGCTGCTGCGCGCACCTATAACGCACGTGTACGCGACGTTATTGTACACTGGGTTCCGTTCCGTGCGGACGGTCGTCGAAAGGATGTGCCCAAGGATTTCCACGGATGACCGGCCGCCGGCGCGCACCGTACGCACTGGCACGGGACGCCAGAGGAAGGAAAGCCCGTGATTGCTGTACGTGCGTACACGCGCGCGCGCGGGCGTCCAATACAAATCTGTTGGAAGTCACGGTCGTGTGTGGTGCGCGTCAAAAACACGGTTTCGTCGTTGTCAGTGGCGTGCTCGGGGGGTGGGGGGGAGGTTAGGGGTTATACCCTGCCCCCACCCCCTCCATTGTCTATTTCGCCGATCTACGGAAAACGACTTATTGGTTATAAGAGCTGTTTTAGAGTCATTACTTAACACTTTGTAAAAAAGTACAAAAGCTAGGCGGTTGAAATTCCGTTTGGAATAAGCAATCTACTTTCCGTGTATTTTGATTTTATTTTTAAACGTGCAATACATTTTTTACAATTTAATGGTGTTGTGTTAATTGAACAACTTGGTGTTAGTGTGTTATAATTTAAATTCATTTCGAATCGATCTATACAAATGTACACAATTATGAGCTAGAAACGATTTTGGACAGCTTGAAACATGAACGTTTGAGTTTTCGGTGTTACCCGTGACAATTCGTTAAAATGTATTATTACTATTTACTTATAACATCCCCCCCTCCCATTAAAAATTCCTGGGCACGCCACTGACCACTGTCACTCTAAATACCTAAGCTTACCTAAGTCCGGGGAATTTCAAAATCGAACGAACGTTTTCCACGTAATCTCCGGGTACTAGACCACCGGGACGACGTCAATATCACGTGCAACAACGTGACGCGCGCGCTGTCGTGTAACAAATAAAATAAAATGTATGTGTAACACGGACTCTTCGTCCGGACGATACAAACGATACGAAATGTGCGTGTTTTGTTTAATACGCGCCGTTTTATAAATCACGGCGGACTCGGGATAAGAGACCGCCGATAGAGTACCGTGATTTATTATTATTATTATATGGTGCACGTGTAAACGGGCGCAGACGTCCTTTCGGATCGTTTTGTTACGTCTGCGCGTTATCGCGCGCGCGTGATCGACCCGGCGACGTCTGGTTCGTACGGACAAACGATAATCGGAGTGGCGTCGTTCCGTCCGCGTTTTGTGTGACCCGGTCGGCGGCGGTTAGGTACCTTTTCGACCCGTGTTCTCTCCGTGGCGTTATACGCGTTTTCGTGCGATTGATTTTACGTCGATTAGCGACCGACATAAAAAACCGTCATACATTCGTTGTCGTTGTGTGGCCGCGGAACGTAACCCCGTCACGATCGTCACGGCGTTTTGGGAACTGCGCGCGTGATCGATAGTTTTGAACGCGACGTACGATCACATCTCTTTTTCCGCCCGTTTGGAGAAACGATGAAATCCATGTGAAATTCATTGGATTCCTGCTTGCGCACGCACGCGATCCCGTGTGATCCTCGCGCATACGACCATGGGCGCCCATTGGGGGGGGGGGACATGTCCTCCCCCTGGAAAATAAGTATAGTTGCTAAAATTGGTATTTTCACATTGCCATTGTAAAGGTCGACGTTTTATTTCTGTTTTATTTTTTTAACATAAATAAAAATATTTTAAGTAATTTTATATATATTAATAAGCATTATTAATATATTTGTTTATTGAACAAATTTCCCTTCTGTTTCTTCTGTGATAATACAACAGTGAAGATACAACAGTTAAATATAAATGGTTTAATTTGGTATGATTATTGGAAATTAAAATCGATATCATACATTGATGAAATAACACAAGACTACATTAAATTATTGAACCCAACCTTTTTTTTTTTTTTGCTTATCAAAAATAATAAATTATTTTGTCCCCCCCCCCTAAATATTATCCTATGGGCGCCCATGCATACGACGTCTTATAAGGCGTCAGCTAAAAACAGACAACGACTTACCGTAAAGCGATCAAAACTCTGTTTCTGTTTTTGTAGTAATTGGCCACTTCGTTTGCGTTTCGTACGCGTTCGTACACGTAAATGGTGTTTTTTGAAAGGTTTTGGAACAAAAAAAATTTACGAAGGTTATCGTCCTTATACGACACGACTACCCACACGCGGTACGCATACGATTTCCCGCCTACTGCGGTTTCTCGAAGTTTTCCTAATTTGGTATGAGGCGTGCGACCGAGGGTACTCGACGAGTAGCCGGAGCCCCCACATTCCGGTTTCCGCTACTCAACCAACCTAACGCGCGCCGTGGGCAGACCGTTCAAATATCACGCGATGAAATATGACGTGCTTTTGTGTACGCGCGGCCCCGGACGTCGCCCGACGCCGAACGGACTGCTGCGGTCTCTTATTTTTCTGTTCCGGCCGTGCTAGTCGCACGACGATGTCCACAGCCCGCCGAGTCCGCTTTTTCCGCGAGACGGAATCGCGAAGCGGATCGAACGAAAGGAGCTCGCGCGCGAAAACGAGAACAATGGAATTTCGATTTCGTCGACGGCAAGCCGCGGGCCACGACTTTGGACGGACGAGAAACAGCGGCGGTCCGGCGGTGGACCGATAAAACGGAATTTCGCATTTTTGTTTTTTCGAAAACGATTTGTCGTCGTTTGAATAGCGACTTTTGCGCATAACGACACCGGTAAATTCATCCTGGCGATTCATTCATATCGTGATCACCGCGAAAACGATCATCGTTGCGACTTCGCGTTTTTCATACGCTCCGCTGCGGACGGACGCGCCATGTCGTTTGCGATTTTCAAGATTATAGGATCGGACGATATTGTTGTTACCCAACGCGATGCTCGCGGCCGACCGTTATATTGCAAATGCAAATTAATGGTAATCGCTCGACTTGACTAAATGAATATCGGTGCGCGTGTGCTCATCATCGTCGGCGGTGTTAAAAATTGCATATTCATATAACAACGCGTTTTATATAATATGTATAGCGAAACGATTTACAAATACAATAATAACGAATTATACGCTTTTTTTCTTTTTCTTTTTCGTTTTTAAAACGTTATTTGTATTCGAATTTGTCTACGACGTCTGTCGTCCACTATAGTTGTTATTGTTTAAAAACGAGCTGATTCCGAACGTCTAATCACTATTACTACACCTGTGTACAGTATACAAATCTACGCGTTGAACAGCGTATTTAAATAATACCGGTCAATTCGTTAACATTGTGTCGGGTAACGTAATCCGTTAACGGATCCACGCCGAAGACACATATTCGAATGTCTCAACAATTTTTATGTTCGGCCGAGTGAGACGGTAGACTTCAGACGATGTTTTCGACACCGTCGTATTTGGCGGTAGACAAACGTTCGATTCGAGTGTTATCAATTGGATCACTGGATGGATGGTTCCGTACGGTTTCCGCACACAATTCATGCGATTTCAAATGAACGAATTAGGGTTTTTTTTTTTTTTAAAAATTGTTTTACGAAAGCGCTTGGCCAAATTATGTTAAAATATTTATGGGACCGAACGCAAGTCGCGTAAAAGAAAACCGCAAAGCGAATGAAGACGTTAAACGCAGGCCAAATGCGTCGTGAATGTAAAAAAAGGAAAACGCCGGTGCCGGCAAAGCGATCTCGCCGGAGACCGTATTAAAAACGTATTTGTCGCTTCTCTTTTTTTTTTTTTTCTTACATTTTGTCGGCACTTTTGTCGGAAACGTTTTGTCGCCGACAATGGGGACGATATCATTGTTGGCAACAATGTCTCTTTATTAGTGTGGCTTTACGACGTGTGCGTACGTGCGTACCGTGGTGTATAAAATACGTGTGTGTATAAATAGACACGAGACGAAATCGGGAAGAAACAAACGCAAGAGTCCGTCGTGCGTGTACCGATCGCGGACAATAAAAAAAAAAAAAATAATAATAATAATAATAATAATAACTAATTAATACCGATAAACATAATTTAGCGTGTAGGAATATTAAAAAAACTCATACGAACTCCATCATTACGTCGATACGGTAAATCACGTATCGCTATAAATACGCGCGTATAACGATTGCCCGATTACGCGTACCGTGTTGACCGATAACCGATCTGCCGCGGCCAATACGTCGCGGTTAACAACGTTCGTTAAAAAACCTATCCGCCGTGTACTTGTCGCGCTGTACAAACACCGTGGTGTTTATTTATTTATATTAATAAACGTGTGGTTACAATATTATTGTGCTTGTTCCGCGAGTCGTGGATACGTGAATGATCGCCGTAATTGATTTATAGTCGAGGAGGCGTTATTAACTCCGTTCAAATGTTTATACATCGAGTTCTATACGCACAGCTGTATATTTTTCAAATAAAAATAAAAGAAAAGAAACAACAACAAAAAAAAAAAACCCCGGAAAATAATCGAAAACCCAAATATTTTAACAGCGAATCGTGAGATACCGAAAAAAAAAATTACAATCGTCTCGGGCGTGTATAAATCTTTGTCGTCAAACAACGGAAAACGTAAATAACGTGCATTTTTTTTATTGATTATTTTATAAAACGATTTCGTAATACGGTATTGTAACGCGTTTAACTGCGTAAAAAAAACAAAACAAAACAAATTGTACACGGTCGACCGCTGCGAACGTTCGTGTTCGCCCGATACAACGTGCTCGCCACGCGTTAGGTAAAAACTACCGTGTGTGTGTGTGTGAACGGATTTATTGGACAGGAAACATATTAAAAGTACACACACACACACACCGTCGACAATTAAAATTAAAATCGTCGCCCCCCCGCGTCCATTCGCGCCGCGTAATTTTCTCTCATGCATAAAAACACGAGTCACGGTTCGACTGACGCCGACCTCGACGTTTCCTATTTATTTTCCCAGAGGTCCCCCCGAGGGAATCGTTTCGTGATTTTTCGGTCCCGCGCACAACACCTTACAACGCATACCGAATGTGCAAAACGACGTTGGTCGGCCCGACACGCGGTTTTTACCGATTTACGGAACATTAGGGTGGTCGTAACACAAAACAACACTAACTAACTAACTAGACAAAACTAACTAGACGATAGATGTGAGATTCCGCCGTATATTTCGTGTTAATATAATCGTGTTTGTGTTTTACGAGCTTATCGCGCGACGGCTCGCGGCGTAGCGACATTAACCGGTTTAATCGAAAAAAAGACCAACGAAATCGTCCAAGACGAGCTATGGGAAGAAATCGGTTAAACGCTTTCGGTACGGCCTGATTGTGTCTTGTCCGAAAACGAATCGTCTTCAGTTGACCAAAACGACCAAAACACGGTTTCGCTCTTTTGGTGGCCTAACACGTTAGTTTGGTGTTTTTTTACTGCCGGCCGGACGACGGAACCATATACGAAATCGCCGAATCGCGTTCCAAACGGAAATCCCCGTTGAAACGCGTATAAATAACGCGTTGAACGTAAAAAACGTTCCGAAACAAACCGTTGTTGACTTGAATTCGAAATGGAATGCCATTTTTTTTTTATGTTTGACATTCTATTCTGACGGTTCGATTTCACACAAGAGATTTGACGGGTTCTCGACGGGCCGGACCGCCGCCGTGTACGTTTTTATCCGCGCGTGGAAACAGTTCACGGCCGTGACTGGCGAAACGCTTGATTCCGGTGCCGGTTCGGTAAAACGTCGCGTGTGCGATCGGAACACGCACACCACCGGCGAGAACGGTCCGTGACGGTAAACGTGATTAAAAAAAAAATTTCAGAAAAATCGTCCATTTGCGGAAGAGCGAAAACCAAACGTAACGCACGACGTGAAATCGGGACACGGAACCGCGCGCGCGGTGCGGTGCGTCCGTACACGTAAAAAATATTCTTCGGCGTGTCGGACGGGATATCCGGCCGACGGAATGGTTTGAAACAGCGTTTCGGCCGAACACACGTACGCGCACGGGGACGGGATCGACGGGGGGGGAAACAACGAGAACACGGCGGAAAAAAAAAATCCGCGTATATATTATCGTTACGGCGCGGGCAACAGGTAGAAACGGCCGAGAAGCCTGTTGGTGAGTGGGGGAGTGGGCGGTTTTTTTAAAAAATAATCCGATCTCACGTCGGACGCGTATTGTCGGCGTGCGCGCACCAACGGCACAAAAAGGCATGATGATGACGCGCTCTCTCGAGAACGGCTTCGGGTCAAATGGGTTAACGTCCCGCTCGCAACTTCCCGCGTTTAGAGACGGATATTACACTGTGGGAAAACGTTTTCACGGATTTATAATAACCCATACGGCGTACGCGGTTCCGGTGGTTTGTTTCAGACGATTTTCTCCGGGTGGGGTCGTTTATATTGCACCGAGAAAAATACATTTTTTTCGATAACGATCTACGTTGATTTAAGTTTAACGTACACAACGCCTGAAAGAAACGCTTGTACGGTTCTCTCGAAAACGATCGCCAAATGTTTACTGGCTGAAACACTAACGGTATGCATTTATATACCATTCGTACGTATTATCGAAAAGATTACGTCATTTGTTTTTCTGGACGTGTTTTTTTTGTTTTTTTTTTTTTATCGTCGTCATAACGCTTTCCGTAAACGGTCTCGGGATCAATAACTATTATCTTTTCCGTACAGGACTTTTCGCTGTGTACAATTATCATTATAATTATTATCATACTCCGCGAGCGCTGGTGTTTTCATATTATAAAAAAAAAAAAAAAACACGTACGTTTATTTAACTCCTGACACAATAGCCAACACACATTATGTATACGTTATATACTATACTTCAATAAACGAACAAAAATTATTAAACCGAGTTATCACGCAGGTTAAATTAAATCGACTAAACAGACAAACCCAAAACGACGTATAATGGAATAACGTACGTAGCTGTGGTATAATATAGTATATATATATATATTATAATGGCGATTTTTATTTTATCACGGAAAAACTTGTATTTGTTACGCAAACGCTCGTATATAATCGTCGTTGTTGACCTAATGGATATTTCAACATCGGATTTCGACAGAATATAATAATTGTTCGTCGCCGTTTGTCCGCAGCCGTACGAAATGGGTTTACTTATAGTTATCTCGTCGATAATATCCGTGTTGGAAACGAACAAAACTATAATCATCGTGTTTTTCAACGATTATGTCTACAAAATATAACACGCGTTTTTCCTTTGAATATACGAAATTATTCCGCTATGAACGAGATTACCGATAACACTCGTGAAAAAAAAAACCAAATTGTAGTATTCACACGGTTATATAACATTTTACAGCGTGAATCTTTTACGAAAATTATAATGTTCGCGTTTTTCGTTTTTAATAATAACTGAGCTGCAACGGGCCGAAACGATCGTTATCCACGGTTTTAATTCTCTATAAAACATCATATACAAGACGGTAGGATTTCCTGAGACTTCAAACGTACACATATATATATGTAATTGTAGATCGACGTCCCTGCGCCATTGTCGACACTTAAGATTTTTTAGTCGGTTCTACCTCTCTCTCACTCATTCTCACTATATATATATGTATGTATGTATGTAATTGGGCGTTGAAGTTTCTAAATAATAATACGAAAAACTCCGTAATAACACCGCCAGTACACTGACGATTGTGAGACGCGGGTCAAGTCTGAGGAGTGGAAGGACGCGTATTAAATACGTGGGAAAACTTGGTGTGCGCGCGTACTTATAACAAGGACTAAATCACTATTTTTGTTTTTTCGTTCTTGTTAACGCGTTAAGTTTTTACTTCTTAGGTATATATATATACACGTGTGTGTGTGTTGTCTATTTTATGGTATAGTGTTGTACATTTCCTCTGTATATATTTATATACGCGATGATATAATGTCAACACGAACTTGAACAGCTGAAACCGTATAATAAATAAATGATAAGTGTTCTACATTCCCACGACGGTTATTATTATTTTTTTGAGTGTCGCATTGTCAAGTACACGCGCGCGTCATACCCGCGACGCGTATCTTTTATTCGGCGACGGCGGCGGGGGGGGAATGACTACTACACGGTTTTCGGTGACTGGCGCGCCGGGGCAACGACGCCACGGTCTTGAGCGTGAAATAATTCCCCGGTAATATACGACACAATGAGCCCGCCAAGTCGTGATATCCGACAAGGCAAACGGCTTATTACGACGAGCGATCGGAAATTGTTTCGTCGGAACACACTTACGTAAGGCGTTAGTGGGTTAGGTTTTGGTACGGTCGGACGATAAAACGGTTTAACGGTTTTCTTCTTCGCGTAGAAAAACGTCACGCGGGTGTCGTGCACAACGTTGGTCGATCCAGACACGTTTATTACCCGTTCAATACGATCCGACACACCCGTGTGACGATGTGCACGAAACGTCGACGCGAACGTACAAATACCATACGAATTTCGGACCTGCGGCGTGTTACAAGAACGCGATGTCGTTTTGCGATCGATTCGTTTCCCTCGAACGGTCGGGGGGGGGGGTATCGTCCACCGGCAATCACGACGACGTCACTGTGGAGAAAAGCCGAACGCCTGCGCCCGAATTGTCTTTTTTTTTTGACGTTTTATGTCTTTACTTTGGCACGTTAAAATAAAAAGTGTCCACGAAAAGCGTTATCTAAATTAAGATACCCACTGGGGACTGTCACGAAACTCCCTTATGGTTTGTTTCCGTGGCAACCATTGTTTCGGTTTTGAAAAAATTTAAATTTGAATTTGAAAAAAAAAATGTTCACACATAAATGTCTCACTTAACGCGGGGACTCGTATGCGTTAATCATTTTTTTGTTCTTCTCGAAATTCGTCAGATGATTATTGTCCGTTACACGGACCTTGTCGAAACGCCTAAGAGTAAAGAACAAAAAACGTGTTTTCGGACCCGGTCCGTCCAAACCGAAGTCTGCGGCGATAACGGACGACGGGTCATCAAACCAATAAAACCCGTCGCGGATTTCCGTCGACGCGAGTGAAAATCTGATTCGGAAATTCGGACGGGCGAAACGGGCGCATCGCGTGCAAACGAAAATGTCGGGTTCTGCAGATTTCAACAAAAAAAACCGTCAACGAACTCGTATACGGAACGCTACGGAATCGATATAACAATCGACGAGAAAACAGATGAAATCAAATAAACGGGCGGCAGAAGTCTAAAATATCGTGTGCGTGTGTACGACGCGCGAAAACGAGTAAACAGAAAAAAAAATTGTTAACAACGTATTACGTAAACGAGTGAACGAGACAAACAGCGAGGAATACAGTTTCGCGCGCGTACCAAAAAAAAAGGTACGATAATGATCGCGCGAGGGAAATACGTACGTCCGTAAAAAGAAAGTAAAACAATCGATTTGTAGTATTTCACGCGCGTCTGTTTTTTATTATTATTCTGCCGGATATTATATGGAAAATCGTACGCGCGCGCGCGAATTTCGCGTCTTAATTGAGTCATTCACGGGATCGCGACGGCGCTGTTGTCGGCAGCGGTCTCGTGCTCGCCCGGGGGAGGGAATATTTGTTTATCACGCTCGGACCTCATTGTCGTTATTGTTTTTAATCGTCCGTGGCGCGGTAGGACGCGAGCCCGACGTCCGCGACAGGACAATAAACAAATATGCGCGCGCACGCACGTATTGGGATTTTCAAGTCGTCCGACAAAAAAGGGTCGCCGCGCGTAGAGAGTTTTGGAGACCGTGTCGAAATGACCGTGCGCGTGTTGTCGACGCGGAGAGGGGGGGAGGGTTTAAAATAAATAATCGGTTTTCTTCGTTCTTTTTGGGGTTAGGACGGATCTGTGAATCGGTATTAATGAACTGCGCGCGCCGGACTCTCGGAGGGTCCGGTCGGCGTGCCGCGTTTTACACGGCGCGCGCGGTACCAACGCGGCGGACGTTTTTTATTTTTCGCGCGCGTACATTAATAACAACGACAATATACCGCCGACGGGGGACCGACTAATGACCGCGTATACATGAAATTAGGGTGCATATTGAATTGTACGCGACGAGAGACGAACAAACAAAATCGTCGTCGTGTTTTATTCACGTGGAAAACCCGATGATGACTTTTTGTCGAAATCGGTAGGAATTTTTTTTTCTTTTTTCTCTAATCCACGCTAATGCCTCATTGGATTTTTTCGTACATTCGAGTACACACACACACACACACATATATATTTTGTCGCTTAACCTAACCTCACGGCCCACGCTAACCTAACCGCGAGAAACGTCCTCTGAAGAGTGGACACGTTATCCAAAACGATCGTACGGTCGGCGTGTCGAAAACCGTGAAACACACTCGACCAAACGTTGGAGTCGACGGTCCGAGCCAAAAAAAAAAGCCAAAAAAAACACTCCGCGACGGATGGGGTGATGGCGCTTGGGGGGTTAGCGACGTATAATAATCGGCGATCTCTGTAAGCGCACCGTGGTGGAAAACGCGTTTCCTCATCCTCGTATAACACTTGTAAAACACACACATACGTGTACAACGATGACGATATTAATAGTGATACGCGCGTGGGTCGTCTAATTGAACGCCGACCGGCTGATTTCGTGTGTATTTATATATTTGAGTTCCAGAAAACGCGGTACGGGTTTCGGACGCGGTCTCGAGTGCCCGGGGACTGGTGGATATTGAACACATGGCCGTTAAAAAAAAAAAAAAACGTTCAGTCACGAGGGTCGGTTAATAATAGCGTAAATAAAGTGAAAAACCCGATGGTGATATACATACACACACGTACACACATCAAAAGGTGTACGAGTGCACGATATATATATATTTATGTATACGTACGCGTCGTTAAAGGGCCGACAGTTTATTTTAATTACACCGTATAAGGGTCCGCCATTGTATTATTATTATTATTATTATTATACCGTTACGTATTATACCTGCGCGTATGTACCGAGCCGGTACGCGTACACGGAATGTTAACGCGATTGTTGTACGAAATTGTACAAAATCGAACGACGTACTATAGTCGAGCGCGCTATGTCGACAACGTCAATACGCGGTTGTCCGTGCGTGAAGACGCGCGCACATTAAAAAGGTTTGTTGGTTTTTTTGTTGTTTTGAAAATTTATAACGTTTTCAATCCGTACGGCATAATTGTTATTGATCAGCCGCGATGACCTTACACGAAAGGTTAGACGGTACGGGATACGCGGAATCAAAAACGGACTCGGGCAATTTTTTATCTTTTTTTTTTTCTTACTGTCCACGTTTTTATTATTGTTTAACGTGTCGTCAAACAAATAAATATTGAGAATACTCGGAACGCGGGAACCGACGAAACAGCAATCCGCGTATTTTGTTTGAGAACATTGTTTTTTTTATTATATTATAATGCACACGCACGGGTCTGAAACAACGAGATCGTCTTTTGCGATTTTGGGGTTATTGGACATATGGAGTGGTTATGAATCGCGGCGGGGACAACGTAAAAAACCGGCAAATTCATACGCGCGAAGTGTACCGCCCGCGTGTGGGTTTGGGGGGAGTCGGGCGGTCTTAACTCCTCGGGGACGTTATCAGTTTGCGGAATATACAGTTGAGACCTGTTGTAATTTATAGTACGCCAGTGCTACGGTACGTAGTCGTCGTTTTCGACGGTTGGGTAAGGGGGTTTAAAACGGAATCGTATATTTTCAATAGCCCGACTTAAATACCAGATTATGTTGTGCGCGACGGAATCGTGTCCAAACGCGCGTTAACAACAGCGTGTCTCCACCTCGATAATTCTCCGATTCGATAAATTCAATTTATCACGACTATTAAAAACATTCCGGGGGGATCGAACAATAACACGCGATATTCGATGTTACGGTTAAACACGGCGGTTAGGTCAGGTGTTAGGAGCGGTGGCGAATAAACTATCGTCGCCCGGCTTGTCGGTGAAACAACGTCGGTTCGGACTCAACGGAAGCAAACGCAAGCCGGTGGTGGATGTCGTGCGGCGGGCGTCAGGAAAACTTCCCGTCCGCACGTGGCCCTCGTAAAAAGGTTCGCCGCCGACGGTTCGTACGGCCTCGCGACCGCGTACACGCGACACCGTGACACCGTTCAACAATCGTACGGTACGGTCACAGACGCGGGGGAGTGCCGACACACCAGAGAGCGGCGTGGCGATTTTCAGGAGCGGCCGTTCCCGGTTCGAATCGGACGGCCCGGCGGATGACGCGCGGCGAACACACAATGAACCCTGGTCGTGGTTAGTCGTGGCTAGTCGTGCGGCGGAAGGCGTGACGGGCCAATAAAAACGTTCGATCCGGGAGAAAAATCGAAACTGACCACTTTTTTTTTTTTAAACATTTATGTCGGGCAATAGCGCCGTTTCGTTCGCCGCGTTACGTTTTACGATCGTGAAATCGGCAACCTAAGCAAAACGAGGCCAAAACGGTCGGTGTCGACAACGTTGATCCGATTTTATCCGACAGCCGCCCCCCTTACACTCGGTCGTCGGAAGACGCGGTTAATGAAAATACGCGTGTACGGCAGTGACGTTTTTTTAACGGGGGGGGGGAAGTTATAGTTTTTGATATTCTTATTTACAAATAGGTATGATAGGTATGATTTTACAAAGCGCACGTATCCCCCTGGAAAATGAGTATAGTTGCTAAAATTGGTATTTTCACATTGTAAAGGTCGACGTTTTATTTCTGTTTTATTTTTTTAACATAAATAAAAATATTTTAAGTAATTTTATATATATATATTAATAAGCATTATTAATATATTTGTTTATTGAACAAATTTCCCTTCTGTTTCTTCTGCGAAATTAAAATCGATATCGTACATTGATGAAATAACACAAAACTACATTAAATTATTGAACCTAACCTTTTTTTTGCTTATCAAAAATAATAAATTATTTTGTCCCCACCCCCCCCCCTAGACGAAATCCTAAATACGCCACCGATGCACGAAAAAATAACTGCGATGTTTTTCGACTTTTTGCATCTCGCGAAACACGTGAACGCACGACGCACGACGCACCTCGTCTCGTCCGGACGCGCGCAGTCGGGGAGAACCGCACAAGTCACCTAAAAAAAAAACAGTACACACACACGCAGTATCGCCGACGAGATGACCGCGCGACGTCGTGCACGTTGTATACACGTTTATGCGTTGTGCGTGCGAAGAGCGCGACGACAATCGTTTGTTCTTTTGTAAAACTCCGTTATGTTGTTGTTGTTTGTTGTTATTATTATTATTATTATAGGTCACGATCGCGTGATGGCCGCCGATAACAGTCCGTACGTTTGTCGTTCGACAATAATATTCTTTTTAAAAAAAAAAACTATTATTATTATTATTACGTTTTCGGATTTCTAAACAGTACACGACACGATCGTAAATTCTCTCGTTCGATAACGTTTACGTTGTTCTGTTCGTGTGTCGTTTCGTACCGCGCGCGATGTTATAGAAAATCGTTTCTTCAAAAACAACAATGTGTTGAACGATTGGAAATTCGGTTATCGGTATCGGTTTTGGTATTGTTTGGTCCCGTATGAAATTTAATTGATTTGGTTTTTTTGGTCGATAAACGAAAAGACACGCGCAAGAAGAAGAAGAAGAAGAAAATGATTTAAAACGTCTCGGTGAAATAAAAACGCGTTTTAAACGCGTAATTAAAGTGTAAACGGGTCTACGGGTAAATAATATATTCCGGGGAGAAATACGATCGGATGATAATTTACAACAAAACAGTGTATATGTGTATATATATATATTTTTTTTTTTTTTACGATACCGTTTCAACTGCGTCTTTTTGGTTATTTCGAGTAGAAAAAAAAAACAAATCTACGTAATAAACAGTGTAGATGTACCTTTATAATACGACATAAAACAGTCTGTCGCGGGCAGTAAAAAAATGTAAGAACTATAAAATATTACGACGTTTTAAATAATTCTCCGGATTAATTCAAATATCGAGTGATAAAATATACACTTGAAACGTGCGAACCGCAAGAACACCTGCAGGCATGGGGACCGTAAATCCGATATAAAAAAAAAAAAAAAAAAGGACACGAAACTAATAATGTGGTAAACTGCAGTAAATAAAAATCACTTTTTTTTCTCTTTTGTGTACGCGTATCTCGTCATACTCATACGACCGATTTGAATATACGCTGTTGAAACGGTTACGGAATTCCCATTTGTACGTTCAACGCAATGTCTCGTCCAAGAATATAAGAACGCGAATACTTTAAGTGTATTAACACGCGAGTGTGTTTACAGCGATCGTGTAAATAAATAATTGAAAATCTGAGTCGATTGACTAAACATATACGAGATACGTGTAGAAATCGTAACGTGCGTGTTACCCGTACGAAACGAGACGTAAAACGACGAGTGGATTCCGAGTCGACATCAACAAAAAAAAAAAAAAAAAATAGGAATAGTACGTTTCACGTTCGTTAAGTTCACTATTTCTTTCTTTTTTTCGTTCGTTAAACATGGCATTCCTAGGCTGCATCCACGTCTACGGATATTCACGGAACACGTGATTTACGGTTGTTTTAACGCGATAGTAACAACAACGATAATAGCGGATACAAACAGTTTTAAACGAACTCAATAAATAATCATGCAATGGAGACCGGTACGAGATCGTGTTCGGAGATGTAAGTCGAATCGGAGTGGGCCTGTTGTTCGTAGTACTTTATTTCGGAAAATTCGAATTGACATCGAACACGTGTTATTTTTATTGACGACCTAACGTGTCGCCCAAGGCGCCAGGACAACGACGTGCGCCAAATACGTGTGCTTTTCGTTACACGTCGGGTTGTATTCTAACCTAACCTAACCGTTTCGACGATGTAAAACCGTTCCGTGTTCGATGAATCGCGACGGAACGCGACCGGACGGGGGAAAAAAAAAAATCGAACGCGTTTAATAAACACGTACGTTTTTTTTTTTAATTTCCGTTAGGAATCTATATACACACGTGCGTATTGTTCTGTGGGAAAGTCGCGGCGGCACACGTATGATAAGCCGGAACAGAAAAAACAAAAACGACCGTTGGTGTACGTGTGCAGTTGATTACATCATTATCGTCGCACGCTCGTCTGTCGTACCACACGCACGAGCAACGGCGACGGTCGTCTCGTGATGTCTCGTCGTTTTTTTTATTTTTTTTTTGGTCAACAACACCGTTCCCGGTGGACGTGAAAATAATTCCCGAAACGTATTTTCGGGCTGCCTACGACGTTCCCCCCCGGCTCCGGGATAACTTTTCAACGGGACACGTAGGACGTGCACGCGTACATTGTGCAGATCATATACGCGCCCGTACACGGAGAGTTCGACGGAGTACAAAAGGGCGTACGATTATAATTAGTGTCCGAGTCGATGAACCGCGTCACGCTCGTGCGGTTAAAAATGCCGACCGATCGCGTTTGTTTCGGTGAACCTAACCTAACCAGCTTGCTCGGTCGGTCGGTGTGTGTGCGCGCCGAGGACAGTCGTTTTCGTTGTGTTTTCGCGTACGAATCGATTACGATTGTCACGGGCATAGTTTTACGGAGGCGATCCGATAACAAAACAATACACGAAATCTCCTGCGGAGATCCGCTTTATTTATACGTCAGACGAGCGCGCGCGTACGGAATACTCGAACGACTCGAGCGAAAACATCTGTGGCGTCGTTTCGCGCGTTCCCTTTTGATTTTTCTAATTTCGAACCTACGCGCGCGCACGCCGTAAAACACGATCCGTGACCCGGACGCGCGCAGCTGCTGCCGCCGCCGCTGTGGTTGCGCGTACGGCTATTATATTATTGCTGCGTACGGTCGAGATAAAGGACTTCCACCTTATTCCTTATCTGTATTATAAAGCATATGTATATCATACACCGTAAAACCGTGGCGTATACGTACGCGCCTAAACAACATTATATTACAATACACGTTCGAAAGATAAGCCGATACACACACACATGTTTATATATATATACTCGTAAATCGTTATTATATATTAAACATAATGTAACACGGACTCGCCGCGCGTATATAATAGAAAATACGGTGTAAAATATGTAAAAAAAAAAAAATGTGTTAAACTATATCAATATAAACGTGTCTCCGAAGAAACGCGCATTTTTTTTTTTTTTTTATACGATCCGATGAAACGGGATTAATATAATATATTATATAACGTCGTGTACGTGTTTTCGAGTAAAATCGAAATTCCGGCTTATGTAATCCGTGTTTATAATACGAACGAAATGTCGAACGTACGTATAAAAAAAATCTCTTAAGTAATCGGACGTTGACGCGGTTTTGTTCTTTTTCGAATCGAATAAAAAAAATAAAAAATCAATGTTTCACAAATCGAAACTATGGAAATACGTAAAATACGTCGACCACGAGAATATCGTCTTATAGACAACGGAATTATTACGAAGACAAATCAGCTGCGATCTCTTGAGAACGGTAACAAAAACTAAAATTTCATGTCTACGTTTACAAACAATAATAATGATGATAATTTTTGTACCGAAAAATAACGTCCGTTGAACTTTTTTTTGGTATTTCTCGTTCAGTGTCTAATTTACACGTGAGTACGGACCAGCAGCGTGAGTTGCGACGGACATAATTGCAAAACGAAAGAAACGCGTCAGGCGTACAGAAAAACACCCGAACAGTCGATTCGCTAAAAAATACGATTCGAGACTCGCCGCAAAACCAAAAAACTCGAGTAAATAGACAGTGCACGTTGGAATCGCGAGAGCACGCACAGACGTATCGCGCGCGTTAATAACATTAATCCGTTCGATCTCGAGTTCAGACTTTCCGAAAACGTTTGTTTGAAACGACCGTCAGGAGGTACGCAGCTGGCGAATAACGACGGTCGAGAATCGCAACCCTGCGCGCATACCTACCGTTCGTATGAATTGAATACGACGAACGCGCGACGCGTTACACAGTAATTCACGTACACGTATAGACGAGCGTCTGTTGGAACTGTGCGCGTGAACATAAATATGTCGATATTTTTAAAAAACACGAACGAACGTGAATACCCGCGTCGGCACCGGGCGTGTGTATGTATTGATTTCGAGTTGACGAAAAAAAACAAAAAAAAACCGGCGTACGATGTTTTGAACCTAACCTAACCACGTCCCTCTCTCGTACCGTGGTGGTCGAGTTGGATCGGGTCGAAAATCGGCACACGCGTTATATCGAGACGCGGAACGACGACCTCCCTCGTCTCGACCGCGGAGTTTTAGGGACAAAAAGTACCCCTAGCCCTGATTTCGAACTGCAAGAACAAAATGTCAGCGGGTGAAAATCGTAAACGCGTACGTAAACTAAACATGGTCGAGTGGAAATTATCAGAAGATGACGAATGTGAACGTGTGGTCTCCGTCCAGACCACGCAACCATCTCCTGGTCTGTCCGAACCTCTCAACGACACGCAACACACGAGATATTCTGGAAGCCAACAACCGGGCAATAGAAGTGGCACGGACTCGTAAAAAAAAACAAAAAACAAAAAAACCACGGAGTTCGACCCACTCGGTTATCGGTATCACCTAACCTAACCGTCTAGTTAAATAATACTAGTAAAAAAACGAAAAACCCGACTCCAAACAAGCGGAGAGACTCGCGGCGACGATATCTAGGTTATCCGGACCGTGCGTCGCGATCTTCGGAATCCGTATCGAGTAAAACGACAGATGCACCGCCGCCGCGCACGGTCTCCGGTCTATCACGCGAGACGGGCGTCGTCGCGTATCTGTTCTCCGAGCCGTTCCTTATTTTTTTCCCCCTTTTCTCACTCACTCACACATTCTCTCTCTCACTCGCACCCGTCGGCACAACAGATGCTCGTCGTTAACGACAAGCGTAAACGAGCGAGTTTCATATTTACGCACGCCCGAACGTTATTATCGTGTATTTCGAGTCGGGACCGGTCCCCCTCCACCCTCGTACGTTACGTGTTTGTGCACGGGTAGTGTTGCAGCAGCGTCGTCGTCGTCGTCGTCGTCGTCGTCGTCCGTAGATCGGAGATCGGACAGTCGCGATAAACCCGATGCGATCTATTCAAATTCCGTCCCGGTCCCGTCCCTCCCCCGACGTACCCGAGCCACTGTATAAATACACACACACGCGCGCGCGCTTATACTTACGTACGTGTCGGGGACACCGTCGTGTATTATACACATAATCGTAATAATAATAATAACAACAATACGGCACGTCGCTTTACGTGTCGTCGCACAATATAAATATTTTACAAGTTCCCCCGTCGCACACTGTACGATACGTTATATTATAATAATAATTTCATTTGATTATGTGCCGTGTCGCTTGAAACGCGACGGCGCACATTAAAATCGAATAAAACACGTCGACGACGAACAATATTGTTTATCATTACGCGCGCGTCCCCGTAAGATCCGACGGCGACGATAATAACGGGGGGGGGGGAGGGTTCGTTCTTTCTTTGGACCCCGTGGCGTCATTCCTATGTGAAAAACGCACCGTCTCCCGGTGTCCGGTGCATGGGCTGGGTGACGGTTCTTGACGAGTTCCAAGACGAAAAACGTTGTACTATTTTTTATTTTCCCCATCACCCCCCCCCCCAACCCAATCGATACCGCGATTTCGTCGGTTTTCAGACGTACAAAGTCTTTTGAGACTGTTTTGAAACTTTATTCAACGCTAAAACAAAATTACGGTGACCGTATCAAAAAACTAGAAACGACGTCTACGACGGACCGGTCTTGGTCGGAAAAGAAAAAACAATTTTTTTTTTTTTTGGGGGTGAAATATCAATACGAGTAAACAATATGCATCGAAATTCGAAAGTCTTACCGATGGTTAAAATGTCCGTCGTATCAACGACCAACCTTCGCACGTGACCACAACGTAACGCATACAAGTCTCATAACAACGAAACCGACGGCGGTTGCACTTGTCGGTTCAAAGAACATTAGGAATCGAACCAGAAGTCACATTGAACGAAACATTCCATGTGCGTGTAACAGTCGAAGACGTAAGACGATTGAACAACGCGCAGTTAGTAATAATTCACGCGTGTATTAAAATAACGACCGAACGACCATCGCGTACCGTTGAATGACGTTCGACAACGGACGACAAATATTCACACCGCGAAATTCCGAATCCCCGACGTCATATTTTAAATCACGACGCGAATGCGCCAATAGATAGTTCGTCGCTTTCGCGACAAAGCGATTCGAAATTACGTACAACGTTTTTATACGCCGTCTCGGATTTCGGCAGAAAAGAACCGAAACGACGACGAAACCTGACCCAGCCACCGGACAAACAAACCGTACGCGATGGATGTGCCGCCGTTCGGATCGACGACGATTGTTGTTGATTTCGATTCGTACGGTAATATTTACGTACGCACGTGTATACATATTTAAAAGTATACGCGTGTGTCAAGGACGTACACAGAAAAAAGTTTTGGGGGGTGATTTTGAAAATCATTAATTGAAAGTTAGAACTTTTTATTTTAATAAGCATACGAATTTTTATATTGCTTTAGCCAGTGGTCCACAAACATAATGTAGTATTAAACCTGTCTAATAATATAACATAATCTGTATAATATAATATTAAAATTGAATAAGTAAATAACCAAACATTTTAGGGGGGTGTGTATTGCTTATCTCACGGGGTACGTGCGAAACGAGTGACGGGAATCGTTTCGCGTACGGTTCTTGTCACGTTCTCGCGCCACGAAATCCGGCGACAATCCGGCCGTAACGCGTTATACTAACTCACGCTGCTGTGTCCGTACGTCAGTCCGTCCGAAGATTAGTGATCTACGAAACGATTTGTTCGTCCGGCGTCACGAGACGCGGCGTATTTACACATATACGTATGCACACAAGGCGCGGATCCAGAACTTATTTACGGGGGGGGGGGGGGGCATCTTAATCAAAACGACTTCAAATCGTCGTTTTGTCGCATCGAACAATGAAATATTTTCCAAAACGTTTTCTTGGAAATCGTTTGCGACACACCGAAATAAAACAATAAAGTCTGCTTTTATAATCTTTATCAAATGTCGAATCGCGTGGCGGTTGCGGCTGCTATCGGGAACAATTCGTTGTCTTCTACGAAGATGTTCGAGATATTTAAGAGCCATACTGGTAGGGGTATATTATATCACGTGTGACCCGTCGATTTTTAAGGTCCGCGTATCGTTCAATAATTTAAACCGCAATACATACATGAAAACAATTATACGTACTTTGATAAAAAGCGGTATTCATCTTGGTTGGTCGTTATCAAAAACGTTGAAATCCCATAGCTACGACTTCATTTTAAATTGTCTTTCTATAGTATCATAGTTAGAATTATAAAACGATACTAATAAAATAATGTAACAAGAGTCTACGGGGGGGTCGCCGATCGCCCCTTAGCCCCCCTCCCCCCTTAGATCCGCGCCTGATACACACACACACACACGTGTAAATCGATAAACGATGGCCGTTGCGATCGTTTCGCATGTCCGTACGAACACGCGCGTAAAAAGCTTTCTCGTGATCGTGCGACGGACGGTCGTCTCGAATACGTTTTGTTTTTACCGATTGTCGGGCGCGTACGCAACGAGTTTAGGGGAAAAGAAAAAAACCCGACGAACGAATCCGGTGACGTTTTGGTGTCAAAAATCACGCCGCGGTTACAACGTGTCCGGTGAGGGGCAGAGGGGAGCGCAATTTGGTTTTTACCACCGTTGAAAAACAAACGAGGATTTGTTGATTTCAAGTATTTATGTATTTGCTGTGTTTCGTACGGTTTCGCTGTGTAACTCGTCGTATTTTTTTTTTTTTTTATAGATTTGATTTTGATTTCGAAATTGTTATATTTTATCAGAAAACGCTAATAATACACTATTTTCCGTGTATTTCAATAATTTATATTACGCCCGTACAGACGGATTTTCATTAAATCCCCCCCCCCTAGTAAAAAATGTCTGGTGCCGCCACTTCGAAAACGTTATTTTGCCATTTGGTTTTGGTTCGTTTTCGAGCCCGTCTGACACGGACGTCGGCACACGAGTGGTCCGTGAAACTTTTACCGTCCGCACGAGGACCGAGCGATTACGATCACGAGGACGACGACCGTATCACCCGCGTGCTCCGCCATATGGGCGCACGCGTTCTGCGGACGCGACCGCGACGGATCGTTATCGTCGCGTTCGCGGCGGCGTGGCAGTCTAAATTGTTGTTGCTGTTGCTGCGTTTGTATTTATCTCCGTCCCGTATCGCGGCAGAGGCGCTGCCGGAAAATTATTTTAACAGGAGTTACCGTGAAAACGGTATGCCGACCAAATGTTTTGGTCGGACCACGTGCACGTTATTACCGCGAGCTAATGAAAACAGTTGTCCCGTCGTCACCGTGTTTACGATATGCGTGTACGCGCGTATCGGACGGACACGCGGCGTGTATTTCGGGCACGGGACACGACCGCACGCGTTTTTTTGTTTTTTGGCACACGTGCCTCCGTCATACGATATATCATATGAATATATATGCATATTACCTGAAGGATCCCCTTTCCGATTATAATATTATTTACACGAGCTCCATTTACACACACACACACAATATAATATAATATAATATATGTGTAAACAAAAAACGACGTCGAACCCGCAAACGACGTGAATATTATCATTATCATATATATTATTATTATTTGATACTTCCGTTCGTTATTTTTTTTTTTTTAACCACTAGTCGGACTCGGGTATATGTGTGTGTATCGTTAAAAACATTGCCAACGCGTTTTTACGTACGTATTTATCGATTTTAATCAGAAATGTTCATACGTTGCTTACGCGGGGCCGGTAAATTCGCGCGCGATCCGACGAAACCGTACACGCACGTACATGGCCGATCGCGGTCTTGGCTTCCCCAATCCCGTTCTGACCGTGTCCACCAACCCTTGGGCGACGTGCCGCCGCGGTCCCGACGACGCACACGGGAGATCGAAAACAATATAATTGCCGAAATTACCTGTGTAATCGTAGTCGGCCCAGGTGTTTGGTTTTCCACACACGGGCCCGTGGTCCGCGCGATCGGCCGGTGATTATCATCAGCTGTCAATCACGATTTCGATAATACCAATAATTATTTTTATTGTTACGAGCGTCGCGCGCGCGCGCGTGTGTTGTATGGGCGCTCCGCATAACAAAGCGTTTTATTGTTCGGGTACGGGCACGTGGTGCAAGTTAATAACACGATGTTGAAAATAAAAAAAACAACACGAACCCCGTAGGTAAGTCGTACACCCTTTTTATTTAACTCGAGGGTTGGCACAAAAGAGTTGCGCGCCGGCCGCAGCTATCTGGTCAATTATTATTAATTATTGTTTTCCCCTCCCCTCCCCGTAGGTGTATATAAATAACGTTTTACCATTATTTGATTTTTTATTTTTTTTTTTTACTCGCGGTCACGTCGGAAGTGAACGCCCCCGACGTAAAAAAAAAAAAACAGAAATCTCCGTACACGGCCAGCTGGACTTTGCGGTCTACGCGTACAACACTAGACGTATCGATCTCGCGTTTCGGACAAAACAATTTAATATACAACAACAATAATAATAGTATATATATCGATGTTTGACGTGCACGTATAATAATAATAATAATAATACGCGTATTACGTGCTCTTTTGTTCGGAGCTGTAGACGACGATATTGTTTTGCGGTTTCCGGTAAATTACACCTTGACTGGTCGCTTTTTTTCGTTTTTTTCCCCCCCGTCGTTGTTCGAACGCACGGTACGCGATAGAGCGGTCACAAGAGAGCGCGGCCACAGAAAACGACGAACGCGTGATTTTAATCGTGTATAAACGGTCGGCGATTTGATTTTCGTGAAGAACCTAACCCGACCGCCACCCTTTTGGTCTGTGCGGTCACGTCGCGCTATTAAGCATTACACGCCGCTACCACATGACGTGAACGTAGTACGGTCGAGATATGGTGATCCGGCCGGCAGGCGGATCGAGCGGAAAACCGGCATATCGTCATTACGGGTGTTTTTTTGACTTTTCGTTTATCGCGTTTATTCGAACCGTTCGTTAATACGTTGTGATAATTTGAACAATTGAACAATTTCATTCCGTTCTTTTCGGTCCTTCTCGACGAACGTAACACTGTACGCAATTTTTTTGTTGTTTTTTTTATTTTTTTAACTTGCTCGATTGCTTCGTAAGAAAAATGGGAGATTGTTGTCGAGAAAAACGGCAACGTTTCCTGAGTAAATTTTCGTTGTGATAATACCGCGTACGCTGTTTTACGTAATTTCGATGGACATTGTTCCGTTTACGTTTCGCCGCAGAACGTGTCCTGACAAATAAATAAATTGTATGATCGAAACATAAAAAAAAAAAAATGGAAATCCAAATGGGTTGGGGGCGCGGCGGCTCGTGAAGGCCTCTCTCGTAAACGATCACGAAATTTGTTTGACGATTTGTGTTTTGTCGAACTTCACGTTTTCATCATACGGTCGAATCTCAATTTGTCGAACTCGTCCGTGACGTTCGTGTCTTACGACTTCAATCGCGCAAAGCCCTTACGACGGATATAAAACATTTTCGGACACGGACGTGTCACGTCGCGGCAAGTCTGACAACAAACGTGTTCGATCGTTCGTCGGACTGTTTGATGAAAACCGTGACGTTCGACCGACCCAAATTGTCAAACAAATTCGATCGTTTTTTTTTTTTTAAAAAAAGCGAAATTACTTTGGAAACGGCCGCGGCACGATGTGAACTGTACGTGTGCGCGCGTGTGCATAATAACATGCAATAGGTAATGTCGTTATAACCTATTACCTAATGCCCGTACGATAATATAAAGCGCGTAATAAAAGAATACACGCGACGAGAAACCTTTTTGACGCGAACGGTTTTCGAGAGTTGTATTTGATTGTAAGCCCGGAGGAGAGTCGTAGACGGTAAACATTACAATAACGACTATTGTTGGACCCGGAGAGAGAAGAGGGTGAACAAAAAAAAAAAAAAAAAACCGCACAAACAATACGTCAATCATAAAAACGAAGGAAAAAAAACAAACAAACGACGCCAGCAGCAGCCAGCGTTATTCTCGACGTTATAATTTTCTGTTCGCTCGTATTATCATTATACGATATTTCATGACGTTTGCGTATCGATCGATTTTACTCGGAAAACGTCTTGCAGATAAGACGCGAATCCGATTCACTTCAACCGTATGCACAGGTTTTTTTTTTTTGTTTTTGTCCCCGTAAGTATGAAATTATCGTGTTTTTCAGACGTTGTTTTACATCGAATAGTATATATACATACGTCTAAATATACATATATATATCAATTATCAAGTATCGTTTTTCGATATGCGTTGCAATTGGATTTGTTTTTTTAAACTAAACAAAAAAAAAAAAAAAAACGTATTGTGTTATTAAGTGCACGCGCGGCGGTATTCGCTATTTGTTTTCATCGCGTACAATCGATTTTTCTCGTTTTCTCGTCTTACACTCCGCCGAGTCAACTGCACGTCGTATTGAAGTTCGCGTGGTATTATGTTACACGTGCGCAAGCAGAAAACACGAATGTCGTTTAGTGCGGATATTATTACGAACCGTTTCTGCGACACGGTTTTCCGTTCCGAAGAAATCCGATAGAAATGACGCCACGCGATTGTACTGCGTACACGAAAAATAAGGAGGACGTTTCCGCCAAGGAATGTGCGACCGGAGCAAACACGACGGTAACCGTCCCGTTGACGCAAAGTCGTCACGAAGTCACGACGATAAAGCACGACTCGAGGAAGTTTGTGTAGGTTAATACGTGTGCGTGACGAAAGTTCTGATTGCCGTAACCGGCCGGATAATTCACGCTGCGACAGGGTTCCCTGATAACCTGATAACATGATAACCGAAGCAATCTGCTCTTTCTACCGTTTTGGTCACGCTTTACTTCCTCCAAGGTTCTTTTTAAATGTAAACCTCCTCTTTGTACACTTCATAATACCGCTGCTGTCTGTGACATTGACCGTTTTATTTTCAATTGCCCCTCGTTGCCATCGGAGCGTTCGCGTTTTGCAACCATTACTAAATTCCCTTAAAATCCCATTTGATATTCATCACATTCTTTCTTCTCAGTCGCCGCCTTCTGTCGTTCTCGCCAACCAATCGTTTCTTTGAAAACTTCAGGTTGCTTGTATTAAAACATTCGTATCGTATTGTATAAAAATTGTTTAATAAAACACAGTTTTAATAAATATGTGTATTTAACGACAGACTGACGTTTGTAATTTTCGCCAACATCCGAAACCGTCCATCGGGCGGTGAGGTTTTTTTTCTTTTGGAGAAGAACCCTAGTAAATACACTACGTTCACATACGATACGTTGGTTTCGGATTCGTGTCGTTCAAAAAACGTTTGTTGCGGCGCGCGGGTCGTTCCGGAAAACAGTCGAAGCGTTCGGACGGGACAATAGTGTATATATCGACGATAATCGTCGTGCTCGAGACGCGTTTTATGAGGTGCACGTTCGCATAGGACGCGTGAAATCGTTGACCACGGAGGAACGTAGGGAGGGAGTTAAAACCGAAATTTAGGACGATACATAAAATGTGCACGTAACTTTGAATTACTCTATATCAAGCGTGCCCAACCTTTTTCAACTTGCTGGCCACATTCGAAATTTATATTTATACCGCGGGCCGTATATACTTCACGGATATTTTTTTTTTTTTGTTCATTTCGATAAAATATACAATAGTATTAAGACATAAGGTATATCTATTTATAGATATATTAACATTATTTAGTTCTACTTATATTTGCGAACAAACGTTTTCACGCATGAATTACGCAAAATGATCATGAAAGATCTCGTTTATATATAGAGATCTATATATCTCATATATAGAGTCTATATGAACATTATACGACCAATGAACGTTTATCATTGTTTACGTTAATAATTATTATGACGTTGAAAATTTGGAATTTTCGGTAAATATTTGTCATCTGATATCGGATGTTATTCGCTTTGTCTACAACACGTTTATTCCATTACGGACGTCGTGTGTAATCGTCGTTTGATCAATGCGATTTACGACATGATACACGCGTGAATTATTGAACTGCGTGTTGTTTAATCGTTTTATGTCTTCGACCGTTGCGGACTACACGCATTTGGAATGTTTCGTTAAAATGAGTTCTGGTTCGATTTTGAAGTTCTTTAAACCGAAAAATACAATCGCCGTTCCAACGACTTCAACTTCGTTATTGTTAAACTTGTATGGAGACGTTGAGGTCACGTGCGAAGGTTGGTCGGTTATTGATATAGTGGCTGAATTACCTCGAACAATGGATATTTTCATACAATAATCGTTAATAAAACTTTCGAATTTCGACGAATATTATTTACTCGTATTTTTTTTCAAAAATCTCCCAAATTTTTTTCCCGCGTTCGCCTCTGTCGTTGACCACCGTCGGACGCGCGAAGAATTCGTAAAGTCCGGCAACTTGAACGGCGTGGTATTTACCAACTAAAAATATAGCTGTGCCATAATGAATTTAAACAGTTAGAATAAATACGATTTCAGAT
This sequence comes from Schlechtendalia chinensis, assembly GCA_019022885.1. Lineage (NCBI taxonomy): Eukaryota > Metazoa > Arthropoda > Insecta > Hemiptera > Aphididae > Schlechtendalia > Schlechtendalia chinensis. The sequence goes on along the minus strand of CM032351.1, from coordinate 1,118,850 downwards.
GGACCAACTAAATATTTTTTTTCCGTGCAGGCGGTCGAGCTACTAGAGGCGGACACGATGCGGACGGAAACGCGACGACGGCCGTTTTTCGCGCGCCGTGTCCTCGAACAAATCGCCTTACATCCGCGCCGGCCACGACGAACACGCCGAGTGAAAACGATACGATTTCGTTTGAAATAAAAAAATGGCAAGGAAAAAATCGCATCTTCGCCGCAAACAACGCGTAGACACCGGTACGTGAAATGTCGCGATGAATTTAGGACAGGGGACAATGAATGAACGTGTAAGTGGAAGCATAGGAGGTTTGGTAGACGGTTTGGTCGTGTTTTGAGGAGGGCAAATTCGAAAGCTGTAAGGACGGTTATGGAACCGAACTTTGAAGGAAGAAGTGATTGTGTGTGATACGCGCGCGCGTAGATGATACGGCAGATCGTGACGAGTGTAGGTTTAGGACACGGATGGCCGACCCCAAATAGCCGTGATGGAGGCGTGGGAGAAGAGAAGAAGAAGATTCGTCCGAGAGTCTCTATGACTATAACCGCAACCACTGTTGAATAATTCTGTCCTAAACCGACAAATTAAACGGTATTGTATAATACACGCGATACGGAGACGACGGGAAATGCGCGCGTGGGCGGCCACGCGGAGTCACGATAACGCATCTCGAACACGACGCCAATGAAGAAATATGTGTGGTCGTGCAGACTTTCTCAGACCGTTCCGGGAGATACTCTCCGTTTTAGTCTTCGTCACAATCGTCTTGTTGTTATTCATAACGTTCCACGCCCAGTGACGGGATCGAGAAGATGATTTATGTGTGCACGCCTTGTGTACGGCGGACCGTAGACGACGTTTCGGGTTTTCCGAGCTTTGTCGATTTCTTTTTTCGTCGTTGTAGAAACTCAAACCGGCACACGGTCCGGGGGGGGGACGGAAACGTCATGACCAAACGTCGAACACGAAAATCCCGGACTGGCCGACACCAACAGATGACGACGTACGGGAAACCGAACGAAAACGGAAAAGTTTCCGGGTCGTTGAAGTCACTAGTAAAAACGCGTTACGACGTGCCGTTTGGACGCCGTCCGTTGTCTAAACGCGACAATTGCACACGGATTACAAATGATTTACAAGACGATAATGTGTCATACCCGTGGCGCGTGCGTGCGGGCACCGTTAATTCGATTGTCGTCGAGTGTTTATCGTCATCACGTTCGATTTCACGTTCCGTCCCGTCGGCGGACGGGCCTCGCCCGTCTCCGCGTACCGAATCTAATCACACGGTCCGATAACACACACACACGCCCACGAATCCCGACGACGACGACGTCCGCCGGGACGAGATTCATGGACGATACACGGCCGTACACGAACAATTGATTATAGCGATCGTCTGGACAGCACGTTTCAATAACAGTGATTTTGTACGCGGGCCGTCGTCATACCGTAGATAACGATAACGATAATAACCGGTCGAACGTCTCGAAGACCCTTGTTCGAAACCGGCGTTTGCCCCGGTCCAATATTTTTAACCAGACAGTGGGGGCCGGTCGAGGTTTTCGGCACACTGACTCTCTTAGTCAATACAAATCAAATTCCCGTTTGGAAGATCGGATAACAGACCGTCTCTGCCTGGTGTAATTGATAAACGAAATGTTGAAATTTTCATTGTGTGCTCGAGTTGTTGGTTACTGATCACAGTTCAATACCTATTTTAACCCTTCTGCTCCTTGCCGATAAAATGTTATTTGAATCCGTTTGCTCGTTACTTCTTCGGTGCAAATCTTTTTTTAGTCATTAACGCTCCAAAATGTACTCGGGTAATGTTCGACGACAAGTCGCGAGCGGCTTGATCGCACTCGTCGGGCCGGTTAAAATGTTTGCCCCGTCCTATTTGAAACTGAAATGACGCCACTGGGACTTGCCGGAACGTCGTACAAATCGCCGCCGAAACCGTCGTCGGACCGAGTGAATTGGTCGCGTGCCCCCGCGTTCGACCGGCGTGGTAACCGGCGCACGATCGCCTCTCGTACACAGTTTCCTCGTCGTTGTTCGACATTTTTCAAAACACACGCAATCACATTGTGGACGTTACGAGTTTAACGATATTTCGAGTTGAATGGATTAGGTGCGATCGGCGACTGCGCTACACGACGCATTCGCTTACGTCTCTCGGTTCTCTAATCGGTCGACGGGGTTCGTCTCGGATCGGGCTTGCTTTAGCGATAGCAGCACTTGCAGTAGCAGTTATCTGCTTTCGGTGTCGGAAACGTGTTCCTGTTACGGGCTTGTGTGAAGAACGTATGCGTGTTCGGCGATCACGCGGCACCGCTGTACCGGACGTTTTGACGAAGAACGGCGCGGACGGGACGGAAACGGGGACCGAGTGGAGGAGGATCGGCGGAAAGCGCCTAGTATAAAAAACAACGCGTCTCGATAAAGGGTTGGACGGAAACAAATGTATGGTTAGAAATCGGGACAAACGTTACGTTTGACGAGCCCTAATAATAATAATGATCGTCACATGATTTCTATCGTTCGACTTTTCGAACCTAACCACGGGCGAGACGTATGCCCCGGTCGGGTCAACGGCGTGACCCGCGGAGTGGACGGAACGGCGGGGTTATGTTATCGATCACGGTTGCCCGTACCCAGGAGAGACACGGGAGTTAAACCGCGGAGGGTAGGCGTTCCGTTATGACACACCCAGGGGCAATGACAGTGCCGGTACTCGCCGCGTGATAGCGGCCGTCAGCACACGCCGATTCCCCTCGCCGCTCGTGGTTCGGTCAACGGCGCGCGACCGTTCGATGAGAAAACAACGGTCATCGCACAACCGTCTCCCGGCATCGGACTACGTTATCTATGGCCTCTCAAAACCACGATAACGCGTAACACTATTAACGCTGTCCGCGCCGTTTAGAACGCGAGCGTTTTATTCGAAAACCGGTGGAAACGGGAAAATTTCCGTGCGCGCGTCGGACGATGGGCGGCACCCGTGAATTCGCATGGCCGCCGTCGTACGCACGGCGGCGGCGGCGGCGGCGGCACGTTCGGCGTACGCGGCGCGCGCCAAACCAGAGCGCGCGGCGGTCGTCGATTTCCCGCGCAAAAACGGTCGGGGGCAACACTGTGCGCGCGTCCCGTCCGCCCGTCCGCCCATCACGCCGCAGCCCCCCACCCCGGCTACGACGACGTAGCCGCCGCCACCCGCCGCCGCCGCCGTTGTACGACTATCGCGCGCGCGCGAACCGACCGTTACGTCCGACCGGCCGAATTTCAAATTCGAAACCGTCAACGTTCGCCGCCGTCGCGTCTCCGTCCGCGTCCGTGTTCGAACACACACAAACGCGCGCGCCCGACCTGTAAGCTCACTGTGTCGTCGTGCGGTAACCGTGCGGGCACGCGACCAAACGACACGGACCATGGTGCTGTCCGACGTGAACGGCAACGGGAAGAAGTCGGCGGCCGAGCGGTGGCTGAGACAGCGCAACGGACAGCGGTCGACGGCCGTGCGGTGCATATTCGGACCGCCGGAGAAACGCGGGCACATGATGGTGCTGATGCGGAACGAGGCGGAAATGGATCGGAAACGGGCCGAGTTCGTGGCCAGATACGAGCCGGTGGGGCTGACGGCCGGCGAGCGGCGCGCGTTCTACGACGGGCTGGTGAGGACGTCGTCGTCTACGTCGCCGGGCACGTCGCAGCAGCGCGGCCATCAGCAGAACAACGGTAAGTGGGATTTGCGCGGGAAGCGATTAAAAAAAACCCCCGGCACGGAAACGTCCGGACGTTTTTACGGTTTCGCGACCGTCGTACCACGGCCACGTACGTTCGCGATTTTCACGCGACGTCGGAGAACACGTGTTTTTTCGGCTCGACGACGGCGCACCTGTTGACCGGGACGCCCGGTCCCGGAAAATCCCCGTCGTTCGCGCTGGTCAGGTTAGCCGTCGAGGTTTTCGTTCGGGCGGACCGAGTCGGTCGGGCACAAAAAAATTTCCCGGACGGCACGTCGTGTTGACGCGGGAACCGCACGACGGGCGTGATAATAAATATACGCGTAGACAACGACGGTCGGTCCAAACTCCGCGCGATTAATTATCCGACGGAAATGATCGCGCGGCCGCGTTTTTGACCGCAAACGATGACGAGTGATTATGGGCGGTTGAAGTTGGAAACGCGCGGCGCGTGGTGAAAAATCACGTTTTTTAAAAATGGAGGGAGTCCGCGACGGCGGCGGCGATATCGTGTGCTTGCACGTTTTTTAAAACGGCGTCGGGTCCCCCCCGCCCCACCCGTATCGCGTGTCATAATAACGAAATAGACGTGTACGTGGTAGAGCGCGTAATCGACGTAAACGTTTTTGCCGCCAAAATCGCTATCGGCCCGTCTTTTTCTCGGCCGCGCGCGCGTGTCCAAAAGCAGTATAGACGTGGTAAAAAAAAAAAAAATAAATAATCTTCTCTCTCACTCCCCTGCTTCTCGTTTTAAGGTTATAATCGTTTGGTCGTCGTGCGTGTCGGTTCGGGGGTAGGTCGAAACGTTTAAAATGCACGAGACGCCAGAGTGCGTATTACACTACGACGTCGGAACGTTGCGACGACGACGACGCTCGCACCGAATCGACGGAACGTGACACTTTTGAAAACCGGTACCTTATATATTTTTTTATTCCAAAAACTTACACGAACGTGTGTGTGTATACGTGTATGTATGTTTTATATTATGTGTGTCGTACGTGTCGTGTCCATAAAAAGACTCCTCGGCGGGTATTGTTGTGTTTCGTTTTCAAAAGCGAGACACACGTTATAGTTACGCTCGGAGGGCGGCGGCGGGAGGGACCTTCGCTACCGGATCGGACGAGGAAAAAAAAAAAAAAATGTAACACGAAAACAAACGTTTTTTCGAGTTCTCGACGCAAGACGTTTTAACGAATAATAATAATAATAATAATAATAAAAAAGACCATTTTTTTTTTTTCGATCGACGCGCACTGATCTCTCTCAAGGTCCTTCGCTTTTGACGGCGGCGGTGGGTTTCGGCTCGAAAAGGCAATAGAACCGTTCGGCCGGCGACGAGAAATTGGCGGGAAACCGCGTAGCACGCGTGCGCTCCGACGACGATGACGACGACGTTGACGTTGCCGGTGACGGGGGAGGGGTGGTGGGGAGACAAAAAAATTATATTAAAAACGTCGTCGTCGTCGTCGGGACGCGCGGAGGGGAAGGGCGTGGACGACGACGACGACAACAACAACAAAAAAAAAAAAAAAACAGAACAGAACAGAGAACCACTCGGAAAAAAACACTATTACACGCGCGCGCGCGCGCGCGCGGTTGTTATACGTACATATTGTTTTTTTATTTGTCGTTTTTTTTTTTTTTTTTTGATACGCGACACCGATCGTATACGTAAATGTGCGACGCGTGTGTGGTGGTGTCCCTGTCGCCGTTGCTAATACCGCACGGAATGTGTCCAAGGCCGCCGCCTTACCTATATCGTAATATGTACGTATTATTATTATTATTGTTATTATTATTATTATTATTATTATTATTATTATTATTATTATTATTATTATTATTTATTATTTTTATTATTATTATTTCCGAGCGCGCGCGACTGCGGTGCAGCCGGTAGCCGTGTAAGGTCGATTATTATTAAACGTTATTATACGAGCGCGTCTGACGTGTAGCAAAAAAAAAAAAAAAAATAATAATAATAATAAAAAATCGGGCGGGAAACGACACGTGTATTTATTAAATATTGGGTCGCGTATACGAGTATTATTTTATCGGTTTCGACGGTTTTTTTACTACGTATATTTCTTTTGACGTGTCGTCGTCGTCGTCGTCGTCCGCCGTCGCGTCTTCAGACCGCGCGCGCGTATATATATATACAAAACGTTACATTTTTTTATGTTTTTTCGACGACCGGTTTTCGTTAACGATTTCTTCGGGGGGTTTTTTACGTACGCCACCGCCCTGTCCGTCGGACGTTCCGTGGAAATCGAATCCGTCGCCGTTACACATACGCGTATCGTTTTGTAGTCCGGCGGACGTGGCGGCGAACATACACGATTCGTTGTGATAATGATATCAGCGGGGCTATTATTGACATTATTATTTTGTCGATTCGTTTAAATCCCGATTGCGAAAGACGGACGACCACGTTATTATTTACATTGTGATTGTCGTAGACCGAACTAACAAAATCGGTCGTTTAACCTTCAAACGGCTTTGTGTGCACAATTCCAGTAAACGCACGTATTCACACCGTCCCGTTGTGCTCGGTCAAAACTGATATCTACAAACGTTCACAAATGTTGACGTTCGACCGAAAATCCCGTAGCGCGCGCCGACCGCCATCGGCCAGCGAACACGAGGTCGTCGTCGTCGTCGGTACCAAAACAAATAGTAAATCTTATCGACCGTTATTGTGCGTGTCGTGATAATCGATATTACGTTCGTGTAGTAATAATAGTAATAGTAGTAATAGTAATAGTAGTAGTAGTAGTAGTAGTAGTAGTAGTAGTAGTAGTAGTAGTAGTAGTGATAGTGATAGTGATAGCGGTATTGATAGCGGTGTACGCGGAAACCGCTCCGCGCCGCGCCTCGTCCGTATTACGCGTTCGGGCTTTCCGTAATCCGCGTCGTCATTGGAGCGGTTGTCGGTTGTTCGTGGTTCTCGTTCCGTCGCAGATCGGACGCACAAAAAAAGGTCGAACCCGTCGCCGCAAAGGTCGTCGGGTCACGGACGCCGCGATTACCGACGCGCGTTTCGTCGGCGCCGGTCGTTTCCGATCGTTTCCAATCGTTTCTTGTCGGCAATAACGACGACGGGCGGCGGAGCTTTCGTCTCGGAGCTTACGCGGGCCGCGACCGTTTGTTGGAAAAAAAAAACCCAAACAGACCATCTCGTTTTTTCGTTACTTTTGGGCAGACGATCCCCCCCCCACGTCCACGTTCCGAAAACCGCGGCGAAATATCGATTGTTTCCGAGATCGTCGATCGTGCCCGACCCGGAGGGTGTGGTTACGCGGGCTCGTTCGCGCGTGACGAGCACGACGTGTGTCAGACGGTGTTGTGCCGTGCCCGTGTGTACCTGCGCCACCGAAGAGACGTAATGTCTGTGGAAAAAAGACCTTTTTTTTCCTCCCCCGTCCCCACGCCGCCGCCAACTCGTTCGCGTACACAAACGGAAACGCACAATGGTACACGCCGTACTCGGCGACGGGTGGGTGTATATAATAGCGCGTGTGTGCGTGCGTATTATAACCTGTTGCAGCGGGGAGTAGTACAAAAGATCGTAAAAGAAGAAAGAAAGAAAGAAAGAAAAAAACTAGTAAAAATAAGTAAACATTCGTACGTTTCTCACAAGGATTTCGGGAGTGAGAAGAAGAGGGAAAAAAAAATAAAAATTGCAGATGGCGAACGCTCGCACAACAGGTGGTTAATTTGCGGCGGACGCAGCTGCCGCCCGTTTCTGGTGCACCGGCGGGATTAGGTAGAGGACGACGTCGAGAACGATTTTTTTTTTTTTGTCCACGCCTCCGCCTTCGTCTCGATCGTACCGCGTTTCCTGCGCGTTTTCCGTCACGAGTTCACGTCTCCGATCCGTCGCCCCGGTCGACGAGGACGTGTTTTTCGTTTCGGGTTTTTACAATCGCCGGGATTCCGAGAACCGCCGATTGTGTATCGAAAAACAAAAAACAATTAAATCATCTCGACTCGAGACGGACGGGGTGGTTTCTTCTTTTTACGGCGTGTTTCCGTGTTCGCCGCGCACAACGGACCGTTTTCGATTGTTCTATCCGCGCGCGCGTCCACAACGGCAGTACAAACACCACCACGAGGCGCGCGGGGGTGGTACGCGCCGATGAATAATTTATACGGGTTTCGTGTACACGCACGGCTCGCATTTACATGTTACCTCCGTGTTCCGTTCGGGCGAGTGTGTTTCGAGTCGGTGTGAACGTGGTGCGCGATAACAACGGGGGTAACGGTTTTGCTTTTTTGTCCGCCCGACCGATACGTTCGAACGACAACGGTCGTGATGTTATGTCCGGATGTAAAAATGAACGCGAAGATTAACCGCCGACGGTCGGGGAAAACAAAAACGTTAGGCCTAGTTATAATAATCGCGTGTGAACAGAGTGGATTTCTGTTTCTCCCCCTCTGACTCGACGTCGAACGTTTTCGTTTTCGTTTTCGTGTTGTTTTTTTTTAACGTAAAAAAACACGTCGACAAGCCGTGGCGCGCGTGTACGTCCACAAAAACAATAAAGCGCGCGTGTACGACGACGACGACGAACGTTTTTCTCCCCCTTCTATACCCGCTTGCCCAGAGACGCCGTCGCCGTTGTACGTTTGTTGGCGTAACGAGTAGATAATGTTTTGTACGTCGCGCACGACGCGCGTTATTATTAACAACGCGTTTGTACGATTATCATTGTCGGCTTATCGAGCGAGTAAAAGGCCACGGGATAAGCCGAAGCGCTCGGACGGGGCGTCGTGTTATCGTTATACGCGTGGCAATATTATATCGCGAGCGATAACGACGACGAATCGTTTCGGATTTTCGTTTGGTGAAAAATAGTCCGAATACAAAGTTCGGTACGGGTCGTGGGGCGCGGGGGCACGGTTTTTAGTTAAAATTTAATAGAAAAAAAAAAACATTTACGATCCGATTCGTAAGCAAATTCGATAACATTATATGTGTACAAACAACGCGTGACGCACGATTTCTTCACAAGAGGAGAGACGACCGCCTTCTTAGACCCTTCGCGCGCGTGTGTGTGTGTGGTATTTTTTTTAAATAAAATAATAATAATAATAAATTAGATCGAACGCGCGGCGTGCACGAGGACTCGTATTTTCGTAACATAACGTCTATTATTACGACAATAGAATATTGCGTACGAGTAACCGAAAAAATATCATGATACGCGACGGCGTTCGAATCTCGTGGTACAACGTTATCGGAGAAGTTTCAGTTGTTGGTCGTGTACGGTGTTTGAGGTGGTGTTCCGTTTGTGCGTGTATACGACGCGTACGATTTAAACAACTATATACGTAAAAAAAAAAACAAACGATCGTGTTATTGTAATCGGTTAGAGAAATATATATGTGTATATTATGTAATCTACGCGCACGCGCATCCATACGATTTAGCACAATAATAATAATAATAATAATATACAACAAAAACAACGACGCGTCGTTTAGATTACACGCTCGTGATTATTGTAGTAATAATAATGATAATAATGATAACGACGCGGTCGTTTTCGTTTTTATTGCGCCGCCGAGTCGTCGGAAGTTTCGGTTGAAAAAAAAACCCATATACATACGATTTATGTTTTGAATTTCAGATCACGCGAGAAATACGAAAGCTGCGGATCATCAACACCACCACAACAACTATCACCATCAACAGCAAAAGAACAACAACGGTTTTAAAAAACCCGACGACGAAAAAAAGTGACTGAAAAACGAAAAAAAAAACAAACGACAATTTTATGGGGGAACATAATAATAATAATAATAATAATAATAATAATAATAACATATATATTTATTAGTTTACGTATTGTACCTAAATCGGAACGATCTCTAGCCCTAATTCGATTGTATAAGTTTAGGAAAAGACTATTGTCGTTGTCGTCTTCTGCGTCTATCTGTATATCCATAATCTTAGAAAATCAACTCGTATATTGTATGAAATTCGCGCGTATTCGTAAGGATTTTTTTTTTTTTTTTTTTGGTGGGAGGGGAGAGGGAGGAAATATATACAAATATGATAATAGGTTGTTTTCATTAGTATTATTGATTTTCTTTCGGTTTTTTTTTTTTTTCAAGTTTTCGCCATAAGGTTTTATATACCGGCCGGTACGTTCATTACGCGGCCAGACAAACAAAATTTATTAGATTTACATTTAGAAACGTACGCACACGCCGCCTACGCCACTGTGAATCGAGATGTGCGCGCGAGTGAAACAAAAAATAAACATCACTCCGTAACAAATACGTGATGCCGCGTGCGTGTGAAAACGCGGTCCGACGCGGTGTCTCGGACAATATCAGTTTTCACACGACCTTACACGATTGTCGTGGCGTTCGCCCCGGCAACGCGAGACAATGCGAGACGGTAATTGTCATCATTGTCGTTGTTCACTCGCCGCGTCGGACCGGCCCAGATGGAAACGCTATCAATAATAATAATAATATTTGTTAAAAAAAAAAAAAGACGATAACAAACAACGTCCGTCGTTTTCGTTTCCGTCCGTCTTTGCGTTTACACCGCATGGCGAAAAACAGATTTCGTAACTATTTATTTCATTTCATTTTTTTATTTGTATAAATCCTTCACCCTTCCCCACCGCCACGTGCTCATCAGATACTCAATAACGGCTAGATATATTTATTTATATACATATCTGTTTATATACATTTATATGTCTGTTATAGCTGTATAGAAAAAAATATATGCAATATAAACGCTAGTCCAATTTGTTACGGCGAGGAAAAAAAAGATATTTACGTGTTATTTGAATAGTAATAGTTAGTAGTAGTTAGTAGTTAGTAGTTATAGTATACAAATACATATTATTTAATCATTATAATATTATATACATTTATCCGCCGACGGGACGATTTTTAAATATTTAATCATCATTATTATTAATTTTTTATATATATATATATATAGGATTATTTGCTCCGGTATACGCGAACGATTTATTATCGCGCGATATATTCGACGGTCGTTATATCTGGACGTCGTGAGAGAATCCATATAAATATATAAACATATATAGTTTACGTATATTAAAGAGACGAACGCGACAGAAACGTGCGCTCGTACGGAACAACATTGTACGCACGTAAATATTACGGTAATAAAAACGGCTTTTCTTCGTGTTTTATACAAAAAAAATCAACGTGTTGATCATTTCAGAAACCCTCGTGCTCCTGTCCCGTCCTGTCCCGTCTTTATCCGTACGTCAAGTCGGTCGGAGGTCCCGGGTAGGGCAGGATGCGTTTCCGCGCACCGCGTCGCGTCCCGACGAAAGCGCGCACACGTGCTGCGCACGTTCGTGAAAACCGTGTAACGACGAACGGAGAAAAGCAAACCGACGGCACGTCGTCGTCGTTATTATTATTATCCCGGGGGGGGAACGACGACGACGAGACCAAAAAAAAAAAACCCACGACGTCCGCCATCCGGTGACAGTCACCACGGCGGCGGTGCGCGTATCCGGTCTTGCGGTCGGCCCGCGAAATGAATCTCGTCGCGTCGCGTCCCCCGTTTACGTTTTCCGGAACGTCGGCCGACGTCACACGTGTGACACGGCCGACAAACCGTCTCGTCCGATAACCGCGACTCCAGCATAGGCCCACGTACCCACACTCCCGGCTACCTTACGGACGCGCACGACGTTACGACATCACGTTCGCGTTGAACGCCCGCGGCGCACGACTTCAAACACCGACCGTCGTCGTCACTACAACACGTTCGCCCGCCGTGTGCACGGAGACCGGTCAACGCTTGTTGACGGGCGGCCACTCGTTTAGAGCGGCCCGACAATTGATGGCGGTTCGTCAAACGTGGCCGTACCTTACGACACGCCCGGTATACTTATTAAATTGAAACTTACGACCGCGGCGTTAACGTTTCGTGAACGGTATACCTTATCGAAAGGAACTCAAAATACAACGCGCACGCTGTCTTGTAAATAAATATCGAATTCAACGCGTCCGTCGACTTACCTATTTGACCGGCCCGTCGTGAAATTTCCCGTTCTCCCGATGTCTGTCTGTCCGGCACAGCGTGTCCCGTTATTCGTCCGCGCGCGCACCCGGAACCGAAACGATATCGACCAACACCGGTCGATAAGATTGTTCGTATACTATATATATAAAAAATAAATCGCTACGAAGAGTGTCGTTTAGAACGAACAAAATGCGTCACCGAGGTTAGGTTATTTTTTTTTATTGGCTTTTAGTCGAAAAACTGTTAAAGCCGAACAACTGATTACATGTAAAACACGAACCGTAATCGTAATAGACAAACAGTAATATACGCGCACCCAATATGTAACAAAATATTTATAAGAGACACAGCTCATGGTTCTTCTTAGACGCTAGGGTAAATTTTAGTACGGCTTCGATAACGGATAGGTTACTCGAATGTAAGGCTTCGACGTAGGAGAAGTCGATGGAAAGAGCACGGGAAAAAAATGTTTTCTGCTGGACGTGGACAGTAAATCGCAGTACGCGTGCCCGCGGTTGGCCAGGGCTCCGGTTGAGCCGTAACGTAAAAACGTGGTTTTGATAGTAGGTTACGTACGGCCGGTTAGGTTAGCCTAACCTAACCTCCACGGTCCGGAGTAATAAAACGATTATCGAACGACCGGGTAGGTTAGGTTAGGGGTTTACGGCTTGGTGGGCTTATCGACTTTCGCGACGACCATTTCGTCCGTATTTCCCCGTTTCGCTAAACACTCGTCCTGACCGAGCCGCAAACCCGCCGGGAGATTTCGTTAAATCGAATTTCCGTAACGGGTCCCCACCGGGTAGTATACGTACGGCCGAGACGCGGGACTCGTGCCGTGGCGTCGTCAAGAAACATTTGCACCGAGTGCGTTTGCGTGATTATTTATTCGCGACGTCAGCGATACGCATTCGGTGTTAGCGAGACTGCGCGATAACGAATAAAAAAAACATAAGTTGGTTACCGTAATTAAAGACACGAAATAGGTGCTCGTTACGTAATGTCTACAATGGTGCGCGAATAACCTAACAATGCACGTCATCGCACAGACCACGGTGTTTTAACGTTGTGCACATATTACGGAAAACGATTTACAATTGCCGATCTCGCCGGTGCCCGGAAACGTTCGGAACCCCGCGCGTCGGATCCGCCGTTTGGCACAAAACTCGCACGCGACTCGTTATTGAACGGGTGACGCGGACCATAGTTACTTATGAGTCGTAAGGTTTAATTAAAGGTTCTAGTTTACACAGGAATTTAATTTATGTAAAAACCCATTTCGGTACGTCGCCTGAGTCTATCGCTAAATTGGTAACTCGTGGACAGAGTTCAGACACGATCTTTAAAAATATTAGAAGAAATAAGAGTTTTAATAAATAGAGCACCAAATGAAATTGGCATTGTAATAAATAAAAAAAATGGAAAATGTATTAAATAAAAATAAAGGCTTGAAAATACTACAAAATATTTAAAAAATTATAAATGGTGAAAAACCTGATGAAAACAATACACCAGAAGATATTACGACGAACGATATTTCACACTTTAAATATGCTCCAGTGTCATCAGTTGAAGTTGAAAGAAGTTTTTCTACTTACAAAAGTATATTATCCGACCAACGAAGATCATTTTTGTTTGAAAACATAAGACAGCATACAGTGCAATAACAATTTTGTTCGGGTTAGTAATAATAACTAGCAAAAACTAGTTAAAATATTAACAATTTTTTTAAATTATTATTTTAGAATGAATGATTAATAAACCAGAAGTAAAACAGAACTGCACAAGTAACAACGTACAATATACTATTTTAAAAAAAATACACTACTGTAATATAAATAAAAATAATATTAATATAATTGGAAATTTTTTTTTTCCAATTTTTAAGCTGTAATAAATATAATTTAAATGCATTTTTTAGTGCATTTTTTGAGATTTTTTAGGGCATTAAAATCCCAGCCCTACTTATGACCGATGACGGTCGACCGTCATTATTTACATACGGAAACGACACCAGAGACTGAACACATACGTTTATATGATAAATATACATACATATACATATAGTCTTAACGATAATTGAAAATCGTCGCCCGCGATTCGGGCGATCGTTAATTTGTAAACATTTGATTTTGCGTCGTACGACATTGCACGCGGAAAACGCGCGAACATTTGGCGCGCAAAGTACCACCGGACGTTTGAATTATAATCGCGTCGTGTGTTTGCCGGAAGGTGCTGTTTTTCGTTTTTTGATCGGATCGTAAGAGAACTGTGTTACGCGAGACGGAAAAGCGATTCGAACCAAACGATCAAAAACGTACGTTGTCGCGCGACAATCGGGACTCCGAATGTGAACAATACATATTACGTACGTGTCGGCCATCGCGTTTTGTTTTTAACCGATAGATTTATCGCGGCGTTAGGTGAAACGACAAATGATAACTCGCGTTTAGATTACAAGGACGATGACTAATCGCCAAAGATAAATCTGCGGATCTCGTTGTCACGATCTCTTGAGCCGCGCGGCCCGTTTCCGGCTTTTGTCGCGTGCGAACATTCCGCGAACTAACCACGTGATCAAGCGCGCGTGCCGGCGGGTTATACACGTCACGTGTTTGTATACGATAAAAAAATTTTACACGGACCACGTCGCGCCGGCTGTGCGTGTGCGTGCGTGCGTGCGTGTTTTGTGTTAAGTCGGGGGGTGGTCGGTTTTTCGCGACGAAGACGGGATTTTCGCGACGATCGAAACAAACAGTTCGGTACGTCTTCCCGATTATGTAAACGATTTACGTGGACGGTAGACCTACGGGGCGGAGAACGGGCCTGTGCCGAGTACACACACAGTGGACGTAACGAGAAAGTGGACCGGAAACGGGGGGACGGAAACGTTACCGCGGAGCTGGTTGCGTCGAACGTAGGTTTCGATAGAGGAGGTCGCGGTGTTTTTTGCGAAAACTCTCCGCGTGCACAGGGTGGCCCGGCGGTCGGTTCCGAGCGTAAAATACGCGTCGAAAAAATAGCATACGGACGATACCGAATAGATCAGTGGTGGGCAAACTTTTTTAATGGGTGGGTGGGCACAAAGTCTAAGAAATTCTAGAGCAGGGCCAGAATTATAGTATACTTGCCGACCGTCGAAACGTAATTATGACGGGCCATATACTATGCACGTCGATGGACCCTCGGCGGGCCGTACTCTGCCCGTCACTGGAATAGACGACGATCATGATCGGCGGGGTACGTGTGGCTGCGGACCGATAACTCGCAGGCGTATTCGTAACGAAATCAACGCGGACCCGTGTTTTTCGACCACTCTGTATGCCGCTGCGAAAGGGGGGAAACGCGCACGCGCAGGTAAAAAAAAAAAAAAAAAAAACGTTATCGACGACGACGACGATAATAATAATAATACGGCGGGCGGCGGAGGGCGACGTGCGTGACGCGCGTCCGTGGGGTTCGGCGTCTAGTGGTGAGTCACCGGTGCGATGAGTCAGCGGACGGAGGGAACTTGTCCAGTTCGTCGCGTATGGCCTTGATCAGCGGCACGGCGGGGTCGCGGGGCGACAGGCTGGCGTCCGAGCCGACGAACTCGGCGCGCACCGCGGGCCGGTGGAACGGGCCCGCGCTCAGCGGCCGCGGCACGAACACGGACCGGTCCGAGCCCGCCCACGCCTCGCCCGGCGACAGCGCCCAGCACGAGCTCGCGGCCGTCGCGGCGAGCTGGTCGTCGCGGCCGCCACCGGCCGGGTCCGCCGACGTCTTCGGCCGGTCGCACGGACGGCCGCCGGATGTGGCCGAACACCTGTTGGCGCGTCCACAAAAAAACACGTCGTCGTTATGGCTGTTTGTTGCACGGAAACGACGAACACCGTTTCGTACGGTTCCGATTTTTCGCGTCGCATGTCGGACGTCCCGTTAGGTTTTTTTTTTGCCGTGGACTTTTTGTGATTCACGCGTAAGTGGTAAATTGTTTTCGACCTCAAAACGGATATTACGTTCTAAATTTAATGACTTCCGGGTTTTTCAGAAAAATAAATGAAGACAAACGTTATTAAGAATAATTAACGACATCATACGTTAGTCTTTTTTTTTTTCAACGGTCTCGCCAAACTTCCCGCGTGGTACAATATACGACGTAGAGTTTTTTTTAGTTATATAGATCCTAAGAAATTTATGTTTTTGTAAACTTTTTTGGTCCTGATAGATTTCCGGGTCGCGGTCCTAAAAAGATTAGGCACACAAGCTCTTTTTAGTTCACCCTCTTCTCCGCCGGAAAAATCCTTGTTAATTTTCAATCTTTTTAAAACATAATACCGCGTGAATCACAAGTCAATGATATTCTGCAATCACTGGACTAGTATACAATCGTCGCGAATTCATAATATTATTTTCATTCATTCGTCCATTAATAAATTTCGAGGCGGACCCCCCCCCACCCCCAAGATCCGGCATTGTATAATATATACGTAAAATAAATCGCGACTAAACGCACCTGAACGGGGCCGACTTGGACCTTTGTTCGTTGTTGCTCGTCGACTGGCTGCTGCCGTCGCTGCGCAGACTGGAGTTCCGACTGCCGAACAACGTGAACGCGTCGTCGAGAAGCTCGTGAAATTTCTGTCGCATCTTCGTCACGTTTGCGTCCGCGGCGTTGAACGCGTCCAGGCTCGAACACGAATCGTCGTCGTCCCGTTCGCCTGCGTCACGTCGTTCACAAGACAAACAACGTCGCGGCCATCGACCGTATATTAGTATCAACGTGTCGGACGTATTCCTCCGCCGTTCCGTTCGGAAACTCACTGCTTTTGACCGTCATCCGTTTACAGTGCAAGTCCCACACGACCGGACCGACCACGCCGGGATCTTGACCGCACGTGCTCTCGTGCCTGGACAGCGTGCGCATGTTCTTGTTCTCGTTCGGTTCGTCCAGCACGTCCGTCAACGGTCCCGGTATCGAATTCCTAAAAATGTACCGACAACACATACGTAACGGGCTATTTAAACCGGCGGCTGTTACCGTACGCGGTAACACACGAGTTTGAATTATTGTACGTGTGTGCGCGACGTAGCAAATAGTTTAATCAATACAAAAAAAAAAATAACAAAATCTTTTGTCGTACGAACAGTGATAATCACGCGTATACCGTCGAAATATACTAACAATTATTTAGAAGTAGAAAAAAAATCTATCTAAAAATTCGATTCCGACCGTCATGACGAGTGTATGCATGTACCGATTTAATACGAGGCATGGCTGTTAAATAACGAAACCGTCGAACTATATAACGTGGGACGGGCACAGATGAGGGAATAAAATTGGTATATTTATAAACCGTGTACAGTCATTGCACCGAACAATACCGGTTTAGTCGGTCTACGTTCGGTAGTTAACTTGTGAGCGTCCGCCAAAGTAACCTTATTCGCGTCGTACGTCGAAATTATGCCAGACGAAAATAACGAACAGCGTATAATTGAACATTTTCTAGTGAAACTCGGAAAATCTGTGATCGAAAATATTCGTTTGTTGACAGACGTATACGATGTCATGTCCACGACCACGTGGTTTTGAGTGGCACAAACGATTTCGTGAGGATCGTGAGGAAGTCGATGACTTAAGGCCGTGTTTGATGTTATTATTCGACATAAAGGGGGTGTAACAATCACTGAATGGGTACCTCAAAGACAGACTGTTAATCAACATTATTGTCTACAAGTCTTGACAACACTCGGAGATTGTGAGAAAACGACTGTTGGGCCGAGACAATGCGCCGGTTCGTATTGCCTTATCTGTTGAGCAGTTTCTGGCCAAAAACCGGACGCCAGTGTTACAACGCCCGCCTTGTTCCCCAGATCTCGCTACATTGTTATCCAATATTTCCAAAATTAAAAAGCGCGTTAAATGGAACACATTTTCAGTCAGTTGAAACTGTAAGAACAAAATCGACAGAAGTATTACAAGCATTGCAAGAAAAGGATTTTCGACATTGTTCCGACCAATGGAAAATACGGATGTATTAAACGCGAATGGGTAGTGTATACAGAAGGAGAAAAACGTTAAACTATTAAAAATTGTCAATAAAAAGTTTTTTGGAGTGACACGCCTCGTATATGATTGAAAAAAAAACCAAAAGAGACAACACGCTCATAATTCGCGTCGAATTACACACATATACCAAATTTTTCAGACCGGTCGCTTCTAATTACGCGTCTCGCGCATAATCGCATCCTTTTCTGCCGACCGATCTCACCCGGTTTACGATCGAACGACATTCGAATCGTGACCCGCGACACACACACGTTGCGCGCATATGATACACGACGTTA
Source organism: Schlechtendalia chinensis (assembly GCA_019022885.1). Classification (NCBI taxonomy): domain Eukaryota; kingdom Metazoa; phylum Arthropoda; class Insecta; order Hemiptera; family Aphididae; genus Schlechtendalia; species Schlechtendalia chinensis. The sequence continues at coordinate 1,100,745 of CM032351.1, read as the reverse complement.
ATTTTGTGTAGCGAATTTATGACGTACTTTCAACGATTTACGAAAAAGTATAATTGGTAAACTTGTATCGCGGCGATTAAAATCGAATAATTACGGGGATTCGTGCGATCAACATTTGTTGTCCGGGTGAGGACAAAAGAGTCGAAACGTTACGAAAATAACGGCGCGTTCCCTTTGGCGTTATACGTGTACAATACGTATCAACCGCACGGAATATGTACATATTTTAATGCGAATAATTTATACGGTTTGAAAACACGAGCGAGTGAAGTGCTTATGTATACAGACGCGAAGAACCGACGAACGTTCAAACAACGTGTTCCGCCATAAGAAGACCGCGTGCAATATTGTCTTGACGAACGATGTACAAATTCTGTCCGTTCCATTATCCCAACAAAATTCGAAGTCATTTAAAGTAGAAATCGTTCATAAATATTTATTTGTATTGGTTTTTATAAATTTATCGGTTTAGCACTACTTCGGAATACGCTTTTTCGCCAAATAAATGTAAATTAAAACTATGTATATCAACAAGTACAGTTTAAATTGCATTTCGAGCGTGTGTGTTTTTCATTTACAGACAAAGCCATTAATAGCTGAATGACGCGCAGAAACGAATGTAGTTTCGAACGACTCGGTTCTTGTAGTTAAAACTTTTATTCGTTTCTGTAATTATTTTATGAGGGATCGTGATCATGCGATAATGTTGCGTCTTTTTTTTTAATTTATAATATATAGTCTTTAAACACCGGTGAAATAAAACAATAAATCATGATCTGCTGATGTTATACGAAATTAATGCTGTGTAATGTGTCCATAAGGCTAACGGACGGTGGTATTATAATTCTGGGACGGGTCACCCCGGAATACCTGGGGATTGTTATCGATCTTGCAACCGTTTATATTTTTTATTATTTTAATCGCGTCGGTTCGATCTCAATAGCTACTCACTCACCACTACTAGTAATGCGCCCGGGGAATGTTTTCGTGTAATAAATGAAACCGTCGAATCCGTTTGTGGGCGCGTTTGGAATCATTATGAGTTTTACCGATGGGCAAACAATATTATCGTGTACGAATTACGGGCTCACGATCGTCACGAATCGTGTGCCTGTCGTTTTCTTATACTGACTCACTAACTTTTGAAACGTGTTAACCGCCTGCATGGTCAGCAGAGAATCCGACATTTTATTTCTGTTTCTTGGTTTCGGTTCGGGCGTCCGTACGTTGTTGATATCGTCCGTGGACGTGGCTTCGGTTTTCATCTGCGACAGTGAACGTTTTTAACGTAGTCGTCGCCAACGAAATACGAACCCAATAATTACATTTCGACTGCGGTGCTCGCGGAACGCCATGTTGGTCGCGTCGGAGCTGACGCTGTTCTTTCTCCTTTTCTTCGCGTGCGCCACGACGATGCCAGCCACGAGCACTAGAACGATTGCGGAAACGACGGCGACGAGTATCCAAACCTCACTGTGGCTCACGTCGCGGACTCGTCGAGAGCGCGACGCGTCGAGGTAAGCTGAAAGAAAATCGCGTTTTGAATTTTTTTTTTTGTTTTCGAAAACCGTCGGATCGCTCGGGTGTAGTAGTTCCGTTGCGTACTCACGGCGGGCTTTTACTCTGACGGCATGTCCAAGACGACGGGCGACCTCCTGCGTCGTCACCAGGCTCATGTCACGCACCGCCGTCGCGGCCGACACGGGACGACCATTGACGGCGACAAAATAGACCAGGTCCGATTCGTTCAGCACGGACAGAACGTGCACGTCGACCGTAATCGGTCTGCCGTCGGAACCCCGTCTTCGGTCCCGGTACGAGTCCGCTTCGTCGTCGGTCCAGTTCAGCCCGAGATGTCGCGCTTGTTGTCTGCAAACCGCGTCACATACGAGTTAAACTCTATCGCCCGCGCGACTCGACGTCCGACTGATTCGGACACACGGTATAGTTCGGCTGTACGTTCGTTATGTGTTATTGATCAAACGTTCGCTTCGTAACGATGCATTATTATCGAAACGTCACTTCGTTTCTGCTGTCAATCGGTAATCGAACACTATTACTTTAAAATCGGATCGGTGGGGGGGGGAGGGGAGTTAATTTACTATACAAGTCACGTGGGAACACTGTTCTATATCGAAAAAAAGAAAAATACCTGAATTAGAAAATTAAACAAAGAATTTTGTTTGGTAAATCCGAAACAATACGAATTGTAAAGAAAACGTTTGGAACAGAATAATAACATAGGAAAAACTAATCATATCATAATGTTTCGAGTTATAAATATACATGAATATATTTTATATTTTATTACATAATAGTTTTTTCGATCAGACGTCAACTAAAGTACACCATAGTTTAACACGATTAGATTTTAAATTTATTTACTGTGATACGTATTTAGGACATGGACGTTGACACTTGACATAATTCTACATTCACATAAGAACGTTTTGTATGAAATTCGAATGAAAATTATTACCTAGTGAAAGCGATCGTGTAGAGGACGGCCAATTTCGTTCTTATGACTGGCACGGAGAAATTGACATCCAACGGCGAATGTAAATTCAATTCCGTCACTATCCAATATTCTTTGTCCGGTATTTCGGTGGTTTGTGGCACGTCGATAACACCAGGATGTGGCGCAATGGACGTGGGTTGAATGTTACAGTCCTGTCCGCCAATACAATCCTCAGGATTTTCCTATAAAATATTTTTGTTAACGCGTTGATCAACGTGTCGATTACGATTTCGTCGGTACCGGATAAAATGGATTTTTCGTCGTTGTGGTACTTTCTGTCGGTTCGTTGGAACCATCTCCGGAACCTGACCATAAAAATATCTTCAAATTCGTATAGTTGTGCATGAAGTCTGTAAAGTTGTCTGAAAAATATCAATCATTTTTACGTTTCCGTAACAAAAACGTAATTCAAAATCAAAAGTTTTAGCTGTTAAAAAAGTGATCAGGCGTGTGTTACTAAACAATAAACTATAAATTAAATTTGATGTTCACTCACCTTCTTGTTCAACACACTGTGAATCGCTGCTAAACAACATAATTATGTACACCAAACATAACCACCTTATATCCATGTATACATTCCAAAACAATTGTTTGCATTTGGACCGGCCGCTTCATCGTTCTCCATTGTATTGTCCAGGATTAAGGTTTTCGCTGGAAACGTTCGTTTTGATTGACATTTCGCCCGTTTATACACTAACAAAAACGGAACCCGCAATACGAATTACGCGCATGCGCGTGTGTGTACATGCGTGAAGTCTAGTATCCACGGGCAACACGCCCAAATAATGACAATTAATGTCCACATAGGAAACAGACTTCCGGATAACTCATATACGTACGCATAAAATTATAAATAAACGCGGTACGGATCAGTCACGTTACAACTTGCGTGCAAACATATACACATTTATTACGCGCGCGCGTGTGTTTGTGGATTGAGAATAATTTCTGTGATTAGATACATAGAAATAACAAATTTAAATAATCAAAACAATTTATTTAAAAAAAAAAAAAGTTAAATTAAAGTTCGTACAAAACGCAAATGTGGCAATACGCATTAGCAAACGTATATGTATATTTATACTTGACATTACAGTGTAAATCAGCTAGTGGTCATATGTAATTTTAAAACTCGTCTAACAAAATGTTTTGAAGTTTGAGACAAAATGTAATGTTAAAAATACTGTAATAATAATTAGAATTATTATACCATGTCTGCCTATTTCATGTTGTTGTACTCGTATATACCGCGTGTTTTATACCTAATACTCTTTATGTATTATTTTGAATTTTCTTAACCCAACTATTAGATTGGAATATATATATATGTATACACACGCACACGTTTGCATTGCGTATTTTCACTAAATCGCAATTTGTAATAAATTAATATTAATCATAAGGAAAATCCATTAACATTCAGTATGGATAAATCGATATTTTTTCAATTTTGAAACACACTATATATCATACATGATAAACGCGCGACCATTAAACATTAAGGTATACATTTTAAAATTAGTAAACTTTGTACGTCAAAGCCTAAGGTCATATTTATCTAGATAAAATACGCCCTCTCCCCATCTAACGTACGATATTACGCAACTGTAATATTTATTAAAACTACTGTTCATTATCATAACATTTTTTATTACATTCTGATATGTAATTAAGTAAGACTGTATACCAACATGAAAAATGAAGCATTTGTAAATTAATAAATTAAAAAAGAAATAAAAAGTTTTGAAAAACACGATTAACAAAATTGTCGATGATATAAAATACAAGTTTATTTGGGCATATATCTCTATATGGGTACATATTATTATATATTGTTATTTGTTTCTAAATTCTGTGACAGTAAAAAAAAACCTACAATAACGAATATTTTTAATTACAAAATCAGTATGATTTATTTTAAATTAATATTGTGCCTTACAAAATTGTAGACCTTTTATTTGGTAAGTATTTGATTTCACAACTGAATAAGAATTGTATTTCATTAGTAATACAGTAAATATACAACAGTGTTTTCCTAATTATTTAGGTTTAAAAACCTAAAAATAAATCTATTATTATTATACTAAAGAAGAAAAAAACATTTTGAAGGTTTGGTATTCGTTTGGTACTTGAACAATGCTACTATCGCGAAGTAATAAAAATAAATAAAGACATAAACTATAAATGTAGTCATTCAATATACGTAGAACAAATCGAATGTTTTTTTTTTAACTATTTGGCATTCCTACAGTATTGCACATAATTATTGCAATAAACTTAGACATATAAAGTCACGCAACGTCAAACCCGTACATGCTATTTTCAATAGATAATTCTTGTTGATGGAGTATATTTTTGAGCACATAAAGCAATAAAATCGAAATCAATATATCTCATAAGAGATACTATTCGACAACACGGAACGCGTTAGTCGGAGGCCGTCGGTTATTAGTATATATTTTTTTATCAGAAAAAAAAAACGAAAATCTATTATTTAACGACAACGTTTATATGGAAATGTGTTTAATAAGATAAAATTATTTATACGCTATAATATATAAATAATAATTCGTTTTTTTAAAAAAAAAATTTCACACTCAAAAATATAAACTTTATGACTTATTTATAGTTTATAATTTATAATTACAAATTTTCCGAAGTAACGTTTTACGATTCATTTGTCAATTATTTTCAATTTTTAATAAATTGCACGTTAAAGTTGGGAAAAATGACATTTTCATGTTTCGACTATTACTTTTACTAATTTATTAAATTCCATTTAAATTGTATACTGGTCTTTAACTGTATTATTTCCACCTTTCGTCGCATGGACGATGCAAAACGAACGGTTAAATACAAACGTTTCAAAACGTAAACCGAGTATACATGTAAATCATTAGATCAAAAAGTAAAAAACTATATACGCAACGGTTATATTCTATATTTATACGGTTCATTTGAATGTATCAAGTCGGAAAAGACAATATTAACGATAATATTAAACTTATTTTACTTATATACTTAATGTAGAACTATTAAAAACCGGCACGCCATTAGAGAATTTTTTTTTTTTTGCTCAATTTCAGCATTAAATACCGTCAAAACGTTACGTCTATGCGAAAGAGTTAAATTGCTTTCGGCGGATAGCGGAATGACATGAAACAATTCAATAAAAGCCCAATTTCTACCCAAATTGTGGTTGTTTGTTTAAAATAAAAAAACTCACAGTCATAATATCCGAATAAGAAATACCCGAAGGAAATGTCGATTATTCAACCTTAGATTATAAAATTGAAAAATGAACAACCGCTAAAATTCCATATATTTGTAATGACAATTGATTAAGAAAACAACGTCTAACTGATATCACTTGAAAACCCATTTGACACGTTTCGGACTGTTGTTTCATCAAAAGACGCTTAAAACGTATTTTTCGCGCGTATACGATAAATGACATTGTTGAACAATCGCGAGTAAAAGTGTTATGACACGTTTCGGACTAGGGGAACCTATTTCGTCGTGGTCTCGGCCTTATGTGTCCGGGTCGGGAAAAACCGTGGGTGAGGATTAACGATCCCGAATACTGTCCGCGAAGTTCCCCGCGGTGTATCCCCCCAAAAGAGACCATCTCTCGCCAATTATTTTCGCTGTTTTTGTTAACGTTCGTCTGCAACATTCACTTTTTCCGGACGGTCCGACCGTGAGCTCCACTCGATTATCCATAGCATCCATCGGTGAACAATAGCCGAGTTCGACGAATTCGCTAAGAAACCGGTAGGTCGCGAGGACAAGTGTTTCTCATGCCGTCAACGGAGTCCCCGTGGCCGATTTAGACGCCGCGTGTATTGGAAGCTCTGTGAATAAACGTCCGGTCTCGTTTCTCCGGTTCGATCCAAAAGCGCCGTCTGTTCCCGAGTCGGAAAGCTCGGGTCGTACTACTCCCACGCCGACGTCCGCGCAGAGATTGAACATATATCGAGAGTTATTTATTTATTTTTTGAAACTATTAGACCGCCTCCAAGTCGCTCATAGTCGCTCGCTGTTTGCGTTACGTTTCGTGTCGTGTTGTGTAATTAAAATGAAACAAAAAAACATCAACGTTACCTGCCGATATTTACCGCGTTCCGACTCCGAAATGTTTTTTTTTAGTTTGTCATTATTTAAGTGCCGATCGTTCGGGTTACGACGCCGCAGTGTCGCACGTGAAACCCGGTCGTGATTAATCCGCAAAAGTGAGTACGTTCGAACAACGCGTACTCGACGACGCAAGTCCAAGCCGCGCGGACGCTTTCCGTTATTTCCCAACGCGGTAATAATAACGCAACGCCGTCGGTCCGGGTTTCGTCGTTCGACCGCACATCGATCGTTTTCGACCGCGGTAACTCGGCTGCGGCGGGTTTATCGTTTTTACGGTTACGAATTACGTGCGGTTAAAACCGACCCACGGTATACAGCGTACGCGTTATCGGCCGAACGCGGAGTCTGATAACGCGCCGTACAACTATTGTTATCGTCGTGGTCGACGAGTGAAAATACCGAACGGATTCGAAATCATGTCCGGAAACGTTACCGCGGCCGCAGTGTTGTTTCTCGTTGTCGTCGATTGCACGTTGTAATATCCGCACCGTACAACGAAATGGAGAGCTTATCCATACCCACGTTAAGAGTGCTGTACAAACACTACGTGAACTGGGTCAGCATGCATCCGGAACGCACTACGGACCTAGAGGCGTCGATTAAATGGATATCATACTTCTTGGCCGGTATTTTCTTCTTAACGCTAAAATATCACTCGCCCCCGGCGAGTATATGTTCGTATCGTTAGTTTTGCTCGTGGGTTGCAGGCCGAATGAACAACTCGACGTTGTTGTCGGAGCTGATATATTCCATGTCCAACTTCATGATGTTGTTCAACGATCAAATCATACTGAGCAACGCGAGACGCTCGGCAACGGTGAACGGCAAAGAGAAAAAAGAAATATTTTCCTCGTCAAACATCAAACGGTTCCTCACCATGATGGACTATATCGAGGTGTTTGTTGAAGTGTCCGCCAAAAGGTTGTGGGGCAACAGAGGACGATGGATTATCATTGTGCTCTTGCAGACTTTAAAGTAATTATTTGAAAAAACACTACTATTTCGTTTCGTTCGTCCGGTATACACGATTTTGCTCACTTCACTATTTTAAAGTTCTACAAACATAGTTTTAACGGAAAGAAAGAAACAAATCCAAATATATTTATGGTTTGTACTAAATATATATTTGTATTTCATTTACCATTCGGATTAATAACAAAACAATATAATATCAAGAAAATTACCCACCACAATAATATATAATATCACATTTTAAATAATCAAATTAATGTGGTAGTAACTATAACTGTAATTTGCAATAACTCTATAAATCTCTGTATATCTCGTACGCTCTGACTATTTCGACGATCCGCCACCGACGCTCATGAACGAAAGATACGTATTCCAGGCTAACGACACTATTTGTACCGTGAGCACTCTGTATTGTTGTGGAACGACTGTGAAGTTGAACGTTTGTACGGCCGGCCAGATCTGTGTTAAAAATCATGCCCAGAGATTAGTGAACGGACATGTCATGAACAGAAATCCAAATCGTACGAAATGATAAAAAAAAAAAAAATAGATAAAAGAATTTTACAAAATAACTGTTGAGCATAACGGTCACGTAGTTGTCTTCTAGTTTCTTGTGTATCTGCGGCCATTCGTCGCCGCTGAACACCCTGCTCATGATCATCACGGATCCGTTGACGATCGGCGACGCGATCAGTTGGTCCACCAGTATCTTCTTGGCCACCGTCGGCACCGTGTTCCTGGTGCCGAACCTGTCCAACGTTTTGTACCACATGCTAAGCGACGGTCCGACCGCACACCCGATGGACGCGTAGCGCAGCGTACGCAGCCAATCGATTTCGTCGACCTTGCGGTCCTCGACGGCGCACTGGGCGGTCACGTCGCCCAGGCCGAACAACAGTCCTACGCACCATACTGTGTAATAACGTACGCGTTCGTGGTTATTTGTCGCACACGCGATACGTACCCGTCTGGACGAGATTGGTCCGTATCGGATAGGTCCGACTGCACCGTCCGTACCATTTCAAGATAGACGCCATGTTTCGCGTTGACCGAACGCGCTCGTCGTCCCGTCGATCGTATGTAATCGATTCGTTCTTTTGTCTATCGAAATTGTTCACGCCAAAGTCAAAAGCGTTCGCGTCCCGTCCGCCCTGTGAACGACGACGACGAACGGACCGTAAAAAAAAAAAGATAAAAAAACCGGTGGGGAACGTACAAAAAATACACAATAAAAATTCAGGCTCACGGCCGCCGCCGTATCACGTTAAAAAACATAAAACATTCCGCGTTTCTTCGGTAACCGGTTGATTCCGTCTTATCTAAACGCACGGCCGTCAGTGCCGCAGCCGCTTCGCCGGCTTTTCGAGTAAACGTCACGCGAACCTGTAAGCCTGTTGCGCGCCGTCGTTCCCCTCCCCTGTCCGCCACCCGTCGATCTTGTTGCCGTGGCGCGCTCGCCGTCCGACCGCGAGCGATTGATCGATTCCGCGGTTCGGTCGAATTTTCGTCGAAACCCCCGGACCCGAACGGTTTTCGTATGGTTTCCACCGAACACGTGCGCATTATTTGATTTTTTTTTTGTTATTATCCCGGGGGTTCTTCACTGAATTTATAGTGCGCCACTGATTTATACGTTAACATTTGTTTATTTTATATCGATTTTTTTGTTCATCCCGTGGTTGCCGATCGTTGTGACGGAACGTATCCCCGGTGTTCATGGCAAAAAACGATGATTTTGTTTTTTTTTAAATAAAAAAAATAAACAATCGATCGTCTCGTAAAATATTGAAAAAATTTCGTGATAGGGTTCTGGACCACCACACCCCGAAGATACGGCCCTGCGAGTGTGTATGTCATACGACGGGACGGTCTCGTGGTCGTCGTCGCGCGATCGACTTCACGCGTTTTCGGCGGAAACGACTGTAATTTTTAATTTGCCGTTAACCGAGCTCATTATTTCTTTCGTCCGACTGTTCACACGGATTTGAGTTTATTCGAACGTACTTCGAGAACAACCACGAACGATAAACATTTGAAACGTTTGTCTAGACGAAAAACGGTTTTCGAAAATTCAAATCGAATTATTTTTTTAGTCCGGTGTGTTTATTAATTTTTAATAATAACAATTATATCGCGTACGACCGTCGTACACAAATGAAATCATTCGTCTCCGAGATTGTCGGCAAAAACCTACACGTAAATAACTGTAATTTCTCGTCTCGTACGAATGTTTAAAACGTTCAAATGTATTTTCGATTGCGTGTTTAAGTACAACGAAACGCATGTGTGTCGTCAGTCAAGTTCAGCTGTCGGTTCATCCACAACAAACGCATTCGTTTATTCGTTTTGTGTACAATACTACTATTAGCGGGGAACCGATATGATTAAAAATATATCACAAGCGATTTATTGTTTGTACGTATAATGAAAAATAATTACTGTTTTGCAGGTGTTCGGCACGTTTATACCTGTTGCACGTGCACAAACTTCACATACTCGAATCGCCTCCTATACAGCCTTTAGATCGGAAAACAGTAGGCCTGAAACCGAACGATGCGCTGTTGGACAACGTCATAACGCTACCGTCCGGACGGACCTTTCGTAAATTAGACAACGGTACGGGTTTGTCATAACGTTTTCTCCCATCGTTTGTATGTATTATTGTTCGCTCGTTTGTTTCAGCTCCTCCGATGAATCGGCGTACGTGGAAAGCTCCGGCGCGAGCGGAGACCCTTAGCAGTCCTGGCAAAACTTTACAGGATAGACACCTTGTCGCGGAGGTTGGAACGATTTATATTTCATTGTCGTTGTGCTGGGTGTTTAATAAAAAAAAAAATGCCAACATTTAATGGCACGTATGTGTATTGTTTCAGACGATGTACATAATGAAACCGATTGTCCACTTGGGCAGTTTGCGCGTGTTTGGCGAGAAATCGTGGAAACCTTGGCTCATTTCCCTGATAATCGAGTACATTAGGTGAGTCGTGCATTGGACGGTGTCCCTATTATTTGTTTAAATCGAACGCTGTTTCGTATTTTATAGTCTGCATCGATTGAAATCGTCAAAAAACCTCACTCCTCAACAACGTTTGGTGTTGTCGAAACGGGCGCTCAACATGGCCATGTACTTGGTGAGATCGCCTTTCTTCGACAACTACTCAGAGAGACACATACGGGCGTTTTTACAATGGTTCGTCAACTCCATGCCTTTGGTCGGCCCACTCATGCGACCCTTCCTAGACTACATGCAACAGTGGCAAGAAACATATTTTTACCTGTGGTCTGGTTAATTTATCGTCTTGTTCTTGTTGAGAATAGGTGTTGTTTTTGTAATTCTGTGCGCCTTTATGATAGAAAATAGATGGCTACGTTTTGGGGTTGATCACACAATTTATCGATCTGTTTTGACCATTTTTTTTTTATTGGTATACAGTGTAATGCGGGGAACAGGATTTGTCTATATTTTTATAATTACTTTTAGGTGACGCTCAATTTATTTCATTTTGGTTTATAAGGATTTTGTAATTATTTCTATTATTTATTCTATAATATATATTATTTTCATGAATAATGTTCAAGCTGTGTTTTATAGTATGTTTTATATAAACATATCATCTATATTTAGCTTTATACAATTTAAAAAAAAAAAATAGTTTATTATTTCTCCTGTTTATATACTGTTCGAGTGTGAAATGTGAAAATGTCATTTAGAAATAATTTAATTGCCACAAAACAGTTACATACTGATTTCAGATACCCAATTAGCAGATTATTTACATAAAATTACTTATATAAGATATATATATATATGTAATTATGGTACTAAAAAAAATATTTAATATAATTAATATGAAAGCTATAGGTAGGTGATCAAATTTTTTAAAATGTAATGAACATTTATCTATATTTTAATTTGAACAATTACAGTGTATTTTTTTAGTTAAGAAAATCATTATTTCTGTTGGAATTTAATAATAATGTGGCAAAAAGACATATTGTTTTAGAATTAAACCTTATCTGTAATAGATGGTGTTTTTTATACAATAATGAGTGTGTCTATATAAACATTATTGTTTATCTGCTTTAATAATAAAATTAAGGAATATATTTATATATATACAATCTGGTACACATTAATGAAAACTGAGGTGAATTTAAATGTTGATTAAACTATATCATCCACAACTATCAAAATCTCTCATTTTTGAACAAAGAACGAAAATCCAATGCGTAACTTAGAAATTCTCTTTTACAATGTCAGCCATGTATGTATGTAATACACGTTTATGAATTTGACAGATTAACTGCCATATCAAATTTCAACTGCAAACTGACACTACACTAATGTGTGAATCGAATATTGCTTGTACGACTAGTTAGGTTCTGTCGAAATCTAACGTATAATATTCAAATTTCTAATGTCAATTGTGCTTTATAAAAAAAGGTCAACAAACTAGAGTTCTTATAGTAGGCCACTGTAAATATAATTACAAATCGATTAGATCCATTTTTGTTTTAACAAATGAAAATATATAATATATATATATATATATGTGTATAAAATGATACACTTGGTTCAGATAATGTACAATCCTATTGTTGACATTTCATTCAATTAAGCCCAATGCCATTTATATTAATATATGAATAAAAATGATTAGAACCCATCTATATAATATGTGAGTGTTAATAATTTGGATAGTTGACAGAATGATAAAAGGTGTCGAAATGATAAAAAACAAATTTCCTAGAATTGTTTTCAAACCAATTGTACACCTTAAGATCATAATATTATTATCTTAATATTAGTAATACAAAAACAATAAATAACTGTTCCTTATGATTGGTTGTTATTTCTTTTCTTTTTTCATTATTCACCAAGAGACACTTGAGAATTCATTTTCAATAATTGTTTGTATGTTACATTTAATTTGATCTTGGATATTCGTATACACCTTCATAAATCACCTTTTTGTATTTCTTCAGATAAATTTACATAAATACACGCAACAAAAATTAAATTAATATTAAATTGATTAAGTATGAATCAATTACTAATAATATATTTCTATGTACAAAACATAACTAAAAAAATATTAAATAGTTAACAGTTTTTTTTTCTTTTTCATTTTTTTTACAATCTAATGGCAAATTTTTATTCGTATAATTATAAATATTATTAGTAAATGTTTTTTGTTTAAAAATACAATTAATAACAATTACCAATAATACATTTCCATTAAGAAAATAACAATAGCTTACTATTTTAGAAGTAACAGACACTATCGTATTTTAATTAGTACCATAACAAAATGGAAAGAAGTGTTTCAATTAAAAATCATGTTAGTTGTAGACTATTTTCGTTTTTTTAAACTACATACACAATTTTTTAGATCGATAGTAAAATAATTTTAAAAATTTAATATTGTTCCTTATGCATTTCAAATTTTACCTAAAAATATCCTAGTTTAATTGTTTGTCATATTCAAGTTATTCATCATATTGTTTCGAATTTATATTTGATCAATCAAATCGGGATTTAGAACGTATACATATTTTAGATACTTGATTAATCACCTTTATGTACAAAAAATAATAATTTATTTTAATTATACGCTGTTCGAGTATACAAGTAATTATCTATACGTTTTTATAAAATATTTTTAAATAGAACAGAAGAACCAGTAAATAAATTAACAATAAATTAAAATAATTTTAATATTAAGTAAAATGTTGGTTTAAAATTTAAAAAAATTTAAATATCATTCCAATTTCATCTACCAATTGTTCCCTCGCTATAACAAAATAACTAATTGGGATGGGAAAGTGGGTTGTGTGTGTGGAATTTTCCCTCATATAAATTAACAATTGCAATTAAAAAAACAACCAATATTCCACATGTATCAATTGGATCACATCATTTTGTTTTGGCTGAAGAACACAAACAATACTCAGTGGTCCATATTCGTCATTGTTGTTTTCTTATTGGATATTATACATACTATTTGATATCAACTATTCCTTCCGTTTTTTTATGATACAACAGATTCTACATAATTAGCTGGATATAATCCGACCCGACCTTCTTTACGTCCTTTACACCATCCTTGTTCGTCTTCATCTTCCAATTTTTCAAACAAGTCTCCTAAGAATGACAATTCATTTTTAATTACAATAATTAATATATATTATACCATATGTAAAATATCTTTACCTTGTTTGAAACTGAGCTCATCAGCTTCAGCACCCTCATAATCATAGAGCGCTTTTACAGGTACTCCGGGTTCGCCGTTGTCCACAAGCGTACCATCGGGACCAACTCCTTCTTCCTCATCCCATTCCTCCTCCTCAAAAGGGTTTGAGTCCGGCGTTTGGCTGTTTGACGCTCCATTGCTATATAAATATTAATATAGTTCATAAATATACATGAATAAATGAAACAAAAAATAAATAACACATTCATTACATTAAGTATAAGAGTTTCGATTATTTATAATACTACACATTAAAATGGGATTTCTAGATACAAAGGACTTATGGGACACGTGTAACCGATCTTACCAATCAACAGAGGTATGTAAGGCCCGGTGCACGGCCCCTTCATTAGGAATCTAAATGACATATTTAGGTGTCATTCCCGAAAAAAAAAAAATAATAAAGAAGAAAAAAATGTGTATTTCCTGATGGAAATATATTTTTATTACTCACGTTATTGGATGGGATGATTTTGTTCCATTGGTTTTTTCTGACAATTGCTTAGGATCATCTGTATTATCATTAGACCGTAATAACGTAACATTTTGCTTTTTGCTATTTATCTTTGGATGAGTTAAATGCAAATCCTAAAATCATATAATTAAATACATAATATTAATATAGATAAAAGTCGATAATAAGTATACGATAAACAATAATTTTAAGAGATTCCAAATAATACACTATTAGTCACTCACTTATAACAACACTCTTTCTAATCGACATAAATAAATTAAAATAAAAAAATTAATGCACACTAACATTTACATGCAAATCTTCCCCAACTGATCGTTGATTGATTAATGTAATTGTTCCAGCAGGTATAGATTCCTTAAGTTTTCCTTTGGATATATCTCTGAATTCTTCTATATAATCCTATAGAAAAATAACACAGCAACACACATGCACACAAATTAAATTTATAATATTGCTACGATTATTAAAAATGTAACAAGGTAAAACTAAACAAAAATAAAATTCTAGATTATAAATCACAGACAACTTTCTACAGTTAAAATATCAAACAGCATTTAAAAATTATCATGTTACTTTACAAACCTCAAACAAGGGCCAATTCATGGCCATATTAACGCCATGGTTATTAGACCACCATCGTAAATCTTTTTCATGATCTGCATTGTTTATAGTGTGATAAAATTCTTCATAGATTTGTGGCAATCTAATAAATAATAATAAAATACAAAAATATTACTCAACTTGTAAAATGGTACTAAATTAATTGTTGGTATTTTACATGGGGTCTTGAGTCACATTTAAACATTTATGTATTGTGAACAGAGTATCTTTGAAAAACTGTAGTCTTCTAGCCTCTGTTTCTTGGCACCGATCAAATACAACTGTCATGTCCTCCATATATTTTGGATTATAACCATTTAATTCTTGTAGTGCTATTTCATACTTTTCTTTGGCTTTTTGCACTTCTTCCTTAGATTTGGCCACACGATCTTGCATTTTTTTTACCTAAACAACAACAAAATCATGTTTATTTATTATTATTAAATTTTACCTAATAACAATGAATTATATTAATGGTATTCAATTTTTTACTTGGTCCATTGATAACGAACTATCTGCCGAAGCATTACGCTCTTGATTTGATGCAGATTTTTCTGCTTTACAAGCAATATGATATTCATTTTTTGTTTTGTTAACCTTTGTCAATAGTTTGCACCAAGGTTTTTGAGCTTTTTTAAACGATTCTTCCATTTCTTTTCGTTCTTTTATGTGTAAAACAGTCTAAAAAAATATATATATATAGTAAATATTCAAATAAAAATTGTATATGAGTAGGTTACATCATTCTTGGTCAGAATATTTCAGTAAATTAGACATGACAAAATGTTTTAAATAGATTCAAAATACTATTATAATGTTAAGTTGTGATTTTTGTTTGTAGAATATAAAGTTTAAAAAACAAAAGTATTACCTTATGATAATTGTCTTTTTGCCACGTTTTAACTTGTTGCATTATATCATTACACAAGTCGTCTTTGACTCTCGTGTGTAAATCGCATAGTCTGTCCGCTTCGACCAGCACGCCCTTCCATGCCGCTTCGGTTGTCCCATACTCTGGTCCCTTTTCGATGATTTCGTTCCATTTTTTCGACCATCCTTTCAAACTCTTGGCATAAGCTTTTTCAATGTCTGACCTTTCCTGTATGAGCGTGATGAGATCGTTGCACAGCCGATAGCCGTCTTCGATACGTTTGGTAGTGCGTTTATGATTGCCGGGCTCCCAAAACGAATCACTGCTGGCTATTAGCATGTTGTCGTCACTGTGATGTGACATGTTCACTGATTGTATATATTTACCTAAAACCAAAAACACAGTCACGATAATTCTTATATATATATATGAACACGTTATCTAAATAACACATAATTGTAAGGAGTACTTGTGAATCGATAACGAGTTAGCATACATTATTAGTATTAATACAGCAAAATAATTATGACGATTTTGAAATCGCAATTATTTTCAAAGAACAGCCAATATATGCAATAACGACAGATAAGAACAATACAATTAAATATTTACCAGTGTCTATAAAAATTACAATATAAATATATATATATATATATATTGAATATCATCAAATAAAACGGCGTGATAATTGTTATTTTAACTAATTAAGGGCGTTCCGAAAAATGTAATAAAAAAAACCGTTCAAATCGTTTCACGAACACTACGTTATGGGGCGGAAACGCACGGGTAAGTCGCGTACACAAGAGTCGAATTGCCGTCAAAAATCAAAATCGATCATTTAAAATGTAAAAAGAAAAAAAAAATGAAAACAATCGGCCTATACCATAGCTATATAATATTTATATTTATCAATAATAATAATAATAATAATAATAATAAAAATAATAACGAAACGCCTCTTCGGTATTATTGACACACGCGCGTGTTGAAATATTCTCGACAAACAATAACGACGCGTAAGGAAAAAAACGCATCGCGCACCGTCTCTCCCAACTGCACGCAAAAATACACACGATATCGAACGATGGCCTCCGTTTGGCAATTTGGACCGTTCGCAACACTATACACGTTTGTGTGTGCACGCACTTTTCCCATCGAAATCCATCGCACGAAATAAATAATAATAATAATAATCGTTTCCTATTATTCATATCACTCGTAACGGCCGTGGCTCTACGACAAAACCGAATGCACCAAACGTTTATTGCGGTAGGACGAAATATTTTATTATTATACGCGCGTACGCTTACGCATTTGTCGGACGATTCGAGAAGAGAATATCAATTACCCAAGTTTCGTTGTTTTTTTTTTTAATATATATAAATATTCACGATTCGCGTTTTCATTAGAAATAATGTAATGATTCCGGATATTGTTTGATTAATAAAAAAAAAAAACAGGGACGCGGTGGTGGCGACCATCAAAAGCCATTTGATTTGATTTTTTTTCAACCATAAAACAACTAGCGTTTGTATTTTGAAATAATATCCGATGTACCCGTTACGGAAAAAATATAATACCTAGTGATTACCCTAACGTTTCCAATTGCTTTTATTATCGATATATATATCATATTTGTACAAAGGGAAAATTTATACGTTTATGAAAAACAACAATTTCCATTACGGACGTTATTTTTAATTAAAGTGCGTGTTAAAATTACTTCACAAAAATCAATTTTCGAGTTGTTGAAATTGTTTTATGGACATTGGGTTGTGCTCGTAACTGAGTTTTTGTCATTCGAATGAAAGATTACAAGCTATAAAGGCAACCCGTTTTGAAGGTATTGAATTAAAGCAAAAACCAATCAACGAACCGTCAAGATTATTATGGACCGATATTTTAATACCTAATCGTAATACATAGAAATGTGCATTGTACCTTAGTCGATGGTTACCAAATATCCGCACGGAACTTATAACCAGATAGTAAAAGATCTATGGCTGTAACCACATAGATACCATAATTTATTACCCACGTATGTTAATCGCCGATTATGATGAGCCATAATAAACGATCTACCGTTACCGTACATGATGTACCGCGGTTAAGATTATGCGCGTTTTTCCGTAATCATCGATCGCGATTTTTTTTTTGACATTTTTCGAAAATGTTTTAAAAACGAATATTAAACGCGGCTGAGAAGCGTAATGCAAAGCGTAGTGAATTTAAATACAATATCATCGTTATTTTTAAATTCGCTGCGTGTAGTATTTCACACCGACGTATACATAAATGTTCTTTTTAAGTGTATATTGCGACACAACACGTATCGACGAATATTTTACGATTATTATAACGATTAACGGTGACACGCGTTCGACTAAAATATTCGTAAGCCAATAACGATTTATTTACGCGTTTCCTCAACAGTGGCACCCGCGTAGAACTAGGAAGAATTATTATTATTCCGGTTCGCTCGCGTAGGTCAGTGTTAACGGCGTAATAGTATTGTGTAAACACGATGCTAAACAACCGCTAAACAAACAGACTTTTTATTGCGTATTATATATGTTATGTAGGTTATTTTAAACACAAAACGGCATTCGATCGTGATAAATACGCGCGTGATCAATTTCGACGGGCAAAAAAACGATACGTACACGGTACGCACGGTAACGTTCTTCGAGGTTTGTATAAAAAAAAAAAAAAAAAAACACGGAACAATGCTAGGTAGTAAGGTAATACCTACAACAATACCTACCGTCTCGTTCTCAATAAACAATAACATAGAGGACGGCCGGTATTAATACTCCGGGCCGTTGTAATATATTTATCACTCGGACTCGCCGTTTCCCGCCCAGAAAACGAAAACGATATTGTCGAGAGCGATTCGGGAAAATCGCCCAATACAAAGCCCGTGAGAAACGTCGTTCGTGTATAATACGCGTATATCAAATATATTTCCAAACGTTAATTAAAAAACTATTAGGCGACAGACGTAACGGATCGTTACGGGACGAGTTTTGAAAAACAAAAACGAAACGGAAACGCGTCACGTGACGACGCGTGCACGGTTGTTTACGTTTCCCGCGGTGGAAACGCCGATTTCGACTTGACGGTCGCCCGTTTTGCTCGACCCGAATTACTTGTTTGCAACAGTTGTTAAATACGCGCGAACGGCGTTACCTGCATACATGTTTACGTTGTATCACGGGCGGATATAATTAGTCGAACGCGACGGAAATTACCCTGGAAACGATGGCCGGACGATACGTTAACCGACAAGGCACCGCGCGTACACTTGTATTGCTGCACGCGGTATAAGACGTTTCGACGGGGTTTTCGCGGTTCGTCGGGAACCATGGAGATAAAAAAAAAAAAATTTTTCCTCGATAATTCGTATCGATAAAAAAAACCGCCGCGCTGTTACCGAGAAAACGTACACGCAAAACGGTTCGGTTCGTTTATTTCTGGAAAATTAAACGGCCGGTAAAAAGAAAATCTCCCCGATAACGCAAAGAACGAAAAAAAAAAAACTATGCAGTAAATTCAATAACGAGAAATTTTAGTAACAATTATTAACGATACGGTGGACAATGAATAAAAAAACGATAACGTTTAATAATACCGGCTAAACCGATCCGTATCGTGTAATAAGAATAATAATTAATAAGTAATTACACGCAAATAACAACGTAATATTTTTTTTTTCGGTTCTTATTACAATCGTTGTGAAGGGGCAGAGGAATTAATAACAGTAAGTCCGATAGTCGATGTGTCCCGAGGGTCAAAATAATAAATAGTTAATATACCGCTCTCTCCTACACCTCATAACAACAATAATTAAAATATTTTTCAATAATATAACTTGTTGGATACAAAAATTAATTAATCAATAACGATTAAGTACATTACAAACGAAAAAACCCAGCTAGTTGATGGTTTCAAAAGTAATTTATACTTTTATGTTTTCGGAATCACTGAAAATTAAAATCTGAGAAAACTTGTTTTACACATATCTACATGAATGTACAACCATTATTTTATTAAATGCGCGATAACAAAAAAAAAAAAATCGTCGAATGAATAGTTAGATTAAATTTTGAATAAAAATATGAAATACCACATTTTATGTGAAAAAAAGATAGATATTAATAAGTAATGGTACTCTAATTTTGATTGCATATGATCAAAATAATTACCTATTAAAACGGTTTATTCAACAGTACTGTTTAGTTGGGTATCCGTTTAAAATATGAATTTATAAGTGTCAACTTATACAATCTAATAAATATTGGATAGCATCAAAAGCAACGTTTTTTGGGTAGAATATAACACGATCATATATGATCCACAGTGGAATGTTGATTAGCTTGCAGCATATTTGGTCCTTGACCCTCTAGGCCACACCCAGACTAGTGTGTGTACGTGTGTGTGTGAAGAGGCCTCTTCTTCAACCACAGCTAATAAAGTAATAACTTAAAATGTACTAATACATATAAATTTTATTAATGATAATGCACAAGCGCATCATCAATTACTATATTGGTACCGAGATAATGATTACCGATAAGAGGAACGAAAATGTATGTGCACATATTTCTACAGAGTCGAAATTCGTTTCGAATTTGCACTGAACCACAGGACGTAGCTAATGACAAATATAATGGATTTAATTACATGTGTATTTATTTTTCCGTCCAGGAACTACTACATAAGTATGGTTTTACACAAATTCAACTGTTAATATGGGGCACCCTTTCCATTTGGCAAGAGTTGTGGGTCTTCTTTTTACAATCCAGTCTTTGACCTTATTGATCGCTTTCCAAAGCTTTTATGTGTATACAATAATAATTATTTAAATGATTGAAATATTACCAAAAAATTAATAGATAGATATATCTAATAAATAATCGTTGCGAAAAACTACTGATCCGACTATTATTGATAAATGACAAGCAATGCACTACTACAATTATTTAATTTTCTTAACATTTATCAAATTTCGATCAATTGAAAAAATAATTATTGGTACCTATGACATTGGGATGACAACAGTTTTTTACTACTTCATCCTTTACGCTTCTTAAATATTTAATTAACTGTTTTCCTTAAATAAATTTCCACATATATGTGTATGATACATTTAAAGTGCTACATGTGTTCGACTGTCAATTAATTAATCTTACCCAATTAATGTATTTACTAAAAGAAAAAGAAAAATCAAGAGGAATACATTCTTTGTTTCATTGAGAATCTTTTAAAGTTTGAGATTAATCTATAAATAACTAAATTAATACAAATCTGGGATCATACGTTTTTCTTTACTGTAACTAACAGAATATTTGTACAGTTTTATGTGTTTTAGTGTAATATGATTTATGTTTTTTTTTTGTGGTGGTTGTATATGAAATTGAAGATGTCTGTTTGTATACTTGAAATAGGTACATTATTCTTTACTTATTTGTATATAATACAAAACGCTAATCAATATAACCAATACAAACATTTGTAAACAATGTATATATTTTCCCTTGTTACCTATTAAAAGTTATAACTTACTTATTTGTTCATCCTACAGTTGCGCACACATTCTATTAAAATACAGTTAAAATAGAGTTAAATTTAATTTTTAGTAACAATATCCCTAAAGTATAACTGGTGTAAACAATTTTTATTTAAGGTATCTTTCACAAACATTTATATACAAATTAAAAATGTAGCTTACAGAATGTACATTATACCAGCACTTTAAATAAGTAAATCTTAGAAGGCACTAAATATAAAATAAACTGTGTTTGTATCTTTAGTAAATTATATAAAACTATATTCAACGTTACTCATAGTTTTGTCATGTTTAAAGTTCAACAATATTTTAAGAGTTTTGATTTCATATAAATGTACAGACTACCCATTTCCCAATTCAATAATTTATTAGAAATTCATACTTATTACTAATTATTTAAAGGTGTTTACACTTACAGTACCTATTCATGTAAAAATGGATTGTGAAAACGAGAAATAAAAACAAAACAAGCTAACGCACTTGATTTCGACAGAAATGAAAAGTTGTACATACAAATACACAAACAATTACCTATTTATAATTTTATAAATTATTCGACACGGTTATTCATAGGAATCCAGTGACAGCAACAAATGGAATAGGTAATTAGTGTATACATTTACAGGTAAAAAAACAATGTAGTTGTGCTCAAATTCCTTACACCAATATAATAAAAGATTTATTCAAAAGTAAACTGAACCAGACACGTTTTTGTACATATCTAATATGTTTGATTTATTTGGACATAAATTACATAAGTTCATTAGGATTTCTAAGGTTAGGGTATTCTAATTGAATAGTATCTGAAACTGTAGGACCATAGCGCCTTCTAAAGAGAAGGCGTATGGTCCTACAGTTTCAAAAAAAACTTTGTTTATTTGTTATTGATTTTTAAATTCTAGTGTTTACACCTACTGGAGGTATGTTTTGTTTTTAAAAAAGGTAGGCTCGTATGTTTTAAAAATGATTAAAAAGAAGACATGTTGTATATATACATATATATACATAGCTTACATGGAATCTGGGTGTTTCAGTTCGTAAACATGGAAAAAAACGAAAACTGACTTTAAATAGAGTATTAAATTTTTGTTTTTTGGTACCGACGTAGACGAGTCGTCGACAAATCGCGTTTCGAACAGGAAGACGTGTATACAGTCCGGACAACCGGCCGTATGTACCACCGCTGACGAATATTACGAGAATCGCCGCGGGTGGGCGACAACAACATTCTTACCTGACTGCCGCGCGGGTAGTATGATAGGTGTTTATTTGTGTTTCCTCTCCGACGGTACAATAAATGAAATTACCTGGCAGGCGCTCGAAACGTCGTCGAGCCGCGGCGCTTCGCGTACGGCAATTATTCGCGTTTCGGTGTCGTCAAGAGATCCGAGTAAACGAAAACAAACAGGAATATCGTACCGAAAAACGAGCATTCACACGACAAACGGCTATTATTCCGGAACAGTCGCGAAATGCATTTGACGTTCCAACAGCAGACTGAATCTTCTTTATCAATCGTCGTTATCAGTTATTGACATGGCACAGGTGCGCGGGGCGGTACCTGCTCGTTGTCACGTACGGTACTGGTTTTACGAACGCGCGCCACGACGGATATATATATATATATAGTTCAATTCGTACGACGAAAACGAATTAATTATCACGAAACGTTTAATCGCATGGTATTCAACGTGTTTGTTTCAGATTGTTGTTATCGAGATTTGTTTTCTCTTTTTTATTGCTCGGCCGTCTGGCTCGCACGATCCGCGGCGACAGATAGCGCGCAGTAAAGATTACAAAACGATTTTTATGTGGTAAAATCTCGTGAACGGCGGAGGAAAAAGGAAAAAAAAGAAAAAAACGTGTGTACACGCGAAGTACGACGGCGGTCACGCCGAGCGTTGCCGAAACTGAACGAACGGATCGCCGTTACGGTAGATAGACGCGCGTGGGACCGCTCGCGCGCGCGGTATTAAGGCATTTCTCTTCGGTGTTTTCGCCCCGCCGATCGGAATGTTTGACGACGGAGCGCCATCTACCGCCGTAGGCGTGCGTCATTTAATAACCGCTCGGTGGCGGCGACGTCGTCGGAACGGAACAAGCGCGGCCGCCGCCCGTTTTTAAACTTCGACCATAACCGTCAACGGCGTGGAGAATTGAGTCAACCGTTTTCGTTATAATATCCTGGAGTTGTGACTAAAGGATATACGTGTCGCACGAACGTTTCTATTTGATTGTAGTAATTCTTACTGCGTACCTGTCAAATCAATTTTATATTGACTCTCGTTTCAATTGATAAAAATCGTTTGGATTTCGCTCACTGTAATATATCGCTTTACAAGAGAAAAAAATGTGTTATCGACGAGCCCCGGAGAGAGTGGAAAACAATGTGTTAAATCGTTCGAATTCAAACGTTCTTTGTGATTTTCCGAAATTCGAACTTCAAACATTAAAAAAAAAGTCGTTTGATTAACGATTTTTGACATATTGTTTAAGTATTATTCAAAAAGTAAATGACAATTTTATTATTTCTTTTTGTTGTTGTAATTTTACGGTATTATATTGCCAATCAAGAGTATGGTATAATTAATTTACTATATTATTTATTGGTATAATTTCTGTATTTTGACCATATCATACTTACTCTTTACACTTTATGTTTAAAGTAAACGTTAGCGATAAAACACTCATAACATATAATTTATTGTATTATTTCATTTTTTTTTTTATGTGAAATAATTTAACTATGACTGTTTTGCATTTTTTTGTTTTAACGAATTGTCATTCTATCAATATTGTCATCGTGGTATTAATAAGATATATTACAATTATATATTTAAATTGTATGTGTATGAGTATAAACAAATAACAATATGTTCAAATACCTACTTGAAAATTTGAACAATTATGAAATTCAGACTAAATAATAAATAGTAGTTTTATATGTTTTATATTAATATGAACTGATTATTGTTAGATACGTGTGTATTGTGTTAAATTTGAACTTTATTTTTAATTTTTCAAGTGTTATTTAATATTAAATCAGTTACAAACTACATTGTATTTTCGTGGCTTATACGAGGTGAATAAAAATTTAAAACAATTAGATATTTTTGGTACTAAAGTTTAGGATTTAACGTTGTGTTTTCTATAATCATTTATAGCTTTTTCTCACCACAAAATTAATTTCCAAATGTGTACAGCGGTATATAAAATCATCTTAAACTTTTATGTACAAATACACGTTTATTAAAAATCAATATAATTAACCCAAACGTTTAAGGTCTAAACATGTTAACTCTGAAAATGTCAATGTCACATAAATATGTTATTGATCGTTACCTTATTATAATTATTGTTACACTGTTACTATATGAATAGATTATGGATTAGTATATATATATATTTACTATCTGAACCTCCCTCTGTCGCCCTGTATATATATATATCTAAGTAAAAATATTTTCTATTCACTATCATAATATACAATTATCAATAAAAGAGACGGTATATTCGATGATTAATTTCGTAATTACAGACATGCCGTCTATTTTATTAGTTAGTATAATACAACAACGAATTTAATTTAGTGTGTGGCATTAATTATCTTAAGTAAATGCAATTGCAAATTGGTATTTTCTAGGCTCAGTAACTTCTCAAAGAAAAAATACATGTTTGACGTATATGTAAGTATTCTAAATATCATTAGTTATTAGTGATTTAAACTATTTAAAATGTGTCATTTAAAATTTGATCGAGTCTATATCTAAATATATATGTATTATATGTTTTTGTTTCAAGATAGACATAATTTCGAAATATACCTATAGATACCTAATATATCTATAAGTACTACCTACTAAAATCGTTTATAATATATTACAATCATATTGACACCCACTAATGACGCTTATACCATAAAATTGTCTTTTTTTTTTTTACTTTTAGTTTGGACGTTTGGTTTGATGAAAATAAATCCTAATGTACGATCCTAATTTGGATTACATTAAAATACCTGTTCTTGAAAGTACCGGCGCCACTAACGGAGACTAATGATAATTACCAACAATTCAACTGAGTACCAGCTATATATAGACATCTACAAATGATTCTATGTATAACCTATATCATGTATGTTCATATACAAAAAAATATAAAGTATTAAAATGTTTATACGATATAAAATTCATAATATGTATTTAACGTACGTTTTACGTTCGTATGGTTATTTGATTATTTTGTTGCATATTTTAATTAAAACGCGTATAATATGACGTTCTTAAATGTATGATATATATATAGATACAAAAACGTGAATAATAATCATTATTTCGAACAATTACAAAAATTGTCAATGTGATAAAAGCTTTTTTGTTTTTAAATAAATAAAAAGATAATAGTATAAGATATTGTTTGAAAAATACCATAACATTACTCATAGATATTTCAACAATAAATATTGTATAATACTTTGAGCATCAACTATGAGATAATTACTGGTTAATTGCTTGTTGTACAAGAGTAAAAACTGCGAAAATAAAAACGCGATAATGCATAATTTCTACGCGGAGTTTGGGGTTGAATAATGCTTGAAATGTGGTATTTTTAGTAGTATATAAATAGCTGATAAAAAATAAGACCGGACGTTTCCAGTATAGATAATTACTTTTGGTTGTATATACATAGTAATATTATAAATACATAAATTTATTTATTCTGTGCGTTTCCCAGTGGTGTGTTTAAGAGTATTCTTTTTATGATACAAAATAATTGTTTCGTCACATAGAGAAATTAAACGACAACTATATATTTGAATACATGTGAATAAAAATTAACTATTTACCTTAAATCTAATGCGCGGTTTAAAAAATACTTTACAGTTTGAAAAACTATTCATACGTAATTGAAAATTAATTTTCGAGTTATTGAAATTTTTTTATGATCACGTCAATGGTACCTATTGAGATTTGGGTCGTAATAGTTAAATAATTATCAATTACCTACCGTTTTAAAGATAACGATGTAAAAATAAAAACCACTATACAAATATTAAATTTTAATTGAAAGTACTTAATCGTGATTAAAATTAGTATATGTACAATGTGATCGGATATATTACGTCGTCGGTAGTTACAATCACGATTTAACCGTTTTTAGACAGCTATATTATGTAAATGAATGTCTGTATCAGTTATTATTCCGATGTTTGCATTGGTTTAAATAAATCCAGAACACGAAATAACATATGATATGGTCACGCAGTGATATAAGTGTTTTCTAATAACGGATAAAAATTACGTTTTATTCGAAACGCAATAACGTATACTATTATATGATATGATATTTCGGGATCGTACAGATACCGTATATTACAACGCGAATTAATATCGCACACGACACGATGTGCCAAAAATAATTAAGATCGGCATCGTTTTTAATAAAAGCCAGACGTCTGTATTGTCAAAATCGCAATACGCATTTTCGAGTGGATCGCTCGTCCATCTGTGTATTACACTCGTATATACCTCACGACGTATTGGTCATTGAAATAACTTTTTCATTTCGATAAGCGAGCGATGAATATTTATATTATTCGCAACGACTTTTTTAAAATTATTGTGATAAAAAACAATTAACGAAGAGTATAGTTCGCGGCCGATAGCGTGATTTCCGAATTTTTGAAGCTCGACCGCATTTAGTACGTACATACACGTATACAGCGTTTGAATTGTAGGGGACACGTACCTCTTCTTTTTAGAAAATATTTCAGCGTATTTCTTTTAACTTTTCTAAATGGCACACGGGTTAGACACTCATTTTTATCGCAAAGATTTAAAAAAAAAATTATTTTAAGTACATGTTTTTAGAACGAAAATTATGTAGATTTAAAGTTTTATAATAAACGATTTACAACTGTGAAAAAAAATCTAATCGTATCCAAACGCAGTGCTCCAACATCTGAACATATATTAATTGTGTTCAATTAAATAAAAAAAAAGAAACGAAGTGAAATAAACTGTTTGAAGCATAATCTGCAAAACAGTGATCATTCTTAAATTATTTATGTACATTTTTAAAACGCAAATTTTTTATATACTTTTGCGTCCTCTACTGATTATTCTTGAATTCAAGCATTGCACCGTACACATATATTATTACCACGCGATAGTCTATACTAGGGTGCTATAAAAATAAAATAAAAATACGGGACACTAAAAAAAAAAAACAAATTAAACGTGATGTATAAGTAAACCTAACTATAAATATAATTTAAAAAACAAAATAAATGTATGCTGTATAAAAGTTTTTAAATACAAAAACAGTTTTATTTTGATGATGATGGTTGGTCAATTTCTTCTTCTGCCGTATTTGTGTACTGTTGTGCCGAACCAATTGCAATGAATAATATATTATTTTCGAATAAAATATTGTACAACTCATTACAAGAATAGTTTTTAAAATGTGTTTTCATAATTTCTCTGATAGTTTAAACTAAAAAAAAAAAAAACCATTATTTTCGTCCGTCTACAAACTGGCCGGTGGGAGATTTTAAAAATAGCATAAAAATATGCAAACAAGTATATAATAATATTATTACGTACGTTTTACAGCGCCGATATGATAATCGTAATCGTTTTCCTGGAAAGATAACATTATTAATTTTATTACACGCCTCATATAATACGATATACCCGTTAAAATGGTCAAAAAAATAACCCAAAAACACCGTTGTAGAGTGGAGGTTAAATGTCAAAGTTATACATCAACAGCGAGGGAAGAAACGGGACAAAATGTACGTCATTCAATCAAATGAAACACGGGACGTATGGTGGTCACCCTAGAGTCAATACTGTATAACGATTCACACAAGCGGATATCGCGTAACGTACAAAACGCACACGTCTGCGTCATATTAATTTTTCCAAGACCGGATTCTCAGACGTTCGCCGGACGAAATATCGGATAATTTGCACGTGTCGTCTCCTACCCCCTCCCTCCCCCCCCCAAAAAAAAACACCGCATCCGCGGATTAACATCCGAAATCTGCAAACGCGTACACATTTTCCTCCCGCAGTCGAACTTGGTTACTTCGGACTCCGACAATGGACGTTCTGTTGCGTAACGTGTAGGTTAGGATACGGAGACATCACGGACGACCCGCGGTTGACAGACACACGAGGTCATCCAGGGTACCGTTATCGTGCGTCGCGGTGGCCGGGTCGTTATGTCCTTATCAGGATTATCGGCCGAGCGCGCGCGCCGGTCTTTTACTCCGACCGTCGCCAGTCGTCTCATTCGCCGATTGGATATCGGAGAAAAAACGTCGCGAGTGGTGTTAGACGTGCGAGACGTTCTTGCGTCGTCGTCTGTTCCCCGGACCGTAGACGGCGACTGTTATCTTTTTTTCTCTCTCGTGCGGCAACCGCTCGAAAACAACGCCGCCGCCCAATGTTCGGATGTGCCGAAAATCGTTTTGCTCCCAAAAAAACATACTCGCCGACGCCGTAAGTTCAACAACGCATACATACATAATATAATAACGTATAATATCGCGCGTAACACAAACGAACAAATAAATCATATAAATATACTTTCGGACGATTCCGTTCGAGTCGTAAGCGTAGAGTAAGTATTCGTAAACAAAAATTAAATACATATAAATATATATAATATGCGAATACGATCTGTGTTTGTTATTGTTTTTCGTCGGGACGGAAGCGCGATACTTGTGCTCTTAGTTTATACATTTTCGACGAATGAAATGTTCCAGCCGTTCGCCTCGCTCGAAAACTACGTTTATCATTATTATTATTATTATTATTATTGGACGCCGAACCGTGCGCGCGATTGTTTAATATATTAAATACGGTCTTACGAACGGTCGTGACGACGTTTCCGTGTGTTTTGATGACGCCGGGTGGTCATTTATTCGCGGAGCTTATATATACAGTACGATATTGTGTCGAACGTGTCTATACGCGCGTCTAGAATCTCCCGCGTCCGCGCGCGCAAAGTTCACACAAAACCGTATACGCGTTATGACGTCCGTGTGCGCCATTGTCGTCCGAATGTCGCGATACTCGTCAAAACGTTCGGCGTTTGTTTTTTTTTTTTTTCCCCGTTATTGACTTCTTCTCTTTTTCTTTTCTTTTTTCCGAAGTCGTTCCGCGACGGAACGCGCCCGATTTAAAATTAATTTCCCGTCGAGCACGCGCATGTGTCCGCGCCCGCGGGCGCGGTGTATGTGGTGTACGTGTGTACGTGGTGTACGTGTGTGCGAACGCGAAGGAAAAATAATCGATACGCTCCGGTGTCGGCCATGTTTGTATTGTTGCGTCCTGCGCCTGACTAACATTTAGCTACCAACAGCTGGGTCGCCGCGCTCTTTTCATTTCTTATACTGCACGACCGTAGTACATTATCGTTTCGGCGACGGCGGGACGCGTTGGTCGTAATTCTCTCGTTTCAAGGTTGTTCGAACGGAAAATCGCCCGGGTCCAGCACCGAAGAGATATAACGCAATATCATTTATACATTGTATACATATACATATATATATAGATATATATTTCGTGAGTATACCTTGTTAATTGTTTATATCATTTTTTTCCCCTCCCGACAGTGATCGACCGCGGTAGATGTCGAACGATGACAAACGCACAATTTCGTAGTATTGTTTACGTTCCCGTTAAACGTCTGCGATTTATTTCGCGAGACGGTGTCTTTGTAGTTATACACATTATTTTCGCATTAAAACGTATTATCGTTAGTATTATTATTATTATTATTATTACGTCGTACAGAAGTATTTCGAAATTATTCTCTTAAAACGTATTTTAAAAATATGTTGTTTTTTCAAGTTTATCGCGAACATTTATTTTGTGAGGTCGATGACACGCCGTCAAGTGTCGTATTGATATTAGTACTAATAATCAAACACAGTTTCATCCTTTTTGATTTTTCGAATCAAACGGTTGAATATACTTTTATTTCGCGCTTACCTAAATATCTTGTTCATATCCATATCTCTATTAAATAATGTCATGGTACAGCGTCCATTACGTATTCGACCGTACTAAGGATATTTTAATAATTATTATTCATTGACACCAATGGTGGTCGATGATTTACATTTTAAGTATTTTGATTGTTAATGTTTAGAAAAAATAATGTTTTAATTTCGAAAAAAAAATCATCCTTTACAATCGAAATAATACTTATTTTTACGACTGACGTGTTTTAAACAATAATTAATGAGTAATACATATGTCTATATTCGTATTAAAATTTAAACTGTATCCGTGTAAACATTTTGTACACTAATGTAGTCAAATAATAATTACTACGCAGTACGGACAATAGATTAAAATAATGATTTTTTTTTTTTTGTCATTTTCAGTACCGTTGGGCTATTTTATAATAATTGTTATTAACGCATAAAAGTAATGTCGTGTGCGCGTGCAATATATTTGACAAATGGATTTTTAGCAGACCGATTTAAATAATGCACTCGGCTCCAACAAGTCTATACGGCTTTTTTTAATTTTGGACCGCCACGCGAGACTACTAGCGTAATAAAAGTGCAGTCTTTGTGGCGCCAAAAATGGTCGCACCGACCCAATCGATATTGTGACCGCAGTATGAATAACGAAAATGTATAACGAATACGTTCCGTTTTAGAAAAAAAACAAAAAAACAAAAAAAAATTTCGCGCACTCTCTCAACTTGTTTCCGAGTAATCGTTGTCGTATCTCGTTATCATATTGATTATTAAGAATGTAAGATTCGTAGCAATGGCGTGTTGTGTATTTGGTGATGAGACAGACTACGGCAGTGATATATTTATACCAGATTTTTATTATAATAGCGATGTCGTTGACGTATGCGTGGTTATTTGTGACATGACATGTATTCTATATCAGTTTCAATGAAAACCCCTAAATATGCAACTTTTAAATCATAATAGTTCATGTTTTTCTCTTAACGTTAAATTGTATTACAAAAAAGAATGTTAAAAAAAAAATGGCAAGGTGTTTTGAACAGAAGGTAAAACTGTCGTAGTGAAGTCAATATTTTCTTTTATAAAGTATATATATCTAATCATTATACAAATTCAACAAACGTTCATAAATTTTGCAAAAGTCGATGGAAATATGCGATAGAATTGGTTCATATGTGGTACATTATAAATTATAATGTATTCATCCAAATTTCAAATTAGTTTTAAAAATCACTTCATATCATTAATATTATTTTAATGTTGTTATAATCACGTAATGATTTATCAATTTTTATGTACATAAAATCCGTTTGTTTCCAAATATGCGTGTGTTTCAATGAAAATGAATGAGTATATTTTATAAGTTGGTTCACTAGAATTAATGCATTTTGTTTCCTGTTTAAAATTAAATATACGAGCAGATATTTTTTGTTTATTATATACAAACTTACTTTGTTTGAAATATTTAATTTCCAATATAAATATTTGTATAATCATACTATACATAATGCATAGTAGTGTTAAAAATAAAATTAAACAATTATATATATATGTTACAGTTTGTTAAATTATTTCTTTCTTGCTAATTATGCATGTAATAATTTATTATTCAGGACACGCAATCTGAGAGCAGCACACGTATGGTATGTTGTGTGGTGAAATAATTAGATCTCCAAATCGAAGTCCGTACGCTACGTTGTTGTCGTCTCTATATCCGATGATGACTGCTACTGTTGCTGAAGACGACAATTTACTGGGTAATATTATATTGATTTGTGTATAATTTATCATAAACATTACAGCAGTTATTCGTAAAAACACAAAATTCTTTAATGTTTTTCCCTATTCAATAATAATATTGGTAATTTATACGTATAACCTCTGACCAATTCGTTATACATTATTTTCTTACGAGTCACTTTGATAACATTTTACATATACTTACACTATGATATTTTATGGATAGATAAAATGGGTATAATACAGGTACAAGTATGTTTAGAATATACGTTTGGAACGTTTGAAGAAATTAAAAACTGTAACCTTAATATTTAAGAACGTTATTTATTAAAATAACGATTAAATTATTTTATAACGGAAGTATACTATAAATGAACATTTACATTTATTCGAGAATTGAATGTTTAATAACGTGGTAGTTTTTTCGAGAAACTGTATATTAATTCAACCGCGGGAATACCCCATATATATACATATATCGATTTTTATATTCGAGCGTTATGAGTCATCGTCTCTACACTACAGCAGTGAGTTGGTCTTGTCTACTATGCGCATGATTACTATACGCGTACCTACTATACATTTTCTTTATTTAGTATACTATAACAGTGTACCTTACTGTATATGCATTTTATCAATGGGCCATTGTCAAATAAATGTGGGACTGGACACGTATTTGTTTTGTTTATGTGTAATTATGTAGTAGGTAGCTGGTAGGTATATATAAGTACAAGGACGATTTAAATCAAATTATTAATTTCGTCGGCAAAAGTAAAAATGACCTAATAAATTATTCATAAAATCAACATATAAACGCATACATGCATTTGTTTATAAAATTGTTTTTTCTATTGTAAAACGAAGTTTTTGTCGTTTTAAAAAGAATATTTTGTTTATTCCTCCTACGTCTTGAACAAGACTACGACATTATCATGCCTAAATTAATTCATTTATTTGGGCCATAATTTTGATCACAAAAATCAACTGAAACTATTGAGTAGGTAACATAATTGTGTTTCTAGAAATACACATTTTTGATCGACTAATAACGAGTGACAAACCAAAACTGTATTATTATCGGTGTTCCAGTGTTTTACATATTTTATCGTAAGATAGTATAATACATAAGTGTGCATAAATACTTTCCATTTTTTAATTTCAACTTTCTAATAATTAATTAGAACTCACCAAAAAGTGTAAATATGATTTTAGAAAACGGTCGTTTGAGTTATGAAAATCCAAACTATCATCTTGCTGGAACGGGCCATTTAGCTTTAGATGATGCGTTGAACTCAAACCTAACATCAACTGATTCACCAGCTGGATTTAATTTGAATGGTGACTGCATACTATATTCAGAGCTTTTATGTCGAGAATTTGACACAGTGTGTAACATCAACACAGAAAACATAAATAGGAAACGTTACAAATCATTAGACTTGGGATCAATGGGCGTGGACGTATTAGGACAGACGGGAAAAACTTGGTAACGAACTAATAAATGAGAATGTTTAATAATTTTTTTTTTTAAACTAAAATTCGAAGTTAATTGTTTTTTGTTTATAGGAATACAAATTTAAATTGTAATGTGACCAGAGACATGAATATTAAAAATCAACATGACTTAACAAATGTTAGTAATCAAAATCACCAAATGCAAATATCATATATAAAACCGGATTTAATTGAAGAATCGGAGCAAATAAAATGCAAAGGAGGAAAGTATGTTATTTTAGTTAACAGATTATTTTATTTATATATAATGTATGTGTGTGTGTGTGTGTGTATTATTTATACTTATTACTCAAATATAATATAATTTATAGTATAAATGAGAAACGTACGCCACCCAACACTCTTTCTTTGAACAAACAAAAGGATACATCTAATATTAATAGAGAAATACAGCATATACAAGGCGATTTAAACAATGATTTATACGCAGTACCAATGAAAAATAATTCACACGAGCTCGCAGACGAATTGCCGGTTGGATGGGAAAAACACGAAGGTACAAAATATGAACAAATGTATAAAAAATGTCATATATGTACATATAATTATGCAAATGTAATTTTAGATAATGATGGTCCTTATTACTGGCACATTAAAAGCGGAACAATTCAAAGGGAACCACCCGAATACAGTGGTAAAAACGAACCCAAAACACCATTGGTGAAAGATGCAGAATCGGTAATGTCAATTAATTAGTACTATTTAATTTCATACGGAACTCAATACAATTTCAATATGTTATTGGAATTATGTTTTGTTAAAATTTTGGATGCTGAAGTTTCAATATAGAAACTTTTTACCACAATTGTATTTCCTATTTATTGACATAATTTTGTTTGTTCTACTTCTATTATTTAATTTTGAAATTATTATTTTATTAACGTCTCTTACTATATGATTAATTTAAAGTTTAATAATACTATTAATAATATTAATAATACTCAAGTAGATGTATAGGTGTAGATAGATATATATAGATTGCGAAAACTTAATTTTAACTAATTATAATTTATAATTGTTTGTTAAAGGTATTGAATAGTTTTCAAAATAATACTGGAGGCTTAGTCAGTTCAGTGACTAGAAGTACGACTAGTTCGGCTCTGGAAAATTTGTGTTATCAAAAGAATCGAAAGGAAGATATGACTTATAAGTAAAAAAAAAATACAATGTACATAAAAAATATACATTTTATTATAATCAAAATTATGTCATATAATATGCTCCAGACGAAGAAGTTATCCAGCTCGAATTGAAAATGAAAATAAAGGTATACGATTCGCTGTGCGTTCATTGGGATGGGTAGAAATATGCGAGGACGATCTAACGCCGGAAAGAAGTAGCAAAGCGGTAAACAAGTGCATTGTTGATCTGTCACTTGGACGTAACTTTATAGACAATGTTGGACGATGGGGAGATGTAAGTTTTCATAACTGTTAAATACAAATTGTTTCCCGTTTAATTATTATTATAATTTCAGGGGAAAGATCTGTTTATGGATTTGGACGAAGGAGCATTGAAATTAATAGATCCAGAGAATCTCACCGTGTTAAATACGCAACCTATACATACAATTAGAGTATGGGGAGTTGGACGAGATAATGGCAGGTTTGTTAGTCATTAATAATCATCGTGTACAGATTGTTTCGTTAATAATATTTATTGTTTTGTTTTTCTATGCTTTGACTACAGGGAAAGGTAATAATGTATTATATTTAATAATTACCTAGCATTGCGAGTTCATAATGAATTAGAAAGATAATTATTGCACATTTAATTGTTTAAAATCGTTCTCGATGTGAATCAAACCTACAAAATTATTTCTCAGGGATTTCGCATACGTAGCTCGTGATAGAATTACACGCCAACACATGTGCCATGTGTTCAGATGTGACATGCCTGCTCGTACGATTGCCAACACCCTTAGAGACATATGCAAGAAAATCATGATTGAGCGCAGTCTTCAGCAGAACATTTCCAGATCGACAGACATAAGTATTAACATTATATATATATATATACACGTGTTATATTGTTTTCCATTACTCGAGACTTTATGACTAATCGATATGCCCCCTCATACAGATACTGCAACGAAAATGAATCAGCCAGTTAGACCCACAAATCTTCCGTTGGAGTATCGCAAACGCAGGAGTTATCGCGGCAGTTATTCTGCAACCAACAATCCAGGTACACCGTCATTTGATTACCAGTATAAATTATTAAATTATGTAATGCACGTTAACTTGATATATAGTTCAATCGTTTCCTACGCCGATGGAAGAACCGCGTAAAGTTATTCGAGCCACTTACTTGGGCTCGATCGAAGTGACCAAAGCGTCTGGAATGGATGTACTTAACGATGCGATTGTTGCTTTGGAAAATTCGCCTACATCAGTACCGCGAACTGTTACGGTGGCAGTAGCGCCTTCGACGATAACCATTCAACAGGACACGGTAATTCGACGGATTCAAAAATAATATACAGAACAAACTAGCATGAAATATGTATTTATGTCGATTCTTAGGACGAAGAAGATCAAATGGTAGAATGCCGGGTGAGGTACCTATCGTTTTTGGGAATAGGTAAAAATGTAAAACAGTGCGCTTTCATAATGCACACCACCCAAGACCTGTTCATTGCGCATGTGTTCGAGTGTGAACCATCCGCTGGAACGCTCTGTAAAACTATCGAAGCTGCATGTAAAGTATGTGGCTGAACTCCACACGGTGCATTCGATTGTTGTTGATGTTGACGTTTTATTTTGTTCACAGTTACGATACCAAAAATGTTTGGACGCGCATCCACAAGGTTTAAATCCAAGTATGTCCTTAAGTCACAATATTAATAGTCCTAATGTAAATGGCATATCAAGAAAGGTATCAGTTCTACATTAAAGTCGTTGGTGGGCACCATCACGGGCCGTAAAATGAAATTGACCCAGTCCTGAGAAGAAGTCTTCACGCTACAGGTACAAAATAACAAAAACCATATTAATAACACTTAAATTTTTATATAAAAGTATAAAAGCCTTACATTTTTTATTTTTTAAATTTTAGGAAGAAATAACAACCCCTGAAGTGCGTGAAGTGATACCACATAGACATTTGCAGAGCCCACATACTATAAAATACTATGCTCTCTCAACTAGTTTACAATCGTTGTTGTCACCAACCATTGACAACCGGACCATAAACAACCCATACTAATTAATTATTAAGACATTGAATTGTGACTACATAAATAGTCACTTGCAGAAATATGAAGAAGTAATTTTAGTTTACTCATTTTGAAATACCACTTATCTGAATAGGTGTAGAATTTAATAGAACACAGTGCTCGAATACATTTCAATGAGTTAATATCATGCTCTCGAAAACTGTATACCATTATAAAATAATATATATGTATAAGAAATTAGGTCTTGCTACAATAAATATTAGAAAAAAGAAATCTCATTTAATTTAAACCAAAACTAGTTTTTTTTTAATCATTAGAAAATAAAGATGACAATAACCTGACATTTTACAAGTGAATAGCATTATTTTTTTTTCAAGCACTATTTTTTTTATTTTTCTTAAGTGTTCTCCACATATCAAGTTTAGTTCATTACATTTTCTTATACTGATTATTACTTTTCTTCAAACTATAGCCATTAAAATACTGATTTTAAATAAAATAAAACTAAATTCTTATTATTGTGAGATCTAAACATTTTTGGTACTTACATGGGTTTGTAAATTACATTTACAATACATGGCTTGTTAAATATTAATTACAATTTAGGAAATGTGCGCACCTATTTAGACATTGTGAAGTCTAGAGCTACGCTTTATAAGTATAAAAATATAAAAAAAAGAAATGAATATATTAATAAGTTCACTTTAATTGTACATTTATTCAACGTTTGACAGTCTTGGTTATTATTCTTATTTTTCAATTAATTGCTTGTACTGATTTCCAACAATACAGATTTTTAATAAATGTTGGTAAATTACTAAATTAATATTGTTTCAGATGTTTAAAAATATGAAATGACAAGAAAAAATAAAATAAAATTACAAAAACAAAGCCTTAACTTTTCTACCAACTACTTGACGATCATAGAGCGCATTAAACTTGTTACAGTAATCATTCACTTCATTGCTACATTTCGTCAATACTCCTAAATATGCAATCAGTGCTACATCGTTACAATGCGTATATAAATCCCTGTAGAACTCTCCGGATTCCATTACTGGCAGTCTATGACATAAAGAAACGTATTCCCTAGAAAATAGAAATAAGTCAAATAAATAAAATATATTTTTGAATTAACAAATAAATTATAGCTTCATTATTTAATTTGTTATCAGATTATTAATGAATTTTTTTATTATTATTATTATTACGCTAATATTTCCAGTTATTATTGTTATAGTTTTATAACAAATACTTAATAAAACAAGATTTTGTTTGTTAAATAATTTGTGTATTTTTTTGTTTCTTATAAAATTATTAACTAGTACTATGTACACATTATGTTCATCACATTTGTATTATTATTGTTAGTTTGTGATGTAATATCTAAACAGTAAGCAGGTAGCTTTCAACGTTAATAAAAAAAAAACAAAGGAAATAAATTGAACTTGTGAGAATCTCTAAACAGTAATCTAATGATACAGACGTTTTTGCCTCAAAAACATAATAAAACTAATGTCACAGAGAAGATTTTTTTTGACTTAAATATAATTTAGTGCCCCTTTAAGATTTTAAAATGTTTTTAAAAATAATAATACAATTGATTTTGATTAATTTTCAAATCTAACAAAACTTTCATTTATTTTGTTGTTGTATATAATGTTTATTGTGTAATAAATTAAAGATGAGAAAAAAAAATACCTGAGTATTTCATTGTTAACCGATTTCTCTGAGTTCTTCATGTCCTTCAAATACTCAAGCAACATTTTAACTCTACTGTGAAGCATTTTAATTGCGTTAAACTGAACAGTTAACGTTTCAGCGACCAAACTATTTTCTTGCGCATCATTGCTAGACATGCGCGCAACGTGATCAACGCCAATACGTTCTGCGTCTTCAGTGGACAAAGTGTAAGTCAATTCAACAAATAACATTTTGGTCTCTCCGTTGATTATGTCAATAATGGTTTCGTACACTTTGACAGGCAGATCAGTATGTCCACCATGAGGATCCATTTTTAAAAAAATTGGACTCTCGACAATATTGATGATTTGTTTATGTACTTCAATATCTCGTAATGATGGTTTATCAGAGCCAGCACATGTTATGTACCATCCAAGAAATTCCAAGTCGCAAAATACCTGGTGAATCAGAGATAATTTGAATTCAAAACCACATTAATTTCTCTAGGGCAGTCATCGTAATAACTTACCTGTTTAAACTGTTCTTCTTTAGAGTTGTAATAGTCTCTATCGATAACCAAAGTGGAATCATCAAGTATGTTGTACGACAACTCAAAAGAGTTCATTATTTCAATATTTCTGTCTTTTTGTTTGCCTATCAGAGCGCCAAGTGTAGGGACCGAATGACCACCGACCTGAGCTGTGATGCGAGTCCAGTGTTCGGATATGTTGAGGATGACCAGAGGGTGTAACGATATGGACACACTAGCGGTGACGTTCGTGGCCAAAACATTATCTTGAACTTCGTCTACGTCCATTTCCACGTTCGTGTCTTCCATCGTGAGAATAAGTTTAGAGTGTCTACAAATCGGAACTGAGCAAAACCGTTTGAACAGAATCAAACAGAGTAAAAGTAGAAAATTTTGAATATACTATATTTAGGTTATCGGTATAAAACAATAAGACAATAATATTATATTCGGATGATACGACCAATAATGATAAAACAAAATTCGGCGAAGCGTAACGTTCCGTTTTAGTTGTGACTTGCACCGATCGCGCTTAAGTCGGTTGTTACGATTTCGATACATCCCTTTTTCTATAGTTTTAATTTTTTTAATTTCATTTCTAAGGTGTAAACCTAATTTAGTCCAACCTATCTTGACCGAGCGCATATTTTTGAACCGGTAAATTATTGACCGAGTTAATTTAGTACTGCCGTTGAAAACAAAACGTGTGAACGGGGTTTGGACCATAACGTCCAGACGACAAACCGTGACGGGATACTCGTTTCGACGATAACCAGTTGAAAATCGCCGCTTTTTATCATTTTGGTAATTTCATATAATATATTTTCGCGTTGTTTGAATTCGATATTTACCATAATAATAACTATTGTATAGTTTTTATTGCGTGTAATGCTTTAGAAATAATCGCGACGACATGACGTGCGTTTATAAATTTATGTCTACGATATAAAATCGATTTCAGAAATAGAAATGTACGTCGGAAAGCAGTTGTTGAAACGCGGCTTTAGACAAATACCAAATCGGGTACAACTTTCAAGGAACAACAGTACGAAGTAATGTGTCCCACGTATTTTTGGTCGTACAATATTCAAATATGTTGTTCGTTTTGTGAACAGATCGTTACCGATCCGCGACTTAGTATTTTAAAAATGTACACTAAGTTCTTGTTTTTCGTTTTACAAGGAAATGGAGAAGTGTTGTTGGGTTGGAAATACACGCTCAGATTTCTAGTGAATCTAAATTGTTCAGTGCGGCCGGTACCAATTTCAACGCAGTAGTAAATTCTCAAGTGGCGTTGTTCGATGCTGCAATACCCGGAACACTTCCCGTAAGTATTATTGTATAATAATTGTAAATAATCTATAAGTCGTTAATCAAACTCATAATACATTATCTGTTTTCCAGAGTATAAATGAAAGATGTGTGGAAGCAGCTATATTAACTGCTTTAGTGTTGAAATGCAATCTAAACACAGTGTCATTGTTTGACCGTAAACATTACTTCTATGCAGATATGCCAGTAAAATTGACATCTTATGTTATTTGTTTAATCCTATTACTAAGCCAACATATTTACTCTATTCTACTGCACAACGTTAAGTTTAGACGTTTTTCTATGAAGGACTTCACTTCTATAACAATGATAATTGATCAGAATTTGTTATAATCTTATTTTAATTTATGTGTATTGTTTCATATCTGCTATAACTGAAACTAAATCAATTTTTTAATTATTTATCCGATTTAAACGTTATTTCCTCATATTAATAAAATAATAATTTTGGGGATTGGTAAAATATTGTTTTATTTTTCCAACTCGAAGTATCTGTCTTTTATGTGACT
The DNA here is from genome assembly GCA_019022885.1 of Schlechtendalia chinensis. NCBI lineage: Eukaryota > Metazoa > Arthropoda > Insecta > Hemiptera > Aphididae > Schlechtendalia > Schlechtendalia chinensis. The sequence continues at coordinate 1,059,856 of CM032351.1, read as the reverse complement.
AATATTGTGATACATTATTTTATTTTTTATGGCAATACCCTTGTAATTATTTTTATTATTTAAGGCAGGATATCAAATTACTCAACAGTTTAAACCAATAGCAGAAAATGGACAAGTAACTTTTCATGTTGTAGATAGAAATAGAAATAAAGATCCCTACAGTAAAATTTCTCTAATTAAACAAGTACAACTAGAACAAGATAGTGGCCGTACAATACATGATGATTTTACTCAAACGTAATTTATTTTATTATTATTGTCATCATCAATTAGTTTTATTAATATTTTAGAAAACAAATATGCGTTCTTTAATTAATATTCTTCAACTTTGATAAAAATAATATAGTTTATGTCTTTATTAAGTTACTTAAAGATGTTAATTAAATATTTGTATGTTTGTTGCTAATTTTATATTAATTTTATTGACCGATAGTCAGTATTTAATATTGACTATTTATATAAAATAAACATTTAAGATTATTTAAAATTTAATTTTAGAGATTATTTAATTGTATTTTCAATTTATATTTATAATTAAAAAATATATTCTTAGATCACTTATAGATTTAAATCGTGCTGGAACAGGGTTAATGGAACTTGTGTTTGAACCTGATTTATGTAATGGTCTAGAAGCTTCTGCCCTCGTCAAAGAATTACTACTGATATTTGAGCGTATCAAAACATGTTCTGGTCGTATGGAAGGTAATGATAATAATAGTGACTGATGTATAATAATTTAAGTCTTACCTCTTATATATTAATAAAATAATATGTTTTTTTCAGTTGATTAATTCATAATTCATATTTTATAGGTTTCCTTGTACTAGATATTCATAATTTTTTATTTAATTAACTTTGTATTATTTGTTAACAGAGGGTGCTTTGAGAGTTGATGCAAATGTTTCAATCACTGATAATGATGAATTAGGCACACGAACCGAAATAAAAAATTTAGGAAGTGTAAAAGCAGTGCAGTTGGCAGTGGACTATGAAATTTATCGTCAATTAAATATGATAAAAAACGGAAAAGAAATTGTGAACGAAACAAGAGGATGGGATTCTGTTACTAACAAAACAATATCAATGAGAGACAAAGAAGTTTTACAAGTAAATACTATAATTTTATTTAATAATAAAATATAGTGGAATTTTACAATATACAGGACTATCGATTTATGCCAGAACCGAATTTATTACCACTCAATTTGAAAATGTTTGATATTAATAAATTACAATCACATATACCTGAACTACCAAATGTTACTCGTGAAAACATAATGAACAAATATGGTTTAGATATAAGAAAAACTTCTATTTTAATGGTAATTAAATTATAAAAATATATATTATGTATTTACATTGTTTGTATTTCTTATATTTACATTTTTGTTTAGAACGAACCTGGTTTGTTAACAATGTTTTTTGAAATAATGAATAGTAATACGTCTAGAAACCCATCGAGAGTGTGGAACATATTGACTAATGAATTTTTAACTGAGCTGTATACGAGATCTATTGAACCTAGTCGATGGTATGAAATGTAATTTAAATAATTTTTTACAATAAACAAATGATTTTAAATGTTTAGCAAAATTCCATCTTACGTCATTGGTGAGGTTATAGATTTATTAGACAATAACACATTGAATTTATCTTATGCAAAGAAAGTTATTGCTAAATTACTTGATGAGACAATGAAGTCTCCATCACAAGTAAGTGTATTTTTAAATGTATCAACTAACACTTGAAGTATATTACATGTTTAATTTATATACTAATAGTTAATATTTTCAGATTGTTGTTGAAAATAATTGGAATCAAATTTGTGATATAAACGAAATAAATAATTTATGCAAAGAAGTTATGCTCAAGTACCCAAAGGCTGTCAAAGATTACCGTAAAGGAAAAGTGCAATCTATTAAGTTTTTAATAGGTCATATTGCAAAAAAAACAAATGATCGTGCTAATTTAGCCTTTGTTTCAAAGCAATTAGAAGAATTGTTAAAAAATGAATAAAATGTTTTTATTAATTATATTTTGTTTCGTATAAATTCAACTTGTTTTTAAATTATTAAACTTTATTTTGATTTATCTCAAACATTTGTTCAAACCAGTTTTATTATATTACTTAATTTGTTTGAATATTTTATAACCTTTTCATTTATCCACACTGTGCAAATTAATTACATTTATCATTATTGTTCTTTAGCTTTTATGTAGAACAATCGTGATTAATTAATTTTGGATGAATTTTTAAAATAAAACTTAACTATAATATTCCATTGAATACATAAATAATATTATAGTTAAATGTATACTAAATATTGGAGATGATCCTATATTTAATTTTAGATGGGATGGTCACATGGTCACCACCCCATAGCGAATGGAATTTTGAAATGGTTGAGTGGAGGTTGTGTCAGATTCCTGGCGGTCGGTTTGCAAAGTGGCACCAGTCCAATGTATGATCTACACGAGTAATTGACCTTCAATTATTATCGATAAGACATATAACACAATAGACTTATAAGGAATGTGTAGACGTATGTGTTTATAGACTATGTGTTGGTTGTGAGTGGATGAAATATGCAAAACAAAGAAATTGCTTGTGCAGTAATAGTAATACCTACGAAAAATTAAAAATACTTAATAATGTATAGATCAACAAAAAGCCTACTACTAGTGTTTGTCGATCGGAGAAAGCCAGCTTAGAAGTGGCAGGAGTAAAAAATCGTTTTTACGTTCTATGACCGTGTAAAACTTAATTACCCATGAAAACATAGCCTATATATTTATACGCTATATTATTATTTAAAAAAAAAAACATAATTAATAACCAAGTAGGTGGTAGGGAAAAAATGCGATCGTAATAATTGTTGTTCACATCACGCGTGTATATGAAAACAAATAATGAATCAAATGTATTAAAAACAGCGGGCTGTGTAGGAAAAACGGAGTCACCCAGTTGGCCGTCCCTGGGGTTGATCGCCGATGAAGTGAAGGTCACTTATTGGACAGACGCCAGATTTCTTTAAACTAAAAGAGAATTGGCTAAGAAAAATAAAAAGCCTAAACAGATAAATACGTTTGATTTTTAAAAACGTGTATTGTACATAACTGTAAATAGTATATATTAATGTGCGTCGGCTGCATAAACGTTTTTTTTTTTTTTTTTAAATCACATACGTACGCCCAATGATTGGCCGAACCAAATGTTCCGCTTTAAAAGACAAACGTGCTCACATCGTTTGTTACTCAAAAATCTTTCAACTTCCCGGTATGTTTGTACTCTTGTGTTTCGTAAGCTTTATTTAAACTAACGCAAAAGTCAAATGGCATTATTACATGTCATCTAAAAACATTATCTATGGAAGATGATAACGCTAAGGTGATGACCATTTTCACAGATACAAGTTTGAAATCTCTCCCTGAAGTTAACGTCAACTCTGTTTAAAAACTTTAAATCGATTTATTTGATTTTTCACGAATCGCGATCTTGTCTCAAAATCTTCCAGGGTCTGTGGCTCTCTTTATATATCAGTGATTTGAGACATCTCCAAAGAAAAAAGTCATATATTGACAGATCCGATGAGCGAGGAGATCAATAAATGTTCTCAAATCGTGAAATGACTCGATTCGGAAATATAGCCGGATAGCTCTCGGAGTGTATCGATCGCTCAATCTTGTCGGAACCACAAATTATGTCTACTGATACGCCTTCTTCTCAGTTCTGGTTCAAGAAAGTTGTTGATCATGTTTATGAGTTAACTGTAACGGCGATTCCGTTCTCCTCGAAGAAACAAGGACCAATGATTGTCATACATACTTATCGCATTCCAAACTGTTATTTTAGGACAGTGCAGCGGTCTTTCGTGTAAGTTATGGGAATTTCCCAAGGCCCAATATCGATAATTTTGTTTATTGACCACGCCGTTTGAGTGAAAATGCGCTTCGTCGTTCATCATTATGATATGCATTGTCATTATCCTCGAAAATCGCAACCGAATTGTTTGTCTGCGCGTAAGTGTTGTGGGCGAAAACGCGGTGTTCCGACGTCCACACAGGCATGACGACTATCGATAACTTTAACAACACATTGTAGAGAGTCAAATGACAATCCGCCAGACCTGTCTACCGTTCCTACACACAGGTAAATATGACATATATAACAGGTAACTATTCCCTCGGCTGTGTTTCGATCAGTGGTCGCGACTTTAAATATAAAATAATCTTCTGTTCGAAGATTAAAAAAAGAACCCCTCCCGAAATGACTGATAATTTAGCAGCGATCGCCCGATCTTTCCTATTGCACGGCCGGAAATAATGGTCTACGTGCTTACGAATCGTACAGGCCGGCGAAAAAAAGTTATCGTCGATACAACAGGTCGACTGCCACGTGTATATTTTTTTGCACACGAAGCAATGTCCATACTTGTCCATGAAAATTGTATACGATATCTAAAAAAAAGTTTAGAGCTATATTTGGCAAAAATTTCATCTCTGTACACGACACTGATAGTTTAGTGAATTATCGCGTGTACAATGAAATGTACGCCAGAACGAGAATGGTAAAGTAAAGGGCGTGTACGGAAATCTGTACATACGGTCTCCAGCAAGAGTCTCGAAAAACACCGTGGCAGTCGACCTGTCAATAAATAATGAATTGTGATTTTATCGTCCAAACACTTCCATAAGAAAACGGTTTAAACGTGTCCGCAACAGCACGTACAATATACGACTTACCGCTAATTTAGATACCCGTAAACATCTCGGACGACGTGACTTTTCGTCCCTACACGTCACCACGTACGTTTTATGCGTATTGTTCGGTATTATTAACAAGAAACAATACGTGGTCAAAAAAAAAAAAAAAATCATGTTTTTAATAATATTTGAATAAACAATTGAATTGTTCTTACATTTAAAAATACAATTATAATTTCTCTTTTCTTCAATCGTAAGTAGGGGATTCGGTCGTCCAAGCCCACGAGCCGCCGCCACCGACTACAATGTATATCTGACACACTCTACGTGTATTATAGAAGACGCGCGAAAACGTGTTCTTATCATTATTCTGTTTCCCGCCGTCGTCGCCCGCACGGTATTAAATCTCGTCGACATTTAACGTTTAACGCTTTAAATCCGTATGATTTTTTTATTTTTTTTTTTTTTGCAATGTGTAAAACGGACCACAGTGTTACTGTATAAATTATGGTGTACAAATAAAAGAAAATATTTTGGAGGTCGTACACATGTTTTACAAAATAATCTGTTGCGTTTGTACGGTTGACGAAATTCGTGTTAGTGACTGTGATTAGAGGAAAACAATACGATTTGTCACATTCGATATTCGTAACACAGCAACGGTTTTTTACGTAACTTCACGTCGTTTTACGCGCGTGCCATACGGTAATAGTTAACGTCTCTGCTTCGGCGGTGATGCACTGACGCACGATGTTACACATTCATTATGTACGTTTTATATACACGGTTAGTAGTTGATGCACATAAATGTGACGGCGCATATTCACATTTCGTCAATCTGTTTTTGTAATTATATTAATAATTACATCGCCGGAGTCGATAGATGACAGTCCGTTCCACGATTATTTTTAGAACGTAGGCAAACGATCGTTTTGTTTGGCGTACAAAAATTCGTATTTCGTTTGACGAAACGTACGAACGGTATGCGCGTTCGTAATTATTGTAAGCGTAAAGCGTGGCCATAATAGGCCTGTAACGTTAATTGTTTCTGAAATAAAAACGCGCAGTGGTAGAGCTTTAGTTCGCATTCTTAAATAAATACTCGACTTCACACGTGGAGTTTAGAGACGTTTGTAGCATACTCTTAAAATAAAATCCCGAGAACATTCTAAATCGGAGTTTTTCATGTTCTTTATTCGATACAGCATTTAGGGTACGCTCGACCGAATACGCGTTTCGTTCTTCGGCATTACGTATTTATTCAGTTATAAGTCATTACGTGTACACATTTATGTACTTCATGTATTTATTTTAATTTTAAAAATTAATTATTATTGAAATTGTATTACTATAGCATTTATTTGATAGTTTGATTTTTTTTTTTCCATTACATAAGTGAAATCATATATACTACTAAAATAATAATTATGTACACTCAATAGCAATAATTTTTTAATAATGAATCATAATTTATATGCGTTTAATAAATGTAGAAAAAATTCGATATAATATAAAATTTAAATAATTGTTTACGATAACACTAAACGAAAACCTAGTTGGTACAAAGGAACGTTTTCTATGCACAATTTGATTTTTTTGAACGAAACGTTTTATTTAATTGACAAGAATTTATAGAAATTCTTTGTGCCGAGTACAAAAAAAAAAAAAAATGGACATCTGGTGCATTTGAATTGAACGCCGCGATACCGGTGTGTATACATTATGCATTGGAGTATAAAGAACGAAACGTGGTCTTTGCAACTCACTAAAATATACGTGTGCTATATACAAAGCAACAAATACACCTGCGGCGAATATGACAACACGCGGATTATGTAAATATATATTTGGGCAGTTTCGATAAATGTACACTTGGAAAAATCAACATGAATTTCGACACGAGGTTTAAAACGTCCAATACGATTTCGTGCCTTTTAAACGGGCTGGACCGTTGAACGTGTTCACAACGCTTCAACGTTTTATCGGTTATGCCGAGCAAACATCACGTCGGTTACAAATACCGCACGCCATTGCCTTTCGCAGCAGAAATGGCGGAATCGTATTGTCCCGATTCGTTTATGAATCCCCCGTTCATAAATCGCATTTTTTTGCGTGTCGGTCACAGTGGACGCACGTTATGGTCCGTCGATGGTCGATCACGCACGCACGCCATCCCATATTTTCTTCGTCTCGTTGACGTTCTACGATATTGCTCACGTTCCTATTATTACGTTTCGCTGTTCGTTGTTGTTATTGATGTGTTGGGATCGCGTTTGTTTTGTTTTTTAAACATTCGCGTTATCATATCGAGTGCGAATAAATTATACGATTGCGCGGATTTGCGGGCGTGGGCGAGCGGCGAAAAAGCGTGTAATTTATTCTCACGAACGACGACCGATGTATTGGCGTCGACGTGGATAATAATAAGACGTTTATAAATTATTATCATAAGACGGTACTCACGTAATATATTATTGTACGTTATACGCGAGATAAAATTTAAGACACCGCGGGCGGCGTTAATGCGCCGGCCGTGCAATAATCGTTTTTGGCGACCGCCGCCAGTTTTCGTGTATTTTCCGCTCGCCCCGCCGCGCCGCTCACGAGCGTAGACGGCCGGACGATCGCCACGGGCCGACGAGACGCGATGAGTACGAACCCTAATAACGTTTTGCTATCGCCGAGGCCAACACGACATAACGTATAACGCAACGCACGCATGGCGGACGTTGCTGTACCGCGTGTAAAGAGCAATGGTCCGTACGGTGTACAGCAGGAGCGACGTGCGCGTGTACACGAAGAGCGCGGTCGGCGGCTCACGCCGACTACTGAAGTCCCATTAATTGGGACGAGTTAAACGCGCGCGCCGCGCCGGTGGGCTCTTGACCCATATATACACGCGGCGGCGGTGGTCACGGCCCATCTCTAGGGCGCGCGCAGACTCCCGGAGCTACCGCCGCCGCCGCCGCCGCCGTATAGCGTCCGGCGTAAGCGCACGACGACGACGACGACGACGACAGCCGCTTTAGTGTGTGTGGTTCGCGTGCCGTGTACACCGCCGTCTCTGTCGCTCGTTTATATAAATAGAGGCGTCCCGCGACGTCGCCGCTGGTTTTCTGGCGCGCGAATATCTTCCCATAATATTACATACACGGCGGCGGCCCAGTTGTTATTATTAACGCGCGCCGTAAGTCATGTCGCCGTAATAATAATAATAATAATAATATATTACACACGCGAGCGATATCGGTAGAGTATATATATATAACGGACGCTTTGTACGCTTTCGCACGCCTCCGTTTGTCGTACGTTCGGTTCGTCGGTGAAGCGTCCGCAGCGGGAAAAAGATTCGGAAGCGCGCGCGAGCTTCGCACATTCTCGCCCCCATTCGCGTCTCCGCCGTCCGTAATCGTACGCACGTATATTTAAGCCCCGCGAGGGGCGCGTGTTGTCCGCCGGACGTGCCGTGTCGTGTCGCGGTAGTCGCCGACGACGCCACCGCCGCCGCCGCCGCCGCCGCCGCCGCCACCGTCGGTCACCGCTGTTGTAGTGGCGCGCGTCCCGCCGAGTGTGCAGCGTCGTCCCCGCCGACGGTGTTCGCGAGATAACAGCAGTGTTTTGTAACGTCTGTCTGCGCCGCTCGCGCCGCGCCCAGCGAGTCCGCCGCGGGGACCGGCACACCGTAAACGACAAAAACGTTACAACGTGACCGCGGTAGCGGACGTCGTACGGTGCACGCGCATTCGCGCGACGATAATGCGCGGCGACAACGTGATGCGCCGGGCGTGCAGTGCAGTGCGACGACTACGGTAATGACGGCGACGACGACGACGACGACGACGACGACAACGGCGGCGCAGTGATCACGGCGGTCGCAGGTGGTGACGACGATATAATAATAATAATATCCGGTGTCGGTAAAAAGGCGTTAAATGTCATCGGTTCCGGCGGTGTGGGTTTTGGAATTATGTTGCTCCCGGCGGTCGAGGGACAACGTAGTCCGGCGCTGTGTAAGTAAAACGGAACGGAATCGTGTATAAATAAATCAATGCCAAAAATGTTTGCCAAAAAAATAACATAAAAGAAATACGTGGACGGTGGCGGGGTTTTCATTTTATTTATTTATTTTTTTCGCCGCATATTATCGCGCGCGCCGGGGCCCGGCCAACACGGTACGCGCGCGGTCGCAAAGAGGGTCATTCATCAGCGGACCGAAAAGATCGTTTTCTTGGAAACCGCTGTCCGTCGTTTCCGCGCGCGCGCCCCTCCATCCCCCCCCCCTTAATCGCCCCCTCCTACCCAAATACAAGCGAGTAATCCACCTACGCGCTTTTTTCCTTTTTTTTTTCCAATTTCTTTTCGCGTAAAGTACATTCGGCGACGGAATGTAAAACGCTAAAACGTGTACACGCGTTACGGCATACTCATATACAGCGTGTCCCGCGACGACACCATCTGTCGATTGTTCTATTCAAAATGCATTATATCCGTTGTTTTGTTTTTTTTTTTTTTAATATATAATAATCGCTACGATCATTTGTATTAAAAAAAATTAATTATATTTTTTCGCAAAAAACCAAAATAGAGCGAGTTTTTGAATCTATTTTTATAAAACAATTTCGGCGTTAGACATTTTGATTAGTCAGTTCATCAGTAATGAATCTATTCACCCGCATAATTTTGCTGGGCTTTATTCAAATTGCAAATAAATTATAAATCATTTTATTTGTAGTTGCAAAAAAAAAAAAAATGTAGCGCAACGTTCGATTAATTCTTAAAAAAACTTTAAAATATTAAATAGAACAAACGTTATTGCATTTGTCAGATCTGAGTGGAATAAACTGTACATACACGTATATTATATAACGTCTAAATCGTTTATGTAGTTATGTTTTAATGTTAAAATATATACAATTGAATTATATCCCTAACGAAGTTCGTATACGCGTGGTATATAACAACACGTGGTTGTAAAATTTTTTTTTTATAAGATTTTAAAAACGCATTCCTTTTGAATTTTGAGTTCAAGGTTACTATAATTATACAATGTATTGTGATGACAGTTAAATTGCGCGCATATGTATATGTGTATATATATATATATATATATATATATAAATATGTATATGCAATAATTCCTAATTATTTAAAAAATAATATTTGAATATTAAATTATAAACCTAAATAGTATTTTATTATAATACTAATTATAGTTATACCATAGAGAGGAAGAGAGAGAGAGAGAGAGAGAGAGAGAGAGACGACATTATTGTACACAGATTTTGAGAGTTATTATATCTACAATAGGTATAAATTCGACTGTAATGTTTTTATAATAATTTAAAATTACATTTATCGAATACGATGTGCTAAAGAACAAAATAAAAATATAGTTCTCTCTGAAAATCAATGAGAATTAGGATTGGGTATTTTATGTGATAATTTGAACAATCGGAATTTCCTATTACAATTTTTTAAATCCAACAACTTATTTTAAAGGTTTTTTGAATCAATAATAATTTTATATTTTATGTACCTATATGGCCATGTACAATATACATAAGTAGTAACAACAACAATAATAATAATAATAATAATAATAATAATAATAATATTTTTATTATAATGATTATAGTCAATGAACATTTGAAAAATTAAGCCTGTTTATTTGGTTCTCAATGAAAAATTAGAGTTTCAGACATCTGGAAATAATATTTCACCCAAACGAATTCAATATTCGATTAAGGAATTATCGGATTGAGTGAAATTAATAAAATTATGACAATTTAATATGACAATAGATGTAGCATTCAAGTGTTTTATATTTGATCTAATTTGGTAAAACAATTAAATTTAATATAAAGATAATGCGTATTCTTACGCGTTTTGTTTTTATATAAGCATGTAAAACAATTATAAATTAGGTAGTACAATTTTTTGTCAAATAGTATAATAAAATGTACACAAGAAAAATGTAAATTTATTGAATGTGTAAAAACACGTTCTTCAATATACATATATGTTATTATATGCATAATATAAACACATTGATATAAATGTATGAAATCGTATTCTATAAGTATACGATCTTAATGTACTTTTATTTGCCAACTGATTTAATTCAATTATACAATATTACAAAAATACACTACTTAGTATTTAACAAATACAAAAGTCGTATACACATAAATTTGTTTAAAGAATGTAAATATTTTAACTCTTACGCATACCAATTTCAAATAACCAGTAAAAGAAAAAATGTTAATAATTGTTTTTGTGAATTTGTTGATATTTTTATAATACGTTTTATTGAAATTGCATTACACAATATTATATCTATAGACAGTAGAACGTACATAAAAATACGCTATAAAGTATCCAAACGATATATTCGAAATAATTAGTAATATGTTATATTTATAACCAAGTATTTTAGAACGAAAAAAACTGTGAACGTTTGCTATGGGTAACATACATGTATGAAAGACGAAAGTATCCAAAGAGTTAAGACATGTATAACCCTTATAGATTATATTGTTATACACTAATATACTGTATAGTGTAGTATATAGACTGTTGTATACTCTAGTCTCTATGTATGTTCGATTTAATAAATAGATGATATTTCGAAATGTTTATTAAGAACAGCGATAAACCGTAAAAAATACACAGAAAAATCTTCTGGAATATACCATGCCTTCAGATTTTAACACAATATAATATGTATGATTATTTAAGTTATTCAAGTAAACTCTCATTGACATTAACATTTTCATTCACTGATTTTATTAATAATTTGATAACTTGGTATTTATAGTCCATATAGATTTATGTAATAGAGTAAAGAAAAATATAAGCGAGGTATATTAAGAGGAATATGTCCTATTCTAGCAGAAGTTATTTTTAAATTTTGGTCGTATTGGAGACCTATGTGTCTGAAAATACTAAGATTTTTGTCCTCGCGGAGAAATAGTCTAAAATATGTAGATAATGCCAAATACTAATCTTAACAATTCTGATGTACTGAAAACTTCTTTGTTTTAAATTCTGTTATTTTCTATGATGCATATCGTCGTATTGTTAATTTCAATTGATTTTTAACATATCAATAATGCGATAGACAGATTAATTAATAGATGGAATAAAAATTTATATTTCAGTGATACTGAATAGTTAACAAAATATAGTTTGCTTTCATTTATTATTATTCAATTGGTTATACGTATGTTGTCGATTTTATTTTCGTTTTTCTCCCTAGAATACCATTAAAATTCATACTTGTCTAACCTATTGTAAATATTGTGCTTTTTAGTTTTATACGATAAAAAGTCTTATACATAATTATAAGATATATATTATACGCGGAATACGTGCCAACCCAGTTTTAACTTTTAACCGATGGACACTAATTACCGTGGTAACAAATGACAAGTTTGTAAATACACAAATTATGTATAATATAAGACAACGTAAATTTAAACAATCCTAGTTTAACAATAACACTGTATTTCGGACTTCTACAATCAACAATTGTGTGTCTTAACATATTTTTAAAAATATAACTATTATGTAAGAATTAAATATTCGTTTATTTAAAAGAAATGAAAGTCGGCATACAATGTATTTTTTATAATATTAAAAAATTTATATCGTATGTATTTGTTATTACTTACGAACATCATACATTCGATCGTTTTATACATGGATACTTGACGTTTATGGTCAAACATTATGTATACAATTTGGTAAAGACGTATTACACATTATTAGATACCATCAATATTGGGAATTATGCGAGGGGACAAAAACATTAAATTAAATTTAAAAAAACGCCCTTTTATTGCATGTTATGTTTCTACTTTTTTAATATATATTAAATTATTCTTTTTTTTGTTCGGCATCCAATTTTTAGTAATGAAAGTTTTCCCTAATGGTCATGTCATAAATTATTTAGTCCCTAAAGAATACCATTAGCTTTTTACCGAATTTACATTACATAAATATTTATTAAATTTAGTAAAACAGTATAAGTTTTTTTTAAATAAAATGTGGTAAATATACATTTTTTATTATCAATATAATATGTTTTATTATGCAGACATGTATAATATATAATATAGTCTTAGTTTATAAATCTATCAGTTTTTTATTTTAATAAACCATAAATTATTTATTATTGCCACGTAATATATATTTTTTGTACGTTTTTAATCCATTATATGGTGGCTGATATAATCTGACTACTAGTATTTGAAATAACACGCTTTAAGAGTACATAATATTGAAACATGTATTTATTTTTTAAATCTGTTAATAAAAATTTATAATTTTAATGATCTGCATTATAAACAACTATTTGAAAAAAATGGACTAAAATCATCTTTCTTATCCGTTAATTATCGGTTTTATAATGTCACATATTATTTTAAACTTTATCTAATGGTTTGTCAATTTATTCATCATTATTGTTTTTTATAATTTCTGATTTCTTCCTTTTTTTTACTTTTGGAGTTATAACCGTGCTAGCATACCTTCCAGAGTATGCATCTTTATGGAAAACCAATGTCAAACAAATGCTCGGTCCAGTTTCAAAATATATCTTTTTCACAATCAACTATAGTGAAAGGTGAGGGTTTTGTTCGACCGGTTAGCAAACTTATTGTCAGTCATCTGGCGTTTGAATGTACGAGTTGTAGTTTATCAAGCTCATATTCCTATCGTACTCCAAGTAAAAGTGTCTTCGAATTAGGAAAATAATGTTTACTAAATCAAAACTGAAAAAATAAAAATCTGAAAACTATAAGTTTCTTATTGTGTCCCACGCATAAGCGCAGAATATAACCTACTGATGAACTTTTATTAGAAGAAAGTTGAACACAGAATTATAGATCATGGAGTAAATATCGTTTGAGAGAACTTGAAAGTACGTGAATATTTAAAGTGATGAAGTTTAGTTGGAATCTACAGTATGCATCGTTTGTTGTGATGTTTGGAATAGGTATATTTTTTTGATTATCAATAGCGATGACTTCAAATGTTTCAGAATTCATTGATTTCTTCTGGTAGGATCTATTTAATTTATAAAATTGTTCAGCTTTTCGCAGATGTTAACATTTTTTTTTGTTTTTTTTTTTTATTTAATTTTTCTTCAATTTTGCTATGTGAGAGTGGTTCTGACGAGAGGGTGTTTTGCAGTTTTTCCTAAGTTATGTCGGCCTTAAGAAAATCACATAAACTACTTGTATCTTTTCGAGGATACCCGAAACTAATATTAAATTTTGTTTTAAAAATATTGTGGAAAGTCTCGTATGCAATTTTGTGTTCAGAGTATTTGTTTTCAAATATCAAGTGTAATTTAATGTTATTATATTTAAAGTCTTCGGTAAATACGTTTTCTTTGAATCTTTTAATGAATAGTGAACTTGCGGCCTTTCAATGATTTTATGAAATATTCCACTTTGTTAAGAGTTTGTTCAGGGAATTTTCTGGGTCAATTTTTATGTCTTCTTCTTTTATCTACATGAATATTTCCCGTAGACGCTAATGACTCACGGAGAATTTGCACACGTTTAGCAGAAACACCATAAAATGACAAATGCTTTTGCAAACAGGAACGTTTTTTAACGTGTTATCAAGAAACACACGCACGTGATACACGGTATAACTGGCCGAATTGTAGTGAAAAATGCTCTTATCATTACTTAGAGAACGCCTGCTCATAACAGACAATACAATGATAAGTCCACTAAGGTACTTATTCTGATCATTGTAATTTTCAAGCTCATTAAATTGTCTTATAATACGCTTCCTGTCTTCAGAAATATTTTCCAAACAACGAAAGCGTTTACACTTGCAGTCAGGTCCTAACTCATTTGTCCGTATTTTTTGAAAAACATCCCTTTCTCTTCCCGTCTTCAATCTTTTTCTTAGAGGTCCTATGCACACTACTTATACCGTCACTAAATTCAATAGTTTTAAATTCACTATCCATTATAAAAACTGAGTAAAAACGGCGTGACGATTGTACCGTAGCAAGAACAAGACTGACAAAAACGTGAAAAATGTCTTAAAATAATGATATTTAGTAATAATAATATTATTACGAGTATTAAATCGTATTGTAAATTTTATTGTCAATAAAGAGCGCAGTATTATTACAGGAAAATCCCGTGTATAAGCGTGTTCATACAGTATTATTAATAAAACAATAAATGGTCATGCGTACAGGGCAAAAAAGATTGTTGCTTACTCTAATAGTGGACTTTCATCTTTCTTTCCGACAACCGCACGGACAACACTACACTAACCTAACAATCTTTTTTACTCAGTACATTGAGTTTTTAACGTTTAATATCAGCAAACCTTTCACTGAATGGATTTCAACATTCGATAATAGTCCCAATATAATATAATATTTAATGATACTTTTATCTCTAAATCGACAAAAAAATGAACTACTATTCTTCTTCCCTTGCACTTTTCAAATGTAATAATAATAATTTTGTTTTCTATAATATAATACCTATTAGTGCTATCATTGATTAAATACTATTTATAATAAATGTTATAATGTTACTAAATCACATTGAATACCTTATGTAATTTCTAAGTGATTTTCATTTTATTTTTATATACTATTCAATATTAGATAATGTTGAATTTAAATTATAATTTATTTGATTTTTAGGTATTGCGATATTTTTAATCATTTCAAACAGAGTGTTTGGATTAGGTAAATAGTGCATGCTTTATCAAACACGTAATTGTTACGAGTATTTATTCATTATTCTTATTGTTAAATATGACTATTTTAGATTCTGATATAATTGGCGGTGGTAATGTTTCAATTACAACCACTATTGATTATGATATAGCGGTTCAAGATATGGCGTCAGACATTTTGATGGCTACTTCACCGTGTCATCAGTTCGAAGAGGAATTTGAATTTTACTCTCCGGGTTATCCTCTACCCTATCCCAACAATACCGAATGTATCAGATTATTAGAAGGTATTTTATTATGCGTTTTTAAAATACATTTTCAAAACATTTGAAAAAATGTATATATTTGTTCTTTTTTTTCGTAGCCGGACCTGGAGAAATAATTGAATTAGACTTTAGAGATTATTTCACTATAGAACCAAGTATTGCGTGTAAACATGATCACTTGGAAATCCGAGATGGCCCGTACGGGTATTCAATACCAGCAAATTATTATTGCGGAAACCAGTTTCCACCCAAGTTAGTATATTTTTTATTTGTTTGAAATTTAACGTTGTCGTATAACAATATTGAAAACACGCGTATTTTTTTTTTATTTTAGGATCATTTCGTCAGGCAGACACCTATGGCTAAGATTTCGGTCAGACGAAAATATTGAATATGAAGGATTCCACGCTGTTTATAAATTTATTAAGAAACCACCACCAGGTAATTTATAAATACTCAATTCATTATAATAATATTACATATAGATAACTATTTAAACCTTCAAAAGTCAAAAGATTTTCTTTTTTAGGAAAAAATTATATTTTCAAAATCATATATATTATAGTTTTTCTCTTTAATTTGTCAAAACCATTGCCACAATCAATTAAAAAACTGATAACTAAATTTTACACTTAAATGAATTGAGTTATTGATTTTTATTAACTTAATAATAAAGACTTTATTGTAATTACATTAAAAACTACATAGGTAGGCGATAACAATTTTACAGGAAAATTCGATAAATAATTTTGAGCTCAGTTTATCCGAAAATCGTGAAGTTCGAAAAATACAAGTATCTATATAAAATAACCAATTGTTCCGCGTTCTTTATAAATATCAATTTTTAATCTATATATAGAGGTATTGCGCAAATCTTATTTTATCATACTTTTTGTAACCATAAAGCGTTAACGAAAAACATTAATAAAACGCATTATTGTAAAATCAATATTTGATCGTTCAGAATATAAAAAAATTACCATCAATTTAAAAGGAACTCGCTCGGGTACTGAGGTGTAAATTATAATATAGTAAACATCGTATCGACGCCCGCAATCTTATGTTACATTATAACATCATCATATCTTATTTATTTTATATTTATAAGTAGGTAAAAAATATAAATAACTCCATAAATAAAAAACGTGTGTAACATAAGATTAGTATGAGGCTGTATAGTTTATACAAATATAAAATCTTTAATATTTTATTGAATTTGAAATGGTTATTTGATTATATTTATAGACATCGAAAAACCAGAGCTTCCAGTATGTCGTCAAATAGTAAACGGTTCACAAGCATACATAAACAGCACAGACGTAGATGACATTTTAAAAAACCAAACAATTTCATACAAAGTTCCATTAGACTGTATGTGGATAATACAAGTAAAAACTGGCTGGAAGGTAGGTGTATTACAGAATCCGGTTTCAAGTTAAAATAAAGAAAATCGGTTAAACATGACGAATTATTATATATATTTTAGATTCAGCTTAACTTCTTAGACTTTGCTTTAGAAAAACCCAATAATTGTGGATTGAACGTAATGGAGATTTTCACAAATCGTACTGATATGGCTTCTCGGCTGAAAGGTATTTTGTGGGTCAATTGCGGAAATGGTGCAATCGCCGGGTAATATGTTGCACGTACGATTTTTGGCAGAAGGCAAAGGAGTGGAATCAAAATTTTCAATACTTTTTACTGCATATCGCAGCAAGACCAAAGAAGAAGGTAACAATAAATATTTTGTTGAAAACTACGTGTGCGTGGGAAGTATAACATACCTATATACTCGGGATTTGCTAATTTTGTAACTTGATACTATAGTACTATAGATTGTTAGAGTATTATATCTAGATAAGTACCTACCCTAACTTTATTCTAAATAATTATTATATGATTGTAAATACCAAAAGCTATTTACGTACTCGAAAATTAATTTTTGAAATGTTTTTATGACATTGAGTAGTAGTTGGAACTAGGCCAATTTGAAAAATTAATAATTATACACGCTGATTTGAAGATATTCATTTTAAATTCATATATATTTCATTAGGAAAATAATTGAACTGGGTTTATTACAAGTGTTTTTTCATCGATTTTTTGATAATGTTTTGAAAATGTATTAAAAAGAACGGATGAACACGAAAAATTCTAGAAATAAGTCCTGTACCTACACATATTTACTGATTTAAAAGGATGTTTCGAGCTCCGGGAGTGAAATTTCCATGAAGGTAAAATATCCAAGATTCGAAAATGTTCATACTTCACCCCATATAAGAGAACAACTTGTTCTAAGAAAGTGTAGGATACCGTTCTTTTCCAAACACATGTAACAAATACCTACCTAATTAATGTTTATATATTTTTTAAATACCATTTCTATATATAAATGTATACTACATTAAAAACATTTTTAATTTTAGTGTGCAGTAGCGATGAGTACGACTGCGAAGACTTCTCGTGTATAGCATCTGAACTACGTTGTAATGGAGTTAATAATTGCCGTTTTCGATGGGATGAAGATGGATGTCCAGTATGTTTATAATCAAATTGTTATGTTACATATGTATTGCTTTAGATATAATACAATTATTATTATTATTTTTAGGAAAAAATTAGCAAATTAAAGCAATTGTTCTCAAGTACTGACATAATAATAATTTTGGTAGTGTTTTTTTTAATATTATGCGGTATGTGTTCAGCCTTCATCACCAATATTGTTCGAAAACTTGTACATGATCACAGAATTATAAAAGTAAGTGATACAAAACAAAGAATGTAGTTTTATGAAAATAGTATGCAAGAATTTTTTCTTGTAATTTATAATAATGGTAAATTAAAAACGTTTTTACTTTAAATTAGGAACACATGCGACATTCAAGAGAAGATCACTTAGATCATATTGGAAGAATAAATATAACAAATGAACAATCGCTTGAAGAAGATTCTGATCTACATAGAAATGACTATCCTCATAGTTACAACAGTAGTCAAACCACTAATTTAATCCAAAACAAACATACTAATAACATATCTAGTTCAGATTGTTACGTTCCATCAGGTGATATTAATCCAGTGTTAATGAAGCATGACCCTTCTTGTCTTTATTCTTCTGTTGAAGATGAAGAAGGTGACGGATTGATAAGTTCCTGTCCAATGACTGCTGAAACTAAAGATATCGAATGCCAAACTAGAGAGAGTCTTTTCGACACTTCAGTTGTGTCAAAAACAGCTGGTCATTATAGAGTAAGGCCATCAGAATCGCCTTTTAGGCAACCATTAGGATTTTCTACTTTTGGATACAAAAAAGATTCAGATAGTTCGACTGATCCTAAACCATCGAAATTCAGGGCTGAGGCTATTATTGAAATGGATAAGTTTTCGCCTGAACTAAGTCAGAGGCCTTACAGTATCGAATCAACAAAATCAGCCCCAGACGTCATAGTAATGCATTGACTAATAAATTTTTTTTTTTTACAATAATAATATTACTTAATGCTTGTTAAGAAAATCCAAAATTAAACAAAATGCTCAAACGATAAATTGGACTAAACTACATAATAATTGAAACGATAGTAATAGGAAAACGAACTTGTTATCAAGTGCGCTAACAATATTTTCAATGAATTATAATTATATACTATTATACAAAAATGAATCGAATGAAATGAATCATGATTCATTAACGAAAATATTGTTTAACTATCACGAATTTATGTTGTCTTATATCCTAAGCCATAATTGGAATTTTTTTTTGTTTTAAACTATTTAAGAATAACGCATAAATTATTCCAAATTATATAAGATATATAATATAATAATATTATATATATATATATATATATATGTTTTTCTATCAAACCTGTTAGTTTACTTTATTAATATTTATATGTTACATTACATCTTATTTACAATCATTGAACATTTTTATGTTTGTTTTGTTGTTGTTTTTTTTTTTTTTTTAGAAATTTTAAATGTATAAAATCAATGTAAAATAGTACTTTTATTTGATTTTTTTTTAAGGATGTACATATTGCTGTGACAATGCTCTTAAAAATTTTAGTTTTCTTATGTTGGCTGCTTCTCTTTTGATTTCTTCATTGTTATTTGCATTTAACTCCAACGCACCAATTGTTTTCAACTACAAAAAAAAAAAAAAAATCAATCCATTTTAAATAGGCCAATAAAAAAAAAAAAGAGAAAATTGTATTTTCAAAATGTTTATAAAGTATATACTACTATACATATATAAATAAATACAAAAAACTGCCAATACATTGTAATGGATATTATTACTACTTCACAAATATTTCCATACATATTAATGCATGTCCTTTAACCAATTAAAATGTATATCAATATTTGACATTAGATAACGTATTATATTGGTTTAATTTTTTACAAAAACACAAAAAAAAATTAGGTACTTACAAGTTTTTGTCTGTGTTCCTGATGGTTTAATTTAGTATGCCAATAAATAAGAAATTCCAACAAACTAATATCCCAAATATAGTCATAATATTCATCTAAGGCATCACAAGAATTTGTCTCAGAAGCACATTTAAATGCAGTAGCATAGTCTATTTCGTCTTGAAATAAACACAATATTGCTGCCTATCAAATTGTACAAATCAAACAAATTTAAATTTAGTTTAAAAATGAGAATAAATATATATATATTTATTTCAAAAAAGGAAATAAAACCTGTGTAAAATTTTGCATTTGCATGCAACATTTCATCATTTTTTTGTACACATAATCTTCGATCATTGGTTTTAAAACTGGCCGTGCAAAATAGTCACTGACAATAACAATAGCTTCCAAGTACCATTTCATAGCAGAACTGTAATGGCCCATTACTGTAAATGAAGTTGATTTTTGTCAAAATATACAAACATACCATAGCTGTCTGTGACTACAAAATTCTAGGTAAGGATCATAGTACAACTAAATCAATCTGACAATTTTTGTTAAATATTTATGAATGATTTTATTTAATATTTTATATAAAATCAACTAAAATATTTAATAATCTAATAATATTATCTATGATAAAATAATTAGTATTTATATACTAAAATAAAAATAAAAATATTTGATTTAGTTTTCTTTTACGATTAAATTGTAATTACCATATTGTAGATCGCCTTTTAGTTTCAATAAAATGATATGATTTGGATGATATTTAAGTGCTTCGTTTAGTATGATTCCTAATATTTCAGTTACGTTTCTTAGTGGAATATTCATACCACTAAAACAGTTAAAATTTTTTTTAAATATTAGTATAAGAATTTGATTTCAATTAAATTTGAAAACATTTTATGAATTACAAATTTACTAAAACTCCAATAAAATATAAAAATAATTTATATATTAACAAACTTCGGTATAGCAGGCCAAATATTCAGATAGGGCATTATTAGTTCCAAAGAAGACTCATCTCTAAGAGAATTTTGCATTTTCGCTAACAATGACAGTGCTATTTGAATGGCATTTTGATCCCTTAAACTTGTAAACACACGTATTATGTCGTTTAGGTTCAAAATTCGATTTTGTGCACATTGAGGGTCACCATCTAAAGGTCTTTTGTTAGCAGAAGTATAGCCATAATCGAATACTGGTAAAACTATAAATATGTAATATAATTAATAACACAATTAAAGTAAAATAATACTAAAACTTACCTAAATCCCATACTTCTTTAGCACTTTTTTTCGTGCCTTTAAATTTATTAACATCAAGACAAGTATAAGCAATAGCCATTGGTAATTTAAAGCAATTAAAATGTCTTTTTGTTAAATATTCCCATTCTCCGACATTTAATAAAGTTAATACACATTGTTCAGCAATTTCTTGACGTGGTATTATATTATCCCCTTGTACAGTTTCAAGACATTGTTTACACCGTTCCACAAGATCTCCAATGACTACCAACAAATAATTACTCAAAGTAAATAACTCATTACAATTGAATTAGTATTGTTCTTTATAAAAATAAAACCAAAATTTTTGAAATCGTGTTGGAACTGGAGCATTTCCATATATAATCCTTCCCATGAAATCAATTGTCTAATTTTTGTGTGCATTATATTATTACCAACTTTTATTTCTGTTTCGGCTTCTCGTAATAATACTATTGCTTTCTCAAAATCCTAAATAAAAACAAACATAAAGTATAACTACATTTTTAATACTAATTACTAGTTTCAAGTTGATAAAAAAACTTACGTTTAATTTTAACATTTCTTTTGATTTGGCTATTAATAAAATGACCAAAAATTTTAATATTCCATCAGGTAGTCCCACTAAAAGGCTTTGTAAAGGTACTGGAATCTGCCACTAACAAAATATTAATAATAAATAGTGCATTAAATATCATATAGTTGTAGAAAAATGAATATTGACTAGGAATTATCAAGGATTTGTATTACAAATAACTCAAACTAACAACTTACTTCATAATTAATGTCCAAAATATTAAACATTGGATCCATACCCATTTTATGTAATTGTTGTAGTAAGTTACGTAAGTTACTAGAATCATATTCCGTGCTTATTTTGTTTTTTAATAAAACTTTTTGTATGTTTATATTACCTTAATATAAATAAAACAGTTTTCTTTAAATTAATAAAATTAAATAAAAGTATATATATATATATACTTGTTTGGGTAATTTTTAATCGATCCAAACGTTTGGACATATTGATATCAATAGTTGGTAAATCTTCAGGTAAAGCAAGTATTTGTTGTATATCTTCATTGCCAAATAATTCACTTATTTCTGCATTTCCATCTCTTAAAATATCCTTTACCAAGTTCTTAGGACATTTTAGTAAAATGTTACATACAAACATCTTAAGATTTTTTCTAAATTTCTTATTTTTAACCAATATGCATAGTTTTAGGTCCTAGATTAAAATAAAACATTATAGTGTCATTGATAGCATATAGTGGATAAGTAAAGTTTGAAAAAATAAGGTTTGAAAATTAGAATTTGTTTTTGTAGTTTATTTTTTCTTATATGAACATTCAGGTTTAACAAATGGAATTATAGCAGCCAAAGATTATTTGTACCAATTAAAAATAATAAGTTTTCATTTTCACTATAATGAAATGTAAAATCCTTAGTTACAAAATTTGTTCAAAAGTTATGTTTAGTGGAAGGTATGTAAAAGGGATAAAATTTATAATTGAAATATTTTAACATTACAACTACATTGAATATATTACGTATAACTATTAATATAAGACATAAAATACCTTTAAAAATATATCTGGACCTTTCATATTAAATTTAATTTTGGTAACATAATCTTCAGGAGGTAATAATACAATTTCTTCAGAGGTTACTGATGCTCTTCGAATCGCGTTCATTGTATGTATATGAAGTAACATATCTCTTGATGCAGTGAATTTCCCTACTGATAACATGGAAGCCAAGTCGAGTTCCAATGAATCTCTTAAAAACATTGGTATTTCCATATTCTGGTTATCAGTTTCTAAAATTTTAAGAATCCCCTATAAATAAAAAATAATTGTATTTAATACTAAAAACAACAATTATAAATGTATTTACATTATAGTTCGTTTGTGTGGAATATAAAAACTGCATTAATAAACTAGAATTTTCTGTTATCTCTGAAGAACATGCTGCACAGAATCCATCCAATTCATCAAATTTTATTTTATAAAAAGAACTTGGTGTTATATTGGTACATAATTCTTTGCATTTTTTAAAGTAAATACCAGCTTCTTCATATTGCTCTTTAAAGAATTTATATCTAGCATAGTCATACATAACCTAGATATTTAAAAATATATTATCATATTAATGTATATGTACAGGATGCAAAAGGGACACTACCTTATTTTAAAATGAAAAACACAAACAGTATACCTACATGACAGAAATTCATTAAACATTTTGACATTAGGTTAATAAACTCACATAAAAGTAAACATTAAATTTCGCTCTTTCTAATAAGCGCTACCCCACCATTTTTTGAATAACTGTCCCTAGAGGCGCGCGTCATATAAGGAAGTTCCACTGCCGCATCTGTTATTAATTTTTAAAATAAGGTAGTTTCCCTGCTGCACCTATATATATATATATATATATATATATATACACAAACAAATGAAATTTAAAATAATTTAAAAGGTAATTTAATTATAAATACTTGAGAAAGGAATTCGGCTGAAGATACAGTAAGTCCTTTAAGCCAATTGCAAAATAAAGGTTTTAATTCATTAGGTGGATCAAATATACTCATAGTTGGAATTGTATATGATGATCGTTTTAATTCCATAAGCCTCAATAATATCTCTTCACTAAGTCTACTTTGCATCTCTAATTTTAATAAAACATCTTCATTTCCATCTCTATACAAAAATGAGTTTATTTAATGATATTTTTAAATGTAAATACATATATTATTATAAGACTTACTGTACAGGGCCTAAAGTAAATGTTGATTTTTTAGATAGCGTATAATTTATAATAACAGTTAACGTCCATCGATGAAATAATGCTATGGCAAATAACTGTTCATCTTTTAGCAGTGATAGATCTTCAATTACACTGTGTGACTCAAAGTCAATTAGATTGAGACCATTTGATACTAAATCTAAAAGATCTTGAACAAATATTATCTGAAGACTAATTGGAACCCTGAATATCAAAACAAATTTAATAATAATAAATAAGTGTACATATGAATGTATGAATGTAAATTATTAATTTAAATCATCAAAAACAATAATGAATTTTAAAAAATTACCGGGTTTGTAGAATATTTAAGTCCCATTCCCAAAAGCTTACAATTTTCATAGCTAGTATTTTTAGGCATTCATATTTTTTACGTTTTCGGTATTCAATTTTTTCAATCTTAGAATTATCCATTAAATCTTCAATATCAATTGGCGGTAAGTCTTTTGGTCTTTCCATAGATGAATAAAGAAATTTAATTAATAGTTCTGTAGCACTAGGTTCTGTTTAAATAAAATATTACGACTCGTGAGAAAATTACACAACTATGTAAGAAAAAAGCTTTTACAATAATTTTATTCATTTTAAATATATATACCTACTACTTTATTATTATTATATTACTTATTTATCTATTTCAAGAATATGATTACTCATTGTATAAATAATGCACGTTAGATAAATGTTTTGTTAATAAGTTTTTAATGACAATTTAGGATTACAAAAAAAAAAATGTTTTGTATATTTCAATCTATTTTATGATGTATTGTATGATATTTTATTTGTAGAAATAAATTGTTTAGCAAAATTTCAAAAAAAAAAAAGAAGAGACAATTTGGGATGATGTGTCTTAGTAATTGGTATATGAAGTCACGAATTGAGTGTATAGTTATTTATTACAACATCAAAAACAGCAAAAGTATTTCATACTAGTAGTAGTAATTATAATAATAATAATGTAATAAAAAAATACCAATAATGCATACTGCCTAAGCAAGATATTATTTTTGAACGTAGATCGATAATTAATACATTAGTAACATACAATAAATAAAAAAGGTTCATAATTTTTATACCTGCGTGAGGATTGTTTAAATGTTCTTCAAGAAGAGATGGTTCAATAAGAAATTCAAACCAAAGTTTTGTGTCTGGTGCAATCGGAATCATTCCTGGTCGCAATAAATCTACGTCCATGATTATTTTGATTTTCAGTAAAATAATTAATTTTTTAAAACATAACCGAGCAACATAACTTACGAATAGTACAAATAATTAAATTATTAACAACTCATGACGATAGAAACACCAAGTGGATTCAGTAATAAATAATTACGCACGATTTTTGTTTACATTATAATATACGGAACGCCCGAACATATTATGTGTATGCTAAAATGTATCGTTATCTCTTTCCTGTGTGCATTGTTAAACCCACAGATACAAATGTATAATCTCACAGTTACGTAAAGTTAGGTGACCAATGTTGTTTATGGTGATAACATATATTAACCATAGTGAACAAAATATTCAAATCACAGTTAAACCGATAAGGAATACTTCCTGCACGATGTAAAAACTAAAAATAAAATAAACTACTGGAATTATTTACACTTCAGTATTTTACTATTTATATTTATTTCCATGTACCATGAATTATATTCTCTAGTAAAACATTTGACTACATTTTGTAGTTTTTCATCGTTAATTTATATATGTATAATTTATATTAATATCAACATTTGCTTATTACTAATCTGTTTTTTTTTTAATTTTTAAAATAAACATTAGAAATAATACTAATCTGTTAATTTATTATTATAAATAAAATGAGCGTGGAAGTAAGAATGAAAGATGACAAGGAATCTAATTATTTTGATGATTTAAATCTTCTGAAGAAATCTTATAAACATGTCCGAGATAATTTTTTAAATACATTTGGAAAATTTTATTGGTAAGTATTCATCAATAACCTTGAAAATGTGTACAAATCAAATATACAAGATATTCAATTGTAAATATGTATTATGTACTTTATAATAAATTATAAGTACTTAACTATTAATATTAATTTTTCATATAATTTTTACAGTTGTAGAATGAATATTCCTTGTATAAGCACTACATTGAAAACTTGTAACCATAATAACATGTCATTAAAAGTTAAACATAGTGAGTTAGTTATGTATATGAAAAACATTATTTTATGGCTTGATCCTAAGTAAGTGTAGTTTCCTTATGTTGTAAATTTATCAATTTATTAAATGTCAACAAAAGAATCAGCTGTGGTCGAAGAGGTAGAAACACACGTTTCAACTCACGAGTCTGCAGTTCGATTCTCAGGGTAGCCAATAAAATTTTTCACGTTGGTGATGTCAGGTTTCTTGTGCAAGCCGGCCAAAATTACCTGTCCTGTCCATCTTTGGTTTATCCAAGAACCATCTTTGACCCCCATAATATGTGAAGGGTGGAATCTCTAAGCATATTAGTGTTTGGGGAATAAGAGGATGTAAAACTGCTGATTTATTAAATGCTAACAGATTAGGGATGAAATACATATAAATTATAATAATTTTATTATCATTTAATTAGTACTTGTATGTCATCGTTTTCCACCAAGCATTAAATATGTAACACCCATCTAAATCTTATAAAACTCTTAATCGTAATAGATGGTAATTTATATATTATAATGTAATTTAATATACTATTTTAATTAAGGTGAAAACAAAAATTTTTATTTCAATAAAGTAACAAAATCAATTAGTTAAATATAATAGGTGCATACATATAATATTAATTTAGATAATGACCAAAACGATAACATTTTATTGCAAATTGCTTTTTTCCATTAATAATTTTTAATTTTTTTTAAATATTGTCTAACAAAGAAGTAACTATGCTTTAATATTTTGATTTCTTAAATAAATAGTTTTGACATGTCCTTTTATAATTTTCTTATATAGAATATTCTTCTTTTCAAATTATTGGTAGTAAGTGTTTAAACTCTAAATTTAACTTTTGTGCTACAGTGTAAGTTCTATATTATGTTATGATACTATATTGCCCATTTTATGACAGTTACAACAAATATAGGTTTGGTGTTGTCTTAATATAATATATTTTATCAAGGGATATATTAATTTATGGTCTTAGTGATGTAATTTTTTTATTTTCTGAGAGTTAATGAGGCAATGTTCATCGAACTAATATTAATTAAAATTTTTATAATTTTTATTTAGAATGGATTATAATATTGATCATATAAATGTTATACCGCAAAGAAATATTGAAACTAGTAATGAATGTACTGTGCAGCAGTTATCACAAGTTCCCAATTTAAATAAAGATACTAATGAAAAAACGAAACAATCATTAACATATACTAAAAAAAATATTTTAAATAATAAAATATTACCTCAAATAATAGAAGGCAGTACTGATAAGAATATTATTGAAAATCTATATACTGATACATCAAAAAATAATTTAAAGGAAAATCCCAATAAAGTACTATTCTAATGCTAATTATTTCAAGAGTATATAAATTATTCATTTTTTTGAATAGGTTAATGTTTCTTTAAGTAAACCAAATATGTTTGCAGAATTTCCTACTAAGAATGTTGAAACAGATTATATATATGATTGTGTGAATCATAACAAGGTACGATAAAGATTAAATTAAATTAATTATTATCAAAAATAAATTTGATTTTTTTCTAGGCAGACAATATAAATGAAACAAATGTCACATTGTCAAAGGAAATATCTGATCTTGAAGCGTTTGATATGGTATTTAATAATTATTTATTTATGATATTACAGTAAAATCTTGGTAATCCAGTAGATATCAGAACAGAAGACTGCAAATTAACAAAACATCGCATTAATGGAGGTTCACATAAAACATATTTTTACTTATTGCAAAACCTAAATTTATTTTAGAAAAACATAAATAATACATACTTAATTTATTTAATTTATTACTGGGTTAAATTAATCTTTAAATGAGACAGGTTTAAAACAAATTATCAATATTGTTTTGTTTAAAATTATGCTTTTAAGACTTTTTCTTGTATTGGATTACCGAAAGTCTACTGTATTAATTTTTTCTAGTATTAATGTTCAAAACATGATAGATTGTAAAACATAAATATAAATAATGTATTTTTAGATTTTTGAAGAATTAAAAAAAGTACTAAAGATGTTAATATATTTTTAAATACACAATTACATAATATTGATTCAAATGATTGTTCTAATTATAAAAAAGAAGAAAATTCAGTTGTAATTGAAAAAATTAATAATAGAAAAAAAAATACACCAGAATTAGAATGTATAGAAAATAATAATATTGGTATTAATAAAGTAAGTATTGCTAACATAAATATTTTGTTTTTTTAAGTTGACTAAATATATTGATGTGTATAGGAAAAATTGAACCCCAATCAAACCATTTCATCTTATTTTTGTGCAAACATTTCTGAGATAAAAGCTAATTCTATTTCTGTCAAAAATCAATCGCAAAATGTATTGAATATAAAAAGATCTAATTCAGTTTTAGATTCTGAACACATTCCAAAGAAAAAAAAAATAGACCAATCATATATTAATCATACAGGAGACAACACTAGTATTAATGACAAGGTATGTTTTATTTTAATTTATACAATTATTTACTTATATATTTTGATAGCTATTTATTAGTAAATTAATAAAATTTTTATATAATTAAAATTTAAAAAAAAAACAATGAATTTTTGTCTATTCTCATAGAATATTTCACAAGAGTCTATGAATACTACAATATTGAATAAGAATTTTGAAAAGGAAACATTAATTACAGACAATTTAATTTGTCTAATAAATAAAAATAAAAATATGCCAAAGAAAATAAAGGTAATAAAAAATTTAATCAATTTTCAAATTCATTAAGTTGGATTTATTGTCAGTACTATGTTATAATATTAGTTGTTATATGAAACAGTTTTTAGTTTATATTTTTTTTTCATATGGAAATTTTTATTATTATATGGATGTTTTGTTTAATGTAATATTTTGATAATATATTTTCAGTTTTGTAAACCAAGTTAATAACTAATAGAGTTTCACTTTTAAAACTATGTTAACTGACTTGTGTTTTTAAATTACTAATGCTGTATATTTATGTGTGGGTGTGCTTATTAAAGGTTACCAAAACAAAAAATTATGAACCTAGAATTGTGGGTATTCCATCAAGGAATGGTCAATTGGAAGAAATACCGAAACAAAAAAAAGTAATAAAATATTTTTTTAATGCTTATTAAAAATAGATTTATATTTATGTGCATGTGTTAAAGGGTAAACCTAAAAATAATAATTCTGAAGATGAAATTGTAAGTGGTCTATCAAATAATGCTCAATTAGAGAAACCATCAAAACAAGGAAAAGTAATAAAGTATTTCCTATGATAATTAAAAATAGTTATATATTTGTGTGTGTTTGTTAAAGGTTGAACCTAAGAATAATAATTCTTCTAAAGGTGAAATTGTAGGTAGTCTATCAAAAAATGTTCAATTGGAGAAAACACCAAAACAAGAAAAAGTAATAGAGTATTTCCTATAATAATAATTATTAATTACATTAGTTAATAGTACTATTGATTTTATACATCCTTACATAATCAACTGTAGTACTTTTTTTTATTATGATTATTATAATTATTATTATTATTATTGTTATTGTTATTATTATTATTATTATTATTATTATTATTATTATTATTATTATTTATTATTATTATTGTTATTATTATTATTATTATTATTAATAATAATAATCATCATCATCATCCATTTTTATTCACATGTACTTTAACATTTTATTTTTTAGATTAAGACATTAAATAATTCTACAAAAAAAATTGTTAAAAATATGTATAGTCGAAATAGCAAAGGAGAAACGAAAATGCATACTGCTTGTGCCAAGGTGAAAAAATATATAAAATTTATTCAATTTATTTTTATGATGAGAGTTTATTTATATTCTAATATGACTTATTCTTGTGTAATGTTATAGGGAAATTTGAATTTAGTGATTTCATTACTAGCTGCTGGTTTTAATCCTAATGTTAAAGATAATGCTGGATGGACACCTTTGGTAATAATAATTATTTTATAATACTAAATTATTAATACTAGTAAGTAATACCTATATAATTTGATTTAAAGCATGAAGCAGTAAAAGCTGGATGTTTAGAAATTGTACAAGAATTGATTTATTATGGAGCATATATAAATGTTCCTGGTTTCGAGTATAACAGTCCGTTGCATGTAGCTGTTAATAGTGAAAAATATGATATAGCAACATTCCTTATACAAATTGGAGCTGATTTAAATTCTTTAAACATTTATGGACATAGTTTTCGGTAAGAAAATAATTTAATTTGAGTAATAATAAAATTTTTTTAACATTTACCTTTATTCTTTTATGTTTTTTGTTAATGTAATTTTAAAACTTTTTAGATGCTTGAATGAACAAAAAATGTCGTTGATAATGGGAAATCATATTCCTGTCAAATATACATCTGTGAAAATCGAACATAAGTATGAAATAGATCAAATTACTCTGTTTTTGAATAATGCGTCTTTGAATAATGATATTATTACCCAATTTTGTGAACAGTTCAATATTAAATTAGTTAAAAACATTCTGTAAGTTCATTTCAATTTTATATATTCTTTATCATGATTCTAATCTAAATTTATTATGTAATTTAAAGAAATAAAAAGCAACTTGCACAAGTGACTCACATGATTGTACCAAAAACAAAATATAATACTTGTGATATGAATTTGGAATGTTTGATTGGTATTGCAAATGGTTTTTTTATAGTTAATGAAAATTGTAAGTATAATTTTAATAGTCAAAATTGATTACTGCTGAAAGGTTACAATTTATAACCTATAAAGAACTATATAGAATAAATTATTATTAGGTTAATAACTAAGAAGTAACTATTTAATAAGACATTTTTAATACTAAATATTTGTATTAAAAAAATTTAAAGTTAATTATATGATTTATCATCCAAAATGTAATGTGCAATAATATTTATATACTTATATATCATTATTGTATGCATATATATATATATATATATATATATATATAATAGGGATTACTGATTCGTTAAGAAAAAATATACTCATGAATTGTGAAAAATATGAAGTCAATGGCACAACATCTTTTATTGATTACAATGGTCCGAAGATTTCAAGAATATGTAAACAAAAATTGGTAAAAATATATTTAATTACAATTAATTTTTATTTTATGTTATGACAATATTTATATAGTTAAGTATTATTATATAAATAGATATAGCATGAAAATTTTTAATCAAAATTACTATGTATCTTTAAATATTTATTACCTTAGATTTATATTATTAGATAATAAAATACATTATTTGTATATTAATTATTATAATGTTATTTTGTTTTATAGTATCCAAAATTATTTGATGGCATAAGTATACACATACATGGAGGTATTGGTTGGGAACAGTTTTCTTTAGAAAATTTAAAAAGACTAGTTCTTGAATTTGGAGGAAAACTATTACAGCGCATGCCGGATCCAGAAGATAGTCCCTTTGCAATAATTCCATATCATTGTCAAAGCAGTGAGCAGATGAATCATGTTTCTACTATTATATTATATACTAAAGATTCAATGAGACTGATTAAGTTTAATATGGAACATTTAAAAGCTTTTCCTATCTCATGGTTTATGGAAACAATACAAAAATATTCTTTTGTATAAAAAGGATATTTATGTATTGATGTACATTTATTTTAAGATAATTTATTAATTGACGTATTTTGTACATACATTTAACATATTCACAATATCAAATCTATTAAAACATTAAGTTTAAATGTTCCTATTAGGCTTGAATTAAAAATAACTTTGAGACAATGAAAATTTGTAGTTTTGGTTTTATAAAATTTACATAATTTTATTCATGTAAATTACAGTTAATTCAACTTTATATATTTTTTTTTATTTTTAAAGCAAGATTGTGTAGTCTTTCCTTTATATACAATAAAATTGATCTTTGTAAACAAATAATTTGCACCTTTAATTTGTTGTTGATAAAATGAAAATGTTCCTTGATTTGAATCTATCACTTCAAAATCTTTTGGTTTTTCTTTTATGTGATTTTATTTTTATAATGTATTTTATACATTGTTTGCATTTGTTCTAAGACACTTAACTAATGAAGAGTGCTAACCTAGACCATAGGTTCTCAACCATTTAGGGTTCATGCTCTTTTCATACTATTGTATAAGGTTATTGTATGTGGTACATGCCCCCCTTACTACTAAAACATTAAAGCCTGATTAATATAGGATATATATGTGTGTTGTGTGTGTGTGTCAATAGTTATGTTGGTTATTGGATCAATATAAATACAACTTCAATGTAGTTTTTTTTTAATTTAATGCATTTATTTGTGTAGGAAAAAAATATTATAATTTAAAAAGTTTAAAGTAAAGTATATTATAATATTATAATAACTTTCTTAAATATTAAATTTATGATTATTAAATAGAAATTAGCGTAATAGCATTATTTATTTATAACTATCTAGCAGTCAAGGAATCTAAAATATGTAATAGAACATACTACATATCGATATTTATAACCCAAAAGTATTCTCTGAATTATTGAAGATAATATAATTATTCAATAATGCCTGATAAAGTATAAATAATCAGGAATGTTTTCGTGTGTTGTAGTTTTTTAAAAATGTTCACGTCTCCCTTGAAATTTTGTCACACTCCCCAGGTTAAGGACCATTGACCTAGATAATTGTGTAAAGGAATCCTAGTTTCTATTCTTATCTTAAATCTTGTGATAAAATATTCATTATTCTCTGTATCGAACATGCATGTAATTTCTATGTCAACATGTGCAATCATATAGTCAATTTAGTAATTGTCAAAATTTAAATTTTTTGATTTAATACTACAATATGTATACATTTATTTATCTAATCACAAAAAACAAATAGTTCGATGAGTAGCGGCATTGTCTATAGAATATGTGTTTTGCATTCTATAATCAATGGTAGTGGCTTAAATAAGTGCTAAATATTATTTCTAAGCAAACACATTGTGATTATCAAAAAACAATCCACCATGTCTTAAAATTAACAGTGATGCCAGTAATCGGATATTTTCCTTTTTTTATGTTGGAATAAAAAAGGGCTGGGATTCAGAGTAGTCAATGTTATTAATGGCAAGTCTTAATATTCAGAGTTTAATATGTATGTCATAAAATAGATGATATAGCACAGAAGTGCTTTCATGACTAATACTTCATAAGAATAACTACTTAAATCTGAATTTTTCCTGTACATTTTAATGTTATTTTGTTAAATGTAAATTGTTACACAGAATAATTTATTCTGTGGTTATATTTTACATTAATAGGAATAATAAATTTAAAAAATATTGCATATATTGTAATGAATGTAGTTTATTATTTTTATTTCTCTTATCTGGTTACACTGAAGTTACACCATTTAATGCTTTATGTTTAATGTATTATCACAGATTAGATGAATTCATGAAATCTGTGGTATTATGGCTAACCACTGGTTTCAATCACCTAATTTTAGGTTATGTCATTTTTCGTAACATGAGAATTTACAATAAAAACAACAGTTTATTATTGAAAAAATTATAAGTGGTCTTTAGAATAATAATTCATATTTTTGTTAAGTAATATACAGATAATTATTTTATTATAAAGTTTTTAAAAACAATCATTTTAAAATAGTGCTGTTTCATTATAGTTTAGCTTTATTCAAAATGTGTGCCGTAAAATGGGATATGATAAAAACGATTGGCGATCTAGATGTTGTGGAAGATTTGTCTTCGGAATCTGATGTAGAAGTCGAAGTAATTTTTTTTAATTAAGTAACCCGCTTAAAAAATATTTGATTTCATAACAGCACATGCCCTTTTAGCATCAACCAAAAAAACATAAGACCAAGAGTGATTCATTTTTCGACAATGAATTCAAATTCTTATCTATGGCTTCAGAGTATAATCATGACACATGGGATGATCTGCAAAAGTATATCAAACGCAAAGGAACCAATAAGACAGATGAGAAAATAGAAAAATCCCGTAGATATGTGAAATCTTTTGTGAGTACCTATTTATATTTTATACAAAATGTTTAAAATTTAATTGTTATAATCCCAATTTTCAGTTGCCAGATGTTACCGTCGAAGAGCATGAAGATTACAATGATCAATCAGATTGTGATGCGTTATCTGAAGATGAACTAAAAAAAGGTTTTATGTCAATAATGGTCTTTATATAGAATGTGAATTTGGTTTTCATGGTTTTCATTTTTCAGATGATATCAAAGATAGGCAAAAGTTAGTTGGTAAGAAAAATAAAAGAAAGAAAGAAATTGAAGTAAAATAAAAATGAAATAACTGTTGAAGACGATGAAGAATTTTTTGAGGATGCTCCTCCATTTGAAGAAAATGCATCTTTTTATCAAATGAATATTTCTAGACCTTTAATGAAAGCTATAAGTGCATTGAACTATGTTCACCCAACACCTATTCAAGCAGCTGCTATACCAGTAGCTCTCTTAGGTAGAGATATTTGTGGTTGTGCTGCTACAGGTACTGGTAAAACGGCAGCGTATATGTTACCTATTCTCGAAAGACTTTTATACAGACCCAAAGGGTTTACTCCTATAACTAGGTAAACCATTTTTTAGTATTAATATACTTTTAAATTTAAAACTAATTGTAAAACATTAGAGTTTTAGTTTTGGTACCAACTCGAGAATTGGGTGTTCAGGTGTATCAAGTTACCAAACAACTAGCACAGTTTACAACGGTTGAAATTGGTCTTTCTGTTGGTGGGTTGGAACTCAAAGTGCAGGTAAAATAAATTATTAATATTATAATGATGCATATATTTTTTGAATTTTTGAATTTTTAGGAATCCATATTACGTAAAAATCCAGATGTTGTTATAGCTACTCCTGGTCGATTATTAGATCATTTACAGAATACTCCATCATTTTCTTTGTCAGATTTAGAAGTATTAGTTTTAGACGAAGCAGATAGGATGTTAGATGAAAACTTTGCAGACCAAATGAAAGAAATAATTAATATGTGTGCTCGAACCAGACAAACAATGTTGTTTTCAGCTACCATGACTGATGCTGTTAATGATCTTGCCTCCGTTTCTCTGAGCAAACCTGTTAAAATATTTGTAGATAACAATACAGATGTAGCGTTTAATTTAAGACAAGAATTTGTAAGGTATACCAATAATTGTAATTATTAAATGTAACTAAATTTGTGATTTTAATTCTCTTTGTTAATTATAGATTACGCCAAGGAAAAGAACAAGATCGAGATGCGACTTTAGCTGCTTTAGTGTGTCGAACATTTAGAGATCATACAATGATATTTGTACGAACTAAAGCTGATGCACATAGAGTGAAAATCCTACTTGGACTTTTTGGTCTAAAGGTTAAATTTAATATTAAATATTGTTTAAGTAAATGTATAACCCACATTGTTAATTAAAGGTTGGTGAATTGCACGGAAACTTATCACAACCTCAAAGATTGGAAGCATTGCGTAAGTTTAAAGATGAAGAACTTGATCTATTAATTGCCACTGATGTTGCTGCTCGTGGATTAGATATTCGAGGAGTGAAAGCTGTAAGTTAGTATTATAAAAAATATATTATATACCTACTAATATATTTCTTAATTTTTAGGTTATAAATTATACAATGCCACCAACAGTTGAACATTATATACATAGAGTTGGTCGAACGGCCAGAGCAGGTCGATCTGGTGTTTCTGTTTCTATTGCAAGTGAACAAGACAGAAAAGTACTCAAAGAAGTGATACGGAAGGCAAAAAATCCAGTAAAAAATCGTGTTATCCCAATTGGTAGGTATTGTTTATTAATATTTAATCATATTTTTATCATAGTATTATTATATACTATTTATACATTTTAGAAATTTTGGATAAATATAAAGAACGAGTGGATTCACTTAGAAATGAAGTCAAATGTATTATTCATGAAGAGTATGCAGAAAGACAAATGAGTCGAACCGAAGAATTTGCAGAGAAGACTGAAAAATTGGCAAAGACCAGCATTAACACTCTTGTAAAAAATAAAGAAGAAAAAAAAAGAGATTGGTTCCAAACACAAAAAGAGAGAAAAGAAGCTAAAAGTAAAATATTAATATTATACATTGAATTGTAAAAAATTGTAATAAATATTATAATGTATTTTTCAGAGAGATCCCGTGAAGCATTTTCTGCAAAAATAGAGAAGAATATAAAAAAGAAAAAGAAAAATAAAGAAGAAGAAGTTAATGAAGAAGATGAAATTGAAAGTCATAAAAAATTACAGAGGATTGCTAATTTTCAAGCTAGAAGTGCTAAAAATAAATTAAAACCTAAAAAAATGAGTGCAATGTCTGATTTTAATCAAGGTTTGTAGTTAATAGTTTTATTATTATTATAATTACTTAAAATATTCTTCACTTAGTAGGTAAATCTTCAAAATTAATTGGTGGTAAACAGAAGAAAGGTGGTTCTGTTTTTGATTCACAGTTTACAGACGTGAGCAAGTCTGGCGTTAAAAAATATAGATATGAGTAAGTTAACATATTTCTTGATTTATTCCTAAAATTATCTTAGTTATAGTGTTTTTTCGTTTAAGTTTAACACAATATTATAATATCATTTCTGCCAATTAATAGAACTAATCAAGCCAAGAGAATGTTGGCAAAGAAGAAATCTGCTGCAAATCAAAAAAATCAAACAAAGTCAACATTTTCAAATAAACAAGGTTTTCAAGGAAATGGTAGAAAAAAGAGACGAACTTAAAAAATTGATATTGTTAATTATTTTGTATTTGTTAAAAATAAATGCATATATATATTATATCTTTAATGTGAATTCATTTCTTAACCTTTGTAATTCATTTTTTAAATTTAATATTGAAAATAAAAGTAATTGAAAAGCATTAACCTTATCATTGTTTTTGAATCTTATCTCCCTTCTTCTGCAATCCTTTTTGTCTTATCACAAATATTAAATTAACAGCTGTTTATTTAACTTAATGATATAATGCAAAGTAATGGCATTTTTACCTTATTCATAATAATCATAATTTTAAAAAAAGTTGTATTTGCTAACCTTGGTATTGCAGTAGTATTAAAATTGTGTAATCATGTTTGCTAGCAACCTTATTCTACAGTCATTTGTACTTTAATTTATTGTGTCAGACAAAATAGTGATGGCTAGTGGTACTAATTCCATAGTTGTTCCTTCTTGTGATATGGAGAAGAAAAAGTCTCCTCAATTAAGTTTCAAAAGAAGAACAGTTATAGCTAATTCCGATTCGGTAATTAATTTATAAAAATGAAAATGATTGTTTGTGAAATTAACATTGATAAACATTGAATGTAGGATGCTAGTGTAGACAGCAACACACCTTCAGTTGAATCAAAAGAAGATGGATTTGTATATCAAAAACGAAAACTTGGACGAGAACCAGGTAATTTTAGTTTCATGGATATTTAGATAAAAATATAAAATACACATAGTTGTATTCTTGTATTGGTCAGTAAAATAACATTTGATATGTATTGTATTATTTATGTAACTAACAGTTGAGTTATAAAAGATCCTTCTTGGAACTTCAAAAAATATTTATTTAGTACTTATATTACTTATCATTTTAGGTTCCAAAAAAGTCATTCGCCGTGGTACAGAATGGGAGATAGTTGAAGGTCTAAAAGATGGACAAAGATATGATAAAAAACCTGAACTTTTTAGAGGTTATTTACATAAGAAACGTAAATGGCCACTTAAGGGATGGCACAAAGTTTGTTTAACTGAAATTATTATAAAATAATCATATGTAATAATTTATAACATAATTAATTATAATTTAAAACATTTATAGCGTTATTTTATACTGGATAAAGGAATTTTAAAATATGGAAAAAATCCATTAGACATGTCCAGAGGTAAACTTCATGGTCAGGTTGACATTGGATTGTCAGTTATATCTACTAAATATCAACGTAAAAGATTAGACATTGATGCTGAAGAATTCATTTATCACTTAAAAGTAAGTACTTGAAAAGGTATTTAATTTAATTTTTTAAGTACTTTAAGAATAATTTCTATTGGTTTTTGAAAAGCTGATTAGCTTACAATATTATTTTATTTGTAATTTAACAAATATTATAATTATTTCAGTATTAATATTAATGTGTGTATAAATTAAAATACAGCTATTTATAAGCATCTGAAATAGTCTTATTTGAATATTTTGACAAATACAAAATAATACTATTCGAATGTGAAAAGGACTTATGATATGAAAGTAAATTAATTATATTATTATTTCAAAAATTATCCCTAAAAGTTAAAACTATTCAGAAATCTATTATGTCTACTTTCCCTTGAAATGCCCAACTACTAATTGTATTTTTATCTAATATTTATGCAACATTAAATTAATTTACATAATCAATATAGTTTGATACTTTCTAATATTGGAGTAAATTGATAATAAAAAATTTAAGAATAAGAATATTTAATTTTCTCGTGTATGTTTTTTATATTTAAATTTTTTTGAAAAATATTAGTATTTTTTTAAAGGTTATATTTTTCAAAAAACATACATTTTACTTTTAAATTATAATACCAAACAAATTGGAGATGAAAACATTTTTATTATAAACATAAACTTCAAGAAACCAAAATTGTCTAAAGATTTTATTATTTTTTAAATATGTATTTTAAAGAATAAACTTTTCAGAAAATAATTAATATGCAGCAAATAGTTTATTATATACAATCATTTCAAATTTAAATAAGAATAATAAATTATTGTATACATTGTAGTACTATATATTAATAATGCTAACAATTGAATAAATTGTATGTTTGTATTGTTCATTGAAATTAATAGTAATTAATAACATTTTATATACTATTATAAGAGAAAATTGTGTAAAATACTAAATAACCTTGAAACAATTTATGTTAATGTCTGTATTTATTTCATTATTATTATTCTTTTTTATATCCTATTTCATTACATTGTATAATAACATATAGATTTTATTTGTTTTAGAATTAGAATAAAAAAAAAAGATAAATACATTTTCTGTATACATAATTTTTTACTAATTACTATAGTTATACTTTTTAAATATACAGTTTTTAATTTTAGCAAATATTTGTGTGTAAAATTTATTACAAATTTTTAATAATATAATAATTTCATTAGGTACAGAAATGAATTATTATATGATAAATGAACTTTTATTAAAATTCAAAATTCAATTGTTAGTATTTTATGTAGGTTTTTGTAAGTAGGAACTTCAGATAATTAATTTAAAATATAAAACAAAAATGATATCTTCTTTTAAATTATGCTATCTACAATTTCTTAATAATTACAATAACAATTGTAATATATAACGTTTGTTGGTAGATAATTTGATTAATTGTAATTTTAATTAATCATTACAAGTTAAGATCATTGTTATAAGATTTGTTTCTAGTATAAGGAGTGAGGTGTATGCAGACTGTTGTCATCCATCTCTTTTAATACTACTAATATGATTTGTTTATAAATTATGATTTTTATTTATTTATTATCTATATAATAACTTTAAATTTACTATATATTTTTAATTATTTAAACATCTGACCCATATTTGAGAATTTGATTGTTAATAAACTTTATAAATATGTATATATAATATTTATATGTTAAAATTTGAAAGAGTAAAGGTAATATCTATATTTTAATTAAATTTAATGAGAATACTTTGTACCTTTGATCTTGCACAGATATTCGTTTTACTAGATAATTTGAAGAATCATTAAATATCTTTGTACTCGTATAAATATATTATTTCTATTAGTTTAATTATACTTATCTCAATATCAATATTGATATTAACAATTTTAAAAATAATAAGTAATTTAAATTGTAGTTGTATGGTATGATTTTGTATTTTAGGCAAAAACATTTGAAACATTTTCGGAATGGGTAAAAGAAATAAAGCAGCATCGCCTCTATAGACAACATGTCTTAACATTTGGACAAACAAAGCAAGCACAATCTTCTTTACAAAAAAAAACATCTTGTAAGTATTGTACCATATGAAATATATTTCTATAGACTTTAATTAAATATTATATAAAAGATTAATTTTTTCATGGTAATGTTTTGATATCATTTTCATATTTTATATTTTGTATTAGCAATACACAATTTTATAACTACTATATGAATAATATTATTTATAATTATGGAATAATACTATTTAAGTATATCTTAAAAGTAAAATGTTTAATAATAAATAAATAGATTTTAAAATTAAAAACTTTTCTGTATTATCAACTAAATTAATTTTCTTTTATTAAACATAATATATAATTATTTTTATTTTTATTTCACTAAGATTTGTATTATTATTCTCTGGGTGTAAATAATACTTTAGCATCTAAAATAACAATGACTTTTTAGTGAGTAGTGTATTAAATCAAAACAAAAAACAGACAATATACAGTACTAAATAAAGAATTTGTGTTATCATATGGTTTCAGAAGATGGTATATCTATACCAAATATCTATGGAATTTGAGTAACATAAAACATTTTTTAAAGTATTATAAATATTTGATTTGTATGATAAAATGTTTGTTTTTATGAGTGAAATTTCTTATTAAGTTTCTTAAATTTAATAATAGTAATTATTTTATTTTTATTTTACAGTAATATCTCCTGTAGAATCAATCAAAAACTGTACTTCAAACTCTCGTTTAAATGGTTGGTGTTCAGATCTGGACCCAGCAACTTCTGAACTAAAACAAGTTGAACAAAATTTAAAATCGTTAAATCGTATACTTGATCAATTAGAATCAGTTGATAATGATGTAAGTATTTATAAAAATGTTTATAATTTACACTTTTTTATAAGTATATACACATATTTATTTACTTTTTTTTTACAGGTTAGTGTGCTTGATGGAATTCCGGTAACAAAAAAAAGCACCAGATTCCGTTTACGCAAGAAAAAAAGTGGTGGTGGGAAGTTGGGGTGGTACAATTGCTGGATGGGGTCTTGATATGAATCAATGTACTGGTCAATCAGCAAATAAAACTTCTGTTGATGCTATAGACTCGTCTGGCTTTGTAAGTAAAAACAATGAATACAATGACAAGTTTATATTTCAGGTTAACTATTTTTTTTTTTTTTATGTTAATAGTCAACTGGAATAACTGCCCAGAATTTGTCCAATAGTAATCCATCATTAATTGTTAATTCATCACCTAGTGATCTTCAACTCTATACAGATTTTGTTATTTTAGCAAAAGATAGTAAGTGTTAATTAGTTGTTTTAATTTTTAATTTTAATAGTGTAATATTTTTTAAAATTTATATATATTTAGTTCAAAATAGCTTTAAGTGCATAATGGATGCAATAAATGAAGAACGTAACCACGTGTTTGTTGGGGAAACAACTGATATTAAATTATCTAATTATCGAGTAGCTTTAAATAAAGCTATTCAACAAAACAGTGAACTTCGTGCTAAATTAAATAATATTCATATTACTTCAGATACATCAAATTTTCCAGATCCAGTAAGATTATTTTTAAAGCTAAAGATATAAATATAGTTTAATAATTATATTGTTTATTATTTCTAGGTTTTAAGTTCATCGTTATCATATAGTTCCGGTGTAAGTGGATCAGAAGTATTTTTTGATGCAGAAGAATATCATGGAGGTAAAATTAATGAATGTAGTGAAACTGTTCAAAATGAATTAGGTTCTGGTGAAGTAGTTGCTCAAACTTCAGACACATCTTCTGAAGCTGGATCTTTATCATCTGAAGAAGGAACCATTTCTTCAGAAAATAGTGATGGAGCAACATCTGAATACAATAATCCTCAAGGATGTAAGTAATATTTGTTCTATTTTAAAAAGTAAATGTAAATATTAAAAGTTAAGAAAAAAATTTATAAGATGAATACAATATTGAATAGTATTAAGCATATTTAGCATTGATTATATCTTATTTTGATTTAAATAAGGCAATACACATATTATAGTATAGTTTTTTTTTAAAAAAAAAAACTTAAGCATGACATATTTGAATTTAATTATATAAACAAACAAAATATAATGAAATCATTCTGAACAATTATAGGAAAAATGTTGATTATTTATTTATTTCAGCATAATGTTGACTTGTAATTTTTAGTAAAAACTTTCATCAATTTTTTAAAATGTAATATCGATATTGGATATTATAACAGTGATTTTTAAGTTAGAAACTTGTAATTATTGTATTAGCAACTTTTCTTAATTTGATAAATGTTATTTATACTAAAAATAATATAACAATATAATAATTTGAAAACATAGTTAAAGTTTATAAATCTAATCATTTAGTTTTAATGTGTCATTAAAATATTAAGTTTCCTATCTCACCTATCAAATTTTATTAGCTGCATAGCTTCGGATTTTATATTTCTAACATAGAACATAATTATTAACAATCTATAGATTGAGTTTTTTAATTTAAAATAAGTATAGATAAGTTATTTCGTAAATAAATTGTATGGTTGTGATAAAATGTAGTTTTGATATTATATTATATAATATATAGTTTCAATTATTTATGTCTGATTGCACAATACAAATTTTTTATTATTTAACAGCAAAAGTATTGCATTCATGCAATCAAAATTTTTAACAAACCTTAAATATTGGTTTAACAGCCTGACATTAATAATTTTAGTTTATTAAAATTTAATAATTTGTTAAATTGTGTCTTATCAAACAATTTATTAAGAATAACTCTGTTTAGAATTATTTTTTAATGACATGATAATTGTTTTCAAATTATAAAAAACATATAACCAAGTGACTTACCAATCACCATTCACGCAAATTGGTGACTCTGGAGTCTGGACTTACCTGTACACACCTTTAAGATTGATTTATTATTATAAACACTATTTTTAAATGATATTTTTCTAAATTATAATTTTTATTTATAAGCATTCAATGTTTTAATGAGAAAAGTGAAGTAGCATGCAATAAGTAAATTGTGTTTGTATTGCCCTACTTGTCATGTAACCATATTAAATGTTTATAAATAATAAATTCAAGGATACCCCAATAAGTATAGTCCAGCAATAGCAATCTAAAAGTAATTCTAGCATTTCCTATACTATAATGTTAAATAACAAATTATTGTATAAACTATAATATATGACAGCATTGAACCACAACTCTTCCATCCCACCATTAATCGCTTTTACTAAAAAAGATGTTTCATGAATAAATTATTGGTTCGATATTTATTATTAGTATGTTTCTATTTTTTTTTCGAGAATCAATTCAATCATATCAATCAAATTTTGATGTGGAATCGAAATTATTTTTTGTTTTGTGTGGAATTTTGACTTTTAAGGATATTTCCAGTTGCTAATTCATTCAATTTTTTTATTTAAAAATTTAGATAAATAATATACCGTAAATATTTTCTTATAACCATCCTACTCATAACAACATGAGTTGGTTTTCAGTTTTTTTTAATACACAAATTCAAAATATTCACCAATAAGATTCGTGTCAGTTTTTCGATCATATAAACTTTTTTCAACATAACACTGTAACTAATATACCAAATACTAAGTTTTCACAACTTTCAACACATTACTTAATCCATTTATATCCAGCTCCTATATACAGGACACCAGTTTATAAAATTGTTATCAGCTCTATTTTTAGAATTTTTTCCCAAAAATCATTATTTATAGGTCACTTTATTACTTGCAAATGGGTAGATAATTTTTTTTTCAATTATATTACATTCAAGTAAACCACAAAGCAGGTCCTATTTTTGTGTGTAGTATACACATTACGTAGTAGCAAAATACAAATGTGTAGTAGGAAATTCATGTGTGTGCTGTTATTTTCATATTTTGACACAAAAGCATTAGACCAATCTC
Source organism: Schlechtendalia chinensis (assembly GCA_019022885.1). Lineage (NCBI taxonomy): Eukaryota > Metazoa > Arthropoda > Insecta > Hemiptera > Aphididae > Schlechtendalia > Schlechtendalia chinensis. Next base: position 1,015,561 of record CM032351.1, on the reverse strand, counting down.
ATTTACGCATATGACCCTTTACCTATGACTCATTTAGGCACTTATTAATACTGTGATGTGTAGTAGCAAAAATAACAAAAAATACCCTTTTACAAAGAATTATAAAAACACGTTAAAATCAAAATTTAAAAAAAATTTAAATTTTGGACATGAATGGGTTAATATCAAGTTATAGAATTTCGGACTATATTTTATAATTTAATAATTTAATTATATTTCGTTACTTCCGAGTACTTTGACATCCATCTTAAATAAACAAATTACTGAGGTTATGTATGTTTTTTGAATATTCATGTTTTTAAGTAGATATAATTTATAATGATTTGATCAATAAATTAATATTTATTGGACATTTTTTAAAATATTTTTTTCTTGTCCAAAAAAAAATCGTACGCCATTAGATTGATATGCAATTTTAATATCGTATATTTAATGTTTGTAGACTTTTTAAAATTGTTTTCCCTTAATAATTTATTGGCGTTATACATTACAAATAATGCATTGATTTAAAAATTAACTATTAAGAGAATAGATATTTGAAAATATTCAACTTGCCTGCAAAACATTTGTTACTATAAAGCCAATGAAAATGTTTCATGTTTCAATGCCTAATGGAACTGTTGAAAACATCAAGCTATTTATAAATGTTCGATTATTTATTTCCGACTTACTGCATATAGAGATTACTATAAAAATAGAATTTTACGAGAAGTATTATATATATTATTATGTATTTTGAAAAAAATTATAATAATTGCATACATTTCAAGCTATCTAAATTTAGAAATCTAGTATTTAGTACAAATAAAATATTAACACATTACCGTTTTATTTATATGTAACTTTGGCAAAATATCAAATATTTCACACATTCAATAGTGGCTACTCTGTTAAAGTTTGCACACTGGCAAAAGTTCAGGCGAGACTCTATACTTCTCCCCCTTATACTTGTAAAATCAATGCATTTGTCAGTAGTAATCACCATTTTTAGATTTTACGAAATATGCTCTGATAAGAGTTTTTTCGATTTAAACCCATCGAATATTTTTCTATAGATACCTGAAATATATGTTTATAATGGAAAAGAGGTAAATACTTACGTGTAAGTTTAATTAATTCGAATTATAATTATAAAAAAAATTTTTTTACCTTTTTATAATTATTATTGATTTTTTTTTTTATACATATATAGTAGATTGTGGAGAATCCGGTGATATTAGGAATATGACAGGGCGGCGTACTAAGCTTCCTTGTCCAAAACCTGATACCGAAGGATTATCCTTATGGAATCTCTTATGCAAAAATATTGGTAAAGATCTCTCTCAAGTTTCCATGCCAGTAGCACTTAATGAACCTCTTAACATGTTGCAGGTAAATACATGCTAAATATTAATTATTAAAAAATGCTAATGAAAATATAACATATAGTATTAGAAATCTCCAAGTGATTAGTATTTGTATCTTATGATTCATAAAAATATATTTAAAAACAAAATACAAATTAAGTAGTTATGTAGATATTTTTCTCTGTGTGTTTTACTTACATATAAATTTTTTTTATTTATATGTTTAGCGTATGTGTGAAGAACTAGAATATAGTGAACTATTAGACAAAGCATCGGAACAATCTGATGTTTATGAACGTATGGTATATGTCGCAGCATTTGCAGTGTCTAGTTATGGATCTAGTTACTATCGGGCTGGTTCAAAACCATTTAACCCACTTTTGGGTGAGACCTATGAATGTATACGAGATGATAAAGGCTTTAAATTCATTGCAGAGCAGGTAATAAAAAGTAATACAAATTTTTGTATTAATTTGTTTTTTATACTATTTTATTTTCATGATTTTAGGTCAGTCATCATCCACCAATTAGTGTATGTCATTCTGAATCAAAAAATTTTATATTTTGGCAAGATGTTAGAATTAAGACAAAATTTTGGGGAAAATCTATGGAGTTTCAACCAACAGGTTTGTTAAAAATTTAAAATTAGGTTTTAACTATAATTAAAAATTGTATTCTATTTTTTAGGGTATGTTAATGTACAGTTATTATGTGAAGATAGCAAAGATCATTACAGATGGAATAAGGTGACAACTTGTGTTCATAACTTATTTGGAGGTCAAAGATCTGTAGATCAATATGGTGAATTGAAAATTACTAATTTGGATAAAAATATTACATGCAAATTAACATTTGTAAAGGTTAGTTTAACTAATATTTTACTTTTTTAATTGTTTATAAAAATAATATATTTGTCATCACATTACATATAAATATTTGTAAAAAATAAAAAATAAAAAGTCTGTAAATTATTGTTAATTAAAATTTTAATTTTCATCTATTAATTCTATTCATCTTATCATAATTAACTTGTGATTACTAAATATAACTTTGCATATCTCATTAATGTTTAATAATTTACCCATTCTTAAGTTACAGTTATACAAACTTAAATCTATTATAATATGTTATCCAATTTAGGCTAGTTATTTTTCTGCTAAACGTCATGAAATACATGGTGTTGTAACTGATGACAATGAAGGTAAAGTTGTACGTAAGCTATTTGGTAAATGGAATGAAGCTCTATATTGTGGTGTTGCACCTTCTGCAAAGTGCATATGGCGACCAGGTATAAAAATCAAAATAATTTTTAATTTAAATAACATCAAATATTCTTTTGGAATTTATAGGTACTATGCCTGAAGATTATGAGTTATACTATGGATTTACAAGATTTGCTATGGAATTAAATGAACTTGATCTAGAAACAGCCAAGATTTTACCTAAAACTGATACTCGATTTCGACCTGATCAAAGGTTATAGATATTTTTAATAGAATTAATTTTATTATAATATTTTATAAAATATTTAAATGTACTCAATTTATTTATTTCTATTATTTATTATCAATTAACTAATAAATTACCAAAAATAGGTTATTGGAAGAAGGAGACCTGAGTCGAGCTGAATCTATGAAACTTAATTTAGAGCAATCACAACGTGAACGACGTAAACAAAAAGAAGAAACTGGTGAACAACATGAACCAAAATGGTTTAGAAAAACAGTTAGAAATGGTATTGAAACTTGGGAATACAATCATACGTATTGGGATGTACGTAAAAATCCAGGCTTTGCCAACTACCATTTGGAAAAACTTTGGTGAATGTTACCAAAATGTGTTATGTAATCGTTATGTAATTTGGTCAGTTAATTGGTGGTGTGGTAAATAATGTTAATAATTGTTATGTTTAAGACAAATCTGGTGAACAAAACATTATGAATCAAATAGTCTCAACAAATGAGATCAATTAGTTAATCTAGTCAATATTTTCGTACACATGTATTTGTACTTTTCCATTAATTATTTAATTTTCCTTTCATTTCAAATCACTTGTGACAATATTAAATGAATCTATTAATTCTTTCTTATATCACATAAAATTTTTTTCCCGATTTATTTAATAATTGAATTACATAGATCATTTTCATTTTCATTGTATAAAAGATCAATAGTATATTCATTTGTTGGGTATTTTTTGTTTTTGTTTTTTTTTTCGTTTATACATTATACATGAATTATGTGTAATGTAATGAAAATACATAATTATAGAATCATTAAAGGCTTATATAAAATCATAGTAAAAAAGAACAATTCAATTATTTTGAAATACTTAGTTTATGTTATATAGTTTATATTATATCCATTTCCATGACTCAATCTGTTACATTTAATCAATTTTTCTGGTTAAAATCAGATTTTAATTTTTAAATTATTTTTATGACTTATAATTGTGACCTTCAAATTTTAATTATAAAATGATTACATTTTATTTTGTTGACTTACATTTTCTTTGGTGCACAGCAAGTAATAATTTAGTTAAATAAATCTATCAGCTTTAATATTTTTATTATTATTTAGTATTTACATTTTTGTAAAATAAGTTTTTTAAAACATAAATTAAAATATACATATTTTTAATTTATAATTTGTTGATAATAATAATAATAATTTTAAAATTAAAATAAATAACAATAATTAATACATTTTTGAATTTATAATTTGACATTCCCGTTATATTTTCCATTTGACTAGAATAAAAGTAAAATAATTTGTTTAATGTATGAAAAATGTAATCAACTGTTTTTTTTTTTAAATATATAGTTAAATAATAATTATAATAGTTGAAAATTGTAATTCAATATTGTTATTATATTTTATACTATTGTAATAATATTACAATTGCAATGTTATGTTTTATTATTCTTATTTTACCTGTGGTTAAAATTTGGTTGACTGTAATGATTTTCAGTAGAATTTGAATTTGAATTGTAATATAAAAATATTAATTGTCTAATGAAAGAAGCTCAAAAGTATGCTATACATAGGCGTGTACATACTTAGCATAGATGAACACTATCTGAATTGTTATTCAGGGCTACATAACTATGATTACAGACACTAATGACATCTTGAATGAACTTTTAAAATTGTAGAGATCTTGAGTTCTAAAACGAAAGTCTGCACATGCCTATGATGCTATAAATATATTTTTTGACTTTACTTAAATAATTATCAATTAGTAAAATAAAAATAAAATTTATTCTTTTTTTTATGAATCAATAATAAGTAATGAAATCTTAAAATATTTCTTAATTTGTATTTAGTTTGTATGTAATTCCATCATTAGTTTAGTTCAAATGTATGCCTTATGGTATAATTAATTTCAATGTTAAAATGACATAATATGTATTCTGTGATACATTATTTGGTACTAAGTATTCAAATCAATTTATCCATACAAGTCAATAATATATATTTACACCATACAATAATACCATACATTCCCAATTATTATATTATATTATTATATTCATTACTGTTATTAAATGTATGAATAGCTCATATAAATTAATTTTCAAAGTATTAATTTGTATTTTATGCATAATTGTATGATTAGTTATTATTTCTGATATTACAAACTAACCAGATCATCTAAATTTTAACAGAGGAAATTATTTAATTTAAATGAGCTATTCAAATTAGTTATGTCTTAAATGATGTACATATACAGATTATATCTGAAATGAGTTTCACTCATTATTTTATTATATTATGTAAAGTGAAGAAATGAGGAGAATTTTTTCCATTAATTTTTTTTATCCGATAGTTTGCACTTAATCTATTTATTCATTAGATAATATTCAAAACTAAAAATAACCTATACCAAGTAGTTCCTTGGTATAGGTTATTTTGGCAAAATGTTGGAGGTATAAAAAAAAGTATAGACTCACCATTTTTTCATCCTACAGAATATAACCAACTAACGAGTAAAACTTATTTCAGATACACCTTGTATATATATGAGTTTTAATTTATATAAAATTTTATTCATATTTTTTGCATACGTAGGTTGTGGTTTATTATATTTTTATTTTTGCTTAAAAAAATACTGTGATTTTTAGGTGATTTTTTTTTAAATGTTTGTATGATTTAGAGAATATTTAAAGTATTATATGTACGTTATTTACACCAAAGATTAAACATCTATTTGTAAAACATTTCATTAACATGTCTGTGTTAAAACAACATGTTTTTGAGCTTTTAAATATTTCATAATTATTTTAATAAATAAAAATTATATGAATACTATACCTAGTATATTATCAAACAAAATTATAATACAATTTCTCAAATAATTAAATATTTGTTTTAGAATTATACAATTTTTGCTAGTTAGGAAAAGTACAGCATATTGATGTTCAATTTAAAAAGATGTAAGATGCTAAATTTTTTCGCAGAAAACAAATAATTTTCAATGTCATTTTCAGTCATTTCAGCAGATATCTGTTATCTGATACATGTCAACTTTTTTTTCTACTGAAATTTAACAAAAAAGCAAATTACAAAGAGTAAATTTTGCAAAAAAAAAAAATCATTAAAGCAGATTAATTATTTAAATTTATTGAAAACAGTTGTTATATTGTACTTTCAGAAATTTATAACTTCAGACTTATTTTGTGATTAAATATAATTATACATAAAATGTACAATAAATTACAATATTTTTTCTCAGATGCTTATATTTTTTACACCCTATTTTAAATGTTTTCAAAAAGATTTGTACTAAAAAAATGAAAAATAGAATTATCATCGATGAAAATATACATCTACAGTTATTATAGATTTATACATTTGCATGGTTATGTGTAACCAGGATTACATTTAAGGTGTCTATTATTATGTGCTTATTGTATGCAAGAAAAACAATTCACTACATAATTTGTATAACATAAAAACAAAAAAATTAAAACTAATAATAACCATCAAGGCATAACGTGTATTCTTATGTGTGAAATGCTTAAAGTGAAAATGTGCCAAGTTTTTAACAATTACATTTCCAATTGGGTAATTTCATACCTAGTTTCAACTAAAATTTAATGGGATAAAATAATAATCTTAGTTTTTAATTAAATTTTACTTTATAAACAAAAATAAATTATTTAAATTATTTAATATTAATAACTAAATTACTAAATGCTGGCACATATTTAGTTTATGTTTAAATTAATAATTAAATCTAAATATCATTAATTTTTAATATTAAATACTGAGAATTATGAAAACTCATTAAGAATAAATAACAAATAAAAATTTTCATAAATTTTTTTAATAAAATTTTAAATTTTAATAATATACAGTTCTCTAATTTATTATTAAACTAATTATATAAATTTCAGTAATTTTAATTAATAAATTATTAATAATATAAATTTTTAATGATATATTTTTTAATCTTATAAATAAATAAAAATAAAATATTAAAATTATTCCAATAATAATATTTATTTCTAATATATATTAAACAAATAATAACATCATATAAGACTTTATGTATATGGAATGTATAAATAGTATTAATACATAAGATAGTACATAATATATATGTACATATACAGTATTAATTATATATATACATATACAGTATTAATTAATAAGTATTGAAATATATAAATATATATATTAGAGGTATATAGATGTATATTCTATTATAATCTATAAATTTCTTTTATATCTTATTCTTCTCTATTTTATTCTTTTTCTCTTCTCTCATATTCTTTTTTTTTAGAGGTGGGCATTTAAATATAAATTTCAATATCAAATATTAAAATTTGTAATATGTTCACGTTGCGTGGTCACACTGGAGCGTCCAGACTTCACTAGCGTCTTTGAAACTCGTTTGTTACGTATGTTGTGTATAATTTTTTTTCATTCGTGTTCTATTTACATTATTTACATTATTTATTATTATTATTATTATTATTATTATTATTATTATTATTATTATTATTATTATATTATTATTTTATATTACGTGCCTTAGTGTTAGCGGCTTTTATTACGCTTTGCTCTTGTTTAAAATTATTTTTTATCGAATATATTAACATTTTCTCGTAACCTCCCGGTTTCACAACGCTTACGGCACAAAATCTATCACGATCGGTTTTCCCGTTAACACGGTCTTTTTTCTTTCTTTTATTTCTAATCTCGTTCGATACACCGTCCGTGTGTATATACGCAGGTGGCAATGAAAACGTAAGTACAAGAGTTCGTTGTCGAAATCAATTGTCGGTGTGCGAGCCGTCGCCCTCGATCGCTGTATTCATTTCAACGGCAACAATATCATCACCGTCGGTATAAATAATGTGATCGTCGTAAAATTGATTTCGGAGACCCGCGTTTTGAATCCTCCACGAGCCATACTCGAGCAATGCCATCGTTATTCACTTAGGACCGGATTTTTTTTTATGTAAGTACATCGTTAATACGTTTCTCTTGCGTGCTGATTCGGCGTCTGCTAAACGCAAATCTCGTGTTTTCGAACTTGCTACGGTTACATTAACTTTTTTTTTTTATTAAATATGTCAGTTGATATGATCAATAAAAACAATTTTGATTTGTTGAATTTTTCTTCGAATTCGCATTTTACGTAATCAACATGTTTTTACAAATTATCACTTTGTACCATATTTCGGTGTTATTGCATAAAATTAATTAAGGTACTATTCATTGTTCTGTTACTTTATACCTATATAAAAAACCCAGATCTTATAAAAAAGGAATTTATTTTTTTAATAAACCGAAGAGAGAAGGAATTAAGAATATATATATATATATATATATAACAGAGATTCAAGTCAGAATAAGGGAGAAAATTAAATATGTGAATAGTTTGAATAGAAAAAGCAGGTCAATGAAAAAGTATTTAATTTCAATCACATACTGCAATTTCATCATGATAAGTACAGAAACAAGAAAAATTTAAATTAAATTTATATGCCTGTATGAGAAAGTGATTGTGACTAAACCTAAGCCTGGAAAAAGCAGACATTTAAAACCCAGGAAGATTAGAATTAAGAAATCAAGAAAGTCAAGGGATGACAGAAAATGAATTTATATCATCTGGCCGTTGGAGTATGTGATGTCCTTCTGTGCCTCCAAGCGTTTCTAAGAGTGTTATGAAAATGAAAAATGATGATGAATGATGAGAAAGAAGGTATTTTGTTCACTGTTTGAGTGGTAAATTTACAAGTAGACTTTGCCAAGACATCAACTTCTTTGTTACTGTCGATCTCTACATAGCTGGGAACCATAAAAAATTTAATAGAATAACCAAAATCTTCCAAATCCATAATAAGGGCACAAATTAAAAACGAGAAAATTATTGATCTAAAATTGAGAGAATTACCCGTTGTTGAATATTAGATTGATTGAGGGTCAGAAATAACTAAAAATTTATGAGGAGGAAAAGAGTGGATTATGGGAAGATTATGGATGGATGGATGGAAGTACATATATAGGATAACCAAGGAAAGAAGAGTTATTGAGAACTGTAGGGAAAATATAAGAGACATTATACAGGAATAGACGATTATTTGAACGATGAATAATTGAAGTAAAAGGGGACAAGGAAATTAATAGCTTACATAAATTGAGAATATGATATATAGATTGATGATAATGGAGTTGTAGTATAGTGGGAAGAGGGTGTACACAAATAAAAGAACACAGGAAGGGAGTCAAGGATTCCATGGTGGAAATTAATAGGGGACAAAAAAAAATTTTGAAAGAAAGGATAGTGTAGAATGTTGAGGAGTATATAAATGATGTGTGGAATAAGATTGCTATTTGTGTAGAAAATACCGCAAACAAAAATTGTTGGTGAGAGTAGGAGTAGTTTGCCAGAAAACAAAGAAACGTGATGGGGTGAGGAAGTTCAGAGAATTATAGTGAGTAAGAAAAAGCAATTTAAGGTATGACAGAAGGAGAGAAGATTGGGTAGAATACAAAATTTGTTCAAGGGATCGGCTGTGGTTGAGTGGGTAGAAATACACATGTTGGCACACGAAGTCTGCGGTTCAATCCCTAGATTAGCTAATGGTATTTTTTGCATTGATGATGTTAGGTTTCTGGTGCAAGTTGGCCAGATTTTTACATAAGGTTAAGTGCAGGTGGAGAGAAGTATCTGGTGTTTTGTGTGATAAGAGGTTAAAATAAGTCAATTCCAATGAGACTAAAAGATAAGTTCCATAAGAGTGTAGTAAGACCAATTATGTTGTATGGTTCAAAGTGTTGGGCAGTTGACAAGAAAATAGAGCAAAGAATGAGTGTAGCAGAAATGAGAATGCTTGGATGGATGAGTGAAGTAATAAAAGAAGATAGGATAAGAAATGAATATGTAAAAGGAAGCATAGGAGTAGTGTCGATTATGGATACGATGAGAGAGAATAGACTTAGATGGTTTGATCATGTTATAAAGAGAGAAAATTTGAAATCTGTAAGAACGGTTATGGAAATGAACATTGAAGGAAGAAGAGGAAGACAGAAAAAGTGGTTGGATGCGATTGGGTATGATGTGAGGAATGCTGGTGTGTGCGTAAATGATGTGGGAGATTATGTCAAGTGGAGGTTTAGGACACAGTTAGCTGACCTCAAATTGCTGGGATAGAGACGAGGGATAAAAAGAAGAAATTATTATTTTTTCAATTAAAATTTCAAAATTAGAATTTAGAATAAGAGATGAAGTGCTTCTATTTTTTATTTTTTAAAGGAAATAATAATAAACTATTTCAAACATGCAAGAGGATATGGTATATCCGACTGGATGCCGCCCAGTGACAGATGATCTGGGTCCAGATGAACTTATTCGACGATTAAAAGTATACTACTTTTTAATAATGGTTAAAATATTCTTTATTAACTTCCACATTATTATTTTTAGACTTTGGCTCATACACTTCAAGCAATGGGTCAAGATGAAGGAATGTACCAACAATATATTCCATTGACTCTACACTTAGCTGAAGATTATTTTCTGAAACATGCTAGTAAAGATGTTCAGCTTTTAATTGCGTGTTGTATTGCTGATGTACTTAGAGTTTATGCTCCTGAAGCTCCATACAAAGATCCAGAGCAAGTTAAAGTATGAACTCATTTGCTTAAATTAAATTTTTAAAAGAATTTTTTTAAAGGTACATATATTTTTTAGGGTATATTTATGTTCCTAATCAAGCAACTTGCGGGCTTAAAAGATCCTAAGGATCCAGCATTCAAACGTTATTTTTACCTTTTGGAAAATCTTGCTTATGTTAAGTCTTTCAATATGTGCTTTGAGCTTGAAGACTGTCAAGAAATATTTTGCAAGTTATTTTCACTTATGTTCAAAATTGTCAAGTAAGCAAAACAAATAAATGTTTTGTACTATTATTATAAATTGTGTTTAATTGAATTATTATACTGTTTGTTAGTGATGAACATTCAACCAAAGTAAAATCATTTATGTTGGACATTTTATGTCCACTTATTTGTGAATCTGATATGGTAGCCAGTGAACTTCTTGATATTATTCTAATTAATATCGTTGAGCCTAATAAATCGCAAAGAAAAAATGCTTATTCATTAGCCAAAGATCTTATTCTGAAATGTTCAAACACTTTAGAACCCTACATCCAATCTGTAAGCATTTAAAATTTTATTTGAAATTTTTATAACAAATTTATACAATTGTATTTTTATTTCAGTTTTTCAATCATGTTTTGATATTGGGGAAAAATGAGAAAAATCTAGCTATAAGCACAAAGACATATGATCTCATTTATGAATTAAACAGAATCAGTCCATCTGTGTTGTTGGCAGTACTACCACAACTCGAATGTAAATTGAAGTCTACTGTTGAACAAGAACGTCATGGCACTGTATCTCTTTTAGCACGCATGTTTTCAGAAAGAGATTCAAATCTGGCTCGTCATCATAATGTATTATGGCAAGCATTTCTTAGCCGATTTAATGATATTTCTGTAGGCATTCGTATTAAATGTGTTCAATATGCTATGCATTTACTTTTGAACCAACCTGAACTTCGTCAAGATCTTACAGAAGCATTACGATTAAGGAGTTCTGATAGTGACATGAATGTACGTCATGAAACTGTAATGGCTATTGTATCAACAGCCAAACATGATTTTGAGCCTATTGCAGATAATGAAGAATTGCTCTTAGTTGTTAAGCAAAGGATGTGTGATAAAAAGGTATTGTTGTATAATAAATTAAAATCAAAATCAAAAATGATTTAATTTTTCATTTTAGTTCAAAATAAGAAAAGAAGCTACATCTGGGTTAGCATTTATATATAAAACATATTTGAACGATCCAGACATTCCTCAAGCGACCAAAAAAGCATTCACTTGGATCAAAGATAAAATTTTACATGGATATTATAGGAGTTGTGTTGAAGATAAATCATTGGTTGAACGACTTGTGAATACATCTTTGGTACCATATCAATTACCACCTGAAGAGAGAATGAAGAGACTTTATCATTTATATGGTACAATTGATGATTATGCTAAAAAAGCTTTTATGGAGATCCAAAAAACTCAACTTTTGTAAGTAGTTTTAATTATTTAAAAGTAATTAATAATTTATGTTATTATATTTTTAAACATAGAATCCGCTCACATCTGAAAGACTTTCTTGATAATCATAAAAAAGATTACAGTTCTCAGAAAGACAAAGATATTCAGGCCAGTATAAAATTATTAACTCGATATTTACCCGAATCAGTTAAAGCAGCAGAGTTTATTGGAAAATTTTCACAACATTTAATTAAAGATTCTATCTTATTGAGCTGTAAGTTGATTATATTATTTTGATGACATTTTAAAATATATTAAAATTTAATATTGTTAATTTTCAGCTATGGATACAATTGCAAAACAGAATTCAAGTACAGCTGAAATATCTGAAGCTACTAATTTAGTATTGCGTAAGCTTGGCCAACCTATAATGACTAATCTTTATTATAACACTGTTAAAGCACTGTTGGAAAGAGCTTCATCTGTTATGATAGACTCCCAGGCATTAAAGGTTTAATATAATTTTAAATAATAAATAATATATTAAACACTATGTTAGGTATTTTAAAAAATACTTGTTTATAATAATAATTATAAAAAATATTTAACGGCTGGAGATAAAATATAAATAAAAAAAATTATTTAATAGAATATATATATTTAAATTACTACATGTATTTGTTGTAGGCATTGTTCAATCATGTGGAAAATTGTTTAAGTGGTGGGAACATGATTGAAGAACTTGGGTTACATCCGGAAACTGCTGGTTATAGAGGACTTGAGCTTCTTAATGTAAATTAATTTTAATATTAATTGTATTCTTATAGTAAAATGTAATTATGTCATCAGGTATTGTCAAATACATTTGCTTGCCACTTCTATCATCCAGATATCCTGGATAAGTTGTTAGATTTATCACACCACGAAGATGAATACATTGCTCCACAAGTTCTTAACATATTGACCACAATTGGCAAATATAGTGCACTTGGTAATTTGTAAAATTATATATAATATATAACAGTAAAATGTTTATTATTCATTATTAATTTTTACAGGTGATTCATATCCAGAATTTTCTGAAAAATTAATACCTATATGTAAAAAATTGGCTGTTAGTGGTACTCCAAAGCAAGCAAAAGGAGCTATACGATGTTTATTTGTTAATGTGTATAAATCTAAAAATGATATTTTTGATGACATTGTTGAGGTAAATTTTATACTATATTTTCTTATTTTGTTAATTATTATTTAATGTATCTATATATATATATATTTTTTTTTTTTTTTAAATTTATTTATAGAAAACTAAAACCAATTTAGAACCTGATTCTGAATATTATGAAACAGCAATAGTAGCTTTAGGACATCTAGCTATCAATGTTGCTGAAAAATACGGTGTTCATTTCAAAAATATGATTTCGCGAAAGGTAAAAGCTATTTAAACATTTAGAACAGTGGCGTATTTAGGGGAAGATATGGGAAATAGATCCCCCTTTGATTTTTGTTTTGTTTTTGATATTTTTATTTACAATAGCCAATAGATATGATTTTACGAAGTGCTGTTTAGATCAATAAAATATTTTTTAATATATGTCCTCCTAGACAAAATCCTAAATACGCCACTGATTTAGAATATACTTTATATTTAATTATTCACAAAACCTGTTGCTTTAATGCAAAAGGTTTTGTCATTATATGTTAAACTTTTATACACAATAAAATAATATTTGTTTTTAACAAAACATAATTCTAAACAACATATATTAAATATTGACTAATGATGACAAAACCATCCTTTCGAGCTTATTCTTTACATTGTGAAGAAAATGACTTGAAATTTGGGAACCTAAACTTAACCTACGTACCTACTTAAACTGGACTGTTCTTTAAAAAATTTGAAGTTAATAATTAATTATAAAATCAAACATGAATTTATGATTTCTAAAACTACTCCCAAGGAATTATCATGTGATTAAATTGAAATAATTTTGTATTCCTTGTTGAACGGTCAACTTTTTGACTCATTTTGGTAGGTTTCCAATTGTGTTCTCTCATGGCATGGATTATAATATAAATAATTTTAAATTCTTTTTAGCATAATTCCTAAATTAATAATAAAATGAAATGAAATTTTAATTGATTAGTTTGCGAGTATTAATATATTTAGGATATTTCATTTTATTATTCAAGCAACTAGATTATTATTGTTTTTAATTTAATCATCTAATGTATTATCTTATACTAGCTCTTATTTATACATTTAATTTATATTGCTTTATTTAATTTTGTGTTTCATTGTAGATTGTCAAAGAGTTGTTAGTAAAAGTATCAACCAAGAGTGAAATTTTTAATGCTGATGCTGATTGGTGTTCTGAAGAAATGTTACCTAAAGGCACCAAGTGTAGAGTAAGCAATTTTTCAAAGTTTAATTTATGACATGCTCTATTTTTATTTTTATTTTATTAGGCTGAAGGCATGAAAGCTATGGCAAGATGGCTTATTGGCTTAAAAAATGATAAAGTATCTGCTCAAAAGACTTTTAGAATGTTTAATGCCTTTTTGTCACAAAAAGGTGACCTTACACAATCAGGAATTTTATCAAAATCCGAATTAGCTTGGTTACGGTTACAAGCCGGTTGTTCTATGTTAAAGATTTGTGAACAAAAAGGCGTTGGAGATCAGTATACAGCTGAACAATTTTTTTTGCTTTCAAGACTTATGATGGTATATTTCTATTTTAGTGTAATTGTTTATAACTTTTATAACATAACAGACAATAATTTTAGGATGACATTTTACAAGTACGAGAGATTTTTGCGGGAAAACTCCACAAAGGTTTAGGAAGAGGCTTACCTTTTAAATGTCTCCCATTAGATTTTATGGGAATGTACGCATTAGCTGGATTAGAAACAGATGAGCGTTTAAGAAGTAAAATCTATGATTATGTTTTAAAAGATATAAATAGAAGAAGAGAATATGCCAGAAATTTAACCCAAGGATCTGCCACATGTAAATTTATTTATCTTATTGTTTTCAATGTTTTTCTGGGTTTTAAAATTAAAATTTTATTCAGGTTCAATTGAAAAAGCTATGACACAATTACCTCACATTTTGCCTGATTATATGTTGTTGTTTGCTATATCAATATTAACACATTCTCCAGTGTACAAAAATAATAAAGATGAAGAAAGTCTAACATTGATGCAACAATGTCTGTGGTTTATACTTGAACCACTGATCACTAAAAACGACTCGTATAATTTTGGATTTTATAAAGAAATGTTGGAACGTGTCAAAAATTATGTTGATGCTGTAGAACCAACTAATGAGACTGTTAATGCGGTTATTATCAAAGAGAATTATTATTATTATTTTTTTTTTTTAATAGTTTCTAGTATAAACTATTTAGCTGGACAGTTTATACCATAAACATATATATATATATATATATATATATTTATACACACACACACATATAACAATATTAATAATAGGATATAGATAAGGATATACAATAAGAGTATTATTTTATTTAAACTTTAAAGTAGTAGTAGTCCTTTGGAATATTAATTATTATAATTGCATTAGAAAAAAAAAATGAAATATTACATTAAATACTAGAACTACTTTTATACATATTCTTACACTGTATCTTGTAAAATTTAAAAAAATTTTTAAATTAATATTAAATGTTATCACTTATAAATAATGATTTTTAAATTTTGATTTAGAAAATGTGGGCACTTTGTGATTTGGCAATGAGTGTACTAGTGGTGCATACTAGTACATTTGAAACCTCTCCATTCTCTGAAATTAGAATATCAGCTATGTTCTTCAAAAGACATGATGATCCAATGTTTGTAAATGTTAAAGTTTATTTGCCAGAAAAATTTCAAATTAAAGTAAGTTTTTTATAATCTAATTTTACACTTGAATTATTATTTACTGTGATTTTGTAAAATGTTAGCAAGTAAATAACAATGGGAAGAAAACTGGAATTTCAGCTGCTTTAAGAACTACTAAAACCCGAGCTCAAAAACATAATATTCAAACTAATCGAGTGAATGAATCCAAAGTAGTGAGTATTTTTATTTATTATATACTATTTTTATGTTTATGACGTTACCTAATGGTTATGGTTGAAAAATTATCATTTTAAATATAACTTCTAATAGATGTTCAATTATATGAAGAAATATAAAATCTTGTGTTATCATAATTTGAATAATTTTGTATTTAAGATTTATTATTGAGTCCAAATTTTACCTAAACTAAAAATGACATCATGTGTTTGATCATTTATTTATTATAAAATTATGTTAGAATTTATGCATTAAAAATAAATAAATTATGGTAGGTTGAATATTGAATTGATACTCAATTTTAATGATAGTATATAAATGTTTATATGATGGCCATATTTTTATTAAATAAAAATAGTTGGTATTGACGAGCAAAGAGAATAATTTGTCATTGCTTTTAAATTTAAACAACTCTTAAAAACAAGAAATAGTGCACATCACCTTTCTTTTTTGTAGTTTGGTCATTAGAATTTAATGTTTCATTGATTACTATTTACAATTTTAATTTTGAATTATAAAATGACTTATGATGACAAGACCATCCTTGCGAGCTTATTCCTTAAAATGTAAGGGAAATGACTTAAGCTTTGGGACCTCTTAAATAGAACTGTAGTTCTTTAGGAGGTCTGAAGTCAATGTAAATATTTTGTAAATGTTAATTTTTGTCTTGATATATTAATGTTATTCTTCAAATAAAACTATGACCAAAAGGTAACCTCATAAAAAAATGTCATTTAATTACGTATATATCTAGTTATATTATTAATTTAGGTTTATCAATGTTTTTTTTTGCAGAATAATGATGTACAAGATTCTACTATGTTAGACATGTCTGTTGAAGTAAGTGTGAATTTTAATTGATAAGCGATACATTTCCAATTTGTATTCTTTTAAATCATTTACAGAGAGAAGAAGAAGAAGAGATTATTGAACCCAAACGCAGAAGAACAACACGAAACAATAATTTTAGTTGAACTGCAAGTCTGGAGTTTGACTTAAGCTGTATAATAAAACTGTTATATACTAAAATAAAAAAAACTGTTGATAATTATTTATTTTGTTAATATTTTCCAATTTTCAATATCACTTTTTTGTGTAAGTATTTTAAATTTATACATTTTGGTATCGGTCTTGTACCATAATATTATATAATTTTCACGTATTTAATTTTTCTTCCATTTTAATGTACTACGCCCTATCAATCTCTGATCTCTGTATTCCTATATTTCTTAAAGAAAAAAGAAATGTTAAAAAAATATTTTCAAATAGTTAAAGTGAAAAATATTTGTCAGAAATATCAAATATTTTAATAATTTTTTGAATTTTAATGTGCCTATAGTTCAATTGTTATTTTGTCCCATGTAATGTTATATATAATTTCATTTTCAATTATGTTTTATAATCATTTAATTGGTTTCATTTATATTTAAAACAATTTTAAGTATTAGAAAAGATGGAAAATATTAATTTTTTTTTTTTTATTTGCATTATTATATTTGTCATTAATTGTTAGTTTAGAGTTTAAGGGTCTAATACCAAATAAGTACTTATATTTAAAATAAATTATTTTCATAAAATAAATGGTATTTTTTGAACCAATTATTATAGGTTGTTATTTCTATAAATATATATAGATATTCTTTTTTTAATAATTATAAAATCGGCTACAGAAATAGTTTAAATCCGCGAATCTCGTCTTATCCGTCTAACTGCCAACTTGTCCATCTTTTATTGTAGAACAAAGTGGCGAGGTCTTGTTTATCAAAAAAATCTTTTATACCAGTAATAATATAGATCCCCGAGGTGAAAAAAATGTACTAAATTTTTTATACATGACGTATGAAAAAACTTGAATAAAGTAAAAGTATTAACAAAAAAAAAAATTAGTATATTTAACTCCTGTGAATAAAACAATCTGAAATTCGTAACAAATTAAATAAATACTTATATTTAATATAATAATTAGGGTTTTGTATTATAAATGCACAGTGCTCAATTTCATGCCTTCCGAGTGTGCTAACAATCATTATTTTGAATAGTCGTCTATGAGAAATGGGCTATCCAACACTCCGTCACCCGCGTGCACACCGCCTTCATTGCACGACGTTAATTTCGTACGCATCATGTGGCCCACTTGTTCATTTATCAATATGTCATTGCCATCGCTGAAATGGTTAATTTTATTATTTTAAAAAAACTAGTGTATTTGGCGTTATTTTCTCCTTCCTAAAAACAAAACGCGCACCACAATATAGTGCCGAAAATGCCCAATTCAGACACGACGTCGCACAGTGTCGTGTTATCCTCAAAATACCGATTTGGTCTGATCAGATAGTTCTGTTGGATGGGTGGATTTATTTTGTCCATTAGTATCCAGGCTGACCGTTCTTTGCTGTTCATGCAGCTAGTAAGTTTCTGAAATACATAAGTGAATTACATAAAAAATTTTCCAACAATGCTCGTAGCGCTGTGCAACAATAATCACAACTCACAAGTCTGATATCTTCTCCGTATAAATTGTTCCCTCCGCCTTCTCTTTGAGGTTTTAATACAAATCGTTCCGGAGAATCCATAGCCATTTGAACTGCTCTGTCGCCGTTTTCATCCTAAACAAAAACATTATCTATAATATTTTTTTCTTGGCAAACAGACATCACAAAGCACTAACCAAGTCAAGAGCATATAAACCTGTAAATATTTTTCGGATTTCTTTTGCTTTTTTAGAGTCTTTAACAAAACGCTCTAATGTACCCGGTGTCGCCAAGGACTGTTGTACCTGAAAGGTGCATGATGCGGTTATTACAATAATAAAATATATATTTATATATTTGCATTTTTATTTATTACTATTATTAAGATTAATTATATTCAAAAAAATAATATTAAATTTTGCTCATATACTTTTTTTGTTCCTGCTAAATGATATTGAATGTTTGGACACTTTATGGCTTTTGACCGTTCAATCATTAAACGAGCAGACCATTCGAGTTTGCTGTGATAATGATCAGGCGAATAACCTGCCCTGAAGTATACAACAGCGATTTTTTTCCTTGGCTGGAAAAAATTATTATTATTTGATAAAACCCACAAGGTTAGGGCTTTATCATAAGATTCAGGTTTTTGACCAAGGCCTATTGACCACATACCTTATATTAACGCTCGGCGTTATTCAAGGAAAGCAATAGGGCAAGACTTGATCAGTCTACTTCGATCAAATCCTGAGTCGTCTATGGACCACCAGCACCGGGTTTCAGCCCATACCCTTTCTAGGAGGAGGCACGATTCAGTTAAGTATCATGTTGGTCCCTCCTCCTCTCGCTAGATCTTGTGGTTTATTTACTATCTAGCGTCTGTGCCACAACTACCATGTTTCAGCTGAGATAGGCTCCTAACCCTTGTGGAGCATTGCGTCCAGAATGGCAAGCTGGCCAGCATGGCAGCAGGCTACCCCACTCCTATGATACCAACTGGATCTTAAGATAATGGTAGGTCAACTCAGGACATTAAATCAGGGGATTATTATTGATATTTTGTTCTATTTATTTTACACTATTAGGTCTTTGGAATCCGACAGCATCGCTTCATTGGCAATCTGGGTGAGAGTCTTGCGAATGACTTGCAATTCTGGTTTCTGACGAGCAATTTCGAATTCGTGAAAACGTTGGTCGCAAATGTTCATCGATTGGTCTTCAATGATGACCAATATAATTGAACTGAAAATTCAATCGAAATAATTAAATATACAAATATTATTGTTTGCCCATAATATTCTCAGGTATGACATTGTGTAATTTGTAATGTAAGTGATGGTCAGGGTCATATTTTAAACAAATTAAAAAAAACTTTTATCATTAAATTAATGTATATAAATTAACAGCTTTGTCTCATGCCACACGATTTATTAGAACATACTCTTTTTCGTTGAACAGTTCCCAAGCTTTAATGATTGCTGAACTTAAACCTTGCAACGCTTTATTCTCGGGCAACTAAAATCAAAAACAAACACATTATGTACAAACGATCAAAGTAGGTAAATTATTTTCATACAAAATAATATTGATAGTAATATTATACTCACTGCATTTAATTTGTCCAAAAAGCCCATCTGTTGTAAGACAAACCTGTTGAAAGAAAGAAAAGTAAAAGTAAACCAGAAATTATTTTTCAATATCAAATTTATTTTCGTATAATTATAATAATAATTAATCTCATATATAAGACCTCTGTCCTTGAGCAAGTTAATGGATTTTACGATTTACAACAAGAAAAATAACATATAGGCAGTAGGTAGGTTGGTGGTATATGTGTGTTCTTAACAAACAGTGAACATCATATTATAATGTTACAATAAATTATAATTGTTTTTTTAAATCCAATCTGTTGTTTGTTCTATATATATAGATATATACATATATGTATATATATACCTGTGAGTTGGGGCTGACGATGTCAAACCGGCAAAGCTCGAAGCAATCGTGTTCATTTCCACTTGTTTCACGGAAGTGGAATTGCAAACATCCAACAAGTAGTCTGATCTCAATAATCCCAGACACCGCGACTGTAAAGCATCATACATCAACATAATACACAATGCGTATTATTTTTACAGTCCATATAAATCCCGTGCAAAAATTTTTAAATTCATTTAATAATTAAATTTTATGAATTTTAGTTTTTTACCAACATCCAACAAGCATTTTTTTTCAAAGGTTTCAAGAAGTAAACATTAATACTATTAATAAATAATAGTTATAATAAAAACAAAGAAAGCCCACTTTTAGACTGCTAAGGTTTTTCTGCAAAACATTGTCTTGAACAATTCTTAGGTAATTTTAAATTTTATTCATATGCATATTTTATAGTTTATAAGCGTTCATATGCCTTTATTTTTATAATGATAATTATACTCACATGAAGACAGGGGCCAAACTAAAAAATTAATTTATAATTAATTAGTAAATATGTATTATTTATTATTATACATACTATATACTATTAGTATACAGTGATAAGTTTATTATAAATGTTGAATTTTTTTTTATCCAATAAAATATTTAAATATTTATAATAATATAAATTCAAATATATTATGCTATATATATATTATTAATGTTATAATTAAAAAATCTTAAAATTTTTGTCAACATTTGTTTTTCACAAACTTTAAATATTCAAGTTGCATGGAATACTTCATACATTTTACAACAATATTATTGTCATAGAATTATTTTAAAATTATTATACCATTATTGTGGTTAATAGTTATAATTATAACTAAATTATATTCTAAGTATACCTATAAAATATCGACTAACAATCTTTTGATTAATATTGAAATTACTAAATAACTTGAGCCCTATTTAGAACTGTTTTTTAAATATTTTTCATTGCATTCATAAGCATAAGTGTTTATATATATAAACATAACTCAATGAAATATTATCAAAATGAAATTATAGTATATTAAATTTATGTTTAAATAAATAAAGTAGTATTAAGAAGGACGTCCACGGAAACATATGATTTTACAATTTCAGATTTTATAGTAAAAAACTGATAAAGCATGTGCTACAATAAACATACTCCTTACATATTATTATCGTTTTAACAAATTTGATATGTTTAAGATGTAACAATCACAAAACCAAGTTTAAATACCACAGTTAAAAGAAATAAACATATTAAGATATACAAGCTGATTAGTTATATAAAGCCAAGCATAAAAGTAACAATATGCATTTGAAGTTTATATACTGTAATAGGCATTGTATTATTTTAAATACACAATTAAGTACATATAGATCACATATAAATATTGATTCAATATAATGGATACATGTTTTAAATACTTTAACATTATTGTCAGACCACGTAAAACTATTTTAATTAGAAGAATCAAGTAAGATAAATCAATATGAGGTAAAACAAAGACAGAGGTCTGATATGTAAACCAAAAGTAAAAAAAAAAATTGGGTCCAGATACATAGAAACTTAGGTGACTTTAATCCTGACCTGTGAATGTCCCCGGAAATGATACCAAGCCAACCGAATCCGCTAGCAATTGTGTTCATTTCAACTTGTTTGATGCAATCACCATTTGCTTCCTTTTCCTGCATGATGTCTGAGCGCAACATTCCAAGACTCAAGCGCTTGAAAAATCATATTGATAAGCATATGTATGTCCCCAGTGAAATTTAAAAAATGATATATCATTTAAAATCCCCATGAAAAAATCTAATTATAAAAAGGATTTTACCGTCTGAAATAATGTGATCATCATTATTATTATTATTATTATTATTATTATTATTCAATGAGTTTAGTATTCATTTCAATTTGAATACTATTTTATTACTATTATCATTATTACTATTAAAGTCATTAGACAAAAGCCTATAGGTATTAAAATTTAATCGATTAAATACATTTTTGGTTATTTATTTTAATTGCATATCACAAGTTTAAATTTTTTATTTATTATCTGTAAAAACTTATCGATTAAATTCAAGATTAGCTGGATTAAATATTATTCAAGTTTGTCTTGTGTACAATTCAAAATGCTTATTGAATATATAAAATCATGCTCAATAAATATCAGACGCTTACCTGTGAGAAACCTTCATTGCGTACGGTTTCATATAATTTAAATAAATTACTAGTAAATTCATCAACTTCTATTGTTCTAAAAAGAAATAATATACATTTCACTTTATTGACAATTGTTGAATTCAAATTATGATAATTATTTTTTTTTTACTTTTCTAAACAATTAAATAAAAATTCATGATCATTAGCAACACGATGAGTAAGTTCATTCAATACTGGCTGTATTGCGATTGCTTTCTGGAATTCAGCTCGTGGAAAAACTGATGGTAACAACGTAAATGGCACCACAGTTAGAGAATCATTAGAGAATTGTGTTTTTGATCTCATACCACCTCCTAATAAAGTGTTTGTAATAATTTTACAATATTAATTAAAATTAAGCTTGTTTTTAATAATAACAGTAATAATTAATAACCATGCATAATCGTCCAATCTTTTGTCTTCTGTATGAGCTCTTGAAAATCATTGTTATCCAAAGTAATTGGAAGCGATATACACGGATTTAAGTATATTGCCATTTTATGTATACTTTCAGTATTGAATCTAAATGTGAAAAAATCAAATTGTGTAAAAAATTATAAATTTAATAATAAAATAAATAACACAAATATATATTTATATTAGGCCAGACGATATTTGAAATATTAGATATGATATTATATGAATATACGAAACAATATATTTCAATACTTAAGTCCGATAAAAATAATCATAAGTAAATTATGTATGAAGTTTAATTATGGAAATATATTAAAAGCAATGTTATAATATTTAAACTAAAAAAAGTAAATTTCATAGTACTTGTTTTTTAATTGAATGTATTTTATAATTATTCATATCACACTTGACATACTCACAAGTCTAATCGCTTTTATGTTATCGTTAATTCACCGATAAAAACGATAAATGGTTTCATAATTCTTTTATATATATATATATATATATAATATAATATATATATTTATATATATATTTAAAAACTAACTACATTATACTCACCTACAGTTGTACAATCATGACTTTTGTATATACAAATTTATTCAAAGACTGTTCTATTCGGCTGGCAGTTTTCCGTGTTCAAGTGAACCCCGCCACGTTCGTCGATCTCGAAAAAACGAACGTTTAATCTTCATAGGCGATACAATGCTCACGTGAAACATAATGAATAACGATAATGTTTTGCTTCTTTTTTTTTTTAAGATCATCGCCGAATTATTTGCATAGTTTATTATCGCGTCGACAGGTGACCGGAACGCGGGGCGTAGGGGGTTTTTATAATACGAATTATATTAGCACAACGACGGTCGCGCCACTCGATACGGGTTATCTATACGGCCTCGAAATTAGCTGAATTATCAGCTGAGGAGACCACCACCTGTCGATGTCACTGGTAAACGAGACCGGACGGGGTTCATAATTGAATTCGCGGAGAAATCGAAAACGTAATCGTTGCTGTCGTTTTCGGTTTTCAAGGATAATTATCAGATGCGTTATCGTAAATATTTACTAGGGATGGGAAATATCAATCAGTCGAATGAATTGATTTGCTTGATTTAGTTCAATTTAATGAATCGATTCAGTGGTTCATTTCGATTCAATAAACGAGTATTCAGATTAAATTGAATTAAGAAACTAATGATTTATTCAGATGAATCTTTTGTTTATAACGTAAAACGCTTGATCAAATTAAAATTGAACGATTCATAAATTATGTATTTATTTGTCCTCCAATTTAGATTTCCATCCTCACGTTGATCATATTAGCTGTACAGCTCTAAAAACATTAGGTTTCATTAAACGAATATCATTGGATTAAAAATTGTCTCGTTTTTAATATTATAAAATTAAAAGAATTAAATGGAATGTAGGATTTATAGATTAAATAACTATTAACTATAATGAATATCACGATTCATAAAGACACAAATTGATGAATAGGATAACATAATTTGTTTTTGTCCTTTATTACAACAATGATAACATGGACCATGATAAACCTGGTATGTTTATATATATATATATATATATATGGTTTTTGTGTAATATACAGTTCAGTTATAGTGTAGGTATACTGAAATATCTGTGTTACTGATAAACCAATTCTTTCTACAATACTGAATCAGTTCAATAAGTTCACTGAATCGAGTCATTCGGTGAATTACACTTTCCTAATGTTTACCATAAATTTTTTTCTCGTAGTTTACTCTTCTTCGTACGTGGAAAATTCCAAAAACGCAGTGTTTAAATGGAAATAAAAAGTGCAAACGAATATAAAATGAATATTATTGGAAAAAAATATATATATGTTAAATATGAACACTGGATATTAGAATAAACCGATATTTTAATAAGAATAGTTATAACCATATACAGTAGTATAGTTATCATGAAATTGAACAGAAAATATATCATCTATTATGGAATTTACATTGGATATAGGATATTTTATAACACAGTTCAAAATTCAATTACAATAACTAATAGTGTTAAAGTAAAGCTATTAGAGTTGTCAAATATTCCAAGGCATAAATTTATTTACCCATTTTCTATGTATATAAAAAAAAAAATTTAGATTTTGTTCTTTAATAATATATAATAATTAATATATTTTATTATCATTAATTAATAAATAATATATTTAATAATATTTTTTTAATACGTTGTAAGTTCTCATTTATTTTAATAAATATGTTGTTTAATAGTAACATATTATGTTTTATTTTATTTATATGGTATATACATTATAAATTATGTATATTGTATGAGCCTCAGAAGTTAGAATATATCAATTAAAATCTTTTCTTAAAATTATAAATATATATTATATATATATATATATATATATATATATATATATATATATATATATATAATTACAAAATGTATAAAATATTACAATATATAGAAAAATCTATACAAATATAATTTATTATGTTTCCATAATATGTAAATTGGTTTCGGTAAAATGCCATTATTAAGAAACAAAAACCATTCGTTTCGACCCCTCCCATAAATTGAAGTCAAATATGACATTAGTTACAGTCACCTCAATAATATACAAGTCAAAAAATTGGCACAAAATATTACCACATAGAAGTTAGTTTTGGCATAATTGGTATATATAAATGAAACACAAAATAATTACAATTAATATTCGTAACAAAATATACCATTGCAAGAATATTTTACTGATATTGGACACAATGATAGAATTACATCATTTATTTAGTATAAAAATATTACCATTTATTGTATATGGTAAATATAAAATATATTGTGGTATAAAAATGATTATATATAAAGACATAAGGTTAGGTACAATATTTAATCACTTGTTGAGCCAATGTATAAACATATGATTTAATTTAACAAAGTCATCACTAATCATCAACATTACTATGTTAAACATCCGTATCAACATAAAACATGTCATAATATTTAAATTTTTGCAACATTTTGTCCCTTTTATAGTTATGATAGATACAGTACAATGATAGTGACGAATAAAAAATTACTTTGTTATACACTTAAAAATATATTTAATTTGAATAAAATAAAAAATATGTTACACTAATGCTATAGTCCTTATCAAATAAGTCCGAGTAAGTATAGGTTATTATTTTATCGAATGACTTATGTTGATTTTATTTTAATAGGAAAACATGTATCTATTACAATACACCGAAACCCATATGCACAGTTGTTTAAAAAATATAAAACTTTTTTATAAAAAAAAGACAATTATTTGACAGTAACTTAAATAACTATGCAAATGAGTTGAAAAAAAATACAATGTATAAAAGGTGATATGTGTTTAAAAAAAAAATAATTAAAAATATAAGAAAAAAAATAATTTTTTCTCAAAAATATTTTAAGGCACCTATAGCATTTCATTTTATGAGAGAACAGTATATGAATACATAAAATATATAATCTATTGTAGATATTATTACCAAAATATCCAATCATTAATTTTCAAAAATAGTAAATTAATTTTCTTTATAGTATTTTTTAAGAAAAATTGAATATACAGTTGAAATAAACAAAAAACCAAAAAAACTAATTAATTTAAACAAATGAAATCCTAATAAATTGGTAGAGATTAATATATAATTAAGTATTCAAACATACGGGCTGATGGATGTACACACATTATTTAATGCAATCTATTTGGAATTAAATAATTAACATACAAAAATCACAATGACAGCTGACAATCGAGAGTAGGCAGTTAGGCAGCATGTCAAAGTTATGGGAGATAAAGACCATATTACTTTTCTCGTTCACTGCTGTCCAACACCATAAACACATACTTGTAGAACAATGTTGATACTATTGTTCCAGAAAATGGACCAACCCAATAAATCTAGTACACAAAATAATTTTATTGTTAATAAATACATTTTTACATTTTAAGTAATAATGATTAAGGCTTAATTGCTTACCCAATGCATGTTCCATGAATTGTTGTAAATTGCTGGTGCCAATGATCGTGCTGGATTCAAACTGTTTCCAGTGAAAGGACCCTTAAATAGAATAATGCAAGAAAATAAATAAGTAATGTGCACATTGTTCAAATTTACGTAAAGGTAAAAAAACAATTTCATTCACATAGTAATATTATCATCACTTATTCCATATTTTATAACTTTTACATTTAAAATCTTAGTAAATGTAATTGCTACACAAATATTTAATCTAAATCTGTACAGTACTCAAATAAAACATCTGAAGTACAAATATAAAACAAAAACAAAATGAAGAATTCTCAATTACACATTATATAGGATTAAATATTAAACATTTTAAAAACATATTGTATATCAAAGTATTAACATTTTAAAATTGCAAAATAATTAATTGTAACTTACTAATAATAATATCGAAACCAAAAATTTGATTTTTAAAAAGTTCAACCTATTTCTATATACCTAATCACACATTTGAAAATATATTATACATATGTACTTACAACTACGACTGATGTCAAGAAGATAATAACTAAGAATTTCAGAGGACCGCAATCTCCATTACCGCTGCGTGGATCCCAAACAGCGCATACAACAAGCATCAAAACTCCAGTTGTAATACCTTCAATCAATAGCGCTTGCCATGCAGTCAATCCAATCGCTGGGCTTGTTACACAAACACCAGATTCTGATGAATTCAATATATTATATGGGGAAATTACCTGTAAATTGTAAACACAAATTTTAATCAATAACTGAAATAATAATGAATTTGATGTGTACATACCACTAAAATTCCATAGCCAATTAAAGCACCCAAAAACTCAGCCACGAAATAAAATAAAGCTGTTATTAATGGTAATTTGCCCAATATTAGAGCACATAAGGTAACGCATGGATTTATATGACAGTTACTGATGTGGCCAATGATCTAAAAAAAAGTAAATATTACATTTGTAAATTAAATTAAACATATATATATGTATACATATATATATATATATATATATTAAAATACTTACAACAATAACAACAGCAACAATACCGGCAAATGCAATAGCTCCACTGTACGGACCAAGTTCACCACTAGGCAATGTTGGAACTAATCCCATACAGCCGAAGAACATTAAAAGCGCAGTACCAATCAGTTCAGCTAAGAATATGGATACGAGTTTCTGCCATGGTGGACGTTCAAGCAACTGGCTCTGCTGTTCAGTCGTACCTATAAAATAAAATAAAACATGGTTGATAAGTTTTTTGTTGTTGTGAAATTCTTCGAAATGCACACACTCAGTTCCAATAATGGTTCCATATCATTTGTTATAACATCCATTTAAACGCAAAGTTCTATGACACACTAACACGGCCAATTAGCTGACGTGATTTAACCATTTGGCCATAAGTACAACAAATACATTGACAAAAGCCAATGGTTAAAACATATTGGAGTTCAACTGATGGCATCATTATGAACGTAATGGTTATATTAGTTTAGATTGAAAATGACTAATTATTTAAGAAAAACGTGTATTTATTTATAATCAATATTTCGTCTACTACTGTGCCGACTGATCAAATTCGTATCAAATATCCGATAACGTTATCACCTCCTAGCTCTACTGACAATATTCAATAACCTGTTGACGAATGATCAGTCAGCTGACCAATGAATTATGCGGACCTCGGGGGAATTTTTGAACCTCAGAACACGTATGTATGTATTATTCTTCTAACGTGCCAACACGAATTTTAGACGTATTTTCCACGGCTACGACTTAATCAAATATTATGGCCAAGAACAATTTCTTACATTATATTAAATAATACTCAATCGTATGCATAAAACTCATAAAAACATTGTTCAAAATTACATTGTTCATTAATAATCAAGTATTTAAAAATTATAATGTGGAACATGGCGAATATTCTAACATCACTGATGGTAGGTATACAATGACACCTTTATATTATATCACTTTTAACTTATCAACTAATAATGACGTTAAAATAGATGATGACACAATATCTATTATATATTAATACTTAAAATGTATTGTAATCATTAACAATTATCACAAAGGCATATTATAAACATTTTTATTATTATCATTCTTTATGAGTCACTAGTATTGAAAAACGGTTGCGACGATTTTTAGCGCTTAATTATTGAAATATAATTCACAAAATTGAATTCAGCGAATTTTCCTTATAAAATATTAGTTACATAAGGATTTTTTCCAACTTAATATAGGTTACATTTTTATCTTGGTAAATTCGCAAATCCATAAAAGTAAGAAAATAAAATTTAATATATTTTAATATTGAAATATTAGTTTAAATACCGTATCATATAATATATTGTATTACGTCCTATATGGTATACGTATGCAGATGTCTTGTGATCAACTAATATATACTATATATTTCATTTGAACAATGCATTAAATTTAAGCAAATAATTATCAATTGATATTAAAATGTTTTCACCGTTATGAAATATAATAAAGTGCCAATATTATAATAGTAGATATTCATGATAGTCATTTGTATTAAAATTATATTCCATTATTATATAGGTATATACTATATAGGTTAAAGATTTTCGACCAGGAAATATGGAGAAATCGTAATTAGGAAAGATACTATAATAAATATGAAATAGTAAATATATACTTATACATATATATAGAGAGAGTGAGAGAGGGAAATTATAGGTAAATACTGTTATTTTTGTTTTTTATATATCTAAATATAAATAATAATAATTATAAATATAAAAAGGTTTAAATACAATTATAGAACGGAAACAAATATTAAGAAGAAAACAAATCTTTATTTGAGTTTAACAAACTAAAAGATAATATTATGTTAAATCGAAATAAAACACGAATACATTTTAAGTATTTCATCCAACCATAAATATAATATAAAAATTGATAACATGTACCTATGTCGTGTTGATAAATGAATTGCTGATTGTAATGGTCATATTTTATTATTTCAATTAGCTCTTCCATAATTTATTTTATATAGATTATTTTGTTTTGTTATACTCAATTTATGAAAACACTAAAAATGCAATTAAACAATTTGTGACAAATGTTGTAAGCATAAAGTTACAACTCGTCATAACTGTTCATATGTTAAACGACACATATATATGCATGCATTTAAATTGTTCGAAAAACGCGATATTCATTAAATACAAGTGTTATAATCCCCACCCAGCACCCACACAATGAAACCATACAACAAAAAATAAATAAAAATAAAATTTCTACGAAGATAATTGCAAATATTGGCAGAACAACAGGCGACAGCCATTGCATTTATTATTATTATTATTACTACTGTGAAAAAAGTATAAATTAAACGGGAATCGCCATGTAAAACCATTTCTTTCGTTAATTAAAAAGTACGGGTCATTATAAAACAATCATATTTACTTTATAATAATGTATATGATATACAAAAAATTAATTTTAATTGATAAACATATATAATTATAAAAGCATATATAGTGATAAATGATTAACAGTGGCGTACACAAGATTACTTCATAGAAGGGAAGAGGTGGTTAAAATAATTTTGAACAATGAAATGTTTAAAACTAAAAATCGAATATTATAATAATGAGTTAAAAATGTATTGATTGTAAATGCATTTATGTAGCCTATAAAAATTTAATAACGCAATTTGTCTGCCAATAAACCATAATATTGAAATAAAAACCAATATATTAGTATACATATTTAAAATACTTATTGAGATAAACAGAACAAATAAATTAACAACCGAACAAATTTAAATGTCTACGTGGCTCAATCTCAATAAGCTATAAATTACTAATTAATTATCACAACAAATGTAAATTTTAAATAAAAAAATACAATCAAAAATAATATTAAAATAGCCTAACAAATTGTATGTTCTATCTATATCAGGACATTGTCTTATTGTATTGTTTCTAATTGAAACATAAAACACTTCGTAAACAATAAATTAGATCAATAGTTATAAACAAATAGTCAATATTTAATGTCACAAATGCCATAACTGAGCAGTGTTCAACATTTAGAATAAAGTAAAAACCAATTAATTTATAACGATTGACACTTTATTTTGATCAATACTAGTTAAATTGTAAATTTCGACTAAATTCTATCGTTGGTATTCTTATCCTTATGTTTGTATTAATAATCGGTAAATAGAAAATTTCACGTCGAATATTACTTACAGATTTATTAAAATTAGGTATATTTATTTCTTATTGGGAAATATATGAAGATAATACATGTTTGTAAAGAAAAGAAAAGAATTGTTGAAATCGACGTTTAATTGATTTCTGTAGAAAATTGAAATCAAGGTAACAGCTGTAACTAAAATCTCTAATTATTGTTGTTCACAAACAGATATTAATTCATTAATTTCACTATACGATTTCGTTGCATAGCGTGCAAAATAAAAAATGATTATAGACGTTTTTAGGTTAAATGTATATAAATATATAATAGTTCATATCCTACATATCTGGAGAAAGTAAAAAATATACACTACATAACAGTAACAGCAACAACGGGAAATGTTTAAAGAATAATATTAAGTGTTATAGTAAACCCACTAAAGTACAAAAAGAAATAATGTATACTCATAATATTCGAATTCCTATTATTTTCAAAACGATAAAAAAAAAAAAACAAGTTATGTTAATGCAGTACATTTAGAAGGGAGCACATGTGCTACATATCTCCTCACCGCCATTGAACTACGAAAAACCTAATATTATTATTATAGTTTTACTTCGATTACTTTTTTATAATACCTACGTAAATTTAATTTCAATGAATATTGTCGAAAAAGTATGAAATATATAGGTAGGTGTTTATAAGTACATCGTGATGTAGTTCCGAAGTGTTACGGTTTGCAACTTCCCCAGAAAATAATTATTATTTAATATTGTTTTTACTTATAAAAAAAAATCTTCACCACTCAATTATATTATATTATATCAACAATATAGTTACTTTACTATTTACTACATTACTCTGTGGTTATAATAACGTTTATTTTTCAAATAATTTATATAATATGTTGACAAATATATAACTAACAATTTGTTCTAAACAATAGATGATCTGACATAATATAATTAGTTAATCAATATTACAAATGATTATAAGAATAATGTTTTTTTAAGCAATATGTATCTTTTAGATTTTAGAACTGTATATACATACATATATATATATATATATCTATATGTACAATGTAAGCGTTTTGTATTTACCATAATCCGAAAAATCCCCAAAGGAAACGGAAGATCCGAGTTTTTTGAATAATTTACGCGATGCTTTTCCTGGGTATACAAAACATTCAGCCATGTTTTTTTGTGCCAACGAGACAAATTTCGAGATAAACTAACAAAACAATAACGTACGGTACAAGGAATGAATCCACACCGAACGCGTTCCACTGCAGTGTTCTACGTACAGTTCACCGTAAATAAATGGGCAAATATAATTACCGACCGAAGACAGTTTTCCCGTTTCCGTGCACAATGACAAGCAGCGAACCATGACAACGGAACCCCCACTACCCATCCACCCCTGTGTCGCAATAGACTTGTCGTCAAAAACCGTAAAAAAATAATTATTTTATTGCATCACGACCAATTTAAGTTAAAAGCTAGTCATAATGAACAAAAAAATACGCGATAACCCATAATATGTGTGTACGTTAATCTTATACAACATGTACGTTATAAGTATATTGTACAGTGTACATGATAAGTCACAGTGTTTTATACAAAACGAGTGTGAAGTGATAAAATATACGTATATAGATTTTAATTTTAATTGTAAGATATTAAAATAAATTATAAAACATTATAATTCAATTAATCGACGTAAAGGTTTTTCTTTTGGTTTAGTATTTTTAATAATTAGCGATAACATAAATTCGAATTATTTTTAATTTCATATTATGCAATACATATTATTCATATCACACCTTGTATTTTTTAAATTTCGACTGCTTCATCAGCTCGGTATATGGTTCTCACATGATTCTCAATCAAACTTTCCTACAACGTTTATCACCACTACCATTTTAAGTACTTTGTTACTCTCCTTTCGTATTGGTTATATTGAAATTAAATTATTATTATTATTCCCTGATCTCGAGAGAATTATAATACTATTTTAACATTTTTTTAAAAAATCAATTGAATGTTATTAGCTAAAAATATGTACTATTATATTTTTTAAAGTTAAAAGTTATTTGTGTAATGACTTAACACTTTTGAAATAAAGTAAAAAAAAATTATTTTACTGCTCGTAAATTATAATTTGTAATATATATAATATACATTATACTCAATTTAAATATAATGCTTGCTAATTTTTTAAAGTTGTATATGGTTAATGTTTACTTAATTTTATTTTTTTAATATCATAGTTTATAAATATCAAGTATTTGTCACTCGCAATTAATATTGTAGATACTTTAAAAACATATATGTACTTTATTAACATAAGTAGATGCAAACTGCATGATGAGTATAGTTGTTACCACATGACATATTATGTATTGCTAATGCCATATCTATTATAAATATACAATTATGTACAATCAATATTTACATATTGTCTTAAGGAAATCAATAACTATCTCAAAAGTATATAATATATGAGAAGTAATTAGATTAAATAAAATAATTGTTTTCTACACTATATATTATAGGAACGATTAGTTGCTTTTCTTAATATACAAGTTATTATACTAAAAATTATGAGATCTTAAGTAGTAAATAGTAATAAACAAATAATGAATTAATATTTTGATGAAATTTAATAAATCAATATACCTAACATAAAAATATATAGGTATCCATATGTATATTATGCAATTATTTAATTATTTTGAAATGTTAAATGGAAAGTTTACAAGAGAACAAATTAACACTTTAAATTAATAGATAATTGACCTGTTATACATGTAATATACTAATGTATATTAACCATTTAAATGTATATTTTATGTCTACATTACTCAAAACAAAATCATTGTATTTTAAATAATTAATTAAATAGCAAATAATATTAATGAATTGTAAATTAAAAACTATATTACATAATTCACAAGTTAATTAAATGTCAAAGTTTAATTTTTTTTTTCTATATGTACTAATAATTTGGATTGATTAATAATGTTATAGATGATTTAAGACCCAAATAAAACTAGCAAAATAATGAATATAATTACTATAATAAGCAAAATAAACAATTTCATGGTATATAGTATTTATATTGATAGTTAAATAATAATAGTGTTGTATATTGAAGTATAACCTAAATAATTTTTAAACAATTAATTGTTAGTATAAATTGTCTTATTAATGTCATCATTTAAAAACAAAAAAAAATTATAGAACATTGATATTATAAAATAGATATGTGTATTGTATAAATTAAAATTTTGTTATAATATAATATATATTTTAAATCTTCATATATTAATAATTAATATCTAATTTTGGACAAATAAATTGTTATCTAACTTTAAAGTTTAAGCTAGGGTAAACAAATCACAAAAGGAAAATGAACTTTTTGTCATAATTTATTTCTAACTCTTCTAGATTTAACATCATTTTGTTTTAGCAAAAGTTAACACTTTAACACATAAATATTATCAAACAGAAATTTTCAATAGAAATCTGAACAATACAAGTAGCTTCTTATTCTCTTTTTTTTAAGAACATATTAATCAATGCAAATTTATCTGGATATTTTGAAAATATAAAAAATATAAAGGTATCATAAATCCGAAATATTAAGCAACATAAGAGAGATCAGAAAACTCTGTTTTTATTTTACTCCACAGTCAAAAGTAGTATATTTATTAAACATAGGATGTAACTATATTTAAACATTTTAAATTTATCGAAATTGCCTATATAAAACCCCTATACAAATGTTATTGACTACTGTTACAGGATCTCTTAATATCATTTTTATTGTACGATTGTTAAATAAATAAAAAATAATATAGTTCACTTCATAAGATTTTCGTAAAGAAAATTAAAATGGTTGGCTAAAATAATACTGTGCTTAATCAAGTATCACTGAT
This sequence comes from Schlechtendalia chinensis, assembly GCA_019022885.1. Lineage (NCBI taxonomy): Eukaryota > Metazoa > Arthropoda > Insecta > Hemiptera > Aphididae > Schlechtendalia > Schlechtendalia chinensis. Next base: position 980,354 of record CM032351.1, on the reverse strand, counting down.
TTTAAGTAGTAAATTAAATGTCATTAGTTAAATTATAAATAAGTAATAACTAATAATATAATATGTTGTACTAGCTATTAAAATAATAATTAGGCTCTAAACGGGAATACGTTATGTTGATACACATACGTATACACAGTTAAGTAATAGTTAAAGTGAAAATAGGTCATAGTAATTGGAAATATCTATACGGTTTGTTAGAAACACTAAATCACTAATGTATCAAGAAAAATGTGAGTATTTCGATATTTTTGATAGAGAATTGGATATTTTGATTAAAATGTATATTGAATTGCACAAATATTTAAATATGTGTGTGTGTGTGTGAAATATAATCAAGTTAAATGTAAAATCATGGTGGATACATTTTTTAATAGTTATCGTGTTTTCGACGTATTTTTCTGACACGGATAAAGTTACGAATATTTGAAGTTTCCATTGTTATATAGGTAAAAGTACATTAAGAAGTCGGGAATAAAAAATTAGCGAGTTCTTATATAATTTTATGTATGTATAAATATATTTGAAAACTAAATTGTTGCAACAAGGAATCCTTATATATAACAATAAAGATATGATAAACAAAAACGATTAATTTCAAAGTAACGGGTCCAACAAGATAAAGTGAACAGAACAACTTAACGCGTGTGAAAAACATTAGATTTCAATATTCATTAACTACTAATTAGAAAATCTTGTTAAATGTAGGATACTGCATTTAACAAAATTTCTAATAAGACCTTGGAAATGCCAATCTATTTATAAATTAGTAAATAACACGTAATAATATCAAATATATTTGCGTACGTTACACGGAATAAACGAAATAATTATTATTTTATTCTGTGATACTGTGTGAATAGTTTCCAGATAATGCGCGTATAGCTTCTAGGAATACTGTAGTATTTCGATTAGCAAGAGAGCAATGACAATTAGAATTTTCGCCTTCTGGCGACGCGAATGGATGACGGTTTGTGAACCGCGCGGGAAAAGATTGCATATTGATCATTGTACTACGACCTTTGCACAGTTAATGTACACAGTACGCCACGCTTTGACATTGGCATGACTAAACAGCAGCATCGTCGTCTCTTTCGATTATTATTACACGGTTCTTAAATGAAGTTTTTAAAAAAAACTTCATTTGTTACCGGATCAGTAATCGAATTGTTCGCGTGAACGATATTATTATTGTGTATTACTTATAAAATTGTATTGTATAATAACTATCGGTTAGGTTATGCAACATTAAATGCCGGCCGGCGAGACTGCGCGATAATAACGTGATACGAGACGGTTTCGCTATCACACAATTATCTCTGGAAATTTCTAGAAAAATCGATGTGTACCACACGAACATTTATGAAGGGTGACGGTGAAAGGCAACGAGCTGATACAACAAACAGTAGATACATGTATATAATATAATAACGCGAGTACAATAGGTAACAATTAACAATATGCTGCGGCGTATTGAAAAAAAAAAACTATCAAAAAAACGTTACTGTGCTACTCTATTAAACTAAAATAACTTCTATATGAATGTCACAACTATAATAAAAACGTAAAATGTCGTTACCTCTGTTGTAGACGTACGTTGGCATAATTTTGTCGACGTAAGTAGTTGGACGATTAACGTCTATATTTTCTGCGACCCAGAGTTTAATAAATAATCTCAATAAACGATGATTAATAACATATAGGAACGAACCGTACGGGAGAGTAATCGCGGAATTGAAAAAAAACGTAACAACCACAATCGTAATGTCTTAACACTGCAACGGCCAAGACTGCACTACGCCGACTGGTATATCCACGAGTAGGACGTCATCTACCACTACCGCCGATGGCCGCGTTCGTTCAACCAGGTATTGGTTTTGTTTACGTTTCCGTTATGCCTCTATGTTATTATAAACCATTATCACCGAATCCGCGTCGACGTGAACTGCGCAAGCGCTGGTAGCGGCAGGTGTTATCGCAGGCCGGGCAGGCTTCTAAATTCGCACGACGGGGGTTGGTGACTAACCCGCACTGCCGCCACCGCTCGTCGTCGTCGAGCTCAAGTTGTAATCTGAATAGTCTTACGGAGATCCTATGTTATTATTATATACGCGCGTGATTCCAGGGACACAGTATTAATTAAATAAAAAATTTTAAAAAGCGTACCCCCCACGTGTTATTCGAATTTTATACATTCGAAATCTGTTGAGAATCAAACTAAGATCCGGTTTGTTGGTCTTGATTATAATGTAGGTATAACCGGAATAATCTTGCCTACGCTGTGGTGTATCTATAGTAATACATTTAAATCCTAGTTAATAACGAATGTAAATTATAGATTTGTAACGGACGACTCTCTATATACGGATTGCGGTTTCTACCTACTTACAATTTATTTTTTTACATGTCAAAATACAAGTAATTACGGACAAACATATGAAATACTATTAAAAGTTGATTATATATGTGTTATTATTACAATGACGACAGTGCTGCAGAAGGAATTATTTTAGTACATCTTAAATTTTTAACCTAATTTTACATAGCTGTTTAATATGACATTGCCATTAAGCAAAGAACGAGTTGATCACATTCCAGAACAAGATGACTTAAAAGCTTCATTCGATCTAAAAAAACCTTAACCGACTAACATTGGTAAGCGCTGGCTACAAACGAAATATGTACGTAAATTAATTTCCATATCTTTAATGTAACGAATTATTCGAATGCGAAAAGAGCATTGCATTGTACTTAAAAATCGATTACTTATATATTTTAGTGGTGCATGTCGTACACCGCTTGAATAAAAATAATTCGAAAATAATAAAGTAAATAATAAAAGAAAAAGAAAAAAAAATTATGCAATAATTATGCTTTGAATTTTCTATGAGTAATTTGTTATGATTATATATCAGAAGTATAATTATGAATAATCTGAGATTTATACGTGATTTCAAATAAAAACCAATTTATTTCTACAATAAATGTTAATTAGTTTTTACATACTACTACATTTATTTATATTGTTTTATGTGTATGAGTCTTTAAATAGTCGTTAATCCGAATAATTAAAAATCTTATAGATAGGTACATAATACCATGATTTATGAGTCAAAGTCAAATATGAAGTAACTTATTCTATTTAATAAATCAAAATATTTGTATGACATACGTCATAAAACGCTATCTATTGAGCATTGAAAAAAAACTTTTTTATTGAGCTCTTATATGCTTAAAAAATAGTAATTATTAAAGATTAAAAACTTAAAGTGATTAATATAAGTTAAATTAAGTTCTTGATATTATTTGATTGCAATATAGGTTTAAATATAATATAGTTTATCCGTGTATATGTATACATAGTTTATAAGCTTTAAATATTAATCAATATACACAGGTAAAATTTATTATAAGATTTCGATAATGTATTAATAATGTAACCCAACAATGTATAGATGTAAAATAATTTGTCGGCATCTCAATACAAATTTTTTACTAAACAAAAAAACAAAAAATTTATATTAAATAATTATGTAATAATTATGTAATAATTAATAATAATTGTGTAATTATTTGTTTTGAAAAATAACAAAAATGTATATAGAGTTTAAATATAAATATGATGAGCAAAAAAATATAAACATAAGAAAAAAATTTTAAAAATACTACAGACTAACTGCCGAGTTAAAGAAAGAAAAAATTATTTAATTTGTGTCATTAAAAGAATGGAAATAGAAGATGTTTTCCAAATTATTCAATATAAATTTTATAGAGAGATCAAAATAAAAGCAAAATTTTAATTTAATACATTTAATATGAAAAAAAGAGAATGATAATCTTGCTTTATAAAAAAAACTGAGCTCTAAAATCTGATTCAATAATAATTTACACGATTACTATTACTTATACGATTATACACGATTATAATTACTGTATTTCAAACCTAACCTTTGGGTGTTTTGAAAATTGATAAAAACGTATGTTAATTATAGTATAGTGTACAATTTGCACTGTGTATTGCATATATGAACACAAAACTTTCATTATAATTATAATACAAATAATAATATTGATTTTTTTATTTATTATCTTTAAGTAAAAATCGTTTTTATAAATATAGATTTTTGAAATAATTATAATAATATTAATAATAATATTCGATATAATAATAATTATATCGAAATAAAATTAATAATTTTAAAATACTAATATATTATTGTACATAAAATATTTCAAACCATAAATAATTTTTACTTATTTAATCTGAAGTTTTTTATCGAATGAATATTAAATGTTTAATAATAATTTAACCATTACTATTTGTACATAATTGAGTACGTAAATAGCAATAGTTATTATGTAATGGCGTAAAATCTTAAAAAATGTATTCATTTTCATTCAAATTATTTTCTTTTGATAATATTAAGCATGTAAAATAATAAAAATAAAAAACAGAATTTGTTACCTGCTAATAACTTTTCATCTGATGGACAACATTTATATTTTTTTTCAATTCAGAATTCGGTACTTCCAAAACAACGCTGCTGATTTTTTGATCTTCAGTCGATGTTGCTTTGAATTTTTCGGGCGAATTTGACATACTTCTTTTTATATGCAATTTTTTCTAAAAAGTAAAATGTTTTATGCAATTATATATCTCATAAATAATGTATACAAATTAATGATTAAAACAATTACTATACGGATCAATATGACTGCAATATCAAATTAATAATGTTTTACTAATACAATATTTGTATTTAGTTGTGTAAGAATAACTTATATATAGTTATATGTATTCTAAGTAATCAAATATATTGCATATATCAGAAATATCCATAGACGTAGAAATAATGTCACCCAACACTTGCGCATATTACTTTATGCATTATATGTTAAAATGTTTTCTAAAAAGAAAAAAAAAATTATATATCATTTTAACCTTATAAATATCACGTGACTATTAACAATTTGAAGATTGGAAAGATCGATTAGAAATTGTATAAAAAATCATATTTTTTTAGCCATTTCTTTCGAAGTAGCACGTTCGGATTTGGCTCAAATAATTCTACAATTGTCTTATCTTTTAATTATTCACGTTTTTAGGAGGATTTGGAATTACGTACGTGTGAAAAACCACTATGAGCAATGTGCGTTGCTACGTAACATGTATATACCTCAATTAGCGAATTTAATCGAGATATTATATAACCTACAATATTATTAAGGCGTTATTTATGATGGAAAGAAAAATAATGCCGAACATTTCGATTTATTTCTTTTGAAGTAACCAAAGATTATTATTTTCTTGCTATATTATCTAATACTTGTATTCTGTAACCAAACGACTATAGTCATAATATACATATATATATATATATATAATAAAATTAATTTTTCATGCTGTAATATAAATTGGATACTGGATGGATAATAGAATCGATAGTCGATACCCAATGAATAATGAATACACATGTACTAATATAATATATACGCTATACAATGTCAGTTAAACGTATACAATTAATAGTCAAGGTCACTATATATTTGAAGTTGTATTGTACCATAGGAACTATTTTTATTCGGTAACGAATCATAAACTAACAACGTTACAAAAACTAATGTGTGCTGACAGTGAAAATGGCGAACAAAAAAGTTTATCAAACTTAACGTATGTTTGAAATTTAAAATAAATCTGAATAGATTTTTTTTGTACAAGTAAAGATTTTGTTTAATATTGCACAATATTAAATGAGTAAATGCAATAAAATATATTCAAATATAATTTTATCATAATAACGGACTCATAATTACGTATGTTATATTACAGCGTTCAATTACAAAATTAATGATAATATGTTATATTATAGTCCTTATGGGTATTGCTGACATAAATTAAATACACAAGTTTAAGGTTTTAATCTGCCTTTCGAGAATCATGTTTAGACAATCATGGCTCAGCCTCCTCCTCCGCCCCCCCACTCCGAAATTCTAAGAATCCGCATATTTTCTGCGAATTCTGAAATTTCCCTACAGATGTATACATACATGAGACGAAAAACACGCACACGAACGGTTTATGTGTAATAACACATTTCATTTCAATTATTGGTGTCAGGGCGGACTGGATGTCAGAGGGCCGAGGGACAAACCTATAGGGGGTCCGTATTTATATTTATATTTATATTTTTTGCTCATCCAAAAATTTTTGGGTCCTGGGTTTTATAGGGGGCCCGTGTACTATAATTTTTACTGTGTATTGACAATAAGATGGTTTTAAAATTTGAGGGGCCCAAAATTAATTATTTGTATACTATCTATTTAATTTACTAATTTATATGGGATGAAATTAATAAATCCCAACATATGGAGGTTCGGGGCCCCACTAAATCTAGCCCTGAAGAGGGGTCTCATCAGAATTTGCCCACTAAACCACCATTAAATCCACCACTAGGTAGGTATAGATTCTCATGAATATTATTTTGATTGTACGTATTATGTCTCGTATTTTTTAGTAGTTTAAGGAAAAATTGAGGGCCGAGGGCCCGGAGGGCAATTTGATGTTACTATGAAATTATTATTATTAAATAATGTTATACTATAGATATTGAAATCTTACTTTGATAACAAAAATATCCATGTGGCACCCCTCTATCCCTTCTAAATCAACTATTTTTTGAACCACTTCTCCCCGAACTAAATTTCTGGCTACAGTCCTGAACACAATAGTTACAGTGTCCACAAATCAACAATTGAGCTTACGTAAAACAAAATCGCAAAAAAACGAATTTTACTTTTAATTAATTATTTACTGTACAACGTGCATTAGTAAACTTATGCTTGTAATTTAGATCAGATGTGTACATATAAAAACCGAAACAAATAAGATTTAGTAATGTTAAACTTGAAAGGAATATTAAAGACGATTTCTTTGTGTACATCTATGCAATTCTCAACTTAACGTTAGCGTGTAGTATTTTATCAACAGGAATTTTATTTATACTGTTCATTTGTATATATAGAATAATCAATAATACAATAAAACTAAATACTAATACTGTCATTAATAATTAATTCAAATTACAAACATTTCAAAATATAGAAGGATATAATTAATGTAATAAGATAAAGTTTGTAGATTTTGTTACAAGCCTGTTTATTAATTATTGACACACATAATTGAAACACTCGAAACAAAACACAGATAACATAAATAGAGATAGAAATTATTGTTGATTCATGTAAAAATATCTTTTAAAGTGTATACCTATTTTTAAAAAATGTAAATGATAATAAATATTAAAAATAACCAAAACAAAAATATATAGAAATGTTTCATATATACATTATGAAGATAACAAATATAAACATATTTAATAAACGTTTGTAAAACTTTACCCATATCACTGTAAAAATGTTAAACCAAAAACTAGTCACCCACTCCGGACAAACAAAATGTATTATACACAAATAAAACCCTAAACAAGTACACAATGTTTATATAAACGTTCAATAAAGGTTATATATATTTTTTCACACAACTGTGTTTCAAGGAAAATACATAAACTATAATTCGATTCAGGTAAAAATTACGTACGTGATCCACAAGGTATACTAACATGCAATACTTCTTCAACAGAACGTTAGTTGTTGTTAAGAACTGTAACCGTATTGTTCTGTTTCCGTTTGTTAATACAACTAAATTTCAAAAAAACCAAATGAGTAAAATCACGTTAGCATGTACGTGATTTATCACTAAAAAGGCATAAAACTCGCTTATGATCCGTCAATAAAAATATATCTTCAATGATAACATATTGACATGAAACATTGCTTACTGACATGTAGGTTAAATTAAAACAAAATTGATAGATAATGAAATATATAAAAACCATATTAATTTACGATTTTAAAAAAATTACATTAAAATAAATGAAAAATATACACAAATTGGGTTTTCCTCGAAAACATACTTCAACCAAAACAGTGAAAATTGTAAAAAACAAATGCGAATTTATATTAATTACGGGCTAAAGATTTGTATATAAAATATGATAATGGAACATGGAAGTGGTGGGCTGAAATTGATAATATTCAAACCATTTATAACAATATCAAAAAAAAAAAAAAATATAGAATTTAATTTAATTCTATGTAATATCATTTTAGATTACCTATTCAATTCACTCACTCCACATGAGAAATGTTTAAAACAGTGATACGAATGGGAACTGAGATACAGAGTGTTTGACAATAGTTTTGCTACGCTCATCTTAGCACAAGTTTGAAGTGTCGTATAATTATTTTTAATTTTAAAGCAATGACATTAATACTCGAATAAAATTTTGAGTGAATTACGGTTTACTGTAAAAATTGGTTAAAGCTTTAATTAATACAAGTAAAATTGCTAGATTAATACATGTTTTCCCTAAAAAATAAAACGGGGAAATTAAAAAATGACCAATTTATGTATTTTTACAATTTGTTAAAATTGATATATATTTATACTGTAAGTTTAACAGATACAGTAATGTATGTAATATGAAATATAATAAATGACATAAATATTAAAAAACACTATAAGTACTGCAAATAACTGTCAATGAATTGTAATTAGTAAATACGTAACATAAGTACAACAAAAATACTTATTAAATATTACAATACAATCTATACTTGAAAGTACATATTATGACATGGTATACTATATGTACATTTATATTGTCAGTATCATTATAAATATTTGTATTAAAAAAAAAATATTGTTAAATAAAGAGAATTTAATTTGTAATGATAGTACTTCAATAAAGTAAATACTCATCAAAAATTCTATTGCATCTACGAAAGACTAAAACAAAAGTTAATATTTAAAATCCTTAAAATTATTATTTATTCGTTTTTGTTTAAATAAAATAATGATATTTAGCAGATTAATGAATAATAATAATGCAAATACGAAAAAAAATACAATTATTATAATATAATTGTTTTACAATTAAATTATTAGTGATATTAATTTTAAGAATTGTCTATATTAGTTTTTATTACTTAATTATGTATTTGTTAATATATAATATATTATTATATATTAATTAATTAATTATATATTATGTCACTGTAATAACTCATCATATTATTTTTGAGATATATTTTTAATTTTATATAAATAATCAAAAACATACAGAAAAAATAGAAATCAATTCAAGTTTTAAGTTTATATTACTTATAAAGCAAGACTAGATTGCAGAAAACAAAAAAACAAAATTTCAATACAATGCTGTAGGTAGATAAATATACTATACTTTAAATGTTTTGTAATAAACTAACTTACTAATTATTAGGTAATAAATGAATTAGAACCTTTTTTCTTATTTGTTATATCTATTAGTCGTTTGAGGATATGTTAACGTCTAGTGAACTTCTAATATTTAAATATGTTAACAAAAATAAATTGACGACAATTGGTCAAATTATATTAATAATAAATTATTTGAATATTAAATATAATATATAAATTACTTGGTTAATTTTAATATCTATTTAAATAAAGAAAAAATTATTGTGTTTGAAAATCGAATGTGTAGTCATAAAAGAATTATAAAAAGACAAAAATTTAATTAAGTTTTCATGTATAATCCCCACCATTTGAATGATATTAACACTTGGAAAACCATGAGTTTTAAATCCTTCTTATTTGTTCAACTTATTGATAAATAATAAATAATAGTAGGCAGTTCAAACTTACCTGAGAACTATAAATAACCAGCGATGATTTTTAATTTTCTTTGTCTCAACAAAACTGAAAACAAACAACCAGCAAATAGTGAATACAAGTAGGTATTATACGTACAGGCATACACCTAATTTAATCATACTACGTAAGTGGTACTTCTCTATAGGTCAAAGGAAACATTAATCAAAATCATTCTAGTTTTCACATTGTTAAAAGACCTTTGTACTAAATAATAAGATGATGAAAATACATATAGACACGTATAAAAGTCATTGACGTTATTTATACATACATATATATGTTCGTGTGTGCGTGTGTGTGTGTGTGTGTTTGTGTGTGTGTAACTAAAAATACAAAACATAATAATAAAATACTTTATATTTTAGATTTTGAACGAAGCGAGAAAGTTATTTCAATTTTACAATGTAGTTTTGTTAAATACGTATATATTGTCACATTTTTAGGTAGAGATCGTATTCAGAATTTCCACATATTTATAGTTCATTTATTAGTCGAAAACGTCAACATAATACAATGTAACTTTAAAAAAGTGATTGAATAAAATATTAAAAAACATAGTAATTTTCTAATTAATTGTGGAAAATATAAAAGTACTTAACTAGTAATGTAAAAGTGCATATAAATATGATTAATTATAAAATAATATGTTACTCAATTAATTATAAGTTGTTCGAATAACATGATTGTTCAAATAATTATGTAGGAATAAGAATATAGGGTTTTCTATAATTAATCGTCGTAGTCACTATAGTCAAGGATTTCAATTGATAAGCATATACATATGATTTGACCTTTATTCCTTCGAAAAGCATCATTGTTAGGTCAGAGTGTCAGACTATAGCTTGACTTGACATTCAAAGCTGTCCATAAAATATTTAAAATTTTAATTGAGTGGACTGTTTTTAATGAATGTGTATGGTATATAGTGAACTGTATGTATACATTCTTAAATTAACGTTAAATATAGATCAAATAAGAAGAAAACGTAATTATTTCAGACTTCCTTCAAATGTATTAATGTTTATTAAATAATTTGACTATTTATTAACATGTTTTTTATATGTAGGTATAAAAAGTATTATGCAACGGAAAATATCAGTAGGTAATTAAAAAAAAAATGTAATTATGTATCAAATAGTTTTTTTTATCAAAATATGTAAATTTAAATGAATGCATACATGTATGTATATATTTATTTAAAAAAAAAACGATCGTCTGTTAATTATTATCTTCATAACATAAAAAGTGGATATTCTTCACACTGAGCGTTCTTCACATTATGACCAGGGGAACTAGTATTTAAAACCCGATTGTTATCACATTCGAAAAAAATGATTTTGAATGAAGCATAATTTACTGTATCGTTAGTACGAGTACATACATAATGTTTATATAATAACTTTTTAAATATTATATCAAGTATTAAAAAATATGTCTGTAGAGATTTTCGAAATTTGTTGTATATACTGTTGGAATATGAGTCTAGAATATAAGTGTATAATATATATGTATATATATATTAAAAATTTAAAAAGAAAAATGTAATGAATAGGTACAAAAGATTAGATAGTTACGCTATACAAATTCATATTTATTATATAGTTTATTCGATGATATATAATATTTTTATCACTTAATTAGTAATTACTGACAAATTGTAATCATATAAATTATAATAATTTTTATAATATTTAATTTGTTGATAACTCAATCGTTTAATAATTTATTTTGACGAAGTTCTACGAAACAAAGTTTACGCTGATAATAAAAGAGCAAACATATATTCAAATTAATTTATTATCAACATTTTTTTTCTACACATAAAATTTGTATTTTCTAGTTTTTGATTATAGAAAAAAATGCGTACTGATAAAAAAATAGAAATCTATTATTTAAATATTATGCTTGTATCGAAATTTATTAACACAATAACATATTTTTCTAGTCTTTTTGTTCTTATAATAACTACTTTTCGATCTTGAGCGAAGCGAATAATGTATTGATTTTACAACCAATATATGCATGTTTTGCTTGGAGGAGATTAAGATGATTTAAACACGAGTTACGTTTCGGAAACAAATTGTATCTAGTTGGTACATTATTTGGCATATTTTTCGGTTTCCCGTAGTATTTTTAAGCACAAGGAGAAATTATCCAAAACTTAAAAAATAAAGTTGGTAAAACTGTTAAAATATCCGTTTTGGACATGCGAAATTGTTGTAAATTTAGTGTTTAACATGTAGTACGGATACACTAACTGAAAAAATATATATATATAGCTCCGTATGATAGAATATGAATATCTAACATATTTAAAAATTGTAAGCATAATCCCTATTTCCTAGGTTAGGTTAGGCTTATTCCAACAGACAAACCGATAAAGATCGACTCGAAGAGTTATAGAATTCTACGAGTATAATAATAAAATAATAAAATAATCGTGATATTCAGAGAATACAAATTACAAACAACTGCTCAAAACACAAGAAAGAGACTGCATCTGTAGATAGTGTTTTTCTCATTTACAATAGTGTGTATAGTATGAGCATTCGAACCAACCGAATAATAAATTAATCAAGAAATAAATGGGTCGAAAAGTCAAATAGTGTTTAGGTAGGACTTGGAATCAACCCAGTCAAAGACTTAGAAAAAATGAATACACACGGTGTGCACTTGAGAATGTGGTGGAAAGTAATCGAAGAGGAACACTAATCGAATGTCAGAGTTGAATGACCTAGGCAAAAACCACATTGTTCGTCAACTAAAAGATAATTTACTATTGGCTTGATAGTATTCAAAATTAAATTCATACCGTATTTTCCGCATACATTTAAAGTTCTAATAATATACATAATTTAATACAATTTTTGTAAGAAAAACCGAGTGTTGTGATTGTTCATTTTACCATTGCCTTCACGTTAACATAGTCGTTGATCACAGCAGTAGCGAATTGGAAACTAATAAAAAAAAATCAATAATAATCACGAGAAGCCAGATTAAAACGTACGAATACAATGTTACGAGTATATACCCGATTGTGTATTCACTCGGTTGTCTATTCGCACTTCATTAAAACGAGGTCTTTCATCGAATACAAAAACGATTACTATACCACGAAATAAAAAATGACGACAATACGGTTTAAAAAAAAAAACTCTTATCAAACATGAAAACGTAAACAAAATTTGCGTAACTTTATCAAGTCGTAAATCGTAATATGTTAATACTATAAGAGTTTCTTTATACAGTCTAAACTAAATATATAGGCTAACGTTTTTATATATAATCAAGACATAAGTATAGAGTGCGTTTTATAATTAATGGTATATGCATTTTTATATATGTTTGTGATTTTCTTCTTCTAATTACTCGCGAACAGCAAAATTTGTATTTGAGTTCTAACCCGAGCGCGAGCAATGCACGTTGTTAAAATAACGATGTGCATGTTCTTACAATAAACATGTTTCCATTGAATATACAAACAACGCTCACTCACTTGTGTTTAAACGTCGTCTTTGTCGATCCGAGAGCAGATCGTTTTGCGTCGATCTAATGAAAAGCGGATCGGCGAATTTCGGTTCTCGATCTCCGTCCGCAGATAATGACGACTGATATAATATATATATATATAATTACTGAAATAATATGATAACAATATTAATGTGTTTCGCGAACATTTCATAACGAAATTTGCATTACATTATTGTTGTACGTAGTCGATAAGACACAAAATAGCCCGTAGAGGTGGACGGGATCGACGGCGACGTGCCCGCGATATAACCGAGCGGTTGTGCGGCCAAGTCAAACGTTTATATAATAATAACCGTACATCGAGGAATCGCGGTGTTGTCGGCGACGAGTCGGGTCGCGTTCTGATTTCCCGCGTTACAGACGCACACTTTTTATTAAGTAAAATAAAAAAAAAAAAAAAAAAAAATAATAATAAAACGATAATGCCGTTGGCCGTCGGTTCGGTCTCGTCCTCCAAGAATTACTCTGCTACGCACGCCGGGCCTAGTCGTCGACGCTCGGAGAGGGGCGGGCCGAGGGGATGGCGACGAGAAGGATCATCGGAATTGTTGTACGGTGGACGACGTCGTACGTGAATAATATCGCCGAAGCTGTTTATACACGGAATGCACGCGCGTCGTCTCTGTTGTAGACGGACAACGTCGTCCGTTCACTCTGTATATCGCGTGTACATTTGATTTTTTTTTTGTTTTTCCCCCCGTTTTTAATAGTCTCTGGAATGTGGCCAAAACGGAGTCACGAACGTCATCCGTCCGTCGTCCGGCCGACCCCGCATGGCGAAGAACACGAAACGAAAGGAAACACGAATAATAAACAATGATAATAAACAACGTGAGATAAGCCCGTTGACGGTCCACACAGTACGCGTGTGGAATATGACTGGAGTCATGTTTCATGCCTGTATGGTATACGTTAATTCGTCTTCCACGTACTCGTTGTATTTGTTTAATTTTACGATTTAAAAACATTTGTATACCGCTTACCTACGGCCTACAGGCTATAATCACGTTAATATTAACCGTAGTTTTATATTATGCGTATAATCTGTTCGGTAAAACTATTTTTCCACTTGATATTTCTTAGAATAAAATGTATAAAATCGACCACCGAAATCAAAATGTAATCTAATCTGAGAATGCGACGTTGCGTAAACACGCAGAGTGAAATTCACTGTAAATTTATCATTTTTTTTTTTTTTCCTCCGCTTATAACCGTAAGACCAAGTGGCATGCTATGGAGATATTGTTAGATACTAATAATGTAAATTCTTAATCTATTGTAATCCGTTTATCCGACGATTTGTCGCAAGGATAAAATTCCGCGGTGACTACATAATACGTATCTACTTCCGGCCATTTTATAAATAAACATCGTGCTTACGAGTTATACGTTTAGAATGGATTCACGAAGAGCGACAACTACACATTTATAAAACGATCCAAACAACAACAAAAAACAAAACGTTAAAAAACCTAATAAAGAAGAAGAAGGACACGTCACAGTATACGACTATAGCAGTTATATACTATTTCGTTGTACTATGTACATAGTTTAGTGCAATAAAGGGAAATCACTCGAGAAAAAAAAATTTTAAATTTCTGCTAAATTTGCAGACCTTAATTGTGTACATTTTCTCGGAAAGATATGTATTAATTATTTTTTATTGCGCGAGACATGTGTGTGTGTGTGTGTATATATAGTATTTGCATTACCAGCACACAAATCTAAATATGTTGACATCACATTCGCTTACATAATCTTATACAGTTTACCTATTACATTTATCGAGTTAACTAGATTTGCCGTAAATGGTTTTTAAGTACATTTTAACTAGCCGGACGTATATAAATTTGGTATTCATACACATTTCTTACAAAATAATTAATATGCACGTAGTTTTAAAACTCAATATCACTGACCTTGGAAGTTACAAAACAAATTCATTCAAACTGTTTAGCTAAGCGATTATAATGCATATTCAGCAAATACAATACAACTATTGTTAATTTGTTTTTATAAAACCTTAAATCTTTATCAAATACACAACAATGTCTACTACGTATTTACTAGCTGAGTCGTTATTTTTATTTTTATATATCATTTGATTTTAACCAGAGCCATTAAGATTCTTCAATAAAATAAAATATCATTTTAAATGATTTATTTCTAATATAAAAACTAGTTGTTCATTATTAACCTTATGAACTAATTAGTAATCTTACACGCGTATTAAAAGGGTGTAGGAGAATTCCAAGGTTGTAAATCCGAAAATTGATTAAACAGGCAAGCACTATGCACATTGTTAACTTGATGCAATATATATATAAAGAAACGTGATTGAAAGAAAAAATAAAATGACAAATAAAGAGACAAATTAAACATTTCTGACTTTAATATAGTTCGAATTTAAAAGAATGACAAACCAACCATATACTTAAATACAACTACTTAAATAGAATATGATAAATTGATAACTATACAATTTTTATAGAATTTATTTAATTTAAAATTTGCTTAAAACGTGAAATTACGTGTAATAAAAATATATAGTATTTACTTATGGGTAACAAATACTAAGAAGTCGGTTACTCATTAACTCAAATCAATAGTTGTATACATATAATTATATTACCTGCTTAGAACATAAATAATTACTATTTATAGTAAGTACCTATTGTTTACATATTCTAGTACTCACTTAACGGTCTACATAATAATACATACTTATTGGCCAATTGATATTTTGTACAATTGTGTACAGTATACATTTATGTAATTTGATTGCATTTGTTATCAAAACATTTCGATTTTACTCGATAGACGGTAGACATTCTGATATATATATATTTATTTATTTATATTATATACATTCAGGGCTGTAACTAGACTAGTTGGGGCCCATGTGCGAAACTTAAATTTGGGGCCCTTTATTTCTACTAATAATAAGTATAATTTAATGCATAATATAATTTAGGCCCCGGGCTCGTGTGCAATGCACACTCTGCACACCCGGTTTTTACAGCACTGTATACATTCTAAATATGATAAACCTCTATTTATTTTTATTATTTAATCAAAAGATCTAAATATTTTACTTTTCGCGATGAAAACTTTATAGCAATCCGTATACCCAACACGAACTAATAATAATAGTAATAAATAAGTAACAATTTATCTTTATTCAAATGCATAGAATAGAATTAGAACAGTAGAATCCGAGGTATATGGAAAAGTACAAAGTATACGACGTTCGTATTACGGCCGTGTTTGACGTATTAAACAATTGAGTCAAAACTGTCGTACGTTATGGTATAATTGAAGTCGTAGTATTGATGTAAACTGTGACGGGCTCGTCGCGCTATCTGCTATTTATGAACACGAGGATTAAACGCCACTACACGGATGCTCAAAGAATCTAATGAGACGTTCCAACCTTGTAAATACTTTGGGCAAACATAATGTGCCGTCGTGTTCGCGAATCGTGGACTAAGAATGTGTTATATGTATCTGTTCTGATTGATAATTTCCGATATTTTCGCTGTTGAGCGATTGCCGGCCGTCATCCATCGGTCGCTGTTACGAAAACTTGGTGGAGTGCCGAGATTAAAAAATAAATCGGCGATTCATAAATATCGAATTTACGAAGTTTAACAGTTTTTTATTTGTACCTACTTGATTATATAACTTCAATGTTATAAATTCAATCTACAGATATCTGTAACGGATTTTCAATAACAAAGACGGAATCGAAAGAAAAAAATATCACCGTCCGATTTTCATCGCCTAAACATTCGTCAAGGTTATTCAGATATTTTGATGGTAACTCACAGCCGTAGAAACTAATTTGTATAATATGACATACCGTACGTATATACGTATGTGCATAAATGCATTGAAAAAACATTTTATACTGTCAGTTTTGAATTTTGAAGACTTACAAAAATTAATGAGTCATAGACGATGTATACATTTGTTACTTTGTAATAGATATCGGCAACGTTTTAGCTGGACGTCGAAGACAGTATTCTAAGATTAGTAAAGAAAACTAACTGTTCGAACGATCAAATCGCGTTCATCCAGAAGATATTTATTTTCTCACTTCATATGAACTAACGAAATCCCGTCAAAAACGTTTTAAAATGAACACATTTTAACCTTCTTCGGACTCGGCGGTAGATGTGTTTTAACGTCAAATTTACGTTATACGAGCACTTACCTTTTATTCGAATTGCAAATTTCGCGTTTACACGAGAACAAATTTTAGCACGTTATGACAGCATATAATTTAATATCGCTTACGTGTATTATTAATAATAATAAGACAGAAAATCGATTGATATTTTTTATTGTTGGCTTACTTTTTGGTGTCTTTGAGCTGTGATAATTTGTACATAGTGAAAATCGCATTATTTACATGATAATATGTATTATACGTAAAGAGATGCAACTTTGTAAAAAAGGCTGTTTATTTTATCAGTGTAGTACTTTACAAAAAACAAATCGTTCGGTATACGTAACGTAATACTTTTTTGCGACTGTATTACCAAACAGGTTGGGCAAGTTAACCCAATTTTTTTAACTTGTCTAGTTAAAATACAAACTTACGAGTAGAATTAAACATTATTTACATATATAGTTTGTTGATTTCATAAATTAAAACTGTCTAAGTAACAATCAAATAAATAAATAATAAACAAATATGAGCGTGAAAAATGTATACTATTTTTTTTTTTTAAATCATAGATATTTCCTAAGACATTATTTTAAAATGTAAGAAATGGAAATTTAATATAAATTGTTATATCACATTACACATACATTATGTATATTCTATATTTAAAAATTAGTGTCCTCATGACTTTTAAGACCTGATGTTTATATCAACAAAAGAAAAAAAATTGCTCGCGCTATTAGTAAGTATGTCGCTGGATTTTCGAATTTATATTTACTCTATGCATTTGTCTATCACGTACATATTTCGGCATAATTTGTTTTTTTGCTAAACTTTAAAAATCTTAAATAGTCGTTTAGAGTGTTCATCTTTTTCCGAAACTCTTCCAGCACACTGCGAATTACCATAACATCGGACAGATTCGGTGGTCATTTGCTCTTCAACAAAACATTCCAGTCGTAATGTGCTGCAAGCAAAACAACTCGTTGGAACTTCAAGTGACATGGGAAAATCGCTTTTTGTCACAGAATATTTTAAATATGTTTTGCACGGGATTACAGGAATAGCCTAGTGTTCAATGTTTTCAAGTGCACTACATATGCATACAGTTGTAATCAGTGATGCTCAATTCAACGAGACTCGCACAGTTTTCATTTAAATCATCGTTGTCCGAAATGATAATAATCAATTTCGATGGGTATTGTCGACGGTTTCACTGTACAATAGTAAGGTTTTTGCGTTTCTAGCACTCAACGTCGGACTGTCGAAAACTAGTTTTTAATTGAAATGTAAAATTTGGTTTGATTTTTTTTTACACATGTGTATTATATACACGTAGTATCCTATTATATTACGTAAATGTATATAGCGATAATAATACGGTCAATTATATTCATGTCTGAAAACACTGATCACAGTTTTAAACAGATGAAAATTAGCTTTTGTCTAAGTTTTAATTTCGATCAATGACATGAAATAATTTTTTTTTTTTTACTCTTTTGCCAATAAAAATCAAAATACAATGCATAACGAGAGGAGATGAGAATGTGAGAATCAATACCCCGACCCTTGTCCTCGAAATATACGTGGGTATGTTTTAAAATTGAATTCGTGCCGGAAACAAGTCCTAAAACACTATTTGTACGAGAGATGTGACGAGTAACACACGTAATACCGAAACTCGGGCCGACTACAGTAATCGTCGGACGTTATTACATCAATAACGCCATAACGAATATAAGTAAAAAAAAAATTACCTAAACGAATAATAATAACAACATTTATTCACGAGTTGTAAATGTTACATGAGTATTTTACAATCGTAACGCTGTTACAATTTAATTAATGTTACGGACGGAGAGCAACATGCAATTATAATTTCATTTTTTTTTCGAAAATATAGCACATACATATGATAAACGTATAATATCAACAAGTGGGTAAATACCGTCGGACATTAACAGTGTACGACGTCGTTATTAATTGTCTTATTACTCTAAGAATTGGAAATAAGTGTATTGCTTTTGTGTTATTATCTTTGCGACAACAAAACAATATAGACCATTGAGCGATTTGCATCATTCCGGTAATTACACACACGACCCGTAAAAACGTATGTCGTCTTGTAATGACCCTCGTTCCACGGCAGAAACGTCGAACGCCGGCCGTACGACTTCGGTAAACGTTTCGAACAAGTGCAGCCGGAGAATGATTATCGTGTGTACCCGCCTCACCGTCAAATCGCGTAGACGTGTACGCGCAGAGTACGGGTGGTACGATTTCGAGCCCGTCCGGATATACTAACGATCGTACAAAGACGCGAACCGCTCCCTCCCACCACTGCCCCCGGGAGAAAAAACTAAAATATCAAACGCAACCCGCACGTATTTAAACATATAAGGGAATTGTACGATTGAAATACGATTTACAAACCGTTTCGTTTCACGTTAATTTATTGAACTATATTACCCATTATGAAAGGTATCCGTGATTTTTATAATATTCCGCTGTTTATAAACATATTCAAACGTACACCGCACGTAACGGCTTTTCGTGAGATACGAATGACATGCGTTTTTTATAACGCCGAAGCACACGTTTTCTAATCAATACTGCATACGTACATAATTTTTTTCGTCAACATTTTACTGACACAGTTAACTAAACGCAATTCATATTTGATTATAATTTATCACGTTTATACATATTGTAGTAATACAATTCTTCAATTATTCGTTGTCGACAACTGTGTTCAAGTTAACATGTGAATTTCCTGTTTTGTGAAAAGTAAAGTAAACGACTCCAAACAACCTAGTGTTCAAAAAAAAAAAAAATGCCCAAGGGACCTATTTGGGAGTTGGGCTTTCAACTTAGTGTCTATGTGTGTAAAATTAAACAATGTGGGCAAAAATAATGTTTAACTATATATAATTTTCTATTTGTAAATTATCAAGTTATCAATCTTTATTATGTATACTATTGAATAATTGTTTAAGCAAGGGATTTATGATAATACATTTTATTTATTATTAGTAGTTAATTACAACAGAAAAGAGTACTGTAAATTTTATTCGGAAAATTCTATTTTTCAATATTAAAACGTTTAGTGTCACTATAAAAATGAAATTTTCGCAGAAATAATTTTATAAAATAGATATGAATACATACTTTTTAGTGTTTATTAAATTTATTATTTTTTTTTTTTTGGCAAATTATTGGTTGGTACACACATCTATTAAACTATACACGTAATTAATAAATTATAAGTAATAGTCATGTATTTGTATAATAAAATTGGTTTTAATATTTATATTTTGGTTCGATTGCAAAAATAGATGTTTAATTTATTATCATTTATAAAACTTTAAATAAGTTAGGAAAATGAAATCATTTTTCATGTACACTGAATACAGACTGAATGAAAAAAAAAAATTATATTAAGAATAAATTGTAGACTTGAGTACTAGAGAGCTCTCAAGGCCAAAACACTATAGAACATAAATTTAAACACCCAAATGTATACCTTATGTGGTCCAAATGACGCCCAGTGAAACCAAAGCACATGAAGTCTGAATGAAAGCCGTGTGATACGTAAATTTAATTCAAAGTATGTATTTCATTTAAAATTGTTTCGCTGGAATTACATACATTTGAATTAGTTGAATGTAACAATATTGTTGGCATAAAAATATATTTTACTTATTATAATAATTGAATAAAAATTATATCACATTATAAACGACTGGAAATCATATTCATAATAGAAAATAATTTTTAGTTTAGCATATCTCATTGAACTTTTTACTCTAAACAAATTATTATATTTTATGAGAAATTAATGTATTATTACTATTTAATCATAAAACTAATTAATTAATTTAAAATCATAGTTGATTGAATGTTTGTCTAAAAATATATGAATAAAACCTTAATAATTTGTCTAAGCTAATATCGCAATAAAAACATACGTCTTAAAATTATATTAAGAATTTTATAATTTTATAGCCAAAGTCAACTAATGTTTACAAATTGGATAGTATTCTATAACCTCAAAAGGTAACAATAAAAAGCTATATTATATAGAATAAATAACTTAATGCTTAGCATATTAATGTACATAACTAACTTCATAGACAACAAATTATTTTACAAAACATACAAATTGAATAATGAAATTAAAATACATAAATAAAATTTATAAAAACTATGACAATTGTTTTTTTTCTTGTTAAAAATCCACATTTAGATATTACTTTAGGTATATTAAAAAGTATACATATATAATATATATGTTAGGAACAAATTAGTTTTATTAAAAAAAACCGGTTCTGTTCAAAATTAACAAACATAAAATATAACAATATTTAATATCCAAACATCCGTTCCATATTATTTATACAACATAAAGAGGAATATTGTGGATTGAAGGGATTAAACTCAAAAAATATAATTATAACAAGTAAATACAATTCCATCATTTAAAATACAAAACAATTTATTTACATTAAATCGGTTAAATTATTGTTGACATAATAGTAATCAATAAGTGTTTAATAACATCACACGATGAACAATGTTATACCAATTGTAATACTTGTTACATCTAAAAAAACCTGTACATTCAATAAAAATTAATTGTAAAAATCTGGCGAAATAATTGATTTATTCAATATCCTTAACACGTACATTTATATTTTTTAGTTTGAATATGTAAACGAATAATTTAAGTAACGCCGTCAAATTAATTTTATACCATGTCTTAAATTTAATGCAATCTTTACTGTGTCACATATGTTTTTAGATCACATGTGGTTATTTTTCATCGAACTAAAATATGTCTCATAAAAGTGAACTTTACAGTATATGACAGAAAAATGCACACATATTAAAAGTAAATTAAATCAAAGACACAGTTATAAAGTCGCTGCAGTACAAATTCATAGAGATAAGTAATATATGCTTAAAGTTATTTCAAAATAATAATTTACCAATGATTATTATGTTTTAATCGTATTATATTTTGAATTGTATATCATTTAAATAGAATCATACAAATATACACATTCTTTGTTTATTTTCTTTAGTTTGTTAAATAAATGATTTTATGATAAATGAATGAAGGGATCAATTTTTGTAAAAAAAAAAGAAAAAGAAAAATTAACATTCACCGGTTCATATTTTTAAGTATTTGCTGTTTTAACGTATTAAAACAGTAATAAATGAATTATAACAGACATTTCTATATTATAAAATAAATATTGGGTAATCAAATTAAATTTAAATATATGGTTTTAAGTTAAAATATATTTTTTTTAACCAGTTTACAACAAAATACTGATTACATCCTAAATGTGGACAAAAAGTAATGAACACTCTTTTTTCTTCAAATACAAAATCAAATATAAATTGGGAAGGACTTGGAATGTAGTAATAAATAAGCTTTAATATATGCTTATAAGTAGTCACGTTTTTGTTGACTAATCAGCAAATAAAAATTATATACGTAAAAACAGTTTAGTCAACTTTGTTACCATACATTTCTAGCATTACATTCGACAACAGGCATTCGTTTTTTTGGCAGTTTTGTAAAATGCCTTTGACTGCATACTTAAACCTTCCGATTTGGCGACCAAGTCATCGAGTTTTTCTCCACGTTCTAAAACAGCTTCAATTGTATTATGCTGAAATATAATTATAATAACTGATTACAAGTATTTTTACAAGATTTACAACAGTTGTATCAATCAGTAAAATAATAACATAGAATGTTCAGGAAAATATTTTATTTAATGGTACACATTTACATAACTTTTGAGTTTTTGAGTTGAATAGTAGGTTTTCCATTACTTATTTATTACAAAATTCAAAAGAAACTATTAATAACATTTTATTTAACTCTTCATAAGTACAAATCAATATACATAATTTTGATTTATAAACAAAACCAAATACCCAATGTTTGAAATTTGACCAAAGTTATTATTACTAAAAATATTAAACTAAAAGAGAAAGTACAATAAATAAAAAATATTACCAAAATAATTTTTGTGTCATCTAAATCTTGTTGAATTTTTGTCATTGCATCAGCTTCCTTGGGATTTTGATACTTAGCTAACATTGCATTTAATTCATTGAATGTTATTTGTGTTTCATTTAGTTTTGGCCAACTATGTGCTGGGACTTTGACTGAAAATTCATCCAATGCCTAAACCATAATACAACTTATGTTTAAATGTTTTAAATTAATAACAAAATAAAAATCTAGTTTACATAACAAATCTTTAATTAAATTCCTATATATTTTAAAACTTCAACTAGAAATCGTCAAATTGTATTACTCCTCAGGTATAGGCAAATAAGGTAAAAATGAATTAATTCACCAATATTAAACCATTCATACACAAAAAATGTATGTTTTGTATAACACTAAAATATTTTAGTAGAAAAAAAACAGAATAGTCTGTTAACCGCAAATTTCATTCGTTTTAACAACAGTGAAAATTCTGGTTAGTATAAAGTTATTATATTATTTCAAAAGATTAAAACCTTTTGTACTTGATATAACATAATATAGGTATTTAAAATGTATAGCCAAAAAAATATTCTATTCACCTTTGTAAGTAGTGTATGAGCAACTCGATGTGGATATTCGTCATCAGATATTAGAACACCAGCCAAATTATCTGCACGCACATAGACATGACACATATATTCTAAAATATAAAAACACCGTTAATTAAATTGTTTTTTTAAATCTAACAATTTTTGATTCAAACCTTTTTCCTTTACAGACTGTCGAGCAGCAATTGCTGTACGTTCCACGATTGTTTTGGTTACAAATCCCATAAATTCCTGTACACTCTTGCGTTGAAAGTAACCAAATGACTGTAGTTCAAATGCCGATTTCAATAATGTTGCATCAGTGGGCCCTTTATACAACACACTCATAGCAAACAATTTCACCATATTGATGTCTGTTGAACAATAAAATATTAGTTGTCAAACATATTTTTCACAATTTGAAAAATCAAATATCTCACATCATATACATGTAAAAATATTTACCTAGACTGTTGGAAGACGATACCAAAATAAATTCTCGTATTATTGAGAAATTAAAGTATTTTTTATTCCAAAAATCGATTAATGATGTATGTAGTAATTAGTGGCCTTTGTATCTTATTGCGATGTTTCACCAGAAGTCCAGAACAGCAATTTTCAGGTACTACGAAATGAAATTTTTTAGACTTTGTAAATACAAATTGATTAATAGTAATTGAAACTCGTTTGATAATAAAATTTATACATTATTTGGAAATATTTGGGACACTATCGAAATACAAAAAAATACATAATAATAAAACCGATAGTCAATATCGACCGAACGATTCGATAGTGAAGAAAATGTTGAAACTTTGAATTTTGAAAATATGCGCCTCCTTAGGATTAGAAAAACTTGCCGGTAATTATGTATATTACGAAAAATTCGAATTCCGTTCGTAATACTGTCAAAACGAAAACATCAATAAAAGTTATAATCGAAAAATATATTTGGATTGTAAAAAGTCGATTATCGATATTGCTTATCACTTATTGATAAGACGGACACCATAATAGAATCGGAATAACAGCGTTTCATTAATTCACGTAAAGGAATTCGTTTACAGTGCAACCAACACTGTTACGCGACCAAAACTCGATATGGTTCATATTTTTTTCTAGTGATCAATCACAATGTCTTCAAAGTCATCCGAAAATTTGATTATATTTGTTACATTAGAACAAAATCCGAAAAAAATCGCCAACGCCAATATATAGTTGTTGCAACGGTCGACAATATATGAAATATAAACAATAATGCGGTAATAATACACGTGAACATATACGTGTCATAAAGTACATAATGATCGTCCTTTAAATACCTACTTATATAATATATAATATGGCTACCTCTGTGTCCACCGTGTACATCAACAACAACAATTAATCGCGATTTGTTTCAAAACACATATTATTTGTAAATACTAAAGTGGAAAACGATCAACAATGACTAAACGTGATAATGTATGTTATATATATATACGGTGGACGTGTACGTTAAACATCTTTAGACTATTTTTTTTTTGTTTTTAGTAGAAATTCATGTATTTTTGTAAATTAACAACAATTGTGTACATTAATACGTTAAAATCATATCGGTAGATTACGTACCGAATAAGGTGTGTGTGTAGTTTACATGTGACATGTAAGTTCCAACACAATTATGACAAATATATTTAAAATATAAATATTACTATAAATATTACGCTTTGGATCACACAGTCACAGCCTCTAATTGTAATGCTTACAGTCATCAACTAATTCGACTGTGTCTGCCACAAAAGACTACTACATAAGTCGCGATTAGTAGACACGAGTGGTGTTATAACTGGCCGCCAGGGGGGTGGGGAGGCTGTCAAAATAATCATTTGTTCAGAAAAAATTGAATTTAAAAAAAAATATATCATTGCAAATTTTATTAATATACTGTTTTTAGTGCATTTTTAAGTTCGTACAAAATCGTGTATGTGAAAACAATTATATTAAAACTATTTATAAAACTATCGATTTTCAACAAAAAAAGCCCGTTTTTCTTACGCCATGTCGCCACGTATCATATATTATTTCAAAAAATACATACATATAAATATATAATAATTCCTCATTCTCGATCATGTCGTGTTTTGTACAATATTCCAGAAATTATTTTTACGTCGTACATCTCATATGTACAACTTATAAAAACAAACAATATAGGTAAAACATGCTATATATATGTATATACATATGTATATAAATACACAGTATAAGCATACTTAACAGTTTTAGCGTTCCATCAGATTGAACAAACGTCGAATTTTAAAACACGGGCTAATGATTAAATCGTGAACACGTGAAATGATAAAACATACTTTTCCCGTTACACGTGATTTAAATCTGCACGCGTCAACACGCAAACACTTCTCGGATCACGATTTAAACTCGTATAATAACCAACATTTTTTAATGATCAATTTGGTTCGTTAAGAGTAACATGATCATAAAATTTTATTGTGCACTATATATTTATTATTTATTCAGCATACCAACAAAAGCATTTCATTTTTTCAACGTTTAATTATATATTATTTAATGATTTATTATATAATGATTATATATATATATATATAATATATATATATATATATAATAATATTTTAAATTCATTAAATTTAGACTATGATTCATATACAAAAAAAATATAAATAAATAAATAGACAGAGTTCTCTATTTAATATTTTTAATATTTTTTATACATATATACTATATACTGCAGTCTAAAATGTATAGATCGTGTTAAATATTACAAGAAATCTGTTGTATGTATGTATACACAGTAGTGAATCGTGACGTAGGTACTTAAGCAGAACATCTGGTCAACTGTTTGCACGAACACAAAATAATAAAACGATATATTATAACATGCACTGGTAAAACACATAAAACTCTGAACTATTCGTCAATATAGTATTATATAGTTGTATATTGCAATAAATTATATATACACAGAAATTTTGTCACCCACACAAACCACGGACAACGAAACCCACCATTATTGTGCATTATAAATCATCTAGCGTTTATTTATGCAGTGTATAAACAATATGTACAAAAATATGTTTATTATTGATTCATTGATCCGAATTATGTGTACAACAGATGTCTCAATACCAATCTGTTAAAATCTGTACATTAAGGTTGATTGAATATTAGGAAACATTATTTTACCAACTATAAACAACTATCCATCGGTGTGTTTTATACATCTTACAACCATACTCTTTCAGTCAAAATGACCATTAATTATCTTTGAATTATGTATGGTAAAGGTATTGATATTTTTTCGAAATTGAAAATATATATTATGCATCTACTCATACTTAAATATTGTTTTTATCACCAACTAGTAATAACAACCATAATTATCACATACCAACTACTAATATCATATTGATAAACAAATATCTGTGGTTTAAATATCTGATCATAGATCGCGCTATTTATATACTAATAACTATGTACATTTCAAATAAACTATAAATTAATTATTTAATTCAACAATTAGTTATAGTTAGTAGCGGATTTTCGAAAAATGTTCTGGGGGGGGGGGGGTGATTAAAAAAAAAATAGTATAACAAATTAATATAAAAAAAAGTATTTTAGTGTTTTTGGTACTAGAATATGGATCACAGCAGAGTGTCTGGAGGGAGGGTCCAGTACCCCTGGACCCCCCCTACCCATAAATAAGCCATTAGTTATAGTTATCTACGAATTTGTTAATACGTGTATATTTTAAATTTAGACGACTTACTAGTCACTGCAGGTTACTATTAGAGGTATGAAATGAGTCAAAATAAAATTATTCACTGAATCCTAATAAGAGTATTCATTAAGTCCTGCCAGTATTTTCGAGTTACTTATATTAAGAAGTTTAAAACGCGACATAAGGAGTATACAAGGATTTCTTTCGGAAATCTTGAGATTCTCACAGAATTCTCTAGGCTATAAAGATATAGTATATAGTTATAAAAATATAAATATAATATAAAACAATGGAATAATATTTTTTCTTTATGATTTTGAATATATATATTACAAAAAATGTAATTATAGTATCAAAAAAACATGCACTATTATTACTTGAAGATTTGTAAAACTAAAATTTTTTAGAATTACACATACACAAACAATTAAGTATTATTGTTTCGTTTAAATAAGATTGAATTTTAAATATCGTTTTTATATATGAATACTATACTAATTGCGATTAAATAATTAGATATTACAATCAAACATTATAAAAATTAAAGTATACATTTATTTAAATTCTTCCGAAATCGATCTAAACGTGTTCATTTTAAATAGGTACATCTAGATATACATATATTTATATCTATTATCTATATAATGCAATTATAGATACATAGGTACTAAACATAGTTGTAACATTAAATAGATAAGAAGTAAATTTATTTTATTTTATATGTACATAACGAGCCCAAAACAACAAATAATAATAGTACATTGTATTAGATTGACATATTTATAATATAGATAATAGACGAAGTGAGGCGGTAATAATAGGTACATATATATTATATATGATTAAATTGAAATAATATAAATAGCATGTATTATTGTTGCCAACTGTATATAAATTAATTTGAAATTAATTTATTTAGGTATATAAGTATAATAAATTAAATCGTATTTAACCGCTGCGTCATATTATATTTTTTAATAATTATATAAATTAAAATTTTCTTAATAATACACGAATGACAAAAATAAAAGTTCACTATAAAAGAAATTGATAATTAATATCTATATATAACTTATATTTTTTTATATAATTATTGTTCTTATAAAAGATATAACAATTAATCCGATTAATCCTTGGAACAAAAGTAAAATTATTTAAAATGTTCATAAAAAAATTATACGAATTTCCTAGATGACGTGACTATTTATACATATACATATACTGTTAAAGTTACGGGAGTAAAACATTTTTATACATAATACCTAAACATTTTACAAAACGTTTTATAAAAATTCTTGTTATATAGACATTACAATATAAATGCTTTAATAATCATAATGTACATGATTTACAATTATAGCTCTTGCATTATTTTATATAGCTTTGAACAATTTATTACGCATAGGTACTTAATTGTTTCTAAACAATATAAGTACCTTCTCATATCGTTTTTGTACTTTAATTTACAATTTATAATTAGATAATATTACAGTTTACATCGACTTCTGTATTCGAATTAAATGACCATACTCTCCTTTTATTTTATGTATATCAGCGTATATAAGAAGTATTGATAACTATATTATACCACCACAAACGTACACTGCACATACACTATGCTTTATTTTATTTTATTTTGTGACCCTAAACATTTCTAAATCATATTTTTTTAACATGTAAGACTTATAAGAATATACCTACATAATTACGTAATATAATTAATTTCAAATTGTTGTGCAGTTATAAAAAAATCTAATTTCGATTTATGTAATAAATACTAATGTGTAATATGCAAAATTAAATGTATAAATGCATAAAACAATATATGAAAATACCAATGGAAAATGTTAACATGTTAACATAATGAAGGTTTCTTTCGAATTTTTAGTTTCTATTAAAAACTGACATAGCGTTATTAAAACACATTGAAATTATTCGCTGATTTGACAATAAAATTATAGCATATATATATATAGTCTTATACATACATATAAAGAATATGTATGGTTTGTCCAACAACTGGGTTAGTGTGTCATCAAACAAAAATCTTACAATACTTTACAAGGATCTATTATTGTTGATTGTTTTTTTTTTAGTTTTCATTTTTTTTTCGTTCATTTGAAATTAAAGTAATCGTATATGTTATTGTTTTGAAATCAGCATTTAGGTCAAATTACTGCAAACTAGGTCAGTTATACAAATATTTGTAATTTTTCATTAGTTATCATGCAAATTGAAGAATAGATAAAAAAAACAGTTAGAATGAATAATATTTTAATAAATATACAAATAATAATATAGTTTTTATAGCTTTTGAAATGTACGTAAACATATATTATTATCTAAATGTGTACAAGCATCAAATGATTAAAAAAAAAATAAAATAAAAATACATAAATTATAAATATTAAAATTTGAATTTCCTTGCTTCGTGGATTTTTTAACTATATAAATTTGTAAGTTTTTAAACAATTTGTTGTACAATTCCGTACACTGTTTTAACAAATAATATATATTAAACGTTATTTAAACGTTTTTATGGAATGTATGGTTTCCGAAAAATTAAAAGATTATACATGTATTACGTGTACCCTTTATAAGATACCGTTTGTAAAGCGTAAATATCTGTAGACATTATTTATACATTAAAATAGGCGAAATATAAATAATATCTATATATAATAAGAATTATAATGCATTACTAAAAATAGTTAGTATAGTACAATAATAGTACCTAGTTAGTTTTATGGGGAATTTAAATATTTAAAAACAAAGTTTCTCATGATGATTTATGTATTATTAATAGTATGTAAATGAGGTTTTCTTCTATATTTGATTGGGTGTATTTGTTAACCATTTATTTGTAATATAACTTAATCGTAATAATTATGTAGCTTAAAAAATACATTATAGACGATTAATTATATGTCAGTATAACAAAACTATAAAAATATTAGCAATAAAATATATTACATTATTAACAGACTAACACAATTTAAAACATTTCATTCGTAAAAAAAACTGATAATCGCGGCTTTTGTCTATTTGATTATTGAAAATATTGTTTAAAAAATGATAGCGAATCGCAGGTAATGCAGTGGATACCGGTTCGAGTGAGTATATACATATAAGCACTTTGAAAACGATTTTAGAGTTGTATTATCATATTGAATTAGAAAGCAATGATAAAACATATCATTTGAAAAAACGATTTTGAGCGATGGCGGTATAGTTTATTAGAATTTAATGAATATATGGTATATGAATATTGTTCAAATATAACGTCTAAGTTTGTACTACAATTCGAGATACAAATATTTACCATGTTCAAGACAATGCAATCGGTTTTTTGCAATTTTTGCGGGTAATTTTTCTTTACACTCAAAGAAACTATAGACTAGGAAAATCGAAAACGTATCGAACAAAGTACCGGCTAGATACAATTTACTACCAAAAAGTAACGTAGGTAAATATCATCCAATCCACACCCTTCAATACAAGAAAAAGTATGTTTATAGAGAAAAGAAAAACCATCAATACACGAAGACTAATGACACCCACAATCATCGTGGAATCTCTTTTTACAGTACCTATATATATGACCTAGTATAGGCCTTCTCTTTCAACTATTTGGGGTTGGCCAACCTAGCCCTCGACTTCCAGCCTAACTTACTCTCCCGCGTCCTCAACACTTAAACCAGCCCTGTTCAAATCACTATCGATCGCATTCAACCGCCTCTTTTTCGGTCTTTTTCTTCCTCTCTTTCCTTACATAAATTTCATTTACCGATTTCACTGTCGCCGACTATTTGCCCCGCGAGGTCAAGAGGCCTATCTCGGCTGAAACGTGGCAGCTGTGGGACAGGCGCTGGACAGTGACTAAACCACAGGACCCAACGTAAGAAAGTGGAACCAACACTGCGCGCCTAACCTGACTGAGTCGTGGCTCTTCCTCAACAGGGTACGGGCTCAACCCGATGCTCGGTGGTCCTACTCTAACGGAAAGCACGCAGTCGGTAGGATTTAGCCGCGAACCCGGTACGGAACGCGCCTGCGTCCGCTCTATCCAGTATAATGTTCACGTAAATCATTCGACGGTACACCTGTACGACTAGTCTACACATGTAGGCGCACTCTTGGCGCCTGTACGCACGGCTTCTACGTTACGGCGCCCATAAACGATATTCGCGTGTACATTTCATATTATTGCTAGTACGAGTATATGTTGTGTACGATATAGCCGACGTATCATGCGTCGAAACGGACTATAAACGGTACGACGCGTACGTCGGAGAAACGTATAGTTCGTGCCGCGGTCGGATTTATATATGTATATACATTTATTTTTTTTTTCTATACTCGCATTACTACATGTACATACGTATACTACAACATTATATCGTTTTATACTAACCGCGGCGTATATTACTGCGTATTGTTACTTGCCCGGAATATATATAAAACGTAAAAAAAAAAAAAATTTAAAAAAATGTGTGTACGCACGCATACGCGCGAGAGAGTGAGAGAGACAGCTAGTGAGAGGGAGAGAGTGTGAGAGAGACTTAGAGAGAGACCGTAGCCTAAATAATTTTGCCAACTCAGACACACGGTTGCACGCACACACGCGGTCGGTCGTCGTGTAATCGCGACGCCGGGGCGTCAACGCCGCCGCCAATGTCCAGTCCGGTGGGCGGTGACGTCAGCGCGGGCTTTCGCCCAATGGAGTGTGCGTGCGCGCGGGGGGGCACGGGACGTTGCGCGCTGCAAGAGTGCAGGACCGGCGGCGGCGGCGGA
Source organism: Schlechtendalia chinensis (assembly GCA_019022885.1). Lineage (NCBI taxonomy): Eukaryota > Metazoa > Arthropoda > Insecta > Hemiptera > Aphididae > Schlechtendalia > Schlechtendalia chinensis. The sequence continues at coordinate 947,762 of CM032351.1, read as the reverse complement.
GAGCGCGTCCGTTCGGCGTGCGACGACGTTCACTCACCCTGGCGATGTCTTCGCGCGATAACGTTGTCCGTGAATTTTCGTCGAGAACAAAACAAAAAAACTTTTCGTAAAACAACAATACGTTGACGCGTATCGTCCGCGACCGTGTGTATAATAATAATAATTATTACTACCACTACTACCACTACTGTTGTTAGCACAGTGCGTTCGTTGCAGTGACGACCGACCACGCCGATAAGATTATTGTTGTTTTTTTTTTTTAATTTTTTTTTTTAAATATTTTTAACCAAAGTGCCGCGAGCCGTACGATAAAATATTCAAATATTACTACGATACGCGTGTGTACGGATAATAAACCGTTTCGTATTGTTTCTGGCGGAAATAGAAAATCCGAGTCGAGTTCGACCGCGGCCAAGTCGCGCGGCGTTTTGTATAAATCGACACCGATTCACTTCATTCGAAATGGATTTGATAGAGTCTACAGCAGCACACGGACGACCGCGTTTGCTTTAGGTACGTACATTATATTATTTACGATCAGTTTCCTGAACTCTGTCGTCCTAAACACGCGTTGACCGTAATTATACATCATCGTATCCGTACGTAATATACGTATTTAAACTGTACTCTCGTCTTAAAATCCATTTCACAGTATGACGCGGTACACCTAATAATAATAAATAATACATACTGTCCGTCGATGTCTGTTCGTTTTGCATACAGAGACACACGGTTTGAATAAGCCGTGACCATAGTGGCGACTACACATTTCGTGGATCGAAAATTCTGCGAGCGACCATCACGGGGACGCCTGCGATTTACGAGGTCCGCACCAGTCTCCGTAGGGGTATTTATATGAGCTACTTCCCGGGCTCCGGCAATCTGGCCGGTACAACTGACCACTACGACTTTGACGCGCACGCCAAAGACCGGGTAAGCGAATGCTGCGGTGTTCGACGGCACACGCTCGCGATCTGCACAATTTAATATAGATATTAATAAACCAATCAATAAACTCATCATAAGACGTCATCACGTTTATTAGTGTAGTCACTACGTGTTCACAAACGTATAGAAAATTTCGCGATCATTTAATCTCGTCGAAAGTTCCGCCCCGTTATGTATTATTAAAATATCGGTAATCATCGGATTTATTATAATATCTAGTTATTTATCATTTTACCGTGTGTATTTTTACATATTTATACATATTTTTACGTATTTTTAATCGTTCGTTCATATCACATATTATATAATATATTTATAAACATATACACACGTATAGTAGTTTGAACGTTTTTTGCCCCTTTCTCCCACCTCATCGAAAATGTTTGAAGGTTTCAATCCATTTTATCCATATTTTTAAACATATTCTGGCGTATAAGAATTTCGTTGAAATATTGCTTACTAATTATTATCAACGTAAATATATTTTAATTTATTGAACTATTTACTTATATACATTATGTACAGACAATATTTCCTTTATACGCTCTTACTTCGATTTTATTAACCCCGGAGTTAACCATTATATTTATGCACAGGTGTACTGAATATTAGTTATATGAAATAGTTATGTACATTTATATCGGATTTTGTTTCCAATCGTATACAATTTTAGAAATTACCTACGTTTGCAGTTTGGTTATTTAAAATTAAAACACTTTTAATCTTGTTGCAGAATATAGCAGCTAGTATATTTTCAATAATAATAAAGTAAAATAATTCAAATTGTAGTATTAAAAAAAAACTACATATATTATTAAACTATAATGGTTGAATGTATTACTAGAAATCAAAAATGAATAATCATCATAATATCATTGTCTGTGTATTGTTTCTTATCGGTAATAATCTCGTATTTTTTTTTTTTACGTTAGATATCTTTAAAAATAGAATGACTAATCGATAACTATGAATATATTTTCATAATTATTAGTTATTGTTTTAAAATACAAATTTATAAAGTATATATTATTATATATATGTAAATATATGGGCCTAATTTTAGCATTACTATAGTTTTAAATTTTCTTTTAAAAAATTTAGCAGTGCAAAAATTGGACATACGACACGATTCATACTACAACAGTGACATCATCACATTGTGTATATTACGAAACGTCCTATCCAAATACGTCGGACACATAAATGTGTAAAAAAATTCAATTTGTTCAATAGCGTATGTTTGACATTATTTTCTGAAAATCCATTCTCTGGCCAAGTGACATAGATATGATATAACTATAATGCACTAGTCTACTAATGCGAATCACTTTTTTTTATTTTTTGTTCAAGTATTTTTTTTTAAAATAGAAAAATAATTAAACATAATTATTACATTATTATAGTGTATAATTTATTTATAGGATATTTGAATTGTATTACTTATATTATATATATAGAGGGTAATTAAATTTTTAATCATTTAATAATAATCTTAATTCTAATAATAATTGAACCTAGGTATAATTTTTGATATCACTAAAAGAAAACAATGTCATATAGTTAAAATACCATTAGCGTCCAGCTTAAATCAGTACCTACATGACACACGATAATATTATTAGTTATTACTATAATTCATATTCGAACCTATTCGCCATTTATAAAATTAATAAAATCATAAAAATTCTTATTATTTAATTATTATATATTATAGTATTTCAACAAATACGCTTATGTCTTATACAGTTTATTATAATACTTATGTTGATAGAACTATTATAAATAATATAATCTACCTCCTTTCTGGTTTTCTATAATCTTTACTACATATATATTTATTACTAAAATATTTTGTTTATAAGTATGTTCTGTGTTTTAATTTATGATAAAATTATTCGTTTTATTAAATATATTTAAATTTTAAATTTTCACAATTTCACTACTTGTGAAAGTTATAAGTTATTTGCTAGATTCTGTAATTTTTTAAAAAATAAAAGTTTTCAAATATATAATTTGTTAATTTTTAACCATTCGTTGCAAATATGCACGATGGAACAAAAATATAAAGATTAAGAATCAATAAAATACAAAGAAAAATATAAAGATCACTGAATAAGATATCGATACCCAAAAGTTGATTGATCGGTTCATAAATTAACGAGTCGTGACTACAAACTTTGATAAAACTATAAGGATAGCTTATTTTATATTATTCAATTAGTTAGGCTAATAATTTGTTTTCATTAAAAACATTTTTTCTTTTCGAGAAATATTGGGTACGAATATACGTTTGTTTTTATATCATATATCTGGATAATATTATTTTTATTTGTGAATACAGTACGCACCAGTAACCGGATCTGAAAAAATGATAACACTATGTAGAACTCGCGTTTTGTCATGTTGTTTATACAAATTATACAAACATTATTAGTAACAACAAATGCGACATACACTTAGTATTGTGTAACATTGTTAAAACAGCCTTCACCAATTCCGTTTATTTAAGTACAACATTTAAAAAATTATCTTCTTGTAATAGATTACCTATATCAATCTGTTCTCAAGTATATAAATATTTGTATAATACAATTTATAACTTAGTTATTTGCTATAATTAAAGTAAGATATAAATAAAATCATTGACCAACAGCATATTATTTTGCCGCAATACCAAAATTTGAATTAACATATTTTTATGTGTTGTATTTTTACTTTTCAATTATTTTTGATTATTTAATTTAAAACAATTAAATTTACAAAATATGTAATATAATCAAGCGATTATTGATATATTCTTAAATTATGAATAGTCAAAATTCAGTACTATCTACTATTTAAGTTAAAAAAAAAAATTGGACAGATGACCTTGAATAGTTTAATTTAAATATTTATACTAATGCCGTTTTTTGTTTTGTTCTATTTAAACTTCTCTCCTCTTACCCCTTTAATACGTTCCTTGACTAAAATAATATACGTGACAATTTCACCACCTATCGTGTAAATTACAATTTAACAATAGTGATACAAAATTAAATATATTTATATATTGAAAGAAATATTCAGTATATTATAAAAGAAATATACGGCTAATAAAATAAATTGTATGATACATATTAAGCCAAACATAATGATTAAATTATAAAAATATAAATTTGGAAATGTAAAATTAAAATAATAATAAAATTACAAAAATACAAAATTTTGTATTACTAATATCGATTTCCTGAAGCATAGTATTAATTTTCAACGAAATCAATATTTGATTTTTCATAATAAATACTTGGATTATTTTTATTTATGTTTTATTATTTATTATAATTTCAAAGTAACATTTATAAATGCGCAGAGTACAACCAGTCGTTCAACCAGGAAACTATATAAGCGTATTATTATTCTTGTACGTAGTCGTATAAACAATTTTTCCTGGCATGTGCAAATTAAAAAAAAAAAGTAAACAATTGTTTACTTAATCTAACCTCTACCCATTAAAAAGTAATATTGTTTTTATTATGATTATGTTATAGTTCTCACCTAACCCTTGAATAACACCATGTGAGTCAGTAAACAAATTAAGTTAACCTGAACTAATTATTGAATAGAAGTAAATAAAGCTATTTTTAATTTTAATAAAATATATTTATTTCAGAGTAATATTAAAGACGAGATTAATTATCTTCAAGATATCCAAGAAGATTGTTTTTACACTGAACAAAATCCTTCTATGCAAGGTAAGATTAATTATTATTTAATTTAAAAAAATAATACACTGTCAAAATATTTAATATAGTTGACAATAGTTTTATCATATATATGAAACGTTAAAATAAATAATCGAACACAATTTGAAATCTCAGTGATAACTCCATTTTATTATGAATTTCTATTTTCAAATTGAATTTAATTACACAATTTAAAAAATAATGATTAATCTGTTTATTATTTATTTTAGTGAAGTACTTATGTATAACATAATATTACATTATAATTATTACTTAACTAAATTCCTTTCTTTTCTCATGTATGTACATGTATATACAATATACATATTTTTTAAATTTTATTAACAATATTAACTTCAAAATTAAATTAAATTATAGGTATACAAATTATAAGTGATTAATTTTTGAGATTAATTTTGAAAAAATAATGTATATATCCATGATGGACTTTTATATCATATTTTACCAAATTTACTAGTACGTATAATATGGTATTAACATATTTAATATTCCCTAAAGAATTCGAAGTTTTTAAAAAATGTCTTTTCTATTAAACATAAAAAAGATTAAACAAAAAAACTACCTTTATTATTAATATGTCTGTAAAATCATGTGTAATATTCGCCTGACTGGGTTTCTTTTTTAGTTTTTTTTTCTCCAGTAAACACGAGTGACCCGAATGAGTGGGTGAGGTTAAAAATAGTTTTTTTTTTATTTGTATTATATATATAATGGTTTAAAATAATGTGTCACAGACGTATAGAAGAGAGGTGGCCCAGAAAAAGCAGTTTCGTCACGTTTCAATCATAACTCGGAGGGGGGTTGAGGTATCGGTATTTTGGACCAAGAGGTATCGAGAGAGGGGCGTACTTAACCAAGGACCAATTTTTTAATGATCTGTTAAACGCCACGGCTAGTTCCACGAACCGAGTGAACACGTCGTCAACCACCAGACATGGAATAAATATTTTGTATTTTAAAATAACACATACTAAATAAAAATTGTTGTATAAAAAGTCGTGATTACTGATTGATGATTTTTATGATTAAAAAAATATATATCTAGGGACGCAGCTACAAATGAAATAGCTTGTAATATATTTTCAGAAGTTAAAATCGAATATCACCAGTTTTATAAATTTCGAATTTTAAAATTTTAAAAGTCATATTACTATAATATCAATATACATAAGCATGAATAAAATTTGAGCACACCTAAACCCTATCCCTCCCAAATTACGAGTATGTATTTTAATCCTTAGTGAATTTTCATAAGATTTAATAAATATTATTTAGTGAGATAACAATTATTTTACGTAGTTTTCAAAATAAATGTTAACATATACGATTAGAATTTTTTTCTTATACAGTAAATGTCAATTTCTTATATAATATTTGTTACTTCTTTATTTTTAAATTTGTGAATGTGAAAGTGTGTGTTTATTTTTTATGTATATATTTAGTTTGATAGTACTTAAATTTGAAGTATAGTATATGGAGTTTTATGACATAAAATCGAAGGACCCTTTTAAAACCTGTTGCGTTTAATGTTTTTTTTAAACTATAGCTTATTGTTTGAAGGTTTTAAGTTGTAATATATTATTAGTTAAAAAGTCAGTAATTTTGCAATAAATATTATTAAACAAGACCTTAAATCTTTTTTTCAAACACGTTTTATGTGCGTTTATATATATATACACATATATATACATATATGTACATGTACAAACGTAAATCATTTTTAACGTATGTATATTAAATCTATTTTTTAACCAATACTCTTATGTGATAATTATTTTTCACACTCCTTAATAATAATTATTTGTTTATATAGATCTAAGATCTACATAGGAAACAATTAATTCTTATAAAATCCTCTAGGTTACATAGTTATCTTTACTGTACTAAATTTGATATATTTTAGTAAATCTTAAATAAACGTTATTGATAAATATATAACATATAGCTATATCTACATAATTCAATAGATAATCATAAAAATAGAAAATATATTCAAATTGTGTTTAAATTACTTAGGAGATGATACAGACATAAACGCAAACAATACTAGTGAAGACAAACGATCTAACTATTTCCAAGACTCAAATCATATTTCTATGCATGAGCCATCTACCACCGAGCTAGTGCCATTGACAATTTTCCCATCGGAAACTGACTTGCAGTATAAAATAAATTGATTTTATCATTTTTCATTGAATATAGAGTATGATTTAATATATGTTTAGAAATAATGGCGTTGTACTTACGGGTGACGTCAGTAGCAATACGGTTACTTCGCTGGAGTCTCCTGAAAAACGGTCACCAACATCTACTGACCAACAGCAACCACAACAACCCACAGTTACAACTTTACCCGCAAAACCACCGTATTCATACGTAGCTCTGATTTCAATGGCCATTGAAAATTCACCATACAAACGTGTTACGTTGTCTGAGATTTATAAGTACATCACGGCTAAGTTTCCGTATTATGAAAAGAACAAAAAAGGATGGCAAAACTCGATAAGACACAATTTGTCACTAAACGAATGTTTTGTAAAAATACCAAGGGATGGCGGAGTTGACAAAAAAGGAAACCATTGGACTTTAGGTAGGTACACGAATACGATAGTAACAAATTATACTTTAACAGTATGATGATACATTTATAAACTAAAAAATATAATATATATACATTCATATTTTTAATGATTTTCGTAGATCGTTAAAAATACATATTGTTTCAATTTTTAAATGTTATCATAAAGTATATAGGTTTATATATAAACTATAGAAAAAAATTTCACTAAATTAGGCGAATTAATAAGATAACAATAAAATTGTTAGTAACTAAATGAATTAAACGAATTTGATATTAAATAATAATATAGATATTAAGTAGACTAGATATCATTATGTACTTTAGTACCTACATAAGTAGATATTACATAATCTATAATAAACTCTAAATAGCTACAAAATTAAAATATTTAGTGTTTCTAATTTCGTCGAAACCTATAATATCCAAACTAGTTTCGATCAAAAGCGATAAAGATTATAAAATTGCGTACATAAATTTATTATGTTTGTTATTATATTGAAACGACAGCTGATGGCTGTAACAATGTATAAAAAGTGCTATTATAGCAGTATTGAAAATATGATAAAGATTTGTACGCGTGCGTTGTGCTTAGTTTACCAAAACACGAAATTCATTACGTTTCAATAATATCATTATGTTTTATTTATTATTATTAGGCCTAATATTATAATCCAGCCATCCAGGAAAACATTTGTATTGCTCACTTCGTAAGCATTTTTTGTATCAGCTCTCTAGTATATGCAGAGTTGTAGAATAGTATAAAAAAATATTACAATTATTAACAATATTATACATATTTAATTGTAAATATCTTCAATTCATTAGGAATCTACTTAATGACAATATAAATTATAGATCAGACATCCTTACTCACTAATTCAAAATGCATATTCATCAACAATTAGCCATGATATTAATCAACAATTTTAAATGTGAACTTCCAAATATTTTTTTTTAACAATATACTTACATTATTGTAACAAATATAAACCACTTTCATAAAATTATAATACTTTAAGCTTACTAAGAAATATAATAATAAGTGATCTACTAAAATCTGGCATATCACATAGCTCTTTTTTACAACACAACAAAATTTTTTGTTTTCGACATAAAAGTTACAATAATTGTTTATTCATTTAATAATAAGGTGAAATGTATTACTATATTAATACACTGCAAGTAAAATATGATTGATTTGTCAAATCTAACATCTCGACACGTGTGTCATCATGAGTACGAGATAATTCCCGTTGAAAATATTAACTTATATTTGAAGTTAGATGTCTCATATTGATGATATGCCGAACTTTTGCATACCTATATTTCTTTATGTATTTCATCAAATAATAATAGTTGTTTCTATAATACGTGCTTGAGATAATTTTATCTATTGTTAACAATCTTTTATAAAGGTAGGTATTTAATGAACTGAGTAATTAAGGGAATATGTCAAAATAAATAATATGTGTTAAATGAAAACTAAATATCTATAATACGTATTTACGCGGTGAATAAATTACTCAAAATATGAACTTAGAAACTAAACCTTACTGAAATATATTGTTGTACTATTTTTAACTTGAATTTATATGAAATATTAAAATTTCAATTCTAAATCATCATTAGTATTACAAGTTAAACAATTTTATCATTTACCTATGTGTATTTAAATAATCAAAATAAATTAAAATATACGTATATACATGCAAGCATAAAACCAAAATTCCCTTATGCTTTAATTTTACACATGTTATATACAATTAACAGAACACAGTGTATTTTTTTAAAAGCCAGTGATTTATTGTTATTTGACTATTTAGTTAATGTTTATATAGTTCCAACAAAGACCACGAAAAGAAACAAAACAGTCAATTCAATCTTTTTTATCTATTATTGTCATATATATTAATATGACAATATGTACCTACGGGACTGTCTAATTTTGAATGATTTACGTTATATTTGTTAGTTTCATTATTTAATTTATATATAATAATTTAGACCCAAAATATGATAACATGTTTGAAAATGGAAACTATAGAAGACGCCGAAGAATGAAAAGGCCATACAGAACACCTTATAGTAGACCCGGACCATATTTCGGACCAGATTATAGTAGAGGAGGTGTTACAGGACCACATTCTACGATTTTTGGTTCTAACCCAAATATAACCCCAAGATTTGATCACAGGTTTTTAAATATATCAACAGCTATAGTGTGCATTGTATTTAACTAATTAATAATTTTAATTTCAGTAATAATTGGTCTAGATCACAATATTCGGCAGTTCCTCAATCGCATCAATTGCAATATCCTTTGTCATCTCAGGTAATTTTTAATCATTCTTTTATTTATTTCACAATTTTCAAGGGACCAAAAAGGGTCAATCAATAACATATATATATATATATATATATATATATATATTTGTATTTATTTACTTTTTTTTTGAAGAACAATTTTTATGACAATAGAAGTTAAAATAAATAAGTCTTCAACATTTTTGTACAGTTTTTCTATAGTATGCAAATAGGACACAGATCATGCTTTAAAGAGGTCGTTTTGTGAAAAACAAATATAAGACAAGAAATTTTAATTTAAGGCATACAAAAAAAATAAATACTGAACGCTATAATACAGAGTCGTTTTCCAAATGTAATAATTTATTTAGAGTTTCAAAATTAAAATTAAATGCGTCAAAGTGAATAAAACGAAACGAGTGTCTGTTAATTAAACACACAGTCTATATTCTGCAATGTTAATGTTTAAAATGTTATTAGGTTGAAAATAAAATATAAGGTTATATTTATTTGTAATTGTAAATACTAAATTGTTATCGTAATCATATTTTGTAGTTTCAACCAGTGCAGTCTATACAGATCTCATCAATGAATCATTCAAATTACAGTCATTTACCAACATCAATGGGTAAGATAAATTTAAACGTAATGATGTATCATGCTTAAATATACACATGAAATTAATGTATAATTCAGTAAATAACTTAAATACAGAAAAATGACATTTATTTAATTAAAATATTGTTTATTTAATGTAGACTATAGAAACATAACGTAAGTTGTATTTGATACAATATAAATAAAAAATTTTATGTTGCATTAATTGTATGTATAAAAAAATGCCTATCTAATAATTTAATTAATTTTTAATCAATTGAAGTAAATGTTTTATTTACTGTAAATGAAAATGTATTGTTTAATAATCTAATGTGAATTATTTGAAATTTATTTTTATAGTTATATGAACTATGTTTTAGCAAATCAAAATATGACTTTTGGAGGATCATATCCGCAGTGCCAACGTCGTCCTCAACAAGAGGTTTTACCAGATACTACATTACAGTATTCTTACTGGGCAACATCGACTTCTTCTCCAGATCATATGATTTCTGGTATAAAATATTCAAACACACTTCATATGGAATTTGTGTACTTACAAATTCAAATTAGATTTCATTAAACATATTAATTATTTACTTAGTGAAAGAAGAACATTTGAACCTAATTGAAAAACCACAAGATACACTGAACTTCGATCAATTTGAAGTACATCCCCCAAATGTAGATTTCGAAGTGTCAGATTCGCGACAAAAATGTTATTTATAAAAATATGTGGATATTTTCAAAAAATTGTTTATTTATGGTTCCATAATATATTTTTATATATAATATAATATAAGTATATAACAAAATAATGTAAAATGGAGATTTATCTGAATTAAAAGTTTATACAATTATTCATTAATGAAGTACTAATATTGTTGTCTTAATTGTTAAGGGGAATTTAGGAGGCAGTTTCAGATTTATATACTTATTATTTATTGAAAATAATAAATGCCAAATATTTATGTAATAATAATATTCAATATTATTTGTGAACTAATTGTTTAAAAACCAAACATATGCATGTTAAATGCATAAAATTTATGTTTAATGATTTGTTAAAATCCTAAAAATATTTGAAAACTAATTTTCAACTAATGATGCACGTTTTCAAAATGAATGTATATTATTGATCTGTTGGGTAAATAAGTTTTATATAAATTTACCTCATTAAAATAAAGTATGGTTATTACACTATCAATTTATAATCAAAACATTATTTGATACTAATTATTTAAGTATTAATATATTGTCAGTATTATCTTAGAATAAAGAATACTATTTTTTACATATAATTAAAATTTTTATTTAATTTTTATACTAAAAAGTACAAACAGAAATAATTAAGAATTTAAATTATAAACTAATAAAATGAAGTCTGCCTCTAATCTACAAACATTATTTGTGTTAATTATATACTTTTGTATTATAAATTAGATTTTGTAGTCTTTATGTATTTTAAGTAGGTACATATTTTTTCAGATATATACATATATACTAAGTGCCTTATATTTACCAGTTTGTGATTTGAATAATTAAAATAACAATAATAAAAAAGATTTATCATACTTAACACCCATGCTATGTAATGTTATTATACCTTGGCAAAATAAGTGTATGCGAATTCAGTTGTATATATGAATGGATATATGCAATTCATTAAATTTATCTAGTATTTGTAGAATTATTTAATGCTCATTGAGAATGTTAATTTCTAATAATTCAATAATGTCTTAAAATCAACCAAAGTAATTTGATGTTTCATATTTTTGAAAATTTAAGCCTTTGTTATCTCCCATTCCCGGAGAATAATAATTATAATTACAGTCTATGTGGATACAAACAAGCTGATCTATGTTTCTTACAGAAGATATTTTACTCCAGTAAACACTTATTATCATTTTTTTAATATCGTTTAATTCTCAAAAATTATAATTACATAATTTAAGCTTTTTTTTTGTACGATTAATTAATTATATATATATATGAACTGGCAAAAGTCAGAAAATATTTTGCACTTTTTTGTTATCTACTAGTGTTTTATTTATTCGTGAAGAAATACAAAATGGATGGACATTAAAATTATATAATTATAGACAATAAACATATATACAAATTGATTAGTGACATAGTGGTTATATTTGGAACTTATAACGTGTAATATGTTAGACTCGATGTTTAGAATTTCATATGTTAGACATTGTATATGTATTAAATATTTAAATTAAAAACTATAGAATTTACTACTGATATTCGATTGTGATTGGTTACTTAGGTAAGTATATTTAACAAATATTAAAGATTTATGGAAAATGTAAATTAACAACACTAAACACATCCTACAATAATTGAATATATATAATATATTGTTTTAATTTTGTGGTATCTTGAAATGTTGAAAACGAATAGAAGGATTTCATGTAAAAGATCAAATCTAATGTTTCTGGGAATGAGAAACGACATTTAGCTACTTAGGTCTCAAAATTGGATATGACAACAAATGATTAAATGTCAAATGCTTAAAGTTAAACTTGGCAAGCTCATAAAAAAAAACTACAAAGTAAACCCATATAGGTACATTAATATTATTAAATATACATTGACATGATTATTATTATTTTTATTAGACCATAACAAAATATAAATACAAATACATGGTGTATAAAATATGTAAAATAAAAATAAATATATTTTCACGCTATACACACACATACAAATTTAATAATTATATAATAATATAACATTTTATTAATGTGCATTATTCATAACGACAACAATTTTGAGACTTAATACTATACAAGAAATTAAATGTGTTGATCTGAAATAATAGACAGGTTCTAAACTTATTATTTAAAATTATACATTTTAAATAATAGGCATTTAAAACCAAATTTGTAATATTAGTTAGTATTCTTATTATAAATATATATATATTTTTTTACAGTAGGTAATTTATAGGAATAAAATTTTTTGTAATTATATAAATATGGAAATAGAACTCAAGAATTACATATATCTGAACAAGTTTTATAACTTTAAATCTTAATTATTATGTATATTAAAGTAATTAGAGTAATACAAAAATGGAATGGAGGGACATGTTTTTGCGTGAAAATAAATCGTAAATAAAAATATTGTATAAGCAAAAATAATAATATAATTTTCATTTTAAATATAGTGTTTTAATAATTAAAATTATTATAGTTCATACTCACAATAAAGTGTATTACCAAAAATATATTGTATTATTTAAGGAAAATCATCGTCATCGTCATCATCAGATAATTCAGCATCAATATTAACCCCCTAAAAAAAAAAAAAAAATTAACATTTGAATGTTCAATATATATATATTATATTTATAAATATGATCTATATACAACCATTATTTTTAAAAGAAAATATATTGTTATATTTATAATTATAGGTTTTAATTTTTAACATCTATTGTATTATACATTCCATTTAATTATTTGCATCTAATTTATTACCGTTGATTCTATATCATCCAAGTCCATATTTTCTAGCTCATCTTCTAATTCTTTATCCACATCTTCAAAATCATCCTTTATTTTCAAAGGGACTAATGGTGGTGAAATTACATCATATTTTTTATTATCAACATCTAGAGATTTAAAATATAATATTATATAAATTACATGATAAAAAAGTAAAACCGCTTAACTAGGTAAAAAAATAAAAATATTTAGAAAATCAATCTCATATAATAAGAAACTTTAACACATTCAACTCTGTATGTTACAGCTAGTTATTTTGTGTAACTTGAACATAATGTAAATGCCATTTGATATATGATTATTTTAAAAGTTAAATATGTTAAATTTTATTTTTTATTACAATAAATTATTTATAACTAATAGGTGTTGTTTAAAAGTAAATAGAATACATAAATATTATGTAAAATAATAATAATAATAATGACTTTTTACTTACAGCTGGGTTGTAAAACTTCAGTTTTAATATTAGAGATTTCTTCATTTAAACTAAAACTGGATTCTTGGACATCAGCTGTTCTCATTTCTTCTAAACAATTTCTTTCGTGATTCAACTAAAAAAAAAAAAAAATACATGTATATATTATATTTGCTTGATAATAATTAAATTATGTTTATATTATATTTTATTTACTGGAGTTTTAACATAAGCAATAGCTGGTAACTGTCTTTTCCTTTCACCTTGTAAATAAATTTCAGTATTTAGTAATTCTTGATAGTGAGGGAATAAGTTATCATATTCATCTGGATTAGCTAATGATTCACTTGTTTTTTTATTAATTTTGTTTAATGAATCTTTCCATAGTCCAACAATATAAGACATTTTGCTTGGCAAATATGATCGAGCAAAAAATGCTGCTTCTGGCAACCTATCAGTTTCTATTAACAATTCTAAACATTTATCTAAATCACCCAAAATTAAATATGATAGAAATGAGATATTATTTTTGCCATTTGAATTAGTACTTTCAGCTAATTTCTTTACCATATCACTATTACCTAGATAAAAAAAAAAAAAATAAATAAATAAAAAAAAATGAAATAATATTAATTATGTTAATAGATACCAGAAGATGTAGCTAACAAAAGTAATCCACCATAATCTTGAGCTTCATGAAGACATTCTTGTGCTAGATCAAGATCAGCTTGTGCAGTAGCTAGTTCAGATAGTTGTCTCCATTTTTGAGGATTAGATGCTTCTTTTGCGAGTAAATGAGCTTTAGCCAAATCTTGCAATTGGATAGCCAATTCAAATTTGTGCTCAACATCAGTTGATACTGCCAATGCTTGTTTCTTATAACCCTATCAACAAAATATTTTAATTAATTAATTATGAATATACAATTTTTGTTAGTTATATTACTTGTTTTTCTAAGAAATGAGCCACACGTGTTCTATATTGAGATGGTACTGATGGTAGTATACGATCAGCAATCTCAAAATCTTTTCTCATGACAGCTGTTTGATATTCTAATACAGACAAAAGAAGGCTATACGAAACTAAGTTAAGTTCCTTATCACCTAAGTAGAGCCGATTTTCTTTAGCAACATATCCTAAAAGATACATTGTGCGATCAAGATGAGATACTGTGACAATTTCTCCACCCACATAGTAGTTGATACGATTTACTCCATTGGTGTATATAAAGCAATCTCCAACCCATAGACCAGTTTTAACGACTTCTTGAACTTCTCCTAAAATCTAAAATTTATGTAAAAGTAAATTAAAAATTAAAATGTATTTTAAGATAAATTTACTTCAAAAGCATCTTCGAGGCCATCTGAACTAGCAGCTTCAAAATTCGATGCTCTTGCAGCACTAAGTACATTGACATCAAAACGTAGTATAAAGTATGCTTCATCAGTGGCAAGACACACTAATTCACCGGATTCAGACCAAAACACATGCTTTGGTTGAGTTTCAATCCTTCGTACTAAATTACCATTTTCCCAATCATACAACGCTAATCCAGTAACGGATTTCACACCTAACAAATAACCTCCAAAAATACCATCTGCACCACCTTCAGGTTTAAAAGATTTCTTTTCTTTAAAATTTTTAAACACTTTTATTGTTGAAGAATTTTCTCTAATTGCATATTCAGAATCAGAAGACCATACAAAATCTTGAGCAGACCCAAACGCCTTATTACGTAAGGCCATTGAAGTATATATAATATATTCACCATCACCACATACTACCAAAAATCTGCCATTTGGATTGTGACATATTGATTGTGGATAAATCTCACAGCTACCCATGTCTTTAACTTGTATAGGCAAACGTTCACCATCTTTGATATCGGTTCCTTCTGTTTGAAGCATAGCTTTCAAGTTGGCTTGTTGAATCTCACTATGACGTGCCCAAACAATTTTACCACCATGAACATCCATTGACATAGCTGGTTCTTCACGACCAACTTTAACCATTATACTACCTTCATCATACCTAAGCCATTATACACTGTAATTAGTATTTTTATAATAAGTCAATAGATCTAATAATACTTTACCCTAAAGCTACATTATTAGATCCACGTAAGCAACATATTGTCCATACACGTTCTAAACCATAATTTAAACATGATTCTAATCGGTAAGTACCAGAATGCCAAATTCTGACAGTACCATCCTCTGAACCAGTTAAAACAATTGGAAGTTCTGGGTGGAAACATACTGAACAACCAAAGAATAAGTTTAATCCGACAAAACAATTAATTCAATTATATTATATTACCAGCAGAAATATTTTGAGCATGGCCTTCTAATGTTTGTACACAAGTTTTATTTTGATAATCCCAAATTTTAACAAGTCTATCGTCAGCACCAGATATTAAATAAGGCTTATCTCCAGCATGGTAATAGTCAACACAATTAACCCCTTTTTCATGTCCTTCTAAAGTAAAATTTGGAGTTGAAGAACCAAGTTGCCATACTTTAACAGTTCGATCTAACGAAGCACTAGCAAAAGTATTATTATCTTTTGGATTAATCATAATTTGCATCACATAATGTGTATGGCCTTCAAAAACTTGTTGGCATGCCCATTGTTTTTCCCAATTCCAAAGTTTGATTAACATGTCATCTGTAAACGAGAATATAATATTAAAAACATATGAATAAATTTTGAAATATTAAATCTTTGGCTCAATTCAATTTCAAATTTGAAACTATTTTTAAACAGAATTCTGTAGGTTTAAATTGATTTGTTTTTAGTTATAACTAATAGTTTTGAAGTTCAATACACTGATTTATTTAGAATTTTTTCAGAGTAAAAATATATACTAATATACAATAATTTTATTGGGATAGTGATAAAAGTTGCTAAATAAATAACTATTTTTAACAAGTTTAGTTTAATTCAAATTTTGTAAACAGTAAAAATATTTTTTATAGACCCCAACAACTAGGATTTAATTATTTTCTTATAATTAACACGTATAAGTTTAATACCATACAATTTAATTTAATTACCATACAATTACCATTTAATTTACATACCACTACTTGTAAGTATGAAGGGTTGTGAAGGATGGACAGCAATGCTTCGCAAATAATCAGAATGGGCATCAAGTTGATGAACACGTTCTAAAGTATTATAGTTGATAACACGCAATTGCATATCATCTGAACCAGTAACAATCCAATTTTTTCTAGCAACAAATCGAGCAGCTCTTACTGGTAGTTCACATACCTATTGAAAATATTATAAATATAAATACGTTAATAAAATAATAAACACTAAATGTTGTATAATATTGAATAGTTGTAAACACAACTACACCTTAAAATTAAAAATAATAATAATATGAATTGTGTTACACGTACATTGTATAATTTATACTATTGATAAATAAAGTTTTTATAAACTTTATGTAGAGACTTACTTCATATGATTTAATAAGTGTGGCTGTTTCATGGTTCCATATATGAACATTGCCATTGTATAGAGATGCTAACAACCAAGGCTCTTTGGGATGAAGATCAACACATTTCACACGATCAGAACGGGCGGTCAGCTTACGCTTGATGTCTAAACGTAAAGGCTAAAAAAAAAGGACCAAACGTAACTCGCCATTCCGTATAAGTCGTAAGTTATGTAGAAACGATATGCTAAGGGCAACACTCACCATTCTTAAAGTTTTGTACGGCCGTTAGAAGATTTAGTACAATAACTAATCGAGGAAATCCAATAAAATATATATATAGTGTACAGCCCGTGCACGAACCATTAACATTCGAAAACGATCGAACTCCGTGACGATTGTCGAAACGAAACAAGTCGGCAATGTAGATACACGGAACGTTGTCGTCGGCAGTATGCAGTGGTGCTGATATCAGTGTGGCGTACGGTTATCAACGGCCGCGGACGTGTACACCGGCAGTAGTGCCAACGTGTTTACGTGTTCGCGACGCCGTACACGGCGGGTGACAGACGAACCCCTACGATCGCCGCGCCGGAAGAGAACGTCTGGTGAGCAACAGGTTTTCTTCTCGTGGGAACCACATTTAAAAAATGTATACATGTAAACGAGTTTACAATATTATAATTTACGTGTGTGTGTGTACGTAAGCTCTATGTACGAAGCCAATTACCACCACTCCGCACGTAAAATACGGCTGTTGTTCATTGTTCACGGCGCGGACGTCGTAATATGTCTGTTGTCGTTCGTCCGTTCGTTGGCAACACGACGACATACGGTGGGAGGCGCGCTGCCGTCTGCTGTTACGATCGGTAATGCGACGGTGGGCTAACGGAGCTCGCGACGACGTCGACCACTGGCGAGACTTCGTGTCATCGGGTGCGTTCGTCGTTCTGTATGGTCTCGTGACGAGCAGTTGTATTCGCCTATGACAAAATGATGGCGGAAGAACGTTGCGCCGTATCCCGGAATTGACTTCCACGTCCTCGACGGTTGACGTTCATCGACAATGCAGTGCCAGTTTGGCGGCGTTTCGTCCATGAGTGACAACAGGAAGAAGGCCACCACCACCAGTGATACTTTGCCCAAACCGGGAAAGGTCAACTCCGGTAAATATGAATAACACACTATTGTCTATTGTACTTAATTTGTTCGTTTCCAACCATTTCCCTGTGTAGTAGGCCAAAGAGGAAGTGCGTGTCCTGCGTGTTTCTTATACGTGCGCACATACTCATGAAACGAGTGTTCTAAATTCGCCACAGAAAGTGGTTGTATTATATTTGGGGTCACTTTCACTATTCTATTGGCCTGGGGCGCCATAACATGTCCGTATCGTTTTTAGTAGATTATTATTATTATTAAGTAGGCAGACACTATTTCATTTTAGTCCAATGACCCAGATGTTCCAATCATTGGTCTTTAATGTCACTGCATTGTGCATATTATGATTTTGAGTCCATTTCAAATCCCTTTTGTTGTATTTTATATTCATATTATATATAATATGAAATGAATCCTCTAATTTTTTACCATCAAATTTAAGTGTACTCAATTTATTTATATGTTTTTCTCAACATAAAGGAATAGTCCAATATTGTTCAAGTTTTCAAAAATAATTAAATATAAATCTTAATACTTATTTAACCATCATCATATTTAGTTTTATTTTTTATCTTAAAATTTTATTACAATATATTTTATTTATATCAAATATGTATCATTGTACATTTTATTGTCCTTATTTTTATATTACATAAATCGTATAATATAATACTTTTCATACTTGTTAGTAGATAACTATATTTCAATTTTGTTTTCTTTAGTAATTTTTTATATGTTTAATAGGTAATGTTCTCCTAGTTCGAAACAATATTTATCAAATATGAATAATGTAAACATAGGTTTTGATATAGCTTATGGAATATAAATTACAATAATTACCTAGTTATGAACTGAAATAACAATTCTTTATTGTTGGTTAAAATCAAATTTGACAATTGTACAAGCTCTTTATATTTCTATATTTATTTTGTAAGACCGGTTAGCAAACATTTTTTATATGTGGCCATTAATTTCTAATTTGGCTTTGTAATTCTTGAGGTATTAAGAATTCCATATCAATGTATATATTTATGTTTCTAGATTGTATACATGATATAAAGAGTATAATTTATTATTGCTTTAGGAGTTAATCTCATTTATAAAGAGATAAATTAAATAATTTTTTAAAGGTATTATTATAATATGTGAATGTACTACAGTCAAATGTAGAATATCTTTTTATAGTGTACAATAAAAAAGATGTTATGACATGTTGAATGATGTTATGAAAACTCTTTATTAAATTTATAAACACTTAAAATCAAACATCAATTGTTTATAAAGTCAGGTTTCATTTTTTTTAATGAATCTAGTAAATTATTCAATGTAATATAAACCATATGAACTATACAGATTTTATTAGTAATTCTATAACTAAAATTAGTCCGATTTTTCAACTGGTGTTTTTTCTTTATTAAGTTCTGCTGAAGACTGTTTATATTGTTCCAAGTATCTAACCATTGTTAACTGTGTTTGTCCTATAGTTTGCAGACATCTATTGTTTACTTGACCGATTACACTAATCAATCTTGCTCTGGCGTTATCAATGTCTACCAGACTTCCATATTCTACTGTTTGAGATTTGCTCAATAGTTTCCCATCGACTATGCATGCTAATAAAATTAAATGTGGCATTTTCTTTATCATTTTTAACAATTTTGGTACTTGTGATGTGCTACTAAATACTATTGAACTGTGTGATTGAAATAAATTTAACACTGTAGCATAATTTGTTTGCTCCAAGGCTAGTTTCAAAGTGCTTTTACCATAAATAACATGATCCATTCCTGCCATTTTAAAAGTTTTCATAGTTTTAAAGTCAATTTCGCCCTTAACTGGATTTTTATGAAATATTGCAACCATAGCACTCTGTTCAAATAAATCTCTTACTTCTCGAGCTAATATGTTTTCATACGGGTTATCTTCAATTTCTCTTAAATTTGTTTTCAATGGTTTTGGACATCTTTCACTCCATGACATTTTTGATGGTTTTGGCCATGGATACTTAGGTCTTGTAATTTCGTCGATGACGGCCCGGTAATGATCTGGTTTTCTGGGTTTCTGCACATTGATACGTCTATGTCGAACACTGATGACATTTGGTGTATATCCTTTGCTGCAAATAGCTTTAGTTAAACAGTTCAACATGATTGTGTTTTTATAAAATATAACTAATATAAAATTTAATAATATAATATAATATATTACTTATCATTCAAATTTTTGAATCACTATAAACATTAACACAACAAATAATAAAAATGTTTAAAAACTGATAGATATTTGATATATGTAATCTAGATAACCTCAATCTTTTTCGAATCCTCAATTCCTATCCAAACTCGAGAACAGTGTAGCCACACAATATAATACTTTCAAATGGATTGGGCGTGTCTTGGTGGGGATACAAATAATGCTGTTCAACTCATAAGTATTTTCTTGATTTAAATAAGTACCAGTTGAATTTATTGTTTTTGGTTGTTGGAAGAGCGACTTACTCTAAGTACATACCTACTGTAAGTAATGAATATTTTTAATTAATTCTAAAACATTATTAATATAAACAGTTATATTCTGATGATAAAGTAAGAAAAAAATATATTTATGTATATACCTAGATAGATTTTCAATGGTTTTTTATTTATAATAATTATTGTTTGTTTAACATAAATATTATGTTTAAATTATTTTTTCATTAATTTTTAATCTGAAATAAAATATTGCTGTGTTTTAATGAAATAATCTAAGTGTTTGATACAGTATGTAATATACCATTAGTTTTCAAATGCTGCGTACAAATTATTGATATATCAATAGAAAATGATTATTAACAAATGTATAACATGAGAATACTATTTTAAAGAAACATTTCCTTTTTAAGTACTCTTGAAAAGAAGGTATACGATTAATGCCAAAATAAATTAACTACCTAACAACTTTTACTATAATAGTGATAGTAGATTTATAAATAAAATTGGGCATTTTGTTATAAACAGTGATTGCACTTGATTATTCACAAAATGTATATAAGTGCTTAATATAGGTATAGGGATTATTCTGAGAACTTTTCACAGCTAGGTAGTGTATATTTTTCACACCTACCCACAATTTTAAATATTCTTTTTTTTAATGTAAAACATACTAATGAAATTCTTGATCTTGATCAATTAATTAATTAATCTTTAATCGCTGTATAGTAGTTTATTAATATAAAATAGTAGTTGATGTTAAGTAATTAACTAGAGTAACTACATATATACCAAGTACATACATCATACTGTAGCAGAGTAGTGAATTTTTCAATTTTCATTTTTGTCTGTGAACACAAAGGTTATATTATAATATTTCTATTTAACACATATTTATTAGAATTGCATTTAGTGACATTTCATTTTGTACTTGATAGATTTTGTATTTGATAAATCTTCTTGTGTATATTTAAAAGAAATTTAAATTTGGTAATATAATTTGATGTTTACTGTACAGTAATTGGTTTGCGCAAAATGTAAATACATACAACATCAGAATGCATATTTGTGTTGTGTTTGTAACTGTGCAGTTATTTGAAATTATTTTTATTGAATTACATTGAATGCTAAGCTGGTTCAAAGGAACGTTTGTTAATTTTAAGATTTAATCGCCATTCTACGAAATATACACTTTTATGGTTACATTTGATTCGAATAATTATTTATTATACACAAATATTACGAAGCCATACATCGTATTATTGAAGCAAATAATTAAGGAGATCCGTGAAACGCAGTCAACTGCCATACGAGTGTATGAAATTTAGTTGGAAAATTTGTTTTGTCCGTTAACAATAAACTGGGCGAAAATGTTATTTCGTATACGGCACGACGCCCCATGTGTCATCTCTGTAATTTATTCGTAATCGTATTCATTTGCAAATATGCAATGAAAATAATATTTAACGTCACGCCGTTTTGTCGTAAGATTTTTATTCCGTTTCCGATCGGTGTGTACAAGATGTTACTTCCCGAAAAAACAAAAACAAAGTAATAATAATGATTATTTCGCTGTAGGCGTTGGATACCTTTTCTCTGTAAGATCGCGTTTCGCGTCCCCCTCGGGAAATAATTTGAAATCCCCCATAACGGCGAGTTCGCGTCGTCCGGGGCGCGCGTTCGTTGTTGCGGCGGCGGACGCGCCGGTCTCGGTTCGCCGGTCGGGCGCCACGACCGGTGAGTGTGCAGCGCGCGTGTCGGCCGGCGAAGAGAGAGGGTCAATGTAATAATAATAATAATAATAAAATATTACACGCGCGCGCGCGCGTATTCGTACGCATTAATCGCACGAGATCGGTCAACGGCGTGAGGGGGAAAAAAACAACTATAATATATAATATTCGAACGTCTTTGCGAGACGGAAAGTGGCCGCCGGTAGTAGTGCGTTCAGTAGTCACCGAGTCCTAGTCAATGTCGGACTGTAAATATGTCTTGTTTCTGGCGGTACCCGGCGGGACTCTAGTGTGTGTGTGTGTGTGTGTGATCCGTCGAACAAAATTAATATGAATATTTACGTAAACCGTGGTTTTCGCGGTACCAAACGAATGACCGTCAACTCGATCGAATTGTTTATGTCCGTAAAACGAAAATACGATCTACCGTTTTGTAGTATTGTCCGCGACGCGACTTTTCGAACCCGTGGAATTTATCGTCGTGTTGTTTTTTTTTATGCGTGTGCGTGTGTGTGTATGCTCGTCTGTCAGAGAGGGAGAAAACGCCGCCGCACCCCAATATCGCCGAAAACCACCTGCCGCCCCGGGACCGACAGGTAGTTGTTCGCGGTCGGTTAACTGTGCGTGCGTATATTATTATTATTATTATTATTATTATTATTATTATTATTATTATTATTATTATTATTATGCATCGCAAACGGTGTTGTTGGGACGTATTAATATTTTTCTGTCATTATTTATCGTCGAGTTAATATTGTTTTCGTCTGCTGCGTTTCTGTGGTCGTTATTCCAGTAGTGTTTTTTCTCTATTCGATCAGAATTTTTCGATTTTGCCGGTCCTGATTTTTGTTTTCCATATTACAAAAACGGTAGAGAAACTCTGAACCATACCAACCGGTTGGTAAACCTGATACACTCGTACTCACGCACGCACACCTCCTCGATCATCCAGGCATGAAGTCATTGTGACTTTCCATTATACAATGAACCTCATATAGGTATATATATTTTTTTGGTCGTTATTATTTTCTCACAGTCTATTCACATTCAACAATAGGGACGGTTGCCAACGCGCTCTACAGGTACCTAACATGTTTTTCAGACTTTTTCTTTGACGGTTCTGTCCTCGTTTTTGGTTGTTGGTGAATATAATGTTGGAGTAGGAGCAAGACAATATTATTAATATTAATGGTGGATGTACTTATTACATTGGACGTTTATTTTAAATTATATTATTATTTCCAGTGTGTAAAGAATGGTTGGTCCACGAAGACAGTGCCTTGGCATATCATTTACAAAAATTAGAAGGTCAGTAATTAGTAAACTGTTGCAGTGTTGTTATTTATTATTAATATATATAAGTACATTTTTTTTTTTTAAGTAGCCCGATGTTAGGTATTTTATTATTTGTTGGGTCCTGTGTGAATTTCCATGTTTTTTTATTGTTTTACAGTAGACGAACATTACAGTGGCAATCGCTCTAGAAATGCTATCGTTCGACAAGACTTACCCACAGCTAAGGAGGAACAGGAACGTGAAATACGTGAAGCAGAATCACGTTATTGCGCATTCATTAAAGAACAGTAAATAATATTGTGTTGCGGGTAGATTACTTAACAATAAAAATATGTAGCAATTAAACATTCTGTAATAAATGGGAATTGAACTATTTTCTTAATACAAATGTCAAATAGATTAAATATTACTATTGAATTATTTATATAATATATAGTTATTAAATAAAAACTAATATTGTTTTTTAATAAAATAATATTAGGGAAGAAAAAGATCTCGAAGTTGCTTTGGAATTAGCAGAACAATTAGCTCAAAAGAAGCATACTCATGGAATTGGAGCTAAAGCGAATCCAATTACTGGTAGACCAGGAATATTAAAAAAACAGTATCAGCTAGAACCTTCTAAAAAGTAAATTTCAAGAAGTTGAAATATCGCTTCATTGATATAATATGTAAAAAAAAATTTAAAATTGAATTTTACTAACAAATATTTGTTATAATTAGAATTTTGTTTAAATTTTATTAAACATTTGTTCTTTATGCAGCGTGGGAGAATCCAATGAATATACTGAGTTGGACATTGATGATGTTCTACATAACATTGACTATGAAAAAGAAATCAGTCGTAGAAACCAAGAACAGATGGATGCTGTAAGTTATTCTTTTTTGTTTTTTGATTGTAATATATTTATATTGTATACATTATTAATCATAAGTAGTCAGAGGGTTTGACGGGTGTAGTCTTTAGTGCACGTTCATGCTTGTAATCGTGACTAGAGTTACACTCGTCAAATTCATCAGGCCAATCAACAGTCAAATGTTAAATTATTGTTTTACTTGATAATTGTATATAAGATTTTAGTAAATAACTAATGAAACATGTTATGCATATAAGGAATTGGCAAAACAACTGCAAGAACAAGAAGGATGTCCTTTGTCAGTTGAGGATAGAGATAGGTTGATGGCTATTGAAACACAAGACTGCGAATTAGCCAAACTTTTACAAGAAAAGGTGTGATCTATATAATCTATATGTGTAAAAAGTTTGTTTTGTATTGAAATAAATCGTTTCAGGAAAAAGCACGGTTGAGGAGAGCTCGAGAAAAATCAAAACAAAAAGCATTGTTGAAAAAACAACAACAGCAGTTGGAAGAATTGCCGGAAGTTGTGGCACCTACTCAAAAACCCATCTCTAATATTGCAATCGCTATTGATCCGACTTACAGTTCAAGAAGGATAGAATTACAAGATGTTCCTTGTAATTAGTATCTATGGTTTAATTGTTTGCTTTACTAAATTGACCAATTATATTTTCAGATACATCTACATCTCTTTCATCATCATTGGACGATGTTCCTCCATACATGCCAATTCAAGGACAACGACGCAACAACAATCAGACTGATAAGAAAAAAAAGTCAAAAACAACTGATGGTGTTGCATCGTTTTTCAAAGTATTCAAATAATAGATAATTTGTGGTGGAAGTATAAAATGTGATATTTCTATATACTTTTACAATTAATTTAGTTAACATATTAGTTCTATTTAAGATTATTAATAATCAAAACCTGGTATTCCACCAAATTATGGTACTGTGTTCATAATCCATTTGAACATATGCAAATTAAATTTATTTAATTAAGACTACCTGTGTAATATTAATTATTTATATCATATAGTTCTTTTAGTTAAAATTATATGTGTTTATAGTTGTGGAAAAAATTGTTTATTAATTTACATAGTGGGAAAAAATAATTAATCTTATGTACATCATTTTATTATTATTTTTATTGTTATTGTACTAATAAAATAAACTATATTTATTTGCTATACCTAGTGTATGTTATTTTGATTGTTCTTACTTAGTTTATTAATGAGGATGGTATTAGATTCTTTACAAGACCTAAAATCGTATTTGTTTTAACATTGATAGTTGAAACTGTAAAAACATTTATACTTGGTATATTTGTTATTTAAGTTTTGCAAGAAGTCATCGCCACCAATAATACAAAATTTATTATTATTTTGCTGCATAAAATAAACTGACAAAAATAAGTCTATGTAACTATATAATTCTAAATTATTTTGCATAATGAAAGATTCGTTTTATTTTTGAACTTGAAACTGTTTTTTTGTTAAAAGATAATACAATTTAAATTATTTATTTATGAAAACGCCAATTAAATTTAAGTGTTTTGATTTATTAGGTTAGGTAATGATATTTGTAGGGAATTCTTCAAGTTCAAATACAATTTCACTAATATGTGATATGATTCACTAAATATTGAATAACTACTATTTTAACAAATTACCACATAGTTAACTAATATAGTTTTTTTTTGATTTGAATTCTTAATATGTAGTTTAATCTAATGTGAATTATAAGTACTATATATTTCTTATGAATTTATGCGATCTAAAAACTAAATAATTACGTGTTTTCAATGCATTTAACAATTCCAAATTTGTGTATATTTTTAAGCCCGAATTAGGTAAACTACACAATATATATTTTCACAGTTTTAACAGGTGAAAAGTAAATCTATTAGACCAAAATTAATCTAACTGGGTGTAGAAGATTAATTTCAGAATCATCAAGATTATTATTATTGTAAAATACAAGAATAATAAATATCTACACGCTACTATTTGATGCACTGGAATTTCACAAAATACTAAATTAGTTGAAATTTTAAATATTCTTTACTGCATTGAAGTTTTTGATATCTATAAGTATAACAAATAATTAAATTTAGAAATTAGTTACTGTCAAT
The DNA here is from genome assembly GCA_019022885.1 of Schlechtendalia chinensis. Taxonomy (NCBI): domain Eukaryota; kingdom Metazoa; phylum Arthropoda; class Insecta; order Hemiptera; family Aphididae; genus Schlechtendalia; species Schlechtendalia chinensis. The sequence goes on along the minus strand of CM032351.1, from coordinate 920,550 downwards.
TAAGAGAAAATTTCAATCATTCTTAAAGAAATCTTGTAATTTAATAATTAGACATATAATTTCTTATTGTTGAATATTATTTGCTCATAGTTCACACTACATATCAAAAATATGTTCATCCACCTTCTTTTTCACTCATTAAATACATCTTTAGAACAATAAGTTTATTTGATAATATTCTTTTATTTGTAAAACTACTTAATTAGTCTATGTATTTAGATTAAAAACAAATGTAACATATAATAATATAGTAATATATATTTGTGTCACAATAAACTTAATTTACATTTAAAAATATTTATCATCAACCTCAAATAATTTAATTGTATGAAGAACATTATTAATATATTATGTTTATTTAATATACTGTAGACATATTTTTTTTTTTATTAAAGTTTAAATGATGTACAATATAATATATTATTTATGTAACAGATAATAATAATATTATACATTTAAATAGTTTAAATTCTAAATAAAATATTTTTTCATCTTAAAGTTTTTTATTTAGAATTATTGTATTGCGTTTTTGTATACTCGCAAATGGGTTCACTCGAGGACATCCACTTTCACGTTGAACAACTTCAACTACACTGTAATTTGGAAGCCATGACTAAACAAAAAAAATTGTAATTTAAATAATTATTAATAAATTAGGTAATTTTAGTTAATCTTTTTTTAATCTGAATGAACAGCGAAAAAAAAATAGTAATAATAAAAATTACTTTTTCTTTGAGGGCTATAGCCACAACATTTCTATTCGGTTCAGCATCATAAGCCACCGATTCACATCCAAAATGTTCACAGTACTCGTGAACCAATTTTCGTTTTTCGTATTTCATTACTTCAAATGAATGACTTCGTGAATTTTGTTTAGACTATAAATATTGCAAAATAGTACCATTATTTTTAAAATTAATTTAATTTTAATACATACTTGTTTGGCATTAGTGACTAATTCGGCAAGTTTTTCGTGAATATAATTACAGAATGCAACCTCTTTTTTTGCATACTCTTTCATAAAGTCAGAATACCATGGAGTAACGTTAGGAGATAAATCTGGATTGCGAATTTGTAGTGCGAGAGCAATGCGACGGTTTCTTTCTGTTTTTGCACATTCTGTTGTACACTCCAAACTAAAAATGTTTAATAAAACAAGTATTCAAAAAACTCTAGTAATAACAACATTATAAAAACAACTTACATTTTATATGATTTTATGGTTGGTGACGATTCAAGAATATTAAGACTCATTGATTGTACTTTAAACTGAAGGCGATATTCAATGATTTTAGGATCTGAACACATCCTAACTTCGGTCAAGTTTCCACAAATACAACTTGCTTTTACCTTGGAATAATAATTGTAAGTTAAATATGTATAAATGGTATTATTACAAAATCAATGAAAGTCGTACCATTATTTTACATGTTTTCAGAGGACATGGACCATCATGACAAGGGTTTGTACAAGGATGACCACAATCTGATTTCGGTAAGTTGCACGGTAAGGAACATGGTCCTGTATTACAAGGCTGAGGATGACATGGTTTAGTACATGTATGTCGTTGGCAAGGTAATGGAATGCCACATGGCATTCCACATGATACATTTAAGTGACACGGTATAGCGAAGCGTAGCTAAGCATTATAAATATTTATTGTATATTAGTAAAATGCATTTTAGTTGATTATGTTGTACTTATACCTCATGGCCACCATAACATAATTTTTCAGTAAGAGTTAAACAAGGGGGACATTCTTCTTCGTCGTGGCAACAATGTGTAGCTGGATGACCACATTCATGTTCTCTTGAACAAGGTACTGAACATATTGGAAGACGAGTACCGCACCTGATTGGAGGAGGAATAAAACTGAAGCCACATCGGCAATATAACTCATCAAAACCTTTTAATATAAATGAATATATAAATAAATATTAAATAATTTAAACAATATAGATTTTGATTTGTTTAAGAAACTACAAAGTGAAATAATAGAATTTAAGTGTTTTTAAAAATATTTATTTTTTATTTTTTTCAAGTACACATATAACAAATACTTACTAAATAACTAATAATAATTTTTTAAAGAGTCTTTAGCTTTTTTTCATTAGTATTATTAAAAACCAATGAGGTTTTAGAAAATATATTGAATAAATAAATAACTTCTAAGTCTAAGAAAATTGGAATTTATTATAAGTATAGTGTGTGTAAGTTTATAACGAATATAATGGTATTTGTGGTATCATCATTATCAGTTTCTAAAGGCAAGGCCTTGTCATTGTAACCAAACAAAATTTGTGGTATAATAAATATTTTATATCACATACCATGAAAAAATCTTAAATATGCCACTGAAATGTTCAGTTGTACAAATATTGTATCAGAGCATAAAAAATAAAATTAATAATAATACTAGTAGAAAATAAAAGATAATAACAATTGCATAGTAACATTATCGATACAGATTTTTATATTATAGAATTATGCTTACTTGTTACAGTGCACATACTACAGTTGCCTGTATGACAAATACGATCACAACGATGTTGACGACAATTTAAAAGTCTATTACAAATTCTATTACATATGTGTTCTTGTGCATTACAACACATCACGGTACATCTATGTTTACCACAAGACATCACCTATAAATGAAAAGAATCGTACGCACAATAATTTATATTTTATCATCATTAAGTTTTAATGATTTTACCTTGTTACATTTCTTTTTGCATAATAATTCACCGGTCATTGAAATACACTTTATTATTTTCGATCTATTACCGCATTTACACACATATTTGGTTTTTAATTCACAACGAGAACATGGGCCTTCGTGACAATTTTGTTCACATAAATGTGGACTTTCTGTATAATTAATCAAATTTAATAGATTACTAATTGGTAATTACAATTGAAATGTATACCTATACAGATTATAGGTATTAACGTACCAGGTGGACCACATTCTAAGGGTTTTCTACATGGTTGATTACACGTAGGAACTGCTTGTGTACATGATGTACGATCTCTGAGTTCATCCTGTGTTAAAAATCGTTTTTTGCAAGGGCAAGTACATACATATAAAGATTTACACGGTTCACATTGACCACTGTGACATGGCTTTTGGCACAAATGATTTTTACAGGATAATTTTTTTTCACACAGTTTTCCGCAGCTGTAGTATACCACCATGGCATTCTCTGGAGTACATGGCACATATCGTTGTGATTGGCCACAATAACACACTGTAAAATATTACCATTTAACATAATTACCAATTAAATGGATTAATACAAATATTTCACTTATTAATGTAAATACATATTTCTTCACAATGAGATGAAAAACAGTATTGTATAATTAAATGAATTGTAGGTTTATGAGTTTTATAGTTTTTTTACATCACTATATTATAAAAAATATTTTTTTAAACATACCCCTAACTAGAAATCAAATAAGAATCATATGACAAAAAAACACTTAGCAAAACTCAATACATTTCTTGACCTGTGTTCTAAATCGAAAATAAAGCTTTAACTTCTTTTGTGTAATCTAATACTTATTCTAACTTTAAAATCTAACTTTTAAAATATAAGTATAAACATGTAGGTAAAACAAGTTAATATTGGTTAAAAAAAAAAAACTAAATTAAGGACTTAATAGTTTAAATTTAATGTTTATAACGCGCCAAGCAAATATTTGTCCTTTATATTACAGTACGATAAATAAATTTATGTGTACCATACAAATTTGCTGGATATATATTGTTTATCTAAAATAAATTTGAACAATTAAATTATGTGATATTAATTTTAAAATTAATTATAATAACATAACATCAAAATGATTTCATTATTTATCAAATAGATATTTAATATTTATATATTAGTAATTGTTATTAAACATTCATTGTATTAAAAATATATGGTTTACTATCAGCAATATATAATAATTATAGGTTAATTTTTATGTACTACTATTTATTCGTCAAAAAGGTCTTATTCCTATGTTCGCTATTTGACTTCAGTGGTCAAAAAAGTAATTTTGTGATCTAAAAAAACTGTTTGTAGTTAGAGGCATTACACATTTATTTATCCAAAGGAAATATATATAGGAATTATTCAATTTTTATTGATAAATATTTTTTGTTTGTTAATGCAGGAATCTCAACAATAATTACTGTTGTCATTCATTTTTTCAATATTACACAATTTATAATTTAATACATAGTTAATTGTGTTGATAAACAGTATGAAATTATCTGCAAACACAAAACAACTCAATTGTCTAGGTTATCAATAGTGTTTTCTATTAGGCAATCTAACATGCACCAAAATAACGCTGACAACTACAACTAGTGCATCATTGGCCATAAGTCAGTGCAAAAATATGTTATATCATAATACTAAAAATTAAAGTAGACATTACTGGCAAATATTTTTTATCCATTTATACCATGCCAAGAAAATTGGTATTGTGACAAGAATTTTATACTTATATATATACATATTATATAATTTATTAATAAATTGAAACATTAATATCAATTTTATTTTAATGAAAAATATTTTCATAGGTAATTAAAATAATTATTTTAATTCTTATTTTAACATAACTTCCATAGAATGCTGCACAATATCAAAATTACAATTTAATTTAGATTTAATGGGTTTTAATAATTAAACTTATTGTATTTAAATTGTTTAATTGATTTTAAATAATAATGAATTCTTTAAAAAAAAATGAATACAATGAACATAACACTAATAAATAATAATAAGCAATATGTTTATAATAAAAACAAATATAATGAATTTTGGCACTATTAATACAATAACATTTTTAAAAAAATATTATAAAATTGTATTTTTTAGTTGAACACTCAATTTGTCTTCTACAAAGAGGAACTGGTATCACTATCGCTGCAGACAGAATAGGAATTTGAATCATTGAAATAACTGATAATAGTTTGTGCAAAACCATCGGAATGATCATCACTTTGGTTAGAAGTACTCTCAGTAGTACTTATGACGCATGAACTACTACTACTACTACTAATTGAATTATTGCTACAATCATCTTCACCATCACTACTAGGAAAAGAACCCATCCAAGCAATTTCACTTCCATCACTATCCGTCTGCAAAATTTGAATTTCATTTTCTTCAATTGAATCATTTTGCATAGTGTTATTTAAAATTTCAGAACTGTTATTAGCATTATTATCCGTACTAAAAGTAGTGCTCGAGTCAGTGTCCAATGTTGAAACACTGTTTAAGCCTTCTGTTAAAGCGCTGTCTAAAAAGTTAATAAAATCCCGATTCCTTGGAATAGTATAAGGTAACAACTCTCTATTGAGTATCAAATTACTGGATAAAGGAGATGGCTCCGCAAAGTCATTCTCATAATGTAGATCTTCATTATCATAACTTGCATCTTCATAGTCTAGATCATCTAGATCATCATCATCAAAATCGTAGTCGTCAAAAACATTTAACTCATCGGTCGTATTACCAATTGCTGGACTACTATTCACTTGACTTGAACGATTACCAATTAATTGGCGTATTTCATCTGGATTTAGGTTTAGCATTTCTATGTCTTCTATAGATACGTGTGCTGAAATTTCTCCATTAGGATTTGTTAAAGAATGATCTAAATTGGATGAGTTCAAATCACTAGTTTCCAATGATTCTTCGTTATCTAAAACAAACAATATTAAAATAATATATATATATAAATAAATAAATAAATATATAATTATTTAGGCGTTCTTTATGTATTAGTTTTCAAACATTTACACATTTAAGGAGTTTTTGATTTAAAAACAATACAATATGTTTCATTTGTATTAAGTTATGAATATTTTATAGGTGGGTAACAAGTATATATATATATATATACATACACTAGGTGGCTTTAAAAAAAAAAAGAATTGGGTGAAAATGTTATATTAATTTTATGTTATATTATTATGAATGTATAAATATTTATAAAAATGTACCCTATACAAATTAAGGTTTTTAATAATGTGAAAATTAATATATAATATAAATGATTAATTTATTTTTTAAATAAAAAATAAAAATATATAATAATTAATAATATAAATCAAACATAATTTAAAAAAGATTAGTAATCATAATTATTATTGTGATGCTAAAGTCAGTCAAAATAACATGATATATGAAATAGAAATAAAGGTAGAATTTCGAACCTTTCAAGTGGTGTTATATTTAGCATATTTAATGTGTAACCCGAAAACAATTCAAAACTTAAAAAAATAATTATTTTTATGCTTATGTAAAGGTCCAACAACATCTACCAATTGTATTTTTTTTTTTAACACTGTATGTAAGTGTGTGTATATATATATGTATGCAATAATTATTACACAAATTAGAATAAACTTGAAAAGTTTTAAATATAAAAAATAAATAGTAAATTGATGCATCACAAAATTAGTGGTGTTGTTTCAATTTTTTCTAGACTGTGTTAACTTATTTTAGTAACAAATAATGTATTGGCAATTAATACCTCTCCACCAAATGATACCACTGTACGAAATATGAATCAATTATAAAATAGTGTAATTATTTAATTTCATGTTGTATACATATAATCAATCAGTGGTTATTGTGGGTGAAAGGGAATTTACATTTCCTATGTATATATTATGCATATAATCAATGCTGATAATCTTAAATTGTGGCAATGCAATGTTTTTCACTATTTATTTTGAAGAATTATTTTATTTATAGATTATTGTTACTTGTTACTTTGTTAGTTAATTCGAAAATTATACTATAATATCTAATACCATGAAAATATATGAAGTCAATGTACAAAATTTGATTATTAATAATAATTAATAGTATTACTTAAGTAATCAAATAGTTCAAAATAATTTATTATTTAAAAAAAAAAATTCAAAGCCATTCCCTAGAACCCCCCGATTAGCTCTGTCTATGTGTTCATGAACCACCAGTTAAGAAGTTTTTAAGGTATTTTACTATAGTGCACAGAGGATGGAAAAAAATTATTGTTAGTGAAAAAAGCAATATATTTCGTCAATATATTCCCCAAAGAGGATTTATGTAGGCCATTGTAGGTAATAATTTATAATGGCTGATATGGTATCAATTATTTTCAAAATTAAATATTTTACATTTAAAGTCAAAAACGCCCAAAATGTTGATGTAATTTCTAACAATACTTACCATAAGATATATTAACAGATGTTGTCACTCAGCAAATAAGATATTCAATCGTTAAATTTAATATGCAAATAATAGATTATCTATATTTAATTTGATATTTGATTAAATAATAATACTGAATAAATAAATTGTGCAGTAGTTTGCATAATATAATTTTATATTAAGTTTAACTTGTAAATATCAAATAAAACTCAAATGTGAAAATTTATAATTTTTTTTTATAGGAAACCATTATTCTTAAATATAAACAAACTATAACATTTATATCTATGAAATTACTAATTATCAAAAATAATATATAGTGTTTATAAATTATATATATATATATAAATATATAATATTTTTTAATATTTAAATCTTTATTGTTTCCAACCTTACATTAAATATTTGAGGGGTTTTTTTATATAAGGTTGGAAGATAATGATTATTTTGAAAAAAAAAAATTGAATAACACTAAATTATGTATAAAACTATTTGCATATAGGCAAGGCCTAAAATTATGTGTACTACGAAAATGGAAAGTGTGTTGTACAATAGTTATAGTACTTATACAATATATTTTATTTGAAGGTCTTGAATTCAAATTTCAAATTTGTACTTATTCTAAATTTATTCGAAAAAAAAAATGATCTTCGAAAGTAGTGCATATGATATTTATTTTCATTATTTTATTTAGTTAGAAAAAAAATTATTTTGAATACATCTCAAAACATGAACAGTATGCAAAATTGAAAATTTTATCTTCTCTGGAAAAGCATATTACATTTTTATTATAACAGATTTTCATCCTTCAAACTATGCAAAATTTATTTTAAACTACTGTGGAGATTTGAACGTGTACAAATATAATACAAACACCTAATAAAGAACTTTAATAGTAATAATAAATAAAAAAACATACATGCACACACACACACACTATATAAGCCTATTAAGAAAAATGATTAACGCATACGAGTCCGCGTTAAGTGAGACATTTTATGTCTTATGTGTGAAAATTTTTTTTTCAAATTCAAATTTAAATTTTTTCAAAACTGAAACAATGGTTGCCATGGAAACAATGGTTGCCATGGAAGCAATGGTTGCTATGGAAACAATGGTTGTCATGGAAACAAACCATAAGGGAGATTTAGGTTTTATTTTCTGTAACGTTTTTTTGTGACAGGAGACTGTGGGTATCTTAATTTAGGTAACGCTTTTCGTGGACACTTTTTCGTGACGGTTTTTTATTTTAATGTGCCAAAGTAAAGACATAAAATGTCAAAATTGAATTATAAGTTCCTTTCAAATGTTATGTAATGACTAGGGCTCTGAACATATTGCACTAAAACCTAATAAATTCATTGCAATATTGAAGTAAAAATGTACAAAATTGCACAAATTAAATTTTATTAACAATATAATTTTTTTTATTTACAATAATAAAAATCCCCACCCTTTGACAAAATACCTAGTAATTAAGAAATATAAACACAGAAAGAAATAGACAATGATGCATACAACAAAATATCTGACAAAACATTGTTTTATGGAAATTTATATTTTAAATAATGATGTTACAGACCTTGCTAGATATCATGATACAGAGACTGTTGTATTAAATGTTATTTATTGAAAAATGAGTATATCACCAATTATTGTTAACTCATGTGCCCATATCCTATAAATGTATTTCCCATTAATTGTCGATATTTATACACATTTGAAGAAATATTATCTTGATGGATATTTTCGAAAATCACATAAGTAATAAAATTTCAATCTATGAAACCTTCAATAAAAATATTATCTTGTAAACACAAGTTTACAAATACTAGTTGACTGCAATAATATTTATCTATGAGTCCATAATGCATTTTATAATCAATTAGATGGTGACAAATTGAGTTTATAGATTATATATTTTTTAATTAGTATTTTTAAAATGTATATCGTATCAATGTATATTACTATCAGTTTTATAGCTTACTCAGCAATAAAACTGATAGTAATAAAAAAACAATCAAATGCAATATGTTCGGAGTCCTAGTAATGACTTATGGATATAATTAAGTATTTGTCATTAAATTGTTTAAAAGAAAAGCAATTTATTTATATTTCTTAAATTTCAATGTAATTTAAATCTGTTTTAAGATAAATCCATTAAACTTTTATTAACTAAATATTAAAATTAAAAAATGATACATTTAATTCAATATTTAACAATTATGCACTTTTAAGAAAAATTATGGCTTGTCAAAATAAAGTTATAAAATATAGGTAACTATTAAAACACTATCATAGGCACAAAAATTGACTTAAAAAAATGAAAAATGAGTGTTCTACATTAAGTGAATTACACTATGCTTACAAAAATATCAAAGTATGCTTTTAAAAAGTATTCATATATTTCTTAATTCTTATACTATTGTATGAGAATGATACAAATTATTGAAAAAAATGAAACAATACTTACCATTTAAAACTTAAAATCTAAAACTCTAAGATATACATTTAATATGTACAAAAATTCAAAATATGCTAAATACGTTTCATATACTTTGAATTAATGTAATAAATGAGACACAAATTTGTGTTAAAAAAATATCATATAGAATTGAGCCGACGAAAAATAAATAAATGTAAATTATGTTATTTAGTTATTTAACATAAAATATAATAAAATTTATTATTTATCTCTATGATTGTCGGTGTACAAGTCGATCACACAAAAATCACTCACAAATAGGTGTCATGTTATATTATAATTGTAGGCTAAAGTTGTATTAATACGCTTTTATTAATCCAACTCAATAAATTGTACTAAATTTTTAACAATAACCAAAAAGACAAAAAACATAACTTTATAAGACAAGGCGCGTACTCTTGCATGTGATGCGAGTATACGGCTATGAACGTACTGGCCAAATATATCGATTCTATATATATTTAGTTCAGTTGGTCGTTCTTAGGTAATCATATTTTTATAATCATTTGAAACATTCATATTTATAGTAACAATTATGTACTAATGGGTGAAATTGAGCAGAAAGACCCAATTACGCAATCGCTATTGCTGCATTGTCCATAATATGAATGTTTCATTGTCTCTGTGTCAGTGACTGGCGATAACGAGCAAATAAACGTGACAGAAAGAATTTTTGCAGATTATCGCAGACGGGAGGGACATTTGATTATTATTAGACCGTAAACGCATATATACGTCATATAGGCATTCACGATCCGTGTCATGATTTAACTTCATTTTTTCTATAAAACACGACCAAATAAACATAATTTAATAATTATATACTCACTTTGTGGGCAGTCCTTTTTACATGGGCCACATGTCCCGACATGGCATAGTTTTTCACATACATGATTTTTGCAATTTAATTGTTTTGCACATATGTTTTCACAAAGAATTGGAGCTGATTGTCCACATTGAGTGTATACCTTAGTTTTTCCACATTTACAATTCCTGAAAATATTTAATAATTATTAATATTTAAAATCAAAATGCTAAACTTAATAAAATAATAACCTGAAAACTTGCACTACACATTGTGGACAAGGCCCAGGATGACACAGTAAGGTGCATTTGTGTTGACAATCAAAATAATCCAAGTTTGAATTTTTCTTATGCAATCCACAAACTCGACCACACGAATGTGGAATATCTTGAGTACTAGTAGGCGGATATTGTGAAGAACCACAAAAGCATACACAGGTTGGTTTCCCAACATAAACTATTCTGACATGCAGGGCATCTCCAAGCACCTTCTATATAAAATTAAATACACTTTAATTCCACTACACAAGCAAAATCACAACTGTCTTTTAAAAGAACTTAAGTTATACAATCAAAGTAATATTTTATAGTTTCAGACATAATATATACTACACAAGCATATTATTTTGCTTTCTGCTTGGTTGAGTTCTCTTAATGTAGAATATAGTTTTCATTTTGGAGTTATTTGAATTTCTAATTATTTTATTTATTTAGCGGAAGTAATGTACAACATTAGTTACCAAAACTAGATTTAATGAACCACATCATTATGCATTTAAAATGCATTATTTGGAAACAATTGCGGCAGTTCCAAATTGTTTCCCCATTTTTAATAGCTTCATAACATACTGCACAATCTAATTTCCCTTCCTTTAAATCATTGGTAAGTAAATCTCGTTGACCCATGTTGATTGATGAATCTGGTATTGGATAATTTGAAACTTCAGGATTATTGCCATTTCTAAAAATAATTATTTGTCAATTAAATATTAACAATTTCACATCAATCAAAATACCTACCCAGTACTAGTTGATGCAATGGAAGTTCCACTAATTGTCAATGGCCGAGTTGCTAAGTATTCCCTTTCAAGTGCAGCAGCTTCATTGTTTGCTATATATAAATGTATTTCAATTAATATGATAACATAATTTTAATTGCAATAATATTAAATAATTATAACTTACCTGTAGGAATAAATTCCTGAGCATTTGGTGATAAATTAGAAGCAACAGATAACCTGTTTCTTTTGCGACTATTTGTTCGAGGCATGGCTATTTAATTCAAAAAAAAAAATGTGTATTAATAATAATAATTATAATTCATGCATAATAATTACAAAACATTATTGGGGACATTAATATAAAACAATACATCTATAAGAATGATGAATTTTTTGTTTTCACAAAAATTTAGTTGAATACAAATCAATTATATAAAACCAAAAAGGTGTCTTGATAATATCGATCAATAAAATTAAAAGTACATAGGAAATTAGTATTTTTTAACGTCAAGCCCCCCAATTGTGAATAACACCTAATCAACACTACTATACATTCATTTGATGCGACAAGAGGTGTAAAATCTTGTACCTAGGTAGAACGATATATGGAAATTAGAAATCATACACACTTAACAAAGGGCGATCTATCGAAATGCCGGTATAAGGAATGCGCCACGTTGGTTTAGACACCTAAATCGGATCGGACGGCGATCAACAATGACGTCGGATGCGGTAAGGTCAAAAATCGTACAACGGCCGCCTCGTCTGAACACACGCGTGAGAAGTACCTGTCGCCGGGTTGCAGCACGACAGCGTGTCGGCAACGTACGCACACACGTCGCCGAGAAGCAATCCCTAACCTAACCGATTCGCCACCATTTTGTACTCACCGAGAATCGAGTGCGATTACTTCGCACCCAAGTCGCGCGATCTGACCGGTCGGCGACCAACGTTTTTGAAACGACGTGCCAGACGGCGTGAAACGCGAACGTTTCTATGCGGGTATAAATAATAATTTAAAAAAAAAAAAAAAAAAAAAAACAACCCACAAAAGTACTCCAAGAGCCGTCGGGTTAAAATGCGAGTACGAACGCACGGACAAAGACACCGTGACGTGACCGTAACGGCAGCGGTGACGGCGGTGGTGCGCCGGGCACACGTAAAAAACGGGGAAAAAAAAAAGCGCAACGTTCGGCGGCGAACCGTTACGTTGGTCGCACTGACACTTCGGATTGTACTGCGCGTGCGCCGTACAACGTTACGCGGACGAGTCAACGTTGATACGTGCGCGCGCTCGCGTTCTTTTGTGTGAGCGCGTGCGTGTCTTGTGGAAAACACATGTTCACATTCTCCATCGCGACTCGTACACGACGACGACTTCTCGGCGGCCCGCGGCGTCTTGCCAGTCGCGCCATAAAGCATAGAATGTCCGCGGTGCGCGTTCCACCGCCCATCCGCCCCACCCACACGTACGAAAATAACGATTTCATTTCTTCCATGACCGGTCCGTCACCTCCGTGCGCCAAGTTACGCGTGTTCCGTCGTACGTTTGTGTGCAACACTGTCAACCGTATTGTACCATACAGCTCACGTACGCTTTTCGTGTGTGTGTGTTTGTGTGTGTGTGTGTGTGTTGTGCGCGGGCGCGTTGTACGAATCGCGCTCGGAACGAGTGTCCGACTTCGATTTTTTTTTTTTTTTCTCGTCACTGCGGTGGTACTCCGCTCCTACCACTGTGCCTTACCGACGGCAAATAATATTGAAAAAATATTCGGCTCGTGATGATGTGTACGTAATACATATATATATATTCATTTTTTTTTTTTTTATATTTCAACGCGACGATCGTTTAGTCGATACGTCGCTCGCGATCTGACCCAAACATCGTAACCGTCCGTCGCCGTATTCGCGATTACGACGATGAATACTGCGTGCTGTTGACGCGGTTTGTTCAGTCCGTCCGTCCAGCCGTTTGCGCGCGTACACTCACAGGAGCGACAGCTGTCTTACGCAAACGGAATTATGGGTCGCAAGAAGAAGAAGCAGTCCAAGCCGTGGTGCTGGTATCCTTTTTTACATTTTGATCTTTTCGGCTCGCCGATTAGGACGACCTTATGGAAACGCTCCGCAAATCGTTTTAGTTCGTATAGTATACACTCGACAAGCGTCTTTTCGAGTTCTTTTCTCCTACATCATGTGTACGTCGGGCGAGTTTCTTTTACATTGTTATGACTTATTGATATTGATTAAATCTTCGGTCGCTCGCGAGTGATTTTACATTCATATGGTTTCTTTTGTAATTGGTTGCATAATGCACATAGTCGTATTAGAACGGCTGGTATAGGAATCGCTTGATGAGTTTTGATATTTGTGATTATTGCCAAAAATGTTTTTTGTTGTGTTTTTGCCAATGTACCTGTCACCTTGAACATAATGAAATGTTCCCTGCTTGTTTACTCATCAAAATAAATTACACATATTATTTATGTATATATAGAAATTGTTTTCGGTAAACTTATATTATGTTGAAATCGAGGTTGGATTGTTTTTCAAATTGTTAACAAATGTAAGACATTAACAATTTCTCAGTTTATATCGTTATTCATTCATATATTTGTAATATTACATTATAAATGATAATTTAGTGTTATACTAAGTATAAAACAAATAAATTTGATATTTATTCATAATTAAATATTCCTTAACATGAATTATATGTTAAAAGTATGTACTTAATACGTTTTTATTGTAAATTACATGTTTTCTTACTTTTCAATAACAAACATGGATAGTAGATTTTTGTCCCATCGCTTGTCATTGTTTTATGTTATATGTTCTTCGTTCTTGTTGTAGACATTTTTGTGTTACTGGCATCATGTATGCAATAGTAATGTCCATCTATACTATTCCAGGTAAAGAATTAAGATTGCGACTTATGGAATTAGTTGACGTTCGTTTGTTTTGAGTTACAACATCAAATTCATAGATGTAGTTCCTAACATATATTAATGTCTTTAATTATATTTAATACTATTACATATATATTGTATAAATTGAACAATGTACTTGATCCTTAACTAAATATTAAGGTATTGCAATCGTGAGTTTGACGATGAAAAAATTTTAATTCAACATCAAAAAGCAAAACATTTTAAATGTCATATATGTCATAAGAAACTATACACTGGTCCAGGTTTATCAATTCATTGCATGCAGGTAAGTAAATTTTGTTTATACGACATAATTTTGAGCAAAATTAGCGACCTTTTGGGTAGAATATAACCTAAATGAACCAATGATTAATTGATTAGTATTTAATATACATCTAAATAATTATTATTTAAAGCTTGACATAGTATTTTTATTTATTAATCAGATTTGTTTACATTTACTACTAAACTAATTAACTAAGAATTAATCATTATTTTTAAATAGTTATTTCCCATATTTTTTATATTTATTCCGTTACAAATAATTATTGAATTCTGTTTCATAGGTTCACAAAGAAACGATAGACAAAGTACCTAATGCACTTTCACATCGTTCTAATATTGAAATAGAAATTTATGGAATGGAAGGAATTCCAGAAGAAGATATGAAAGAACACGAACGACAAAAATCTGGTGGCAAAGGTAATGTTAGATAGAAATCATATTAATTAAATTAATAAACAAAAGTTAGTATTTGTTCATCGTGATTTTTTTATTTTAATATATTGTATTTTGGTTATTCAAAATGTCTATAAATTAATGATGAATTATATTACATTTATACATTATAAAATTGTAGGTACTCGATCAGATAGTGATGACGAAGGTGGGCCACCTATGAAGAAAAAGTCTGAATATTCAAATTCAGCTGGTCCTTCAATGATGCCATCTTACAATCCTATGATGAACCATATGCAAACAATGGGCTCTCCTTATATGGGACCTGGGTAAATAAATATTTATAGTATATTATTCACATTTTATATATAATTTATATTTATAATTATATTTTATTGATTAGAATGCCAATGATGGGTCCTTCTGTTTCTGCCGGTCCTATGCCGCCTGGTCAACCAGCAGGAATGCCAAATAAACCATTATTTCCTAGCGCAGCTGCAATTGTAAGTTGGACATATTTTACCCATACATTTTTATAATTTTATGATGTGTATTATGTTTTAGGCCAGCAATTCTGATGTTCGTTCCAATAGTACTATGTTATCTGGAGGTCCAGTTTGTGGCTTAAATAAGACTTCATTTCCTGCTTATTCTGGGTAAACTATAATATAATAAATTATTTAATAAGATTACTAAAATATTTACTTGGATTATCATGTTGGATAATTATCACAATTATAAACTTTTTACTTTTTAAATTCTAGGAACGATAATGATCCAAAATCTAAATCACTCATTAATTCTACTGGAACATCTAGTAAAATAATTCATCCATCAGAAGACATTTCTTTAGTAAGTTATTATAAATTATTTATATTTCTATAATTCTTTAAATGTTTTTATTGTAAATTTTAGGAAGAGCATAAAGCTCGTTTCTCTAAGTATGCAGTTCATTTGGATGTTCAAAATCCAGTCTCAACTAATATTGTTGAGCAACATCAACTTTGTGTGCCACTTATGTCACCTCATGGTCAAGCATCTCCTCAAACTCAACAACTACAGCAACAACAGCAACAACTTCATCATCATCATCAACAACAACAGCAACAACAGCAACAGCAGCAGCAACAACAACAGCAGCATCATCAACACCAACAACATCAACAAGCAATTCAAAATGAGGTAAGGTAGAGAATGATTAGACAAATGGTTCCAACTTCTAATTCTTAATAGAGGTTATTAACCTCTTTTAACCATTCAAGGTCCATTAAATGTTGATGAATGAAACTGCTTAAAACCATAAGGTAGATTAAAATGAGTGGATTAACTTATTTGTAAGTACAAAAATGTGAATATTAGGACAGAGGTTTATTTTTTAGGTCGATTTAGGAATATTATCTGTTTAGTTTATCATTTTTGTTTTATTATCTTGTAAATTATATTCAGTCGTGATTAGATTGTTACGAAAAGTACAAAAATTGTAAGATACACAGGTTTATCAGGTTGGATAAATCAAAAGTGAGTAATTTTTCAGGTATTTTTGGTTTATATTTGCATCCGCTCTTGAAAATATGTTTTGCTTTATATATATATATATATATATATTTATGTTATTTTTATTATTATCTATTGTATTTAGTATAATTTCTGTAATTACTTATTTCGTTGTTATGCATATTGAATGTTAATGGAATTATTTTAGATGGAACGACAAGTAGCTGCTATGGCAGCAGTTATGCAACAACAACAGCAACAGCAGCAGCAACAGCAACAACGATATGCTACGCCAGTTATAACAATGCCTAACATGATGCCACAGCCTCCTACTGTTTTTATGGCTCAGCAAATGCCAACTCTTTTACGTCCTTCTCTAGGTGGTTTACCACCACATGCTATGAGTATGCTTAGACCTCAAATGCCTATCCATCCAGGTAAAATATTTATGAAAAACAATTCCTATGCATTAAATAACTAATTTCATATTTGTCAGGTTTAATGGTTAATCCACCAATGGTCAATCCTTATGCTCCAGGCGGACCAATGGGCTTCCCGGGTGCTCAGATGTTAGCACCAATGATGCATCCTCGCTTCAGATGATCAGGTTTGTTGGGGGGCGTATTACTCGTGTACAACAACACACCCCCGTCACTTTTGTAAGTTTTTTTTTTTTTTAATTTCCGACTACAACAACAAATTGTTAATTTTTGTAAAAAAAAAAAGAAAAAGAAAAACGTAGAGGAAAAATAAAATTTTCTAATTGGATATTATGTAAGAGTAAAAAAATAGTGATTTTTTTGTTCATCGAGTACATTTCTATATTTTTTTTTATAAATTTAATTTATTTACAGAAGTTTATTTTACTATCCCCATTTATTAAATTGGCTACAATATAACAAATTTCTATTCACACAGTTTTGTTTACAGAAAAAAGGAAAAATATTGAATAATTACTGAAACGCAGTTTCAGTCAAAAATCAGTAAGTCCTTTTATATTTTAAATGTCATTTACCCCTCGTTTTTTCTTTGAATTTTTTTCTTGATTTGTATATTCCCAAAAATAGTTTGTAACTAAATGTCACACGTACATTTTTTTGTAGAACGTGTGTGGTAGTATATATTAGTGTGACGTGAATTTCATACAAACTTTACGCTCGGCATAAAATGCACAGCAAATTTGTTTATATACAAAAAAAAAAAATATATTGAATGTGTTTTAATTATTTATATAGTGTTATGTTGTGAGAATGAGTAAGTACTAATCACTCACGTATAAGAATTAGTAAACTTCATTGTTCATCTCAAAAAAGCGTGTTCTAGGTATAGATATAAACATGCCAGCTGATTTCTCAGATGACGCGGCTCAGAATTCTATAATCTTCGGTATGTCCTTTGCATTTTTAAATTTAAAAAATAATTTATAGGATTTTGTTTACTAACATATTAGATTTAAAATTATAATTGTAAAAATTAAATATGAAAACACATTTTTATTATTCTAAATAATCTAACAATATTATTATCATTACATTATTATAATTTACTGTGTATTAAGTACGTTGTACTAAGTTACGTGTATATGATTTAATTCAAGGTAAGAAATATTTGTTTTATATTACTAAATATTTTTAAATGCACTGTATCAGATTTTTTTTTTTAAAAAAAAATTTGATATACTATGCATTTTCTCTTTTTCAAATAAATGTAAGCACATATATGTAAATTGGTTCAATTATTTCTATAAAGTGATTTCTTTAATAATGGTGAGTACCTCAATTAATATTGATTGAAAGTATATTAATCCATCACTATTTTATTTTTACCTACTGAAGATATGATTATTCAATTAATAATTTTATTCTTCAAAAAAAAAAAAAAAAAAAATTGGTTAAAGCGTTATGAATTTCCTTGCTAACATTTGTGTTGAATCTTTATATTAAAGATGTTCTGTAATTAGGTTTTTTTAATTCCTAAAAAAAATGATACCCATTTGAAAATCCTTGACAGTCGAGTCAAAAGTTAAATTCTAGTTGGTATAAACTGGACATTTATTCTATTTTATAATAAGTGAATATTGTACATAATTGAATTGAATAGTTTTTTTATTTTAATATATTAAGTTGCTTACCATGTAGTTTATAATTATATTTTCATTTAAAATATTCATAATTAGGTTACCAAATATTTCTATCATACAATTTATTTATTTTTTCATATTATCATAACTGTGAGCTGTTAAAAATCAGTTTTCTTTTTATAAAAATTTTAAATTATTAATGTAACCCAAATATATCTATATAGATATATATCTTAAATTTCAATAATATCCAGTTTAATTGAATATTTGTTTGTTCCGATCAGTTTTGATACATTATCAATAATTGTTAGTGCTCAGTTCTTAAAATATTCTAATTAATATAGAATATATTACACTACTACATTTTCGTAGCTCATAGATCTTGTGAATTTGAATATGGTCTTCTCATTATCAGGTACTTGTATCTGTCTATCAAGTCCTGCCGTCTAAATATACATTCACCGATTGAGGTTGGTCGTTGTGGTCACAGTGAAGCTGTTGGACCCAAAATTGGGTCCCCTGAACACAGCCCCAGGCGAGGCTACCCCTCACAGCTAACCTGTTGGACTTGTATTGCCAAGTCCCCTGTTAACCACAACAGGCGACACATATTATTACAAGTTACATAATATTTGTTTCGGATCTGCGTACAGATCGTTTTTAGTGTAGTTTTGCATGTCAAATGCGATTTTGGGGATAAGCCAAAATGGTTGCGGTAATAAACGACTCGAAAGATATCATAATGGCTTTGCACACAACTTTGGGCGCTGAATTAACATATCTGTGACTGTTTTTTAAAAAATCAATTCAAATCTTATGCTGTGTTTTAGGTTGGGTGATTGATAAAGGAGACGTTTATCCACAGTTAGAAATATATGTTATTTTTATTAATAAAATTTTATACAGTTTTTTTTTTTCAAATTTTATAAATAAATACTATCGTGAATACGATAATTAAAAATTCAGAGTACATTGTTTGTATTTAAATAATTTAAAAACGAATTCACGGGTTTCCGCTGTCGTCTGCGGTTTGCAATTCTTTGTTTCTTGGCGAATCGTTCCACGGTTGAGGTTCCGCAGTTCCGAATATAATGTAAATTAAGTTTCCGACAAAGAAGACGCCAGCCGAATACAAAAACACAATGCCCCATTGGTCCTTGTCGGACTGTAAAAACGAATCCGTTTCCATTAATGGATATTACAGCGTGTACTGTATGTTATATCATTTGTGAGCAATGCGCCTTACACTGTCCGTAACGATGAACCCTACCAACAACGGTCCCAGTATGGACGTGATGTTAGCCAGACTATTGGTGATTCCCATTAACGTGCCGGCGAAATTGGGCGCCAGATCTATGTGGTTGGTCAAAAACCCGGTGTAGACGCCACTGTTCAGACCCAGAGCGGCCGTGAGCAAGACTATTGCTCCTGTGACCGACGTGTCAAATAAATACAGCGAGATCAACGCCAACGCTCCGCCCCAATGAGCTATTGTGTTCCACATTTTCCTCTGGTTGGTTTTCGACATCAAACCGTGTACGTTGATGTAGTCGCTTATCCACGAGAACGCTATAATGAGTATCCACATGATCAAGTACGGCAGCGCGGACAAAAATCCGTTCTAGACAAACGAGATACATATATGTGTATACAGTGATTATTGCGAGATTACGTGCGTTTTAGTTCTTACCGACTTGATGTTGAACTTTAGTATGTAATTGATGTAGGTGGGCATGTTCGTTAGTAAAATCCAAAAGCCCCAGTTTTGTGTCAAATGGGCGATGATGAGCGTCCACACGGGCGTCGACTTGACGATCTTGTCCCACGGAGTGGGCAAATGCTGTGTACACGAAACGTGTTCGGTGGCGTATCCAGAATTTTTTTGATGGGGGGGTTCAAATAAAATACAACAAATTTAATCGTTGTTCTGCGTTCGGTGCAATCACTACAGACTGACGGCGTTGACGTTCCAACACGGACAATACTGTTATGAAAAACGTTATCGAAATCGCGTTAGGAGATTAGGAGTGCTGTTTTTGACGCGTGACGAGAAACGATTTTTATTATCCGATTTTTTTCGATAATCATAATGGTCAACGCTTATTCGGTCATTGATTGTAGATTTTTAATATTTCATTTATTTGTACGTATTCGATATTAACAATATTATTCGACTATTTAACAACAATTTTCCGGGGAGGGGGAGGGGGGTTACAACTCTCTAACCCCCGCCCTGGATACGCCACTGGTCGTGTTGTATTGTCGCCGTTTTTCATTCTATAGCGTGCGTGTGTGTGTGTGTGTGAGCGGGAACGGTACTTACGTTTTTGGACGTGGTGTCGCGCAACGAGCCGACAATGTATTCTTTTTCCGTCTTGCTAATGGACCGGTGTTCCGTCGGGCTGTTGGCTCCCAGCAACGACCAAACGAGCACCCAGATCAACGCGACGACGCCGCCCGCGTAGAACACGGACGGCCAGCCTGCCGCGCTGTTAGCCAAAACGCCAGCCGCCGGGAGCATGGCCAACGAACCGAACTGTGTGCCGCTGAACACGAACGAAATCAAACGGGCCCTTTCGGACGCCGGCGCCCATTTCGACATCAGCACGTTTACCGACGGGAATATTAAACCCTGCGGACGCGCGTTATATTATTCGTGTCGCTTTGCGACGGGGCGCAGGGAGAGAACGCCGGTTTTGTTTCCGTCCGAAAAATAGATTGTAAATCGATGGGACCGCCGAATCGTATTGTACGCGTACATATAGTTATTATTATTTTATTGATTGATTGATTGACGTTTTCGAATTATTTTATGAATCCGGTGGAAATTCTATCTGGCCGAAAACGGAACCGACCGGCGAAACGCTTTGAATTGCTGCACGAATGTTTTTCCCGTACGGGTTTACCGGACAAATTGACAATCGCCGTGCAATACGATTATAAACAATGATAATGATCGCGTCGGGCCGATGAAATGTCGAAAAATTAACCCCCTCTCCCCCCTACATTGGCGGCACCAGACATTTTTCCTGGGGGGGCAAGATCATGGAATTTGGTGAAAACCCGTCTGGACGGGTGTAATATAAATTATTGAAATACATGGAAAATACTGTGTTATTAGCGTTTTCTGATAAAATATAATCAATTTCGAAATCACATCAAACGGTAATGCGCATAAAAAAAACGAGTTACACGGCGAATCAATAAATACTTGAAATTTACATTTTCGTTTGTTCTCCAACAGGTGGGGTGCTTGCCCCCCACCCCCCTCTAGCGCCGCCACTCTCCTCCGTCGTCGTCGTCGTCGTCGTGCTTACCTGTGCCATCCCCTGAACCATTCGGTTGGCGCACGTCACGGCCGCGCCGCCGTAAATCGCGGACGCCGGCGTGACGACCGTGAGCACGCCGCTCAGCCCAATGGCGCCGACCAGTAGATACTTGCCGCCGTACTTCTGCGCCACGTGTCCGGCGTACACTTGGGTGATCAGGTAGCCCCAAAAGAACGAGCTCAGCACCGCGCTCTTCGTCGACTCGTTCCACTGCAGTTCCTGCGCGGCCGACGGTTTTCGTTCGTCGGTCGCGATCGGTTAAATTTCGTGTGTTTTCGGTATTACGCGTGTGCGGTCTCACTCACGGCGAAACGTCCGTCGCGGTTGGCGTTCGTCGACCGGTCGGTCATGGCCACGATGCCCATCGACAGGTTGACCCGCAACGCGTACGCGATCATCATGCACGCGAAGAGCAGCAGCGACTGTTTGTGCCGTTCGCCCCATCGCGACGACGCTGCAAGGTTAGGTTTGAGACGACCCGACGTTCGGTAACGAATGGTGACCGGCAATTGGAGACGTGTTATAAAAAATTATAGTGGTACACGTGACAACACCCCCCCCCCCCCCCCGTCGAACGCTGTTCGCGTTTTTTTAAACTTTTTAACCGAGCTTTTGGTCGTCACGCAGACCGTGGTAGTTCCGAACGGTCGGGAAGCTGTAGGTTTTAGCGTTCAAACTCGCGTTTCGTCTTAATTATTTGGTATTTTTTCCCGTTCTGTACTTTGGACACGGGTACACGGTACGGAACGTAATGACGAATGGATTTTCGCACGAATAGACCTTCGGATCCATTACGACGTTATCGGTGTCAAACTTTGAAGTTATACCGTTTATAGATGTATCGATGTTTTTCTGTTGATTGTCCTTGTATTGAAACAGCTCTGTTTTGTACAACACAATATTCATACGATTCTTTTTTTCATTAATTAGTGTATAATGCCTGCACCATTAGAAAAGAAAAGTAATATAAGGTCGAGACTTATGTTACAGTCATACGTAAGTAGTTTTAAAAAAGTTTATATAAACGGTTTGCATTAAATATTTAATTTCAGTCAATGGTAATACGTAATACGTTATAGCTTCAAAATATAACACATAACGTGATGAATTCGAAAGTTTTTTTCTGCGAAAATCCATTCGTGTCTAGTATATATATATATATTTTTTTTTGTTCGCTATCACATCGCGTTGATATATATGTCATTAATTTATAATATTGAACTTGATAGAGAAATACACGGATATTTGCATTTTGCTTATTATAAGCGATTTTTAATGAAAATAAATGTCTATAAGTTTGTAATACATGTTGAGAAAATAATTCATTCATAGAAAATATGTCCAAAACAGATATATTAACAACTTTATCGGTTTTTTTTTTTATAATTTTATGAAAATGTTCGATCATTTTTTTCTTATAATTAAGAAAATGGAAAAGCGTGTTAAATAAAGAGTACCGTCATTTTTACGATTTGCTATTAGAAAATAACATATGTAACGATCAACGAAACACTCCGTGCACATAAAAAAAGTGTTTGCAGACAGACAAAACAAAACATCATTGTAAAGCAGTACATTCTTCACTTCGTTCATAATCGAATATATTTTTACGTTCAATTGTTTATATTTTGTGGTTATCTAAAGTGAGTGAACTTTTGACTTATTTCAAGAAAACGTAAATAATAATCGATTATCTATGATGACATTCGCATGTACTTGGAACTAAAGAACAAAGAACAAAATAATGTTGTTTTTAAGGGGGAAAGGTAAGTTATATTTATTTTCTATGTACCTACTTATTTTATAAATGTTCTATTAGTAAATACGAAAACAGCCTACCTACTTATAAGCTAGCACAATAAACATTGTTTTATTAGTGATTTAAATAAATAGACTCAGTTACCTAATGTTGGTTAAAGTGTATCCGACTTATTGATCATATCACCTATTTTCAGGAAGCCTTGGTTTTTTAACCTAATTTTTCTAGAACACAAATAATCACTTTTTGTGGGCTCAGAACAGTTCATAATTTATTGCCCGCACTTGCCTTTCATGTGAGTCTTAACTCCTCCGTATTGCACTCGCCACATATTTGAAGCAATATGTGGTATAAGTGTCATATTCTCTTCGAATGACTCAGCTTGACCATAGAGAGAGGGAATCTATTTTCATCACTCGGGAGGATTGGAATAGCTGGGAATGTAGGAGAGCAATTTTGAACTGTTTCTACCCTATAGTTATTTTTTTAATCTTGGGATGTTTCCGAATTTAAAATAAAATATATGATTTAATTTGTATAATTTCTTGTTCATATTATCAGCTAAAGAATTATAATTGTTGAATTGCAAGACAAAATCTCTGAAGATAAAAATAAAAAACATATCGATCGCCGATAACGAATTGTAAATCGCATTAAATAAATGTTTACAAATATCTGCAACTGTTGACTGTCACCAATTTAGTTTACTCATTTATGAATAAAACTTAATTCTAATAATCGTATGTTGTATGTTATATGGAATATAATATGCGCGCGCATGTGTATACACATATGTATATAGTAGTCTGCGATTATTATATATATATATAATTTACTAAATAATAACGATAAAAATAAATGCTTCAATGAACAGTGATTAATAATTATCATATAGCAATAATGAGACGTTTACACGCACGTCAATCTGTTTCGCTATACACAACGAAATTTCATTTAAACCTTATACTACGATATACGTAGTTCATTTAGATGGGTTCTGGATATATTTTTATAATTTAATGTTAATTTACCTTAAAATTTAAAGATTTCATTTCATTTAGAACGTGTTATACGAGTTATACTTGTTTATAGAGTCATCATTTATAAGATAAATTAGTCATGAATTTGTGGTGGGTTCGTTATTATTTTTATTTTTTTTAAAAACAGGACACATCTTTAAAAAAAGAAAAAAAATTATCTAAACAAACTACAACAATATTATGTAGCGTGCGTTTAATTCTGTGCGTAGTAGGTATCAACAATTTCATTTTTATTGGTAATATAATTCTTATTAGGTATATATAATGAAAAATCTTTTTATTCATTTAAATCAGCGGTTCCCAACCTATGGTCCGCGGACCACCGGTGGTCCGCGAGGCATACCTATAA
Organism: Schlechtendalia chinensis; assembly: GCA_019022885.1. NCBI lineage: Eukaryota > Metazoa > Arthropoda > Insecta > Hemiptera > Aphididae > Schlechtendalia > Schlechtendalia chinensis. The sequence continues at coordinate 895,393 of CM032351.1, read as the reverse complement.
AATTTTAAAATATTTCAATTTTCCTTTGGGCGTGTTACAAATATTACGTACCGACAATCGTTACCTAAATTCTAATATTTGTGAAAAAATTGATTCTTATTTATGAGAAAAAATAATATCTAAAAATGATGGTGGTCCGTGACGTATTGAAAGTTATCTAAGTGGTTCGTAGTGTCAAAAAGGTTGGGAACCACTGATTTAAATAAATGGTTAAGAATAAACAATTTTGTGAAATGATTTTTGTTTAAAAACTATGTAGGTAAACTTACTTCAGTTATGATGATTAAAATTAAATTTTTATTTTCTGCTATAGTTTTGTATTTATTTCACTTTCATAAATGTCTTTTATGTTGTTTAATTTTATTAGAATTTTTTCTGGATGTTTCATTACAAATTATAATAATTAAATTGAAAGTATTGTAGGCAAAAATGTTTAATTCGCGAGCATTTTCTCATTAATTTTTTAAAATTATTATTTAGAAAAATGGTATGGGAAGCTACAAACACGAAATATAAAATTACGTATATTAGTGAATACTTATTTTTAAATACCATTATAGTAGTATAGGTCATTTATATTTAAATTGTATAACGTTGCAAGACGTATAGTCTAGAGTCTAGACTCTAGACAAACCTATGTTTAATATATCTGACGTAGATACAATTATAGTTTATTAAAGATTATTCATAATTATAGTAATTTTACACTAGCGACTGTAGTAATTTCTCGAATAATATTATTATTATTAATTTAATTTTACCCTTTATATCTTCGGTTGCATTATTATCGTCCTCCATACTAATAATTAATTTTGTTAAACACTATAAATTATTGAAAGTAATTTGGCTGAGAAATAAAAACGTATAATATTCACGAAAAAAAATTACACATAAACCATAGAACGACCGACTGTTCGTATAAACGCAATTACTGACTAACCAGTTTGTTTCTACGATCAATTTCTCATATCACGTCCGATTGATTTCCACCTCCATCGTTGTACTTTCATTATATTCTTGTAGCGTCAGTAACAACGCCTTTACAATTAACGTTCATAGAAATAGTCCAGGACATTATTATCGGGATATATTCTATATTTAACGGGAGTAAGAAAAGCATTTTAAAGTTTCGCTGCAATAAAAATATATTACTTATTAATTCAAATAGGTTGTGTTCGTAATTAATTGTATAATGAAAACGTGAAGACAATAATCCAATAATATTAATAATCGATCGTTTTATAGTTTACGTTACTACTTATAGTCATTTTTAGGCTATTTAATGTTGATTTTGCATTGTTTCTGGATGTGAATGTGTTTGTATATTAAGAAAAACAGTACGCGTTTGTTGCCTCGTTAGATCGTATATATGTGTAATATTATTAATATTATTGTTCGACTTGTCAGTTTTCATTTTTCGAATAGATCAAGATCAAAGTACTTATATAGACTATAGACAATAATATGGTGTTATTATTATTGGTAAAAAATTGTATAATATCAAACATACTGTAGACGTTTTGGTTATACTGTGGTTTAATATTTAGACTGATGACATAACAAATTACGATTTACAATAGATAATGGCGTATAATATAATATTATAATAAATTCAAGATTGTACATTGCTTAATTGCTATTAATGTAATTATCTCAAATTTCGATATTTTTTTACACCTCTCGATAGCAGAAAGAAAGATAAATTCAACTGATACATACAAATCTATAAATGTTGACTATATTGTTTAGACTTTTAGAAAAACAGTTTGAAAATTTAAAAGTTTAAAATTTTGTATAGATTTGTAATATATATACATATATAAAATATCAAGAAATAAATCGACTACCTTTGCTTGAAAAAATGTGTATTACTAGTAATACAAACAGTGGATTTAAATCTTCAAGTTAATTGGTTACTCAATTTCTAAAATTATTTAAATTTTATTTCTATATAATTCGATATAATTAAATAATTTAACACAAAATACACACTATATTTTGACCAGTGCATTCTTATTCATGTTTCAGATTATATTAGGTTAAGAGTTATCTTATAATTTATCGGTCTAAATTTATTTTTATTAATATTAATAAATTATTAAATTTTATGGATATAAAAAATACAATGATTAAATTTTGGATTATATTGCATGTGTTGTTGAGTTTTTGATAGAGTTTAATGTTATATATTTTTTTAAATGATATATAATGTGATATTCATTCATTGATATTGTAAAATTTCTTAAACTTTAAGTTAATTTAAAAAATATAATATAATATAAAACTTAAAGTACTAATTTAACTAAAAAACAGGTAACAGGTAAATAGTACCTGCTATCTACACATATAGTTATTGTACATTTGTAATTATAATTAATTGTACATATATTATGTAACCTACACTCTACAAAAGATGCTGACCTATTGATTAGGTATTCTTATAGGTATAGAATGATAGATTATAATAATTGTGAAATATTACATGACATGAGCATTCAAAATAGTGTATAGCTTTAATTTTAACTGCCTGCAATTAAGACAATATAAAGAAGAAATAAATTTAACGACTAGATTTAGTTATTTTGTTTTTGTGTGTGTTTACTATATTTTATAATTATTCATTTTTAATTGATTAAACAATTGATCAAATAATACTAATAACTAAATAATGTTGTTAAAATAATGGAAGATATACTAAAAGACTAGTTATATTAATAAGTAATAACTATAATAATTTAATTTAATTTTATAAATAAATTTAACCAATTGTATAACTATTTGTGTAGTATTTGTAGAGTTAATTATTTCTATAGTGAAATTTGTTATGTTCCTTTTTAATACTAATATAAAATAATAATATGTATTGTATCATTTATTTCTTAATATTTACGATTTTTAAACGTTCATTTTACACACGGTTTGTCGTTTTAAATTTATACTATATTTACATAATTATAATTTATATTATCATGGATATGGCTAAAAGTTTATAACGGCTAGTTGATAACTCGTTAATAGTACATCACGCAATAATTATCACATTTAAAAATCACAATTAAACAAAATCAATCGTAATTTCAAGTTTATCTATAAATCTACCACAAAATCCGAGGTTAAATTATGGTTTAAGTTAGGTAAACGAATTTTAATCGAGGAAACGTAATCTTATATCTAGAACCTAAAAACTTAAGTTTAACAGATGAAGATAATATTAAATAGAATGCATAAAAATGGAACAATTAAAAACTATTACTATCATCTTTTGAAGGTAATATACAATATAGCAATACGGGCTGTGTGTATATATATAGCTCGCTGTTTAGCAAGTTTAGATACACGGCCATTGCCTAAATATATAATGACGTTCACATGTAGCTAGTAATCATTAGATCATTTTTCGCGATGATGAAATAATAACCATCACAATGCTGTTAATTAGTATAAATAGTAGTGCTAATTCGGAACGTCGAAGTCTTAGTATCTTCCTTGCAAAAATCAAAATGTAAGCATTCGGATATTGGAATTTAAATATATATAGACATATTAATGCTGAACCAAACAGATGTAATTATTATTTAAACTACCAAAAAAATAAAATAAAATATATATATAGATAAATAGTAATAAAATATTTAAATAAAACAATTGACATTGATAAGAAGACAATTTTGATACATAAATATGTTTAAATTATTCCAAGGTAACAAACACTTATATAATATAAAATAGGTATATCATAATAACATTTAAATGTATATTATATGTTTTACAATCAATTTTACAGATATGATGTAGTATTTTAGACAACATAATAATATATATGTAAATTAACTAAACAATTACTCATGTTGTCACGTTAATACCTACTTACAAATTATAAACATAATTCGTTTAAAACAATATTTACGTAATACGTTTTGTTTATATCATAATATGTGTATAATTGAACCAAATAATAAATAAAACCAATAAACCATATTCAATTACTTTATGACTTTTATAAACAGAAGACTATATATATATATTTTATTACATTTACCTGTAAATTTTGCCTACTTCGGGAATAATCCTTGATTAATAACACGTTTAAAATAAATTTAAAAAAATATTTTCTAAATAGTAATGTATAATATAATGTATAATATTAATATATATTTTTATAATTGTATTAACCCAAAGTATATCTATATTTATTTGATCAATATAAGAATGATGGTTACATTACACAAAATACATAATAACATTCATATTTTAAAATTAATTACCAAAGAAAATATTTAAAAATATTAAATATTATCATCAATACTAGACACATAAATAATCGAATAGAATATATAGAATAATAGGCAATGTGTATATAATCTCTAAATTCTTTAGAAGATTTATTTGCGTATATATATATATATTGGCACAAATTGTGGGACATAAAATATTACACAAAATTATAATTTTGTAAATTGTGGGCAACACACGATCTTTTTTCTTTTCTTTTTAAAATGAGATTTTCAATAAATATAAAACTATAAGACTCCATTAACTTGATTTGTTTAAAATAACTTATGACAAATACAAAATATTTTATACAGACGTAAATTAAGCATTTGATTTTTGAAAATGTGATTTAAATTTAAAATTATTTTAATATAATTCTAATACAACAACAACAACAAATGTTTACTCGTTGTATCCTGAATAAAAGTTAATTAATAATTATGTTAATGAAAGTTCAATAAACATTTTTTTAGTATAATTTTTTTTCGTAAATTTAACATTATTAAAAAAATGGTTTACTTAATCGTATAATGTATGTTAAAATTTAAAGTGCTCTATTTTCTAATAATATCGTATATAAATTGTATTGCCTGTTGTATATTTTATATGTTAATTTGAAACGATTTGAAGTAAAAAGTACTAATTCTGTTTTAATAAGTAGCAAAACGATCAAATATTCGAAAAATTTATCACACATTTGTTTTAAATTTTAAGTAATAAAATATATTTTATAATAACTTATCAAACTGTGCATAAACAATATAGTGTCTGGGAATTTTTAGAAATGCAATTAAATAGGCACGAATAAAAATATATAATATACCATTAGAAATACACGTTTATAAACGATTGGAAATAGTTGAAAATAATTTATAAAGGTTATTATTTGAATTAGAATAAATAATTGGCGTCATTTTGAATAAAATTTTATGTGGTTCTCAAGTTTAATATTTGTTAAAATGTCAACTGTATTTTTAAACAAATATCATTTACGTATTTGTATTTTGAGCATAGGCGCGCGCAGTTAGTGTTTTATAAATTTGTATGTCGACGTTATTATAGGTAACTCTGTTATTGGTCCTTAATAATAATAATGATAATAATAATAATAATTTTGTGTTTAAATTAATAACAATAGTACTTTAGTACGGATATTGAACTTTTTCAAACGAAATTCGTCGAACTCTCACAGTCTTCTTTTTAAAAATGAAAATTGATTGTTTATTTGTCAAAAATGATTTTGAATTATTATCGATTTGACGAAATACCCAATTGATAATAATTGAACGGAAAATTTAGTCGAAACAAAACCGAAAATTCAAAATGTAAGGCTAACGTGCGCGCGCCTATGAACTCGGAGTTCTCTCGGATCAAGTTTTGTCAGAACCGACCAGATCGCTAGATCCAATGGAACTGATGGTCGAGCTGGAACCGTGGTGTGTGCCTGAACTCTGCATCGACATGGTTCTTTCGGCCGTCACGGTGCCAATTGTACTACTGATACCCATCAGCCCGTGATAATTGCCCATTCTCAAAGCCCTTTTCAGTTTGTCGGGATCGACACAGGAGGGGTCTGCCTAGAACAATAACATCATGAGCGCTCATTTACGAACTTTTATTATAGTAAAAGCTGTCGTTGATTTTTTCGTATATTTTTATCAGCGAAACCAAACCGACGACGAACGTTCTTTAATCTCCAATTGTAATTTTTTGCGCACCTGATAAGCTAACGACGTCATGATCACTTCGTACGGAACAAGTTTTAAAGGTTCCACTTCGTTCATCAGTACGTTGGCCGGTATTTTGTGGTACTGAATGGACGACATGAAGTTCTCCACAAAAACTTCTTTCCAATCGACGTTCGAATTCGTATCGCCGTATTTCATCGTCCACATCAGCGCGGCCTTAACGAAATATACATTCAGGTTGATATTTAAACCGTATTAGTCGATAACTGTTCGATAAAAACGCGCGCAGAATGTTCGCGCACTCGCATATAACGTTTCTACACCACGCGCTCACTTGAAACTTAGTGAATTCGTCCGCTTTCAGTTCGTCTCTGCTCAATATCAATCGAACTACGTGCAACGGTAACAGTGCAAACGATCCCAAGTTCAACACTTCGTTGCCGTGTTCGTCGACGAATTCCAAAACCTATTTAATAACGTCACCGTTGAAAATCGAGTGGACAAATTCGCTCATAGTCGACGCTTTCACTAAGTAGCGTAGTATGGTTATACCTTCTGCACCAGGCTTTTAGTGCATTTGTATTGTATGTACCGTTCCGCCGATGACAATAGTGCGCAGACCGTGTCCACGTTTATACAACACTGGACGAACCCTGTGCACGCTTTCCGTAGATCTTCCAAGCCATAATAATCCGCTGCGTTCAGTACACCTATGTCATGTTGAAAACGTTTACCGTAAAGTGTCCCGTCGCCGTTCGATATTTATTGTGTACATTAAGATTGTTACGTTTTTAATAGTCTTTTTTTTTTTTGTCGGTATCAAATATAACTATATTACATGTATCTAAACTCACCCAATAACGTTCTGGGTTGTAAAGTTACACAACCGGTATGTATGTACTCGATGAGTTGACGAAACACGTCTGGTTCGAATTCGTCGACGACCACTGTTTGATGCTGATTGGATTGCGTCTGTTTATTATACGATAAAATAAAAACTATGAAAACGCAGTTTGCTTTTATTTCGGAAAAATTATTATTCTAAATTATGGTTTTCTTTTCAACGGCTAATGTAACGAAAAGGCGTTCTTACGATATTGTCCGCGAAGGGATTTAAAAAAAATTAACGGGTGCCTGTAGGAACTTGGAATATAATCTCGAAAATCCAACGATTTCATATGACGATAACTTTCGCGATTTCTGTTTTTTTTTTTTTAGACTTTTGTATACTTTCTATAATATTTGTTCGCACACGAGTGTGTTTATTGCGTTTTGCTCTTTACGTTTAACTCGAAAACCCTCCGCGTAAGTTCGCCCAAAAATGAAATTGTAATACGGATCGCGATTTCAAAGTATCTAATTAATAACGTTGTACTAAACAATCATACTTGTGTGTTGGCGTTCTTGACATTGAGAAGAGGTTCACTGCTGCGTTTTAGAAATGTAGGACGTCTAAGTTTTGTGGTTTCCTTAGGTATGACTTCTTTTTTTCTTTGAGGGCTCGGTGGCTGATATAACATTTTGTGGAACACGCTATAAAAATACAATCAATTATAATATCGTTTAATTTGATTATTATTTTCAATTAAAATGACGTTAATTTTCATATTCAATTTAAAACTAGTTAAGTATTCAGAAAATAGAGCCGAGCTACTCGTCAAACATTAAATATGAACTTTTAGTCGCTTATTGGTAGTATATACCTTGAATTTCATGTATATTATAACGTAAGTATTTTAAAGAAAACAATCGGAATAGTATACATTTTCATTGCGAATAATTAGTTTCAGTATTCATTATCGATAATTTACTTTTAATAATTAATTTAAAACGCAATGATCATAAAATATTTGTAATGGAAAATTAGTCCACGTGTATTTCAAACGTATGATTGTTTAATATGATTATATTTCGTTTACATGGATCCATATTGGAACGAAAGTCTTCGGTGGCCGGTATCAACAGAAATACACACGTATGTTTGTGCGTGGCTAATATTGTTTTTGATATTTTCTACGTTTTCGCGTTTTTACGTCCGCGCAACTTTTAATAATGTGACATTATATCGCGTAACGGTCGAAACCCTATTTCGGTACCAATCTAACCACGTTTCGAGATGTTATGTAAGTAACAAGTATCAAATAGGGTAATTCAACAATTGATTGAATAACGACGGCCTGTCATAATATTCGCACAATACAATATAATGTATGGTAATTATCATCGTATATTATTATGTAATATCTCAAATGACATTTTACTGGTACCTATTGATGTAATGTGTAGTGTGTGTTAAAATAGGTTTTTAGGTTTGTCCTTGGATTATATAATTTTCTTTTCAAAAAGTGCTGAATTGAATGTCGGTATGATTGGAACCATCCGTTATTTAGTCGACGCTACACGCGGTTGAAATTACATTATTCACTAGCCCCGCAGTCGATATTTACAAAAAAGTTGCCTGGCGGCTACGTCCCGTTTCTAAACCCGATATTCCCATCACACGTTTATTGTAAACCGCGAAACTCGAAGTAATATTTGTTATTTTGCGATTTTCAACGCCTTACCGACTTCTCGCGGCTAAAACGGCTTTTACGGCACAGACCGGTTCTCTCGTGTCACCGACCAAAAATGTCACGTCGCATAATTCGGGCATACTGGCCAGAAACGCCATGTCGTCAGCCAGGCCATTTTTGTTTTCGAACACGCTCTGGTCGAGCTCATCATCGGTTGATTCCATGTCTCCCTGTAGTCTCATTATTTACCACATACCTGAAAATCATAGAACTCGTTTGTCAGCTATCGTGCTATCGTATATATATATATATTAATAGTATTTCCAATGTTATTTCGACGTACATTTCTATTTTGTCGAATAATAATAGTACACAATATTCGCCGCTCATAGGTGTTCACTGGTTATACGGACCGGCCAATATTAGTGCATTTCCCGCCGCTTACCGTGTTCGGGTTTTCGGTTACAGCGATCAGAACTATGCCATCGTATCGTATCGGGAATCGCAAAAGGAGACAAAATCCGGACGACTTATTTTAGATTCACGAGCCTGATCTAATCTAATGTAACCCGCTTGACGAGCACGCGGTCGTGTTTGAAACGTTTAGAGCACACGGCGTCGGTGTCTATACCGAAAAACACTTAATGTCTGTCGAAACCGTTGGTGAACGAACGGACGTTTCTCCGCCGCACCGAGAAACACTGAACCATGTACGTGTTTTTGGGGATGCCTAGCTGTTTATGACATGAACAGTAAACTAAATAACAAATCCAAAGTACTCCGCGTTGCGTGCCGATCAGTAGTGAACTGATAGTGGATGCCGATTGTGGCATAACGCGAAATCCGGTCGCGAAAATAAAAAAGAAAAGTTGTGTCCAGCCGAAAAACAAATATATTCGTTAAAAAACACGCGCACATCGTCGACTCTTTTGAAAGAACCTAGATTTTAAACTACGTATGCGTATACCGTGTATGTTGACATGTAACACGATAAATGTTAAAATAAATGTTTGGTAAGTGCAAATTTACAATGTTTAAAAAAAAAAATTATTTTTACGACATTTTCGACCCGTTTTTAGAAGTCACCGTTTACGGTGATTTACGGTTATAGTGATTAAAATACTCCCGAACGAACCTGATCACTATAAGCGGCGACCACTGTATGGTGACGCAGAGTACAGTGCAATGGGGATACTCGTGGTCATAAGTATCCGCTGACATATAAGTAACATTGCACTTAAAACAATTGAAACAGACATCAAACAATAACGTCTAATGTCTACCCGCGCGGAAACGCGTGCGTATGAAAGATCACAGTTAGTTCTTTGTCGTCGAGGACAAGTTTTGTTTTATTTTATTATAACGTGGTACAATTATTACCGTGTTTTATTCGAATGCCTATCGATTTTATCTGTGTAGACGTGTCCTAAATACACGAATGTATTTAACATTAAAAAAATTTTAAATATTAAAAACTCGTAGGTATTTCAAAATGAATATATGGTCAGACTGGTTGCTCATAATTCGTAAACAAGTGATTGTAGCGCGAACGAATAAATTTTTTTTTTTGCCACTGCGTTCTCGTGCCCGTCTAATCAGTAAACACTATTCGCAACGTTCGGGCTTTATCTTTGTTTTTACTTTTCGGTCCGAATCAACAATAATAATTACAACCTAGACGTTCGTGCGGTTTGTGCGTACGAGTGACGTAAATTCGCAGTTTCCGTTCGTGACATCTGAAGTGTTGGATTTATCCACGACGTAATATGTGATTTATATGTAGGTTCGTACCGTTTTATATAATACACTAGTTTCTAAAGACGTTTTAATAATATATCAATATCTATTGTTTTATGTAATAGAATTTAGGTCAATCCACGGGTGAGTACCTGTACACAGTAAATATGTTTTCATTGTCGTTGAATATGATTTTGTTTTGCGATTACGTACAAAATATACGTCAATGTTAACATTTGATGATTCATAGATGTATAGTCGGTGAACTTATTTAACGAACAATAATCATAAATTTAATAGAATAAAAAAGTAAACAATTTTATGGGTAATGTACGTTGAGATCGTAAATATAATTCGTTTTATACACAAGTACGTGTGAAAATGATTTTTTTCAAATATCAAGCAATGTTCTTAACCAATAAATGTTAATCATGTGTATTATAAATAGAGATAGGTGGTATTTAATATACTTTTTAATTATTGTTAAAAGTTTACTAAAATAAAATGGACAAGCCAGTTGATTATATTAAAGGACGATTAAAATTATTTTACTTTAACTAAATAATCCAACGATAGCATCCCAAAATATATTAATTCATATTCATCAATGAAATAATAATCCATTTTTTAAATGCAAATATTTATGTTATACAAGAAAAGTTATGTAGACACATATATTTTAGTTTTTCGTGTGTATTTTATTCAGTAAATCATTACAAAATTACTTAAGCAGGTACATGATAAATTATAAAATAAAAGTAAAATTATATTGAAATCAGTAAAAAGATCTATATATCAACACGTAGTTTATTCCTACAATCGTAGATTTAATATATATAGAATTTATATAGCAAGTGTACCTATGTATCTATGCTACAATTAAATAGTTGTATAATTAGCTATTGTTATGTAATTTTTTAAATTTATTTATGGTTGTATAAAAATGCATTCTATATTGGTCACAATTACAATTTTTAAAGATATCGTACGCTTGAATATGTAAAATGTAAACATTGTCTAAGATATGCACTTGAGTATTTTTTGGTTATAAATCATATTTTTTTAGTAATAGGTACACATTCTTTAGATTAGGTGCCTTATTGTCGGTTAATAATCGATTGTGAGTTTGTTAGTTAAATTTGGTTTTTAATTATATAGTAAATCAATTTTTTATATCAATTTTACATTAATTGTTATGATTACAAGGTGATTTAATTAGTAAATAAATACATTTTTAATTAATTAATTGTAATTATTTTAGGTGATATTATATTTGATATATATATTATGGCTCAAATGACCACAGTCGAAACTATCACCATCACAAGACCTTTAAAAGTGAGTAATTACAATTGGTTATCTATTAATTTTGAACAACATGTCTATAACAGATTGAAAATATGAATAATTAATAAGTGTATCAAAATGTACTGTAGCATATGTGCAGAATTTTTAATTATGAAAGGAAGTCATTTGTATGAAGTGAACTCTGACATAATATACAATAATGAATTAGTGATATATTATAATAATGTAATAATGTTCTAGATTAATAAACCTATTCAACATGTAGTAATTAACATTTAGTCTGATTCGACATGACACTTGTTGATCAATCTGTATAATAGTTATAAGTTTTATAGTTTAAAGCGGTTAGAGGAAAAACAATTTTTTTTTTTTGTTGATAACCAAAGCTCATAAAATCGTGGAAACTTCTTTTTTATGACGTACGTTGTTAATAAGCGTAGAAAATAAGTTGTGAAAATTCATCGTATATAGTTTTGCGGTTTTGTTTATGGTATTACGTTTCAGCCATATTATATCTAAGATTTGTGTTGGTTGTAATATTACAGATTTTAAATGTAAAATCTCAAAATCATTTCGAAAAAATAGAAGATACACAGTTGCCAGCAACCATAACACAATTCCTTTTTAGGTATTGTTGTTAATTGATTAAGAAAATTTGTTTTCATCGTGTAACATTAACGGTATGGTATCGAACACGCACGCTGTCGTCGGACAACGGTAAAAAAAGCATTTGAAAGTTAGCACGGCGCGGTTCTCTGTCGTTTCGGAACGGTAAGCGTCGGAAACGGACACGCGTGTCGTCTTGACTTTGGCGAACTGTCGACGCGCGATCGTGAGAATAATGGGGGATGTTCGCCCGCGGACCGCAGTCACAAACGGTCACGACAACGGTGTGCCGTATGTCGCAACGATTCGTTCGACCGGTAGACGCGTACGTTACCGCGTTCGTTTTCTCGCACGACATTTGTTTTTGCGAAACTCTCGCGACACGCGGCAAAGAACGGTATGGCGCCGCCGCAATGCATTAGTAGTGACGTTGATGATAGATACTGACTTTGAGCGAATCCTGTTGCCGTCGCGAAGTGGTTTTTTCGTATCCTCCGGACGTGTCGTCGCGGGGCTCCGGTGCACACGCGTGAGGCGGGTAGGAGTAGGAGACGGAAGTCGCGAACCGTTTCGGCCGGCGGACAGCAGCGGATTATGTCGGTGCCGGAGAAGTCGAAGAGACGCGCGCGCACGCACGCACACGCACACACAGCGCGGCGCGCGCGCGCATGAGCACGCTCTACGAGACGACGGCGACGGGGAGCGGTGGAGATATTCTCGATAACGACGGGGCCGGGGACCGGTGAGAGCTGGAGGCGCGGGCCCCCGTACGCGCAAACGCCCTTAGAGACGGCGCGGTGTCCGTCTCATCGATCGGCGCGCGCGTTCTCGACGTTCGGGGGCCGGGGGCGGCGAAATCGCTAGGAAGGGAAGACGCGCGAGTTTGCGCGTGGTGGTGGGTGCCGCCGACGTCGGGCCCGGAGACCGTGTGCGTGGAGTGCGCCGAGTGGGTACGTATTGACGTACGAGTCCAATAACAGATTTGCACGCGCAGAAAAATCGCCGAACATCGTGTTTTTTTTTAATTTTTTTGTTTTTTTCTCTTTTGTCTTCAGTGCGCTTTCGTGTGTCGAAAGTCCGGTTGTCTTTTCGATAATAATAATTCGCACGCGTTTTTCTCGACACTTGTAACAGTCGTTCCCCGCGGCACGACAATAACTGTACACCGTTTGTATATAAATAGACTCGCGTTCAGGGCGTTTCGCCCTGAAACCGGTCCAAAACGGGTGCGCGACACGGCGGCAAGCTGATCCAGTCGCGGGCGACGGCCGTGGATTGCGCGTGGCAGCGGCGCCAGGAACTGTCGCTGCGTCCGGCGACGGCCACGGCGGCCGGAACGGAAGACTGGCACGGCAGGTCGATGCAGTCGGACAAAGGGTCTAGCGCTCAGGTTGTTAACATCGCATACGCGTAGGCGGTGTGCGCGTGTGTGCTTGTGTGGCCCTCGTACAACATAAATGGGCGGGGGAGGTTCAGACGTTTTAAAACGGAAGTATTCCCGCCGCGGCGTGTTTATGGTTATACCGACTGGTGGTCGTCACGTTTGCAATGGTTCGGATGTGTTGTTACCAAAACAAAAAGAGAAATGACAAAAAATCACGTTTAGAAAAAACGAAAACACTACGGTAGTAGTAACGGGCGTTTATTGTTTGACGTTATTTACAGGTGATCGCCTTGATATGCGGACTGATTGTAATCGTGTTGATGTTGATGGCGTTGACGTCCACCGATTGGTTGCTGTCAGCCGGCTGGCGACAAGGCTTGTTTTCACATTGCATCGCGGTCAACGCGCCAACGCCGTTGCCGTTTAACGTACCCAACTACGGTCCAGAGTGTTATCCGACACGCGAAGTTGGTACGTTTCACGTCTCAACGTTTGCTGACGGGTTCCATCGTTACCCAGGCTTCCGTACTAAATTGTCCCTGCGTTCGTTTAGGTTACATAAGAGTGGCCGCGGCGTTGTGCATTGTCACCCTGGTCACGGACATAGTGGCCACTCTACTCACCGCACTCGGACTGAGAAGCAAAGACCAGCGAACCAAGTACAAGTTTTACCGAGTAGCTGTTTACGTTATGTTACTAGCGCGTATGTACACCCGACGAGCTCGTGTAGACCTATAGTGGTGCCATTGATTATTATTTTATTGATTTCAATTTATCTCATTTACAGTGCTGTCACTGTTAATAGCGTTGATCGTATATCCAGTGTGTTTTGCCGCCGAATTGAATCTCGGTGAGTTCGGTGTACATTCCGATGAAATTGCTCGTAAGTTCTGTTTTAACTTGTGTACTGATTTTTTCAGGAAACCGCACGGTCTGGGAGTTTGGATGGGCCTATGGCGTAGGATGGGGCGCCGGAATATTTTTGTTTGGTGCTGTTGTGCTGTTGCTGTGCAACAAAGAATCTGAAGAAATTTACTATAAAGAACGTAAAGTGACATCGTCCGCCTAGTGTGCGGCGCCCCTGCCCGACGTAGTACTTTAGTGACCTTCCGCCGTTAGTCGGACGACGGGCAGGGTGCTCTTATTGTTATTGATATTAGTATTGCTATTATTATTATAACGATAAGACAGTCTTTACTATAAATTACTAACAAATACGTCATGCAAGTCGACATCATCTTATTACATCTTGTGATTGTCGACAGAAATTAACTATTCTGGTGGGGGAATATTTGCTTAGCACACGCATACTAAATAAAATGTTAAAAGATCTTTTCAATAATTATAATCAAATTAGGATTAGGTTTTTTATGAATACATATTTATATATAAATACACAGTATGTTTCAAAATAAAAATCACCCGATTCCAAAGTGATATAGCTATGCAATCGTTCATCGCATACGTGTACAATCTACATACTTTTGGAAAAGAGAAATGTAAAGTTTTGTTTGATTGGGTTGTACGATGCAAAACAAAAGAAGCACGATGAACGGTTTTCGTTAAGATGGCAATCGGCCTGCAGAATGCTTCTATGATTCGCGCCAACGATTCAGCATTGTACCTCCTGTTTCTCAAACGATATGATGTTAGCACCGACAGCTAACAAAGTTTTGAACAAACTAGTTGTTTTGTAAAAGAACATCCTTCGGTCAGCTCCGTATTTCAGAAGAAGCCGTTGAGCCCATGTCCCCGTGCAAGTTCTTTGCACAGCCTAGGAAAATCGACTCGTCATGCCGTATTGGCGTTCGCCATGTCATCCACAGAGGGCACGTTGAACATTAATGAACAACGGTTATAAAACTTGAAAATTCGTACAATTATTTTGAAAATTTATTCTATCTTTATTGTGAGAATATACCACATGGAAATCGTCTGATTGTTTTTGAAACATCCTGTGTATGAATATATATAGGTAGATGGATAGATAGTTGAAATGTGAATGTTTTTTTTTGTTTTGTTTTTATTGATGTTTACATTTATCACAGGACGAGTTAAAATAGATAGATTTTTATAATAATATTAATAACATTTGCGATTGTGGTAGTCGGTGGTATTAATATTTATTTTGTTTTTTTTTTACATTTTTATTTTTGAATATCACATAAACATTATTGTACTTAGAAAACTTATATCATCGTCTCGGATTGACATTAAGTCTTAATTTCCACTATGATTTACCATTTGATTTTATAAATGTTAAAATCAATTGTGTAATATCTGAATTTCGTATAGTTGTTTGCAAGTATACCAACGACACCACTTTATAAAACATTATATATTAAAAAAAAAAAAAAAAAAAAAAACTAATTTTGTTGAAACGCGAGTGTTTATTGTACTTTCAATATACTTTCCGATCAAATATGAGAACATGTTCATATCTATAATATTATCTATTGTTTAAATAGTTAATTAAACGTAGTGGTAGCGAATGTGAAATGTAAATAATATATTAAATGTCATATTCGTAGGGATTTGGGTTTGTGTTTTTTTACACAAGCAATAGCCAAAGAGTGACAGAAAAAAAAGAGAGAGAGAGGGAGAAGTTGTCCTTGCCAAAGAAAACAAAACGGAAGAAAGACAACTTTCCTCAATAACTAACATTCCTATACGCATATTATTTCTATGTTTTACCATTGATTTTACTGATTGTACATATTATGTTTTCACCGTGACCTTGTTAAATACTATCCCGTTATATATTTTATACCAATATTTATTTTCCGTTGATATATATAATTTTTTTTTATTTTATATATACAAATCGTTTTATTTCATGTAGCGTTATATTATTCTTGCCCAATATTTTTGTCATTTGAATTATCTATTAAATTATTATTAGCGTACGACATAAGATGTTTGTTACGACAATTCTATGTGCACTAGAGGAACGATAATCTCCAATATATTATTAATTATTATTGTTTAAATATTTTTTATATTTTTAACCATATACATTAAGGACCTCTTAAAAAACTACATATCTTTGTAACGAGCTGTTTTTATAGTGCTCCTAATTTTTTTCGCCCTAAGATTAACAGATCAGCCGTCCAATCCCACGATATATTCACGTTTAAGATAAAAAAAAAAAATTATATATTTTTGTTGTTGGAAACGTCTATTGTGTTTTTACTATATCAATAAATAATTGATTAGCTGTCGAATAATTCTCTTTTGTTAACGATGTTTTTTTCCCCTGACAATTGCATTCTTCTTCCAAACAATGTTGTAAATATCGATACAAATATATTATTGAACTAGAATTATTGTTTGTGAACAAATTGTGTTTTTATTTATTGTACAATAACTCTCGATGCTCTGATAATCAGTCGCTGTAGACAATCAATGATACTCCGAATTCCGGTCTAAAATACGGCCATAACATCGGTATGATGGTAAAATAACCAATTCGTTAAAGAAATAACATTAGGAACACTGTGATAACACGTGCGAACGTTAAAAATAGTCGCGAGCGTTTGATCTTCAACGTCCGTAGCCTCCTAACCTCCTCCCCGCAAAGGTCGAACAACAATTGTTACGAAATAATAATAATAATTAAACGGACGACGGTCGGGCAACTCGTTATTTTCGTTCAGCTTCTCCGGATCACGCGAGTGTAGTGGAATTGCATACGTTTCGCGCCGTCTAAAAACCGCTATATAAAGCGTTAACGTTTATTATTTAGTTTTTTTTTTTGTAATTAAAAAACAATCGCGTTACGGTCAAGATCTACGAAACGTATTCGATTTCTCTTCTCCGTCGCGTGTTCACAATCTTTCTGGGCTCGTTGCCGTAACGTATACGACGCGATGTCCGGTACGTGTCCCCGGCCCAGCTTGCCTGCTTGACCCGCCGTGTCCGCCGCGCGTCCAACGACCCGACACCTCGTAGGCTCGAAATCGTGTCGGTTATTCGGAGCGGGCCGTTTATTCGGCAGCGAGACACGGGCAATCACGAGTAACACGATTTCCGTCTTGAATTTTTTCGATCATTTATCATAAGCTCGACGGAAAAAAAAGTAGCAAGTGATTGGAACGGACGGCCCGAAGTCTACCGTGTTGTCCTACACGCGGAAATCACGAACCATGACGGTGATAAAACGATTGCGAGAACGGTTTGACGATATATATATATTTACGTAAAAAATACATTGTCACGCGATCGCGACGCGGACAAAACGAACAACAGTTGCCGCGTCAGCCGCGGCGTTCGAGGTGGTCGGACACTTTTCGTCGTAGCTGCTGCAGCCTTTCCCAGAACACCATGCTGAGAACGACGTGGGGACCGAGTCGCAGGTAACACGGGATGACGCCCTTGTAAAGCCCGCGGATCCCTTCTTGCCGGAACGTCTTGGTCAGGCATTCCATGTACGACGTGTACAAGAGACCGCGGCCACGCGCGTCCACACCTGTTGGCGTTTTCGGAAACGCGTCAGTACTGTCCGTCACACTTAATTTATTCATTTTAAATTAGGAAAATAAAATGAATAGTGCCACTCCAGTCACCGTGTCTACATACAATATTGGCGTATAATCAATTTGATTTCTCTCACTACACGATCTATGTGTACATTGTTTTTTATTTCATAAGATCTGACCACTTGGCGTCGATAAGCGGGCGGGGCGTGCGGAAGTTTGAAAATAATAATACTATCTTTTTTTTTTATTATTCATGAAATACTTAAAGAAAAAAAAATGTTGATTTTTATATTAAACTGCAGTGAGTTTGTGTGCTCGTGTTTCAAACTTATTTTAGGGTAACTAAAATATCCGATATTTTATAGATATGTGTATAACAGCAAAAGAAGCTGTGTACCCAATATTTTAGGTACCTTTTGTATTAAAATCGTTATAAATACTTATGTGTATAATAAAATATATCCGGGATTCATTTACAGTATCGTAGTTGAAAAATTCATATGGGGGGACACGAACTCAAACGTTATCCACTGGCATCGATACGGTGATTACGACGACGATTTAGACGCGCGCACGGTCAGTGTTGTCGCGTTGCTATGATTTCGCGGACATACCTTCTTACTACTCTTGCCCCGAAGTACTGGCGATTGAGCGTTTTAAATACGACCAATGTCATATTTACGGAGGGACCCGGACCCTCCGAGAAAAAAAATATATATAATATATTTACTACAAGCGTGTAAAAAAATGCTGAATAAACACGTCACTGAATACAACGACTGTCGAATAGTATTCGGGGACTTTACTCGGAACAATATCGCGCACATATAAAAAATTCGTTTTCTCTCTAAACGCAAACGGCAGTTTTTCCCGTACAACGCATCACACGCACACACAGTTGAGCTACACTCGCCTTGGTTGTAGAGTCTGGTGGAAACCAAGTCAAACGGCGCCATCAGCACCGACATCAGCACGCCTCCCAGCATGCTGCATATCAGAGTGCTCAGGAACTTCTGGTCCTTGGTCAACACGCCGCGATCGACCAGGGCTTCGTTCAGCAGGCTCATGGTGCTGAGCTGCGCGGACGACGCGACTCCGATGCGCACCATCGCCCCGGTGGCCCCGCGCCACAGTCCCCGGGCCACGCCGTACTGCCGGTACAACGCCAGCAGACCGTTTATCACGCCGGCCGTTTCGTGTTGATGGCCGACGGCGATGGACTGCGCGGAAAACGACTGCAGGTGAATTTTCAACTGCGCGGAACGATAATCGGTTTAGTTTCGTTTGACCCGTGGCACCGTCGTGAAGCGTCCACTCAGTGGCGGCACCGGACATTTTTTCTAGGGGGGGGGGCAAGATCATGGCAAATTGATCGTGGAATTTAGTAAAACCACGTCTATACGGGTGTAATATAAATTATTGAAAACATACATGGAAAATACTGTATTATTAGCGTTTTCTGATAAAATATAATCAATTTCGAAATCAAATTAAATGGTGGTGTATTGTCTAAACGAATGTACATAAAAAAAATACGACAAGTTACACAGCGAAACATATGAAACACAGCAAATACATAAATACTTGAAATTTAAATTTTCGTTTGTTCTTCAACGGGTAGGGCAAAAGTGGGGCAAAACCAAATTCGGGTAGGGCGCTTGCCCTACCTTGCCCCCCTCTAGCGCCGCCACTGCGTCCACTGGCACGGGCACGCGTCCGTCGTCGTCCGACGGAACGTTTAGAAGCTGTTTATGAAACGCACGAATACGATAACGGCGCAACGATCGGTCTCTTTTGCTGTTGTATAGTGTACGTATGAGATTTGCGGACGGTGTAACAAAAAGAGAATTTCTTTGGCTAAATCGGGTGGGAGGGGTGTTTTTAGAACAATTTATCGTCGATATCGATCACGACCACGGTGTTTGAAACTTTCGTTTGGAACTCTACTTTTCTATTAGTGGGAGCGAGTTTTACTATGCACCAGACGCGAAGAAAACAGAAGCAACGTGGACGATGAAGATGAGCTGGACGGAAAGGATATCAAACCGACGAGTGCTAAATTATGATACAGGAGACGAGACGGATCGTTAGAACGATAGCGACAAGATGAATACGATTTATTTGGGGAAATAAACGCGAGACATGACGGAATATCTACCGAGTTATGAAACGATGAAAAGATTAACGGCAAAACAACGGCAAGGCGAAGAGTCTAGTTTAAAAAGCCATTTCGATCGTCCCGAATTGTTCGAAATCACGAATTGTCCGACGAACGTTAAGATAGCGCACAATGGTTCGTATACGGGACACGTATACAATAAACATAAGCGAGTCAAGTCCGATAGCACTGACCATGCCCAGCGGACTGGCGAGGAAACCGCCCAGCGTGCCGGCCCCGGCTCCGACGATCACGGATTTCGTGAGGGACACGGTGCCGTCACTTTTGAGCAGCCATCCGTTCTTCTGCGCCAGGTCGAAAATGCCCAGCCGCGTGCCGTTGAGGAACACCTGGTGTCCCATGGCCGGCAACAGGCCCTTTTGCAGCGCCAGCGGTCCCTCATTCTTCGCCACCACGTAAATGGCGTGCGCGAAGTTCCGATAGTGGACCTTGTAGTTGCCGACTTTTTTCAGTTCTCCTTGCAACTGGAACCGCGTCTTGATCACTTCCAACGGGTTGGTGAAGCACACCGCGCCACTGGCACCCAGAGCGCCCAGCACGAACTCCATGCCTCTCAAGTCATGTCTACGAATAAAACAATACAATTGCAGGACGCGTCGTCGTCTCTGTTAGTTATAATACCGATATCGTTAAAGTAATAATAACACGAATTCTTATTGATTGTTGTTATAATGGGGTTTTTTTTTTTTTACTGTTTTAGGGTAGAACGGTTATGGAAATGAACGTTGAAGGAACAAGAGGATGAGTAAGACCGAAGAAGAGATACTGCTGTATGTGCGTAGATAATACGAGAGATTTGTAGAGGTTTAGGACATAGGTGGCCGACCCCAAATAGCTGTGTTAGAGACAAAGGAGGAGGAGGAAAAGGAAGAAAAAGAAGATTTTTTTAGGATAGAAGTTTTCAATATTTTATTTCGAAAATCGACCTTATCCGTTTCAAATATGTATAAAATATAATACATTTGTGTGTATATATGTCAATAATGTTTTAAAACCATTAACAATGATACATAGTATTACAACCGAAAGGTCACGAAATCGATTTAATTGCATATCGAGTGTGTGTATATAACGAAACGATAAAGTAACGTTAATTCTTAGTGGGATTCGATTAATGTTTTATCTGTGGTACAGAAACGACATAATTGATTCATATGTCGAGCGCGTTCGTTTCACTATTGGATTTTCAACGCGAACTATCATCTGTACACGATTCAGACGGAACCGACATCGCGGTCGATCTGCGACATACTTATCCACACGTTGTATGAACACGTGTATTCGAATCGGCGATCGATGATTTTGATCATGACGAAATGTTCGACGACAATTAGAATTAATAACACGCGAGCGGCTCGTATTTTACGACTCTCTTGACGTACGGACGTTATCGGTCGTAATTTCGTTGACGGTTGGAAACGAATCCGCGGCGCTAAATGTATTCGATCTCTCGAGCTCGCGATTGAACTGGTAAACACTTTAATCATTTAATACGTTTGTACGTGTGACTTTACGCAAGACAAATTCAAAGCAAGACTTTGCTAACCTAACTCCAAATCGAAAATCACACGCATCGTTGAACTGTCGCGATTGATACGTACATCAACACACCGACGCGTGCCAACTAATCGTATCGAAATGGGGACGTACGATTGCGATTTTTCACGAGAGTCGCGGAAAACGCTGGTCAAAAATACATTTTCGTAATCGAACCGATTTGTTTTTTGTACGTCCGCTGTGAGTCGATAAACACAATATTTTAATGCATTATTAACCGAGTGTCGCGTGTTTAAATTCGAAATACCTCGTAAGATATCCGTCGTATAAACAATCGCATTGCAGGCTGACAATAATAATACGTAATACCGTAACTGTATCGAGTATGAAATATTTCAGATCTGACATTTCCAATTCATTTCGTATCGATTATTGTTGTTATTTAAGAACGATTCAATAGTGGTTGTATTCCATTATACTCGTATTATGTATCGGTCCACTTGTCGGTACGTATGCAACTGTACACGAATGAAACATATCTTTTTCGACAATTGTTTGTAAAAAATTAAACGCGAATCAAATGTCGTATATTCTATGTACCCGAAAGATGAATAGCGAACGATTTATTTTAGTGGATTTTGTTTAAAAACAAAAAACATACCACAGTTAATAAACGATAATAATTAGGTAAATTGACGATTTCACGTTAAACTCTTTTTCTATTCTCCCAAAAACGAAACGTTTCGTCGGGTTTAAAAAACCCAAATCGTGACGTTTTGTGTACATCGTTAAATCAATGTCAGACGTCTGAAACGGTGTTGGCGTGTGCGAGCCGTAGAAATCGTTTTTGGCAAACGCGTAGTAAACAAATTGTTATAATAATAAATAATTGTACTTGTTATATATTTGCGTACAATCCGAGTACGGTATTTTCATTCATATTATATTTTGATCGCAACGAACAGATTATTATTATCGTCGTTTTATTTTAGTCGCGTTCCGTATTGCAAAAGGGTCAACTAAACGACGATATGTTTTTTTACACGTAGAACATGTTTAAAGCCGAGTAAAAAAAAAACGGTACGCGTATTTACATATATCACATACATTAATAAATTTGTAATGGCATGTGACGAGGAAGTCGGCGTATAGTTGTTGTCCTCAGGTATACCCGCGAAAAATCGCATTCAAACGAGGTCGAAAAAATAAATAAATAAATAGCGAATATTTTTTAATTTGTGTACAAAACAGCGAAGCTCGGCATTGACGAGTCGACGACGGTTAGAATTAACAGTCACTTAACGCGATATTTTTTTCGATTATTGACTTTTATCTTAACAACTTACTTCTATAAAAAGAAGCGTCCGTGAATCGAGTTAATTTGACGATAACGTTTGATTGAATTATAATAACACTGTAATAAACATACGACTATTGGAACGTCCGTTATGTAATTTTTTATTATCGACGAGTTATTCGGTTTTTTCAACACAACGAATAATACGAGTAACTGTTGTTGAAGCGTTGCAAACATGAATTGACTTGTAACAGGATGGCTCGGATAACAGTAATCACGATAATTACACGTGTGGTTATCGGAGTGAAAAAAAAAAATAAGAAATGAATCGATGGTTTAATTTACCCGCAAATTTCATCATGGTTATGTTTCTCTCTCGAGAACAACGAATCGACCGCATAAGTTATACCGCGTTATCGTAGTAGAATAAACCGATTACCTGGGTCTCGGACTTTGCACACGACGTCCAAAGCGCGCGGAGACGGCCGCCGACGAAATCGAACGCGACCGACTGACGACGCGACGCCGACCGTTTTGTGAGCGATTCCCGCCGGAGGTTATGTCGCGCGGAAACGGACCGACTCGGTGGGGGGCGGGGGAATGAGAGGAAGGGGAACCGTCAGCTGATCGACAAACGTTAGGCCTTGACAGTGACCGATATTCGTGTCGTACCGGACGGGTTGATGTATAAAATGACGATAAAATCGATTAATCGACGTGGGGGGGGGGCGTTTTGTTTTGAATCGTTTCGCCAGCCTAAAACCACACGCAAGAAGTTCGATTCGTCGGCAAATCGACGACCGGCCGGACCGACGGAGTCGTCGCGAACATCGTGCGAATTACGACAGGAGACCCGTCGGACAAGTCGCGGGGACGTCCGGGATGACTCGGAGCTGTGCGCGGCGAGTTTCGCGTGAAGATTCGTGGACGAGAACGGTGGCTGCCACGATTCTGTTTCAAAAACGCGGCCAAACTTATTGACCGAAAAACGGTACGACCGCTGTGCCGCCTGTGACATCTTTTGCCGACGTTGCTGAAGCGAAGAAAAGCACGACGGACGAATTAAAATAAAAAAATGTTTCGAATAAAAGATAGGACAAGTGTATTAGCTTCGACGGAGAGCACTTCGAAGGAAATCAAGAGCTTTTTTTTTTTTTGTTAAAAAAATTGAATATCAGCGGCGTCATCACGTGCACGTGCATTTGTTCCGGTCTAGTATTCAGTTCAATCTCAGGTCGGCGCTCTTGAAAAATATAAATCGCCAACACGTTATTTTGTTATTAATGCGAGTCGCCACGTTCTGGAAAAAACTGAAACGAAGCCACTGTATCGGAGCATACAGGATTTTCATTTTTCGGCATTGCACTCAATTCATTCGAGGTCTAGGTGTTTTTTTTTTTTTGCAAGGTTTAGACGCTCTTTACCGTGTCTGAAGGGATTTCCATCAATCAATAAAAATATAATATTTATCCAAATATTTTATAATTTCTGAATCTCGTGTAGGAGGAAATCGGTCAGCTCAATAAAGAATAATTCTTTGTATGAACACGTTTAAAAATTTGTATTTCATCGAAAGATACATTACAGTTTTTGTGTTCGTATTATGTAAATATTGTACAAAAAAAAAAAAAAAAAAAAAATATCCAATGGATTTAACACGGATTGAATTGAACAGAAAATTTCGCAAGTTATTAATTCCATAAAAAGTAAAGAAATTCATACTAGTTGAATACTATTATTATTGTTAATATTATTATTATAAACACGTAATAATTATTTGAACTTGTACAAACGGTCAATAGTTAATTAAACGATATATGAATAAATATTTTTTGAAATTCAAGTTCAATTATTGAAGAAAAAGTTGAAAATCATTATCATATTGATATTAATAACTTGCGTATATACATACATATTTCATATGTGGTTATCACAAGTCACAATGATGAATGGTCCAAAATGTAATCAATATTATTATAAATATAAATAGAGACGAAAAGAAGACAGTTTACAATATTAGGGAAAACAAATCGGAGTATTTTTTTTTTTTTTATCACAAAATCCTCTTCTGTTAGGTTTTTAGTTACTATAATTTATACAAACATAATATACATAATATATCAATTTTAAAAACCAAATCAGGTAATATATATTTATATATATATATTTACATCACAGTTTGATGGCCATATACTTTACATTAAGTACTAAGCGACAATTATTGTTATTAGGAGAAGTTTCCAACGTAAGTTTTCTTAATAAAGTGGTTTGTACATAAATCATACACTGTGTGTTTATACAAATATCTTGTCGAAAAAATATATATTACATTTTGTTTGGGGAGAGGGGACACGCGCATTGAACACACTATACTAAATAATAGTTAATCGAATATTCTATTCACTAAATCCAAAACACTATAATAAAATTTAATTACAAATTGTGAATCGTGTGGCTTCGATTATATATATATATGTGTCAAATTATCTTTTGTTTTACAAAATAAGCTTGCCATTGAAATAATGACGCTCTAATTGTTATTCCAAAAAAAAAAAACTATATACTTTATTTTGTCATATAGCTGTGGCTAGGTGCCGCGATTAATTAATATAAATATATATTTTTAATTTGTACATTAATTACCGGCCTATGAAAGTTTTATGATAAAACTATAGTTGTTAATTCTTAGTTAAAAAATAATAATAATAATAAAATAATAACAAATAATAATAACGAAACAAAAGAATTTCGCATAAATATTATTTCATAATTGTTTCATGTATAAAAACTAATAAATATGATTCACAACTTTTAAGTAAGACTTTTTGTCTAGTTTCTCGAATACAATACATATATATTTATATTTACGAACAAGGAAAATACATTTCTTAATAATAGTTTATGCACTAACAGTACATGTTTTCATTAAAAACACTACCGAGATATGCATCAGAATTTGAGAAACAACAAACACGAATAATCAACAAAGTGTGTTCATAAACATTGTACATTCTATATGGATAGAAAGATCTAGTCTAGAATCTATATTAGTCTAGAAGTCTAAAATGATCAGACTCTAGTGGGACATGAAAATATATTTCACGTGAAAAATGACTAAAGAATCGAATATTAAATTACAAAAACACATCGTAAGACTTAGTACTTATACTTTGCTTCACTATGTGTTACAGGTTGTATCGCAAAGTACGTATTATTATTACAGATAACAGCGACTAGAATCTTACAACAGATATTTGGATTTTTATTGATTAGAAATAAAAACACAATAATAATAGAAATTGTATAAACTTGATTAGAAATATTTAATGAATTTCTTTTTAAAAATAAAATGTCAGTGTATAGAATTAAATAAATAAATATTTTTTCAACGACACATGGAAAACAATTGGAAGAAAATAAACAAAACTTTTATTGCTGTTCAAAAAATCCTAAGGTATTACTTGTTTTTATTTATTAAATTTTTATATTAATATAAATTAACCTCTTTTTTTTGTGCTAATTTTAGTCAGTTAAGTTAGTTAGCACAATATTCTCATTGAATTATCAAAATAGATAAAAAAAAAAAAAAAACATTGTTTAATAAGAAATCCAATAAATTTTATTGAACAGATCATTGCCATAAATTGTGATTGTGTAAGTTTCTACTAAGTACACTACGTACATCGTCTGTGAATCGTAATGCATCCAACATTGGTAAGAGATTTAACAGCGCAGTATCCGAAGTATCTGAAAACCATGACTTTATTGGTATTGCATTATCTGAAAAACAAATAGAAACTCATTATTATTTTGTTTGTCATTTAATGAATGCTAATTGGGAGTTTTTTGTTTAAAAATTACCGGGAAATGCTCGGTATGCTGCTGGTGAATTGTCAAGAATAAATACACTGGACAGATCATTCGAAACCGATGTCAGGTCTTTTGTATAGGAGCCCATTTCAGGCGTACAGTGTTGTCGATAAAATCGCCTTTTTAAAATGCCTCTTCGGTTGTCTAATTTATCGGCAACTGCAGCACCATAAATTTGCATGCTTGCGGTGAATACTACTAGCTCATACCATTTTGAAACCTTTATTTGGGTAATACGTAAAAATAAAACATTAATAAATAATATCATTCGACCGTAATGATTATGGATTATTTAGTATTTTAGGAACTCACGACGTCTAGGAAAAAATCTACATGCGGCCTCTTATGGACATAAAATCTAACAGGATGCCGCTCAATGGTAACTTTTAAAATAAAATCTGGGGGCATTTCTGGTTTGGATGGATGACGTAGGACACCTTCATGATGCGAATGGATTAATGTTTCGTCTAAGTCTAGCACCAAAACTTTCCGCTTTACCATGCCTGTTGTTTACAAAATAAAAATAACATAAATTTTATCTTATATGTGAACACTTTCTTCCACATTTACATTATTTACATACTTAATCTATGCCTTGATAATGGTAATAGCGGAAAAACTCCATATTTCACGGGTTGATATTGACGAACCTGTAAAAAAAAAAAAGCAGATTTATAGTAATCTTCGATCTTATTTGTTGATTTAAAGAATGTTATTGAAATATATATATCATCAAATAAATGTTTAAACATAAGATATTAAAATAACAATACATACAAATCATACACTTGGTTTTAAAGCGCTATCTCTAAAAAATCATAAGTGTTCCCGAACCTTTGTGTTTTTATTAAATATATTTGATATTAATCTCAATAGTTTTAATTAATTAAACTTTGGTTTAACGTGGCAGATTTGAAAATAATGTCATTTACAATGTTTAATTCATAACTCTTACACAAAAAGACATGTTTAGCCATTAAAATATAGGTAGTGCTATGCACTAAGTTATAATTCATAGAATTTGATTTCAATATAATATACATTATATTAGAGGTGGATAACCGAATGGTCGATCGCAAACGATTTAAAAGCTGATCGCCATTTACTATTTATTATATATATATTAGATTTTAATATTCAATAAATCAACTGTCAATATGTAGACGATTAAATAATCGATCGGCGATAAGAAATTCATACATTTAAAAGTATCGACCAAATTTGAATATTTATTTTATATATGACGGTAGTATTTTTTAGTTTGATTAATGGATGAAAGATATACTAGGGTAAAGTGTATTTTGGTGAAAAAAAAAACCACTACACAATAATGGGAAATAACAATCAGTTGAACACTGTGTGTTGGACACTTACAGTTTTTATTTGGCGTTTAATTAGGAAACATATGCAAGCCCACACCTTCGAGGCTAAGACCATGAAAGCTTGTATGCCCATCTGTATGACTTTCAACATTTGAATGGTAATTCTTACGACGATTCGCTCATAACTTTCAAACAGTGTTCATGTGACATACATTGTCCGTTGTTCGAGAGGTTTACGTACGACCGTATTGTATTATCTGGAAATCAAAAATCGGTCGTGTGACAACGTTGCGATTATTACGCGAAGAAAAAAAAAAGAAAATAAAAAACAGAAAGTGAGCGTTTAATAATAATAATCAACACAATAACACCATACACGTCCTTCCGAAACGTCAAAACGTACGTACCGTCGTCAACATGGTTTACTCGTCTGGAGATGGCGCGGAAAACGGAATATTCCAATTAGAGTACGAAAACGGACGCCCAATATAATATGGACGAGGGGGTAAAAAAATATGTATTTCGGAAAACGCATTTACACATAACATTAACGACGAGATCGAATTGACTAACTGTGAAACGTTATTATTTATTATTCTCTGAGTTTTCC
The DNA here is from genome assembly GCA_019022885.1 of Schlechtendalia chinensis. Lineage (NCBI taxonomy): Eukaryota > Metazoa > Arthropoda > Insecta > Hemiptera > Aphididae > Schlechtendalia > Schlechtendalia chinensis. Next base: position 866,632 of record CM032351.1, on the reverse strand, counting down.
CCCTTGCGCCCGTAATCAACTACTATTATTTTTTCTCACCAAACAACAACAAAACGAGATAAGCGCCATCGCGCCATGACGTCCAAAGACGTTGCGAACAACCGACTTGATAACGCGACAGAATAATGAAAATGAAAATAAAAACAATAATAACGTGGCAACATATTTTTCCTCGCGCCACGTTCGGTTGCCCGTCCGGGGCTCTCAACCGGCACCGATTTAAACGGCAATCGGCAAACGACCGAAAGAAATAATCCGTACGATGGCGTGGACGTTATTCGGACAATTCGATTTCGATTCGAACGGCGTGCGACGGGGGACGCGTGCGAATCAATCGAATGACGACCGTCTGATGGACGGAGCCGACAAGACGACCAAATACCGAACTGAACAATCGATTTTCGTGTTTGATTTGTCGAGTCGAAATGACCAAAGAAAATAAAATCTATTGCGTTCGGGAATAACGGTGCGCCGAAAAACGTAACGCGTATTCAGAACGTAAATAAATTGTGAGTAGACGTTTTAATTTTTTTTTTCGGAAACATTTTCTAACTGTTTTCAAAAATGTAAAAACGAAAAAATAGCGATTATTGTAAAACCAAAAGATATATAAATACACAATATGTGTAGACGTATTGACGCGCGTGAAGCGTAGATATTATTAAAACTGGAATTAATTCGGTTTGCTGTATACGGTTTTAAGCGATCCAACTCGTATTGGACGTAAAAATCATTTTGTATAATTTTAAGGTGGAAATTTGCCCTCCTCTTATTTTTAACGAGCCGGTTTTGAGCAAGTTATGGGCCGCCGATATGATTCATGCTTATATGTAAATACTAAATAGGCATAAAATTAACCTGATTCTACCTATTGAATAAATACATTGTATTATTTAATCAATGCTCTAAACGAATTTCTAGCGATAACTTTAGATTATATGATGTAAGGTAATAACAAATCTCATGGCAAACGGTTAAAATCACGATTATACGGTCTTAAATCGTGGTTATTACTTACCGCGGTTATGTGCTTTTTCAATTAACACGGTAAATGGTTATCATTGAAAGCTGTGTGTAAATTATTAACCTTGATTCAAAGCGTATAACCACGGTGGTTTTTACGTTTATTGTTTTGGCCGTTTGAGAGCTGATCACATTTAGTGTTTTTTGTTTCGTTTCGTTTTATTTTTTTTTTTTTGCGCGTGAAAGCGTAAAAACTAAAAATAAAAACGAAACAATCGAAAGGCGGCGCATCCAAGACGAGAGCGAGAAAAAAAATGTTGACTCAAACAAGCTACACAGTAGCTGTTCACAAAACGTTTATAACATGTCTAATTGCGATGAGAAGAGCAACTATAGAACACGGATCTCAGGTAATACTCACTCGAGTCATTGATGACAATTTGATTTTAGCTGAATAATTGACGAATTTCTTAAATTATTTAAACGTCGTTGAATTGGCCGGTTAAAACGTTTGCCTCCCCCCTCCCCCACCATTTCGAAAACTTAAATGATACACCGCCGTACCGAAATCGTCCGCGTTTGAACGCGTAATTGCGGACGTTGACGTCTCGACGGATTCCGCACGAAGTATCCGCGTACACGTTTATAATGTATACTTCTTTTGGCTGGAAGTCGAAACGAATAAAAAATCACTACCGTTTTGTACGGTTTTGTACGTAAACGATACGCGTCGAACGATTCGGATCGGCCAAGCGACGTGTCCTGCGGCGAAACTTACCGGTCTCGTACGTACTTGTTACGGAAAAATTAATCGTTTGTCGAAACGGAAAAAACGTCGGATCGTACAAATACTTATCGTATAGCCGGCGGAGTACGGGAACGGGAGACCACACCGCCCGTGTTCCGAAAAAATTGAATTTAAAACAAACGATTATCGACTTTGAGGCGGTTTGAAGGTTTGACGAAGAAATGCGATTTGTGGAACGGTAATAATGCTCTTTTGTAGTGTCCTCTGGGGAAATCGATGTTTCGCTTAGAGCGCTTTGTTGAACCTCATCCTCGTGTTAACGTAAAACGATTGAAATGTTTGACAAATAATTCAATCGGGCACAAGCGAGAAGAGTCATTACAAATCAATATCATTTGATTTGTTGTGAGAACATAAATGTGAATTGCTCGTTCGTTTTCAATTATATTCGGTTATTGAAATCGTCCAATTCTAATACACTCGTCATTATACTTTTGAAAACGCATACTCGCGGCGTAACACACACACATACACGTTTCGTGTATTTAGATACCATACAAATCAGTGGCGGCTTGAACTTTTTTTCACTTGAATCACGTAAAATATTTTTACTTCGCCCACCCGAAAATGTTTTTAAATAACTGCACTAAAATTAAACGTCAAGTACATACATTATAGCCAATATTCAGTAACGATAAAGTTTAAAAATTTTATAAACATTAATTTATTTATTGTTATTATTGCTATTATTATTATTATTTGATATAATTAAGTTCGCGTTCAATTCTATGAACAACATGAACTGAGTACTGGAGACTAGCGCGTAATCAAAATACCGTGCAGATATCGAAAAATGAGTGGAAATTTCAGTGGTTTTATTTATGAAAATTCGTTCCTTACCCAAGACCCGTATTTATAATATATATATATACATAATATAAATATTTGTTATTATACCCACATCGGAAAAATATAAGCAACAACCGTCTTCGAAGTAACCGATTTTATTATTCACGAGTAGGACAGAATTTATTTCAAATAAGAAAACCGTGTCCGCGCGTAAACAATCAGTCCAGTATGCATTGCGCTTTATTTATTTATTTATTAATAATTATACTCCCAAAAGTTTGGGCCCAGAACAGTTATTTTTCAATTATACAAAAAAAAAAAAATTATGACAATATGTACATATCTTAATATTGAATAGACACCGTTACAATTAAATCAGTGATTTTAACACGGTTGAGTTATCATGGAAAAAATCAAAATTATTTATTGAATTTCCTGAAATTAACATTCTGTTGATCGGTATGAATAGACTGTAGTTTTGTCATTGACTAGGTGAGTAAAACGTTTGTGACATACGAGTATTAGTATGAAGGACGTTTAAGGGTATTTGGTTAAGTAATTCGGGGCATATAGTTATAGAATTCAGTAATCCGTATAACCAAGACGACATAATGTAACTTTTTTCCTTCATCGAGCAATTCAATGCCATAATCACTCGCTAATTGTTTAAGCGATACGCCAGATTTGTTAATTTTAAATGCGAGTACACGCCAAACATTTGTTCTGAACGCGTTCAATTTTATTGATTAGTCCAGTTCGTCGAGGATTCCAAATAACTGAGCCATATTCCAGTATCGAACGGACAAAAGTGACGCATAATATTTTAAAGCAGTACGGATTTTCAAATTCAGAACTGTTACGCCTTGTAAGACCGAAAACTCGAAAAAGCCTTTAGCCAAAGACATGGCTTACGGGCACGCTGTAATTATCAGCCATCATGACTTGTTGCGACTTACTTTTCCAGGACGCTCATTAAATATGTTTGTGGATCTAAATAATCTCCTTCGAGCAGCCGCTCCGCCGGTACAAATCGAGATATGCCGATGATAACGTGCCGAACGGTTTTTACGGGAGCGAACCAACGCCGAGTTCGTTTTGAATACGCGCGCGACTTACGACGACGCGCGGGGATTTCTCACGGTCGTCTTTCGAAGCGATCGGAAACACGAGCTAGTCAGAAAAACGCGGTGACGTCGAGGTCCTACTTGGACACGTTTTTCGTGTTCGTCCGCCACAAACCCCGATTGTTAATTTTTTGATGGTGTTAAGACAAAAAAACTCGAAAAACCCGAAAAAAGTCGATCGTCTACGGTAATATCCACGACAATCTGTTTTCGGAATCCTTATCGCATCACAAAAGATCCACGTCTATTACGATGTTTCGCCGGGACAAAGACCGGCTTCCAAAACCACCTCCCCGTACGGTAATATAATAAATCACACGTGTATAATCGGAGACGGTCGTCAGCCGGACCGGACGACACACAAACACGAACGGGGGAGGCCCGTAAAAGATATGCGCGCGCGTGGAACGAAAATCAAAAAAAAAAAAAAACGAGAGAACGAAAAACAAACAAAACCCGTCTGGAAAGAGACGTCGGCAACGCGCGCGCGCCTCTTTTTCCGACCCGGCCCGAAAGCCGTCATTTATTATGGCCGTGAATCTTCGGCACGGCTTGTACGCGAGAACGGTACCGTTCCTTAATCGTCGTCGTCGTCGTCGTGTGTGTTTACCCTTTTTTTTTTTTGTTACCGGGTAACGTGTCGCGGGGATTTTCTTCGCTCGCGCCCCCACGTGCCCGTACACGGGTTCTTATGCGGCAGCCGGGCGACGATTCCGTTTAGAACCATAAATCAGAACTTCGCGTTTGTTATGGTAATCGCCGGCACGTCTGTTTAGCCGGTGCCGGTATTCGGAAAAAGGGCGAACAAACGGACCGCCGCGCATAATGGTTTTCATGGAGATTTTTTGTGCACGTACACAATACGTAACGTCTCCATCCCGGCGTGACGAGACGGGCGGACTCGTTTGGTGTCGGTTCAGAGAACACGCGTATTAATGCGTCGTCGAGAAGTCGCGGCGTCCGGTTATTATGTTACCGTAAGACGCGCGCGTCGCACACCGTCTGCGACAGGTCGACCGGCCGCGGTGTTTTTTGTTTGTTTATTTATTTTTTTTTTATTTTTTTTGGTGGGGTGGGGAGGGGGCTTTTGACGCCTGTACCCTCGCCATTCCCCCGTTCCCCCGGTGTACGTTTTATTACAGCCGGAAACCTTTACTTTTGGATGGCGTCAAATAATAAGCATGGACGTTACTTCAATAACGCGACGGTCGGTCGTGTCGCGTGTTCGCGTCGACGATATCATTTCGTTCCCCGTCCTGTGCGTCCAAACCTGTGAACGCATTATTTGCGACCGCGCGCAACAGGAAGATCCGCCGACTGCTGCTAAATCATTAGCCGTTTCGGGTTTTTTTTTCTCAACTCAAAATGAGGACGCATTGTCGCACGTGATGTCGCACTTCCCCCCCCCCCCCCTCGGCAGTTATCGCCGAGCAGTGTTTCTTTCAGGCGATTTTCCCCGGGAGGGGAGGTAATTTATATTAAGAAAAATGAGTTTATTGATAATAATTACCTTTGTCCGTCATTACGACCGTGAACAATATAATTAAATACACAAAATTTCACAAGTTTAACATACACGCATAGTGTTATTATATATGACGATTGTAGGTCATTCACCGTGATATCAAAATTACATTTTTCTAACATTTGATATTTCATTACTGTGATTCAAATTTTCACAAACACCCCCCCCCCTCCCGGAGAAATGCCTGAAAGAAACGCTGCCGCCGAGTTTACAACGCACGCGTCGGTTTTTCGTGACGCTACACCACGGCGGCGTAAACCGTCTTTGAAACGCTCGTTTAGCGCGCAAAAACGGCCGGTTTTATTATTATTACGGCGAATAAAATAATATATACATATATACACGAGTAATACAAGTAGCCGATACACACAATCGGATAGCATTGAAAACAAAAGACCCCCGGAGCCGACCCGCGGCTTATTAACGGCAAAGAAGCGCGCGTACGATAATCGTACACGTACAGACGAGTACGGCGAGTGAGGGCTTATTATTATTATTATTATTATTATCATTATCATTATCATTATTATTATTATTCGTACCACCGGGTTTCCATAAATGGTAGCGTTTTATTATTATGCTCTCGGCCGAGGTCAAAATGTCACCGGTTATATGTAAATCGCGCGCGGTAGATGAATTGGCGGTGGGGTGGAGTGGGGGGTGGGAGGGTGCACGTATATAAATAAACGGCGCGTTTATATATATTTACGTATAATGTTAATACGTTCGTGCGAGGACGAATGTGTCGCGGGCTCATATTGTGTGTGTTGTATACGGCGCTCATTACGGCGCGGGACACGGGGCAACCCCCCGCGCGCCGCGCCGTCCGTTGGTCGTCGTCAAGTGCGCGCGCGCGGGACTCGCGTCTTCACGCGAATGCCATTCCTCCGGGAAAAATAAATAAAACGAAACAAAACGAACATGAAAAATTTCTTACTAACGTATAAACGCGCGTCGGTGCGTAATAATAACAAACCGTTCGCGCGGGAGTTCGCAACGAAAACGGTAAACAATCACGTAAACCGTATCGTGTCGCGTGTCGTGGACGGTCCGTTTTCCAAAAAGCTCAACGACAAGACGAATAACTAGCCACGTCTAACGTCTCCGGCGACCTAACCTAATACGCACGCCGAACGGTCCGGACCGTGATCTCGTCACGCGATCAAACCACCCGAACCGAATTCGAGAACATTGGTGGGCCGTCTTCTACCGCGAGAATGAATTTAGTTTCAACGGTCCGCGCGCGCACCGTTTGTACACGACGTGTATTTTTTTTTCTATCGGTCAGAACAATACAATCGTATTATATTGTACAAATATCGCCAAACGTGTATAAATATATATATATATGTATACACTATTTGGAATGTTTTTTTATTTATTTTAACGAAAAAAAAAAACAACGAAGAAGATTGAACTCGCTCCTGGGAAATAGTCATCAGTGCATGTTATCCGTTTTCCACGCACGGCTTTGTGTTATGGTCGTAATACATAATATGCTCGTCGTTTAATTTCGGTTAGTCAGCAGTTCTCTTCTTTTTTTTCCCTACGACAAAGTAGCATTCTTTCACGGCGGGTTGAAAAAATATTCCGCTCCCGTGTGTGTATACATATATATATATATATAGTGTTTTTTGGACCATACAACTGATCTTATTACGTGAGGGGCTACAACGGGTGTTACAGCGGAACAGCAGAGGTCAGAAGATAATTACATTTCAACAATGGTATCTTTCATACAAATCTGTATTTTTAAACAATTTTTTTCAAATTTATGTTATTTTTTTTTATTTATTTCGAATTCTATATTTCCCCGCATGATAATAATACATCATACAGAACGGTCCACGCTGGTGTACCTAACGTATACATGTATGTTTATTATTTATACCGATCAAGTGTAGGGCAATTCAGATTTCGCCACCTGCGTTTTATGTGCTCGATATTTCGCGTCAATATCGTGATGGCTAACGTTATTGTTACTGACGCGCGATAATCGTCAATATTTTTCAATAAATTGTCAATAATTAAATAATAGCGAGTATTATGCGATTAAACCGCGTGCACAGGCATAAGTGTTTTATTTTCGAAACTTACTTATAACACGTACAATAATAATACGCGAGACCGTGTTTTTCGTTTCAAAACCACGAGCGCGCGTCATCAATTCGTATCGTAATAACATGTACGGACGTAATTGTCGTTTAAAGATTATCTGCTGTGTAGAACGCGTGTTTTCTCGTCGAAACCGATGGGATTTCGTCCGTCGAGTTACAAGTGGTTATCACCCGAACGTTGTGTTAATCATGACGAGCTCGTACCTGTATCGTGGCCATACAGACGAAAAATAATCGAAAAATATTTTGGTCGATTGAAACGCGACGAACGCAAACGTGCATATACAATTTTTTTAATTCTAATATATATATATTTGTTGAAGGCACCGCACATCACACGCCACGTCAGGTATTACCGATTTCCCGTCGAATGTTTTGTGCGCGACGCATTAGGTTAGTGTTACGGACGTATACTCTGCGTACGCGCGACAATCGCAAAATTGTTAAAATCATTTTAGACATTATTATTCTTTCGAGAACAATAATATGTCGTGACCACTGCCAGTGTGCATACCACGCGCCGTACGCACGCAGTCGTTGTCGTTGCGACGACAACGACGACGATATGTGTGTGTGCGAGACATAAATTAGTGTTTAATATGCTCGCGGTGTTCGCGAAGAGAATAAAAAACCGATATTCTCTTATTAACGCTCGTTTACGAACACGGGTGAAAGTCTATTTAGGCGTGTTAAAAGGCGTGACCGATCCGGATTAGGCGTTCGATTTATCTTGTTTATTATTATTTTTTATTTCTTGCGCGCGTGCGGGGCATTTTATAAAATGTCCGATACAACAATGTCCATAATAATAATAATAATAATTATAATAATAGTAACAAGAATAACAACAAGGATATTATAGCGCGTTTTTGCGATTTTCGTTTTGTTAAACACGGCCGCGACGTACAAACGTGCGCATGAAAATACGTCGAAGAAATGCGTAAGATCGAAATAAAAAAAAAGAAAAGATAGAAAGTCGGGCTTAGTGTTTTTGTTTTCCGAATTACGAGGGGAGTTTTTTTTTTTTTTTTTTAATAAAATTATCATTTATTTCTTTGCTTTTGTGACGGTCTCACTCGCTATTATCGTGTACGTTTACGTATTGTTTTTTTGTTTTTTGTTTTTGGTCTGTTGGCGTGGCCCTGTTGTTTATGCGATGACGTGAACCGTTTACTAAACGTTCTCGAACGATACACGAAAAGAATCTAAAGGAATGTGCTATTGTTGTTCTCAACAGGTTAATAAACAGATGATAACGTTTCGGGATACGTTTTTTTTTTTTCATTCTCTGTACGTGTAATTTATGTTTGTAAAAACTGAAATCTAATGTATTCGTTATTCAGGACGTACCGCCGTTGAATACGTAATATTTCCCTACGTATTTACGAAAAAGTAATACCCACTTGTTCTTGTCTTATCGGGTTCCGCGTACCCGTCCGTAATGACTTACACACACACACACACACACACACATACACAGATATTGTGCGCGTACAGAACGGAACGGAGTTTTGAATGATATCGCATATCGTTTTTAGCCGTTACGAACGACGATTAAATAGCTGTGACGATTTATTATCGTGCCGCAAAACTAATAATAATCGCGGCTACCGTGCAACAAAAGTGAAAATTATAACCGAACCCGTTAATACGTTATGATACAAACCTGTTCGTTAATATAACGTGTGAAAACGATTTATTCGCGACTACGCACTCATACGTACATATTTATAACATACGAGTGGACGTTTAACGTACGGCACGTGAGATACGAGTGTCGTGCTTTACCGGTCGTTCTCAGAGTAATTAGAAAAAGAAAAAGTACACGACGTACTGTTCGCATAACACGAAACACATATACATATTATTGAATTATTGGTTTGTAAAATGTACCGTGTGTCTTAAACGTTTACGCGTCGAAATCCGAACGACGAAGACCATACCTAGCGCCTAAAACCAGTGTTCGCGCCAAGACTTTCTCGAAAAGTAAAAACCCGCTGGTCTCTGTAAAAGTTAAAAATGAAAACGTCCCACCGCCCTAACCGTTAAGCAATTCAAACTTGTCTTTTAGATCGAAATCATTGGCAATAACAAATGCGTCGGAATCGAAGTAACGATTTCGAGTTAAAATAGTCAACCGCGGGTTTTTGAAATTTTCAAAAAAAAACAAACAAACACCACTGACGCGTGACAGACACGGATAGTTTCAACGGGTTTGATTAAAAAAGTCGATACCGTTCGGCGACTCGTGTGTTGTTCGCTGATGTCATCGGCCTGTTCGTAACGATTGGCCCGATTATCGGTAAATAGTTTCGACGATCGGCAAACGCGCGATACCGACGTCGTTGGAATCCGAACGATAACGCTCGCGTCGTCGACGACGTTACGGTACCGGGGGGAATCACCGCGCGTCGGTCGATAAAAAACGAAACGTATCTCCGAAACGGCCGACACGGTCGGTGAAATTTTTTTTTTTTTTTTTTCCCACTCGTCCCGCCGTTGGTTTTTTCACACACTCGCACATTACGGTCACTACACACACGCGTGCACACGTACACGAATCCATTGTTGTACGCCGCGTAACGTGCTACCACGCCACGGTCGTCCGGCAATAGACGGAATAAAAAACCTCAAACACACACAGACGGCGAGCGCGTGTGTAATGTGTTTAACCGCATGGCCGGCGGTCACGTATCGGGGCCAAAAACGCGGGCCCAGGACGGGAGGCGGCCGGGAAATCTATCGGTGCGGTGTGGTGTGTGTAGATAGGTGAAAAATAATCGACCGTGATGTGTTGCGTCGGGAGACAAAAATATCGTATTATCCGTCGCAGGTCATTGGTTTTCTTCTGCGGCCAGAGCTAAAAAGAGCCGGTGAAAGAAAGAAAGAAAAAAAATTGATAATAATAACAAACTCGAGGCCATTGTGACTGTCGGACTGTCGGAGAGAGAGAGAGACAGGAAAAAAAACCATAATAATAAAATATAATATTCCACGCTCTTAATAACAAACACATAATACTAGAATCGGAATAATAGGCGACGGGTCGATGACGGAACGCCCACCACAATAGACCGGTCTCGTCATGGGAAGCGAATTACGCGCCGCGACACCTCGGCCGGCTGCGGGACGTCGTCGTCGTCGTCGTCGTCGTTTTCCACGCGCGACAAACGTACGTGTGTGTCGGGTACGATGATTGACGTACAAATTTGAACGGAAAAACACGCGATAAGTATTTGGAATTGTTGTGTATATTGTAACGAAACGGCGAAATTGTTTCGTCGTTATTTTTTTATGGTCTATAATATATATATATATATATGTGTATAATGTCGCGTGTAGAACGAATTCAACGAACGGGCGAGAAGAATCATGTGTATGTTCGTCTTTTCTTCTTTTTTTTATCAAGTCGAAAGTCAAAACCGGTTTATTGTCAACTCTAAAGTTTATATCCGTGCGATTTGTATAGTTTTAATTACGTTTTCATTTACAAAAGTCGATTTGGTTAGAAAACTGTCTAAGACAACTCTTCGAAATGTTCAGTGTAAACGCTGACAAAAAAAAAAAACTAGATAATAACTTGTTCGCACGTACGGTATATATCTTAACTACACGGTTTAACGAGTCGACGGTACGCCGAATTAACGTTACTGATACGCGATAATGGAATTTAAAAATACTAGTCGTGGCCGTGTCGATACGCGATATTGGACGTACTTACGTAGCGAAACAATTGCGTCGACGATCGAATATGATAACTATTGTATTATGGTTGGACTAACTATAAGTTTGAAATCACGGAAATAAATGTTTAAAGCGTCGGGAGGAGTTTGGACGGGCACCTGTAACATTTGAACGTCGTGTACGATATCGATTGTAATGGCGTTTTCCGAAACGAAATCGTTCGACCGCTGTAACGTACGATTTAATGAAATCGGCGCGTGAAAACTATGGACCAGAGCCAATTGGATTACGCACGAACGTTTTCCTTCAGAAAAACCGATGCTGAACTTTCCGGACCGCGGCACAACAAACGGTATAAAGTATTTACTTGTGACCCGGTGGATTTGTATTGTCTCGGGGATACGGTCGACCGTGATAAATGGTGCACGCGCCCCGCGCGTCACATAAAAAATTCGTATTCGTGATCGTCCGCGTTGCCGGCGTGTTGTTTGGGGCGGCGGGGGTTTGTGAGTTAAACGCAGAAACGTCTCGACCGGTTGGGCGCGCGGCCGGCCGATTTTCTAACCCACGGGCGGTTCCGCGACGAAGACATTAGCGGAGTGATTCCCGTTTCAGCGTTTTGCTCGTTTGTCCGTCGACGTGCTGAAAATCCGACGACTTTTACGTCCGCGCGAACACCGCACGTCATGTGGCGCGTCGAAACGAGCGCACACGGTTTTGTTTGCGGTCGGAATCGTCCCGGGCGGGTTGCCGATCACGAGCAGTTTATAGAACGGCGTATTGTATATTTGTAGATTTCGATTACGTTTCGCGGAATCGACGCGTTGCGAGTAGCGGATTTTCGAAAATTTTCTTGGGGGGGTTCAAAAAAAAAAAACTTAGTACATCAAATTAATATAAAAAAAGTACTGTAGTATTTTTGGCACTGGAATATAGTTCAGTATAAGATGTTGGGGGGTCCAATATCCCTTGACCCTCCCCCCCGTCCCGTAAATCCGCCACTGCGCGTTTTTTTAAATCACACACACGTCAAACGGACTCGTGTAGAATTCTAACTTGTTCGATCGCATTCGCGCAGTTGTCTCGGTTCCAATCGAATGTTTAGCGATTTCAATTAGGTTTGTATACGTACACGTAAATATATATATATATTAGGTACGCGTTGTTTCGGCAATTACAGAAAAACAAATATTAAAAATCTCGTTATATAACTTATGTAAACATTGTGAGAACGTTTTCAGTCACGATTTGGTTTACACGCGTTTTCCAATATAGTTATACACATTTGTCCGTATCAAAATAATTAATTATCGTCCGTTATTATAAATTGTTTACGCTCGATTTGAACGCGCAGTCTATTTAAGGCGTACGATTATTATTCACCGGCACGTTCCAAAAATAACTCGGCATGTCCGTTCGACAAGATCGATATAGATATGTTATTAATTAACACGTTGTGGGTTACGTTCAAAGAGCGCCTGATTTTTGCGTGCGGAAATGTTAAAATACCAAACCCGTAAAAACGTTTCTCGTCGACGGTATCGATTCCGCTTTCTATTCTGTTTGTTTTTCAAAACTCTCGCGTGTAGTCGGAACAGTATTGTTCCACGTGATCATCACCGTGTTTTTCGAATCGTCGTTGACTGCGTGTTTTACAATAGAAATGACTGCGACATTTACGACGCCGAGAATGCGCTCTTGACGGACTCGCGTTCAAGCGTATAATTTCGAAAACTGACATTGGGTTATAACCGCAAAGCGTCGTACACTAATTGCGATATTGAAAACACAACGTAACAATGATAAATTCAATACAACCGTCCGTCGTACATGTTTCGACGACCCGAACGCCGTGTACGGATCACGTGGTCTCATAACGTTTTAAAGCAACAAAAAAAATAAAAATAAAATCATTGTTTGAAAAAAAAAAAAAATGATTTTCGATTTTTATATCGTTTTTAACGGACGGTTATATAACCACCGCGCGACGATATCGTGCGTCGTTATTATTTTAAACATTTTATCTATCAACGTCGGATATCATAGAAATTAAAATGTCGTCGCCGTACACATGTTTATAATACAAAGGCCAAAGGCCAAACACTGCAAAGGTCGCCCGCGCGCTGCCCCGTAATGAAGTGCGATTTCCTGCAAGCTGTTCGGAAACCGAGAGATGGTCGCGACTACACACCGCGTATTAAATTAAACGCCATAGTTTTTCCACTGCCCCGACGTATTATACGTGATATACGCTAATTGTTCGTCATTTATTACTATTTAGAAAAATAATATATGTACGATGCGCGTAGTATATGATGATGGGTTTAAGTTCACGGAATTATTTTATCGGGTAGGAAATTTAGTGTTCGCTGTACATTATGCGTTTGTCACATATACGTACGATTAAAAGTCGATTGGTTAATACTTATAATAGGTGTAATGTCACGAACAGCTATCTGTAAATATCATATTATTGGTGCAATGACACTGATTACAATATATATATATAATAATTGATCAATTTTCAATAGATTTATAAATTTTTTTTTTTTTTTTAGACAAATAGCCAAGAATATTCATTCTGTCGATTACCATATTTTTCTATCTTCGCACTCTTTCGATGGTTTTTGAATTAGATTGTCATTACTTGTGTATTATTGTGAAAAACGTAACGCGAGTTTTTTGAGTATATACTTGGATTTCATGATCGAACATAAATACATTTTTAAAATATGTTTTCCATTATATAAATACGTGTACAACAATATAATATATCGGTATGAATACAAATAAACGCGTATCATTAAAATATGTAAATAATTACTCGCGAGATGTGCCAACAGTGTGAAAACATATATTATATAACGAATTATATTCTAATGTTTTATTCGAAGTTATTTCAATATTGATTTTGTTAAATTTGCGACGAGACGTTAATACTGACGTAACCGAAATTTTCCGGTTAATCAATTTGAAATTAGTACTTGTCAGTACCATTGCATTATATGTGGGTATCAACTCATTTTGCATAACCGCGTGAAAACCGGTTGTGATAGTTGATTTGGACGTTAAATGAATGGAACGTGGGCATTTGTATAATTTCGATTACTTCAACACTTATTGGTTTTAACATTGAAATGTCAGAATTAACATTTTTAGAATGATAACTTCATAAGATATATGTTTTGTAGTCATGAGAGCGGGTCGCTTTATAATTTATACGATATCTATTACAGTCTCGTGAAAGTTATAACGTATTAATTGTAAATTGGTCACAAATAGTATTTTAAATAGATAATTTTTAAATTTTCGCAGTATGGTTTTTTTTCTTTAGACAAATGTGAAAAAAACTAAAATACTTATTATGAATAATGTTGAGTTTCACATATCCGGTTCGTACACTTAAGCTTTAACTATTCTTTAGTATAATATATTATATATACTTGTATTTGCAATTGAATGTTCAAAGTTGATTTTCTTATGCTGTTGTACGATATAATTATCGAAAACAATCTCATCGTCGTTTTCACGTAATCAAGTTTATGCCTATATATCAAAATTGAGGTTAATGGATCAAACGAATTCCGAACGAATCCAGTAAATACCCGATGATTTTCTTTTGTAACGTTACTATATACATAAAAACCATTACCGGATCACGACAAAGCATTGTACAAAAATGCGGTGTAATGTCGTAAGGTTGAACCGTATCTGAATGGAGGGGGGGGGGAGGAGAAGGCAAGTCGTAAAATCTGAAGTCGATTCGATTATTTTAAAGGACATTTCATAAAAATAATCCGCGAGACCGCAAATTCGCTTATTTATTTATTATTATTATTATTTTTTAATACGATTATTTGCCGTAAATTATTTAATATTTTTAAGATTATATCGATATCGTCGTGTTGTTTTTTTCTTTTTTTTATATAAACATTTTCCCGACCGATACGCACGGAGTAAACACGTATTATATTGCATTTCGCACTAAGAGAACGACGTGCGCGTACACAGAGATCATCGATCGATTTTTCACGAAACGCACGTACGAGTCGATCCGCGCGCCAGCCTCGTGTACGCGTCACGAAATCTTCGAGGATTAATACCCGGCGCATATATCTTCACTTGCCGACACGCGGTCGTGTGTGCGGGTCTCCGTTTTCGAACGCGTTATTGTACGCGTGCACGCGCGAAAACGAACCACAAAAAACACACCCGCGCAACAGGTGCGTGTATTCGCACGTGCGCGTACGCGTGTTATATTATCCCGGGGGTTACGAGACCTCTGTCGCGCGATTTATGGATTTCCGTTTCTCTTTCGGAGCGATCCGTCGACGACGGACGTTACGCTCGTAACGCGGCCGCGGAGAAAGTTTTTTTCGAATTTTTCGTTGTCCCCGTAACCCGCTGTGCAGATCGTCTTCAACGGCGATCGACACCGGTCGCGCGACTTCAAAGAGACGGTTTTCTACCGCACGGGCGTGTTCGAACGTTATTACGTCATAGACGCGCTGACGTCCGCTTGTGGCGCGAAATCTTTCGTCCATACGTTTGACCCGAACGTTCGTCTTCTGTAAATCTCGTTATGTTCTTTTGGCGGACCGTGGAAACGACGTCTCCTCGGGGTGTTTTCTCAACAACTCATCATTCGCACCGAACTAAAAAAACCCGTAGGACGCGTGCAAAATGTATAAGCAGCTATGTATATGATATCGTTTCGAGTTTGTTACGCGGCTATTTTCGAATTTATATATTGAAAATGTATAATCTAATTGATTTTTTTTTTCATAAAACGGTTGCGATTTGTAATTATAGTAATTTACACGATGATAGCGCGTCGATACGTTAGTTTGTATTCAATAACGGCAGACGGACACAAAACCGAATTCGCACGGACCACTCGTCCCGTTTTTAGGCCGGCGCCGTCTTTCGGTCGTTCGGGCACAATTGCATCACGTGTATTGTCACGCGATGACTTTTCGGTTTTTTCGATGATCACTGCGCGTCTCTTCTCGTCGGACGGACGGCGACAAAATAAAACAACGTTCGAACGTTTTAGGACAATAATTATGTTTAATATACGCGGGACAGCGTTCCGTACGCAAGAGGTACGGCTATTAAATAACGAGACTGTCGAACTAGCGATAAGACGGGTACAGATAAAATCGATATATTCATTAACCATGAACGTCATTGCATCAAACAACGCCGGTTTAGTCGGTATGCGTTCGGTGGTCTACTCGTGAGCGTCGGTTAAAAAGTGACCTTGTTCGCGTGGTACGTAGAAATTCATCGAAAAAATTGCACGAACGCATTCGTGAGGGTCGCGAGGAAGTCGATGACTTGAAGCGAATGTTGATGTGCGGTGTAACAATGCTATATCTCTGACAGAGCGAGAACGTCTTGCTATTTCCAAAATCGAAAAGAGCATCGAAGCGAACACACTTTGAGCCGGCTGAACATGTGAAAACGAAATTCGACACGGGTATTAAAGGCAAAAAAGATTTCCCGTCGTATTGAACGCGAAACGGAGTACACGGAAGGAGAATATCGTCAGACCATTAGGAATCGTGAATAAAAAGTTTTACGGAGCGAACGTCTCGTCATTTGATTGCCGGCACCTCGCGCACCGTAATAATAATACACGAGCCGGGACCGACGGACCGTTCTTCGGTTTTGTCCGTTTAATTGGTCGTCGTCGTCGTCGTCGTGCCACCGCCGCAGCGGCAGATATCGAACGTCCGATAACGCGACCCCGGCGGAACGGTTTGACGTTTTAATTGCACTCGACGACCGTACTAGTATAAATATAATCATCGAGGTGCGCACAACTCGTTATCGGAGCGGTCAAATTATTGTGTCAGAATCGGTGTAATTTATTTATTTATTTTTTAATTTATGTTGCCGTCTCTGTGCTGCCTCCGACGTGTGCCAGTACGACTTTTATTTATTTACGTGTGTGTATATATATATATGTGTGTGTGTGTTCCGTCGTTTTTCTTCTCCCGGTAAAGATATCGTCAGGAGCGTTCTCGATGGCGATCGGTGGTGGTGGTGGGGGGGGGGAGCGGTGTCATATGACTTGACGTTTATGTGGTGGTGTCATGATGATTTATTTGAAATTTTATTTTTAAACGTCTCTCGCGGTTAAGCGCACAAACGTTTTCGCATTTTTCCACCCGTTTCAATCAACTTTTACTTTTCGTAATCGAATCGGGGAAAAAAAAAATCGTCACGTTAAAAATTCAGATTTCTGCAGAAATAAAACCGCAGTTTTAAAACGAAACGGTACCGTCGGAACCGACATTCAATCGGTATAGAATTTGCACACAATTATAAACGCGTATGACGAGCATAGTCGATACGATTTATCAGGTTTAAATCAAAACGATTTTTCGCCAATTTTCTTTTACAATCAGATGATTCAGTACGTCCGTCAGTACTCGTCGCAGCACGAATATACATTTCGAAATTAACGCTGTTGATTCGTCTTGCACGTTCAGAAACGTAGAACTCACGAAACACGATAAAATTGATATACATATCTCCTCGAGTGGAAAAAAAAGTGAGCGTGCCGCTGGTTGTTCTCGATCGCCGCGTTACATTTTATTTCGTAGACCCGAACGCGTTCATTCTTCCGTTTATTTACACACGCCGTCGTATTTGTCGTCACGATTTTTCGTCGAACGTTGCACGCGATCTTCTTTCGACAGCTCATCTTACAGTTTTGTTTTTTCTCTTTTGATCTTTTCTAGTGAAATTAGACGATAATATATATATTATAACGGTTTATACTTATTATTTGTATGGTCCATCACTATCAGAGGAGTTTGAGGTTTCACTGAATTCACGACAAAAGACAGCGGCGGTTACGGTTCAGGTCGTACGAATTCGCAAAAAAGACTTTTCCAATTACTCAAAGTACTTCATAGAATACGGTCCGAACGAGAACATCTATGATGTTAAGGCGAGCGGTTGGCAATCCACCAACAGTAAACACACTGGTATTCGTTCGGTACGATTAACACTACACGAACCGAACCGAAATAAAGAAGAATAAAAAGAACCCGATGATGTGATATGTACGCGTTTTACAATTATTCGAAAGTATCTAATGTGTATACACAATGAACGTATTGTGTTCCCGTCGTATTTACCGGTAAAAAGAATATTCCGTTTTTCATACGAATCAAGGTCGATTTTTAACAGGCGATGGTTTTGACGCTCGCGTTCCGTTCTTCCATCATGTTTTAGACGTTTTCGTCGACGACGACGGCATAGTGGAAACAACACGCGGCGGAATCGTTTGCAGTACATCACAGACGCGCGCACCGTATTCGGCACGGTAAAACGCTCGGGACGTCCGCTAAAAAACCCGTTGCACATTCCGAGTGAAATGCATATACGAATCGGCGGCACTAACCCCGTGTTCCGGTTTATAATGATAACCCATAAAATTATTGTCACGTGAAATTTCGTAAAAAAACAAAAGCAAAACGAACGAACGAACAACCGCCCCGGTACACGTGGGTCAACCGCGTTTCTTCGGACGAGATGGCAATCGCGGCTATTATTATTATTGTTACCCGTTTCGACGAGTCACGGCGCTTTGTCCCCCCGTCCCTTCCCCGCATAAATTAAGCGAACGCGTGTCTAGAAAAACGAATTACGCGAGACTCGCGCTCGCCCGGTACAGTAGGCCATGCGCGTTTGAACGTGACCGCCGTGGACCTTACACGTGACCGACGACGCGTAACGGGGCCCGGGCCCGGGTCGTCAGTCTCGTCGCCGTTTCGCACGTGGTCCGCGTGAAAGGTTCGCGCGTTTCCGTTTTCCGGCCGGCCCGTCGCCAGAGCGCGGCGCGAGCGTGTTTGAAAGACGAGTTCGAAAGACCGTACACGCGTACACGCGACGGTCGTCGTGCTCTTCGCGCGGCACTCGAGTTTTCAAAATCGCTACGACTCGCGTGCGCACGACCGAATTCGTGCTTATCGAATCACGACTTGCGTGAAGCGCGTCGGAGCCGCGGACGTAACGCGGTCAACTCGACTGCTCGACGCGTTTTCGACGTTTCGAACCGAACGGAAGGAAACGTACGTCGCGGTGACGAGATTTCGCAGTGCCCATTCGATACCGTTATTTTTTTTTTCCCACTGTCGTCCGCGAACGCGCGTGTTTCAATTGAATTTCGTTTCCATTGTTATTGTTATTATCATCGCGCGCGCGTAAATATCACTGTCTCGCGTAACCTGACCGACCGTTTTTTATTAATCGAAGATCGTTAAATCGTTAACCAATAGGTTTGGTATTTGGTTTTTCGGGCATCATTCAAAACGGATTCCCCCCCGGAACTTATCGTGTTGGCTGTCCCATGAAACGACACGGAGAATTCGTCGCGGTTTTCGATCGTTCCGAAAAGTCCGAACGAGATCGAAAGAAAAAAAAAAAGCATCTATGTCGTCGATGTCGCGGGCGGTTAATTAAAATTCTTATTATAATATACGTCCAACCGAACTCTTTAAAACCGGCCGATGTGCTGCGCGTAAAATCGTGACCGAACGTAACCGCGCGCACACAATCGTCACCGTCGTCATTACGTTATCACACACACACACACACACATACATCCGAATAAATGTTGTTGTCGTACAATCGTTAAGAATGAAGAAAAAAATAAAAACGACCCGTTCCTTCCTTCCTTCCTTCCGCGCTCTACCCTCTCGCAAACAATATTGTTGTGTGCCGTGCGTCGGCCGCCGCGTATTTATCGAGTGTGCGTTTGTCGGACCGTGACTGTACACGTTTCTCGTTACGTAGGCCGGGAGGACCGCGAGATTCCCCCCCCCCCCGCCGCGTTATACATGTACGTACGTATATATATATATTTGTTGTTAAGGGTCAACCAATCCGTAGGACGTGTCCGGTCGTCTTCGTCGTCGTAGTCGTGTACGTACGGTTCGGAAAACGTCTATTGTGCCGCGATGAGTGTGCAACAAACGTTGGACAAAAAAAAAAAATTAAAAATTAAATAAAAAGAGTTCATCACGAAACATTACGTACGTCTCCGCGTGTACACTCGGCGGCGCGCGAACCGATTCACACGATCGCCGCGGTGGTAAAAGCTCTCGTTTTTCTACTTGTGTGTGTGTGTGTATAGTTTTTATTTGCACGGATTCGTCGTTATCACACGCTACCGCGTATTGCACAGTGAAAGCAGCCACTACATCGCGCGGATTAAATGCGATGACGACGACGACGAATAAATTTGCTCGTGTACAGTGTTCAGGTGATTTTTCCGTAGAGAATTATTCGGTCGTCGGTACACCTCCCCCCCGGTGTGAATAATACTCGACTCGAAACGCGTATCTCGAGAATCCGAAGTGGGCCACAAACCCCCGAGGAAAACCGACAGGTTTTGTCAGTCGATATCGTTATGTATTGGAATTTTTTTTAGGGTTTTGGACGGATTTAGACTTCCCTACCCGGTCCGCCGAATCTCAAAACACCGTTTAAAAACACCTACGGCAGAGGACGCGTCTTTCGATCGCCTGAACCCGTTCACGTATTGCCCAAAACCGATTTGAGACGGACAGGAAAATCGGTAAACTGTGCGGATAACGTCTCGTCTCCTCCGGTACGTTTTCACTCGATAACGTTTATTTTTCTATCGGAACGGGCCGTGGCACAGAATAAAAAACACATTTACGCTGCGCGAGAAAACGTAAACGGTAATATCGACGTTGTTTCCGCAACGTTGAACGGAAACGTACAGACGGGTCGGGTCGCGTTCGTTCGTTCTCGCCCCGGATCGGCCGTCCGTCCCGTACCACACGCGTAGAGAACACAATTCACGCGATTATCACGATACGCGGTTTCGTGCGGGTGTTCACGTCGACAATTACGTACAGACTTACCACGTCGTTTGCGCGCGTCGTGTTAGGTTATTATTATCAAATAGCGCCTAATGAGTTCCGATAACGATTTCACTATCTCGGTATACGTAAATACGTAGAAAAACGCACCGTGTATAATTTTTCGTTGCTACGATCTCGTCATGGGCCTAGGTTGCCGGGATAGTAATTATTTCGCGCGCGCACACACATTGTACGCGCCGTCGTGTTCGTATATAATGAGATTTCAGAAAACCGTATTAGAATGTCACGAAAGAAAAGAAAAAAAAAATTAATCATGATAATCATTTTTTTTTTTCCTACGAGATGTAAACGGTCCGGTGATTTTTACTAGTTTGCAAACTTGTATACGTATAACCGATAACGCTCCACTTGTTTACTTTTCGTTTTTAATGGACGTTCTGCGATCGCGCGCCGTCCGGTGTTGGTTCTTCTAATTGTTTTTATTCGTATTATTTTCCTCCTCCTCTTCGTACATTATTAATCAGGTCGTACGAAAAAAAAAAAAAAACCCCGCCCGACGCGAGAATAATTATCTGTTCTGAAATTAGCCTGCGCCGGAGCACACACACGTCACGTAGCGGACGTCTTATTCACAAATTACGTGAGATATTTCTTCTTCTTCTTCTTCTTTTTCGAAATTGATATGCGCGGGCGTGGCCGTCTCGTAACCGTGTACCTGTTAATTAACGACGGTGTGTGTACCTAACATCAAATATAAATACGCGCGCTCCGCGAGTCTGACGAACTGGACCGGTCTCGTCGACTGTGCGGCGCGCGCGAACGAATTCAGACTTACGACCGCGACGAAAATTGTGCAACCGTACGTGCGAGCATTTGGTTTCGTACAATTTTCGGCTCGTTACGCGTGCGTCGTGTCGACAAACAGAGCGGACGCAATGGCCTCTCCCCTTCACCCTCCTTCACCGTGTGATTGTGAGATTTACGTCGGCCGTTCTTTTCACCGTGTCCCAAAACGTAATGAATAACATTTCGCCGCGCGATAATTGTTAACAGTTGTGAACCGTGCGCAACGAACGGCTAACGATTGTGCACGTGTAGTAGTTGCAACGGTTGCACGTTTTTCCATCGTGTCGACATATCGAAACATATATATATATATATATTATATTCGGCGGAGAAACCGTTAACAAATTTAGAAAAATGAAATGACGTTAGTTAAAGCGTGCGAACTTTGGGTTCCGGAACCTAAACAACAACAAAACGACATTATTTGTATTTATTTGATGTTAAAAAAAAAAGGAATAGACTTTTGGTATATCGATTGACAGCGAATATAATATTTGGCGAATCGACATGTCCTCGTTATCGATACGTAGATGTCATCGTTGATAAACGTGTAGTCTCATATCGTATGTTTTCTTCTTCTCCCTCGCCTCTATCCCAGCTATTTGGGGTCGGCCACTTGTGTCCTAAACCTCCACTTGACACGATCTCCCACATCGTGCACGCACACACCCAATCGCATCCAACCACTTCTTCGTCTTCCTTCAACGTTCATTTCCATAACCGTTCTTACGGCTTTCGAATTTTCTCTCCTCATAACATGACCAAACCATCTAAGTCTGTTTTCTCTCGTCTTATCCACGATCGACGTTACTCCTATGCTTCCTCTCACATGTTCATTCTTCATTCTGTTTTCTCTTGTCGCTCCACTCGTCCATCTAAGCATTCTCGTCTCTGCTACACTCATTGTCTGTTCTATTTTCCTGTTGACCGTCCAACACTCTGAACTATACAACATAGTTGGTCTCACTACACTCTTATAGAACTTACCCTCATTGGAATTCTCTTATCGCACAAAACACCAGACGCTTCTTCACTCGCACTTAATCCTATGTTTCGCATGCTCGTCAAAACCGCCGTTATTTCGTACAAAGCACCCTAAATACTTAAAACTTTCAACCTCACTTACCTCGTCCCCGCTTATTGTCATTACACTACTCGTTTCGTCGACTTGTTCTCTTTCATCAAATTCACACTCTATGTACTCTGTTTTACTTCTACTAATCCTTAATGCCTTTCCTTCAAGAGCTAATCTCCACACGTCAAACCTTTGGTTAACTTCTTCTCTATTTTCTCCTACCGAAAAACTATACTATCAGCAAACATCATGCACCGTGGTACCCGCCCTTGTATCTCTTTTGTACTCTATTGAACGGGAAACGATTTGTTAATATCATTGGATCGGCGGCGTCTCGTTAAAAATCATAAAACCCGCGACGAAACCGTCCGTTCCGCGCGCACACGTTTACACATTCCCCCCCCCCCCACCACCCATTGATACGTGCATTATAATAACGTATCGTTTTCACGGTGGTGCCATTGTGCGCGAACGATTTTGTCTGGAACAATTCACGCTCGCGTTACCTGTTGTACAAGCGTATTATAAACCGAATACACGTATACAAGTGATTGCACAGTGCCGGAAAAGTTATTTGTTCGGCGTAACCTTCATTCGCGTGCGAATAAATGTAACCCACGTTATTATTATTATTATTATTTGTCGTTGTACGTACGGAGACGAGAATTCAGACGGGGAAAAGATCGATGTAGGGACGAACGAACGTGAACGGTCCGGCAGGAGGGGCACGGATACGAAAAACGAAGTCAACGTACGATAATAATAATACGCACATGCACAACGAAACTTTTAAATCGTTTGACCCGTGAACCTTTTCCGGTTGCACACGCGGCGCGGCGTCGCTGCACGTTTAGCGAACGGAATAAAATAAAAGAAACCGTCAGTTTCTTTTTTTTTTTTTTTTTTTGACAACCCGCTGTCAGCGCGAAAACTTAATCAGTAGTGTGCTTGATAAATGTTAGCATAGAAATATAATAATAATGATAACCATTGTGCCGTGTACGCAGGTGTGTGGGTACCGTGTATTATTAAATCAATTAAACCGAGAAATAAGAAACTGGATTATATGTATATACCACACTAACGGTGAAACGCGATCGCACACGATTCGTAAGGATATATTGTATATTATTTATATGTTATTTGTCTTAATTGTCGTATTTAAATCGGTCAAGTATTTTAGTTATTTTTTTATTTTTCTCTCCTTTTTTCGCGTCGACTTTTACCGTGTAACGGATCGGCCGTGTATCGTGCGCGCGCGTGCAACCGCGTGTGTTGGGAAATCGTTCGCACTTGGACATTGCGTTGCACTACCGATTACAAAATAAATAATTATACGCCGTGTCCGACGAGTCCGAATCTTTTCGGATTTCGAATCTGTTTATTGAATGGGGTTACGTGTTTTCCGCGGAAATATTTCCAACGACGGCGTATAAAGAAAATAACGTTGACGTTTAATAGATATTGTCGTAACGACGCTGCAGTTTTTAAACAGAAACACACAGAGTGGATTTTTTTATTACGTACAACACTATAGTTAAACGTTTTATGCGTTTTTCATTGTTTACGAAACGTACACGTTACGAAACGGATAGCGGTTTTACTGTTTTTTATCTCGGCAATTTTTTCAATTAAATAGTTAAACAATAATTTCTTCGTCTTATTTATAACATATTAATCAAGTTTATATAATGCAAACGGCGGGTTAATGAGATCATTGTGTACCGAACCGAAGTCGTGCACGATGAGCGAAATACGTGTCTACGTAGAATATCGAATCGAAATACGCGCTGTATACATTATGTGCCTGCGCGGGCAGGATTTTCGAAACCCAATTGCAATATCCTTTATGCACACGCGGTATGTATAAGTCAACCGAATCGAAAACTGTCGGTTTCGATTTGTCGGCTTTCGGTTATCTCGAATTTTGAACACGGATTTTCGTTTTTAAATAATAGACTCCATTTGCAGTTATTTCCTTCTTCACGCCGTTAAAAACAAATGGCCACATAACACATAAACGTTCTATTGTTTTCCGACAATGGTTTATTTTCAATAGTCGACGGAAATTCGACAACAAGCGCCATTGACTTTACTCCCAACCCTTATCCGTCGTCGTCCGGCGTGAATTCCGTCGACCCGGAAAATACCTACATTTATAATACTCTGTTGTAAACACACCGCGATACACGGAATCGGGACGGAATGGTCCGCGTCGAGGTAACGACGACCTGACCATAAATCTCGATTCGTCGTGAAAGCATTACGATTTGTTTTTATATTAAATCATAATTCGAACGCCGAAACCCCCGCAGCGTCGTTTTCGTTTCGATTTGGCTCACCCGACGTTCATTTATTCCGACAGAGGTTCGGAATATCGACGTCTGTGTTTATCGGCGGTTACGGCGTGGAGTACGTTTTTTTTTTTTTTTTATGATTTCGGTTCTTAACATTTTTTTTTTTTTTGAAGTCCGGCGTTTGAAATCGATTTCGGCGACGTTTTGTGGACGCGTAGTTATTATTTAGATGTATTTAGTCACGCGTGGACGTTCGGGTCGTCCGCGTTTTTACAACAGCCGTGCGGCGGAACTCGGAAGTCCCCTTTCGGATCGCCGGCAGTGTGCTGTTGGTGTAAACACGTCGTCGTTCATCATCCGGACGACCGTCTTCTCGGAGGAATGTGATATCGACGCACCGTCGCGACGAACAGACGAGGATTATTATGTAGTTTTCAATCGGTCGAGCGTAACGATTTGGACGGGTTTGTTTTTTGTTTTTTTTCAAGTCTCGTCGTTTTTGACGCCGTGTCCGTAGAATCCGCTTCTCGGCCGTGCACACGGTCTTGTGGTGCTCATCGTTTTAGGAATAGGTACATCGACGCGTCAAGGGGTGGGGAGGTTTAAGTAGGTTTGAAATCGGATCGCCTTCGACGGTCAATTGAACGCCGAAGGATTGAGCCTCCGGGCTCGGTCTCGATCCGGGTTCGCTCCAACCGTATATACATATATATATAATACGTCGAGCTAATTAAATTAAAAACCCGTGCGCACTTGTTCGCGCCTATCGCCGTATTATAGTTATCGCGTCTTATCGTTAATTGTAGGTCAATTATCGCGCGTGTGGACCGTTCGTTGGACCGGTACCAATGTTTTCTTTTTCTGCAACTCGATCGGGATTATGATACACTTTCCGCGTGAAAACGTCATTTTTATTTTTTATTTTGTTCATAAACGCGTACTGAAATAGATCGTTTCGAGTTGTACTATAAATATCGCGTGTATTGCATATAACGTGTACGTGTGTTCAAAATGTACATTATTGTAAAAATCCCGAACGTCGGTTATTTTTAGTATTAAAAAATCCACTACGACTTTCCGCCCGTATCGTCTCACGCGATACAATATATATATATATCGATCACATACCTGATTTTCAGTTGATCGCGTTACGTTACGTTACTTCGTCTGTCCGGCACGCGAAATTAGCGCCGCGGATGAAACGGATTCTTTTTCGTCATCATCCAGAGACGTCGTCTTGACGCGATCGATTTTCCTACGGGAATTGCGAGCTAACGAACCGTTCGGGACGTTTGCAGGATTGTCGTAAATTGTATTTTCCACAAACGCGTGTAAATAGCTCGTCCGCTGCGCCGTGTGACTTACGGTCACCGGTCTCGAAAAATGGTTCGTCTGTTCCGGTCGACGATCCCGCCCTGCGACCAACCTGGCGTTTATCTTCTGTGCCGTGCTCTCGAAAGTCGGTCCGCAAATTCCTTTTCGCTTGTCGGCCCGAAAACGGGAAGAAATCGTTTCAATCGTGTACGTTTGGTACCGTATAAAAAGCTAATAAAAATTTCGATCGTCTCCGCCACATACGCGAGAAAAATACGACGTACAATGATCGTGGACGTGTTACGTTATGGGGTTTTAATAATAGTCGTATACAAAACGAAACAGGTGCAGTTTGTATAAATTCAACGCGCGTTGTCTGTTGCGAAATCGTTTACAACGACGTATTTTATTCGCCTGCGTTTAATACAATAACAGTAATATAAATCCACTTGTCGTCTGATATACCGGAAAAAATGATACAAGTTTCTTGCATTATTCAAACCGTCCAAACAAATTATCATTTTTGCGTTCGTTCTGAACGTGTGGGGGACGAACGCTGAACTTTTTGCATAACGTGTATAATACTGGTCTGAAAAATAAAACGCGTCGGCAGCACGGGACGCCGAACAACACCTCGTCGTGAAATCGAACCAATAATAATAATAATACGTCGTATCGTCCGCGTTTGTGGAATCGCCTGCCCGTGGTGGACATTTCAACGGGCAAATTCGCTGTTGTCGTTTAGATCGTCCGGTCCAACACGTGTCACGTTGTGATAACAAAAAAAAACTGCTCGGGTTAAATACGCGGTTGAACGGACTGGAACATAAGCGCTGATTCAAACGGTTATTACCTGTTAAAAATGCAACGCAACGCCATAATGTTTACGAAACGGTTTAGATTTTCGTCCATTGTTGTTCGGGGGCGTCCAGGACGCCACCTTTTTTCGTTGTTCGCGGTCCGAGGAGAATAATACAATCGCGTGCGCGGTCCGTGTTACACGGCATAGAGTGTAGTGTGAAGGAGCGTGGAACGGTTTAACCTCGTCGTCGTCGGGATCGGCGCGCGTTTGAATAAATCAAAAACCGAGTTGCGACGGCTATCGGTCATCAGTTATTTTCCGTTTGATTTTTCTGCGCACGCGCGCAAACGTCCGATTTTCGGACTCCAAACGGGTCGCGAACGAATCCGTCGAAGTTTGTCCAACCGTGTCTACCGTATCGATCACGTTGAACGTCATATCTCGACCACGACGCTTATGGAACGCCCGCCGAAAGTATTAACGATCGTATCGGTCCCGATTTAGGTTTCGACTATTGTGGGGTTTTTATCATATTTCACAGATCCGAACGCGAAACGGTGTGATTTTGTAAAACAGACGCGTGTATAATATGCGTCTATGGATAATCAATGTAACTAAAAACCGAGAAAGTATCTAAATGTACAATAGCGGCCGGTTAGATGGAATTTTTCTGAAACCTATTTATCGCCGTGGGTCACACGGATATCGCTTTATGACAAATCAAACAATAACGAACGTTGACATCATTCCGTACGATCGTATATACCGTTACTAATATTCGATTTGAAAAGGACGGGGGGGGGAGGGGAAACAATAGTTTTCAGACGATGTACCCAAACGTGTTGTTGTTTTTCTACGAGTTACCGCGATAGAAATTTCGTCGTGAGTGACGTCGGTCACGTGTGTACATCTATTTTAACATCTAAACGTCGTCGTGTCTTTTCAAACCTATTATTTTAATATATAAAGCGAATCGGTTTTAATTCCATTCGAATTACCGGATTTTGCCGTCGTTAACCACGACGACAATAATAATAATAATAATAATAATAATACGGTCTATGCATATCTATACACGACCCGCCATCGCCCGTGTGTTGCGCGTAACGCCGCGCGGGTTCCTCGTTACACGCGATAACGAACGGATGAAGTCGTCGGCAATCCGAATGTGGACTAAACGCGACGAGTGCGTGGAAATACAATAGAGCGAAATGTTTGAATAGCGTAATTATTGGACTTCGACCAACGCGGTTAGGCGTACGCGTTCGTAATGGCGCATGACGAGAAAAATCCGTTTCGAATGACTCTGGCCGTGCCGCGGTCTACTATAAACAATCGCGTTTCATAAACGTCCGGAACACGTCCGACAAACCCGTTATTACACACCGTGTCCGCCGCCGCCGCCACCGCGTTTTATAACGTTACACACCGTCGCGGGGGACGTGTCCGTAAAATATGATCGTTCGGACACACGCTCGTACGCACGGAGATCCGCAAGATCGTTTCCGTGCGAGGTGTCCCACGCCGTTGTTCCGTTGCGTCAAACGCAACGGACTATTTTCTGTTTCTGTAAATCACCGCGCCGCGCGACAAAACAAATTTAAAAAAAAAAACCGCCAAAAAATTAAATACCGTTTACACCGAGCGGTATCAAAAAAAACTAGTTGCCGGCCGTTTCGGAAAAAGCCGGACGGGCGCTTGATCTCGATCCTGTAAACGTTTTCTGTTTCGACGAGTTCAGTTTCGTAACGCGGTGTTTGACACGATATTTCGCCAGTCCGCACAAATACGATCGTGTTGGCCCGCTGCCCTCATCACCTCGTTGTCGGCGAACGCGATTTTTACCGTCAGTCTTGTCTTCAGCAGCATGTCGGGCAATTTTCGATCTAATTCTGTGTGTAATTTTTTTATTATTAGTTTTACTATACATACGTATTATTATTATTGTACACATTCATTCGTTGGACGCGTACCAAACGGGAGATTTTAAGTGAACGCATATTTTTTTTTTTTGTATTTACATTTTTTTTTTTTTTATTCCATAATATTTAGAACGGTAATAAGAATTTATTTTTTAAATAAAGAAAAAAACACGTTCAACTTACGATTCTCGTTTGAACATATTTTGAACAGAGTTCTAAAATATTATCTATATGTATATAAATCTATTATTCACTGGTTGGTAAACTTCGACACGGATATCATAAGATATATTTCTGGTATAAAAGCGTACTCTCGGACGTCTTTAATATAATTTTCGTATCGTCGTCGTAATATAAGTACAACGGGGAAGTTTATATGTGTGTTGGGTATCCCAGTTACATTTACGAATATCGATCAAACACTGTTTGTAGATGAAACGAGTCATCATAAATATTTCATATTTTGATGTTCGTACGCGTATTATTCAGCAAATTGAGCGACGAAAATAATTACAGTAAGCGACCCCCGACACGAAAAGTGTCTCATGTAAACTCGACTTTATTAATACAACGTACCCGTTACGGTTTGGAAACCCACGGTGTATTATACGTCCGACGAGATTACACTTAAACACTCGCGTCAGTTCTTAGTTGGTCGTCAGACGAGTTAATTGTCGGTTTGTATGTACGCCCGTTGTGAATCAAAAGTCAAACCGTTGAACCGATTTTGCTCCGAAACGTACACAACAAACAAAAAACCGTGTCCTCGATTTTTCGAAAGTATAATGTCGCGTTTCGAGTTTCAATACATTTTGATCGTCCGAGCCGATTGCTCGACGACTCCGTTCGTAGCACGCGACGTAAAATACCTGACGTCGAGCTGATAAAAACAAAAAAAAATTCGGCAGAAGGTATGGGGCGGATCGTGTTGCCATATCCATCGTAGTCCGTTTCACTGCGCTAGACGACACGCGGACAATTTTCGGCAGAGTTTCACAAGCGCATTTATAATAATTACGTTGAGCGTATATAATAAGACCCGCTAATTTATGTTTTATTCGACACTCGAGAAAAATCGCGTGTGTACGATAATGTAATAATTATTCTGTGGGCGACTGAAGCTTAAATATATATTATATATAAACGTACAGTGACGTAGTAAAAACAATTTTCGGGGGGCGGGGCAGGGCGATTGAATACATATGAGACTTACGACGTGAGAATGATTTCTGGAACATTCAAAACCCGTTACCGACACGGCCGAGAGTGAGAAAGTATTATATACTTATATGTATGATGTTGTTTTCACACACACCATTCTGTTGTACGAACTTGAAAATACATTAAAAACAGTATATTAATACAATTTCGATCAGATATGTTCTTTTAAACCTGTTTCTGAAACGTGAACATTTGGACGGAAGGGGTCTGTACACGTAATAAGAATCGAAAAGTTTCCGGGATTTCAATTTGAACATTTTTTTTTTTTTTGGTATAAAATTTTAATTAATTTAATCTCTTTGGAAGTATCGTCGTCGTCCAGGCAGTACAGACACACTCACTCCGACGAATTTTTATCCGTTAACACCTTTTGATGACTCTCTGTTGGAATGGCCCCGCGAGTCGCGTTGTCATTCCGACGTCTTCAATCGACTGCACGAAACGTCCAAGCCGTTTGGTTAGTAGTAGTCACGTGGCGTGAGATCCGACGAACCGTAGGAATTTTTTTATTAGCTGAAAACCGCTGAACTGTATAAAAACGGTGTGTGCAAACACGCGGAGCATTGTCGTTTTTTCGGTTTCGACGAATCCCCGAGCGTCTAAAAACGTTTCGAAACTTCAATATAAAAACTAGTATCAATTGTTTGTCCGCGTGCAAGACTAACGCAAAAACCGACGCAATCGACCTTGGATCGTGATGATTTGACGACACGTGATTTTTTTTTTTTGGCCTCGGTCACGCGTTGTCTTGTGCCATTCTGATCCGACCGCGACGACCCGTCTGCCGAGTTTCGGTTTTCGGTAACAGATATTTTTCCGATAAAGAAAATCGTTCGAAATGTGATCGGCGCCAATCGATTTGCCGTGCGGACTTTTCCCGTCGAAACGTTGCTAAAACCGATATTCCTAGTGTGTGTTCGTCACGATCCGATAAATCGATCGTGAACACCAATAGCGAACACACTCGGGCCTCGTCGTGCCGTTTCCAATCATCCGACAATCGCGGAACGGTTTTTGTTTCCGGTGAATGAATTCCGGCGAGTACCTTTCCGACGTTACCCGCGCGCGCGCGCGCGCGTTTGTTTTTACGCACGCTGCCGTTTCGAGTCGACGGAACGAACGGTCCGCGCGTGCGGTTTCCCGGACACGACATTCCGTTTCGTTATGAATGAATCCGAAATGCCGTGGTCGATCGGCGGGGCCGTGCTTTCATTCGGGGACGACGGAGGTGAAAACGCGTGCGGCGGCGGCGGCGACGGTCATCAGGTGGTATCTCAAACGTCGCCGTCGCCGCCGCCGCGAACGCGCATGCGCGCTGTTGCGCTCTCGTACAGGTGCCGCCGCCGCCGGCCCGTCCGTACGTGTGCGCGTGTGCGTGTCGCTACCGCTGCCGCCTATGCTGGGGCGTGCGTGCGTGCGCGCGCTTGTTGTGTGTGTGCGTGTGCGTGTGCGCGCGCGTGTGTGTGTGTGTGTCGGCGCGAGCGCGCGCGCGTCGTCAACGGTCAAACGTCCTTGCCGCGCTCCAGTTCGTCCGCGACCCGACGCGCCCGCAGTCCGTCACACGCGTCCGTCGCGCGCGCGTCCGTCGTCGTCCCGTCGTTTTCTCGGTCTCGTCCGCGGAGTAAAAACGTACTTTCGGACGCCGCGGTTTCGTTCGCGTACCAACTTCCTGGTCACGTCGTCGAGACGGGGCACGGCAACGACGGCTCCTCGGTTTTCCTGTCGGTTTCCGATCGAGTGTACCGCCCTGTCCCATCGCCGTCCCCGGAGGACTACCATGCCGGCGATAACATGATGCGGGATTTGGACGCGTCCAGCCCCGTCGTCTGGCCTCCATGGTGTTATACAGGTAAGACTTCCCCGTCGTCCGTCGGGATACCCGTCGACGTGGGCGTCACCACCGCGTACGTACGGTTTTCGAAACGTGCCGAAACTCTGACGGTCGCGCCGAACGCACCGGAGCGCGTTTCGAAAGCCGACGACGAAAAGTCCCCAGCCGTTCTATTACGGACACGATAGGGTCACAAGTTCAACGGCCTTTCAATCCCATTAACCAGATATCGCGCGCGCGCGTGTGTGTGTCGACTAGACACACGACATTGTTTGTTTTGCGGGACGTTTTCCGAAACTGGACGGACGAATTACGCCGCGGTCGACTGCGCCCGAGATAACACGCGGAGCGGTTTTTCCGGGGAAAACCCCCTCGCTCGGTCTATGTCCGATATATTTATATATATATATATATATACATATGCGTACGGTGGGTTTTCCGTAAATCGTTCGAGTCCGTTCGTTTTGCACATGATGGGCGCGAGCGGCGGGTCGGGTTCGATGTACACACACACGCGCACACGCACACTTCCGTCCGTGCTCGCGACCGGTCGGGACGTGTGCGAGCCGAAATCGTAACCAGATCGCGGGTCGTGTGAACGGTGATAGATATTGGTGAATTTTTTTTCGTTTTCATTCCTCGACGGACAATTGCATAATTTTACACGTCGACCTTTATGATCTCCGCGCGTATAAAATAATTGTGAAAAAAAAACGCACGCACACACACGTACGTACGTACGACGGAAAGGCGAACGCCACGAGCAACACCTTGACCCGAAGACTTTTTAGTAGTCCATCACCCGGTTGACACCATGACCCACGCTCGACCCCCTGTCTTATCGAGATATCCCTTATATATATGTATAACGCGTGCATACGTGTGACGTAAAACGTCGAATTAGAGTAATTAGCATGTACGATACGATGTAACCGCGATAACCGTGTTCGTCGGAGAAATTTGTTTGTGCGTTAGAGAATCGGAAAAACACAAAGACTACCGTCTTCAAAACCGCGAGTCTTTACGACACGTGACTCCCGCGATTCCGATCGAAACGGTTGCGTTTCGTTTTCGCGTTTATTTCGAAGTAGTTGAATATGTTTATTGCGGTGCCGTATTGTTACGACGATGTAACAATTATCGAATTGTTATCGGGATCGCGATAACAACGGATACCATATAACAATAACGCGGACCCGTTGTCGGAGTAAAAAAGAACGTCCGGCACCGCCGACGATAGTATACGACGGAACACTTGGGACCGTTTTGTACTCGGATTTATAAACCCGAAATCACAAAAAAAAAAAAAAAAAACAACCCGTACACACTCCCAATGACCGCGTGCACGTTGTTGCTGAAATACGCACACGCGGTTTGTGGTGGTTCGCGCGTGTGCGTACGACAATAAAACGTGTTGTTTAATTGCGTTATGACGTATAATATATAACCCGAGTACAACACGTAATGACGATCGTGTGACCTTCGAGTATCGCGTTGTAAAAATCGCTCGGACGAGATAACACGTAACGCGCCGGACGGTGACAAAACCGCCGTCGTCTCTGACCATTTCTGGAAACAATGGGGCCGCGCGCGTCACGTCGTTTGAACGGGCCGGCAAACACTAGTGTCCGCTCATCCGCGTTTTCAAGGTGCGCACGTACGGTACGGTCATGAAACGTTTCGAAACACCACCACCACCACCGACGGGGAGGGAAAGATTCGTCGACGCGCCTTCCTCTGCTACGGTATTTGCCGGACGACTCCCCGAAACACTGTGCGAAAAACGAGCCGTTAATCGTCCGAGTTTGTACGCGTTGGCCGTGTCATCCGTGTTGATCCGTATTCCGACGTATTTCTTCACCGCCGAAGCGAGGTTAGGATGGATATGCGCGTTTTCGACTACCGGACTTTTACTAAGTCGCCCGAGTCACCGTGTGCGACGAGAGCCGTCCCCCGGAACGTTGTCTTCTCGAACACGTCTATTTGCTTTATTCGTCAACGTTATTATTATTATTATTATCATCATCAACAGGCTCTCCTCTTCCAAATACATTTATACTTCGTTACTCGCGGTTTTCGCAGTCACCACGCGGCCGCACGGGACAGAGTGTGAACATAACGCGAATTCATTGCCGTCAAGGTAATCCGTAGCTCCAAGTACGTCGCCGCCACTAATTAGGCTCGGTTTATACACGCGCGTTTCGCGTGCACTCGTTTTTCCATCGCGGAAGATGTAAAACGCGTGTGTGAACCGGCGCGCGACTCGTGATGAATGACGATTTTACGTACCGCCGCGTGTGTTTCTTCGCAGGAATGTCTTTAATTAGTCGTGTTTAGCGGTACGGCGATGATCTCGACCTAACCCCGAGGGGAGCTAATGAGATGTTCACGGTCAAAACATAAATACACGAGCACATATTTATATATTATACCGTGCGTATGTATATGCGTGTTTAAAAAAAAAAAAACACACACACACTAATAAATCAGTAGTTAAAGAAAGAAAAAAAAGTCCGTAATGTTGTTTTTATAATATTCCGATTATTATTGTAAAACGAGCGTAACGAGTTAAACGAATTTGAATACGGTCGTTAATTTGTTTTTTTTAAGTGAAAGTATATATGTATATAGATTGTTGGACACATTTTATATAAGTCTGCGAGATTTCGTGTATTTATGTTATTAAAAACGTAACGCGATTTTCGGATATTTTCCATTATGGTTCGGGCATCTCTTTAAACGGGGACAGACGAAAAATGTGAGAAACCGATTGAAATCGTACGCTTGGAGGTCAACGTTGGAAAAAAAAAAACACACACACACAGTGGTCATCCGAGATAAGATATCCGTGAAACCCTATCATTATAATGGTGCCGGTCTATAAGACGAAGAAGAAGAAGAAAAAAGAACACAAACAAACAAAACCCGTCAGCAAATCAGAGCGCCAACACGCGGCGGGAATTCGTAATGGATAAAAAAAATGTAAAAAATAAAATAAAAGAAGTGTGGATATTTATAATACGCGTATACGGAGTCTAATAATATAACGAAGGGGAAAAAAAGAAGATTGAAAGAGCGGGGATCGTTATAAAACACAGGTGAAACTGGATTACACACGCATACTCGTGTACACTGACACACTACTACTACCTGCTGCCGTCGTATCCGTATAACGTGTACGTGCCTACCTGCTAAACTGGTCGGTCGGCGGTAAACGGCGATAAATATTTCGTCCGATGGCATTTTTGCTGTCGAACGTATTAGCTACCTGCCGCTTTTAATTACGTCGACCAACGGCCGGCAGCCGCCGCCACCGCCGGACGACACAATAATCGTCAATAATAATAATGCGTTCGCCGTCGTATCCGTTTCTTTTTAAGACGATGCGTTTTCGTTTGGTATCGAATACCGTGTACCACGAGTGGGCGGCACACTATCGGTCTGTTTGGGACCGCGGCCCGAATTCTCCCCGCGAAAATCTATCGTCGACCACACAATGTTGGATACATTCACGGGACAAAGAAAAGTCACTAAACAGTCCGTGCGATTGAAAAACGGAAAACCTCTCGCGATCCACGAGTAATCGACTCGCGGGGACCCACCCACAGTCTGAGAAACGCCGCCCGTACAACACGCGGTCGTTGTTCCGTTCTTCGAAAATCCTGTCTCACGAATACCGTCCGATGTTATCGGAGGGTGTCGAGTTATAATCTCGTGATACCGATCGAACGCTGGAGTCCGGTACGCTATTTTTCGTTCGGCCTAGGCCGCGAGAGATTCCGTTGCACCGCGACGTCTCGTTTCGTACCCGCGCCCGTAAAATCGATTGTATAATGTCTTGCGCTTAATTTTCGACACGCCCGCGTGTTATATTATCGCAGGCCGTGAAGTCGACGTCGGGGTCCCGGCCGTGTACGACACAGTGCCCTTTACGCGTTCGTCGTCCTACTCCTACTCCTGTTTAAAACAGTGCCGCGCCTCTCGTCCGTGTGATGCGCCTCGACGATATGCGGCGGGGACCCCATCCTCGGACTGCAGTATTGACCGAGTTCACTTTTTCGACGCGAGCCGCCGCGTCCTTGCGTCGTTGACACTCGAACGCTGTTGGTATTTTCTTTTGTTGCGTTCGTCGTACGTTATTGTTATCGTCATCCTATCTCCGTTCAGTAAACGCGCGCGTTTCGAATCGTACATGTCCCCAATTCGTTGTGATTCCGCCGGGCCCCTGCCCGTCCGTCACGTCGAACGAATGAAAAAATACACGTTGAAAACATTTACTAGGCGTTTTACGCGTTTCGGTTACGTCGTGGGTACCGGCGTAGATGTTCCGATGTTCGAATCAAAAAAAAATTTTTTGTCGTTTTTTCTCCGTCTCTCTATTCCAATAACGTGTTTGTGAACTTCCCGCAGCGGCGAGTTTAACGTTTTTTCGAAACGATTATATGTTTTTTTTTTTTAATGAACGAGTGTGATATCGATTTACACGAATTATGATTAATATGTGTGCGTGTAAACTGGATACAAAATTATCGTTTCACAAAATGAATAATTCCAATGAAGCGAACGGAAAGCATATTTATTTAACATTTTCGATTTAATATTCAATGTACTACTCGGCGAAAAAAACAATAAATAATTTTGGGCTGACGTCAGAAAATAATCAAACGAAAAATAAACACACATAACATCCCGGTTTGAGAATGTCCGGCTTACGCGTAATGTACGTTTTATGACGATACTATTATTTGACTGCGCTGGACGAAACGAACGAGTTTAAGTCGTCGGTCGCCGCGGCGATGTTAGATTAGGCGGGAGAGATTAGCCGAGTAACGAATCTCGCGTGTTATTCGTGTGTTCGGGTCGGCTGCTGCGCGGGAATCGATTGTACAATAAATAAACGTTTAAACGCTGGTGGCGCGTTTGGAAAACCGACGGGGTTCGACTCGGAGTCGTGACGACGATCGTAATTACCGGCGGCGAAATTCAACAATATTAGCCCGTCGACCGTGTGCGAACAATACGCGCGCGCCGCGCGAATAGGCGACCGGAATACACTTGAATGACAATTCGAACGGGGCCGAACGCGTCGCCGACTTTGGCTAACGGGGATGATGACGACGACGCGCGAT
The DNA here is from genome assembly GCA_019022885.1 of Schlechtendalia chinensis. Lineage (NCBI taxonomy): Eukaryota > Metazoa > Arthropoda > Insecta > Hemiptera > Aphididae > Schlechtendalia > Schlechtendalia chinensis. The sequence continues at coordinate 829,313 of CM032351.1, read as the reverse complement.
GTAGAGCCGAGCAGACGTTTTGCTCCGCGGACGTGCGAAACTATAATGATAGGACGGAAACGTCCTCGTCGTAAAAGGTCGCTTTCGCACACGTCCGGGTCCGTCCTGCGATATGAACTCATGTGGGTTTTCAGCGTATGTATCGCATACAAGCGCGTCCGGCCCGAGCTCACTCCGATCAAAAAAATATTTTCAGTCACCGATTTTCTGTCCGGGTTTTTTTTTATTCACAATAGATAGTTTAAATGTCGTATGCACAAGTCATGACGGCGCGAAAGAAGGCGTTGTGGCATTACTTCAACAGAAACACTTAATTTAAAACGTTTGCGAGTTTTTGGTGTCGTTGAACATTTTTTTTTTTTTATGTGATTAATAAGTCTCGTGGTCAGTTGCGTTTAAGACGACGGGACGGGTTGGGTTATTAGGGAGATATTAGAGATGAGAGCATTTGGATGGTAATGGTATTTTTTGTAGTGGCTGGATGCAAGACCGAGGATTTCGTGTGACCAAATCCTTGGCAGCGGAGATATTGTATTGTTTGTTTATTGGCACGAGGCTCTTCGATTTTGATTTTAGTGTAGTGTAGGAAGTTAATTTTGAAGGCGTCTTTGTTATTTATGGCAGACTCTAAGTCGATAAAAAATAACGGAAGTACAAGCTTTGTGTTGCGTTGGACAACGTTTGTTATATTTTTTGGAGTATGGCCCAGAGCCGCTAATTCATTTTCTATTTCTTTAATTGGAGTAGTGTGGTGAAGATTTCTGACCACCACTCTATAATATGCTTTGTCTTGTTTTAACTGGTTAGTATGGAAGTCTGCTCTATTTTCTTGGAGAAATCTAACAACAGAACGATAAGACTCGACTGTTTCCGTAGAAAGTTTAATTTATTTACTGAACTTTTACAGCCGAAGTGTTCTCCTTTGGTCATTTCTGTAATATTCGCGCGAGATGAGCTAGAGTCATTAACGATGCGAATGAATATCGAAGGTCGGGGTTTGGTTGCAATAATAGTTGGTTCATTATATTCTGACTCTAAATCCATGGTAACGGTCTGGTTTTTAGATTCGTCGGATTCATTTTCTTTGAAAATTGAATAACTATTTTTTGAGACATATGTTGTTTGTTTTTCTTTTGATGATTATTTATGCTGGGCGATTGTGTCGGAAAAAAGATACGCTTGGTTTTCGTAGGTATGATACAGCCGTCGTTTAGATCGGATTGAGCTGAAGACGTTTGAGAGAATGATTTGATGTGCTCTGTATGCGTGCATTTTGAATTATTTAAGGACGGACGGTTTTAGATTTATTCATAGTAGATTGCCGATTGTGTTTATAATAAAATAACGGTTTAATTGCGGGCCGCGACGGTGAAAAGGTCGATTGATAATGTTAAGGTAATTAAAATTATGAATTTTTTTTATCTCGGGGTCATACTGACCCAGTGATCGGTAGAGTTTTGTGACTATATAGATCGTTTGTTTTTCAACAATACTTTTTTAAAACGAATTGTATTAAAATCGGTTTATATATATATAACAAAATAAAAATACGGACGAATAATGAACACATGTGTACCTCGATGTTTGAACAGCTGTCCGTGTGCATGTTCGTGTATGTTCGTCGTCTATTATTGTAAAGTTTTGTATTTACTCGTTTTTATTATGACACTTACAAATTTCACCATGGACAACGAAAACCCTCATAATTTATTTAATTCTTCTTCGCTAAATTCGACCGCGACGAAGAATAGGAAAAAAAATAAGAATTTACCCTAGGACCTATAATTATTACAATTTTGTTGTGTACGACTACAGGACGTGTACCTACCGTTTGAAAATGAATTAAAAACTAATATACGAACAACCAGACCTGTATGTAAAAAATCGGAACGGACTCGTCCCGGGCGTGTATGAATAAAGTCCTCGGAAACTACTCCGAATGGTAAAAACCGGATCGGACCAAGAACGGATGTGCGTGAAAGGACCTTCATACGGTTTTGTGCGCCGCGCCGTGGACGGGAAAAGTGTGGAAATTCTCTGTCGCGACTGGTTTTTTTTTTTTCGTGTTATAAATAAAATATCGTGTGTATTAACGCGTGTTATGACCGTTGTTTTGGGCACGGCGGTATTTGTTTTGTACGGACGGCGATCGAAATAGACACGTCACGGTCGAATCGTTTTTCTTCTCGTCGGCTATCGATTTCCAGACGTATTGATTTCGTTCGTTCGTTTTTTTTTTCCGGAAATATTAATTGTTTACGTCGCGTTTATATGATTGCGATCTCTCGTCTAATGCTCGTGGTCGAGTTTGAACGGAATCGTTGCGGGAAACATTCGATTCGTTCGAAGGTTCTAAACGATAATCGAAAAATCGTAATGTAAACAAATTAGACCGAAACGAATGAAGCGTGACTTATTATATATTTGGTCAGATGAGATTTGTTGTTCTCCTTGATCGGCTTAATCGCGTTACTGGTTGTCTGTTTGTTTTTGGTCATTACCGGTTCCTGTGTATTATATATAAGACCTAGAGAAATTAATAAAACCCGCTGTAGCGTCAATGACATTGTTGCCGTTAAAATCTTTTCGAGATGCATAACGCGTTGAACTAAACGAGTATATGTTTTGATTTTCGAGCGTAACGAAAAAAAAAAAAAAGAAATGTAATGAACGTAAATAAATTTAAAAATACCGCTATTACGGGCGTCTACGAGAAAAATTCCGTTCTAGAAATAATGAATAATTATCACTATTTTTCATACTAGAAATATTTTTAACTGTAAATCAAACGAAATAGTCGTAATAGAGTACGTGTTTCACCGTATGTTAAATGTTGATCGATTTTATATCCGATTTCGTTTGGCAGATCAACATACGGGTTTTCATGCTATAATATCTACGATGATCGACATACTTGTGAAACATCGGTTCTTTAAAATTTCAACATAAACATCGCGTGGTAATAGAAAACAAATTGATAGTTATTATTGTACGCGAACCAAAGAGCAAAACAGATGTAAACGAATGTTTAGTTTACGAACGTAATTATGGGTTACAATGTCATGGAACGAATAATAATAATAATAATAATATTTGCGTTTTCCTGGTCCAGATCGCTTTGAAGTTATTAACAAATCTATATACGTACGTACACATATTTTATACCGCGTTGGTATAAATGGATCCGGACGATTTCACGTTTTCAAACAATAATAAATAAACGAACGAAAAACATATTCTCGACGAAGCGTAAAAAAAAAAAAAATTTTTTTTATTAAATCGAAGACGAGTCGTATATAGTTTTGTGAAAGTGCAGTGCACGTATTGAAGCGGTTCGTTGACAACGGAACGTGAAACTATTCGATAAAAACGAGAGCTCGAAGTCGTAGCGTTTTTTTTTTTTTCATCTCCATATAATATATATATATATATGTATATCCGCTTCTTATAACCTCTTCGTAAGCCGTTAATGACGAGACTATATCGCGTTCTCTGTGTGTGTGTGTGTGTGTGTGTAGAACTGTGCGGTAGTACCGCGTTCGGTATACTTGTCGAAATACTTGTTTATTGTAATTACAAGTGGTGTACTACGCGCGCATGTACGTTTCGTTTATCGATTTATCGTCCCGCGTGCACCGTGATTACGCGCACACGTGTGACTCATTTATATCGTACGTATTTCACACGTATACGAGACAAGACGTAAAAACGTTATTTGTCCTCTACCGATTTCGATGGTTTCCTCGCCGGTCCGGACCGTTTTTCCGTTGCCCTCCAGTCGCAGCCCGCGCGCGCTACAATGTTGGCGCACGTCGGACGGAATACCGGACGCGTTGTCTTTCGAACTCCTGTGTCCAAGAGTGATACGAGCCGATACGACCGGCGAGGTCGAAAAGTAGTCAATTTTCGACAAGAAAATAACGTCCGGCCGTGTGCCGTCGCGTCTCTTGGATTTGTAGACTTTTCTAACCTAACCGTCGCGGTCACCTTCCCGTTTTTCGTTCGCGCGTGTCTCTCTCTCTCGTTGTTTGCGTCGCGCCGTCGCGTGTCTTGTTGTTCACACAATTCGTCGACCCCCGTGATAGTTGTTCTGTCGCACATATCCAGAAAACTTAGCCGCGCACGCGCACAATGTCAACGAGCGGTTGACGATCCCCCCCCCCCCCTCGCTTTACACTCATCTTACTCGATGTTTGTACGCCGTGCTAGGAAAACGGCGGTCGTGCATATGCGTTAACTGCCGCCGACTTTCAATCAATAAAACGGCACGAAATTATTTTGAACGCGTTTCCGTAACGGCGATAAACCGTCAAAACGGGGGGGATTTAAGCGGCTCGTCTTAATCGGCGTAACGTCGATTTTCCCTTTGAATATAGCACGCGGAGCGAGACGAGTGAAGTCGTTTCTTCGCTGTTTCGTAATAATGATGTGTTTCGAGAAAAAAAAAATCTCCGCGACCAGTTGACCAAACTGGATAATCATGATAATTACATGTAAAAACAAACATTATCTTTTCGAGTGAACTTTGACTTGGTAACGTGCCCTATTTCGACGATAACAATTGCTATTAATTCACCGCTCTCATTTTTCGCATCGCTTACAAAACACGCGTGTATACGTTCTATAAGTACGGAAATCAACAAGAATAAAACGTTTTACGCGCGTTGATTTATTACTACAAAAAAAAAACCTCGTTTTTATTCTTTCAAATCGTTCGACATACACAACGTATCACACACATTATGCCCGACCTTTACGCGTTATGCATTGTTGTCATTCGCGTTGTGTGCAAAAAGAAACTCGCGGGCCGCCGACGTGTAACGTTATTCGATCTTATGTTGCCGCCGTATTGACGGATGGTTGATAATCGGTGGAACGCGTCCAACGGCCGGGGAAGGTTGTGCAATCGAAACACCGTTGTGTTCAAGTTTCTGCCGAAATTTCGTCTTTTTAGAAAGTTCGATACGAAGAAGCGCGCGGCATTTCAGAGTCGTGGCGAATAGAGTCCGAACGGGAACACGTTTTTTTACGTAACGCCTCTGCGGGGATTTCGTTCGCGAGACGTAAATAACGCGCGATTCCCGCCGGTTTGCTGCTGGAGTTCGGTCCGATTTCAACATTTTCGTTTTTATTCGTTTGTCCGTAGTTCGTCGCCCGTTCAACGGTTTCGGTCGACATTACCGAGCCGCGTAACCCGTTCTTCTCGGGAACCAAAAACCAAATACGTTCTCACACACACACACGTGTTCATCCGATTGTCGGCTTCGTCCGACTGTCGGCTAACCTAACCTAACCTTGTCTTTCATTCCCTTTGACGCGTTTGATTTTCCGCGGGCCCGCGTACCGCCCACAACGAACGGCACGGACTCGGTCTAGTTCCGCCCAGCTACCCGGTGATCGTCGGTCGCGCCTTCTGATATTATTTTCGAACGGGGGCGCCGTCCGATCCCTTGAAGGAAAACTAGTGAAATACTGGACGTGGCCTCAAATTTGTCCGGTCATGATGTAAATTATCGAGCGAATCAAACTTGCGAAAAAAAATCCCCGTGCGGGGACGCGGCGTGACTTGGTGGGCGAGAGGGGTTTGAAAATGTGCGGTGCGGTTCCCGTTTCGGTTTTTATTTAATTTCGAAAGCGGTTGATGAATGACGTGGTACCGTCCGGTCCACGAACAAATCGGGACACACGTCGTGGAGATATTTACTGAAATTTGAACCGGACAAAATGAAAAATACGAGAACGTTAGTTGCGTTTGACGAAACGCAAAAAAAGAAAGATTTAAAAAAAAAAAAAACCATAATAACACCTGTAAACATCGGGTTACGGCGTTTCCAGCGCCTAATCGAAACGATGCGCTTATTAGTAGCGCGTGCAGTTATCGCATAATCGTAACGACCGGCCGGCGATGATGATGATGATAATAATAATAATAATATTATTATTATTTCGCGTGCGCGTTTATAGAAACGACGACGAGACTTTATATAGAACGGAGTGAGAGGGCTTGGCGCGGTATTATATAAACGTGGCCGGAGTCCAATTTGGCCGTGCGAGTGGTTCTCTCTCTCTCACTAACTCTCTTACTCACTCCGAAACAAGCGTGGAAAAACGTACGGTGGCGGCGTGGGCGGATTATTTCGTGGTGTGTTTTTTTTTTTTGTTCACGCGAGGCACGTATTATATTATTATTATTATTATTATTTTTTATTATTATTATACCGCGAACGGGTGCCAAAAAATGAAATATATTATACACATGCTCGTCCGTTGTGGTATGCGTCGTTCTGTGTGTGTGTGGGATAATAATCGCGTAGAACGAATCGTCCAGATAGACGGACAATAACGACGACGACGACGACGACGAAAAAAACGCGCGACCGAATTGTAAAGACCTCACCTCGGGCGTTGCGGGAAAACGGTCTCGTTCGACGTGTCGTCGCGGCGGAGTTAAACTCCCGCGTCGTCCATTGTGCGACGCGCGCGTGTTATAATTATTGTACGTACGCGCACGCACGGTTCTCGTTGTCGGAAATACGTTACGCCGCGTCGTTTTGTTGTCCAGATAAAAGAAGGACCCCCCCCCCCCGTCCCCCCACCGGGCTTGCCGCCCGCCGTTATTCGGATTAAAAAATATAAACTTTGCGCGATCCCGAATCGGTTCCCAGCACCTCGTTCGCGCGTTTGACGAACATTTCGATTCGGCACCGCGGAACGACGGCGAGGCGTGAGAGATCCGTCCGTCCAGAGAATTCGCCGGTGTGTTGAACACGGTTACATACATATACGAAATATTGTTTTCTGAACTGTTCAATATATTTTCGTGTTTTTCAATACGGGAACCACGACCGCATCGGCCTGTAACTAATTTACCGGGCCGTTTTAGCCGACCAGTGTACACGAAAGTATAGAGAAATAAAAAGAATACTAATATGTACGCGATGTGAAAACGAGAAAAAAACACCGATACGAACCGTTAAAAAAGGCACCGCCTGACGCGTAGTTAACGTACCTTTTTTTTTCCTTTTCAAACCTGATCCTCTTCTGTCGCACGTGATCGTTACGGATGATCGATGTAACGAAAACTAACCGTATTGTTGTTCGCAGTGGACGTCAAAAGAGACATCGACTTGTTCGGTTTGCCGAAGAGCCGACGTTCGGCGGTCGGTATGCAGATCGAGCACCCGGTAAACAACAACACGACCGGCGCCAATAACAACAACAACAACAACAACAACAAAGTGGCGACCGCGGCCGACGTGAAAACGGAACGCCTGAGTCCGGTGGCCGGGGCCGGGGCCGGGGCCATGGGCGGCGGCGGCGACTCGGTTTCGTCGCGCAGCGGCACCCCGTCCTCGTCGTGTTACCCGGGCACGCCGCCCGGCACAGCGGCCGCCGCGGACCGCGTGGCCAGTCCGGCGCCCAACCCGCTCAACCGGAACTGCAGCGACCTCATACGGAGTCTGGCCGCGAAATATCAGAACGCCAACCCCAGCGAGTGAGTAGAAAGCCGTGTGCATGTTCAAAAAGTCCCCCGAATTTCTTTTTCTTCTGTCAACGGCCCAAAGTTTTCCGCTCGGCACTTTCTATTGTCCTGCTGAGGCTCTTCGATAAACTTCGGAGCATCCTCCTGGTAAACACCATGTCTCAAACGCCGGGAGTCTTTTTGACATTTTATGTCTTTACTTTGGCACATTAAAATAAAAAACCGTCACGAAAAAGTGTCCACGAAAAGCGTTACCTAAATTATGATATCCACTGGGGACTGTCACGAAAAAGCGTTACAGATAAAAAAAACCTAAATCTCCCTTATGGTTTGTTTCCATGGCAACCATTGTTTCGGTTTTGAAAAAATTTAAATTTGAATTTGAAAAAAAAATTTTCACACATAAGACATAAAACGTCTCACTTAACGCGGGGACTCGTATGCGTTAATCATTTTTTTCTTCCGTTCCCCCCCAAAAAAAAAACCAGCCACACCGTCACATCAGAAATGTCTATCGCTGTCGCCCGTCCGTTTTTCAGCGCGCGTTTGACGTGTTGACGACGGAGTCGTGTGTGTGTGTGTGTGTGTGTATCGTGCGATCGTTTTTCTTTCAGCCCGTCATCACATCGGCCTCCGCGGTCTTCCCGGCCGACAGTTTTCTAATTTCTTGAACCACGTCCATACCGTTCACATTCAAATCCCGATAGCTTTACTCCCGCCGACGCGTGAACACTTCGTTTGCATTTGATTTCGATTTTAAATTGCACACACGGAATGTGATTACTGTTCAGCGATAACACAACACGGTCTAGATGACCGATGCCACCCCGTTCACGTGTCGACCGCATCATAAACATTCTTTTCTCAGGTTATGTTACTATTTTTAGTACGTCCAATCCCGGCGTCGACGTTGGCGTTTACACGGTGATAACGGCGTCTGTATGCTACTTAGGGCATCCCCGTGGCCGTATATTATGTATCTTATCTGCCACCACGCTCGTATTGTTCGAAAATTCTATCGGCTATTTGTTACCGTACCGACTGTTACCCGCCGAACGGTGAACAGTGATCGAACGAATGATATTGATCGGATTATTTTCAACAACATATCATTTAAAAAATATAACGTTGAAGTGTAAAAAAATTATGAAAAACGTAACATATCAAATCGGTTGATGACGATGGATCGAATCGAATAAAATCGTTACGGGCGATGAGGCACGTGGGTTGTTGTGTTGTTGAGACAAAGACAGATAGCGATAAACATTTCCGAAAATATAATTTTTTCTGTTTTCAGGAACGAGATAGTTCGTGATCTTTTTGAACGGACCTCGTATATGTGTATGTGTGTGTGTGTGTGTGTGTGTGTAACGCGTATTCGGTTAAAACGTTTTCTATTTTTTTTTTGGTCTCTATTGGTCTTTTTTTATTTTAAACGTCGTCCGTGAACACTTTTCGCGCAGACGGGAACCCAGCTACGCGACGCTAAATCGTTGTTCGACACGCTTTTCCGTCAGTCCGGTCGCTTTTCTGACGCGCGTGACGAACGGTTATCGATTATTTTCGAAAACCACGACGAACAACAATAAACGATGTCTCGGCGAGCGATCGTTTTTCGACCGTCGGTCTTTCAAATCACGCAGAACGACGTCTCCGACGTTGTCGTGGACGCTGAACTACCGTCGAGTTCGTCGACGTTTATAACGCGAATTATTGAAAAACCGGAAAAATGCCCGCGGTTCGGAAAATCCCGTACAGAGACGAGGGTTTCGGCGGCGGTATGCGTCGTGTGTGAGAGTCAGAGTCGGCCTGACGACGACGCGATCGATTTCCACGACCGAGGCCTTCGAGTGCGACAATAACGGACCGTGCCCTAAATCGGCAATATCGTGAGAGGAAAAAAATAAATAATGCTATCGTGAATTACGAATTGACTGAAAACATTGTCGATCTGTGGGTCGGTCGGTTACCGCGCCCGGAGGCCTCGTCGACTGATAAACGGAATTCGGAATGTCGCGGCGACGCGAGAAAATAATATAAAACGACGATCGTCTTCGCGTTATTGATTTTCGGCGACGTGCGTGTGCCGGAGCTCCGGGCCTGACGTCGCGAACACTCGGAAAACGAACGAGACAAACGCTTACGGTCGGCGTTTCTTTCGGGCGTTTCTCCGCGGAGAATGTGCAACGGGATTTTTTTTCTATTATGATAGCCCGGTGAACGGGTCCACGATCGTCACACTACGCGCGCAACGTTAGACCCGTGAAATTTCGTGTGTTCAATTACGTCGTTCATATCAATCACGACGACGGACGAAGGTGATTGTTATCGAAACATTTGTTTTTCTCGATGTCATTTGAAATGCCCGCCGGAGACGCGAAATCGTCTGAAAGAAACACCGTTTACGACCGGCCGACGCGGTCGTTGTATTTGTTGCACGTACGTTATGATTTACAGACGGTCGGAGTTCGTGAGCAAGGGACGGCACACACTGGGGGGATTGTCCACACGCGATTTCCCCGGCAAAGCGAATTTGTGTTTGGGACCCGCTAACCAACTGACCGCGCGGATTTCGTTTCGACTCCATTAACACGCCGACGGAGGCGTTCGAGAAATAATAATAACTCGCACGAGTCGATTGCATTCCAAATTGCACCCAAATGTTTTCTTATTGTTTTTTTGCTGCGTCCTTTTTTTCCGTGCCGAATCTCAGATAACAACGTGGTCTCCGTCACTCGAACTAACCTAAACGCACTTGAACACGCGGATCGACGGCAATGTTTTTACGTGCGCACAACACCCACGCACACGACCACCGGGTTTTTCGCCGCGCGCATAAAAAACTTCACCGCCGACCGACGGCTGCTATCGTCGTCGCACAATATCGAACGTACCCCATAACGATCGGACGTTAAAAAAGTGAATACGTATATAAAAAAACAACAATAATAATAGGCCGCGAGCGAATCCGACCGATAAAATGGTATTTACGAGCGAACACGCGGGACAAGCTTATTATCATTGTCATTGGTAATTATGTTTTCACGGCGGCTTTGTCGTTGTTATCGTCGGTTATGTGCAGGACGGGATGGGCGGGATTTTTTTTTCATTTACCGTTAAATCGTAAGGGGAACCCAACGACGTTAGCCACTTGTTGTTATCGAGTCTTTGCGGGATCGGGGAGTTTTTTTTTTGTTCCCGTTATGCTCTGACAGAGAATCGCGTGCGTCAACACGACGGACTCCTAGCGGCGCGTTTACCCAGCCGTTGTTTTCGATCACGGAACTAATAAATATAATCGAAAATGCCGTGTCAACGCCGGGTCGACTATTCTTTCTCCGTCAGCTCGTCAAAGAGCTAACGAAACCCCACGCGTTTCTAGCCGTCTGAAAATGATTTTGTACGTTCGGTCCGGCGACGTTAACGAACAATCGATTCCGAAACGTCCGCGAGACACGCAAATAATCAGTTCGTCGAATATTGGCTGCGCAAGTCGATCGTGGTCACGTCGTCGTCACCGGCTGGTCGAAATTTAGATTTGCCGCCCCTCGCGTGTTCATAAATACAATATTTTCTCCTGGGCGTAAATGGTGGCTTCTAGTGATTTATTATCGGAACACAAGATCAAAGAGCGTGTTTAACACGAGTTCAGTGTTGTCATTTTTAGATTCGTATTTTCTGTCATGCGTAATAATTTTTCTAAAAACCATCATCACCAGTTTTGCAATCCTCCTGTTCCCCAAACACTAACACGGTCGGGGATCGCACCCTTCACGTATTACGGGGGGTCGAAAACGGTTCTCGGACAAGTCAATGACGGACGGGACGGGGTAATCTTGACAGACGATCATTTTTTTCATAAAAAAATCACTTATAACGACCGAATCACGGAACGCCGCCCTAGGTTAGGTTAGGTTAGGTTACCCTCGAGCCGGGGCACAACACCAAGCTAACCATGTTAAAACCAGCTAACGGACACGACGATACCGGCGCGTGACGATTACAGGCCCGTCACGACGTTAGCCGACGCGCGCCTCTCCGACCGTCCGCGTGTGGCGACAAGTCTCCAAAGCCGCCGTCGTCGTCGGCGACGTGACGGCGCCCCGTGATCTATAATCGCGATCAATAATCGTTTCGGCGCAAGTGTCTCCGTCGTGACGGTACAACGCATTCGTTTCGGTTTTCAAACGTCACTCGATTTCGTAAAACCCTTCTGCTTTTTGTTTTCCCCCGTTTCGGAAATTAGTGAAAAACACACTTTTTCTGTTCGTTTTTGTCTCGTTTCAGTTGCGAGCATATACGCTCCATCGTCCCCACCAGTTTTCACGAGATTAGTTGCGCGCGTGCGCGTAGTGTTCCCGTTGCGCGGCCAATAGCGTGCGAGCGTATCGCGACGTGATCGCGTCATTATCCGTTCGCGCGCTCACGTACGCGGACCTCGCCAAATCGCGTGAACAAGAGTGCCGTCTTATTTGTGTTTCTTTTCTTTGCTTGATTTACATGATTACACATGCACACGGGCCGGGTCGGACTTGATAATGGCAAACCAAGTAACCGATTTCAATGTATGTGACCGAGTAAGCATTTTACTGATAAACAACGTTCCTACAGTTCCCATATAAACGTATATATTTATTTACCTGTTTGGCGGAATAGAGAAGTTCACTTTCAGTTCACTTCCATATAAACGTTTGTTCGTCCGCGCGTACTCGTAACACGCACGTTTTTTATGCAACCCGAAACGCGTTTTCTACGTTTCTCCTCGTCCGCGTCGCGGACCGCGCGAAGTTATCGACGAGTACGTCGATGACAACGAACGACAACGACGGTATGACGATATGGCGAGGCGGTGGCCGGAATAAACGGAACCGCCGCGTCGTCCGATCGAAACCGTCGTCATGCCGGACAACACAAAAGCGATTCGAATATCGTTGGCAATCGTTCATAACCTCGACGCGAATGGAAAGCGTCGTGTTCTTTCGATGTCGCGCGGCTCGTTCACGAACGTGAGGTGTTTACGTTTTGTGAGATACGACGGTCACGCGCAGATAACTAACCGAACGACAACGTAAATGTACGTTTTGGTCACGATTCCTCTGGTTTCCAGGTACATGCCATCGCGGAACGGCCTGAACCTGGGCATGCTGTCCGCGGCTGCGGCGGCGGCGGCGGCGGCGGCGGCCAAGGATCACCACCATCACCATCATCACCACGACGGCGGAGGTATTCTGGGCCCGGGATTCCCGTTCGTCACGCCCACCATACCGGGCACCAACGTGCCGATATTCCCGCCGATGATGGACATGTCGTCCACGCACGCGCTGCTGTCCATGGTCCGGTCCACGCAGTTCGACGCGTTCATGAGCGGGAAAACCGGCGGCGGTACCAAGCGGCCCTCTTCGTCGTCCTCGTCGTCGTCCAACCCGCCGCACCACGTCGGCGGCGTGGCGTCCGCCGCCGCCGCCACGGCCGGCGCGTCCGAACAGAACCCGCTGGACCTGTCGTCGTCGGCGCCGTGCAAGAAACCGCGCAAAGGGATGGCGCCGGGCGGCGGCGTAGCCGGTCACTGGGAGAGCGCGTTCGCCGAGACGTTCCTCAACATGCCGGCGTTCGGTCTGGCGCTGCAAAAGTCCCGGGAAAAGGTGACCAACGGCAAACGGCCGGGCAGTCTGTCGCCGAAGCCGACCAGGGCGTCGAAACAGTCGACGTGCCAGGCCGCGGCCAACAGGGCGCTGCCGTGCGCCTCGTCGTGCGCCGCCGCCCCGGCCGCCGTCGACCGACACGCCTGTCCGAACGCGGCCGACAAGTCCGTCGTGGCCGCGTGGACGGTGGACGACGTGTGCGATTTCGTCGGGACCATCGACCTGTGCGCCGAGTACTCGCAGGTCAGTGTCTTTACGCGTCTTTACTCGGGGGCGCGCGATGCGTTTTAGGCCCCCGTTTTAGGTTCTCGTTTTTTTTTTTTTTTTGAGCCTCAAAATGGATGGATTCTTATTTGCAACGAACGCGTGTGTAGACACGAATTCTCAAATCAGTAGCCGCGTGTCTGCTTGTATGGATCGTAATTCACTTTCGTTAAAACGTCACAAACGGTTCAGTGTTATTGCGAGAATATTTTATGCAAACCGTTTATCAACGATTCTCCTCCTCCCTCCCCCCCCCACCCCAATCGGTCGTATTCAACGGTGTTTTTTAATTTCGCCACGACGAAAATTATCCGTAGAACAGCAGTCTACATCCCCCGTCCGCAGAGATCGCCGTCGCGGTTGTAGGGACACGGACGATCTGGGTTTCGCGTCCACCGCGTCCACCATCAGAGTTGACGGTACGAGCTCTCCGGCCGAGACGCCTCTCTGCCGCGTACCACTCGAGTAGCGTTAACAGACGGTCGGATAGGCTTCGGCTTTGGGTTTCTGAAGATTTCTTCACGCGGCGTCGCATGAAAAAAAACAAAAAAAACGATCGTGTCCGTTTTTCCGAACGACGCGTTCGAACCCCACGCGATGACGATATGTATCGTACGACGCGCGCGCCAACGTTCGTTGCGGTACGTTGCCGTCGTCGTTTCTCGTCCCGAAGTGCGCGATCGATGGGCTCGCCGACGCTTTGTTCGTGAGACGAGATGTCGATCGATGACGTCGACGCAACAGACGCAAAAAAAAAAAAATAACAGAAAAATCACACGAATTATGAATTGTGAACGATACCGCACCGCGCCGGGGCGGGGCGGACGCGTGCGCGTTTTTCACTCCACTCGTTACGGGACCGCGTGACTCGTCCGACGGTCCGGTCGGTCGCGCAACGTTTCGTAAAGGCGTCGCGGAGCACGACGTCGGGCCGGCGCGCCGCAACGACCCGCGTCATCAGCGACGGAGCGACGCGTCGACAGGTGGTCCGGAGACAATGCGTGCGCGTGCGCGGCAAATGAAGATTTAACTACCGCCGCGGATCCGCGCGTATTATGTGTTACGGCGTGCTCGCCGTTTTATTTATTCTCTCTTGGCCGTCTTTACGAGACCGTCACGACCGGGCGGTATCGTTTCCACTCGCGCGTACGAAACCGTTGCGAAACCCGATTTCCGTGCCCAGATAGGCACGGCCCGCCGGTTTGCTCTAGATACGCACGCGCGTCCACCTACCATCTCCCCTGCCCCTGCCCCCTGCCCTCTGCCCGCGGGACGGTCGGACGACACGAGTGAAAGGTCGCACGCGAAACCGACGCGCCGACCACGTCGGCCGGTAGCAGCAGCGTCGACGGTGGAAATCGGGCGGGCGGGGAGGTTTTAAAAAAAAATTTTTTTTTCCTCCGTTCCGAACGCTCGTCGAGGTGCGCGGGTATGTTTTTTGTTTCTACCCGAAAGTCGCACGGCGCCGACCGACGACGGGTACTTCGAGAAAAGTCAATTCGTCCGGCACATTCAATCGGTGAACGGAAATATGTCGCACTTTGAAATGTGCCCGAGATTGGAAAAAAATAAATAAATAACCTAACCGGCACACGCATTTCGATAACGGTCGACGACGACCGTCTTACCCGGGAACGATTCTCGATTCGGCTTCCGATCTTTTCACGCGGTTAGATTACCAAACGAAAAAACCATATTCGCGTTTGGTAGAGACGCGATTGAAACGGGTGGAGGCAATCGCCTCGGGGGGATGGGGGGGGGGACGAATTTTCGAGAACCAACACAAGAACACCACAAACACAAACGGATAACCGCGCGGATAAAAATTGACCGCGATAGGTCGTGATGTGGTCGCGTGAACACAATCCGCCTTATACATAACGCGCTTAACGGTTAACGTTTCGGGTATTACTTGCACGCGTAGCAGCGTATCGTTCGTAAACGACACGAACAAGTCACTTTCATCGTTTCATCGCGTGCAGTGTTTTGCCGAATCAAAATAATTTTTTAAGAGACTTTATGTCGCGTCGATGTCGTACGGTAGCCGACGTCGACGGGGTGATCGGTTTTGTCCTTGGGGGTCCTGAGTTTACAACGCGAATCAAAAAGCGAAATTTAATTTTTTTAGGCTCTTCGGGGGGATGGGACCGATTGTAATCGGTGGTCCGGCGGCGAACACGAGTTGCGATTTTCTCGATGGCGGTAAGAGCTGAACCTACGTCTGTCGATTAATCGCCGAATCGTATTTTGTTCGCGCCGTTTCGACGCGAACATTAGAAAGCTCGGGCGCGCGCGACCGACCGTGCGGAGATCGTTAACGATCCGGCTGGATCTCTCTCGATCGATAGATCGTCTTCACGTGCGGTGGTGAAAAAATACGACGACAATAACGCGCGCGCGCGGTTTTCGTCTTGGTTTCGTTTCCACGCCGGTCCCGAACGCGACGCGAAAACATTTTGTTCACGAGCGTTTCGTTACGGGCGGCAAACGGTCGAGTTCACGCGGGTCGTTCGTAAACGAACGGCGTCGGCCGTAACCAGGTTAGGTTAGGTACTCGGGATGCAAAGAAACGTCGAACGACATCAGACGCGGCGCTTTTCGACTTGACGCCCTCGCGGGAAGTCGGACGTCCGTTGTCACGGCTCGGAGTCGGTTTCCGTCGCGCGAATGTACAATTACGGTACGCGACCGCCGGACGCAACAAAGCGAAATCCGAAATCGTAATGGCCGCATCGAGACACGCGCAGCGAACAATAACGACATTACGATTGTGTTTCACCGCGCGTTCATACGGACCGGCCATCGGGATTTCTTTTCGTGATATTCCGCGGAAAGGTCACGTGTACAATGTACTCGCTGCGAGACGACGTATCACGGATATCGTGTGATTACGGCCTGTTTCCGACGGCGAGTGCGTCGTATTATAATACACATTTCGTTTTCGAGAAGAGTTGTCCGTTTCACTTTAAAAAAACGTCCGCCGAGTGTGTTGTCCTGTACCGGAATACAAATGTGAACGACGTGTCGAATGTTTTTTCCGTCCGCACGCCGTTTTCCTTCTGCTGTCCGACGACGACCACGTGCCGACTATAGAACCCTATCGCAGATCACGTTCCACCGGCGTGCGCGATAACGACAATAATTGTCGATGGGAGGAGAGTGGGTCCGGGTGGGACGGACGTCCGCGGTCGTTCTTCCGTCGTCGTTACGGGCGGCAGACCCGGTTCGTGATCGACGATAATTGCGCGGTCGTCATCGATCCAAAACGTACACGACGTTCGGTCGGGCGCGGGATACGATTAACTGCCAGTTTACCGATCGCTGACGTCGCTGCCAACCCGCGGTTTCGTGACGACGACGACGGCGATGAAGGCTCAATCACGACGCGTGCCCGCGGGTGGAGCGTCGTCGGACGTAACGGCCTAACTACCGAACATAATACGTGCGAGCGATCGTGAACAAAAAAGAAACACGAGAACGCGTTGTTATTTATTTTGTCACAGCTCTCTTTAACGGGCCGCCCCGCACCAAAGGCAGACACGTGTTCGACGCTCCGGCGGCGGCGGTTCGTAAGTCAGCAGTTGTTTTTCGAGAACACATATCCGTCGTTGTTCCTCCGAATAAATACGTCGGGATAAGAATCGATTTTCTTCTTTTTTTTCTTCCCCCCCTCCCCCAAACTGGTTTTTTCGATCGTCCTGTGAAATCGTTAAAAAGTTATTATTATTATTATTATTGGTTTTTTTTATCGCGTTTTCGTCGTGCGGTCAAACATAATGCGCGATTCGTCGACGACATCACGACGCGATATCCCTCTATATAGACCAAACGCGGTTAAATACGTTCCGGTCGATCCGTCGTGTAATATATTCGATCGTGTGTGTAGACAACAATGACCGGGTGGTCTCCTCGCGTGCCTTCCGCCGCCGCCGCCGTCGCCCCCCCCCATATTATAAACGATTCAATTAAATCGTTACGCCGGCAATTTTCTCGCGCATAGATATTCCGCATGATTAGCGCACTAATGGACGGTTTAAGTTAAGTCGGTCCGCGTCTCCGCGTTGCTCCGGCCCCGTAGGCGGAAAGCCCTCGTCGGGAACGGTTTTTTAAAGTCGAGCGGAACACGACGACACGACGGCGGGACGGGGGAATAAGTACTTTTTTTTTTATTTTTTTATTCTATTCGTTCTGTCGGACACGAGAAATAAGCACACGAGCGAGTGTATACAACGTTATGATAATAATAACGATAATAATGATGACGATAATATGCGCGCGTATATAGTCCGCCGAGCGGGGGGGCACGGAGTGGAATGGGTTCGAGTTCACGACCAACCGTCCCATTCGGGTTGAAATGTGATTTTTCAATTATCTCGCGCGGTATATACAAAAAACCGTACCGGCGCACGTATTCGGAAACGACACGTTATAAAACGGACGATTGGACTCTCAAATTTATTTTTTTTTTTTTCATGCTAACGTTTAGTACGTAATCTGTACGGCACGTTCGCCCACCCGTACTAAAATCAATTTTTTTCGTCGTTCCGGCGCCGTACAAATTACGGGGGGAGGTTGAGATACGTGATTAGATAATGCTCGCGGCCGTCAAGAATCGAAACGGAATCGTCCAAACCGAATCGTGTCGAGTGTCGAGATCTAGCCGGAAAACGTGGTCGCTCGGATCGGACAATGTATTTATCGCGCGTTTTTCAGCCGTTTCGTCGGACGTCGTCAAACGGCCATTTCCTCTCCCTTTGTTTTGTTTTGTTTTGTTTTTTTACTTCGCCACAACGTTTTAACGTCTCTTGAACCTTATCGAAAATCATCTCTTGAACTCACGACGCGGGCCATGAACAACCGTGTACACAGGTCTCGCCGCGGGTGGTTTACGACGTTGAACCGTCGTAGCAGTAATAATACTATATTATATCGTTTTAGACGTCTGTAGGGTATTCACACAATGTCTTAATGTTACCGTCACGACGTCGGTTATTCGCTCGCGACCTGCCGAACCGCGTACAATGTGTCCCGTTCGAATCGCATCGGTCTCTTCGGCACGGGGCGGCGGAGCGGTTCGAAGATCTCGTGTGTACACTTGGATAGTTTTTTTTTTTTTTTTTGGTTTTTTTAAGAGTAATAATAAAAAGATTTCTACCGGCGCGTTAGGATATTTCCACGATTTGCCGGGATCGTTCGTTCGCCAAAACAGACGGGTTATCGAAATACCACGTCTCCTAACGCGAACCAACGTGTCGCGTTCGTTTTGAGACCACACGGTTCCCGTGTTCGCGCGAGTGCTGACTAGAATAATGTCTGTTCGGATCGAGCCTTGCAGACACCGAACCACAAGGCCGTATTTTTTGGGCGGTTCAATTGAATGTTTGAATTTTTGAAGTGCAGGAGACACACTGTTCGCACGCGCCACGTGTCAACCCGCGTTTAGACACAATTTCGTAAAAATCTAATAGTTGAAAACGTGTGATTCGGTTTTAACCACTCCCCCCGTGTTTCATAATTTACACGAAACGAGAACGACGGGTACATTCGGCGTTCGGCGGACGTTGTTGCGGATTCGATCGATATTTTCGCGCCGTTCGATCGTTGTTTGTTGCCGCGGCGGTTTAATTAACCCGTTTCCATTTCGCGTTTGTCACCTACTCGTATATGTGTGTGTGTGTATAATTGATAAAATACGTGTGGACGACGAGTGGAAAAAACGACGGGGGGTGGTAGAGAGCGGGTCGTCGCGCGGTCAGTCGTCTGACACCGATTCGCTTCACCTGCGCGCCGTGTCGACCGGCGACCGTTTTGGCAACAGGCGAAAAACGTTAAATTTAGTCGTCGACGAGAAGACCCCCCCCCCGCGAGCCCGACACGTTTTTGGCACGGCCGGTTTCTGGGTTAAGGTCGCCGTCGGCTTTCCCGTGACGTGCGCGTGTCTCCGCGCGAGTTCAGCTGAGTTTCGTCGATCGTTTTCCAAACCCCGGTCCGTGTTAATAGTGCTACTAACAACCACACGTCGTCTATCCGGATCCGCGGGATTGTCGTCGAAGGCGGTTTTCGGTCGTCGGAGTATCGGCGGGACGAGACATGCTGCGCACCGTTGTTATTGTTCTTATAACAGTGTACGTATTGTTTTTCGGGTCGAGACGATCGGGTCTCGATACCGCGTAAACGAAACGGTCGCGTCGTACATCAGAAGAAGGAAAATAACCATAAAAAAAAATAATAACGAGGGGATCTTATTTTTCGTTTTGTTTTTTTTTCGTGTGACATTTAACCGAACACGCATCGTGACGGTCGTGCGTTGAATAATATTATTTAAAACTGGTATTAATACACGTATACCGATCGTTGGACCCAGGACGGGGGATTTTTTTTTTTTTGGTGGATTGTCGAACACGAGAGACACTTTTTCTCATAGATATCGATGGCCGGTCGTCCGGAAAACCAGTCTTACCCGTTTTTTGTTTTACCGTCGTATTTAATTGCTTGAAATCATTTCGTCGTGCACGCCGCCGCGACGTTGTGTGTCGGGGTTCGTCTTGTTGTATTTTTTTTTTGCACGTTCTATAAATCTCGTTCTTTAAGGACGCGCATTTTTCGTCGGACCGTGTAAAGGCCTAAAACACTTCGGGCTGTCTCATCCGCCGTCGAAGTCTCCGGGTTTTTCGTTTTGTACCGCGCGCGATGATTTCGGCGTACGGTCGAAATACGTCCGTCGGGCAAAAACGAGTCCGTCGCGTAAAAACCGCGTGGAAACGACCGCGCGTCGGCGATTTCGTTTTTTCTTTTGTTAACAACCCAAAGGCCGGTCGGCAGCAATTCTCCACTCCGTACGCTTCTCCGCTTTCGATTTTAATTCACAACACGATCTGCAGTCCATGTCTCTGGCTATTTGACTGATGTAGTCCGACGGCGGTCGTCCTGTGCTGTTATTCCCATCAATGGAACCTATTGGAATGTCTATTGTTTTCCCGCGTCGGTCGTCCGCTTTAGCACTCCGCTTTTTAGTATGCACGTTCAAATTTTTGGTATTGATGTGAGTTCGTGTTTGTCCGTGTCTTCTGAGATAATCCGACATTTTCCGCGTCCCGACGTTCATGACCCCAGTCCCAAAGGTGACGGATTAAAGGGGGGGGGGGTTTAAAGAAGTTTTGTACTGTACACGCGTTAAACTTCGACGATTGAATCGAATACATTAACATTAGACAAAAGTTAATCATGGTAATAAAAACAAAAACAGACGAAACGGTGTACAAGTAATAACGTTAAACATTTTATGATCAAGGACACGCTATTCGTGGAGTGGAAGACTGACGGTACCCGAATGGTAACCGAAAGGGAACACAGTTTCGACCGCAACGGAGCCCTGAGGTTATCTAAGGCAGAACAGCGGAAAACATTTCTTGCGCCCCATGACGCGGGGGCACGCGGGAAACCGATTTAAACCTAACTTGAACGGGGCGAGAACGGAGTGGATTATTACGACCTGGACGAGGTCCAGTAAACCGAGCGACGTAGGCCCTATTTGAATTGAGGTTATGCAATATTTAGGCGGTTACCACCGGTCCTACCGTACGGTAAACACACATATACATATATCGTACACGGCACCGACGATGTTTGAACTCGAAACGTCGTTATCGTCGGACGAAAAGTAAACTCTGGGCGAGTGGAGGGAGGGAAATACCGTCACCGTGTATAATTACGCGTTCGACGGTTTTACGACGCCCACGCGTCAGCGGACGATAGCAAAAAAAAAAAAAAAAAAAAACCCCCCGGAGATTAGATATCACGCGACGCACGTCATTGTTTTCTCGTTATGGCGTAACGATGTTCGCGACGCGATTTGTAAAAAAAATCAATCGTTTTACCGGGTTTTTAAAACATTTTTTTTAATTCCGTTTAATCATCTCCCTTAGCGCGCGGAATTTCGGCGAACATCGTTCGAACAAGATAAATTATACGTGATACACGTCGTTAAGAGGAGACGGAGAGCGCGCGCGTTCGACAACAACAACAACAACCGTCGTGGGCCGACGATCCGGAATGGGTGCCCCGGAGGTCGACGGAACCAGATCTCGGGTCAGTGTCGGGTCGTCGTCGTCTGAGGAGGAGGAGGAAAAATCGAAAAATAAATAAATAAAAATCATGTCGGACGCCCACCGCGCGCGTCGTCGTACGCCCGGCCGCCCACGCCTTTACGTTATTTTTTCTCGTTTTCGGATTCGACCTCGGCGCAGGCTCTCTCTCTCGATCTCGATCTCGATCTCGATCTCCTACGCGTACCACGGCGTCGACCCGCCCCGGGACTGGGGGATTTTCGTAACGTCGCGCGCGTCCGACCACTGGCTGGTTACCTGGTCGCGGTCCGCTGCGGTCTCGAAAGGAAACGCGTGCGGCTAAATACGGCGTCCGCACGGACCACGTGACACGCGTGATTATTTGAGTTCGCCCGGGAGGTGGTTGTCCGCCGCGGAAAACACCTCGTACTCGCGACAGTCACGCACCGCGCCGCGTGTGGAGTCGCGGTCGGCCGGGAGAGAGGACGTCCGGACGAAGCGTTTGAGGTTATGTAGACGATCGTACGGGAAACACGATTCTTTTCGCGCGTACTCGTGTGGATTGATTTACGTACGTCGTTTCGTCGTCCCTAAAAAAAAAAAAAATGCATATCTTCCGAAACGAACATTTGTTTGCAATGTTCTGATCGTAATATGCTAACCTATCGTAATGTGTTCGGTCGAACCACCTGGGAAAAACGTTAAGACCGGAAAGTGACGCCGTCGATCTGACACACGCGTCGACGTCAACAAGAAACGTGGTCGGGGCACGTGTCGCGTGAAAATCTCGTACCGTGAGTGGAGATGATTTTCTATCGAGTCGGTCGTCGGAACCGGTCGCGGTCCGGGCGATTTGTATTTTTCGTTTCCAACACAAATGCACGTGTTTCTCGACCGCGCGACGGCCGTAATTAATATCGTGAGCCACGGAATGGTTTTCCGACGATCTCTTCGGGGCGGCGATGATCGGCGGCGGACGACGTTTTTTCGGGCGGATTTTCAAACGGGCCGGGTCGTCGTCACGGGGTCGCGCGCGCGCGTCGGAATAAATAACAATACGACCGTGTTTCTCGGAGCAAAGGATATGAAAACGACGACCGGCTTCTCTCTCCGTCACTGTCCGGTGGACGCGAGCGTGCGCGCGTGTACGCTTCCCGCGGCGGTCGAGGTCGAGAAACGATATTATTATTATTTATTATAATGAAACGAGAGCAACGACGAGACCGCTCGTCGGACGGGGAAAACGGGCGCGGGAAATAAATAAAAAAAATAGATATCATGCGTACGTTCGTTGACCACGACCGACCGGACGACGACGGGCGGTCGTGCGTATTATGCGCCAGATAACACGTCGGACCGTGAAAACCGCGCGATATATATACGCACGTCGATCGTTTCGCGTTTCTGTCCGTCTCACGCGTGTGCGCACGAATTTTTTTCGGTTCCGCGCGACCCGAGGAACGGACACTCTCGCCGTGACTTCTCGTTCTGTTTTTTTCACGTACGCGCGTTTCCGATACGGATATACTTGTTTCGTCTCGCCGCGTTCGTCAAGACCCGGGCGACTCGCGCGTTCCACACGCCAAGGGCCCCAGGGGTCGCGTTCGGTCAGAGAGCGCCCCGGACGAAACAAAACGACGCGAGACCCGGATTGCGTTCCGACGGGTTCGTTCGTTTGACGGGGGGACGCTAACCTAACCGCGTGTCGTCGATAAGATTTATCGGTCCGTTTCGTCCGGCGTTTCCTATGACGTTTTCCGCCGTGAACGAAAACGACGGGACGACCCGTCTGACGAACGTTGTCCGCGCGACGAAGAGAGTAGTTTTCGGATACGACGAGGACAATAAACATTCTGAACAACACGCGGAACCGGTTGATCCGATCTGGTTTCGATCGGTGTCTCTAAAGTCGGCGGCCGGTGCCGGTGCCGGAGACGACGACCGCCGCGGCTCGGAGGGGCCACGCGAGCGGAACGAAGAATGCGGTGACCTCCACCTTTTTGCCTCCGTCGCGGTCGAACTTTTGAGAAGAGAACGCACGCGCACGCACCGACGCACCGACGCACGCACGCACGCACGCTAGCGAGCGCACGCTCTCGTCCGGCAGTCCTTGATCCCGTGAGGTCAGTGTTAAAGGTCAGACGTGATGGTTTCTTCACCGCGCGCGCGCGCGCGTGTGTGTGTGTGTGTGACGCCGCGCGTACAAAACATTATAAAACATTAAATAATAAAAAAAATAAACCCGACGAGGAAGCTGCCGCGCGCGCCCGGTATTCAACGGTAGTAATGGTAGTAATGGTAGTAGTATACGTATAACGCACGTGGACAGAACGGGGGGGCCGGTAGTCGTTTGTCGTCTTCGTGTTATTGTTGTACGCGGTTTTTCCGGCCGTTCTTTTTTTTTCGGATTTCCACGTCGTGTCCAAGGACGTTGTTTGTTTTTCCTCGTCTCACGCGTCCGACGTAACCGAAAAACCCCCACGACCACGGTCCGGGCGAACGCACGCGTTTGATAAGGAACAAATTATCATTATTACTATCGTCGTCGTCGAAAGGCCAACGACGCGTCGAGAAAACGTTCCGATTGTCATTTATCAATCGAAACGGTCATTTACACCCGTTTGTCCGCGTGGCTTCATCCGGTTACTGGTCGTCGTGTTACAAACGTTTTGACGGTGCGAACTCTCTCACGCGCACACGATTGGATTCGGTCTGTTCGGAACAAACGAAAACCTAAAAACAATCGTATAGATTTTCCGAAATTCAGCACACACGACGCGGCGATGACGTCGTGCCTACTACAGTAGTAGTACTGGCGGTGGTGGTGGTGGTGGTGGTGCTTCTCCGGAGGCGGACGGATCCCCTCCCCCCCCCCCGTCCGACGTTCATTCATACGGTATCGGAGCTTATGAAGAGTTTGGTTTTTTGTTTTACGGACGAACCGAATCGTGAAAAGTGAAAAGTCGGACGCGCGACCGATTTGAATTGAACGCGTTTCGGTGACGCACGACGACGTGACGTGTCCGTTGCGCGTTACCAAAAAAAACAAAAGAATCCAAAAACGTGGATATATAAATCCGACGACGCGCCTCGGGAACACGGTGTTCGGACGCGACAATCGTTTTGCCCGTTCCGTTTGGCGGTGTTGACCGAAAGAACGTTTAACGTATTTTTTTTTTATGTTTGTTTTCTCTGTCGGTGTTTCAGCGTTTTCGCGAACAGTCGGTGGACGGCACCGCGTTGCCGCTGCTCAGCGAGGACCATCTGACCGGCACGATGAACATGAAACTCGGGCCGGCGCTCAAGTTCCGCGCCGTGCTCGCCCGGAAGCTGGGCAACTGCGCGCTGTGCATGCACTGCGCCCACTGTCACGGCGGCGGTCGGTCGCGCGGCCCCGCGTCCGCGAGTTCGTCCGCGAGTTCGTCGGCGAGTTCGTCCGCAGCCGCAGCAGCAGCCGTCCAGTCGTGAACACGAACACGGACACGTTCGGGGGTCGTTGTTCGCCGACAACCGTTCGCGTGGTTTTCTCGTATTCGTATTTCTACAGAGTATTATTTTTAATTTTGTATTTTCAGGTTACGGCGGTCGTGAACCCCGCGGGGTGGGGCGGGGAACGCGACGGGATCGACACTACAGTATTATCGTTCGCCCCCTCCCCCCCACGCCGTTTGTATTTATCAGTATTCGAGATCATCACCGATCCGTTCGTTATCGTTATCATCACGTAACGCGTGTCGTCGTCAAATCCGACGCGTCTCGTCGTATTAAAAACCGTGTATATTTGTTAACTATTATTGTTAGCGTGTTTTTTTAAAAAAAATATTTCTCCGAGTTTTCAGCTAAAAAAAAACCCCATTCGTCATATGTACACGGGCGATATCGCGATTTCACGCCGTAAGTAAAACATTGAGACGAACGTCGGCCGACAACATTCGGCGTCCGAATTATATGCGCACGACGCGCCGCAGTGCCTTTTTTCATTTGTTTTTATTCGTGTCGTTGGACCGGTTTGATATGCGATTGTTTTTTTTTTTTTTCGTAATCAATTCGTATGTGCGTATATATATATATATATTCCGAAGAAAATGGTTTATTTTTTTTCTTATTTTAGGAAATATTTCAAATCGATTTCATACGAGAAATCAATGTGTATAGTACACACCGTTTTATTGATCGATCGCGTTCGTGGACTGTTGAGATTTATATATATATATATATGTTTGTTTAGTTTTTTTCTTTTTTTTTAAATAACAGTTAAGGGATTTCTAATGTAAAAGAGTTTTCTCTCGGATTATCAGGGCTGATCTAGTGCAATCGTCATATGCGGTATCATCGTACCACGTGACCTTATCGATTTTTGAATCGTTAACGAGCGTGTACGCGTAAGGCATTTTTGTTATCATTATTATTATTATTTTTATTATTATTATGTAAAAACGAAATATAAATATATAAGTTACGGACAAGTCTAACGGTGTCTACGCGTGTTGTTGTTTTCTTCTATCGGGTATATGCCCGTGCAAAAAAAGCACGAACCGACCGACCGACCCGACCAACAGGACCAAGCGAAATGAGGAGATGGCACGCCGCGTTGACGAAACGCTCGTAGCCGACCCACGTACACAAGGTACCGTATGAACAACATCGAACTTCGTGTGGTCGCGTCAAGCATGAAAATCAATTCGTTCGAAACGACGCAGCGCGCCTACCACGTAACCGACCCCGACGGAGGACCCCGTCTTCACGTCATCGTCGTCTTTTACGAACGAGGGTAACCTCGACCCGGTCGTTGGGGTTCGCTATCAATGGCGACCAGCCCCCCCCCAGCCACCCCGGGACAAGCGCTGGATCGCCCCTCCCCCCCGTAGACTCTTGTTAAATTTTTTTATTAGTATTGTTTTATAATTCTAATTCTTATCTATGATACTATAGAAAGACTATAGTGATGGGATTTTTCGGTGTATCGCAAACGATTTCCAATAAAACGTTTTGGAAAATATTTTATTATTCGATGAGACAAAATGAAGATTAAAGTTGTTTTGATTAAGATGGCCCCCCCCCCCGTAAATAAGTTCTGGATCCGCGCCTGGTGCGGACAGACGACGTGAAATTCGTTCGCGACAAATTCGGTCAGGCCGACACGTGAGTGCACCCTGTTTGTTTAATTGCTCTCTCTCTCTCTCTCTGGTCGTCCGTCTGGTTCGTCCCGACCGGGAATGTTGCCCGCTGAAAACGCTTTGAAACGGATTAACGTACGAGAATATCGGTTCGAACACATTGTTTTTCTATTGTCTATTCCAGTGATGGGCAAAGTACGGCCCGCCGAGGGTCCGTCGACATGGATAGTATACGGCCCGTCATAATTACGTTTTGACGGTCCAGAAGTATACTATAACTCTGGCCATCCTCTAGAATCTCTTAAACTTTGTGGCCCCCTCCCACCCAATTAAAAAAGTTTGCCCACCGCTGGTCTATTCGATTCGATATGCGTCCGCGGGCCCGGTACGAGAACGTTACGAACCGACTCCGGCGACGGTCTTCGATCCGTTCGAAAATCACTTGCCTCGACTCGCTCGCCGTACATTCCTGGCCGTGTTCCGTCCGGCGTGCGACGAAAACGAATGGCGAATTTCAACGCTTCACGGAAAAACCGTGAAATCGAACCGCCGTCGTATGACACGCCGACCTGGTTCGTTACCGAAACGGTTTATAACCGACCTCCGGCCCATTGGCACGTTCCAATGAAAACCGTGGTCCAAACCAGGCATGTCAAACTGAAAGTGTCAAGTGGGCCAAATATATTGAATAGTTTACTACGCGGGCCGCACACAAACATTTAATTTTATTCTTTACAAACGCATCGAGTACGGTATAAATTCAAAGAGTTTAAACAAAAAATCATATTGATCATTTATAAGATAGGTATTATTTAAACCACAAAATAAAATCATATTAATAATTTTTTTTATTTTGTCCGTTACTATTGGTAGCCGCGGGCCTAAACCCTCGTCCTAACCTTCTGATGAAGAATATATGTTTTTTGTTGTTTTACTTTAACCGAAAAATCTATTTCGTCGTTTTAATCGATCGTTTAATTTAAACATATATATTTGAATACGCGTCTTTAACACGGTCGCCCGCGGAGACGGTTATGGTCGGAAACCGCGTTCTTCGTTCGAGATTATTATGACAATGAATGATGAAAATCGAAAACAACAAAAACGCATAGTTCGTTCGTTTACCACGTGTACGTGCATGTGTACGAGTAAAAGTCTTTGTCGGGTATAACGCGACGGAGAAACTACAACAACAATGGTAAATAACAATTACGTTCGGTCACCGTTCAACCGCACCGTGGGTCTTGGTTAGCGTCGTGAACAAGCGAAGAGTGTCATAACGAATACAAATTATTTTTTTTTTCACGCGCACCGTTGTGTTGGCGGATAGAAAACAGCTAACCCGTGTATATTACGTTGTGACGTGACAACGAGTTCCATAAAAAGTAGACGGATTCGACATGTCGTACGACATCGTTTTTTTTTTTTTGGGTTTTCTGAGCTTGAATTCGAAACAGAACGGACGGGGTTGCGTTATTCGCGTACGTCGTTTCGGTTCCGTGATCGCGGATCTCGGGAATGTCGAACGTTTCCGACTTGTGCGTACGGTGTGTGATTTGTAGTTTCCGTCCAACTCGTGTGCGCGTCGCGGTCTCGTTCGGTTCTCTCGGACCGGAACGGCAAAGGATCCGATATAATGGCGGCGTGGAAAAAAAATCGCGCGTTTCCCGTTCCGACGAGTACAAAACGGTGGGCCGCGCGCGTCATGTCCGTCGCACGCGCTACGGGTTGGCACAATGGGGGGGGGCGGGCAGCTGGGACGAATTTCCCCGAGCCCCCAAATTCATAAACGAATTTTTTTTTTTTCAAATGAAAAATAAATTGAAAATTAAATAATATTAAATTAAACAGAAACAAGACATTGAGTATTCATTCGAAACTTTGTTTTTCTCGCTTTCATTTCGGCAAAATCATTTATAACATCGTTATACTTTGTTCACTCTTGTTCTAATCGATAAGATAATACAACGACGATTTAAACGGTCCTGGTTTAAAAATAATAAAAATGTTAGCTCGCCTGCTCTACCGTCCGTTTATGTGTCTGATTATTAAATTCTTTTGTCCGCTCGTCGATTGATTTTTTTCGTTTGAAATAATGAGCTTTTTTTCAATTTAGTATGTGAAGGGGGGCCCCAGTTCGAAAGATTGTCCCCCCCCCACCGTTATCACGTGGCGGGTCGGCACAAAAATGATTATTTAAGTACATTTTTGCCGACACGGGTTTGAACACGTCCGCGCTCGTCGTCGTTCGTCCCGGTCGTCCGTTTCGCGTCGGCGTCCCGTCGGAAACACGCGAAAGCGCACAAGAGCGTCCGGGACGAGATGACTCGATTTGTCGCGGCCCGTTGCCGTCCTTGTCCGCGCAGGAGGTTACGTGCTTGGCGAGAGGACCGCCCCGCCGCATCCGTCCGACCTGGCGCCGTCCATGACGGGTTTTTATTTTGTTTTCCATGACCAGATCGGCACAAGCTTAAGGGCACGGGATTTGATAGCGCGGAGGCGGAGAGCGACTTTAGTGCGGATCGGCTGTGGAGAGTAAGTACACCGAAGGCGGTCGATACACTTTCTACCGTAATTGGCGACCGATAAAACCGTTCTGTCCGTCCCACTCGTCGGTGCGCTCCGTCCGTTGTGTCGTCGGTGATCGACACGCCGCGACGAATAAAACCCCGTTTGGTTCGTGATCGGACGTTGCCGGTTCGTTTCGTTTGAACGGTAATTTTTTCTTTCTTCCTTCAAATCGTCACGTTTGATCGAGATCGAACGGTCGATCGATCGGACGGACAACAACTCCGCCCGCCAACGCGTGTGCATTTGTTTGTTTGGGCCGGTGTTTTGTTGCGGAGAGTATCGCCGGAGGACCGGCGTCCTTCAACTTCAACGTGGAGGCGTTACCGTCGGGCCGTGATAACAGCCGTTGGTTTCAACTCGAGCTGCTTTACGTTTTGTTTGTTCCGCGAACGCCCGATTGCGAAAAACGGTGCATTCGACACCGGCCTCAGCGATCAGCCGACCCAACGCATCCGGACTTTTTCCCGTGCGGTAAATACCGTAAACTGATCGGAACGAATTCGCAACGTTCAAAATAAACGAAAAAAACATTACCCCCCCCCCACCCCCGTATGTACATACATACGTGTTTATATGATGTCGTAATGCTGCGTAGGTTAGGTTAGAAAGCAGATCTAATTAATGAAAAAAAAATAAAAAAATAATAATTGGATTTGTCCGTGTACGACGATTGCGGCGCGCGTACGTTTTACTACATTTACTGCGTACGCATTACAATACGTATATAATAATAACGTACGTTTATTATAATTCCCGTTATTTTTTTTTTTTTTTGTTCCGTTTTGATCGTCTCGTGACGAGATTTCCGAATCGATAACACACACGTGGCCTAGTCGACGGCGGGTATTTTCGTCTCGAAACCGTAGCAAACACGGTTGGTTCGCGACGCGTTGTGATCGCGTGTGCGCGTTAATCGCGTTTGTTCGTCGTCGTCGTCGACGCGGTTAGGTTAGGTTAGGCCGGTGCGAAGGTTGGGTTAAGTGCGAGAAGCCTAAGGGAGCGTGGTGCGCCACGCGTTCGAAAAAGTTCTGTACGGTCTTTGGTAACGTCTGACGAACGTGCGGAGTCGTTGGTTTTTTTTTGGGGGTGCGGTGTATTCGCCCCAGTCCGGTGCTCAGTACGAGACTCCCGGGCCGACAACAGGATGTGCAAATTGGAGCACTCGTTATGGTCAATCGTCAACACGTTTTCGGGATAGTGTAGTTCGATACGAAGACGTCGTTTTCGACTCACCGTGTAGAAATAATACGTTTTAAATCCGTTTCCGTTCACCACACTACCTATTATACCTAAGTCGTCAATTTTGTTTATTCGTTTTTGTTTTTAATCACAACAATAATATGATTTCAGGTTTAATGTGGTTTGACACTAATAACGCGATATACATTGGATATAAAACAATTACCAAAAAACATACCTCCACGACCGTAGCACCGGCCACAATCCGCTTACCACATCATTCCTTCAGATCGGTGCTAAATAACAGTTCGTGCTGTACCTAACTGTGACTTCCAAATTCTTCTCGCCAACTGTCCTTTCGTTTCACAACTCATTTTAAGTACCTTAAGTTCCTCTCTCTCAATCCCGACTTCTCGTTTATTAATGTCCTTAATAATAACGTGATCCCAATCAAACAAATCCTCAGTCTTACACTGCGGAACGGCCTAAAAATTTAATAGTACTTCTTATTTCATGTATGTCACTGATGAAACTATTTCTGTGCTAATTGTAATGAGATATAATAATTTTATGGTTAGAATCTCATTAAAATAAAAAAAACAACAGAAAAACGTAATATATAAGTGAATATACCCGTTTTTCGGTGGGAAGGGAGAGCTTACGGATTTCCCGAAACCCATCTTTCTTCATTCTCATTTCTCGAACGCGTGTACTGTTATAATAACAATAATAATAATAATAATTATAATAATAATAATGTATGACACGCCGTGGTGAGCTGTAACAGTCCGGCGTACCACGTGCGGCCCACAGACACCGCCGCTCACAGGCTTCTATTCGGTCGGTTTAATTTATTTAATTTTTTACCCGTGAAATCGCGTCGGGAACGCGCGCGCGCGCGCGCACACGGCCTATTTATAGACGTACGGACTATATTGCGTCGGGCAAACTCTATAATTTCATGACGACGTAGGTGAACGAGTTTCCCCCCCCCCTCACATTTAAAAACACCACGTCGACCGTCCGCGCATAATCAAGCGAGACGGTATTACGGTGTTCTCTTTGGAAACAAAATAGAAAAAAAATGAGAGAAAACGAAACGCGGTTCGGAAAAATCACACGGTTTCCGCGTCCATCGTATCAAATCGTATTTTGCTCACGGCCGAGAGAGCCGGATAACGCCGCGGACGACTGGTCTCCGGACGTGACCACGGAGATCGCATTTCGCGTCCCGTTCGGAGATCCTCGGACGCGCACGGTTAGGTTAGGTGACGATCTTCGGAAGGTCATCGACGCCGCTACGTTATTCAGACGTTGTTCTCGGCGCGTTGCCCGTTGTCCGAAGCACGGATGCACGACAACGGCTTACGTCGTGTTCGCACAGATCGGACCGGAAACGTTATGATCGTCACGCGCAACCGATAATCGGGCGTATTCTCGTTTCCACCTTTGCCACGGAACCAAATCGCCGTGTCGAACACTGTCGAAAGTAAACCTAACCTAACCTAACCGCGGATCGCGATCAACTAGTCGAATCGTATCCGTACCCAGTCCGGTTTTGTGTCCTCCGCCGCAGAAGAGTCGCTCGCGAAACCGGGTATCGTTGCGCGCCGACGGGAGACGAGCTATTCGTTTTAACCGCATGGGTGTTGTTTATTGTCTTCGGCGGCGCTTGCTCACAGGGTCTTCCGGCATAAGGAAGTCGACCGGCGTACGCACGAGTGCCAGTTTTCTCGGGTCATGTGTCCGGGGCCTGTTTTTAAAGGCCTACAAAAAAAAAATCATCGAAAATCTTGACAGGCCCCGGCTTAGGTAACGGGCCCGTATCCGCGTATTATTGCAACGAGACCGACTAGTTTGCGGTGTAGTAGTATGATATAAATATCAGTTGTTTATTTATTATTCAAGTCTCGGAGTATTTCTCTCGAAAACGTGACAACAACGTACCACAAAATTTAAAACCACATTAAAATGAATGCACTAGTTACGAGAACAACAGAAAACACATTACAACAGTACGGTCGCAATGATATTTGATGTGAAAACCATTCGATTATTTAGTTCTCGCGTACAATCGGAGACATTTTTCGTTTGAAAATCAGGCCTAACCCTAAAAAAAAAAAATATGGTCCCGAGTACGGCCCTTACGAGCCGATCGTCGTGTATGATCGACAACAAATAATGATCCCATTTCAAATATGGCGGTCGAGAATATATCGACCGAAAAGACCAGATCGAACGTCGAGAGTCGACGGCAATTGTAATCGAACGCTTCTTCACCGTGTTTTCGCGATAAAGGCAGTAATGTATTTAGAATTTTGTTGCCCTCCCCCGCCTCCTGTTCCTCTGACGTCCTTACTGCGTGTAAAGGAAAAAAAAAATGCTTTATTAGCAAGCGATTTTCTGAGACATACACAACCTCTAAAATCTAAGTCAATATGATGTCAATGAACGTTCGTTTTTAATGTTTATAGAATAAATTGCGGGGCATATGCAGGGGCGTTGACGTCTGATGATATTCCAAACTGTGAAATTCACAAAAACAACAAAAACCCTTAGAAATCTGTTGCCCCACCCCTCCTCTAAATACGCCGTCGGGTAAAAAAGGACCGAACGGAAACGGACGGGCGGTTACGAGAACGAAAAAAAGTAAACGAATAACGGTAATAACATAAGTGTGTGCCGACGGACAAATTTTCGATTATCGCGTAATAATAATAATAACAAACAATAATAACGGAAGGCACGCCCGATAATAATATATTATTATTATTATTATTATTATTATTATTACTGTTGTTGTCGTTGTTAACGACAATCGCGCTCGGAGCGGGACCCGACCGACGATCGAACGCCGTGTGTTTACTGGGGGACGGGCGCACAACACGGATATCGCACGCGGCCGTTATCGGTTTTCTTCTGCTGGCGGCGAGTTATCGCGTTATCTCTTCGCACGATGAACGCAATGGTGTTCGTGCGCACCATCGGCTTCATCCGTCCGACCGCCATTGTTTCGGTTATCGTCCTCGTCGTCGTCGTTATTTTTCACGTGGGGGCAGTTACGAGATCGCGGATCGTTATCGGTTCCGAAAAACCGTCCGACTTCGGGAGAACGGCCCCGCGGGTTTGTTGGTTTTTTTACTAATTTTTTCTTCTTTATTTGATTTTTTTGACGAGCGCGCGCCGTTATCCCAAGACGTGTTTTGATTTTTGTTTTTTTCCCCCTGCCGGGTGTTGTTGGATTTCCGGACGGGAACGTCGAAAACCGAACGGAAAAACATTTGACGGCCGAGATTACGGGGCATTCAAACAACCGGACAGACCGTCGTGACCAGCCCAAAAGCACGGATAGCACGGACTATAGACTGCGAACGAAGTTATTTTGACATAACTAACGAAGTTGATTTGAAACGCCTGGTGAAAAATCCGCGGCCGAAAGTTTTCGAGGCGGCCCAAACGACTTGGCGAGCAAGTCGATCGTGATTTTCGACGTGAAGGGGCGTACCGACGCGGATGACGAGTCACAAGAAAGCGGGCCGAGTCGTGTGACAACGAATGCTCGCGATGCGGTTTCTGGCCGTCGTACGCGCGGGACCTCGTTCCGCGTGACTATTTCTAAAAAATCGCGGACGTCGGTAGGCGAGAAAGAAGAGCGAACCGCCGTTTGGACCGACGGGAAATACGGTCGGGTTGCCGTAAAACGTTCGGAGTGAAAGTCTCGTTATTTAATAGCCACGCCACGCGTTATAATACGTACGTGCATGACGACGGCGTTATTAAAACGTAATACATTCGCGCGCACTAATAGACGCGTACGATCGCGTTACAGGTGAGGTTACGCCGCACTTACGGTGCGATATATTACACGTGAAAATCTGCGCGGCGCGCGTGTAGGACAAGCAGACCGAGTGAAAAGGTACGGATATTATTATTGTAATTAAAAAGCGTACGTAGACGACGTGTACGTGCGCACGACGCGGTTAAACGAGCCGTTTGCCCGCGTTATTATTTATTTATAAAAAAATAGGAAGTGCGTTAAAAAACGGGTGTGATAAAAAAATAATAATAAAAACCCGTACACAAGTATATAACGGTCGTACGCACTTTCTACTTTTTTTTTACGTTTCAATTAGTAATATAATATATACGACAGTAGTGCGTATGCGACGATATCGCGTTATCACACCGTACTGTTACCCGAAGTGTCGGCTTTATTTTTATGTCTCCACGCCGGTTTCGACGGCATTCTTTCGGACACGAAACCGCACGCCGTAATAACGTTATTTATTCATTTATATATATATGTGTGTGTGTACGTAAACCCGTCCGGGTCGTCGTGGACGGCGTGGACGCCAATTATGCCGAAATCACGTTACCGTATCAGATGCGTCGCGGTTGGAATTCGAGGCGAAGACGTTAAACCGAACCAGCTGACGACCGTTGCGCAAGCACACGCGTTTAGGGATAACCTGTAATTCCGCGAGACGACGTCGCGGCACGTCGTTTGGTCGTCTAAACGACAAACGAAAGCTGGACGCGTTAACGGACGGAATAAACGTTGCCCCCTCATCTACCATGCCACAGACGAAGGAGTAGGAGAGGAAGTTCCTGTTCGAATGGATATCGTCGGCTTTGACGCGTAAAAACGTCCGTGTGCGTCGCGCGTACGTACACATCTCACGGGACCCGGGGGCACGTCTGACACACAGGACGTGAAAAACACGGTCGGAATAATAATTATCGTCGTCGTCGTCGTATATAAATATGCGCACGACGCGAACACACGGTATTTATATTTATTTATTTTTTCGTCCTCGTCCTCGTCGATGTTCCGTCGTCGCCTCCCGACGGTCGCCGATAACACGAGATCGTCGCGACGCGATAACCGTAAATCAAAAATCGTACGCACCAGAGATTACACGATAACGAACCGGGCCGCTGAAAACGGCTTCACGGCGCCGCGGATCCGATTTCAAGAGCCGTGCAAAGTTTGCGCTCGCCGACCGTCGCGGATCGCGTGTAGTCGAGTAATTCGATCCGGTCTTCCGGCGTTCGGTTCGTACACGTACAAGTACGCACGTGTACGACCGAGTACGTTTGACGGGCCTAGGAGGCGACGTCTAACCCGCCCCACCGGCTTTCGAAAACGTAATACGCCGCGTTGTCGGCCCGTTAATTATCCGATAATAGCTTCCGATCAAATCATATTTCCATCGGTTCCAATTGGGTACAATTTCGTGACTATGATCGTGTTTTCGTTTACACGTTGTGAGAAAGGCTTCGTGGACACGGGCTTCCGGTAGACGCGTGATACGAACCGACCAAATCGATGCGTTTTAAACATTTTCTCGTGCCTTTCCCGTAAACAACGAGCCCCGTGCGACCTCGTTTGCCTTAGGGTTTAGTATTTTACCTGTTCCGTGTCCACCATTTTTACACCTTTTCGACCGTCCTCGGTGGTGGTGGAGTTTCGAACAATCCTTTCTTAGCGGACCTATCCGTCCAGCGGTTCGAGCCGGGCGTTCATAGATCGGTCGGTCGGGTTTCTCTTTTGTGCGCACAGCGAATGATAAAAAACGATTCGACCCACACCCTTTGCACACGCCCTTTGCTCGCAGTAGAAAGTAGAAAGGTCGGCGGGTCGTTGGTTTACCTCCTGAACGGATTTCTCGCCGATGTCGGTGCGTTAAATTTTGTTTTTTTTTGCGGACGTTTGCCTTGCCGTGGACTACCTCGTTGACGACCACGAGTTTCTTCCGGTCGCACGCGGAGGTTCGCGTTCGCCGCGCTGGTCCGGCCGGGGGTTTTTTTTTCGTTTTTTTTAAATTCAACAACTCGTACATGTCGAACGATCGTTTTGGACGGCGGCAAAAAAAATAAATAAAAAGCGAACATTTCACATCGGGCGCCGGACCGTTGTCCGGATCACGCCGCCGGCGTAGATCGCACGGCGCGTGTTCATCGCGAAACAGCCGCCCGACGTTTTTAGAGAGTCGGACGAGTAAACGCGGTTCCAAACGAGTTTGTCGTATTGCGTTCGTTCGGACGCGTGTTCTCAACCCGAATTTCATATTGTCGAGCTATAGTAAAAATGAATTTTAAAAGAAAAACGCTGCGGTTCGCCGATTAAAAATGTCGATACGGTTGTCATCGGCTTCATCGGAGTATGCGCGTTCCGACGCGGTCGGATTTTGTGCACGGTCGAAAAAAACCGACGATTTTCAACGTGTTTTGACAACAAACCCGAAAAACCGTTTTTGTTCTGTCGAATAACGCGAACGTATTCGTCAACAATATTTCGCGGACGTTTCCGACCGCTGTAGGTTTTGTCTATGACGTTATCGGTTGGCTGTAAGTAGGAAACGGATTTCTTTGGATTTCTGTCGATCGTTCGCGATCTCGAAGACGCGAGTCCGTATCGCACACGGTGTGTGAATATTCCTTTCCCTCCCCGGCCGCGGGACGTAATCGTTCTCGATTTTGCGTTTGTTCTCGATGCCAGACCTAAACGGGCGCGGACGGTACCGATTGAACCTGCGCGACCATTATTGCATCCGCGAGACTCGCTAAACAGACGACGTGTTTCGTGGGCATTTGTCACGGCGAAACGTCGTTTTCGCTTTCGCCCAAAGACACGACCGATTTTTCGCAAACGAGTTTCTGCACGTCGTCAACGCTCGTAACGAATTGTGTAACGACGACGACCACGACGACCACCGTGATAATGGGACCAGAGGCGGATACCCCGCGAGAGCGAATACGGTTTATGTAGATCGGATTTCGCCGCCGTAGGTGTTAAATTTATATATATACGCGTGTGTGTATGGACCGTTCCAAGTACGAGATAACATTATAACGCGTACGGCCGTCGACGTCAAACGATCGGATTGACGTCTCGGTCGGATAACCTAACGCGGTAGTAGGACGCGCGGTTAGAAAACACGCTCGTCCGGACAATAAGGATCCGTTTCACGATCGTTTGCGGACCTCGTTCGTTTCTTTTCTTTTTTTTTTTTGAATACCCAGTGTATCGCGGCGGTCCAGAGTTTTGTTCTTGACCGGTCCGAGTCTTCTCCGTACGACGAACCGTCGTGAGCGTCGTGGCCGTGCAAGTACGCGTTTCGTGTCGAACCGGTCCGGTGGCGGCGTATCCAGAACTTTTTATATTTTATATATTTTTTTATTTTTTTGGGGGGCGAGAAGGGTCAAATAAATACGTTAAATTCTGAACGCGGACAATACTGTAATGAGAAACGCTGTCGAAATTCGAAAACGCACAACCAGAAACACGTTAGGCGGTCTATTTCTCGACACGCGTAACGGTTATCGCACCGACCGATTTAAAAAACTTAATCTAAACGGGTACCGAGGAACGAGTTTTTATTATCCGAAAATGATTTCATTCGAAAATCATAACGGTGCACGCTAATTCGGCGATCACTCGTAAAGGTTTTTTTTTGAAAAATATTTGTTCCATTTTATATTAGTCTCGATATTGAATAATATTATTTGACTGTTTAGCAACGGTTCACGCCACCGGAATTCATTTCAGTCGCGAACGTTAGAAACGTCCGTCGAACAGCAGAAACGATGCGGGGTTTTTTTCCCGGCCGAAAAACAATTGTGATTCTCCACCCGGGCCAGAACGTGTTTGTTACGAAGATACATATTATATAAATATATTATTATCCGTGTGTTATGCGTTCGTTTCGAGTTTTATGACGGGATCGCGCGTATGATTTACAGTGCTCGTACGTCGGAATACACACACACACACACACACACACACACACACACACACGGGTAACGATAAAAGACACGTGGTATTTAAAAAAAAAAAAAATACAAAATGTTTTTTTTTTCATTTTAATGGGTTTCGCATGACAAAAATATTTTTCGATATTTCCATAAAAACGAAAAGTATGTCACGTTTCGTGCACGCCAGTCCACGCGAAGTGTTGTCGGAATTAAAAACCTGTAAAACTGTAGCATTTGTTTTTTTTAAGTCGAGGTTTTTTTTTTTTTTTTTTTAACGAGTTTCGTGTTATACGTACAGGTATTATACGTGTGCTATATATATATACGTATTGTTTATATTAGTAGTTTCTGTACAAGTAGGTTATAATTTCGTGCGAAGGTCACGTTGCGCGTACGCCGACTGCGGATATTTTATTATCACTACAAGGGCAAATCGTGAACAATACAAGGTGACGAGATTTTTACCGACACTCTTTTACACAATAATTCATTCGGGCAGTTTTCGCTTTCGTCACGAGAAACGTCACAGCCCGCGAGTTGTACGAATTCAAAACGATTTTGGTTTTTTCGTTTTTTTTTTGTATTTATTCGGAACACATATCGTCGAAACACAAGTAAATATTTAAATTATATGAAATTCGAACGAATAGATTTCTCAAAGATTAAAGAACGATACAAATATGCAAAAAAAAAAAGAAAAACAAAAAAGTAATAAGTTTTAAATATATATATATGTTGTAACGTTGTTATTAAAAAATAGATTACTATAAATCAGTATTATAATGTAATAGTTAAGATAATAATAATAATAAACAGCATGTGTTTAGTCTTATGACATAAAATATTGTGTCATATGTGAAACGTCAAAAGCAAAAAAAAAAAAAGAAAGAAATCGATAAACAAAAAAAATTATGTAAGAAAAAAACGTCAACAAACACGTTACAGAGAGAACGAAAAGAGAAAAATGATCGTCAAAACTAAATTCACGAGTCTATACAGCGCGTTAATGAATAATAGAAACGTATAAAAAAACGAACGGGGACGACATCTGCAGAAAAGAAGACAATGGAATATAAATATCGTGTATATCCGACTACTATTGCTACGTACGTACATTTGTGTATATAATATTATTACGAAGTCATTTTGACGATCCGACTAGCAGTGGATGTATTTGGTAAACGAAAATGCGCAGATGTCGTCGTTTCGTTATAATATGATAATATAATTATTTGTAAAACACTAACGAGACTACACGATAGAATACAAAAGCCGTTCGATTTGTACACACGAAAAATACAGATACAAAAAAAAAACAATCTAACGTACGAAGACTGTAAAACGGGACGAAAAATGGACCCACAATGATAATAATAATTATTACTATCACGAAAACGTTCGGTTTTAAAAGCGAAGCCGGGGAAAACAATTTAAAAATTACGATTCGTTTGACGCCGTCGTTCGGTGGAAAGTACGCTTACGTTTTTTTTATCGACGGCACGTGATGACGTTCTTGCGCTCTTGAATGTACGTCGAATAATTTCGAACGCCCTGAACGACGTGTTCACGTGATAATAATAATGGCGGTTGAAAACAAAAGTAGAAAAACGAAACGACACGGTTTCACGGCCGGTCGACTCGCCGGACCTACCGCGGCGGATCGTTCGGCCCGTCGGCGATTGTCTTCCGGTGAAACACAAACGGCTGCGCGCGACTGAAAAGACGTCCACGTGACGTGACACATGTCTCTCCACCCTGTAATACGTATGCGCGCGTACGCGAGCGATCGAAGTGAAGTAGGGAAGTTAGAGGCGGGCAACACTTTTGCACACCGCCGGATTGTCGCTTTCGATTATTGCCAGAGAGACACGCGCAACTGGGTTTCGACCGGCCGTACAACGTACACGACACGACACGACGATGCCGTTGCTGCAGAAGGACGAGAAAACCGGACGAAAGGAACGTGCGGACGTGTCGACGTGGCCGAGCCGCCGGACCGGATGAGCAGCCCGTCCTACGTTCTCCTGGGCTCCAGCTTCTGCGACATGCTCATCAGCGTCCGCTCGTTGTTCACGCACCTCAGACAGCTGACGTACGACTTGACGTCCGTCTCGTTTTTCGACACGGGCGGTTCCAAAACTGAAAAACGCACGCGCGTCCCGTTTAGCCGACCGCGGGGACGTACGCGCGACGGCACTCACCCAAATGCCTGGCCCGACAGTATCTGAGCGTCCGCATGGTCTGCGCCAGCATGTGCATCTTCTCGAAGTTCACCAGCCCGTCCACGTGCGTCTTGTTGCCGTCGTGAGTGAATTTCATGTCTGCGTTCAGGAAGAATACACGGTTTACGGTTGAATATCGGACGTGGCGCCGGGGAGTTTTTGCACGTTGAGCGCGCGGTGGTTAGGTTAGGTTAGGTTAACCTAACCTAACCTAACGTGTCCGTGCTCGTGTTGTCCCGTTTGTCCGTTTCGCGATATTTAAAACAAAAAAACAAAATAAACGTTTCGTTTTCGTTTTTTTAACTCGTTTGACATTCACCTTTGATGAGCAAAGGCATGAACGGTATCATGGGCGACGGCAGCTTGCCCACGGTCATCCTGTACGCCCTGTGGTTTCGGCTCGGGTCGATGAGCGCCTCGTACTCGGTGAACTGTTTCCGCGACTTGGACGGTAACTTGTCCCAGGTGGTGGACAGCCGGCTGACGGCCACGTCGCTCAGTCCCATCAGTATGGCGAAGAACGCGTTGAAGTTGTAATACTCTTTGCAACTGGAAAACGGGTAGACGCGTGATCGACCGCGATCGTACCGTATTAGGACAGACGCCTGCGCGCGCACGAAACCGCGTGTCCCTCTGACAATGACCCGAGCGGAAAGCACGATCGAGTGATGGCAACCGCCGTACATGTAACGACCTACAACGCGTGGTTGACGGTTTGGACGCCCGCGCCCGGCCCCTTAAACTTCGCCAGAAAAGTCAAAAATCGAACTTCCTCGGCCGTCGGCGTATGAAACCAACTCCGTTCGGTCGTTTTAGTAGTGGTGGCGGTCCGCGAACGTCAACGCGTACTGCGGGACGACGAACACGAACCGACGTACACGCAGCGGGTTTCGACACGGTCGTCGGCGCGCGGATTTTTACCGGTAGATCGCGCTGATACATCTATACCGTCGTCGGTGGCCAACGCACGAGCGGGCGTACAGAGAGAGACTCACTAGGTGGCCAACTTGATCATTTTCTTCAGTATGTTGGTCCTCTTCGATATGTTCTGCGACGTGCATATCTCGGTGATCACCCAGTACTGGATCTCGTTGAACCGCCGCAGGAATATGTCTAGGTTGGCGGTGATCTGCTGGAACCGGTGTCTGCCGAACGTCAGGTATATCAACTCGTACTGGAAACACAATTCGACTTAGGTTAGGTTTGCGGCCGGTTTAAACTCGCGCGGTCAGCCGCGCGGACCTGACCTCGTGAACGTTCCAGAACAGTTCCCAGTCGAACAGCGTCATGTGGTACGCCAGCTCTTTGGTGCTCAGCGAATCGAAGTCGCCGGATATGTCCGCGCCCTCCGATCTCTCTTGTTCCGGCACGCACGTCTGCGCACATCCAATACGATTACGAACGGGAACCCCGGACGGGGCCGGCGTATGTACGTTACCAGCGCGTCCATGTGGTCTTTGGGCGTCAGAAATATGCAACTGTTCAGCGCCACGCTGGTGGGTATCGAGTGTTCGCTGTCTCTGAACGGCACCCTCTCGCCGTTGGACTTGACCTCGACTATCCTCAGGTCCTGCACGGGATGCCGGAGGCTGCATTTCTCGTACGCCCCGACCTTGATCGTCTCCGCGGTGGCGTTGACGGGCAGCCGCAACGTGCAGAACGTGTGATCGGCGCAGTACACGCGGAATATAACTGCGAAACAACAACAACAACAACAACGCGTTCAATCCATCAGATCCGTCCGCCGTCCATCGGAACGTCACTGTGGGTTCCGTTACGGACGCGTCGCGACACATATGCACGGTAACGCGCTCACTGTCGTCGTTCGTCCTGATGATCGGCCGGTTGTTTCTCGACGGGTTGCTCGTCGCCGAGAACAGGCAAATCGGTTGGCCGCCGGGCGGCAGCTTCCATTTCAGACCCGAAGTCTCCGACCTCTCGTCCTGGTACCGTCTCAACCGGGACATTATGTGGTGCATTAGGCTGGCCTCCTCTTGTAACGCCTGACTCTTGCCGCCCAACAGCTGACAATCGGCTTCCACGTCGCTGGCCAGTTCCTAACGAAACACGGAAACGTCGATTACGGACAGAGACTAACAAAAAAAAAAAAAAATTTCAACCGACCTCGAGAAACGACATGGATACGACGTCGTCGAACACCGGATGTCTTATGGTCACCACCCATCGGTACACGAACTGCACTACTTTTCTCTTGCAGCTGATGGTGTACTCTCGGTCCTGCGCGGGGTTTTCCATATGATAAGTGAACACGTACCGCGTTAAGGAAACACCCTTGGACAAGAAACGCCGCGGCGGGGTGTCGGTTTCGTTCGCGACCACCGATTTTTTTCCAAACAAAAAGGATATTATTTATTGAGTTCGGACACCAGCGTCCTGGTCGGCATGAACACTATGTGCGTCAGCAGGAAATCGTCCAGGCACGGGTCGTTCCTGGAACCCGCGACGTTCGTGCTGCTCAGTCGGTGTTCCAGCAGATGTTCGAGGATTTTCTGCGGGGTCCCGGCGATGATCATGTACCTGTGCACGCAAAACGAGTCGGTTAGGTTGAGGTCGTCGTCGGGACGGTTACAAAAAAAGAGAAGAGAAGACGTACTTGTGCAACCTCGTGGACTTTTCCAACACCAACACGTCGCTGCCGAGCTCTTTCAGCCTGACCGTGTTCGTTTCGATGTCCCGGACGATTTTGTTGTAACTGTCCTTGTCCACCCGCAGCAAATGGGTGTTGTCTTCTTTGACGGTTATGGTCGCCGACCTGCGTTTCGAATAAACCGGCTAATTTTTTGTAACGAGATTTTTCGATTTTTTTTTTCCACTACTCGTTTGTATAAACAACACTACGTGTACGACGGTCGCCAAAAACGTTGACCACTTCTTCCCTCTCTCGTTTTCGTCTTACGAAATCACGACTGTTGCCGTCGTGCACGTTAGTTATAGTGTTTGACAGACAAATTTACAAAGTTGAGTGAGTCGACTCATTATTTTTTTAACTCGTTAAGCTAAGTATTTTTTTATATATATAAAAAAGTATATATTATTTACGTACTACGTTTGAAAATAAGAATCTCCGGTGACTTTTAAAAAAACGCGTATAAAAAAAAATATAATAAAAACCGTATTCGGAAAATTCTTATCGTACAAAATTCAACTCAATTGCAACACTATTGTACAAAGTTTAAGTTCGTGCGTTACGTTTGAGAAAAAATTTACCTTATTTATGTAAAAAGTAAATATTCAGTGAAAAAAAAAAGCAGCATAACGCGTTGCGTTTAACTTTAAACTCGTCAACGCCCGGCGTTGCAAGTCGAATAATGTTTTATTTGCGATTTCCGTTTAGACTGTCGAAACGTTAAAAACCTCAAAACGTCTTCGACGCGTACGAAACGTCGTATGCCGTCGAAACATCGCGCCTTCTGGTTCCAACGCGATTTTCCATCGGGCGCACGTCCGAAACTTCGGGCGACCGTATCGTAATCGGGAAAACGCACTGACCTGGGAACGTTGTGTATCAACGCCAGCCCGCCGAAATC
Source organism: Schlechtendalia chinensis (assembly GCA_019022885.1). Lineage (NCBI taxonomy): Eukaryota > Metazoa > Arthropoda > Insecta > Hemiptera > Aphididae > Schlechtendalia > Schlechtendalia chinensis. Next base: position 785,463 of record CM032351.1, on the reverse strand, counting down.
GTCGCCGTCGTACAGCGTTTCCACGACGCCTTTGGAATACGTTTCCACGCTGACCGCGCCCTGCATGATCACGTACCACGCTTTGCCCTCGTCCCCCTGCCGGAACACTGTCCGGACAGAACGACACCACCGCGGAATGTATTCGGATAACGCAAAACGATTTATCGACCGTAATATGTTGAGGACTCACGCGTGTGACCGGCTCTCGGATGGGCCTCGAACACGACGACGGACGCCAGTTCCCTTTTCACCGTGCCCGGCAGATGGGCCAGTGCTCGTTGATCGTTCAGCTCTTCGAATATCAGCTCCAGGTCTTCGGGCGTCCTTTCCGAGCTCCTGCGCACAATCACACACACGTACACACGTATACAGGTCAGCGGTCTCGATCTATAATATACTGACGGCGACCGCAGGATCATGCGCAGATGACCGTCCGGGCCCCTGGACACCAGCTCCTGCAGCGCCTCGTCCAGATGCTCCTCGGCCTCGGCCACGTCCTGTATGGTGGGCGTGTTCAGCGCGCCTTCTCGGTCTTGCCAGAAGTTGTAGAACAGACACTTGTCTTTGAACGGATGTTCGCCAGTAGCTGCGATCGCGTATAAACACGTGTACAGACAGACAGACAGACAGACATTTATCCGGAACGTGACCGGGACAATGCACTCACCGTGCGACACGACCCCTTCCTCGAGCAGCGCCTGCCACATGCCCACCACGTCGTGTCTGCTGAACGAACTGTGGTCCGTCGACACCAGGTTCATCAGCCAGTCGACCAGCTCGCTGCCGGAAGCGCACCTCCGGACCACGGACCGTCCGCCGCCGGTCTTCCGGTCTCTGAGCACGGTGTTCTGATCGCTCAGCAACAGCGTGCGCAGCACCCAACCGGCCCTGGCCATCGGCATGCTGGGGTTCTGCGGACCACCGGACGTCGTCAGGCGTTTGCGGCCGGGTTAGGTCTAATCTAATGCGCGCGCGCGCGGCAGTCGTGAACCCGCGGAGAAATCTAATCTCGTCGACATTACGTAACCGTGGCCTGACTAAAACGCACGGTGTTTATGTTTTAGTTTCTTTATTTTCGTACGCGTGTACGCGTCATCTCGCAGCGAAACAGTTGTGTAATCTCTAGATATATATATATGTACATACCGATCAAAAAAAAAAAACATCGCGGTGAAATCGTACGGTTACGATCGATCGATTTGAACTGACATCGAACAATCGCACGGCGCGCGGACCTTCGAGACAGTACTTATGTGCGTACGTACATCGTAAGTATGACCGTTCATAAACACCGAAATACTCGCGTCGACCTCGTTTTTCCAACGATCGTTTCACTTTTCAGTTTTTAATCTCGTTGGTTAGCTCTTGGTCCGGACGCGCGCAGACGACATTTAGTGCGTACTATATAACCGCACGAACCGGAAATATGACGGCCCGTCGATCCGATCGAGAAGATGACGACAGATGGCGCACGTCGTCTTGTAAATCGAATCGTCGATAAAACAATGTATTTTCCAACCCAACGATCCGGTTCGCTCGAATTCATTTACAATAAAGACGTTTCAATATCGTTTATAATAATATGTATATGATTCGGATATTTCGGTGTATATTTCGCGTGACCCTGTCCTCGATCGACTGGTTTGCCAACGATGTTTGTTGTTCTATCGCTCTCGACCAGAATCGACGTGCATAAAAAATACGTTTTCGATTTTCAAAACATTTTCCGCCGTCGTCATATGTCGCATTGCTGATGAACAATCAACGCGCGGGTTTTTTGACATTTTATGTCTTTACTTTGGCACATTAAAATAAAAAACCGTCACGAAAAAGTGTCCACCAAAAAGTGTCCACGAAAAGCGTTACCTAAATTAAGATACCCACTGGGGACTGTCACGAAAAAGCGTTACAGAAAAAAAAACCTAACCTAAAAAGACATAAAATGTTTCGCTTAACGCGGACTCGTATGCGTTAATCATTTTGATACAAGACCATACCGTGCCTATTAAAAGTCCCATATCTGAGAGATGACGTTTCAAACTGTACGTAGGTAGCGGTTTTTTCGCAGCGACGACGTCTCTTCCGGCCATAAATCGTTCGACGACAAGTGCAAATGCTCGCTGCCGGTTTACACGGTTTATTGAACGTAACGAGACGATAGTTTTTCAACGAAAACTCGGAGCAAACGCGATATATTTCCTCGCCGCGAATACAGTGCCGTTTATCAACGAAAGTCGCGTGTGCGCCATCTCTCGCGGCCTCTGAACAATTGTCGTCGTGACGGTTATGTTTGGTTATTTAATTTGTTTTTATCGCCGACTCGTCTCGGTTTTAATTTTATGTTCGCGCTCTGACCGTTCCGACAAACGAACGCGTCGTACTCGCGCTGTCGATCAGACTGCCCGTCATCCCGTCCAAAACGAATAATCAATATAAACGTATATCAATAATTAATATGCTACCGCGCTATCCGGAATATTTACTTTATTTCCGAGCGCATTGGAATGTTCTACGCGGTCGAAATGTCACAAAATAATAATAATAATAATAATAATAATAATAATAAACAATTATTGTATTTTAGAGACTACCGCGGCGTCGTTGGCGAGACGTCGGGAAAATCAAACGCACAAAACACAACAATAGGTATTGTCGGTACGCGGCGAACACGTATAATATCAACAGGAAGGCGTTATTTTTTGTCTTCTTCTAGTCTAAGACTAGATCTAAGACGCACGCGGACGTAAATCCCGTCGGAGTAATAAACAGACTTTTAATTGTTCGGAACCCTCTCGAACGTAAATTGCGCGTCTATTGTAAACACACGCGACGAGTAATGGAACCGAATGGTTCGCGCGAAATTTTCGTGCGGAATAATGTTTGAAAAATCGATAGGTCTGACATGCCACAGCGACCGTGCATAACAATTAGAGACCGGATGCTAATATTCTGTTGAAAAATTGACAAATATTCTTCTGAATGTTATTTTAAAATCGCAGTAAAATATGCTTTTACATTAATATATTCTCTTAAATTAAAAATATGCTTTTATATGCAAAAATAAAAAAATACCAAACCTAACCGATGTTTAAAGGTCATCCAATTTAAAACGATTTAATAATTCACTGAAATAATTTGCTTTTTCTTTTGATTACTCAAAAAGTATTAAAATATGTCGACATTATTGCTTGGAAATTGTACAAAGAGAAACTGATATAAATGTATAATAAAATATAATATAGTTTTAAATAAAAATCATTATCATAACATTTTATTCACTTAATTAAATAATTTAATAACGTATTTTCAATTAAGAAAGTCCTCCGTTTTGAAAACAGTTAACAACTATTTTTTTTCCATGTGCTCTGGTGACGACGGTCCGTTAAAATGTTTTTTCATAAATACTGAAAGAATGTTCGACATCGACCGAAGTCACAGGAGCATGCTGCAAATCAGTTAACATAGTCGGTGAACAATTATCAATTAATCGTACTTCATTATTTCCGTTCAAAACTTTTGCTATGTTCTTCAAAAATTATAAGCCATTTTTTCATTGAAGTCGATCAATTTTTATTTTTGTTTCCATTTTCTTCTGGTATTTTTCGAAGTTTAACAATTGTATTTTCAATTAGGTTTATCGAATCAACAAGAGACGCATTTGACTTTTCTAAACTCTTGATGGTTGTTACAAGCACAAGAAAATGAGTGTTAATAAATATCGAAAAATAGTTCTCTAATAATTTTTATTATACGAAATATTCTTAAATATGTAAAAAAAAAAAAAATTGCCATTGATTTGTACGATTCCCAATTTATATAAATTTCAAATCACCGACTGACTGCATAGACTCAAAAAAAAAAGGAAGAATATTATTCCGACCTCTAATAATAATAAACGTTTTCGGTACAGTGTACGACCGAACAGTACGATGTGGAAATCATATCTCACGTCTCACGACCGTTGGTCACCACACAATTTATGGACGTTTTCAATTTTTTCTTTTTTACCATCATGGACGTATAGAGAGAGAAGTACGTGCTGCGACGAGTTCAGATGTACTTTTGTTGTATAGTGAGGATAAAAAAGAAATAGAAAAATACATCAATCCACCAGCGATATAATATATCACGTTTTGTACGTATCATATATATATATATATTTTTTTTGTGATTCGTTATTGTCCGCGCGCCCAAGTCTCTCTTATATGTAATATATATAAAAAAAGTTCCTCCGATCGTACTGTCCTCGACTTGCCGAGTGTGTATGAAGTTTTTTCTTTTTCCTCGTAGAAGTACTCGATGCGTCGACGTCGTATATAATAACGATAGAGACGACGTTAAAAAAAAAAATCAAATCAATTTTCATCTTCTTCTATACCTCCGTGTACGACTTGTCGTATTTTTTCCCTTTTTTCACGGGCCGGCGTCCGCAGCAATCTCACGATTTTAGGTTACCTAACCTAACCTAACCCGCGGCAGCTGGCCACTCGCGATTTGGACGAATCAACAATAATATTGTACAAACTCGCGGTTAAAAGTCGAGACGGAAAAAGAAAACACTATTGGACTTAACAGTCACGATAAAAGTTGTGCATCCCGCGAGTCAACACACGCGCGCTGGTAACTTCGCACCGTTCGATTTCCTTTGATAAATTCGTGTGTTCCCCGTTAGGGCGGTCGACTTCACCCGTGTCGTGTGGTCCGACTGCAGCTGACGGCGAACTGTTCGCGTGTGTTTTGGTCGTTGTAAATTCTTATTATAATTTACGGACCGCGGCATGTAAGTGGTGCACCTTATTATTTCACTCTCGTTCTATTCGTTTCTCGTCAATAATACGGTCCGCCGGCCTTGTAATTATTTTTCATTATTTAATACGTCCTTGATTGGTGAGGAGGACCGCATCTGCCAGAATAGAGACACCTCGTGCGCCAACGGTTATCACGCTACGATATCAGTATCATTATCTTGATGTACACACCTCGTGTTACGTCACGTCCGTTATTAAAATCATGTTACCCGCCCGATGTAATTGATAATCGTCTGCGAAATAAACCATTCGCAAAATTATACCTTCCCCCACACTCGTTACACGTCGAAGGTACGTTTTCGAATGGTCGCCGCCCTCTGGTTATAACTCGCACGACGAAACCGCGACACGTCGTCGTCCGATCGATAACCCGAACGTAACGTGCGACATGCATCTCTGAAACCGTTCCGGATGTGTGTGGATGTGGTCTCGCGACACGTACGGCGGGGTGGTTACGATAAATCGACGTGGCCGGGTGAAGGCGTCGGCGTCGGCGGGAAGATCGGGCGGATGGGGGGTTGAGGCCGACCGTAATGACTTCACGATGCTCGCGTGCATAATTGGTATACCGCTGATATTAAACGAAGCCCGCGTGACCGTAAAAAAAAACGATTGTTGTTTACACGAACCATAGATTAAAACGTAGTTTGATTATAATTTTCTTTCCGGGAATAACATTTTTAAATTGCTGCACAACACCGTAGCGGTATTTATACCCGTGTTTTATTTTTCTATCGGGTTAATAACTTCAAAGCAACGAAAACAAATTAATCCGTTGCACATAGAAATCGAATATACGACCATATTTACTCTCTCTCCGTGTAAACACGATTTAATGCATAAATTTCGAATAATGTAGTTTAAAACATACACGTTCGGCACGGGAATTATCGGCGGACCCCGTGTCGGCTACAGGCACGCCAAAACGCCAAAACTTCGCGTCGCGACACGTGTGTTTTAAGTGTTTCACGTAAACACGACATTCTCGAGATATTTAAAAAACACTCGGTTTCGTTGACGTGAATAACTGTGTGAATTAATTAACCCGGCATCAGTCGCGTGCACTGTACTGTTGTGGGCCTGTGACGACGGTGTGGTTAATTTTAGTTGGTTCTTGACCTACCTAATCGTACCGACACATTTTATTGCCTATAAATAACAATATTTATAAAAATTAGCGAAATGTATCGAAATTAATATTCTTAACGATGTATTTGATGCAAGAAGTCAATATTGTAGTTAAATCGATCGTTAACACTGCAATAACAAATATAGTTCAACATAAATGTGACTGTGTCGTCGCCGGGTTAAACACGCGAAACGAGACAAAACGTTTGAACAACAATGTCTGACGGTTGAAAAGTATGTGAGACGTTTGAGTACACTTTTGCTCCCGATTGTCGTACACAACACGACAGTCGTCCTAATGTGAAACGAGCCGTTCACGTGCGTCGTCGTGTTTTTTCGGTAAGGGGACGCGCGTGGGCGCCCTGTACTTGACCGGCGTGTGCGATATCGTTCAGGTCGGTGTATCCAATAATAACCATAACAATAATGTCGTGATATTCCTTTGATTAATATTATTTGTACGTTTGTTTTCATCGTTTGTAATTCACGGTTGTCTTTTCGTTTGTTGGTCCCATCGTGTATGTTAGATTGGGTACTAACACAGCGCGTGAGGTTCGTTATATGTTTTAGTTTACGCAGAATTAATAAAACATTGAATGTTGTTCGTTCAAAATCAGTGCTCGAATTGGTGGGGGGGGGGGGGTACAAAAGTGACGGAGCTCCTCTATTACATTAAAAAAAAAAAGCGTCTCTTCACTACAATTTTCAAAGGAACACGGGCCAGTGCTTTTAACCGGTATACCTGGGGACCGTAGTTAAAAAATAATGAAAAAATTGTTTATTTGATATTATTATTTTTATTATTATTGATACGTTATTGCTATTATCAAGTATGTACTTGATAATAGCAATTTATTATCTTGTATATCATTTATCACAGAATATTATTCATATAATCATATAATTGATTTTTACATATTATTATTCTTACTTAAATTTAAATGGGTTTATTAATTGTTTATTTATATAAAATGTTGTAGAATACTAATTATAAACTAATTGAATTCTATTAAAAATTGCTTAGATAAATGTTTTTAATTGAAAGAGAAAAAAATACGACTAGAAATTAAGTAATATATTAGTTGAAAACTGGGGGGGTATACCCACGGTTTTGTTATATGTAGAATCATTCATTTGGAACGCTATTTTTAAATGTCCAATCGAGCTCCACTACTTTATATTTTCCATTTCGAGTACTGTTCAAAATACAGTCCACTTAATTATTTCAGTTACCATTAAATTCTTGAGACTCGCGATACTTATAAACCCGAAAATTAGACCTTCGGGAATAAGCGTCGCAAATAATATATATTTATTCAAACGTTATAATACCCGGCGTTATTTTCTATCATGAGCGAAATACAATCTCAAAATGTACAATGTTCGTATATTTAACCGCGCAAGTTGACAGTATGCATTACAGTAAATCGAGTTACAAGTGCGCAATATGCTATTATATTAGACGGACGAGATCTGTTTTTCAATTTCCGTCACGTCGCCATGTCACATGGTTAATATTTTTATATTTAAATATTAGATGTGTGTTCAACGCCGAATAAAATAATTTGTATAAAACATAGTCCATACCACGGCTGAGGGGCATTATTAACCAGTTAAAAGTTAAGTTGATTCTAGACACTTGACGTTTGACTCAATGTGACTTACTGTATTTTTTTTTTAGCTTAACGTTTCAAGTTAATTATTTTTACGAAAACACTTGAATTACGTTAAACTAATCACGATGCAGGTAAAGTCGAATACTATGGTGTTGTTTTTGGCGACTATACATAGGATAGGGACAGGATAGGGTCGAAGACGATAAAAGACAACATTTCTAATGTTAATTACAACGTTTTCGACTTTTGACCAAGTCGAATTACATTGGAAAGTTTACTTTTGAGGACGAAAAGAAAAATACAAGTGACTTTTACTAACTCGACTTTTATTAACTTGATTTAACTTGTTAAGAGAATGAGTTGGGCTCGCTCAGCCTTGGTACGTACTATCCAAAATGCAACGTATACGTTAGGTCTGTCTTTACAGCGAAGACATTATTAAACGATATTGTATTGTTCGACATTATATTGTAGGAAAAATAGAAGTCGGATCGCGTAATAGGCCGCTATACTTGTTCCGATAACGAGGTTGCGGAGAAATCGATTTTTAACACTACCGTTTTGGATCGCAGCGCGTTTGTCTAACGAACGGACGAACGAGGTTTTTTTTTTTAAAAAAAGGTCTATAATATCGCATTATACCGCGTTTTACCTCCGTAATGACTTCGGCCGGGTCCGGATTGTCTGGAGTCGCCGTCCTGCGTGTCACAGTCGTCACCGGCGGAGGAGACTGGCACTTGGACAGACTTCCGCCGGCCATGCCTGGAACAGAAACACATTATATATATTTATAACGTTATACAAATAGAGAAACCGTTAGGTTTTCGTCAGCCACGTCGAGTTCGGCATATAAAGTGTATCAGGTATCACCAAGCGGGCGGCGCAGGGGAATAAAATCGGTCGCCCCGTCTCGTTTATAGTACGCGTTACGTAATACGAAGTTCCACGCGAAGTGTTGGATGACAATCTGCGCGACGATTATTCAGCGTCGGGTTTGTTCCCAGTTTTTGGTGGAAATTTAAAAACATAAAACATTATTTTATGCTCGCATATTATTTGCTCGCCAATTACGTATAATAATAATTCTGTTTTCATAAGCGCGACGTGATTTTTTTCTCGGTGTTTATATTTCTATATTTTTTTTCTTTTTTTTTTATCAAAGGTGATGTATTTTTGTATGTTTGTTTTATGTATGAGGTGGCTGACTACGGGATTTCTCAAAAATCTCGAACGGCAGCCGGAGGTTTAATCACAGCTCGGTGAAAATTCGACCGTTTGCTTCCGGTTAATGTCTCGCCGAGTACACGCGCTCCGTACACGCGTCACGTGTTTCACGCGAGTGCGTTTCGGGAATCCTAACAGAAAACGTACACATGAAACGCGTCGTATATTATGTGACGAACACATACCGTATTTAGGTTAGGTACGCGAGGGTTTCCCGCGAGACGAATAAAATACGCGTGCAAAATATAACACGTGGCGTAAGCGGGGGCGGTGTCGAAGATGAACGGTAGGAACGCAAAAGCGTATTTTTCTAACCGCGAAAACATGTGAAAATATTTAAATCATTTTCGTTAAATGTTGTACGGTTATTTAAAACGTAAAAAAAAAAAAAAAAAATCGTTTTTATTGCCTGTGAGTAAATGTAGAGTTCCTAAAACGAAAAAATACCGATGTGATTGTTATTTGTGCACGCGCGTTTAAACTTTCCGTCTGTTTTTAGTTATTGCTGGTAAAAAAAAAAAAATAATGTCTTGCTTTGTTACGACGCGTTTGTAATACCGTCCGTTTCTGATTTGCAAACAACGCGGTATAGTAACAGTTTTTAATCATTATTGTTGTCTAAAATGAGATTTTATACATTTATTCGTCCGAGACTAACCACGAGACGACGGGTAAAAAAAATCCGGATCGCAGGATTCGGATATTTTTTTTTGTTGAAAATCTACCCGTTACAATGGACGGAATGGAATGAACGAAGAGGATTTTCGATACATCCAAACGTTTCGGATGATTCGATTGCGGAATCGAAGCAAAAATGTGGTAAATGTGTACAACCCCAATCGGCTACACGTTGTATGACGATTTGGGAATGTTTTGGACATTTCGATACCGATGCTGTTGCAATTGGAATGTCTTGCACCAAGTTAATCTGTCGTTTATTCTTAGCGCGTATATATATACACACACGAAACGGTCGTTCACCGCAAAACGTCTAATCCCAAGACCCCCCCAAGGGTCCGCGGTTCGAACAACGAGACGCCGTGTACTCGAAACGCGCGTGTCCACGTACGACGACACGTACCGTATCGATTTGTGTTCGCGCGGCCGTCGGCTTTTGGACGCGACGTTCGTGCCGCCGATGGAAACCCGGCGGTCCTCGTGGGCCGTGTTGTTATCGCGCCGCTGCAACGGCACACGATTATCGATCGGCGCTGCGCGACGTGACGTACGGTCATAACGAGTCGTCCGGCGGTCCGCGGCGCCGAAAATGTTATCGTGTACCGGCGCGCACGGGTTCCAAGCAGTCGACAGAACGAAAACGGCGCGTTTCGCGTTTGCGCCGCGGAAACCGGAAACATACAAAGCGATTTTCCGTCCCGCGGGCCGCGTAATTCAAAGCTTTAGTCGGAAAACCGCGTGCGCGTTCTTTCACTCCCACCGCCCCGAGGGGTTTTCTCGTTTAGGAAAGACGAAACGGGAGCGAGGTGAAAAAATAAGCAAAACACGCCCGCGTCCGTTGTTGGGGTTTTCTTTTTGGAAAAGGCCCGGGGAAAAAAAAAAAACGCGGGATTAACTTGGCTCAGACCGGGAATTCTCGTCGGGTCCGGCCGCGGCCTGGAATCCGGCGCAAGAGAAGCGTACGAAAGGGGTTGGCCGACGTCCGCGTCCGTAAATAATTTATATATATAGTCAAGGCCCGGCCGGATTTCGCACACGCAAGTCGCGTGACAAAAACTGTTTTTCGTTTCGCGTCGGACGGTCGTTGCGAATAAATTTAAAAAACGCCGCTTTCGCTTCATTTCACCAGTAGCGGATTTTCGAAAATTTTCTGGGGAGGAGGGGTGGTTCAAAAAAAAAATAGTACATCCAATTAATATAAAAAAAAAGTATTGTAGTATTTTTGTTACAGGAATATGGATCACTACAGAGTGTCTGGGGGGGGGGGGTCAATACCTTTAGACCCCCCTCCCCCGTAAATCCGTCACTGGTTCGCACGTTTATTTCACGCGGTCGGTTTGAACGTTTTTTTTTCTCGTCGCGTGTCGTTCTCCGTCCGTCACGTTCGAACGATTTATCGATGCACGTGTCGTGTGTGTTATACGCGAGACCGATAAGAACTCGAACAAACAACGGCGCTTCAAAACAAAAATCGTCTTCCAACGCCCTAACCCGCCTCGCGGACGTTACAAATATTTCGGTGTTCGGTTGGATCGTTCGAGAGGACACGTCGCGATTTGACCGCGTGATACGATGAAACCACTCGCCTCACGTGCCGTACATGAGACAGACAACAGACCCATGAGTGATAAACGAAATCACAATTGAAATAACTTTCGCGGCGGAACCGACGCGTAAGTACAACAACTCTGTCCCGTCTCGTCGATTCGTGACGGTACCTATTTTGTGTAGTCTACGCTCCGTGAAGAAGTTTCGCTTCAAAAAAAAAAAACTCCCTCGCGAGTCACGTTTATGTATTTGTATACGAGTTACGACGGTTTGATAAATTATTCGGTTTTTCTTGATGTATTTAATCAATGTACCTGAATATTGCCTATTGTTATTGATTTATATAATCTATCTTTATCTTAAAATATTTTAAGATTAATTTATTCATTATTTGTAAGATCATTTAACAAATAAAGGTTTGTGAAGTCATAAAAATATAGGTTTATTATTATGAGAATCAATTGTGATGATTAAATAGTTAATACATGAATATTATAAGAGATGATATAGATATTCATACTGGATTAATTTTAAAAACTGATTGGAAGGGGGAGGGCATAAGCCGTCAGTTATCTTGGTGAAGGGGCGCTGAACCGAAAAAGGTTAAGAACCACTGCGTTAGACGGTCATCTCGTCGCTCGGCTCGGGCAAATGTTTGGCGTACTTCCCCCGTGGTCACGTCTACTGAAAACCGGCCAAACAACTATATTGTTATTATTTTTTTTTTTTTTTTGTTCTTTTTGCCATACCTTGTCTATTTAATTTTTCTAATATTGTGATAATAATTTTTTGTTGTTTGTTTTACTCGGTTCTTTTGTGCTAATAATTGTTTGTACATTTTGTTTGTATATACTAGTACATAGCACTGTTATAATCGTTATTAGTGAAATACATTGTATATTTTGTATATTTTGTTATTCTAACTAAACCGATTTCGTTTTTGAGTAGAAAAAAAAATACTTAAATCATAACGCGAATATCGAACAACTTTCACGCCGCCGGACTATCCGAGTAAAAACGGATAGCAGAAAATGTAAACCCGTCACACGAGCGCAGCATATTATTTCATCGGCCTGAACAAAACAGAACATGCGCGTGAACGGACCGAAGACGAACCAGGTCGGAACGCCGACCGAACATCAACGTTATTGTTAAGGCGGCGGGTTTAGGTTGGGGTCGGGGTGCGGAAAAGTCGATGACGGATCGGACCGCCAACATGGTCTATATCGGATGTAGCAGAAGACCGTCATGAAGCCGATGCGTCACGGCGTGTCGGCGCGAAACACGAATTGAAAAAACGCCGGCGTTCGGTTATCTGCTCGTTTTAATGATTAGCGCGTTGGCTGATACACGCGTGCGCGCGGAGAAAAGTCAGGCCGACCGGGCCGAATAATCTCATCGCGTTGTCTCCGAGCAGATCGTTTTCACACTCGATTACTGCGGACGTTCTCGGCGATTTTATTTACGACGCGACGTTTTTCCGTGAAAACCTAACCGAAAATGATTTTCATGGCCAAGGTCTCGCGTGCTATTGTGTTGCGTTATCCGCGCCGTTCTTTACACGACGTTCGACGGACCCGGCCAAAAGAGTCCGTGACTCCTGGTGTTCCGGGATGTTAACGCGATGAACCGTCCGGGTCTTCATTTATGACGACCTTCGTTCGAATCGTCTCGCGCGACGTTCGTCATTCGAACCCGTCGACGTCGCGCCTTCCGTTCGTTTCACGATCTCCCGACAAACCCGCTATGATATTCCGTTTGTTCTGGTTAAGCGAAAATGGACTAAATACGTTGTGAAAACCAATTGAAAACCGAGCCGATCGAAAACAATAGGGTCTAATCGAATCGTGCGTGTGTACGCGCTTACCGTTTCTCAGTTTATTGCTGACGACCAGGTCTTTCATCAAATTCGAGTGTTTCTGAAAAAAAAAAATCAATCAATCCATTAGAATAAAACAACGTGAATATTTCTCGACGTCGACATAAAAAAAAAAAAAAAAACGTTATTATAATTATATATATAAAACATGACACAGCTGTGAACATTATCATGTTTAATCTCTCTGAAAATATTTGCGAAAAACTAATAAGCAAGCACAGCGGGGTGTCTAACATGTCCGCTATTCTTAGAACACGCCGACTCGTACACGTTTTTTGTATAACCAACCCGTTTCACCAGCACACTTTCCGACATTTCATGTTCGACGATAATGGCACCCAAACCCGGACTGCCCGTCAGAAACCACATCGAACGCAATTCGTACAAATCCGTGAAACGTTATAAAGAAATTTCAATTTTAGAGGCGCTAACGAAGCTTGGAATGTATCGTTTTTATAACGACGTGTGTTTGTTTATTTTGTTTTTTTTTTTTGTCTGTGAAACATTTTTTCGTGACGAGGTACTCGTATTGCTCGGGGTACTCATCGACACGTTTTTTCTTACTTTTCCCCCAGAAGTTTCCTTAAGCGTAATCGAAGACAACCCGAAAATTGCCAAATTGCCGGAGAAAACCGAAAAAATCCGACGTCGTGTTCGTGTTGGACGTGGAAAATGTTCGTCGTTCTCAAGAACTCAAACAGCGTAATACAAGCCCAGACGTATTTATAATGCGTTTACGATATTAATCATAACCGTTAAATTATAATAAACTACCAGCGTCGTTTTTCGAATACAACATAAAATAACGCGACTCTGGGAGTCTGGGCATGTCACGCCGCCCGCGCGCAGTTAGTGTACCTTTTATTATTATTATGATTGATAATGCGTATAACGCGTGAAAAAAATAAAATAAAAACGAAGAGAGACATTTTCGTCTCGTACTCGCGACTTGCGAATGCCCGTGGCCGGGCGTTAACGAGTTGCTATTGTCGATAAACTTTTAAACAACGTCGAGTGACTGATTAACACGTTTTCCGTGTTGCGCGCAAAATCGAGAGATCGTCTTCTTGGCCCAGTGTCGCGATGCGAACGGCTTACACAACAGTCGTCAACAAGTTCAACCGACAACTCGACTGGACCCAAGTCAACGGCGACAGCGACTTACGAACTAAAGTTCGTAAGAGTCGACTAGCCCCAACCCGATCTAATCTTATCGTGGACATGTTTTCGCGACGGGACGGGGTTAACGGCACGCGATAGATCCCCCCGTGACTATGGTGTGCGCGCCGCAGTGAATTCGCGTTACGTTTCTAAACGGGGCGGACGGCCAAAGGAGAGCGGAGTGGCGTTCATGACGGCCGTGAATAAATTCCTCGTTCGCGTTCCCCGGCGGTCCTGGCGGTATTTTTGCGATAAAACGCGGCGTAACGGGAGAACGGGGACTAAAAGGTTTTCAGGTTAACAGTGCTCTATATATTTCGTCTTAACGCTAATGCCCGAATCTTTTATTTATTTATTTGCTCGCTTTTGTTTTTATCATTTTGTTTTCGTTTCGCCTCTTTGACTCGGTAAAAATAAATAACCAGGATACTTTAAAACACGAACGCGGACCGAAGTACGCGCGAAACAACCGCGCACTCGTCCCGCCGACGACAAATAAGAACCCCTCCCGAACGTTTTATTCTGTTACGTTGTCAAAACTGTTGTCGAAACCGGATCGATGGCCAACGGTTGAACTATAAGTAGCGCGAAGGTCAACGAAATAAATATGTTATTGGTAGCAACCTGGGGGACCGACCGAGTCTTGAAAACACCCGTCGAAAGGTTCGATACGCGAAAGCGCGAGAAATTCGATTTATGTTTCTTTGTAGTGCACGAGTTCATCGTGTTCATAAAACGTGAAAACCACATTTCGAACGGGATTCCATTTAGAATTTACGTCCGTGGAAATGTCAATCGGGGTTACAGTTGATCAAAAACGCGTAACGCGTCGAGTAACTGAAACCGAATCTGTTTTTGATTCGTTAACGACGAGCTTTGTACGCAAGTCCGTTAAAAACAGCGTTTGTGTCGGAGGGAGGGAGGGGGGGGTTTGAATTCGCAAACTTTTTCTCAAAAGCGACGCGAAAACGATCACCACGTGTATAGCGTACGGACGTGACGGCGAACCGAAATATCGCAGACACTAGTCGCTCTCTTCACACGTGGCGTGACAAAATAAATTAGATTATCTCGAGTTTTCACTCCTCCCAACTATCGTTCGTTCCGGAAAAACTTGCGATTACGGTGAACAATGCCGGTCGGGGGGGACCAGATGAAATCAAATTCCGGTAATAAATGTCAGCTTTTGAAATGTTTTTTTCCGAAAGCACTCGGGTATATTATCCGAACACTTCTTTCGGGAAAAATTATTAAAAATCATTTTTCACAACACCGGTTAATACGTGTGTACGCGCGGAGAGTATTCGTTGTCCTAATACATGTTATGGCCGGGTAAATAACGTCGGGAAAATTATTCTCGATTCCGAGCGAAGCGAATAACGTGCTGATTTTATGATGGCGCGTGTTCTCGACGCGTTTTTCGATATTTTTCCAGTTTGTTTTCTTGAAGCGTAATTGAAAAAAAATCAGAAATCGCAAAAAAAAAAAAAAACCAAAAACTGTACAGTTGCCGTGCACATGGCAATCGTTGCGTATTTAAAAAGCTCAAAACGTAATACAAGCTTAGACGTGTATAACGTTTTGACAATAGTAGTAGACTAGAACAAACCACTAACGTTTTTCGAACAAAACAATGATCTGACGAGATCCGACGAGAACAAATAGAATTTTTTATGAAAAATGTCGATTTGGTTGTGTTCATCTGACGACAACCGTACGAATACGTGACTTTGAGGTGGTGTTATTGTTTTAAATGTGTAACGAAACCGTACGGATTATAAGACATCAAGAACAAGACGAAGCGAGATACACGAAGGACACTGCGATTTTCTTGGACCGATTTCGCGAATAGAAATTCAAAAAACATTACGAACGATTTGTCGAATCGCCAGGGAGTACAAATTCAAAAAAAAAAACAATCATTGCGATTCGACGATTATTATTATTATTATTATTATTATTAATAATGAATAATTCATAAGTTTCGGTTTCTCGTGAAATGTACTACGTAGAGATTGTGCGTTTTACGCATAAAACACCCTAGAACACGGTATTTTAGAAACATTACGGTCAGTGTGAAAAATTACATATTGAAAAAGAGTCTGCTAAATATGATTTTTCTAAATATATATCCGGTAATAGACGTTTATATAGTTATTAATACGCGAACGGACGATTATACGGTAGTTTTTACGACACGAATGCCGACAAAACGTTATTAAAACTTCCGGGGAATGATCATTAAAAAAAAAAAAAAAAAAAAATGAAGAAACGCGTATATAACATACATTTTTTCTTTTTTTTTCCCCGTTAACGTATCCATTAATAAAACGATGTATACATTACAGCGATACGGCCCGCGGCGGTTCGGCGGTACTCCGTGTTTTCTTTACGCGCGTCGATCGATTGCGTACGAGCGAAACCGCGTACGACGACGTCGCAACCCGATCGGAAGTATGTTATTATGTATTTGTTTATCGACGGGACAGGGTAACCATTGCAGTAAAAATAATATCGAAAAAGCGAGAGAGATGGGGCGAAAAAATACGTGAATTGTCGAGTCTGACAATGGGAAAACGTGTGAATAATAATAATGACGTTATAGGCACTATACTATGGAGATAACGTAAGAACGGATGGGGGGGGGAGGAGGGTTGAAAGAGTTTTCGATCCGGTGTGTGCTGATGCCAAAGCGCGACGTTCGATTCGAAAATTCGGGACGGTCTCGTTGAAAATTTTGGAAACGAAAGTAATATGGTACATCCAAGGCCGGATTAAGAGGGGGGGGAGCTTGACGAAGCACGATCCCGGGGCCCATTCATTTTAGCGACCCATTTCTTTTCATAAGATTTTTTAAAGGGATTTCTAAAAATTGTATTTTCGTCACGAAAACGTTTAATAATAAATTGATATTTAATGACGATATATCAATATTATATAATTTTGCGTGATAATATTTAAATGGCTTGCATGCTGTATTTAACGTGATAATAAAAATTTGAAAAATCAAAATAAAATCGTATTGCGTTAGTGTTCAGCGCAGTTATTTGTACAATACCTTTTTTATTTCTTTTGACGAATGGTCAAAGTTTGAGAAGGGCCCACTTAGCATCATATGCCCCGGGGCCCGATGTGACCTTAATCCGGGGCAATCGATAGCGGCGGACGGCGAGAGGTTCAATCGCATCGGTTTTCTAAACAAGACGCAAAATACGGTTACGTAAGTTTTCCAAAGCAGTGATTGAACGGTAACGAAACGCGCACGACGTGTACGTTCAATAGTGACTTCTGGCACGCTCCGATACGTGTGGCACGGCGTTCGTCAACTTGGCCGACCGAGCAAACGATTACCGTGCTACGTCATGAATACGCATTTATTGACGAGTAAAGAGTTATGATGAAGTTCGATCGAGTTAGGTCCTTTAGTGGTCATAACGAGTCGCTATGTAATAATATACAATATACAATATATATACATATAATAATCATGATTTCCAGTTAAAATTCAACATAATAAATTATTGTTATTAATACGTAATAATATAGACAAATTAGTTTAAAAAAATAATAATAAAGAAAATCGACGCGTCAACTTCAAGTCGTCGTTATACGTAACGTCGTATAAATTAAATGAAATTACGTGAGCGACGTAATATATATTTATATAGGTATTAAGGTCTTATATGGATACGAGCGCGCGCGGGTCTTCTCGACAGGTAGGGGGGGGGACGAGCAGCGAACTTTTCAAATTTTTATCAAACACGAATGATTTCCCGGAAAAAAATGCATTCATCCAAGATTACGTCCGTGTACACCACGACTATTCCCGACGTGGAATTAACGTTAAAATATACAAAATAAATAAGTTTCTAACAATGTTTCGACACGGCTTTTGCGTGTTATCGACAACTCGAGTCGACAGACCTTGTAACGTTCTATACGCAATTAATTATGAACTCAATACCGTATTTTCTGATGGTTTCAAAAAAAACCTCCCCCCGATTTAAAACGTCGTTCGTCGTAACTGGTTTTTAAGCGTGCGAAGTCTGCATTTCGATAAGCTACAAAGAACGGCGTAACGATAACGAACAGAGTTTCGCTGGGAATCGTTTTTCGAATGCAACGGCTGATCGTCTCGTTTTCAGACGTAAAATAATGTCAGAACGATAACAACCGACAGCGAACGCGTAATTCGATCGGCGACTCGCGCAGTGATCAAAACCGGGGCAAACAACGTCTCGTAATATTACATTTGATACCACGTGTACGCGTGAGGTGAGAAGCCCGGGAGCTAAAGCGATATCGCACGCGCGACTTGAGTTATCGAATTTATTAATATTATTATTATTATTATTACTGTTACTTACTCAAAGGGTTTACATAGTGTGCGGGAACGTCGGTGCCGGGAAAATTAATTCGGGCTCGCTGCAGAAGTTACATTAACGAAATTAACCGAGAGTGGGCACACGGCGTTGGTGGTCGGGCCGTCGGATTTTAACACTGAAACGTGCACGAATATTGCAAGTCGACGTGCGTTGTTGTAAATCGATTCGAGAATCTCGTATTTCGTTCGATACTGCGACGATATGACGTTTATACACATCTCGCAGGAATGAACGTTTTCCGCAATTTCGGTACCGCGACGTTCGTGACGGCGGCGATATCGTTTAAATTTGTTTGGCTCGTGTGTTCTTGTCCCGCGAACGGTTTGTGATTTTTCATTGGAAAATGGGGGAAAAAGTCAAATTTCTTTGCTAAAAATAAGAAAAACAACAACAAACCCCCCCCAAAATGAACGGAAGACTACGTTTGTCATAAATCGCGTCCGTATCTTTTAGCGATCATCGGAAAATTGTAAAACATAATATTTCGCAGCGAAATTGATTACACTTATTCCGTTTGTTTATTCGGTGTATTATGTTTTCATCATGTGTTTTCTTTATTTATAAGCAAGTAGATACGTCTTTAATGGAATCTGTTACGTGCAATGCATTAGACGATAAGAATATCATACATTCGATTTTATTACGACCGTATCTTAAGAGTTTTATTTTTGTTTTTATAGTAAAAACTCCGAAGAAGAATATTATTTCTACGGAAAACATTTTGAGTTATATACATTTTTCGTTTTCGACATAAAATTAAGATATATATATATATATTTGTAAATTCATTTATCAAACACACAAACGCACACTCACACACACACACACACACACACACACACACATACACACAGATATATATATATAAGACATATAATTCATTTCTAGAATATTATTAATGGTACGAAACTAAAGCGATAAATTATCATTTTAGTTGTATTTTTTTTTAAAGTTTTCAAGTAGGAAAATCATTTCCAAATTCACCGTGAATTTCGTTATTCCAAATGTATAATCGCACATCGACTACATTTAGTATTACACAATGCAAAACACAAACCATTGATCTGCTGTTTGAGCGTTAAAACGTTTTCGTTTTTATCGGATCATTAATAACGAGTCACGTTAGTTTGTTTAAACAATAAAATAATTAATCATATTTCGACCAAATTAACCGCGTTTCGTTTGCGGAAATATTGTTTTGTTTTAGAATATTAAAAAAAATAAATAAATAAATAAATAAAATACAAACCTAATCGAGTATTGCAGAAATCATGATTTCGTTGTCAAATATATTAGACGAATCGACGTAATGAGAAAATAGTGTTTTTTTTTCTTCGACCAAACGCGTTTGTACGAGTCGATTGCACATATCTCGCGAATAAAAACGGATGCAAAATACAACGAAGAAACTACCACGCTCGTTTTACAAAACTTTTAAAGTTTCCTTTTACGAACCGACGAGAAATAAGTATTCAGAATAAATATCTATATATATATATACAATTTTCCGTATATATTTATCTTATTCTGTCGAAAACTCGAAACGCGAATTATTTCGGATCGCGTTATAATCATTTTTCGTATACATAAACTCGCGTACGTACCAGTTTTATGTCGATGGAATTTTATCCGAACGATCGTTTAAAAATGTACGATAGTTTCCGTTTTTCGTGCACGGACATTATTATTATCATGTTTCCGAATAAATACGCTATTTTTGTACATAAAATATATGCACCGGGAAAACGGTGACGCAAGCGAGAAATCCAATTCGCCGCGTTCCAAATGAAAAACATAGTACACGTTTAATGACGTACCGCTGTGGAATACGACGAGGCGGACGTTTTCACTTTCTATTTTTCTCTTTTTTTTTTTTTGCCCAATAATCGCAAACTGAATTATTAAAAAGTCAAGATCTTTTCAAACGCGTTACTAAACGCGTATTCGACAAATATAATATCGAATGGTCGTTAGTTTCTACGAATAAAATGGTGGGAGACTTTCTTTCCTACGACGGCAGTTATACCTAAATCTCCCGAACTTAGAGAGCGAGTCGATATGACGCGGAAAAACGGAATAGAATTAAACATTTACGCGGGACTTGGCGTGACGATATATCGCGTATGTCATACACCCGATACAAGTGTCCCGACTATCGATTGCGCGACCTTTCGAAACTACTTCGTTTCCTTTTCTTTTTCTTTGTTCCTTTGTGCGCACCGAGTTCTCAAAGAACGTTTTTGAAATTTTTTTTCTCGTCGTCCGTACGCGACAGGTGTATGGTATACATACGTTTGCCCCAGTGGCGTAGCGTGCCTCGGATGGGCCCTGTATCAAAATTAGTTGGGAGCTTAAATGAAGGGTAAAGATTTCTCACAAAAGAAACAAAAATGCTTGCATTAAATCAAAATAAATATTTATTGATTATAAGTTATCACTTTCCCCCTAGAAATCGAACTAGCCAAACAATTCAAATTAAATATACACTTTCCTTGTCTTTTTTTTTGGCAAATTGATTTATTAAATCATCTATAGTTGAAGATATAGTTATAGATTTTAGTTTTTCTAAAATTTTTGAGCTCGAGATTAAGTGACATTGTTGATAACATTTTACTAACTTTTGCTTACACACATTAGAGGCCTTATTATCATTGATACGGCTGATACGGCGGTAGCTACGCCCTTGGTTTGCCCCGTAAACAGCCTACGAACACGATTTTCGGTAAATATAACAAAAAAAAAAAAACCATCACAATTTGAAGCGTTTGAAGCGCGTCGATCGCAAACGCCATACGTCGTTCGTCATGATAACGTCGCGTCCGCGTATGCCGATCCGTTATGGAAACAGCGGCACGACGGAAAACAGAGAAGTGAAACGCGGAGAGAGATGATCAATCTATCGACGACGTGGGGGCCGTCGGAGTGGACGTCGTGCTGTATACCGTGCTCGGGCGATTCAACGACGGAGACCCGTGAAACACAAAACGTATTTGCCGCGACGAGACGCTGACGTTTCGAAACCGTACGTTTAACCAAGACGACCGAAACGAAAACGAGTGGTACGAAACGGTTGGTGTGATTTTTTTGGAAAAAAAAACCCCCCAAACGCGTCACATTATTGATTTTTTCTATTTTTTATAAACGTTTGCGCGTGTCTCGGAAATAAATATCCGTTTCCTCTCGCGCGTCGCGTTTCGTTCCGATTGTTTACGACGGGATCGTCACGTTACGCTCCGTACGGATACGACGCACGGTTCATTATTTACGTGTACGGGTACGCGTGTTCGTACCCCGGGGGGGCGGTCAAACGCTTTTCGCCTCGCGGGGACACGTTCGGTTTATTTATTTATCTCGCTTTTGTGTAACGTACTTTTTTTTTTCCGCGCGCCGAGAAACCCGGGAAAAATTGAAATACTCCCGTTATTTACGTTTATGAATAATTCAACAGCACCGCCGAATATTGCTTCGCTGTCCGTTCACAGGCTGTATATTATCGTTTAGCATACGACGTACGTGTGCGCGCGGCCAAGATCACGACGACACGAGGATAAATACGTCGCGGTGGCATTAAAAAACACCTCGCCGGTCCTCAGGATCAAAAAACAAAAAGTCAGTTCATATACCGTAAACGACGTTCGACACGTATTTCATTTCGAATTATTGTCCAAACCCGTTTATAGCGGAGACCGAGGTTTTTACGTTTTGTTTTAACACATTGTTCCCCCCCCCCACCACTCGGGCGCCGCTGGTGTACTTAACGGAGTAAAAAAAAAAAAAACAACGCCGGCGATTTCGTAACGTGGATTTTCCAGTTCGTCCCGTCCCGCGTTCGCGGTGTTTGAATGAAATGCTCCTCGTTCCGATCGTTTGCAACGGACAGATATTGACTTTCAAACGACTTTTCCGTGTCTGCGGCACGGACATGATGCGATCCATGCCGGTGCATGCAGCGTGCAGGGTGGAATTGCACTGAGGAAAACTCCCGGGCGTACTTCAGATTATACACGACGTCGGTAAAATTGTTAAATCTATTTCTAGATGTAATGTCGACAACGTCCATCTTGCCCGGCGCGGCCACGCCTGAGCCAAAGTCAAGATACCGTTAGCCGAGTTTTCGTTTTTTTCTCAGCGCGGATAACGAACATTCGCATGTCACAAAACTATGGAATGCCTTCAGTTTTCAAATCACTCGGATCAGTGAGCAAATAGCGTTTCTTTCATTGTTTTGAACAGAAGTAGGTACAGGTTGAGGAGAATTTCCATTTTTCAACGTATCCGAAATATCTGACGCATGATTTCATTTATGATGCGAAAAAAAAAATGAAATAAAATTGTTATTAGAGATTTTGCGAGCATAACGTCGTGTAGTGCTCTCTTTGACAAACGAATACGATAAAAATGCGAAATGGTGTGTTGGGTTTATGGAAAAGAAAAAAAGAATAATCAAATTCGATTATATATTTCATATTTCGTTCGCAGCCCACGAATTACATTTATGCATTATATTATCAATAAAGGGTGCGTATATCGCGTATATTGTATGTGGTGTGTAAAGGCGGACGCGGGGAAAGTTAGTTTTTTTTTGTCGTCGAGCTCTTTATAATTATACAATGTATATATATATATTTTTTTTTTTTTGTAGCGCCCGACCAAGTATTGTTATGTGTGAAATGTTGTCGCGTACGAGATATATGCCGCCGCACGGTCAGCAACTTTAGGACGGATACGTTTGAAATGTAGACTCATTGTGGAAAACTATTCGAAAATAGCCGACAAAAAACGTCGGCCAACCACCGCGCGAAAACGAGCTCGATACGTAACGTATTGTTTCGTTTTCTGTCGAAACTTTCGAGGCCGGTATACACAGGCGACTTGGACTTGGACGGACGCGTTACACCGGTGATCACGTTTCGTTTAGAACGGGGAGACCGGGTGAATAATCAAGAGACACGAATCCCGATTTTTCGTACTAATACAAACGTTATATTCGAAATGTCCGTTTGGCGCGCGTATTATGCACACAATTATTGTTATTTCGATTTTTAGTTCACGTTTTAATCCGCGCGAGTGTATAATACGTATGTACGATATGCGTTTCCATGAGTTCGCTACTGTGTTATCTTCGTACACGCAGACCCCTCGGAACACGCGTCAGGCGTTTGTCGCGGCGCAGGAGGTCGCGGAAAACCCGTTGAAACGAACAGAGAAAAAATAATAGAGAAAGAGGCGACGTACCTGTGTAGAGATGTTCGACTGTAACGTACGACGTTGTCGTAACATTTATGCGGTTTAACGACACAAACTCTCGACGGAAAGCGGTCTCCTCGTCACTGACGTCCGGCTGAACGTGTCGGCATCGTCGTCGTCGTTGCAATTGTTATCATTACGCGCGTTGGACTCGTAACGCGCGAATCCGACGTGCACGCGAAACACGAAATTTAGAAACGGAACGGCATTTATGATTTTGATACGAGTCGGCATCCAACGTGAACACGACTCGTTCTCAACAACGTTCTCCGATCGTGCGGTTTTCGACATTCAGTACGGTCGATAGCCATACGTACGCGTATGTCGACGCCGTGTTTTAAAAACGCCGGTGTTAAATTTACTTTTAATTTCGAAATAGCGAAAAACGAAACGATAAGAACGCCGGGTTTCTCCTATTATCCGGAATGTATGGAAACGACGACACTTTCCGGCCGATGTCGTCAAGTTTTCGAGTTATTATCATCTCTGACCGTATCGCGTTCATTACCCGATGTTGATGTTTCCGATTATGTATCGACGTGTCGCGACGATGTGTTTATCGTTTTGTCTGTAAACACGCAGCAGTGCACGAGCTCGACGTGTTCCTCGGGCCAATCGTGCCACCTAGATGGAACTTTGATCATATTTTCTTTTCGATTTTCTCAGCGGTTTCCTGATTAAAAAAACCACCCGAAAATTGCGAAAAGAAACGGTAAAATTTTTATTGCCGGTTAGGAAATGTTAAATTTGAACCGCAACAGTCGAGTCACGTTCGAACGTATATATATTTTTCTGTTGCGTTAATCTTGATGAGTTGAGAAAATAAAAATAAATTAGTCGACTCGACCGACATCGTCGTACCATTAAACGCATATATATTTATAGGTTAGGTCGACGTAATTAGGTTAGGCCATACGTTCCCGCGGTCATCCTTCGTGCGTGCGCCCTCAGACATATATTCTCCGCGAACCGGACGCCGTTGTATTATATTATCGTACGGCCGTTGCGAGGAAATAGACTTTTACCGCGACAGAAATACATTTTATAACAACATACTATTTTAATACAACGTGACATTTTTTTTCTTCTTTATTTAAGAGTTCAAATCGACAAATGATATAAAATATCATTATAAAATATTTAAAAATAAAAGGTGTCAACTGTTAAAAATATAATATAAAATAGCTTGATACGTAAAACTTATATGAAAAAAAAATACTTATTGTTATAATAAAATCATTCTGATTCGGATTCGCTATTTTCGCGAGTATGATTTCCTGAAACTTTTGTGATATCAATCATGCGATTTTTATGCATCACCAGATTATGGTCCTATAGGAAGAAGTGTATATTTTTATCTACAAAGAGAATTATATAAATAAAACGGGCAACTTTGAGCAGACCATATTTTAGAATTTATTAAACAGTGGGTTTAAATTTTACATTTTAACAAAAATCAGTTGGATAATTTACGATTTTTTTTTTCGAATCCATTAAATTATAAAACGATAACCTTTATTCCCTATATCGTTAATACATTTTTAATAGTTTTTTGTTTATTTTAAACATTATTATTGACTGTTACGTACCTTGTCCGGTAGTTTCCATTGTACAAAACAAATGAATACAAAAAAACAAAAACTAAATAATATAATATTCCGTAACACCGGAGACAAGTGTTTATTCTGGAAGGTAGTGAAGAAAATCGCTACGAACGCCACGTTTTTCTGATACCGCGTCGGTCGGCCTTCTAAAATAGCATTCGATATGGACGTTATGACACGGCAAACAGACAATAACAAATAAGCGTTCACCGGGCAATCATCGTAATGTCGACGATGGTATCGAATTGATTTTGGTCGCGACGGTTTCCCTATCCCGTCGTGCAGAAAACCGCCACATTACACGGACGTATAATCTCGGAGTCGCGCGATCCGGTCGGACGTGTAATACGTGTGCACACGACTTATCGGACGTCTAAACGAGACGACTGGAAGTTCCGGTCGCGTTGTATCGGAAGGAGTGGGAGGGGAAGCGAGAGTTCGTCAAGCACGGAATACACGAGCTAACAACTCCGCGTCTCGGTACGAAAAACAGTCGAATGTGCGTGTGTGCGTGTGTGTGTGTAAAATACTTTGTAAATTTTTTTTTTTTAGAAAATAAAACGAAGTTTGATATTTAAAAACGCGTTCAAACGAGACGACGTCAACGCGTCCGTGTGAACAGTCGCGCGCGTTGTCACGACGGCAGCCGAAAAGGCACATTGACGTTTATCTACGTTCGATCGCGATCGTTCGTTTCGTTCGAGCTCCGGCCCGTCGTTTTCGAATTAAAAACTCCGTAGCACGTGTTGTGTAATAGATTATAAGAAAAGAAAAAAAATTCGAGTATAATATTTCAAAAGGAACGTCGTAAACGCTATAATACAGTAGACACGAGCTCAACGTTTTCTAGGCGTTCACGACGTGCATACAACGTTTATGTTTTTACGAGCGCGCATAAACTCTATACGGACGTAATATTTCATTTTATTTTTTTTTTCGTCAAAGCACGTACAATGAACAATACCGTCCGTCAAACGATTCGCTCGTACGTTACATTAGATATGTTTTCATTTCGAAACTATTACGTACGAGAAATGTACAATATCGAGTGAAAAAAAACTGATAACAATCTCAAGTGTTTATCACAATTTGTTCTCGAGTACATACATACAAAAATATATATATATATATTAAATTTGATTTTATAAGAATACGATACGTTTAACCGACATAGTTTACTGAACAGTAGCACGATGAACGGTTAGGATAATATTTACAATAGCGTGATGGGAAAGTTTCCCATTGGCCGATATCCCGAAATAAATAATCGATTGCTTTTAAAAGAAATCTACTCACTTGTCAAAAATAATTCTAGATTATATTGTAACGTATATATTTTAATATATTTTTAAAAAAAAGCTCACGTACTAAAATCCATCTAAGCTTAACAACTAAATAATAATACATTTAAAGAAACTAAATCAAAAACCCCGTGTTTATAAAGAAAGGAAATAAATTTTTGAACCAACGGAGGAGATAAGAAGTTAAGAACGTAGAACGGAGAACAGGATGAGAGGAAATTTAACACGTTGATAACCCGGACGGAAAAAGCGGGACCGTGAATAAATATGCGATTGAAATCGCACATTGTAATTTCATCATGACGCGGAAAGAAACGAGACGAATTCGAATTACGTTACAACGTACGGGTTGGGGCTATTAAATAACGAGACGACTTTCACTCTAAAAACATTTTATCGACAAGTTTTAATAATTTAACATTTTTCTCTTTCCACATACTCCCTTCACGTTAAACACATCGCTCCGTCCGTATTTTCCATTGGTCCAATCAATGTCTGAAATCCTTTTCTTGCAACGTCTTTATTGTCGATTTTGTTGTTACAGCTTCAACCGACTCGAAATATGTTCGCTTTAATGTGCTTTTTAATTTTGAAAACAGCCAAAAGTTACACGGCCTTCACATAGACGTTGTACAGTTACAGTATAACATGATAAAAATGAAAACAGATGGACCGCTCACGGTGTAAAAAAAAAAAAATACGTCATTCGGCATGGGTTCGGCAGACTTCAGATTAGTGTAACCGCACAATAAATTTACATAAATTTAAAGATATGTCCCTGTGATATAACCTATGTTCGTGTTGTTTACGTAGTATGAATTGTGAATTGTGGTTTTGTTTTCCCGAGTAAAACAAGTAAAGCTTTTATTTTAAGCTGTATTAAACATAATATTAAATGTCATAACCCAGAGCCACCCCACACATATTTTTCTAGAAGTTATCCAAACCGCTCCTTCCCGTACTGAAAGTTCCTGAAAACGCCACTGATCGGGTTCGATCAATTGTCCGGCGAATACTCGTAACGTCGCGCGGTCGTGTTAAAACGACCACCACGTGGTTAACGTAAACGTTGACGACCGCACGCGGTTTCAGTGCGACTTGTTGTCAAAACGCGAACCGTTATATAATTATTATCTCGCGGCAAAAACTATATTACGCGCGTCCGCATAACGTATTTTTAATTATAGACGAACATTTAATCGTTATTTATTCTAAACCATATACCTGGGGGGGGGGGGGGTTTTTATTTATTACCAGAGTCGCAAAAGAGAAAAAAATATATAAAATATCAGTATCCACGTTAGACTTTCCGGATCGACAAATCTTTTTGTCCGGAGAATTTCGACCGTGCGAAAACGGATTGAAACGGATTTTGTTTTCCACTCGTGTGCGTTGACCGTACCGTTCGGTCGGGGAAATAATATCGCGGGGACGACGTGCGCGTTTATAACTGTTAAGCATCACGCGTACACGCGGTGTGTTCGTCGACAGGTGAGACGACGGTAAAGCGAATCGTTGGACAGGGGGCGATGAAAAAAGCTAGGGAACGCCGACGGATTGATGTGCAAACATATTTTGACGTTTAATATTGATATTTGCTGCGCGAACGTACGTCCGCGATCGGTGCGGGTTAGACGTTCCCATGGCTCTTACGGTACACAAAGAACGTTCGAACGTTTACACGCGATTGTCGTTTTTGTTTGTCGCGTATCCACTCGAAACGTATTTCATCAATCGAAACTGACGCGCGTGTTATATCGTTATACACACGCACACACACACACACACACACACACACACATATATATATATATATATGTACATGCGTGTTGCGACGTTCGATAAATATTTTCGACGTTTTGAAAAGCGTTTCCGCGTCGGAACGAGTAGAGAATACGAACGAGAAAAACGTCGACGGGCGTTTCCATTCACGCACGCCGGTGCACGTGATCCACACCCGCGAAAACGATCCGTATACATCATTCGGGTGGAGTTTAATATCGTATATGTTTTGACGGCGAAGTCTGATTTTTTGATATTCGAAACGTATTTAAACGCGGTTGATAAAAACGACCGGCCGAGACTCTGCCGTGATTATTTGCGCACGCCCGACAGGTCCGCAGCAATATTTGTCCACGCGAGTGTACATCCTTCTGGTAAAGGTCGATCTTGCTTTGTTTGTCCGACGTTCTCGCGAAACGGACTTTCAGCGGAAAACCGTACGAGTTTGGGAAGGCTGATCGGACGCGAAGGTCACGTCGAATTTCGGCCCTACGCACGACGATTCACGTACAAATGGTACGGGTTTTTTTTTCAAACTCGACCCCGCGCCGGATTCGATATCTCGCGGAGTACCTTCATTCATACGCCGTCCTCGGATTACGGCCGTGGTGCGAGACGAGGCGGCGTTTATTATGCGTGGCGCGTGTACAAATATCCGGCGTAAAAAATAGAAACGAATTCATTCCCGTACGGCTACGCGCGAGCTCGTCGTCATAACGTTTCGCGATTCGCGCGTTTCGTCTCTGGTACGCGGGAAAGCCGTTTTTCTCGTCTTAACGGGGGGTTTGAACAAATAAGGAGGCCTTTTTTTTTACACCCCAGTTCAAAACGCGTTACAACAAAAATCATCGTTTAAAATCATAATATTCGAATCATTAAAAATGTACGGTGTCGAAATTAGTTAAGTACCAATATAGTTACGAAATTTACATTAAAGTACAATATATGTGTTCAATTAATTTAGATTATTTAATATAATGGAACATAATCAATTTATTTTTAGTTTTTTCAACCTTACTTTTGAGTAAAATATTGTTTTGCAGTAAATTATAATATAATACATACGTCAAATGCATCTGTAAATATCAAATATAAAAAAAATTAAAAAATGAAGCCATCGCTGAAGATGGATTCAGGGCCTGCACACGTCTAAATCCGACACCGACTATTGTACATGAACGGTTAAACCCTCAGACAACCGTCCCATTCGGTCATTTCAAAATATAACTCTTCGTATTATTACCGGTGCTCCCTGGCATATAACAAACCAAGTTCTACATCAACAAGTAACTAATGCAAACGAACTTGCGAAACTGCATTATAAGCGTTTTCACGCGAAACTTACACCTAACTACTAGGCCCTTAATCCAAACCATGTGTTCCGGTCGTGTCCCTGACGAGCCTCCTCGCAGACCAAAGAAAAATGCGACTCACTATTTTGAAAAAAATATAAATACAAAATTATATACACCTATCCGCACCTAGATTATATAATCGAAGACACGTGTATCAAAGGGTATATCACCGTCGGGGGCGACTTCCCATTTCATGTGATTCGATTGATGATTGTATCATGTTTTGTATCAAACTGTGTGTATAGATATTGTTTTCGCTATCAAACGAAAACACAACTATTGTTAAAACGTGTACGAACGTGGCGTGTTGTCGTCGTCACGCCGAGAATGGTAATTATACGTTTTCCCGCTAGGCCGGCGTGCGAAACGAGTACGAAATGTCGTAACGACTCGCTTTCTTCTGTTCGTTAGACGTACATTGTGTTTACACGTCGCGGAAACAACGCCGTTATTATTATCGTAACGCCGCCTAGTT
The DNA here is from genome assembly GCA_019022885.1 of Schlechtendalia chinensis. Lineage (NCBI taxonomy): Eukaryota > Metazoa > Arthropoda > Insecta > Hemiptera > Aphididae > Schlechtendalia > Schlechtendalia chinensis. The sequence continues at coordinate 755,272 of CM032351.1, read as the reverse complement.
ATTTTTTTAGATTTTTTTTTTTTTTTTGAAATGCGCCGTGTTATCGAAATCGGGACGAAATAAATGTGAAAACCGAGTTAATTCCCTAGTACCTTTTGTCATTCTCTCCAAAAACGATTTCGATTCAATTATTACCGTATAGCGGTTTTCTATCCGTTTCGAAAGCTATAAACTCGTATTCTCCCCGTGCCGAGCTGTCTAAATCACACATTTAAAAAGCGGGGATTACGGGTAAGCCGTCCCGTGAATAAAACGTATTCACAGTCAATGCAAATAGAGGGAAAAGGTACGCGCGACACGAGAACGATTGAATTATGAAAAAAAAACATTATGTCCACGTACAAACGAGTAGCAGACCGCATCGATATTTCCGTTTTAATGCGTTGTAAACAATTTTAGTTTTCACGTCTGTATTATCGTACGACACGTCGGAATCGTGTTTCATAGTTTATTGTAAGAGGCATGTAAAACCTTGAACGTTTAAACATTCGGAGCTACACATTTGTTTGTCCCGTATCGACAGCGCAGAGATCGCTTTATCGTTTTGGGATAACGTATGTTACGAAATTCACTCGACGTGCATTCGCTGTCCCCCGAAAGGAAAACACCCCCGTCGTTTTTCGATTTGTCGCCGTGTCGAAATGCCGCGGACCGGTGTCGTTTTATTCATTTAATCGCGTTCGAACGCACGACGTTCGAACGCGTCCGGTACTTACGTCCCAAATTTTCTTGAAGTCGTTCTGATGTATCCTGAGCAGCTCGCAAGTGGTCTTCGTGCACACGGTCATGTCTCTGGGCAAGTCGTGCACAATTGATTCGCCGAAAGTGGCGCCGACGTCCAGCGTGACAACGGTCTGCGGACAACACGGAACAAAGGTGATCGTTAATTCGTTACGTAATTTAATTTCGGCCCGCGGATAAAACACGGTGGCCGGTTGATTTATTTGTTTTTAACGCGTCCGGCATTACGGCCGAGAGTTTAATTGATCGTCTTTATCTCTCTCGATTGTATACGAAAAATTCGCCCGGAAACGTAATATTTTTTTTTTTTTTTGATCCGACGATGGAATTTATAATTTATAACCCGATGTTTTCCACCGTCCGTTTCACAAATTCAACGATAAATTCTCGTGGAACCGACACTGCGCCATACCTGCGACGACATCTGTTTGACGTATACTATTGTTTTGGTATGTTTCGACTAGAATATTTTATTCCGGGATTATGTTTAATTGTGACGTTCTATTTTTCTTTCCTTTAAACGTTTTCGCTAATTGTTTGAATATTATTGTTATATTTAGAAAAAAAAACCCCTAAGAAAAGTTAAATTTGACACTATATAAACGTATTAATCATAATAAAGTAGAAATTTATTTTAATCTTAGCAGTTATATTGCCAAAGGGGTTTTTTGTGACACCATCTCTCAAATATTTTACAAATAAAATCTGGCTTTTTAAATCATTTTCACCAATACTATTCAAAAATAAAAAGTGTATTAAGTTGAAAATGTTTAAAATTACATTTAAAAATAAATCCTTCGAATTCCAACATAAAATTATGTTTCAATGGTCGTTTTTTGTTCTATTAATCATGTTTAATATTATCAATCGTTTATTGTCATCGAAAAGTGTAAATACGGGCCGGATGTATACTTATATGTGAAAACGATGTCGGTTATTGCAATCAATACGCCGCAAAATGTTATCAGTTTGAGGTCATAAAAATCAATATTATGTACGAGTATTTAATATACAAAATTATCGTCTAATGGCTTATATCAAAGATAAAAATGTCTATATCTGAACAAACTTCAACGTGTTGGTTTTTACGTTTCGTTCTTACACCATTAAAACAGTACCGTCAGTATCGCGCTAACATGCATCTGTGTCGTGTGTGGATAAAAATGAGCGAGGAACGAGAACGAAACGTTTTAACAATTAACGAAAAATTTTCAATACCACACCGTATGAAAGTTGTATTCACATATTTACGTTTTAATTTTTAATTTTTAACAATTTTAAATAATATTTTTGTTTAACTATGTGTGTGTTGAATTGTGTTAAATGTCCAACGATAATGTGACATTACATTTTTGATTTGATGTACGTTTTATTATTCTTTAAATGTTTGTTTAGTGTTATCAATCTGTTTATGTTATCAGTTTTATCTAGTATCAAAGTGATTATATTAAGCGGAGACCACTGTACATATATATATATATACTTAAAATTATAATGGCCGTACGCGCTTTATCCGAATATTTATTAAAAGCAAAAAAATATTTTTAAACTTCGTAATGAATTTTAATTAATAATGTCTAAGCGTTTTAATAATTTAATATTCTACCTTATCTAAGATCCTCTCTTTTATTTCCAGCGTTTGTATAATTTACATTTTTTTTAATCTTGTTTTTAATTGAAATCCGTTTAAACTAGTGGTTCTCAACGGGAGGGGGTCAAGAGGTGGTGAAGGGCGGTGAGCAAGTTTTCGGCGGTAAGGTGGTGCATGCCATTAAAAGAGGAGATTTGCGCTTTTATCATGCAAGCATTGAACCTAACGTAAAAAAATTGGCTCAGAAGCACCAAGTACAACAATCCCACTGATCAACACGATTGTTTCAGAAAATGTCAATTATACACTTATCTTATATTTATTATTCAATTATATACTTTTCAAATAAACTGTTTTAATTTTAAATTAAAGGGAGGGAGCGTTAAAAACGATTTTGCTTCTCGGGGGATCAGTAACTTTAAAAGTTGAGAACCACTGGCTTAAACTGTACCTTCGGAAATGCGATTCCGTTCACCGTCGCTGCCGTAATGTCTTTGAGTTTTTAGGGTGTCTTTTTTTTTTTTTCTTCTTTTTTTCTTCGTTCTTTAGACGTTACCCATACTACCATGCAAATCCGCCGGGCTGACACGCAAGCGCACTCGTGGAAATATACAATTTGCCGAGATCCGTTACAGAACAATTCGCGTATAAAAACAATATTCAAACTTTTCTCGTCCCGTGCGTTTCGACGAAATTTTAAAACACTCGAACCGTAAGTCGCGCGACGAATAAACTTTCCGACGGAATTACGAAATTTTACTGCTCGGCGTGTATATTATATATGACGTGCAACGAAAATGTTTGAAATATGAACACAATACGATTTCACAACAAACGTCCGGCCAATTTTCACGAAAGTCGAGATAAATGTTATATCTGAACGATAACTTTTGAAAATATTCATTCGAAAACTTTTTAAAAAAAAATTGTTTTATAAATATTTATTCACGAAAACGCGTATATAGAAGTGCGCACGACCAACAGAGATTTTTTTTCATACGTATGAAACTTCAATAGAAAAAAAATAAAAAAACGCGTTTTTTGTCAAAATATATGTGTTCACTCATATATGGTAAAAGAACGCCCGTCATACATTTCGTCTTGAGATATAAATTTCGTTTAGAAGAACATTATATAATTATGATCGAGCGTTGTAACTACGGATAATTGTGCGTTTCAGAACGGACGGAAACGAAAGAACCACAAAGCTCCCGCGAGATAAGTTGTTTCTATTCTGTGGGAAATAATACACCTGGAAAATGTTTTTGAAACGTCTACGACGCGCAATTCAAAACGGATTTCGTATTAAACGTTCGGTTCTTATTCTATAATTGCATTTATTCATTAGATTAAAGAACGCGGTGTGCACGGTGTATCCGCGGGCAGCAGACATTTTCCATTAATGCACTTGACGAGTATCGTTTGAAAAATAAGTCTCGTGTTCACAGACCCGACCAAAAATGCCAACGCCGACATACAACGGTATTATTATTATTGGTGAAATAGTAGGTCGTTCACAGGCGGTCTACTCTAAACATATTCACGAGTTGGGCGAAGATGAAAAAAATGTGTCGTACGTACGAGTGGCGGATTTCACAAATCCGTCGACAAGCGTTGCGACCACGCCAAGAACATTTGTTCAAATGTTTAAGTATTTACAGTCCCGTTCGATTGTACAGCACGTTTTACGCACGGCCGCGCGATTACAATAATTGCGATACTTTAGAGAGGACCGTGTTGGCCATCCTCGACTGCCGCGTCGCGGCCTCCGAACAGTGTTATTACGGCATTTCGCGTTATATAATGTTAAAACAAGAGACGCAATTCCGTAATAATAATAACGGTAATAACAGTGATAATAATTGTGATGATAATAATAATAATAATCGGTAGTGAACTTTCGCGGGGTCGTAGCGGAGAAAGAGGATTTTCCGCAAACGTGGTGAGGCGGAGGGGGGGAATGTACGGACCGGATAACGTTTTTAATGTAATTCAACGCGACGCGTTAAACACGAGCTTTCCGTTGTAACATTCGACTCTTTATGTTTTTTTTTCTCTCCGTCACGTACGCGAGCATAGATAACGTACAGAGTTGTTTAGGCAAAGGATCGAATTTCCCGGATACAATATGTTTTCGCGGGTCGTTCTCGTCTGCAGACGGACCGGCAATATAGTTTTTATTTCGTTCGAGACGGGAAAAAAACAAACGAGTTTCGATTTGTAGTCGGTTCGTTGTAACGCGTATTGCCACGCATCCGATATCGTTAAGCTGGTTATAATGATTGCAAGAACATGGCCGTACCGTTCTGTGCCGACGACCACGTCAAGACGGAGAAAATTTAACTTTGAACGAAGCCGAACGCGAATACGGTTTCAGACGGCACCGTCAGCAACGGAGTTGGCCCGTTCAAATCTCAAACCTAACCAAACCTAACCTAACCTAACCTAACCTTATTTCGTCGTGTTTTTCGTACGTCCGTGAACGTTTTACGGACACGACGGCAGCAACGGACCGAGCGAAACTCTGGTCGTAACAACAACGTTGCGTTAGCACAATACGAACTGATATCCAGTGGCGGCGCTAGAGGGGAGCAAGGTAGGGCAAGCGCCCAACCCAAATTTGGTTTCGCCCCACCTTTGCCCTACCCGTTGAAGAACAGACGAAAATTTAAATTTTAAGTATTTATGTGTTTGCTATGTTTCATATGTTTCGCCGTGTAACTCGTCATATTTTTTTTGATGTGCATTCGTTTAGATAATACACCACGGAACACACTACCATTTAATTTGATTTCGAAATTGATTATATTTTATCGGAAAACGCTAATAGTACAGTATTTCCATGTCTTTCAATAATTTATATTACACCCGTACAGACGGGTTTTCACTAAAATCCATGATCGATTCGCCATGATCTTGCCCCCCCTAGAAAAAATGTCTGGTGCCGCCACTGCTGATATCGTATATTAATTACGCTGATCAACGCGGTCGGGTACAAAACCGACCACAACCATATATATATACACGTAAGTTTGTGATCATAAAATCAGAGTCGGTTCGCATAATCGCCTATATACCCGTGAAATTAGTCGACCTGCGTTCGGAATGGCGTGACGGCGCGGTTTTCAGCGTTCAATAGCTTTTGAAAACGGGGGGAGGGAAATAAATATAAATTATCTCCGCCCTGGGTTTGACTGATCCAAACTCAACCGGGCGCTCGACGGGTTTCGGATTCGCGTACGTCCACGTACGTCACGTTGTTGTTTATGCGTACGTCCGAGGTTCAACGTTACCCGCGGTCAGAACGTATTCAAACCCCGTATTCGCTTTGATTTCAATTATTTCGAGAAAAAACAGAAAAAAGAGTCGTAGCATCATTTTACGTTCTCGGTCGTCTCCCGGTCCGTGTCGCACATTCCGTGTTTCACAACGTGATGCTCCGCTGATCCGATCACGTCAGCGAAATCCGTCGCTTCGCTTCGCGAACGAACAACTACGGATGGTTGAAAACGGCCTTTGGCGAATTCAGCAGACGCGGAGTGGTCTCCCTAACCTAACCTAACACGCGACCGTAAATAACAAGCCGACGACGACGCGTCTGACAGAGCCCGGACGGTGTGTAATTGGATTTGGAAACAACGGGGGGGGGGGGGGCGGCTTTCTTTTCGTTCTAGACGACGTCTCGCGATCGCGTTCGGTCAATCGCACCGGAACCGTTTGAAATCGCATTCGTCTTGTACGGGGTCGCGAATTAATGATCGCGTTGCGAACATTGATCGTCGCGGTTAAAAACGCATTATGAATCGTACATTATCGGAGCGCAACGGACACGTGCATACACGCGGTGTTTGTTTTTGACGTCCGGACGATGGAAACAATTATAACGCGGAAAACGTTTACGCGGCCAAATACGTACACGCGTACACGCGTAAACCCGTCTCGTGACGTTTTTCTGTTTATTTCGATTCGCGCGGTTTCAACCATCACGCTAGCAGTTCACATCACGACGTAAGCCAGACAACACTCAGGCGCAGTGGTTGAAAATCTTCCGGTATTGTATCCGCCCGCAGTAGAGGAATCCGGAAATCGTTTATTTTAATGAAATACGCGCGATATCGTATGTATCGGACGATCCGGACCGACTGCACGCGCCACGATCTATATAATACTTGACGTCCCGTCCCCACGACGTGTTTCGTAATGTATATATCGGTTTCAGGGCGCAGACCTGAATGTTGTATTATTAGTATACGACGCGTCGACCCGCGGTGTGTTACAAAAAAGAATACGTCCTTTTTGCGTTAAAAAAAACAAAAAAACGGACGGAAAACACCAAAGGAAAAACAAAATAATAACGAAAAAGAAAGTTTTCTTTTTCGTTGTATATAAAAGGATCGGAAACGTTCAAAACAAACACAGTTCGCGACTCACACACACGTCTATATCTTACGGACGTCTGGCGAATGCGAGAAATTCCCGTTTTATACAATAGTTTTTTTTCTTTTTATAGAACAATTAATGACGTTAAAGTTATTGTATTTTGGATTTTTTTAAAAATTTTTTCACAACCAAAAACAGGAATCCGAAACAATTAGAAATTGTCTACAATTTGTCGAAGTTTATCGAAACAGCAATCCCTCTCGGTAAAAAACGGGCGTAGTCGATCGTATCGTTTCGGTGGCCACCCCGGGTTCTCTCGTGCACCGTTGTTAACGAGAGGTATTGACATTTTTTTCGTTTTTTTCGTTTTAGCTACAAACAAATCTAAAGTACGATAATCGCAGTTTCTGTTAATTATCATAAAAGAAAGAGAAAACCGCTTAAAAATATTTTATGTTTATACGTATACACGCGCACGGGGAACAAGACCGTTGTCGACGTCACAGAATATCGGAGCGCGTGATAATGATTTTTTTCGGCACGTAGTCACACAGAATACATAAATATATCGTGCGCGTCGTTAAATCTGAAAAGTTCGAACGGTCGAAAGCAAAAAAAATAAAAATAAAAAATAGTTTCACACGATTTTTATCTTATTCCATTATTTTTATTATTCAAAGAACAAACAACGCGAAGATAAATTTTCGTAGAAAACGAGGGGGTTTTTTTTTTTAATTAATCTAAAAAATGAAGACGCTTATTATAATTAACGAGCGTATTTGGCGTGGAGGTTTTTTAACGATTCGTTTAAAACACGATACGAGATATAGGCGAAAAAATCGTCGTTGTTTTAAAGTTGGCACGTCTCAAAACTTTTTTTCGCGAGTACCGGGTCGTGTTGGGACAGAACCAATTATAATAAAGTAATATTATTTTTTTACCAAAAATTTTTTTTTTTTTTTTGAAAAGAAACATAAAAGAAAAAAAATCGATTTGGACTTTTATTTGAAAATGTTTTGTGCGTATATTGTGTGAAACGGAACAATACAAAAATGTCTATTGAAAAAAAAAACCGCCCGATCTCAGTACGTTTTGATTAAAGTAAATTGTTATATGATAATAACGAGCGAAAACTTTGTCGTTTAAAAAAAATAATAATTAAGTTTTAATTAAAATTTCAAATTTTCGACCATTCGTGAAAAATAATTTGTTAATTTAGTAACTAAAAATGCGAATTTAATAATATTATTCAAAAACGTGATTAATTCATTTTGTATAAATATTATAAGCTCCACTCCGTCGTGCGTTATTATCACTATTATATAATACATAAATATACAGTGATGCGAAGCGTACGGTCGTTTATTATTTTTGGGAAAATCGATTGTTAACAATTTTCGATGAAAACAATAACCTCGTTTATAACACAGCGCGCGTACGTTCTAATATATATATATATATATCGAAAGATTCATTAGAAATTTACTGTATAGTTGTACGAAACGCGTAATGAGAATCGGGTGAATCCAAGTACTCGACAATTTGAACTATTTCCGAAAGTTATTTTCCGTAATAAATCATCCGAATTTGCAATAGATCCATTTATATGTTTTTTTCTCTTAAATGCTCGCGTAAAGTACGATATTTTGACGGTCCGCGTTGTTTCGGAGCTCGGTATGCATAAACTGTGTAAGTTCGAGTCGGGAATGACCCCAAATGAATGAAACGTAAAATTTGAAATTTAATTTTCAGACCTCTCTCATTCGGTATTTATTTTATTGGTATTTTTGATAAGCCCGCCATAAACCCCCCCCGGAGAAATTATTCCAAACGGACTGAACATACATATTGTGTACATGAACAGACGGTAAAAATATATATCTGACGAAATCGTTGTACCTTTGTTTCTCGTTCGCGCGCGGTTTACGGCGTTATTGTGGAAATAAATCACACACACGGTAAATGAATGCACAGTGCTTTGCGTACTTCACGTGCGTATGGTTTTCGGTTATCAATTATTTTTTTCGTCTAGTCAACGCGTACGCTTACCGACGAAAAACGTTCGGTTCGAATTTACCCGTCACGTTTTACCGTGAAGCCAATTTCAGAGCTACACGGCGTTCTAAAACAAACCCGTTTTTTCTATTGAATATTTTATCAAACGCGTACGTTGTACGGTTATTATCTATAGTTTTTATGTGTTTCGTTTGTGTTTTTTTATAAGCTGTGACTTAATATCGGATTTGATTTCAACATAAAACGTCAAAGAACGTGCGGCACGGCGTTATCTATTTCGTACAGATCGGCAGAATCGACTTATCCGATTAGAACGTCGTGATATCAGTCGAATCCGCTCACGAGTTGTACTATATGTGAGTAGTATGTCCAAAAATATACGCGAACGTATGCAACAACTCGTTTATTTCGAACGAATCATCATGGCTAATCAATTGTATCCCCTTAAACGTATTACCCATTGGCCGTAATGCACTTGTCTGCATTGCCGTCGTTCGAAACGTCCCTCAAAGTCCCGTGAAGTTAGGCTTTTCAGTTGCCTGGTTGTTTCGTGTTTGTTGGTATCTTCGTCGTCCCAATGCCGCCTCCTCATGACCGGTTTGCGTTTTGGGAAAAGAAGTCACTGGACAATCCACACGTCATCCTCTCGCGAATCCGGTCGCACACGATGTGCCCGATCTCCCGAACATTTGAGAACCTCCACGTAGATATCACAACTGACAGTTTGTCATTCAGGGAGAAATTCGTGATGCCACAATCCCACGAACGACTTTAATTTTCGATCTGATTTCGCATCGTCTTTGAAGTCTTCACGGCCCTCGTTGAAACGATTAATGCGCTTAAAAATAGCTGTTTTCTTTAAGGAATTGTCTCCACAAACAGTAATCGACATTTCATTAATTTCCTGTGATGTTTATCCGAGTATCGTCATTTGATGATCATTCTTTGCTCGTTGATTTCCGTCGTCGACAAAGAGTGCAAAACAGTAAACCAAAGGCGATTGTCGTTTTATCTGTGTTGTGATAGCTCGAAGGTGGACCGGTCGCCAAAGCACCAGTAGTACTAGTAGACAGAGACGAAATAATCGGAGCGTTGTTATCTCCGCGACGGGTCGCTGTAGAAACCCATTTCGCGTACTTTTTGGACGGACCGCGTATAATAAAAATGATATTTTTCATATAACGACAAGAACGTACGTTTAAATATTGTTCACCGGACGATTAGTGGAAATCCTACCGAATTACTGAACAAACGGAACAACAGGCCGCGCATAACGTGTCTGTCGTGACGATTACAAAACGCGTCTTGTAAACGTTCGAAGTTTCCACCGAAACGTTATCGTTAAAAAGCGAATGGCGGTGTTTCAAGAACGGTTTTCAAGGCGAAAATTTACGACCGTCCCGGCTCGGGCGACGTAAATCGCTCGGCGGCGGTTCCAGAGAGGCACGACGACGGGAACGTGGCACAAAGGGAAACAAACGCCAGAGCTTTTCCCGGTTCTTTAAGCCGGCGGAATACTACCGTCGGTCTGGGAAGCTTATACGACGGCCGATCTCGTTTTTCGACGGGATTTCGAGTTGATACGGTGCGACGTGACGCGATTTTTCCCGTGCTAAAACGGACGGCGTGGCTTCGGGTCCGACGAGCAATTGTCGTCTACACGAGCGATCGTCTCGCAGTCGTTTTGTTACGTTCGCGTGACACGCCGACTACGGGAAATCCGGATATACGTATATATGTTGCTTCGAAGTTTTTTTAAATTTATTTATTAGTTCGTAAATTTGTTCGTAAAACATTATAAATCGATCTTCGAGTTCACTCGCTGAGACGCGAACGTGAATTGGTTTTCGATTAACTTCAAACAATCTATACGCAAATAAACATTATTTGGAAAACGGATAAGACACATTATATAATAATCAACGAATACTATACATATGTTATTCACTTTTTGTCGAGGGATTTATATTTATAATCTTAATGTTTTAATCGAAAAACGTCAATACCGTTAGCATTTCAACGTTAACCATCGAAATCGGAATGATCGTAGTTTTTTATTGAACGTTGTTTTTACACCGACCGATGACATTATGTCCTATATTGGTGATGTAACGAACTGTCCGATTTTCGAACGGAACTCAACACACAGTAGTTCGTATCGAATTGGTCCACCGGTACCCCCAAATTTTTGTTATAACTCAAAAAAAAAAAAATAGATTTTAAATATTAAACACCTGAATTATTAACTTCATGAAATCAATTGGTTAGATTAACCAACTGTTAAATCAAACGCGTGCTTAGATGTTTTAAATACGATTGAAATCCTTTGAATTTTTCATGAAGTTCGGGATCGTTTTAATTTGAACATGTTCGGTTGGACCTCAAAAATCTGGGTTCGTAACGTCGCCGTTAAAACAATTACGCGTGCGACGTACGCGTTTCGGAAAAAACGTTGGAAACGTTTGCGGGCAAAAATCAAACAAATGTCCGCGTTTGACGCGCATTGTTTCCGTCGCGGCGTTATCGCTCTATTTTACGTCGTGCACCGTGCGCTTATTGTTTTAACTTCCCCGGGGCGGCGATATCAAGTGCAGGACGTCAGAGAACTCGAGCCGAGTTCACCCTCGTCGTTCACACACGTACACACAATAGGTCTCCGGGTAATTTATAGGAGATGGCGTTCCGGACGAAATTAAAGTCGGATAAACGTCGTTAGAAGATTCCTCTTCGTCTCGAAACATTGAATGTATATAAAAGAAAAAACATTAAATATACTCGTAGACGGACATTTCGCGGTTTTTCCTTTCGTTTTGAAAGCGGCGATTTCCTGGTCGTTTTCAGCTACGCCCGAGAAACCTACTGGGGGAAAACGTGGCGAATAAAGTGCCCCGGAGCATGTCAAGATCGTCCGAGCGCTGCAACACGAAAAAGCGTTTACGGACGGAAAGAAATTACATTACCGCGCGTAAACAACGCGTGTTCTTCGCAGCCAGTGAAACATTCAAATCCCAACGAAGTCGGTTTTTTTCGCGTGACTATTTATTATTTTCTTTTTCTTTTTCAACGTAATGTGTCGGAAACGATAACGCAACACCAAAACTTTTGCAAAGAACAATCGATTCGCCCGCTAGTGAGTTTGTCCGCGGTTGTTCGTCGTCGTCGGTCTTTTTCCGAATTCCCACACCGCCGCGAGAACTTCTCGTTTTCGGTTCGATCGATCATTTTTTTTTTCGTCCGCGATCCGACATCGCACATTACCGAACTACGGCCTGACGACAACACGAACGTAATGTGCGTATAAAACGCGACGCGGACTAATTCACGAACTCCTCCAAAACGATTTTCACTCGGAAACATTCTCAAAGTGTTACGACGCGTTGAACGCGGCGGGAGTTGGATCCGCTTGAAATCTCGACTAGACGTTTGACGACCGCGCGTTTCCGGTTTCGGATCTGGATCCGACCGCGGCCGAACGAACCTCGTCCACAATTCGACGGGAACGATGTTTTGCCGTTCGCGGTTCGCAAAAAAAAAACAAAATCAAAAACGAATAAACATAACCTAACGGACGCACGAGACGTAGCGATTTGTGTAGTCACGCGCGCCGACTCCGTTTGTTCAATCCCGCCTGTCTAACGACACGCTTGTGCACGTACGCGTTTGCAATGCCGCGCCGTTGAGACCGATTCGGACGAGTCGAATTACAAACACCATACGTACGGCGTGAGTCCCGATAGTTGTGGACGTCGCGAACCGAACGCTGAAAAAAAACTGAACACTCGGACGAGTTACGCGGACGGATAATTCACGGTTGTATTGTTTTTCGTTTTCAATCTGAAAGCGACCGTAAACCGCCGTGGTTTCGCGGGACTACGAATCGCGGAGTAAACGGGTTTCGTACGACTGTTTAACAGGTATAACGGTGTTTTGTCCAAAACGGACTTTCGCCAGAAAATTCTAGTGCCGACCAGATACAATTTACTATCGGACGCGTGTCGTCACTGACGAACGAAAAACATTACATTCCTCGGATCCGCTCGTATTTTAAAAATACGTAAAAACAAAATTATTATTAAACGTTTTAATGTTAACGTTATACGTAGTAAACAGCCGACGGTGTTCGGCCATTTCGTTTTGTCCCGCGAGATACGTTTGGTTAGTAAAGTTTGAACAACGAATTTACCGTGAAAGTTTTAAAGAAGAACCTGCAATAGTAAATATTTATATGTAAACAATAAGTTAAACACTATTATTTGATTATATTTGATTGTATTTCGGTTTGAGTAAACAAAACCAGTTTTAATTGATAATTGATAAATCAATGAACGAAGCAATACGACGAGCGCTTTTGCCTACAAAAACAAACTAGTGATGTTATAAACGAGGTCGAACTGATCATCCATTTTTTTTACTCGAACCCGAATCGAACTAATTAATTTAAATATCCGACTCGAACTTCGTAAAAAGAGATTTTAATTAATTTAAAACGTCTAAGTGCTCGTTTGATTTAAAAGTTGGTTAACCTAAATAAATAATTAATAGTTCATAAAATCAATAATATAGGAGTTTAGTTACATTCTTTCGACTTACAATACGAAATTGGGAACCGGAGGGATTTAATTTTTCTTGGTTCGATATTCGAATCGAACTACTATGTGTTAAGTTCGGTTCGAATATTTCTAATCACGAGTTTGATTTTCGAAACGAAACGAATACCCGGGGTTCGGTTTGAAAATCGAACGGTTCGTTACACGACTAAAAAACAGCCGCAAGTTATTATGGCGGGCGGAGAAACGAAAGAGCGGTTTACATTTTTTTGTTTTTTTTTTTTACCGTCGTAAAGAACGTTGTTCGCAACACGACAACCACTGACAAGAAACGCTCTGATTAACGTTGTCTTCTCGGTTGCAATAAAATATCGATTTTTCTCGGCCACGTGTCCGATCGTACCGTCGGCATCGCGTAATATACGACCGCGTTAGTACAACGAAAGTTTCCGCACGGCACAATACAGAATGGCATTGCCGCCGTCGTCCCAATCTATTACGGCCGTGACCCGTCGGCGCAGCGGGAAAAAGTTGATAAATAAATCACGTCGGCGCGAGAGTATTTATACGTATTGCTGAAAAACACTTGTCCTCGAACGATATATTCTCGTATTGACTGTTTCGCGTTTCGTCCCGTCGGTGTATACACGAGGAGTTGTGCGCGCCGGTTAGGTGGCGGGTCCGCAGAATGACCGCGTCGTGATAGTACATTTGCCACGTGTTTGGTAAAAATCATAATTTCGAGATATCTGTTCGAAACGGGGTTTATAGAAAATCGGCGAACAATACCAACTAGTTCAAGTACTATAATTTAACATATTATTGCGGTGTACTTAAAACGACGAAGGTCGAAGAACACCGTGCCGTAGTCGGTCGAATGGATCCCGTGACAAATATACGTATATATTTTTGCTTTCCGATGGAATAAATGTTACTATTGTGATTGAAAAATAAAAACAAACCGTTTTTACACTAAAAGGTTAATAGATTATTACGTTTTTTTTTTTATCGACGAATACTACGAACTGAACATGTTTCAACGCTCGTCTCGCTGGCTAAGTTATATTTGAAAAAAAAAACAAAACGTAACGTTAAATTAGCCGATGCGATCGGATGTTATCGTCTTCCACTCCGACGATTTCCTGCGGCCAAGATGACAATACTGCGTCATACACAATACAGACGAATCGTTAATGGAAAACGTAATATTTCGGTCAGAGGTCAGTTTGCAAAAAGGGAAAAACGACGAGAAATTCGAAAGCGAAAACATTGGATCGGAATTTCACGAAACCCGTAATTTTTTTCATTGCAGTCATTAATCCACGTTAAAACGTAAAAACGATCTGTCGATTGTGTATTTTTAATAATAAAATATAATAACAATAATAAATTTGTTCAAACATAAATCTATCGAACGTTAATTTTACCTTCAGTCGAGTGTTATATAACATCGTCGACATTGTTATCTGCGCGACAGTCAACAGTGGCGTTTTAAAAAACGACGTCGTGTTCACATTTCCGTGAAATAACGTTTGATGTTTTCGAAGCATGATTGTCGTTCGACGTGTCGCAGTCGAAATAATACGTTATCGGGCCCGCGTGAACAATAATAATAATACAATATATACGTATTTTCAGCACTTACGGACCGACAATGGTTGTTTTTTATCGTCAATAAACATGACTATAGCACCGATCGTTACGAAAAAAAAAAAAAGTCGGCGAAAAGCGTTTTCTGTAATATATATTTTGCGTATAAAAATGACGACGATCGTGTGGGAATGAACTTGAAAACGTACGTCAAAACGGTAAATCGTCAACAAAAAATGACAGTTATACGTAAAAAAAAAAATGGTTTTTTTTTTTAAACATAACCCCCGAGGGACGAAGGACCGATATTATACTCAACGCACGGACAATAACTGCTTCGTCCCCTGTGTTAAACGATGTCTTGATCGTTTTGTATACACGTCCTGTAAGCAAATATAATTGATAGCGAAATGCGTGATCGGTAGATATAACAATATATCCTAAAAAAACTATCCGAATTTTACACGTATAACAGTATATTTTTGAAATCGGTTATAGTTTTGTTTGTTTTAGAAATAGTAGTTGTTTAAAATTGTTTGAGAATCGACAAAATCATTTTGTTTATGATTGGCTGAAGAACACTTTACTTTTGCACGAGAGTATTTGATTGTTAAAAAACAAAAAACTATATATAAATATAATAATAATAATAATAATAATAACGTTTTCTTTCGCGAGCGATCGGAAGTCAGCCAAAGGCACAGCCAATTTCACGGGAAACAAAATAATATCATACAGAAAATAATAGACATATATAAATATATATATATTACAACGAAAACGTAAAACTCTTTTAAAACGTTCAAATAACGTGTCGAAGAAAAACGTTTACAGCTAACGTCATTACAAAGTTTCCATCGCGTAACGGGAATAACAAACACGTACAAGTAAAATTAGAAAAAATAAATAATAACATTGTCGTTATACGTAAAACATAAAGTAAATCTTGAACAGTAACTGTAGTGTATTATTTATACTACGTTGTTCTACAAGACTTGGCTAAAGGAAATTTTCTCCATTATAAACACGTGTTATTATGATACTCGTTGTATGTGTATAGTACGAGCGGCAAAAGGTATTGTTTTCTTGCTCGAGTTTAGTTTCGTGTAAACGCCACACTTTTGTGGATATAAACTTATAGACTTATAGACCGATAAAGCATTGAACACCTAAAAAGTAGTAAAACAAACGTAGAAAGATCATTTATTAGATATCTAATTACATAAATAATGTAGTTTGCACGTACATATGCAATAATGTATATAACAAAACTCACAAACAAATTATAACTATGAAGTATCTATATTCTACGAATAATTATCGAATTTCATTTGACCACGGCGTAACTCCGATTTTATGTTTTCGCGTATGTGTCCTAATAAATAATGCGTCATTTAAATTTGCGCATGCGGATCGAAGATCGATTGAAATGGCGTAATCTGGCGTTTCTCGTAACGCGCTAGTACGATTACTACATTCCCTTACGACGAAAGCGGCGAACAACATTAAAAGATTAAATTTTTTTTTATTTAAACGTTGTTTAAATAACTCGCAGTCGGACCGGCAAACATTCGCTTCGGCCCCCGGCGCGAATGTCCGCAGACGAGTCGTTTCGAATCGATATAGTTATCGCGCGGCGCTCCGAGTAGGCAATCCGAGCGGCACGGCCGCGCGCCGGCGGTGTCCATCACTAACCGTAAGCGCGGACAACGGCGATCAGTCAAGGAGATTTATCGGACAACCGTTCGCGAAAACCGACGAAACACATTATTGAAACGTGATTTGTCTCGGGAATAGCGACGGCCGGAATCCCGTCGTCATAAACAGCACGCAACACGCGATAGGACCGTGTCCGCGGACACAATGCCATTGAAAACGCGCGCCGTACAGTTGCGCGATGTTTTAAAACGGGGCTGTAGACAAAGCGCTGCGGAGAACAACGCGGCGAAAACAAATGACGTGGCGAAATGCGTCACGCGTACCGGAAGAAATGACGCGAATGACACGCGGTTGTCAAAAGAAATTAAACACGTCGTTAACCTCTACGTCGCACGGGATTTCGACGCGGAACCTGTACCGAGTATTTGATTTCGCGCGATAAGTAAACTGCATTAGCTGCAGGCGGCTGTATCGCGGAATGTTTACAGTCTGTTGACGGCTACGTTCTCCCGCCAAAGCGGTTCGAGATTTCATTCGTCAAAGGAATTTTCCCTGTTTAATACATATATAGACGCGTATAGACGGGCAAATGTCTTGTTCGCGTACGTCACCGGAAAAAATAATTCGATAAAATAATTCTTGCGGTAAAACCAATCGGATTTATATCGTTAGCGTTTTCGGAGAAGAACAACGTTCCGAATGCAAATTCGTTTTCATTATTGTGACACGTTAGTGAAAAGACGAAAAAAACTACTCGTTCGTGCGCCTCATGCTATACGTCGTATACTACAAATACGAGTAAAAAGCGCTCGTATGAAATAACGATCGTGTCCGGCATCGTTTCGTCGTTATTTCTTGAACAACGAAAACGGACGACACAAGTGATAAAACCACGTTCTATTCCGCCAGAAACTTTAATCGCAATAACAAATGATCTACTGCTTCCGAGAGAAACCGAACGGCGGTATGCGCGATACGAATTGGTTTTCAATAATATGTTGTTTTTTTTTTTTTTTATGGACGTAATGAAGTTTTCGAACACAGGAAAAATAATCGGAAACGTTCTCTCAGCGCACAAGTATATGGATCGGAAATTGTACCATAAAGTGAATTTAAAGAGGTCGTTTTCAATTTTCTTAGTTTTTTTTTGGAACTATATAGTATAAAGGAAAATTGTTGGGAACACTCGAAAATAATTCAAACCAATATTGGTTTCAAACGCGACCAATTGCCGTTATAATGGTATTTCAGAGAAAAGCGATCATAAAGACTTGAAACGTTTATCGATTATTTATTGTGTATAGTCGTGGTATAATTTTTTCGTCTTAACATTACTGTTTATATCTTAATTCTAACATACAATGGCTTTTACGTACTACGTTATTATTATGATTTACGTTCGAAAAATTGTATAAACCGTGGTTTTCATTTTATTAAAGTTTTAATGATGAACACGTTTTTTTTTATGTCCTTCTCAAACGTTCAGAGTTTGAATTATTCTTTAATGTTCATGACAAGCCATATTTGAATTCATTTTCAATTTGCTGTTTTGGACATTAAAACTTGAAATATGAATACAAAATGTTCAAACATTACAATAATATATGTTTGTTATGAGAACTAAGTAGAAAAATACATATTATATGTGATATAGAACGTTTTCGGTTTAATTTATGAACACGACAGTTTATCGTTGTTTTCAAACTCAAAACATTAATACTACTACTACTACTACTACTACTATTACTAATAATAATAATAATAATAATAACAACAAAACAGTTCTAAAACATATTGATATCGAAGTCATTTTCACTCGAAGTCATTTCCATAGCGATTCGATTTCTCTCTCTCCCATTTTCTATATCGTTCGAACGTTAAGGGGATTTTGAATTTACAATATCTAAAGAAAAAATTTAAAATAAGATAACGAGCCACGGGTTCTGTGAATGTCGATTTGAGTGGATCTGGTGTCGTATTATTATTTGAAATTTGAAAGTGACGAGATAAATCATTGCATTCGAAAAACGGTTCCGAGGTTATTATAATTAAATATTGTATTACATTTCGAACTCTTAAAAAATACGAAAATCGTATGTGTTCAATCGAACGAACAATTTTTTTTTTTTTTTTTAGAATCGTTGGATTATTGATGGATTACGATTACCGGGAAAATCGAGAAACGTGTCAGACGAAACACCGACCAGATACAATACGGAACGTGTCAAGATCATCCGATCGATCGTTCTGCGCGCGAAAAAGTGTTTACGGACGAAATATTCGTTCACTGGAAATCTAAAATAATAATTGACGGCGGTGCGAGTTCGTCACGTCGTGTCGAGTCGTAATATAAATATAATCATAGAGATCCAGTGTTCGTGAAACGGCGACGAACGGTGTGCGCGCGACCGGTAGACAACGGCGTTTCACTATTCGCACGGACACCAATAGCCGGAGATAAAACACGGACGAACGGGAAAAAACATAAAACATTTAAACTGACGACGACGACGAGTACGCGGCGCTATAATATATGCGCTGTCCGTGAAAAACGTAAATGTAATTTTTAAGCACCCCGTCGTCGTCGTCGTCGTCGACGTCCGGAGAACAGAAAGCACGTAATAACCGCGTCGTAACGCGCACCGGCGACGGTCTTAATTACGGCGAAACTACTTAGCGCCGAACGTAATCGAAATTCCCGTACTCGGTCACGCTGAGACGTCGTTCGGGTTATAGTGTCCCGTACGGTCGTTTCTCGCGTTACATTTATCAGCAACACTTTCAAAAAACGAAACACATAATTGAATAAAAGCGACGGAAGCCCGTCGCGTAATACACGGTCCGTCGTTATAAACGCGTTGGAAACGATGTCGATTACACAATATTCTCGTTGTACATACAAATGAACAAAAGTTCATGTTGTTTTATACGTTTCGGGACTAGCGTTCCGTAACGCGCCATACATTTTACACGTGCCCACTTAATTCGGTAGAAAATTTTCAAACTAAACAATAACGGTGTAGGTGTGTAACAATGCGGTGAAAACAATGCGTTATTTTAGTTAGATTCATGTAAAAAGCCCGTAACGGTGACATTTTCAAAAGCGAAAGTTTTGGAAAGGAAAACTTTTATGTGATTTTATTGTTTAAATTTGAAAACGGACGAAGCGTCGTCGAGTCCAATAACTATATAGATATACTG
This sequence comes from Schlechtendalia chinensis, assembly GCA_019022885.1. Classification (NCBI taxonomy): domain Eukaryota; kingdom Metazoa; phylum Arthropoda; class Insecta; order Hemiptera; family Aphididae; genus Schlechtendalia; species Schlechtendalia chinensis. The sequence continues at coordinate 735,547 of CM032351.1, read as the reverse complement.
AATTTCGAAGAATGAAAAAACAACGACTTTCTAATTTGTTTAAACGTTCATTCGATGATTAAAAGTAAACGAGAATTAATTGAATATAAGACGAACTTAACTGTTTATCGACTTTTATGGCTGCGAAAAAAAAAATGTTTCGCGTTACAATACTATAATGCAATATTCGAAAAACGCGTAAAACCGGTGGCGCGCTCAGCGAGGAGGCGAATGTGTCGTATCACCCCACCATCACGATTTTTTTAATTTGATTTGTTTTTAACGTCTCTCGGTTTAGAGTACTCAAATTCTCGAATATTTACTCGCCGCCGTTTTGTCGGCTTATAACGAATTCTAGTTACGTATTTATTTTTTGACAAACACTAATTGAATTGAACAAAAAAAAAAAAATGTTCAAATTCAAATCTCTTCGGCTATAAAAATGTGAACCGAAACGGTACCGTTGATAAAGACGATGGTCGTTCATAAATCACTTAACCCGCGTGTTTTGGAGAGCGAACATTGAAGCTCGGGTCACTGCACGGATTTCTGGCGACTGTTTTATCAACTGTTTTACGTTTTCGAGTGGAAACGTGCCGCAAAACCCGAACGAGGTCAACAAAACCCCAAAGACGAGCGCCCGTGAAGCCGGATTTTCCGTCCGAGACGATCGACGAGGTTTTTGCGTCGGCGAACCGCCAGACCGATCGAGCTATCGTTCGCGCGCCGTACGAAAAAGTTCGGCAAAGACACGGCTAACAAAAATAAACGAACATCTCCGACTTTTCTCATCCGTCCTAATATACTCGTGTGTTTGTACATATATTCCGTAAACACTAGTGTATTTCGAAACCTTCTGTTTCACGTGGCTCTACGGTCTCGTTGTCCGCGGTAGACGATCGATTCGTCGTGATTTTGAATATTCGAATTCAATAGTGATTTCAGCGTGTCCGCCGTGCTGAACAAATATGCGGCGCGTAACGACGCGATAACGGCGATCACGGCGAACCAACTCTATTGTTCGGGATGGTCGTACGCGGACATTTCACCGAGGCTTATGCGCGCGGGCCCGACGAAACCGCGTCACGCGTACAACACGACGTGGTCGGACGCGGACGTGTAAAACACACGCGTTTATATATATATATATATTGACTATTTGAATTATTATCGGCCGTATTTGTTTTGAGCCTCCCCGCGGGAGCCGGTGAAAATAATCGAACGCGACGGTGAAATAAATCACTTCGGCATCGAAACAGTCCAAACCGTAATTTCCCGTAGTCGCCGTCGTTTTTTTATTCACTTATTTTTTACCGTGAAATAATAATAATAATTTACGATACGAACGGAAAATTTGTAATAGCGAAATGAAAAACACGGTACTATATTGCATTACGTGCGCGTGTTATGCACACGTGTCGGAATGGGGCGAGAGATGGAGAGTACGGGTTTCTCGGGAACGGTGGAACGCGCGAATAAAAAAAAAAAAAATATGACCGTATAAAAATTTTCTATTTAAAAATCGACAACATCATAAACAGATTATAAGCAATCATTGAATTTTTACGAATCGTTTAAACCCCCCCCCGCCCTGCCACTCCGTTTGATATCGTGTGTATTTTATACGCGCGTTTGTCTTTTAACATTATAAATAACCTCCGAATAAACGATCGCAACGACGTTCCATTTGATAGAATAATAACGATTTCAAAACATTCGAAACGTCAATATATATATATATATATGTTTATACGTTTTCGGGACTCGTCCGAGCGTTTCATTCGTATAATTTATTTGTTGGCATTCGACTTTTTATTTCTTATGAAAACACCGAGTTATTCGGGTAAAAAACGGATACGACGTATTTTAAATAAGAGGGGAAAAAAAATGTTTACGAAAGAATATTCGGTTGTTTTATAGAATAATAATAATAACGTTTGTATACGGTTTTATTGCGTTTACGAAACGTAATCGTGAAAAACGTTTGCGCGTTCCAACGCATTTCGCGAAAAGCGTATTCAGTTTGCTGTTAATTTTTAAATCGTATTTCGCGTGCGGACGATCAAACACATACGCTTTTACGGTAACGTGGTCCATGATGAAAACGCAGGTTGAACGTAATAAAAGGCGAGCGAGATTCTCGGTACGAAAACGTAATTTATAACTCCGTGTCGTTAATACTGCGGGAAGGTTTAATGTGGAAAACATGCTGAAAAACTTCCGACACGCGTATATCGTTGTTATGTTAATTCGGTGCGGAGACGGTGTATAAAAAAAATTATGCGCATCGAACATTTATGAACGGGCGTTAAAAGTTTGGACGAGAAGAGTGAAATTCGTTAACGGATATATAGGCGACGGCGATCGTGATAGGACGTTTTTTGTCCGTTTTTTCCACAGGACAATGGAAAGTCGTTCGCGTTGTACGAATTCGATATTTTCTCCAATCGTAAGCTCGATAACAATCAATCGTTATGCAACAAATGCGTAACAAAACGATTTCGAAAAACGCTTCGGGGAAAATCAAGCGTATCGGACTTTTATCGTCATGATGAATTATTAAATCGTAATTAAATTTCGGCGATTTCGATTTATATTTTAGGAGACGTTGCCGACTTACCGCGCAGGATAAAATATTCAAGCGCAAAGTTTCAATACGTTTATAAATAATAACTGACCGACTCGAACGAGCAACGCTGAACATTGCCAACAATAATTAATAATAATCAAATATCGCGGTGGGCTTTGTAATAATTTTAAAATCGATTTTCTTGAGAGCTGTACGCTGCTTATTACGAACGACGTGGGTTCCGCCGGATTTACTTCGCGTCCGCGTCTACAAACGTAGAAAAACGAACAAATTGACATAGAAACCTGTGGCTCGGACGGAGGTTTTGTTATTTCGAAAACGTCGTTACGCGTACAACGTGTACTCGGCATGTAGTGTTACGTTTCGAGCTCGTCGACAAAATCGTCCGACCAACGGACGTACTTGTCTTGTCCGGGGTGTTTTTTTTTCCCGCGTGCATTCGGGTCGTCGATTTCCGTCGCGCCCGAAGAAGAAACTCTACGCGGGTAAAGCGGACGGCGCGATAAGGCGTTCACGTGATCGTAAAAAACAATACGCTTATCGCTCGGCTCGGACGGAGCACGGAGCCACAGAGCCAAACGTAAATTTATGTGAACCGACGCGGTTCGTCGGTCGGGGCGCGTAAATCTCCGATCTCGCGGATTCGTTTCGTTCTTATCCGGGCGTGTTAGATCAGGTCCGTTCCGTTGTTGTCGTCGGCGTAACGAATTTTTTTTTCGCTCGTTGTTTATTGGCGTTCGTTTATCCGTTCGCGCCGATAACACGATCGCATGGTCGGCCACGAATCGTCGCGTTCGAACATGTTTTAAATCGTGCGATATTGCACGGAGCCTGAAACGCGTCGCACGCTAAAACAACGGACCGGTTAGCCCGAAGACTTTACGTCGAACGGGTTTGTCTCGTGATACACGTAGTGCTCGAATTGGGGGGGAGACGCGCAATGGGACGGACCTTCTGTACATACATTTAACAAAAAAAAAATTAGCGTCCCTTTACTGTAATTTTCGAAGGACCGCGGGGGAGCGCTTATACCCGGGGACCATAAATAAGAAATCACGAAACAATTGTACATTTGATATTATTATTTTAAATATTTTTATTATTATTATTATTATTAATACATTATTGTCATTATAAAGTACCTACTTGATAATGGCAATTTCTTATCTTGTATACCGCTTATCGCAGAATATTATTCATATATTATTTGACCAATTATTTTTAGATTTGTCACAGATAAACATAGTTATAGCTGTGGCAGCACAAATTGTCGAAAAAACAACGTCGTTAATTGGCGAATCGTTTTGAAATTTCTATTTTATTAGTGATCATCGTGTGCCGATGTATCCCTGTACATCGTGAATACGTTATCATTTTTTTTATATGTTGTGATAGCATATTATCATATAATTGATTTTTACATATTATTATTACTTACTTGAATTTAAATGGATTTATTAGCTGTTCGTTTTAATAAAATAGTTTAGAATACTATTTTATTAAAAATTGTACCGAGAAATTTAAAAAAAAAAAAAAAAAGGACACGGTTAGAAATTGGGTTACATATTATTGGTAAACCGTGGGGTGTGGAATACCCACGGTTTTGTGATATAGAATATTACATTTGGAACGCTATTTTCAAAATTTCCAATTTAGTTCCACTACTTTATATTTTCCAATCCGAGCACCGGATACACGTGTATATCATTATCATTATTAAATTGCTCGGCGAAAAGCGATATTTCGCGTAACACGCGTAGATGACAACGAAAACAATAAAAATATATATAGAGTCATACTGAATTTCGTGTCGAAAAGCAATACGTAAACAACAGCGGCTTATACGGGGGCGTTCTAGGACTGTTTCCCGTTGACGCTCCACGCTGGGGGATTTAACGGAAAAGTTTTTACGGACGATAAAAAAAACCATATCGACAAACAAACATTGGACGATTCCGAAACGTCCCGTACAAATCCATCGCTATACATGATTTTTATTCCTGGACCGATAGAACACGAACGGTTCCGTAGGATTCGATCGATTTAAGACGACGCATTCGACTCGAGCGCACTAAAACTGACATGACGTGTGAGCTGCGTTTATTTTTATTTTACCCGTACTGCACCACATACGGTCTGGAAATTGTCAGCGGATCTCCAGCGCGCGTATACGTTTCATGCGTTTCCGTCGTCGTAACAACGTCGACATTTTCGAGACGTATTCGAAGTGCGTACGTATCGGACGCACCGGCGTCGTTTGTAAACGACATTCTCGGTAAATATCACAAATATTTTCAACGCTAATTAAAACGTCGACGGCATCAAATATACGCTTTTCGTTTCAAATTTTTAAAGAAACGAAGAGTCGATTGAACGTCAACAAACAACAACAAAAATGCACCCCTCCCCCCGGACCGGGTAAATCGTTGAAAAGTCGAAAATAATAATACACGTGAATATTGGATCGTGTCGAACCGAGTGTACAGAGTTTAGTCGACTAGTCCGTAGTAATTATTGTTACACGGCGAATACGCGATTAAATTTAACTACGAGAAATGTTTTAACTAAATGACAGAACGTAAATGTATTTCTATTTTATTTATTTATTTATTTTTTTTTGCCAATGTTTGCGGCGGAATGGTATTGTAATTAAAACAACGGTCACGGTCCGAAACAATAAAGCGAATGGTTACCGGTTAGGGGTGTACTAATAACGGAAATGCGGAGTCGACGCTGTTTTTGACACTGCGGTGTTTACGTCACACGACCACGACACAACGGAAATGGACATAAAAACGAATGATATTTTAAATCGTGTGTGATGTCGGACATTAACGCGTTGAACGTGAACATTAAGTTGATAATTTAATTTCAAATCAACTATGAGCATAACGATATGTTATGGGGAGGGGGAGTAACTTGACGTGTTTACTTCGAGTTAATTATTTTTATAAATCGAGTTGTACGGATGCGGATTATTGATAATACCAAATACTTTAGTTCGTATAGCGTTTGACGTCGTAAAAATAACAGAAGACTATATAATTGGACGCCATCTCGTCGCTTACGCTGTTTTTGAACGATAATTAGCAAAACTTTTAATTAAGTCGAGTGTCTTCTTTAAAGGTAACTTATACGCGTTTAAATTAACTTAACCTTGTCCAGTATATGTAATAGAAACGAAATTACATTTGACATCCCTCTCTCAACGTCAACGAGCAGTTTTACGAACATCACACAGTTTTCGTATGTCACAGTGTATTAAATTATAATAATAATCGGTGTCGAATGGCGAACCATATAATTAGACTAAAGAATTTCGAACTGTAAACGATAATGCCGTAATAATAAATATTGATTTTTCGCTATTCCGCGTAGAAATAAAAATTTAAAAAAATAATCGATATAATAATCGACACATTCATCAATCACGTTTATAATATATTCTACATTCACTCTATAAATCGGTAATCTCTCATAATAACGGGACGTAGCGCAAAATTCGAAATGAAATAGCGACGACAATGGATAACCGTCCCGATTATTACTTTTACAATCAATAACCATTATTGTTCTATAATCTCCGATGGCCGGAGAGGAAATCGGATCGGGATGGACAATAAACCGTGTTGGGGGATTTCGGAATGAGATAAAAATGTTTGAATTTTTTCCGTTTTCTCCCTCGTCTTTGATCTGCAACAATTATTAACAGTCAAACGCCACTCTGATTAAAAAAAAAAAGAGATATCGCCCAAATCGTTAAACTTGCCGAATAGATACGCGCGACGTCATATATATATATATCAGGGGCGTATTTATGGAGGGGACTCCTCTGGCTCGAAATTTTGGAAACATTTTTTTAAATAAGTGTACCTGTAGTATGTCGACTAAATCTCGGACGACGCGACGTAAAAATTACGTTATTGTTTTCACTCGATCCGATTGTAATAATATTTGAGTATACGCCTAAATACTCAACGGCCATACGTTAGAAAAATGAAATCGTAATTTTCCCTTTCCTTTAACTTCGAGTAAGGTGGTCCTGTGGCCCGAGCCAGAAGACGCCGCTCTGTAACGATGCGTAACAATATACGTACGGTACGTACACGCGGACACGTGCCGTGAACCGTATTACGTATAAATAGTGTAGACGGAGCAGTCTCCGGAGACGTAATCTAGTCGAGCACGTTCGAGGTCCGGCGCGTATAATTTATCGACCGGCGTACACGTATCTTTTTTGTATGCATTACGCGCGTACGAGGAGATGTACGAGACCACAAAAAAGTTTCACGACAAAAAATCTAATTATTAAGAACGTTCAAACGGAATCACGTCAAGACGGTCACGCGGTCATACCTGTCAGACGCGTGCCGGACGTGATCGTGTTGATTACGGCGAATCGAAACGCAACGAGATCAATACGTAGCACGTGTAATGATTGATAGTCCGTTCGTTGTCGATGCGTTAGAGAAATCCACGTGGTTGACCTATTTTCGCGCCAGACAGTCACTTGGAGGGTTTTTTCGTTTTTGCAAATATTTTGGATTTTATTTCGGAATTCGTTTGATCCGTCCAATCTCGAAATCCGCACGGTCGTCATATATTTAATCGGCGAAACAGGTGAAAAGTACAAGAAAATCGATCAGCGTCGTTAATGGCTGGACACTGTCGTTGATGAAAAAAGACGCGGAAAATCGTATTTTGATAAAACGTTCGTCCCGTATGATGTTATATTGAAAGTATCAGGAAATTTCATTGTCGCGTTTAATTTTCTGTCGACATCGTTCTCTTATTCGACGAAAAACCCCGAATATCTGCCGACACGCAATAAGTAAAACACATTAAAGACACAAATGACTTGACCGAAGGCGGTGCCCGTTGGGCACTACGTCAAAATCCAGTATGGAGTATATCTCGGAGGCCATTTACGTTCGAGGCGACGAGGCGGATTATCAGTAACAGCGGCAGACTAGAGAAAAAGCGGGTTGGAACGGTCACGCAGTGTCACTCGTGCAATTGTTTATAATAGGGGCTAGTGCGATAAGTTTTTGCGTTTTAAGGTCCGAGCGTAATGTGCAGTTCGATTAGCGACGAGACCGTATTATTGACTGGAAAGACCGAAAGCTATTTGACGTTTCTTGCGCGCGAGTAAAATATTTGTGAACTTGCAAACGTGTGACGAGATTCGTATCGACCGATATGAATGATATGACGTTCGGCTGTGTTATCGTCCAACGGGCGTTTCCGGTAATTTATCGAAAACGACTACGCTATAAAAAAACACACACACACGTAATTAGAAACGACACGAGCAAATTGAAAATATCATATTATTACGCGATTCTCGGATAAAGCAGAGTGCCGTGTACAATGTACCTAATAAATATTGTATAAACGTAGCGAAATAAATATATATATATATATATTTTTTTTTTTACAAACGAAATTCAACATAAATATTAAAAAACGATATTGGCGCTATTATCGCGCGAAAGCTGTACGTGTATATACATATGTACATATAAATCGTCAGATATAGCTCACGTAGAACAGTATACGGCGTATTTACGGTCCCGCTGGCGTGCACATTTTATTTTATCTCTTCTGTCTAGCGATTGGTGTCACGAGCACGCGTTTTTATACGTTTTTATTAACGAGCGCACGTGCAATCAAACATAAAGACCGCATGATTACACCGCGGGGACAGGAAATATGATCTTACAACCGTAGTCGTGATAAACAATAGTAATTTATTGTTGTTTCTTTTTCCCCTCCGCCTCCCCACTAATGGGGTAAGGCCACGAAGGTTTTAATAATAATAATAATAATACTAATAACAATAATAACAATCGATCGTCGATTTTACGTAATAAACACGTCTATGTTGTCCACTTGATTACATAACGAACGATTTCGCGTTCAAACAAACGCTTTTAGCCGAACGGATGCGAATAGCCGTTTGAGATAATTGAACGATTATAATTTCAGCGGCGTATTGCGCAGCCCCGCCTGAGAATGACAATTTCCGGGTAAACAGCGGCGGCAATAGGATGTATGCAAATTGTCACGTCGTCTCTATCGGGTATTTGCGACGGCTATTTACTCGGTTAATGACGTGATAATGTCGTTTATTATAATATTGTTTCGCCCCCACGGCGATTTTCAGACGCTTGTTTGCAAAAGACGATGGAAACACGGAGCAGAAGAAAACAACAACGTATCAAAGAATCGACGACTACTAGTCACCGGAACTCCGGACGATCGGCTTTGAAAGCGCGAACTAACCTTGTCGATGACGGCGGACGATGTCTGAGTCGTGTGTGATAGTCTCGCTTCTAAACTACCGCCCAAGACGGCGTACCAACTGGACCCGATCTCGCCTTGTCTGTACACTGTAACGTAAAACAAAAATGATGTGTTCGGTTAGTTTTTGTTTTTGTTTTTTGTTTTTTTAACGAATCGTTATGATTACAACACTTTTCTAGTATACGTTGTGCGTTATCGTTCGTTTCGGAAAATGTTGGGGATGCCGAAAAAACAATGAAATATCGATCGTGTCGACATTCAACTCCGTGTGGCTGGGATAACGGTCCGAGACGGTCGACCTATACGAATACGAGAAAACACACGAATTATGTGTGTGTGTGTGTGTGTGTGTGCATATATATGCGTAAAATGAAAACCGAGTCGAGTGCGCGGTCGATAACATCGCTGTTGTTCAATATGGCGACGCACGGGCCGAGACCGAGTAGGTACTTATCGCGTCACTCGGACGGGATTAGTGGGTGTGCGTGCATATGAGCTGTACGTTCAAATATATTCTATTGTTGTGTAATGTTCTCGAAACGATCGCGTATACCGTCGTTTTCCTTATTTTGTCTGCTGGCATTGAAAGAGTCGAGAAGAAAACGTCGCCCGTACGGTTGCAACGCAGAGTAACGTGAGTTTTGATCTAAATTTCCGGTGCTACCGGAAAGACGGTGTATCGTGTTACGTGTACGAACGTTTCTCATAATATTTCGGTTTGAACTAAAGTCGTTTTGACCGACGCGCGGTGGATTTCGGTTTTCGCGCGCCAAGTTTTCCTCGTCGAAAGTCGTGTTTGAAGATGTTTTCGATCGAGATAACGTGCAACCACTACATCACCGAGCGGGCTCGATGGACGAACGCTGGAAACAAAGAAAGTAAATCTCCTGCTTATCGGTCTTGACGTCACACTCGAGTTTTCTTTTTTCCCCGTATAATTACCGTTTGGAAACGAACCGTATACACCGTGTACATATCGCCTGGTCGTCGAAAACCGGAAATTGTCGATTTATTTCGTCCGAACGCCGTCCCAAGCTCACGCGAATAAGATTTAAGATATCACGACTCCGCCGGAAGTCGGAGACAGAGACATTTTTGTATATTATAACGAAATTTCAATTATTCAACGATATATATATATATATAGTTTTACGATATTCGATACGGACGTTTTGTGAAAACTCGATATATTATCATCGAAAACGGCACGTGAGTTGAATGATAACAATACGAGACGACGAATAAGTTACGTACCAACACATTTATTATGAGTCTATACGATTTGTTTTTGTTTTTTCTGGTTTTGTTCGAATATATAATGACGTTGTATTAAAAGCGTTTTCACAGTATCGTCGACAGGCTCGTTTCATTGTACGGCCAAAAAAATAAAACGAAACGTCCAAAAGATTTTTGACCATCCTAAACCACGATCGATAATCGATTTCAACTATTTTCACTGCTCTGAATGTTTAAAAGCGAAAATATAAAACGCGTCGTTTTGAAGCAAATAGCTTTTTTACTCGGATCGAAATTGTTTGTTTTACGATAAAAAGTAAATATAGTGTAAAAGCGATAAAAAAATAAAAAAACTCTGCGCTCGAAACGGGGTCGGTCGAATGATGATTCTGAATACGACGCCGTGGATAGCCGTATAGGAGTGATACATTCTAAACGATCGATAAAAAACGAAAAACAAAAAAAAAAATCCAATACACCGTCGATTTCCAAAGCAGACGGCGAAGAAATCGTCCCTGGAACGATTCTCGGCGAATCGAAACGTCGACAGACAGCTCGTCGAGTCCGATGCGTTCGTAAACCGGCGGAGCTGTTATCGTTGTTCGTTGTCATATCACACGGAACGCGGGTCGTCCGTGTCGAAGTCGTATCGCCGCCGCGCGGACGCCGTGTCCGGGTCCGATTTCACTGACACAAAGCCCGTCTCTGAAGACGTGAACGATTCGGTCGGAAACGTCCACTCGTCGAGTGATACGTATGATAATTACGGATCACGCGGTGTGTTCAACATCGTAACGATACGTTGTAACGCACGCCGTCTGTAATCGCACTAATCGCGCGGTTGTTTGTTCAAAACGTACTGACCGACTACGGTCCGATGACGTCGACAACGGTTAGCACGCTCGCCGAAAACGAAAACGTCCGTTGACAAACAAACGACAAAAAAAAAAAAATCAAATCAAATCGGGTTTTGGCGAGATTATAAACGGAATAATTTCAACAAAAAAAAAAGAACGATTTTTCTTTTTTTAGCAACGCGTACATATTCAACTACGACGTAAAAGGAAATGTCGCCGGAAGGTGTATCATAGGATTTCGATTCGGAGGACTGTTAAAATATGTATTTTTCATTTTTAGCAAAATAATTTTACGTTTTTCCACGGACGAAAGAACGAACGTTTTCGTTCGACATTACAATACCCTACGACGGATGCTTCACTTTAGATATTTAATTAAATACAAACAGCTCGACTTCGCGAACGTAAATACAAATTAACAACGCTCTAATAATAATAATAATATCAAAATATTAAACAGGGAAAATACTCTCGTTGTCGATCGATAAACGCGCGCAATAAAGTACACTTTATTTATATCGCTTTCTTGCTTTGTTGATTTTTTTTTTTTTTGTATTTTATGCGGCCAATTATTAATTTCCGTCGCCATAGAAACGCGCGTGAGTCGTCCTATGTGTCGAGTGGGTTGCGCAATATTTATATAACATATATAACTTGTTTCGATATAAGCAGTCGATTTGAAAAAAATAATTACGCGAGTTTTTTACTCTAAAAGTTATATTTAGTTGTTGTTGTTGTTTTTTTTTTAAACCTGTTTGAATATAATTAATTGATTTATTAAATAAATAAAATGTATAGTATAGGACGTTGTTAGTAACCGAAATAATTTTAGTACTCATGATATACGGTATGTCCAACAATGTGGCATATTTATCAAAAACAAAACAATCGGCGCAAAATTAGTTATTTGACGGTCTAAACGAGTTCGTTTCGGTAATCGCGTGTTTTTCGGACAAAAATCGATAAAACGTCAAATCAAGTACCAAATAAATATAGTTTGTTGTCCGGAAAAATAACGCACGTCGAGATCATCCGAGCACTCCTTCGACACAAAAAAAAAAAAAAACGTTCGTAAAAATAAATAAAAAAAAGTCACGTCATCGTAAAACCAAGTGCACGGTTCGCTTCGCCGAGAAGCGAAAAAAATTCCCTACGTTTTTGTTTCCACGGGGGGGGGGGTTTATTTTTTATACGTTCACACATTGTATCGAACCCGTTAGTGCGCACGAAAATCGGCCTCGCCCAACAAGCGTAGCGTATCCCGTCACGGTAAGGTACCCCAATGTCCGTCGCATCGTCATTAGCAAGTCTTACGCGTGAAACGGGCGAAAAAAGTGAAGTTTCCGCGCTAGTGGATCAATATTCATATATGTATATATATATAGTGTGTGTGCTTATATTCACACACACACGCGTGCGCGCGCGCGCCCGCAAACACTACCGGCGTCGTAACTATGAACACCCTGTGCGCAACAATGCCGTCCTCTCGCCATACCTGTTTCCCCGGCATCTACTAGCATACCTCTGTTTGTCCGGAGACGTACCCCGCCGGATCAAACGTTTAACGTGCACGTATCCGTCGTACGAGTCCGGTCGGATACAATTTTACTTGGTCAGATGAAGCGCCAGCGCCGAACGCGGATCATAGACGAGACGACGTGACGGCAATTTTTCGTACTGGACTCGGGCGGCACGCGGAACGACAGTTTTTCGTTTACGATTGGGTCTGTCGTCGTGCTGTCAACGGACTGTGTGTGTGTGTGTGTGAGTTTACACCGTGTTCGCGTTCGACTAACACGCGACTTTACGACCGTGTAGTAGTAGCCCAGTGATCGCCGAAGTGGGCGACATAACGGTCCGAGCGGGCGATTCAAGGTTAGGTTCAATAATTCCGTAAACGCGATTTGGTGGTTTTTAATGGTAAAGAACGTTCCTCGCGCGAATAGAACCGAACGTTTATTAAGTCGATGAAACCCACCGGATATACATCCTTCTCGTTGAAATTTATTTTCATTTTTATTGCAAATGAATTGTTGAAACATGCATCCAAAAATAAATAAATACGTTGTCGCGTTTTTTTCTTTCTTTTAAACAAGTAAAATTCTGGGATAGGTGGGCGTCGAGATTTTCGTTCCTCTCGTAGTTTAAAAACAAACGAACCCACAAACGTTCGCCGGATCAGTCGGCGTGACGGTGTTACGAAGAGGAACTACAAGCGTCGCGAACAGCAACGAACGGCACGGAAAGGGGTGTGTTCCACCTTCATTCCACCGCGGGATTCGAACGAAAACGATTTAATAAAAGAAGGAAATAACGAAGTGCGAGGAGAACGCGCAAGATTTTCGAACATTACGTCGGGGAAACGCGTGGCGATGTCCGCGGACGTGACGGTTTTGGACGGGTTTTTATCAATGGGCGATTAAAAATACGACGAAAAAAAAATTATAGTCCGATATTGCGACGATCGCATACGTTACATGTGGCAGTGGCATAGCCAAGATTTTTATTTTTTGGGGAGGGGGGAAGGCTGAGGCCGAACATTTTTTAATACACTGATAAACTCATAAATTAGTAAAAACTATTGAAAGATATCTGTTATATATGTAAGCATAATTACATTTTCCTTAAATTTCAGGGGTTGCAGCTATTGTGTAAACGCGACATTAGAGGATAAAGTCGTGCAGCGATTTTACAATTCTCGATTGTCTGTATTATTTCATTTTTTTTTTTTTTTACTATCCCATATTATCAGTAAACATTGTGTCTCTATATTTTTTATTTCATTTTGTTTCATAAAGCATTTTTTTTTTTTTTTTGTATTTCCGAAATCAATAATTCCATATTAAACAGTGTGACGATAGCGTATTGTCAAAAAAAAAAAAAAAACAATTATAATTACTAATTAGTATATAGTGAATACAATGTAGTAAAACAAACTGTAATAAATAATCGAAATGACATGCTGTGTCCAAACGAATAAACGTACGAGACCGAAAACAAACATTTTGTTGTTTTAATTCGTACGACGTGAAATCCGACGTAAAACCTGTCGTAACCTGTCGTAACCTGCCGTAACCGGTCGCAACCGTCGGTCACTTTCCGGATAGCGTTTCCGATTGGTAGTTTTTGAAGCCGCACAAGCGTGTACAACGATTATCGCGTTCGTCGCATCTTACGACGGTAGGCGAACTCCAAACCGTCCCTTCTAGTGTTTGCGAAACGCTTCGTACGACCGTCCAACGGATACGAACCGACGAAAATACCACAGTGGCGTGTCGAATCTCGTAAATATGCATCGTTTTTTAAATACTTTCCGGCTTTGGTTTTCTTCCGAGTTCCGTCTTCTACATGTTAATCAACTATTTTCGCTACGAAGTCGAGTGACAATAATTCGTTCACAATCATTTTTACTACACGTCATCCACCGACCACCGCCCACCCGCCCAATTTTTCGTCGGGATATCAATCACGACGCGCGGACGTACCGTGATTTCGACGATAACCGACAGGGCACTGTATGCGTACGCGGTGTAGTTGAGACGTTCGGGTCGAACGAAGAACGACACACGTGGCGTCGAAAATTTACGACTACCCGTCGATATAAATCTCGCGGCGGCGGACGACGTAGGACGGCTCTGAGGAGGTTGTATGGCGCGGCCAGAGAACACACAAAAATAAACGTTCCCGCCGACAATTCGCGTACGGGAAAAACGTACTTTCAATCTTTTACGTTAAGCTCCTAAATATCGTAAAACCCTCGTGTTGATTATGGGGAAAAAATCGTCCGTTCCACAGTGAAACGTGAACTTAAACTAAGTTAAATCTGGACAACGGTTTTTGAATTTGTCGCGACCGTTCTGTTCCGGTCGTCCGGTATAGCCCGCGGACCGTTTTCGAATAGTTTTCGGACGTTGTCGGGCAGTATTGCTTGCCCCCGCGGACGGGTGACGTTACACGAAAAAGTAATCTCGATCTGCGACCCGAACGAGTTGTGCGCTCAGGGCGTGACGGCGCTCGGTCTGGAGCACGGGCAACGGCCGACTTCGTTCCGGTCGACGATGGGCGTCACGGAACGCATACGAACAAAGGTTATAATTTGTTATTTAGGGGAAAAAAAACAACAATCAAAACAAACGACCAGAAACAACGTTATAAAAAATCCTGTATGATGTAATGTAACTGTAGATTTTCTCCATACGAATTTATAAATAAATAAAGTGTTCGATAGTGAAATCGAAGGTATATACTATATATCGTATGTCTACAAATGTTATACGTATAATTTAATCTAATTTTGTTTGTTTTTTGTTTTGGTCCGATCAAATAATCTGTTCGAGAAAATTACATTTAAATGTTCAAAATTTCAAAATGTTTAGTTATCAATTCATTTTATTAGATTAGATAAATAAAATAAGTAAATCATATTGGTTCGTACCTCTAGCGTTTTGCTCGTTCTATACGGTATCTCGCTTTAAACGATGCTCGTCGTAGAGATTTCTACTGTCACGAGCCAGTCTATAATCTCGTGATTTTCGGCAAATTGTTTGAACGTTCTATAAGGATATCTTATTCGTTATTCGTTTCAAATACACGGGCTCTCGATTTTAAAACGGCGACGTACGATTTTAATTATAAACTCTTTACTAAATACTACACTAAATTGTTCGTTAATGTCTTAGCGAACTTCGAACCAGACTCCTCATTGAGTTTCCGTTTTAAGTAGGCCGAATTCGAAACTTACGCGTCCATAGAACGCGACACACACGAAATCGCTAGCAAAGTCGGATGATAAAAAGTTTTGCAATTACCGTTCCGCTGTTCGCGATTTTCCTCAGTCGGAAGCAAATAGTACTCTCAGCATATTTTTGTTTTTCATAAGACCGTAGTTGCGAGCGCGTCGACGACGCTGGTAATATGTTTGAAAGAATTTTGTTCACACGTTTCAATCGCGTTGGCGCGCGAAAACTACCGTTTAGTTTTGAACTTTATGACGCGCATTTTCGACATGATACGTTAGGAAAATTATCAATAATATTACGACGGTAATGCGCGTTTAAGAAACGACCGTCCGAACATCGAGCCGTCGGGACTTAATCGTTAATTGACAATACGGGAAAACCAGAGATTTTCCACCTTAGGAGAGCGTACTGTTCTCCTTGACACACTTACGATACGTGTTAGACGTTATTGCAAATGAAATCGAACCGTCTCGAACCGAACGCAACGAGACGACCAAGGAAACCCGTTGCAACCGATTTCCCCTGTATGTCGCGCGCGTCTTGTCTCCGAATGAAATTCGTCCGACGCCGCCGTGGCAGTCACGTGATACTCGAGACGTAAATTCCTTCCGCGATTCCTCCGTTCGGAATGCGTGCCGCGTGGAATGTTAAACGGCGAAAAACGCCTCGACAACCGCGTCGTATTATATTGTTATGGCGAGTGCCACTCGGAACGGATCGCAATCCGATTACGAGAACGTCGTGTCTCTGTCCTTTGCGAACCCGACACGGGACGTGCCGACGACGAGGGTGAATTCGTTTTACACGCGACCCGAGTGACGAATTTGCCCCGGACCGGGAAACGTTTCCGTCGGTCGAACGCGTTAAAGAAAACAACATTGAAAATCTACACAAACCGCGTATGAACAACAACCGCTTTTACTATCGATTAAGATTATGTCGACAATATATGTATATGAATACTTTGTCGACTTGGCCGGGTAATGGACAAACTGGCATCGGTCATTTTCACTCGACTAGTTTACATTGTTATTGTTTTCACATTACACGGTCGACTATCGCGATCGTCCCGTTTTAGACGGTAACTAGCCGGAGACGAATGTCGGGAACGCGTTCAGTTTTGATATACATTCGTCGGCGTGTAAACGACGTGCGATTTACGTATTATTCCGATATGTCGTCTGAACTCGTCCACGTTTTGTACGTGTTTTACGGGACGTTCGCATCATTTCCATAAAACAGACTATAAAATCCGAACAATAATTTTCGTTATCGAAAATATAATATAAAACCGACAGCGAGTCCCCAGGGATTTGGCAAACGTCCGATTCGACAGTGCCTGTGCAATATATATATATATATATGTGTGTGTGTGTGTATACTACTCGTGCGCCGCGGGTCTTAAAATATTGGAAATTACGCGATTATAAATGATATATTAATGCCGCGGAAAACTGCGATCGTGTATTTATGCGATAAACCGATTAAATGAGTTTCGATAAACGTCGTGTATATAGTATTATACGTACAGTCAGAGATGGACGGAACACGCCCGTGGCGTATTAAATAATCCTCCAATCATAATTCCCCACGAAAATGTCGTCGGGTATCTTGGTACGCACTCGGACAAAAACTTAATATTGGACCAACCACCACATAAGACTGAAAAGAAAATCACTCGACCTCGACACTCCATCGACTTGGACAATTTCTGAAATCAAGCTTCTAAAACCTACCTCACAAAACAAAACTTCTCATCTACAAAAAACTAATTCGTCCAACAATCCAGTTATGGGGTGTAGCCCAAATCTTCTAACGTCAAAATCCTCCAGTCTTTCCAATCCATAAGTCTTCGTATCATCACCAATAATTTTCGTGGTCCTAAAAATACAAACAATACCTGTCCTAGCCTATCTTATATATTTGTAATGCCGACGTGCCCTTAACAAGGTCTGCAAGCGCATAACCTGCATGCCCTGTGCGCACGTCTGTGAATGTATTGAACGCGTACTTCATCGACTTTTAAATTGTACGCTAAAAAAAATGGCCCATTTCACAAGACGTTGATTTTTTTTTATACACTCAATAATGTCGTTTCAACTGTCAAATAAAATTTATTAATTGTTTTAAAATCAACTTTTTAGAATTAAAATTCGACATTAAATTCAACACGTATGTTTCACGTTAGACGTTAAAGCGAATAAACGCATTTCAAGCGCGTTTTTTTTCTCGTACTTCTCTGGTGGTTGGTAACGAACGCATACGTTTTCGCGTTATCGGCATCCGACCCGCGCGCCGATCAGGTTTGGTAAACACTCGGCGTGTAAAATATCAACAGCGATATCACGCCAGGGCGGATCCGGCCGCTGCGTTATTTACACGCGTCGTGCTCGGGTTCGCGGACACGATTGATTGTAATACCGACGACGCGGTAATTATAAGCGCGCGCGCTCGACGATTAATAACAACGCGTCTTCGTGTAACGTTCGGTAACGGGCGCGCGGACGTCGGTCAGGTGATGTTACGGGACGAGACCGTCGAGGACTTGGCCGTTCGCCGTTTCCAACCGTCGACCGGCCGAACGCTACACGTCCGTTGATCCCCGCGTGAATCTCGTGGTAAATCTCGCGCTCGCCGTGTTATTATTGTTCGTGCGAACGGCAAAGCGAAATAAAAAAATAAAACATTTCGGTTCCGTTTCGTGCGATTAAAATCCACCATCCCACCACCGCCCACCGAAAACGCATAAACTTTTTACGGCGTCTTCGGCGTCAAAAGTTTCACGATAAAAACGTTCGTTTTTATACGGTTTTCAAACGTAGATCCGACGGAAAAATCGATATCATGACGATTGTCTCGGCAATAAAGTATACCCCGCGCCGTCGTATAACTCGCCCGGAAATCGTCCCGTGTGTTCCCATTGTCAATAATAACGATTAAACACGTCGGTTCGGGTTTTCCATACGCCCACATCGTGTTCTCGGGTCTGTCGCGTTGCAGGCCGTTCGTGTCGAAGAGCGCGTATTGTGTCCGTATAGTTCCGAGGGAGGTGCGTAACCATACCGGCGTGGTTACGACACCGGAGGGTAGGTGTACGCCATGGTACATCTACGGTAATGATAGTGCCGGTCCCCACCGCGGGACTGGGGTAACCGCGCGTGGTAGCGGTTGTCCAAGCGGTACGAGCGGGTACGTTCCGACTCTCCGGGGTCGGGTGGTCCGCTCGCCGCTCGTGGTTCGGACAAACGACGCGTGACCGTTCAGGGAGAAACAACGCTCATGCACGCTTGTCGTCCGACATTAGTCCCCAGGACTACAAATCGGTCGACATGTGAACCACGGGTGTCAAAACCCGGAAATACGGATTACTCAGTTCCGAGGGATGTGTGACACCTCTTCGGAACGCGACCGTTCATTATGGCGTACAACGTTTTTTAAGCGCGTTGCGCTTTCGACGGGAAACGTTACGGACGGCCCGCGGTTATATTCGTTTGTTCGTTGGTTTTCACGCCATTGTCGGCGGCGAATAATCGTCACGGCCGATTCCGATGCCCCCCGGCGAAGCGAAGTCCGGTCATCGGGTCAGGTTTTACACTTTTTCGCTCGGCAGAGTCGCTCGGCCCGGTGTTCGCTTGCCGCCAGCGAACTGATTTTCTAATCGCGGTACGATTGTACAAACGTATCCGGGGAATCGTTCGCGTGCGACGCGTTTACACCTCGAGACGCGTTTTGTAGTTCCGGAAGGGAAAAGACGACAATAGAGCCGACGCACGCACATTATTACTCTGTACTATTCGAGAAAATACTATATAATTAATCGCATTTTATCATTTTCGTTTTTTTTTTTTTTAATATAAAACGCTCTCGTTTTTCCGAGGGAAACGAACAAAGAAATAAGAATAATGACGTTATCCACGCGGGAGAACAATATACAACGTAATACAGTCGTAGCTATGCTATATATATAGGTATATCATGCCGATTGCAGCTAGACATCGTATTATATTGTATCGCACACGACATGCGTGTTTCACGCGAGAAACCTTTATTTCGATCATCGCGTCAACAAAATGTAAACAACCGACTACTGTACTGTAGATATGTGATAAATATCATTCAAAATAACGTTTTTCGAAAAAAAAAAACTACGTATTTTTAGACGTCCGTTCAAGTCGATTTATCGTTCGAATTCAATAGACGTGTCGACATATGAAAAATTTCAATTTTTAAAATAACTTTTTTTTTTTTTAATGGCCGTAATGATTAGACGAGAAATATATTGTACAAATTCAATGCGGAGAAGTGAAATTGTCCTAAAACATTCATTAAACTGTTCATGACAAACGGTATATTTTTTATCAACAACAAGCGAATTTCGAAAATATTTCAACAGTGATACTTAGAAAATATTGTATATACTTGAACGAGAGCAGAGGGGATTTTTTTGAGGTCGTCACATATCGAAATATAAATATGGTCTTAAAGTTACGTATAAGAAGAAAGAGAATCGTCGTAATATTAAAAAAAAACATAAAACAGAATAGGACGCGGAGTTTACTATTAAGTATCATTTTTTTTTTTTTTGAATTTCGATTTGTCGTTCGAGAATTTGTCATACGGAACAAAGCAGGACTTTTTTACATAATATTTCCAGAACGATTGTTTGTATTTTCCACGCGAATGTTTCTATTGTACGTGTCATTTTGTGTAACGCACAAATATTGACGTCGTAGCAAATTATCGAAATAAACATTCACGATTTCAACGTCAGCCAAAGATAAGATCAAAAAAAAAATATCATCTGTAAACTCGGGCGATACAATAGTGCGATTTTTATTTTAAAATACATTATTGTCACTATTAACGCGAATATCAAGTATAATATTCGTTTTTTCGTACGAGATGATTTCATAAAACGTTAATTATTCAAAATACTGAACGAAACATTACGCAAACCTTATTATTAAATCTTCACTACGTAATACACAACGCCGTAGGGAGAATAAGTCGCGGAACGGAAAACACCGGACGGACGGAAACTGCCGATTTCCCCCCCCCCTCTCCCGTCATCTTAAACGATCTCCTTTTCGGTTTATAGACTTTAGAGATCCCGCGGGGGACCCTTTCATTTGTTCGCGGTACGGCCGACACATCGCGTATAGGATTTTCGTCACAACGTCCGGTCGGCGTGCACATTAATATCTATA
Source organism: Schlechtendalia chinensis (assembly GCA_019022885.1). NCBI lineage: Eukaryota > Metazoa > Arthropoda > Insecta > Hemiptera > Aphididae > Schlechtendalia > Schlechtendalia chinensis. The sequence continues at coordinate 714,633 of CM032351.1, read as the reverse complement.
TGGTTGGGTTTTATTATCGGGGGACTTGAATATACGGTCGAAAATAGTTTTTATAATATAAATTTTACGTTGAAGATTTACACTCGTGAAAAGTGTTATATAGTTGGACGTCGAATGAAACGGCCCGCTTGCACCTACAATAATCGTATCTTTTCGTATATACCGTGTAAATCCGGATTTTACGACCGCCACGAGATCTCGTTATAACCACGTCCGTATTCCGTAATCGTTAGGGATCGCGGGACGGCAACAGTCCAGCGTAAAATAATGACAAATTTTGACTCGATTCGGTGCCGGACGAAATTTCAAACGAACGTTTCTTCTTCTCTTTAAACTTTTATGGTGTACGAAAGACTTTCGCTGTCTCTAGTACATTTCCCCGTCTGTTTCCATCCACGTTATATTCTACTGTTATCTCCTGAATACACCTGATTACATCGATCTCGATTCCGTTTGCCCAACGCTGTCTAGGACGACTCCTATAGATCTTTTCCCGTTTAACTTTCTTTACCACGGCTTTCTTCAACAGGCCGTCCGACTTCCAGACGTGGCCTGCCTACTCGAATCGTTTGTCCATAACGTAAGCAGTTATACCAGATTTTTGGTGGATCAGTTGCACTTTTCTATTTGTTCTCCTTTTGTATCCTTTGTTTTTTAAGTTCGATGCGACATAAACGCGAAGAACAGGATCGTTAAGCACTCGTGAATTTTTCAATTGATACTCTGTTCGCATTTAGTACTACTACACGAATTCCATAAACAATTCTACAGTATTACCCATGTAACTGATTATATGTTTTACGCCAAAAGGCGTGTTTATGATCCAATGTTTTTTGCCCAGTAGGGAGAGATTTTATTGTCGTTATATACCGTTTATACTTGCTCAATTATTAGATCACGTTTCAATCAATATTGTTTTTAACTCGCGACAATTCGATTTCAAAAATAAACTGAACAAAACTTTAAGATTCCCACGCACAACTCGACTCTCGTATTTTAGCAATTGACCGAAGTCTAAATAAAACAACGTTATCCCGCATTTCTTATACAGTGTAAACTGTACACGTTCGATCTAAAAAATAAATAAAGACATTTGAATGGTTATTGTTTTTTACACCGAAATATCGAAATAATCATTACGTAAGATTGATCGGATTTAGTCGTGTACGAAATAAATTCACGTGAATACATATAATAATTTTTAAAATCATTTAATACAATTGGTTTGATTCCGGTTTAACAAATTGTTTTTCATGAAAACCCCTTTTTGACGTTTTGTACAACTTTTTTAAATTTATGAAAATAAATCAGCCGTGAATGAAAAAACACGATAAAATTCAAGGGATATAAACGCTTCACTCGCTTCAGTGGTGATTGTGAACAGTTTTGAATGTTTAAGCGAGTTTTGTTTTCATTCTGCCCGAGTCTACAAATGTCTGTGCCGCGGATTAAGAAACGATAACGAGTTCGTAAGATGACGAACAGATAAACATGACAAGTAAAAGGATAAACTGAAAATCGCTCAAATTAATCATTTTTCGAAATCCTCGAATATTTAGACACGCATTGTTTTCTTGGAAAATGAGAAAACGGAAGGAAAAGCCGTCGTGGGAAATGTGAATTTGTCGCACGTGCAGTGGTATGCGTTAAGTAACTAAAACGTATATATCAATTGAACGACTTAAATATGCCAACTCATCGTGTTTTGAGTCGAGCGCGTTTTGTTTGGATCGTATTCAAACCGGTATACATACGTATAAACATACGTTACATTTATTCGTTCGACATTTACGAATTTATCTCCAGTTCGATTCGCACACACGCGTTTTATGTTTGTGCACTCGTAGTTATTATTGGTGCGACAAAGAAACGAACATACATGAACGGGGTGACATAACAGTGATATAGGTAGACGCCGGTGTTGTAAAGTATTTAAATATTTTTACTCACTTACACTTCACGCAACATGAAAACCAAGTTTTCCCAAACGTAAGTATGATATTAACCGCATTAATCGCCAACAACGCGGTGAATGAATTGGTTGGACAAAAATCAAATTTTTATAATAAATTACCGACAAAAGTGAATTTAATATTTAAAAGTACTTTTTAAACCCGTTTGGATATTAATAAAGCGATTTTTTTTTTTTTTTAATATTCTTTCGATAGTATTTCAAACACTTTGAAATTGTATTTTTTACAACGTTCGGTGGGTACTCATAACCAACGCTCGGAACTTCAAACATTTGCATATTTGTTTGGAAAATGTATATTGAAATTCTGGTTCAATACAAATTCGTTTCATAACACCTAGATTTCAGATATACAATTTTTTATCGCATAATTTTAAATATTTTGTTATTTTTACACAAATTTTTTATATTTTAAGTTTAAGAACATAGAATTGCGTATTTTTTTTTTTTTTTGATTTAACGAGGAAAAAAATCCGCGTACAAATTTATAGCTTATTTAAAAAATAAAATAAAAACTATAATACAGCCGAAATATTACGTTTTGTATTGTGTGACCGAATTCATTTTTCAATGATTTTTAAAATGTTAATATCTTATTTTATATAAATTTTTTTTTTCAAACCTTGTTAGTTGAATGCTTATTCATTTGTTGACAATAATTTCGAACGATAAATCGCGTATTTTTGCGTATCATGTCGGTTTTAATTGTATATCATACCGCGTACGTATGCACGCGTTTCGGAACTTTTTACCATTAAAGATCCCGATCGAGCGTGTTATCGACGTTCGTTATCGCGTCCGCGTTTTCGCGTTGAACTGTCGTGATATCACGCCGACGACGACCGGCTAGTGCGGATTTGCGCGCGCGAAATATTCACCCGTTAAATCGCTGTCACGCGAACGCACACGGCCTACCGAATTAATAACACTCGTTTCTATTCATTTTACTTTTATATTTTCATCCGCCCTCGGAATAATAATGTGCGCGTACGCGTGCGATATAAACTTTCTCTCCGCGAAAACAGAAAACAGAAAAAAAAAAAAACATTTGTCACTCGACGAAAAGCTTGTTTTCTTTCTTTCCGCAAACAATATACATCATTGTTGTAAATCGGCGCGAAACGCGTACCTACGGCGGCGCGTTCGATAAATGTCTTAACACGTTTTCAGTTCTTATTTTACTTTCGTAACGTTCCGTGAAAAACGATTTGTAAGAAAACACGCGTCGAACGTGGTTGTTGTTATTATTTATTGTTTCGCAACACGGTTCCTTACGTCGTTACGCACGTCCGCGCGATGTGACGTATTGCGACGCGCTCGCGTTTAAATCTATGGTACTTAATGTACGTGTCCGGTTTAGGTGACGGATTCGACTGTTTCGTGATTACGCGCGCGCCGACCGGCATTCCGAACCGGGTGGTCGAGACGACACGAAATCATAGAGCTGTCTCGAAAATAGTCTCCAAAACGTGATGTTGCGAAAAGTAAAAATTGAAACGAATATATATATATTTAAATACGCACTGTCGCGACCTCAGCGTGTATCGGTCGACGGGCTCGTGAAAATTCACAGGCGAAACAAAAAAATGTTTAGTGTATATTTTCACCGGGATGACTCACAATCGCATCAGTCGCGTCGGAAGGCCGCTGACATAAGATCGCACGTACGATTTGAACGACGAAAAATTCGACGACCGTCCAATCGATTTGGGTTTTTTGAAATATACGAGTCTACGTTATCCGTATTCCAATCGGAGAAATGACAACGACAAAACGAATCGAAGAAAAGTAGATTAAAAGTCGGTCGAGAATTCACGTTGAAATTACTTTGCGCGCACATAACATACCGTTATTTTTCGTATGTATCAAGTTAAACGAATATTGTGTTTTTTTCGTAGAATTTATACGTATTTTGGAAACAAAATTAAAACATAACGAATTCGCCGTTATCTCGATGAGTCCAATAGCAAGAGGATAACCGAACCCGTTTGAAATATTTCGGGACGCCTACGTTTGAATTATATTTTATTCATTTTCCGATAACTCGAACACACACATATATATATATATATATAAATATACATTATTTTTGTGTTTGATCTCTTGAGCATATATTATTCATTTGTCGAGACCCTACCGTGTATCAGAGAGATATCTATAAATAATATCCTGAATGTAAAAAAATAAAACGGAACCGAACCTCTGTATCGCTATTTTATTTTACAGCGGCGAGTTTAACGCGAGTTTTTCGACGATATGGTCAAAATAACTGCTACTGCGTAACATAATGTTTACGACATTTTTATAATAAATTTACTTTTTGAACGGCATATCGCGTTAAAACTGTCGTCATGAGGTTAACGCTGAAATACGTTTTGTTGATAAAAAGGTTTTGTTGAATAACGGTGTTAACATTATCGTTATTTACGGGTGTTAGCCATCAACAGCAACAGCAAAAATTTACTATGAAATATTACGTCATTGAAATACGAAAATTATGTGCCGATCGTGATAATAATACGATCGACTCCGACCTCGTCAAAGTACGCGCAAACAGCGGCTTCGAGAGGTCGGGTTCGAGTTCTGCGGCTTCAATCGGTTGAATGCACGGGCCCTCGCAGGTAGTTCGTCGGTGACGGATAACGGAGCGTCTCTGTTGCGATGGTAGTCACGAATATTAAAACAAGTGTCCGCGGACCAAGGGTGTCCCGCGACGGTTATCCTGGTCCTAGCCGTCCGAGGAATCGCTTGCTGTGACGGGTTCATCTCCTAGTTGTGGGGGGGGGGGGGAGGCGGACCGACACAATAAAAACTCCTCCCGGGCGTAGCGTCCGCCAGAGAATATATCGTTGTACGTTAACGGATTCGATTTTTCTTTTATTATAAAATATAATTTCAAATTGTGTGCACAATAAATGTTTGACAATAAAATAGTAGCACAGTAAATTTTTCCCCGGCAAATTGTTATTGCGATCAATTCTCGTGCAATAAATTATTTACGATAAAATAACGGGACACCTCACCCGGTAAATTTACACTCTACATGTGCGCGTGTAAAACTTTAGACACCGTACATATATTGATATATTGCATTCCATTAACGTTTATAGAGTTCGGTAAGTGCTTATGACAAAATTGTGGCTGTCGTAATCCGATCTGTTTGCGAATATTTCACCCGTTCGCAGCGAATATATTCAGAGCATTTTAATATTTAATACGTAAATTCCAAGGTCTGCCGTCGCGTTACTTATAAATATCAGTTTGTTTTTTCGGTTGTTTTTTCATCGTCTCCTCGCTCACTGTAAATGTTCCTAAATTAAATGTCAACTTCTAACAGAACGCAAACGCTTTTAACCTACAGCAATAATAATAATAATAATAATATTATTATTATTATTATCATTATTATTATTACTTTGTATGTGAACAACTAATTTATAATAATATCTAATTGAGAACAATAACAACTCGTCAGTATATAATACGTTCAAACGAGAACAATGCATATTTAATAATAATTGCAATAATTGTACTCGAATTCACGTTTGAATTTCGTTAGTTAACAATTGAATGTTAACAATGGTGTTCATAGCATTGTACACTTCGAGTATTCGTTCACGTATTTCTCCGCGTATTAGTATTACGACGTCGTACTCGTGCTAAAACTCGAGCATACGACGCGTGTTCCGTGTAAATTAAATGAGTTACGCGTGTTGTTTTTTTTCCACCCCCGAACAAATCAGCGGACTCGCTATCGCGTGGTATACGCGGTATGGAGAGAAAATCGTACACCGTTTCCTGGAGCGCCTTTATATTTTTCGGATCGAAAACGTTTTTGATTAACGCGTATTGACTGTGTAGCGTTTCCGCACTCGTCGATTCCGCGCGGTAGAAAAACTAAATACTTACACAACACTTCCGTGTGCGTTCGGGATGTTGGACGATTTGAAAATGGCATAGAAACAGCAACGCGAGACGCCGAACAAGAAATAATTTACTCGAAAAACTAGCTGCGCGCCTGACCGTTGTGGGACATGATCACGGGACGCCGATAAACAATATTTACCCGTCAGCGCGAGGGCAACGAAAGGAGAGAACGAGACGTCGCGCAGAGGCCCTGAGGGGACGTGAGTCGCGGAGAAGTCCTACGGGAACGTAGCTAAACGGACTCTCTCTCCGGAAAATAGCAGACGGAGACTCGCGTGATGAAAACAGTCATTGCCGTAGCAACCCGTCGTATCCCACGCAGTGGCGTCTTTTTAGGGGCAACTCGTGCATTCGTCTCGGCCTAGTAATTACACCAATTTGAAGTCGCAATATAAATTAGTGCCTGTAGCATACTAACGCGATGTACAATTGAAGCCGAACTATAATTTCTATTATTGTTTTTTTTTTTTTTTTTAAATTCTGTTCGAGAATTTGTCATAGGTGCTTCAAAATTGTTGTTCGTCCTCTAATCGATTTCGAGGCGCCCGGGACGCGGATATCCGTCACTCGTTCCCCTCTAGATCCGGCATTGACAACGTGGTGGTTTTACGAAAGCCGAGAAATCATTGAAGAATCATCCGGTTTTCCGAACAACGCGAATCCGTAAATCGGGAAGTCTGGTCGACTTGTTTTTCAAATCGATTGTATTTGTTTTGAAAAGATCCTTTGAAAGTACCGGATCGATTAGAAGCCGGATGCGGCGAGATACAATGGAATGCACGGATTCATTACAGATCATTGAAATGATACAATATACGAAATATAAACATGGTCGTTCGGTTAAAATATTTTGATTTATCCGCGTAGACTTCGTTATGGGTCTCGTCACGTTTCCGTCGGAAATATGTCAGCAACGGAACGTCTCTTATTATTTAAAACGAAACCCGCACGGTTTCCAGAGAATTACAAAGTACACGCCATTTTACTATGTACACGATGTGAATAGTTCTGTTCAATCGCGATTTTCCAGCCGTTTTTGATTACGAGGAAAATTACCGGAAAAATTGAAAAAAAAAAAAAACGTGTCTACCAAAGCGTCTTTCGGTACCGGAAACGCGATAACGCGCGGTCACGTTATGGCTAACGATTCGTCATGAGTATCCGACCCCGACATCGTTCCCGAAGAATACATGACGACATTGTTAATTAACGAGACGAACGCTGCGTGCGACGCGCGTTCCGTAAAACAATCGTTTCCCCTCCGAGTTCGTCCGACTCGCGGTAATCGATTTGCGTACGTTTGAGCGCGGCCACGATTGCCCGGAGGGCAAGTATACGTCTCGGCCGTCACTTGAAACGGAGTGTGACGTCTCTCTGGTTCTACAGATCGTGTTTTCGACTTTCAACGCGCCCGCCCGCGACGGCGTACGCTGGCCTGCGGTTATCGTCGAACTCGGTCCGCCTCTCGGACGAGTACCGCGACAAGTCGAATATTTCTCGTCAACGTGCGGCTCTATCTCGATTTCGACGGGGTCGTATTTGGTGTCGGGGGAACTTTTCGTTATCGCGTCGTGTGGAAGTCCGCACGAAGAAATGCGCTTGCGTTCCGTAGCGGTCGTTTACGTATTACGTTTAAAACCGTTGTTTTTGCGAATTAATTAAAACGAATTATGATTAACCACTACTGTGTTTCAGTCACGTTGACCGAACAATGAATATGAAATAGTTCGGAATTTCCGCGTATTTCACGTAACTCGGAGTGATCATTTATATTTATAACTGTATTGGTTCGTACGCGGATTTTACGGTTTCGTCGCTCAACAGTAACTTTTAAAGTTATTGCTCGTAATAGTGATGTTGCTCTGGTACGTTTATAACGTGAATCGGTACAATTAAATGCAAAACGAACGTATGCTCGCGGGAAGAGCATATTTCATACACAAAAAAAAAATATTTATATCGCACCGATATATAGGCAAACATTTCATTTGATATTCGTTCTATCGTTTACGGAAATACATCGGTTTGATTTCAAATGGAATCGTTTTATCATTCGACTTTAGAGTCCGAAGATTTTAATAAACATAATTCTGGATACCGCTTTGTTCGGGAAAAACGAATATTACTCGAGTAGAATACACAACTTTTGCATATATATATATATTTTCGTTATTTCCGTCGCCAGGCCGTTCGTTTGTATCCCTCAAATTATTCAATAATTATAATGGTATTACGTAATAAACGATAATAAATTGCCCGTGGGATCAGCTTGCTGCAGAATCGTGTTTATCAATGTCTCTCCTATGCATCCAGAAATGTATTGTGAACGACGCGAAAAGCCGCGAAAACGTCAATTTATGGATTCACGTTAGAACTGAGCATTCGAAACGGGCTGTTGTTTCTCTGTATAAATTCAATAGATTTATATTTGTACTTAAACGCGTTTCAAAGTAAAATCACAAAACATTTCTCGTTACGAGCGCAGTAAAACTCCGTTTGACGTTGAATTCGACATTTTTTTTCTTTTCATTTCGCAAAATACAACGAGCGTAAAAAGAAATTTATGTATTTGTACATTTTCTATTTCTTTTCTCTTTAATCCCAAATGGAGTTTGCAATATAATCTTTGTAGTATAAATAAACAAATGTCCGAAAAATAATGCATTGTTATTCAAGTTTGTTACTTGTTCTTATTCATCGTAACCTAAACAAACGACGAGGTATTCGTCATCACTGCTTTTCGTCTCGGTCTCTTTAATTTTAATTTCACGTTTATTACATTTAAAACTGGTCCTAGTCAAATCACCTCGATTCATATGTATATATCATTATATAGACTGACTTAACGCGTCAAACGCGGAAAAAAAATTTATACGTATTCTTCGCTTCTGATGAATTCGCCGTCGTAACGGTCTTGTAAAAAAATTGTCCGTCTTCCATTTTCGCCGCGTAAAATATCGTCACTATGAATAACATTTAGCATAACGCTAAACAAGGGCCGTTGTTAAACAGCGAAATACTTTTGGTTCGTATGTCTCGCTGGGCGACTTGTAATGGATATTTAAATGTGTTTGAACTTCACGAATACCATCGCGTTATACGAACAAACAGATATTAACATTACGGAAGGAAAACAATACGGTCCACGAACGCGCGCCCGTGCTTCGAAGATTTTCGAATCATTTAAATTGCCGTTCGCGTTGAAAACCAATTAAACGTTTCGGCTCGTCGGAACTTCGCTAACAGATCAATGCCCTCGTACTATGTTAATATATTACTAGTAATACATTATGTATACACTGCATATGCGTAAAACAATAAACAAGAATTAATTTCGGTTTCGACGGAGATACAAGCGCACAGTAATTGTATGTGGCAGGCGGTTCACAGACTTAGTAAATTCGGGTACACAATTGAGCACGTGTTGTTGGGAACGCCGGTGGTATAAAACACAGTTTTTTACAAAAAAAAATAGAGTCATGTAATTTTAATCCAAAGTAACTTACATATAAATGCATACTCATATGATAAAAAACATAAAAGATATTTTCGAGTAATGTAAGTGTCGAAAACGTTTTTTCTTGGATTTTTTTTTTGGATTGCGCCTCATTTTGATTATTGCACGCTCGATTTAGTCCGATTTTTCCGCACGTATCGGGTACGAAATGCTATTGTTATGCGAAGGGGCATAGCTGGAATGTCGCCTTCTTTTCTTTTTTTTTTATTTGATTACATAAAATGTTGACAGTTTAAACGTTTTTCCGATTACAGACCTCTTCAAAATATTTTTTCCGATTTCGTCATCGAAAACTCGATAGTTTTCATCGAAACTCTTAGAATCGGTATTTGATTAAAGTTTGCGGAATAAATACATCGAAATTATTCTTACTCGATACAAATAGAAGAAGACGAAAATAATAACAATTATTTGAAGAAAAAATAAAATAAAACCATAAATTATTGAACTCAACAGAAGTCATTGCGTTCGTCAGATCTCCGTGAGATAACCTTTGTGTACAATTCATTATGAGAACGGTTCGAGTGTTGTCGCAGTAAAAAACTATTAAAACTAACTGCAGTGTTTTATTGAAAAATCGTAGAAATCGCACCAAAAAATAATAATAAAAGGTGGTGATCTCATTGTGTTATTTACTGAAAGCGCAAAAGTACTCTAATAAATTAAGTACGTACAACTTTCTAATTATTATACAAGTATTAAACACGTTATTTTATAACTAATCACTCATCGTTTATCGACATTTTAAATTTTCATAGAAATGTTCGTTAAAAACGTAAAACGATGTGAAAAACACATTGGAAAAATAGCGAACATTTCAGTAAAGTAGCGCTAAAAACGTTTAGATTTCACAATTGGTACTTGCACGAAACGGATTTACTTAGCAATTAATTCAAAAGGTAGACAAAAAAAAGTCGGAAACGTGACAATATTATTAGAGCCGCCTAATTATGAGCACATCGTTATAATAATTAATAGCGGCTTCTCCGTTGCGCGTCTACTCGGCGACAGACCCGCAATTGCCTTTCGTTGGTTCGATGAGTTAATAAGTTATTAAAAAAAAAATAATAATAATAATAATTTCCGCAATACAATTTGTAAGACTTGAAACGGATTTTTAAATCGATTTGAAATACCTGTAAAAAAGGTTAAAAATCGATATCGATAGCCGAAACCAATAACGAAGTCGTGAAAAATTAAAATCGGTATTCGACGTCTGAACCGTAAACAATATAAATTTTGACATTCAAAATCGAAACGAATCGACGAATAAAATCGAAATCTCAATTATCCAAAACTGACATAATGAAATCAATAAAATTAAAAACCGACAATCCAGATGGTAAAATAAAAATAAATTAACAGATACGTAATGCGTACGACGAATTAAGATAGATATCTAAATTCAAATTTCGTGGTATGTTTGCAAGGTATAATAAAAGCGTTTTAACTGTTTTCGACAGAATTGGTAATTGCACGTGTCCGCCGGATGATGAAAATAGGTTACGAGTACTGGGTATTATTATATGTCGTCAAATTTCCGTCGAACTAGTGTAACACTAAAAACAAACTACTATAAAAATAAATAATAATAACAAAATAACATAGGTTAGGGTCAACAATAGTATTTCTACGAAACATTTCGACCGATCAGAACTATAATCACAAAATGAAAATCGAGACACGGCAATCTCATGGAAATCGATTTTTGAGTTATAAACAAAACCGGAACAGTTAAGGTAATCGAATAGAAAACCGAAAGTTTTCGATTCGGTCTCAATCCCTGATAAAAAAAATAAACGTCCTTTGTCGGGAAATCGATTGTCCATTCATTTATATTCGCGATAAGGGGAGGAATGTACGATTACACGCAAGTATAATTCGTCGACAAAAACAAAGAAGAAAACCCGTTTGAAAATGTTGAACGAATGTTTCAGCGTATGTACTAGCGTCGTATCTTATGTGCGTTTCAATCCAGCGTTCGGATTATAACGTGAAACAATAATAGTCTTGTCTACTATAACATTAGCGGGCGTGCCGTCAAAAACGTTAAAACCACGTCGGACATTAATCCGTTGTTCGGTTAACTAACTGCAGGAAAAATAGTTGAGAACGCATTTATGCGTGGACGCGACCGTCGGATGACGGAATACGCGGTGAAAGAAAAAAAAGCTATCGCATAATATAATGTACGGCGGGTTAGGGTCGTATAATCTTCGACTTGCAGCTGATCAAATTTTCTATATTACGGTCCTCGTATCAGCTATACGTGTGTATATATATGTACTTATACACGCGTATAAAAGCCGGTCCTTATTGAGTTTCTCGCGAACGGTATTACGCGTACGTATAATAATAATAATAATATTATTATTTATCGAAATATTATCGAACTAAAATGTCGTGTGCTGAGGATTTATGTTCGCGGTAATCCGTATATGCCTTTGACGGTGAACTTTCCCGAAACGGGAGATTGAAATACTACTAAATTATATGAAAAAAATAATAATAATGATACTGAAAAAATGACTAAATTCTTCTATACGGAGACCAAATAAGTATATATATATATATATAAATCTATTTAGCGACACTGTATATTATACAGCGACTAGGAAGCAATGACGTAATTAAGACTTGGTTTTGGGGGGGAGATATTTATTTCGTCACGAAATCCAACGAATTTTTTATACGAATATGGTGTATTTGATATTTTCATGTCAGTAAATGAATGTTAATTTATTTAAAAATAACAGTTATTAATAAATTATAGTAATCGCTTAACATTCGTTTGGGTTTAAGTGCCAATTCGTTTAGAATAACCACTATCATTTTTGTATGAAATGTCATCGTGGCTAAACCGATTCTACGTTATATAATATTTAGTTATCAGAAACGTAAAAATATATACACGGTTTTATTTGATATACGCCAAATATATAACATTTTCCGTAGAAAATCTATTTTGTTTACAATTAAATATTGAATGGTTACCTCGTTGTCGACACGGGTACTGTAAACAGAACTTTAAGTAGCGAATAAAAATTGGAATGTGTATTATTCAATATTATAAACAGATGTATGTATATATATTTTTCAATTCAGTTGCAGAATGGTCTGATGCATTCGAAGAATAAAATTTGAAATATTCTGTTGATTCGGTCTTTTCGTAATGGGTAAATTTTCGGAATAGAAACAATCGAATTCCGTATAATATATGAATGAAGTACGAGTCAAATTTCACAGTAAAAATTGTACACGGATTCGCGGATTTAATAATGTATTATAACAGTATAAATAAATCATCATATATATAATATATAACTTAAAATGTATATACGTATTATATATTATTTGCGTTTTTTCCTCTACGCCGTGTAATATATATCCCGCGCACTTGCTATCCGTCATGACTCGACCCCGTCGTAAACGAAACACGTGCGCACAACTCAATAAATATCGTAAACGCTAAAACGGATCGGGTAAATTCGTTCGGTTTAAGTGAAACGAAAAACGACCCGATGAAATTTTCCACCTTATTGCTCACTATATAAAAACAAAAAAAAAGATTTAATTTTATTTTTCTTCTTAAGACTTTGCTTTCTATTGTGCCGCGTACGACGTGATACTTGTTACTTGTTCGCTGCGCTTTATTGTAGATTTTTTTTTTTTTATTGCGATTTGCTCGTTAGCTGTTGGAAAATTTCCACACATTCGACACAACTAAACCGTTCGAATTGCTGGAGTAAAAAATACGACGTTTTTTGTATTTTTCATTACAACCGAGGGAAATGTTTCCACACGGTTCGCTCGGGGCGCGTCGATTGTGAAAATTGCACACACGTGCATAATTAATCCGAAACTAACGACAAATAATCACACTTTTGTTTTCGACACAGGCAGAACGTCAAAACATATTTTCGAATTGTACTTGTACTTGTACATACGATTTATTTTTTGGATATATGATAATTAACGAGCCGCGGACAAAAACATATACCATACGTATATATAATCGAACGTATTTCTTTCCCTCGATTCTCCGGACAGTTCGTACGAATTCTTTAGAAAAATAAATAAATCAAATAATATATTTAATATCTCATATTTTTTCCAGAAATCATATTTATTTATGTTCGTGTGCAGCTTAAGTCGAAACCGTCTGCCCGCCGCATTGTGTGTATACAATGGCACGTTTTAATATAAAAATAATATATATATATATATATATATATATGTACATACTAAATAATAAAGAGCACGAGTGCATTATTACCGTAGCACTCGTTTTTAATGTCAAATATCGAGTTATTATTATTTTATTTTTATTTTTAAGAGTTTTATAACAAGGTTGCAGTAATTGAGTTAAAACATTAAAAAAACAAAATCAAATGAAAATAGTAGTATTTTTACTTTTTATTTTTGGGAAAAATATATTTCAACGTTTCTCGTATTAATATAGGCTTTTACGTTACATACGTATCGTATACAAATCGGTAGTTTAAAAGGTATGTTAAAACAAACAAACAAAAAATGAGAAATAAAAAAGTGAACGTAACACGCGTGTACCTGGAATGACCTGTCCGGAGCGCAGTGCTATCGTTAACAGGTCAGCGAATAATTTGTGAATTAAAATAATATTATCTTTTTTTCTACAGCGAATACTATACGGAACGCGGGCGGAGATTTCGTCGACTGTAAGCTGAACTACGTTTCGCGAAAACTATTAAGTAAAAAAAAAAATGTGTAAAAACGCAGGCACCCGAGCACGGCTTATACATTATATTAATTTGATTAACGCAATTTTAATGCACTCGAGTTAAACAATGTTGTCTAAAATAATTAAATTCTACGAGCAAACTTCGTCGTTACGCTCTCGTTCGTGTATATTATTAATCTAGGAATAAAACTAATCATAGTTGTTTATGCGGTATATGTCGACAATGGCTAATTCACTCACGTATACCGTTATAAACAGTGTTTGAATTGGGAACGGTGCACGGTGAAGAGCGAAGTACCTCTTCTTTTATAAAAATGTTTTAACGTACTCCAAATTTCTCTTAATGGGACGCCAAGAACGTCGTAGCCCCCAACAAATCAATAAGACATTTAATTCTTCAAGAACGCACATTTTTTTTTGCCCTTTTGCATTCTTCTTTTAATTTTTCCCCAATTAAAGCACTGGTTATAAGTATATATATATATATACAGTGGCGTATTTTTAATTTTTTTCTTAGAAGGGTCTACATTTTTTTTTTTAAGAACGTTTCAAGAATTATTGGTGTTCGCCTACAAAGTCTATACTATTACTGTCTATAAGTTACTGTCTAAATTATTTTGTGCTTGTAGCTTCAATATCTTTAATAATCCTGTTTTTTTTTTTGGTTTCAGAGGAGTCCAATACAAACCCTTCCGTTCAAATCGCATCCGTTGTCCGTACGTGAAATAACATGTTTAAACGGGTGGTAAAACGACGTTCGCGTAACCGTGTCGGCAACACGCGGAAACGTATTGTATAACAACGAAAACGTGCGTTGTCCGCGCGAAAAAAACGTGTTTCGGCCATCGGGCACGTAAACGTTTCTCGTTGATAGAAAGCAAAAAACGTAATAATTTAATCGCCGTCACACCGGGAGAAACGGCCCACGGCGTTAAGCGACCGGTATACTTCACAACGCACACGTATAAACAAATATATGTATACATGTAAGCCGACTACTTCCCCGCGCGGAATGATTGATGGCCGCCGTGAAACGCGAGCGCTTCGGACCGAGTCTAATATCGTTCGCCCGCCGTCGCTTATTATTATTATTATTATTATTATTATTACGCGACGCGGTGGACCGTCAGACGACGATAACTCATCTGGTACGCGCGAAATGGTGTCCGCGTGTCTCCGCGCTCACGCGTCCGGCGAGCTCCTCGCCATTGACCGAACACCGCGTGAACGGACAAGGCAGGCGCGGCCGACCGTCCCCGTATTCGTTCCGACGGACACCGGCGGATATGTGTGTAATTTGAAGTCGACTCGGGTTTGCGACAGGCAGGAACCGCGTTATCCCGACTCTGTTTAATCCCGGGACCCGGAACAGTCGAACGAGATTCTTGCGATACCCGAAGAATGGCTCCGGTGGTAATGGGCGAGGCGACTTTTTGGACACGCGCTGATTTTCGGGAATTCACGACAAGAAGTCAAACGGTCACCGTGTCAGCTAACGGAATCGAGCGTTAACACGGGATCACGTACAAACGAAGAAAACACTAGATTTTTTTATCTAAATGTAGACCAATATAATCGGAGAGTGGCAAACCTGAGTTCTGAAAAAAATGGATAATATCAAATACTTGGGTGTTGACATAAACAATAACGATATTACGCCTAGGGAAATATATGAAAGAATATCAAACGTGAATAAGTGGCACTGTAACATTAATAAACTATCAAGATCGAAATCGCTATCAAGAAAGTCAAAAACAATAGTGACTTAAGAGTATACGAAAAAAGACTTAATGAAGAGTTGTATTGTTTATGTGGAAACCCCAATGTCCTCACACATGTAAGAAGTAAACCGTTGGAATGGTTGGGACACGTTTGGAGACCAGACGGAGATACATCGAACAATGTTTCTACAGAACAAATAAACAAGAAACGACCATTACATTACAGTCCTTATGAACCATTGTTTTGAGTTTGACAGATCCGAACAGGTCATAGCAGGTCGTGTGGCTGAACTTAGGAGTGTGTAGCGATCAGTTGGCGCAATGTCGGAGTTCGAACAAAGGGTCGACATCGAGTTCATGTGCGGATTGGGAGATCTACTTTAGAGACTTTGTTAACCTAACAAACAGTTTACGGTGAAAAAAAACCATCGTTTACGAATGGTCCTCGAGATTTCGCGGAGGACGGCAATTGTTGGACGACCAGAGCCGCAGCGGGAAACCGTCAACCTTCAGAAACGAAGAAACGATGAAATTTTTTTAAAGAACCATCACCGTAACCTGTTTGTAAGGCTAACAGATTCTCCGAAACAGATTTGCCCAAACCACACATGAACTCCATGTTCGCCCTTTTGCTCGCCGACCGATCACTACACACTCCCACGTTCAGTTACGCTGCCGTCACGCAACCTGTTATGACCTGTTCAAACCTGTCAAACTTATGACAATGGTCCATAAGGACTTCACTGTACACGATTCTTCGTGATTACGTCACAACTGGCAAAACTATTCCGGGAACCTTTTGACTGCCCTACTGTGTATATATATATTATATACATGGTTATTATCGTCTGCGCGTCGAATTCATATTTCGACGGACCGTCGGGGAAACGCGTCACCCAGTTAGTTATTACGATTTACGCCCGTGCGAGACGCGACGTGACCCCCGTGGTCCCGTCAACGTTTGCCGCGTTGACAATCGTACGAAACGAATTGCCCGCGTGGTTTTCGCTACCGACTGCTATTCAGCTAAATAGACCGGCGACCGCGGAACATCCGTAACGTAAACGTAAACGCGCGATATCTCAACAATATTTAACAAACAACGTGTAATGTTTAACTGTTGTAATATCGTATAAACACGGTTTTTTTCAGACCCGTATTTCTAATCGTCGATCGTTTCTATTCACGTTTCGATTAATAATAATAGTACAACATCTCTGATGACCGTTCGAGCGATCCACCCGAATCGACGTTCACAAGGCCCGCCGCCATTTTTAAACATTGAAACGATGACGACTGTATGAACGGTGTGTTCGCAATATTTACTTTTACGGGGTTTCGAACTCTGAACGCGCCCCAGCCACGACGATTCTCTATTCGACAACGTACACGCGTAGTCTTCAAAAAAAAAAAAAACATTATTATTATTCGTCTATAGGTGTACTATACTAGTCCGTTATTTTGGGCGACGCCAATCTGTAATCGACCGAATAGTTGAAATTAAAAATATAAATGAAAAAAAATGTACACTCCACGTTCGACAATTATTGTTTCGATCTCCAGCGGCCGATGATATTTTCGGTTACATGTCGTCCAACCGATCGTTCAAACACGCGATACGTTTTGTATATACGAGTATTGAGTTAGAGGCACGTGACATGTTGTTACTTTCTAACAAAAACGTGTGTGCGTGTATACGTTTATATATTACACAAACGTATGATATATTATACTAATGTATTCTTCGTGTACAGAAAAGGGTCGCGGAGAAGTAAACAGACTTGTCGGACCGTGAAAACTTTCGCGTTCGTGCAGACAAATGAAATTGTTAGACCGTAAAAACTTTTGCGACCGGAATGTTCCGACACTACCGTTCTATATCGCACCTGTGCACAGACAGTTAAAGCAGCCTCTATAGGTCATTTTTTTTATGTGTCACGAATCTAGAAATAATACTCAACATACACGGAATGTCTCACGGAGGTGTGGGCGAACGCAACGTTTGGCTACAATTTTTGATTTTTCAACAATCAAAAAAAAAAAAATATGTAATTTAAATTGTTTGTAAATTTTAGAAATTTGTATTAAACGTTAGTTATTAAATATTCATCATCTGTATCGGAGCCGAAAAATTGTAATCGAGAAGTTTGAAAAATATGTCACGTTTATATATCGAAAAAATAAATAAATGAATGACAGTTTTCGAGTGTCCAGAATGATTAAAAAGTTGTAAAACAATACCGAAAGTTTATTCGCTTCCCTAGTGAAAACCTAACCACTGCAATGTCTCCACAAATGGACTACCACGGTATTTCGTTATTTTCTAGAAAACTGATGGGAAAACACCGGCACTAAGTCAGATCAATTTTCTATTTTTACACGCGTCGTAAAAAACTGTTTAAGCTCTTTCGACCGACGGGGGAAAAAAAGAATCGAATCGTTCGGAGAGAATGTGGCCGTTATAAAGACCATTGTTTTACGTACGGTATCTACGGGACCGTCCAAATAACCGTATCGAGCGTGTAAATAAATTTTAATTCACAAAAAAAAAAAAATGAACAAATCTAACCCTATGGTTAGATAATGACACAACGGATTATAAAATATCATATTACGGACTCGTCGGCCAATCATATTAAAACACGAGCGTTCTAATACGGTTTTACGTCGGCAAAAGACCGTGCCGCCGATATCGATAAGCGCCGATGGCGGAAACAATCGATAATTCGATACGTAACGTTAATCGCCGAAAACAATGAATTACGCGGTCGCGAGTCGCAGGTGCCCAGCTCGTTTCGCCCCCGGGCTCGCTACCGGGTTCGTAATTACGCGGCGCCCGGTCGACGCGCGTGACGGTCGTAAACACCGTTTTACGTTACCGCGCGCATCTCTCCCGGCCAAGTCGGGCCCGGACGGAACCCGATCGTAAAACACCGTGTAGCGGTAACGGTTCGCGCGGCGGTAATCAATCCGAAACGTTTCCAAACGACACGATTTACAATGGACGTTCCGGGACGGTAAAAATCCGGTGAGAACCCCCGTTTTCGGGAACAACGGGCTCCGGCTTCTCGCCGCGGAAACCGCGGTAACGTCAAAAAAACGGGACGCCGCGCCATTCTAATCGCTTCGAATGACGGGGACAACGCAACGAACCGACCGGAATGTCGGACACAATGAAACTCGTTCGCGAAAATCGTCGGAGGTTGCAAGTGAAATCTCCGTTTCCGCCGCACGGGTCCGACTAGCCTTCCCGTTCGGAACCTTCAAATCTGGTTTTTTTTTTAGATTTCTTATCGTTCGGTCGGGTACGGGTCGCGGCGGATCGTCGCAGAAATCGTGTGAATTATTACGTGCCGCGCGCGCGTTACCGGACACGAACGGAAAACACCCGTTTCCAATTCCCGTCGGACCGAAACGGATAATCCGAATATTTACATTTCTCTCGTTGAAACGCGCACGTTATTTATCTTGTTATTATACGTTTGTATGAATCGAGCGGTGAGGTCATATATTTCTTTTCGATTGTCTGTGGCGTACGGGTGGCGAGCGAGAAAAATCGTCGTCAGGTTAGGTTCTCGCGGCCACTGTGCGGAAATCCATTCGGCCGGTCACGTGGAAAACGGATTTACGTGCGTGTATATTTGCTCGACGACGTTCAACATCAAACGCCGATCTCAACGATATGCATTTTTAACGACGCCGCGACGTCGGTTCGAAAACGTTACCGAAGGATTTCGACGGGGAAGAAACGGTCGAGCGCACGAAACGCGTCCGCGGACGAGAAAACGATTTCCCGCGATCTCGCCGGAGGAGTATAATTACAGGCGCCTTGCGGAGCGGAACGTCGTTCGGTATAAAACCACCGTGTACACAACGCGGTAAAACTGTTTACCGTCTACGTCACGCAGGCTCTTTGAAAAAGAAATTTTCAAACAAATCGAACAACCGTCGGATGTCGACGCATACGAACGGAACGAAACCCGTCCGGGACGGATACGCTTTGAGGCCAACGATGGTCGGTTTGAAGGTTTCCGTTTCGCGGGCGCGCGGGGCTTTATAATTATCTACGCGGTAGCCGTACGATCTAATATCGGCGGACCGACAACGCGTTTTGTGAAAATAACGTCTGCGCGATTTACCGTACGGGTATGTTTTTTTCGCATAACCCGGTTTTTTTTTAAAGGCCCACAGCGACCCGAACCGCTTGGAATATGACTAGCCGTTGGTCTTGATAACCGGCGACACCCAACACAACGATATTATTGTCGTGGTTCCGAAAATTAATTGAACGTAACAGGTTTACTCGGGCTTACAACGACGAAGCGAAGGAAACTCTCCGGGACGGTTGGTTACGAGTGATACGCGAATAATAAACCACTCGGGAAAATCAATAAATTTACGAATAAAAATCGTACGAATAAATCGAAAAATGATAACACGCGGATTCCGTGCACGTCACAGTTCAGAGTCGTGTTTTAATATTTGAAAGCAACGACCAATCGCCGAAGTCAAAAAATGGTTCTGAGCGACGCTAGTAGTCTATTATAATTAACGAATAATATAGTTAATATTTTGAAATTTTACACATCTCTAAGTTTGTATTACATTTGAAACTTTCAAGAAACAAGATAATTGTCCAAAACGGATATGCCGACGATTACACTGATAACTTTGCCATTTTTGGAATTGTTTTTAATTATGCTCATGGAAACAACTGGAAGAATAAAAAAAAAGGACCAAATAATGTGCCAACTAGAAACGTATATAAAATAAACGGAATGTAACGCGAGTCAAGATTATCCAAACACACTTCCCACACGAACAAGTGTTCGAAGACAAAAAAAATTAATTAAAAAAACAAACAAACTGTAAAATCAATACATTCTTTGTTTCGTTCATAATCTAAAAGAAAATGGTAAAAAAGCGTCTAAAAAAATGTAATATAACCGTCAAAACAAAAATAATAAATACGCTTAAATACACGAGTACCTGAAATTAATGAAAAATTGCTATCGCTATATAAAAATATATCGGTCATAATTTTTGTGTTTATGAAAAATGTTAAATTTTATTCAAAAGTTAAATTGTTTAATTATTATTATTATTATTATAAAAATTAATTAAATAAGTATACATTTTTGTTTTAATTTATAAAAGTTACTTTACCGTACTGAAAATTAAAATACATGTAAATACGTCATATTACTATTATGTATAGTTTTTACTTTACTATGCATGAAAACAATAAACATAATTACATTTTACAAAAATAATAATGATAATTTTAATGGAAATACAACTATATATATTGAAACTAAAAAAGTAAACGTTTCCGGCTTAAACATAATTTGGAACGATTAAAATGTGTATGGGTAATCTTATACGCGCGTATTTTGTAATCCGTTTTATGCGTTTGACTTAAAAAGGGGTAAACGATTTTTAACGCGCATACTAAATATACTTCCAACAATTATGATTAATGACGACACAAACGCGTCTATCTGATCTGAAAAACATATTTTTTAACTTTTTTCATTTAAATTTAGCGAACGAAAGAAAATAAATATATATATATATAGTGTGTACGAAAGCAAAACACGTATAGTAAATCTCAATTTTGATATTTTCATACTGAACATATATTTTTAGTGCCCGGTGGTATGCCACAATCGTAAAACGGGCGTAAAACTCGGCTACTGCGGCATAGTTTAGGTTGTAAAACGAAAAAATCCCGCGCCGACCGTTTAAAATAGTGTTCTTGGATGTCGTCTAAATTTAGACCTTTTATTTATTTATTTTTTTTTATAGTATAATAAAAACCATGTAATTATATTAAAATTGGAAAAACAAAATGGCCCATTTGTATAGCCCCACAAGTTGCATTAAATCCGCCGTGGGAATATTTTCTACCTTTATTATACACAATACGCCAACAATTTTAATGTTATGCAAATTCGCGTATGTTTACAATGCGCAGGCTGATTTTTTCGTACATCTCTCGGGTTTTTTTATGTGTAAGAAAAACCTGAAAAATAAAGGGAAAAAACAAACTGTACATCGACCATGGCCAAAATGGGAATAACGTTTTAACAATATGCTTGTCAAATATAAGCACGGCGAACATTCGTCTAAAATTACAATTCAATATCGAAGAGAATAATAATAATATAATAATAATATGATTATTATAGTGTCTTTTGTTTGCAATTATTATTTTCAAGCGAAACACGTCGAGCGTATAGACTTTTTAATTTAACAAGTCATTACTCGATAACTGATATTAATTCGTTTTAGTCGAATAACGCGCTCGCGTATTATGTTTGAAAGTCGCATACGAGTTTCACGTTGCTACGGATGCTCATAATGTTTTATAATTGTATAACTTGATTGAACCTCCTCGACATTAATCCAGCGGACGAACGTTCCAACCGATCTCCAATACTAATACTATTGTTTATTTCTTTTATCAACCGGGTACCGTTTGATAAATGTTTCTAAACGATGATTACGATCGGGTCGAAAAAAGTTTTATTATTTTTCGTAAAATGTATATATGTATATAATAAAACGAATAATAATAAGTCGTTCCACACAACATAATATTACTATATACGTGTTATTCGTTCGCCTCGAGATAACTTCGGATCTTTCTCGCTTCTCGCGTACGACCACGTTTGTATTCGATTATATTAAATCGTCTAACGTTCTTTCTTGCCGCCGCGCCGATCAATAGGTACAATGTGTGGCCCAGCGTACCGAAGTCGTACAGGGAATTTCATTATTATTATTATTAAGCGATTTATTATGATGATCTTGTACGTGAGGCGGTGAATAGTCGTTTTCATTAGCCGACGTCTGTTGTGCGTAATGTCACGCAACCCGTGGAAAATGGTGTCTGTCGTTTCGAAACGATTACGGGTTTAAAAAAATATTTTTTTTCTTCTGGCGTTCTATGCACTTCCGGTGGAAATTAAATCGCGGACACGGAAACCCCGCTCATAATGTAATTCGAAACGCGATCGCCGTACAATACAATATGGTTCACGTCGTACGTCGTTAGATATTAATCTCGTTACATGCCAGCATGCACATGGACTATAAAAGTACACTAAGAAGATTCAGTTATACGTACATAACATATTATTATGTGACCTTAAGGATATGTCAGGTTGAATAAAAGAAATCGAAAGCTAATGTATTCATTGTTTGCACTTCTTAAACGCCCGAATTTCAAAAACATAATAGTCAAACATAATTAATTTAAAAAGATCATTTTTATTTTATTTTCTAAACAGTCAACTTATTCTGTCAATAATCCATTTTTTTTTTTTTTGTAAATCATTTCTCCAATTTAAGTGTTCAAAAATAAAAATATATTACTATTTGTTGAGTACTTAAAAAAATATGTTCTCTCTCTTTCTCTCTCGATGTTTACTATGAGTCAATATTTTTTACATCGGCGATAAAACGTTTTCCCGACAAAAGACTGTGTTGTGTCCCGCCGAGTAAGGGGTACTACGTTTCAACACCTTTGAACGATTTTTCCTTTTCGATCACTTCTTCGTCGAAATACATCGCGAAACTATACCGGTGTTAGAGAAACACGAAAGTCCGCGAGTCGATATCTCGGAAATATAGTTTCTGCCAAACCGAATAATAACTCGAATATGTGATTCTTATGGACTCGTTCGATACCGTTGTTCCGAGTTGGTGTTTTTCGCGTTCGACGGCAAAAAATTAGTCCCGTCCGCCCTCTAAAACCACGTCAAGTCTGAGACCCCCCCTCTCCCTCCCGGGATATCCGGAGCCGACAACCACAATCATCGAATGTACGCAGCAACGCGGACGTCGGTCGTGACGAAATATCGCGCGATATCCATTTATATTTGTGTATGTACGTACGCAGCAGGTACGGAGCTCGCGGACCCGAAATAAATCCGTTTTACCGGGCGGCTGTTGGTTCACGCAAACGAGAATCGATCGTAACGGACTCGAATCGCACTTGATCCCTACGAAATTTCGTCATAACCGATTTCCGCGGAAAAGAAACGGTAAGTCGGTTCGCATTTTCCTCGTACGTGATGACGTTCACAAACACGTTTGTGGTTTCGGCAAACAGCGAGAAAATCGCACGGAGACGCAGTGAGTAAACCGTGCAAGAACGACTCGAATACCCGTTTACACAATGTGCGAATTCGGAAACAAACAAATTTCAAAATGTGCTCTCGTTATTAAATTCCGAGGGAATCGGCGGCGAAAACCTTCTGCGAAAACCCATTTCGATTTTCCCTTGGAAATAATAAAGCATTATATCACACGTTTCGCGCATAAAACGTATACCATTATTCCCGCTTTTTTTTTTTTTTTGACCTTTTTGTTTTTTATTCCGATTATATATTAAATATTAATATTTCTATTCATGTGCCATGTATTCACCGCAGATAACGTATGTATATATAGTATTTTTGAGCGCACGGCTTAAAATCTTAATGATAATAATAACGTAAATCATTTGAGCCAGATAAGTCGATAAAAAAAAAAAAGGAGTACGAATTTGTATTATATCGAGACCGTTAGACATTTTAGACAATCGGTTGATTAGGGTTTTCGAGTTGTTTTTTTTTCGTATACAAGTTTTAAATTGTTCGGTAGAGCGTACTTAAAATTTGTGTCTGATCACGTGATACGTTAGTTGGAAAATGTTTAATCACAACGCACACAAAGTATGTAGTAGTATGTATATTGTGACGAAAAAGTTTTGTGTGAAGATGTTTTCCGTTCCGTTCGATTGGTTTGGTACACAACAACTAGTTTTTATCTCTGTACATATATTTATTATAATTAAAACTTTTTCATCTCGACACATTGTATATACGTGCATTTTGTTTATACACGCGATAACGAATTAATTAATTTTAAAGAAAAAAATCTTATCTGTACATATATATGGTGCCGATGCGTTTCTAGTACAAAAACTACCCTCACGGGAAATCTCTTATACCTCTTACAGAGTTATCGGAATTCGATAATTTTATTTTATTTTTTTAATTTTTATTCGAAATAGGAAGACATTTTACAAATCGCGTTGCGGACTCAGATTTTCAAATTTCGAAGATTGTTATAGGCGTGCGAACACTTTCAAATTTAGTAATGTTTTAAATGTAGCATTATTTTTAAGTACAGTCCGAAAATGGCAGTCGCGTTGACTTGTAAAAAGTAGATTTTTGCGAATGAATACGAAAAGAAAAAAATAATCGAAATTCGATTGTTGCGCACGAGAGTTTTTTCCGTACGGCGTTTTTGTTTTTACATTGAAAAGACACCGACACGCTTAAACCGGTCGTTTTTAATCGTATATTAACACTATGTCGAAGGAAACCCAAAAACTGTGATGCGAACATTTTTTTAATTTTTTTTGCTGAAATAATATTACTTTGGGCGTTTCCGTTCCGAACGTATGAATTTAATGAATGGGCGTCGAAAGTGCAAGTATTACGATATACACCGGTATAATATATAAGGTTCGCGTACATTCGAAGCGATCGTAAACATAAATTTTATAACACAACACTATAAACATACTGTTGTTTTATTGCTTTTGTATTTCGTTTTAAATTTCGAATTCAATTTAAACGTTTTAGACATTTATTTAAGCAACAAAAAAAAAAAAATGAAAAAAAAATGTCTTTTCAATGAATTCATCGCAGATAAGTAAATACGCGCATTATAATATTACGTTGCCGTGTTCCGCGAACGCGTGTTATTCTATTATATAAACTGTTTGTGTTTAAACATATACTTTGTAAACCGCGTGGAACATCAGCCTAACCTAAACACGAGTATTCAATTATAATGTGACGTTAATATATACGCACGCATATATCTCTTTTTCCCGGCCAGAGAGCGAATCCGGGAAAAATAAATCGTTTCCCATACGCGCGTCCACATTAAGTGTAACGGATAACCCAGACTAGACCTCGGGTGTTGGGAATTTTTTCGTTTTTATCTTTTACGAAAAGAAGGAAAAAAACATTTTCAACACATGACTACGTACAATTTTCGCGTCTCGGAATTTCGGATTATCGTTTTAACGAATAATTTTACCGATTCGTGTTGCTCTCGAAGAATACAACCGTTATACGAGGCCGTTCCACGTTGAAGTATTGTTTCCGTACCACGAGAAGTCTCGTCAAACGAAGTTTCACGCGGATATGCCGTGAAAATCACGTTTTGCATACGATAAACATTCGATCGAAAAACCCGTCTGGATCAAAAGCGGGTATTGTTCTACAGTGCTAACGAAGTCACGTGAAAATGTCTATTTCTGATGCGCGTGATCCAAAGATTACGTGACCAAGGGCCTCGGTAAGGTCTGCTGCATAGTTATACGGTTTTTTCGTTCGGGACTCACGCATCACGCCGCGTTCCAAGTCCTCGTAGTAGCCCACGAACGCCAACTGCTGTAGCACGCTGTTGGGCAGACGGTTCAGCGTGTCCACCCTCCTGAGACGTGACGTGATGGCCTCCACGTCTTTGGCACTTCTGTCGGTCGGCCTGAAACACGCAAAACTACGCCGTGAGATGAGATCGGACAGACGCGAAGAAAGAAAAAACGAAACGAACGAATTCCAATTCGTTTTATCGTCTCGTGCATAAAAATGTTGCGATAATGCAAATCCACGACTACAGAGTGAACTGCGACTTGACCTGACCGCCTTAGACCATCTTTATATCATTTTAATAATAATATTAATGGTATATACGTTAATAATATAGTAAAAATTAAGACGAATGGCTTAGATGTATGGTAGCTGGGTAAACTACAACGTGAAAATCGAAATATTCTTATAAAATTAAACGATGATCACGTCAATAAAGTTCTTCACTGAACGTATGATTTCTTAAAATTCACGGCGTGGCGTTACAAACACTCTGTACTATTTGATTATCGTCGGAAATCACGATAACAGTATGACACATCATTATTGTTGTTTTCGTCGTTAAAAACATACAAATGATCAGATAAAATATAAGTACCTACCAATTACACAACATATCGTATCGGCATTATACAGCGTCGTGTATTTTTCTTTAACAAGCCAACGGCGTTAAAGAAATAACGAGATGCAAAGTACGCGTACACATATTTCTGCTTAACTACGCGTTACAGAGGACTGCAGGTATTATATACGTCCGCGATACGTCGATCGTATTAGTCGAGCACGACACGACAAACAGAATATAGAACGGAAATTATGAAACTTCGAGATTCCCCGTGCGAAAACTATTGTACTGTGAGTTAAACATTTGAATCCAACGTGATGCAGTACACGGTTACTGAGCCAAATCAAGTTCTACAAACATACGTCGACGACATTGACAAATTGACATCTTATAACTCCGTAATAATTGCTGTATATTATACCTACTGCGTTTTCATGTTGTTAGCTATTTTATTTGTCGAACGATTATAATTACATACATATGGAATGACTATTATTATGGTTTATTAAGACCCTGTCTGAAGTTTAATTAATAAATAGAGAAAAAATGAATTATTGTCTCAATCAATGAAAACAATCAAGATCGATAAAATCTCCTAGGGCGTACGAATGATTTAAGGTCGACAGCGAGTTCATTTATTGTTTTCTGAATAATTAATATTATTCAAATGAGTTAGAAGAGCCCGTTATGCAGATTTCTTCATTGGATTTCGGTCTACGTCGTTGTATACTTAAACAATGACCACATGAAAACGATAATTATTTAACAACTGAGTATATCATCAATATTGACATTGGTAACCGTAGCAACGAATCGATAGGACGGACGTATATAAGACAAGTCTTATGTATAGAAAAACCCTAAGCTTGAATATTTATTTATCATTAATATATTATATTCGAAATATAACAAAGAATTTATTGACTTGTATAGTCTAAAAAAAAAAAGTACTTGAATAAATTTCGTTTTCTATAGAGATTGTATAACATTACGTTGCTTACTTATTGAAGTGCTTAAAAGTTGGAAATTTTCAAAATCGCGGTATTACAGTAAATATTGCACAGAAATACGTACGACCGGATGTCGAGTAATCCGACACGTGAGCGTTTTGTGACACTATTAGCTCGTGCATTTTATCAGTTGGAAATGATTTTCGAACAAAGACAAACACGTCGTTATAAAACCAATTATATATATGTGTATACACACACACACACACACACACACACATACACACATATATATATATCCTGCTGAATTCAACAACTATATATGTATATAAAAAAAAAAAAAATGCTAAAAAGAATAAGAAAAAAAATATATACACTAAGAGCGTCAATGTTTATTGTGAGTAATAGTATGACGAAAGTGGGTAAAAATATATGATATTATTGGAAATTACCTATGTAGTGTTGTCGTATCGTGTTTGTTTGTCGGTAATATAATAACACAATATTATAACGTGCAATACGTTTTGAAATAAATTTCAAACAAAAAATGTATACACATTTTTTTTTTTTTACTAATAACACGTTTTCTCGTTATTCGATTCAAACCCCAAAACGCCTTTCTGAGGAAAAACCCTTTAAAATAGTTTGCCGGCGGGCATCCGTAGAAACTCGTATATGACTAATAGCATCCAGTAATAAACGAACTTCAACGGTATTTTATTAATTATTGTCAAAAACCGTATCGAATTGCTGGAAAATAATAATGACGTTACTTTTTAACGTACTAGTCAAATCACGTTTTCTTAATGAATTGCTTATTATATTAGGTTAGGTTCTTCTTATACCATTATTTTATACCAGACATACACGATTTCGAACAGTCGATAAATATACAAATTTTAGTACAACAATATCGTCCAAGACATTATAATAATGTATTAAATTCTGCGAATGATAGAATCGTTTTCTGTTAAAGAGGTGTTTATGTAACTCAAAAAAACCAAAAAAATTGAATTTTGGACGTTTTACTATTTAAACTCGACTAATTACAAACAACAATAACAATGCCTAAACCATACCAATATATTTTGTATACGACTCAGCCTCGTGTATTTAATAACGTTTTTTGACTATAAACAATTACGACGGTTACGGAACGTTTTAAAAATCTCCGAAGATTAATGATAAGTCTTCAGGTGGCTTTCAACAATAATTACAAGATAAGATTTGAAAACCGAAACGTGGTTGGAAATTAATCAGGATTCCTAACTTTTTTTCATTACTTCACAACTTTTATGGGCGATACTTTATATTGTAAATGGAATTTTTGAAAATAATCCAACGTCGTTAATCATTTTGATACTGTATCATCATCTCTTATAACTTTAATTAACACTAAATTGTTTTCTCGTCGTTTTCTCTTTAAACATTTATTTTCCTTCCAAAAATGTATTTTGTATGCCAGACGTTCTAGTCGCCAAGGACTATACACAATATGCATGTAAATGTATGCCGTTGTTTCCATTAAAAAATAAATAAAAATATATTCATAAATATATTTCATTTCGCCCGGGCAAACTGAAAATGGTAAATGCACGAATTTCCATTTCACTAATGTGAGCGTTAACGTGACTGAACTCTATCCGCATAAACTCGGATTGTGTAAATAGTAGTCTAGTAGGTACACGCACATTTGTTTAATATCCGTTTAATATGTTATGCGAAATATTATATTGGTTTTGTGCTTTTGCACAAATATCGAGAAATGAACAAAACAGTATTTTTAATCAACCCTTTTTATACGGTTTATACGTTTTCCGTCCCTGTTTCATTTTTATACCCAGAGAAAGAAAAAGGTCTTGGAAAGTTCGTTCGTGTTTATTTCTTTATTTTTGTTTTGTGACGTGTAATCAATTTTTTAAGTTTTATTTTTAGAGTCGTTACGTTATATTTTTTGTACAATATTTTATATTAAACGTCTATAAATAGTAAAATTATTAACATAATTTATCATACGTGAATTCCCGTGTATATATCGTCTGTTAAAGATATAAATATTTATGCGTTCTTTGACTTAATAATGTAGTGACACCAGTAAATATGATTGTTGTTTATTTATTCCGATCTACGACGGCAAGCGCATTGTCTCTTAAATTAGATTCGAAAGACGAGGTTAATATTCCGATTTTCCCAACGGTGTTGGGCTTCAACAGCGAGCAGAGCGAGATAAGAGAGTATCACTTTAATAATGATACGATTCTGCACAAATAAACGGGTTCGTTAAATATTTCTCAAACAAAATTCGCAACGTTCAAAACCGTCGTATTTCACGTAAATAATAACGTAACAATATTTTGCTGTCGTTTTCCCGCGCGCAATAATTATCTGACAGTCACGTTTCTGTTTAGAATAACAGTAGAGATGTCTCCCGATGAAATATTGTTTTCGACGTTCGCGTATCCAATTTAACAGGTTAAGCGCCGTGCAGGGCTCGTTGACCCTACATATTACTTTTCGATTTGATTTCAGTCGATTTTCATAGGTCATTTGCCTACACGTGTTTCAAGATTATCAAGAAAATACATACGAATATATTAAATATATTCGTATATTTTTAAACTATTGTTTAAATTTTTCAACTGTATCCATGTAAGGGTACCATACGTGGCGTTGGTGGCAAGTGTAGTGTCAATAGATCGTACATTACATTTATAATGTTATATTACATTATGAAATCACAAAATGTTTAACTTGTATTACGCTTAACAAAAAAAAAAATATTATTATCTATAGTTAAAGATATTAAACTATCAATTTGTGCTTAT
The DNA here is from genome assembly GCA_019022885.1 of Schlechtendalia chinensis. Taxonomy (NCBI): domain Eukaryota; kingdom Metazoa; phylum Arthropoda; class Insecta; order Hemiptera; family Aphididae; genus Schlechtendalia; species Schlechtendalia chinensis. The sequence goes on along the minus strand of CM032351.1, from coordinate 683,997 downwards.
ACAATAAAAATTTTTAAAACTAATTTCTGTGTTTGTATAAAACAATCTTTGTTCGTTTTCAATTTGCATCCTTTACATTGGGTAAAAATATTTCTAGTTTTGTTTTGAGCTCTCAACGGTTTTCGCGCAAACGCGGTTTACAAATTCTCTTTTGTTTACCTCACAGCTACTATAACTTTCAGAAATATCATCGTTTACATTATTTAACCAATGTATAATTTGATTATTCATTTTATAAAATACGCACGCGTGCGTGTGATACAAATCCAATGCACTGCACACTCACTGCAAACGTCGTCAGACATCACAACTGCTTTAAGAACTCGTTATTCCGTAAAACTATCACAAAAATACGAGTGAAATGATAAAGCAATAATGTATTATTTAGAAGTGATATTTTCCAATTGTATTCTAAATATAAATTTAGCCATAATTATAAAACGATGTAATATGTCTCCATAGATCATTTCATGAACTTGTCCTACAACAGGCCACGCGTTATTTTATTTCCGCTTGATCACATTATGCAATATGAAGGTTTTCGAGACCCTACGAGACGATAGAAACGAATATTTTACACGAAGGGCTTGATAAACCTACGCGGCGATAATATCGACAAGTCCCGTCGTTGGATCTATAAGCCGTACACACGGCGTCATGGTGAAAGTGATATTTTCCGTTATGACGTTTCACCTGTCAAGATCGTAATGTTTTCGTACGTACGTACCACGGGGACGGGGGACACGGTCACCGGCTCGTTATGGACGGTACGCGATCGCGTGAAGAACACATCAAGTCGAAAAAAACGGTGTTTCCGCGCGTGCCGGGAGGGCGTGGCCGCGTTTAACACGGCTGGCGCGGGTCATATAATAATACTAATAATAAATATAATAGTAACAACCCGGGCGCAGGTTTAATCGCCGTCGTCAGTGGTAACGATGAAAAATTCACGACCAAGCGTCGCGCGAAACGGACACGGCGAACGGGTCGCGTGCGGTGCCGCATCGTGTAATAACGGTAATACGTTCTCTATGTTACGTACATACAGGCCGGTAGCGTATTTACAGAGAGAACTCGTATCCTTCCACTTGAGTTTTCTTTTTTTTTTTTTCATTGTTATATGTGATATGGTAAAAATATTTGCAGAATATTCGTCAATGAAAAAAAGCGTTATTCGCTGTCTCGTCCAAATGACAACTCCCGATTAAGCCGCTGGTTGAACGCGCTTGGCTTCAACTGGTCGAAAGGCTTGAACGGATTGGAAAAAGTTTACGCGTGTTGTTTCGAACAAAAAAACAAAAAACAAAAATGAAAACGAACGCGCGATTCGAATTCTGTTGTTTATTTTGATTTCTTTTGCCGGTTTGACGAGATACGTTTTCGAGAAAAGTGTAACGATATAATATAAACAGCAGTGCGCCCGAAATGCGTGTTTAAATGACGAAAATTTAGCGACACTTGGTAGGCGGACAACACGATCGGACGATTTCAAGTCTGGAATAGAACATTCCATCGATAATATTAGAAAATCTTCAGGTAATACATATCATAAAACCGTTTTAATTGTAATTGAAAATAATTGAAATTGCAAATCACACCGATTGAATGCAATTAATTACAAGTTACGCTGAAAAACAAGCAATTAAATACGAATTACGATTTCGGTTCAATCGAGTACGGAGTCATAGATAGGGTATAAAATATATGCAAACGCGCGCCGTGATAAATCGTTTTTACCGCTGTTTTTTACAGTTAGTCGTTTCAATCACGGCAAGCTATAAAATTAAAATCGTTCCATAATTTTCACTGGTTTTTGTGAAATTTGTATGACGCGAAAAACGATAATGTTTTGGAAAATTTAAAAAAAAAAAACCTCTACGGAATTCAAACACGATAAAACGTGTATTATGTGTTTAAACGTCGGCACACTATAACACTCGATATGGGATGTACAACGGAAAAATCATTTGTAATGCACTTTATATAACTTTCCGAGAACATAACGAGTTTACGGATATTTCCAGCAGCGTTATAATATATATATTTTTTTTGAAAATCTATTGGGAATCATGCAAATTCTGACTTTTCAGAGTACGCCACCTGTGTCGAATTTCCCAATCGATAGCTGACGAGTTATGTGAAACTTTCGAAACGATTTTACTGCTCCCTAAGGTGTTTTCCATGCAAAAAACATTTTTTTTCTGTACAACGAAAGACACATTACAATTATATGTTCGTACAGAATCGAAAAAAAAATTTGATTCGCACGTGAAAAGTCGAACATTATACCTGTATGTACTGTACAGTAGAGTTGCGTATAAAATAATTCGGTCGGACTGGTCTTAAATATGAGTAACTGGACCCTGGCGCTGAAAGTGTTATAAGGGTCGGTTCTCGGACAAAAATTAGAAAAAAATTTAACTCATCTGTACACGGTATATTACATGGGCGAATAATGGTTTAAAATATGTTTTATTCGACTCACAAACACTACATTTGAATGGAATAAAAAATGTTGCAAAAAGGTTTGTGTATAGAGCACAGATATAGAGATTAATAATTGGAAACAAGACGACACACACAAAAAGTGTATATTTTCTTGTATTCCTGTACAATTAAAAAATATGTATTAAAATGAAATCTGATGGCGAATACTATTAAATTTATGGCACGTTTGTTAAATTAAATTAAATTTAAAAATAAATTCAATAATTTCGTTGTAATATTGTTGACGAAGATAATATAACACTTGTGAAATTCATTAATTATTATTATTATAATTTATTTTCGATATTTTATTGGTATAAATCTAAACAGTTTGGTTTCTTTCCTGTGTTTTATTTTATAAATTTCGCAGTATTTTACTTAAATACATATAAACCAACGTGATACAGCGTTCAAATTTTACATAGGTATTAATAATTTTTTACGGGACTTTATGGTAGATTTTTTATTTCAATATTAAAATATTGTTATTGAATTTTATATATATTTGTAGCATTTTAGAAAATATACTTAGGGTCTATGAAAGTAGCATATATATTTAATGTTCAATAAAATTTGAATATCTTTACTCGTAAATTGTTTTTAAGGGCGCATAAAAATTATTATATATCCAATAAACATGCTATACATTATGTGAGTAATCCCGCAGAATCGTTTTTTTTTGTCATCTTCGAATAAATGTGTTTACCGTCTTTTTCTTCATACATAGCACACCGCGTACAAGATTGTAAACTTGGACAAAAATCGTGGCAAAATAATTGTTCGTGTTTCGACGTCGTTTGCACACGTTTCGTACCGAAACTCGTCTATCGAGTAAATACTATATTATATATTCATACGTATAAAATAAAACACAGAATTAAAAAAAAAAGAAGAATTGTTAACTAACGAAAGCTATTCTTGTGTTGAACACTACGAGTATGCGAATATTTCATCGGGCCAAAACACGGTCGTAAAACAAATATGATATACGCGTTATTTAATATTCGATCCGTCCCGATGACGTCATGCCCGTCCTAATCGTTTGGTCGCTAACGCGCGTCCAACAATCTCCCGGAAAATCCACCGGTGTCGCCTAAAACGACATTAAATCTTAATTTAAACGAGGCGAAACGTGTTTAATATACTTTTTGTACGTCGTACGTGAAGATAATCGAAGAAAAACGATAACAATTAGTTCACGCGGACCATTTGTCACGAACCACGCGGAATAAACGCGCGAAATCCAAAGAACCGCAGTGCGTACGCGCCATTTTATCGTCGCGTCCCCACTCGGTGTCGTCCGTACCTAAAAAACGGCGGCACGCCCGAGTTGAGCCGCGTGTCGTACTGCGCGTCAACCCGTTACGGCGTCAAGTGCCCGGATCTCCGCTCCAGGGACCCAGCAGACACGTTGGTCCCGGGCGATTTTCGTTTTGAATATTTTCACGACCGTCGCGTATTACTTTGAACACGAAAATACGTTTCGGGTTCGCAACGATTCGACAAAGAGCCGTCACTAGCGCGAAATCGAATTCTGCAAGATCGTCCGACGGTGAAAACTTTCCTCGACTGTTTTCGTCGACTGTTTTTGGAGTCGACGTAAGCACCCGCGTTAAAAATATCGATACAAGTATACTTTATAAAAAAATAAACCCCATAGGAAATAATGAATTTAAAAAAAAAAACGAAAATATGAACACATACCGAAAAGAGTTTTGTTAGAATCGATTTTGCCAAACGGCCATTCTGAATCGTCACGAAAACATTTCAAAAACCTATTGCCCGGAACCAGAGTCCATAGCTTTTGTCAGCTGCACCCTGTACACACACATATGTATAAATTTACGTAGCCAACCAAAACGTTCACATACATACGTGCGCGTGATAATGCGACCGGGTCAAATGTATACCATTTATGTATAATTCAATCGCGACGCGTGCATTATTTACATGTACATACGAGTATATACGAGTATATACAGAGGATGAAAATCAATATCGCGATATTAATGGCGAAATAAAACTATAATAATTAAATTTAAAAAATATATACATGAACACGCGCGGAGGGTCGTTTTTTACTCGACGTTACAGCGTTATCTGACAGAAACACGAACGCCTCCTACAACAGAGAAGGCAAAAACGAAAAATGCACGTCGAATAACAGCATGTACGCATATAACGTACCTGAATAGGTTCGCGTCCGATTTCCAATTGAATGTATATATATATATACAATATGTAGCTGTTTTAAATAAAACGTGTTGTTCGAAATATTTTATACAAGGAGCTCGACTTGACGGGGGAAAAAAAAATTGTTAAATTCGTTTACACACATAATAGGATTGATGTTTTTTTAATTTAAAAAGTTAAAATGGGTTACATATTATGTATTACTTTAGTCTACCGCACCGAGCATGACGTATGTTTTTGAGTTATGAAAAAATAAATAAATACCAATTACGTTTTTCACCGTGTTTGTCTGAACGTACGCAACGAAAACGCATTGCATGTGTAACGAACGCGAAACGGATTCAAAACAAAACGTCAATTCAAATTCTATAGGATTTTTTCGCTTTTCGTTTTGTGAAAACGGTTTAGCAATTATAGTTGTTGTTTTGCGCGCAAACAATTTCGACAGAGAAAAACCAATCCGGATTACATCAATTTTATAGTCGACGTTCAGCATAAGCGGATATATGGCCGCCCGACTTCGATATTTTCTAATCCGGCTTTACCCACAAATTATTTGTAAGCGCGCGTTCGTAATTTGTATAAGTTTCACAGTTATTAAGTATTCGAGAAAGTTTACACCGCGGGCAACTTCTCGGAAGCATTGCAATATTTCATTTCCCGTCATTGGATTACGTTAGCATTGTCGTAAGTGATTTTTGAGTATATCCGTAAATCGTCCCGTACCGTCCACGAAGCCCGATCGAGTTGTCGTCGATCCGTTTTCACGTTGGGTTTCAAAAAACAAGGTCGATAAGAACGCACGGGAATCGATGCGAATCCAATTGCTTACGATTTATTATTATACGTTTTATTGCACGAGGTACACGCGACACACAACCGTGAGGCTTTGATTGTCCGTCAACTTCTGTTACGCGTCACACGTCGTCATAACGTTATCGCGAACTGTTGATGGAATGTTGCACATCACGTGTGTTGCGTGTGTTTTTCGTTGAAAAACGCGTGGCCATTGACTCGGAAGAAAAGTATCAATAAATCGCTTAACAATTACTCAACAGTCAGCAACGTACTTAACCAAACGGTTATAATATTCCGAGAACGACTATTGACAATATTAAACGGGATGCAAATAAAATTCATGATTAATTATAAACATAAAACCGTGTTTTTTCTTTTATCGGTCTAATTCAGTCATCTTCTTCGTACCGTTGTAGACCGAATTGAACACGCGGTATCGTCAATTGACATATTTCTCATTTCGAGTGATTTTTTTTTTATCTGCCAAGGTTTTAAACAAATTTTAATTCGGTGTTTTTCTTATTATTAGTGTTAATAAGGTAATATCAATATTACCTCGTTAACAGATTTAAACGTTTGGTTTTCCAACGACAACACGTATTTTTTCTGTTCAGCGCGTATGTATTTATATAACTAAAATGAATAAATCAAATTCCTTTTACACGTTTTCGATATCTCGCCATCAGCGAATAATTATTATTTAACAATTTGGCCGTGACAGTCAATTTTTGCATAGTTCGGTGAAAACTTGTAATATACTCGTGTCTTTATTACGATAATAAATTTATATTTTATAGATGTTAGACGGTGGTTATTATTATTAGAAGGGACATTTAACAACCGCGCTTAAAGTTTGCCGATATAGCGTCTACGAGAGGGTGAATGTTTAATGTCTGCCACGGTAGTAGGTACCGTTCTACCACTTCGCCGCGTCTTAAACTTGAACGCCACTCGGGAAATACTCGTAGGATCTTGAAAACCCACACGTGTCGATTCCCATACAAATATATATTTCTCAATAACTAAAATCGTAGGTGAAACGTTTAAAAAGTCGATAAGGTCGTGGCAACAAATCCATCGCGAAAACATATTGAATTATGAAAATCACGGAACGTGTGTAAAAACGTACGTGTACATAAACATCTATATTTCGCGGTAAACAAAAAAAAAATCATCACGAACGCGTGTTTGTTTCCCGCGTACGGAGAAAAAGGCGTTTATCACCAAATCATAATTTGTGAAGCCGTTTGGACATTATGAATTCGTTTTACCGGTCGTGTGTATGTACACGCGTGTGCGCTCGTAATAACGTTTTTGTTCAAAATGCGTAATTGATAGCGAACAGTGTGTGTACGTTTGCGGTTACCGCGGAGTACATTTTTAATGCGTTCTCGCACAGGCGCTCGAACAACGGCGGTTTCGGAATATTACACGCGTATATATATATATTATTCATCTATGCCGCACATCGTTTTCCGACTACCAACCTTTCGCGCGAGCTGAACGCCGTTATGCCCGTCTCGCGTTTTACATAATCGTGAATAATATTTACATTTAGATATAAAACTTCGGCTGCGACGAACACATATATCCGGTTATTCGATCTTAATTGAATTCGTTTTTATTTTGTTTTTTCGTTTCGCCCGAGTTCGCCGTAATCCGGATACCTTCCATACTTTCCACACGCACGGAAAGATAAACCGTAATACTTCCGTGTGCGTATTTCGTTTTCATTGAAAATTTTGGATAAGACTTACGATTCGCCGAGCGCACGACGTCGAACACGGTAAATTCGTCATAATGCGAAGACAAACAACAAGTGCAATTAGCTTGTTCGGAGGTTTAGACGTTGAGAAGCGCGGGCTTTGTCATTACGGGGTTTTCGGTCCCAAAAATACGCAACGTTCGTTTTCCAATACGCGAATATCATTGTTTTCGGTTTTCGAAAACACGTTATAAGTTAATCGATATTCTACAAGTCAGTTCGATCGTATCGTATAATACACGATGCTTGCTTCTGCGGAGTTCTGCCGAAGTTGCATGACTAATTTCACGTACCTGTTCAAATAAGATACCCGAGAATGAGATTTCGGTTTTAAACTCAAATGCCACGTATTGACTCATACACGCGTAATAATAATAATACGATCTATAAATGAATAGTTAAACGACAGACAAACAATTGACGACCAAGACAAACACGGAATATCGTATAAAACGAACAGAAATACCAAGCTCGCGTCGAACGAATTTCTAGACAATTTCACAAACTGAAATACGGTTATATTATTATTCGCGTAACACTTGCATATATCAAAGTCATACGCCTCAGGAAACACCGAAAATGTATGAATATTCGTATATGTATCAGCTGAACGGCGAATTTTAAAAACCGTTATAAACATTTCGGTAAAAATACAATGAAAACCCATCAAAGTTCAAAATCAACAATATGACACATCATATATCAAACTACAAAAACCAATAAATTAGATAATAAAAACATCGCTTATAAGTATACATCCATATAAATAATAAAATATCGATAATTAGACGAAAACATTAAATAATCTGATTTCAAAATAAATTGTGAACTTTCCGAAGAAATGTAAAAATCGTAATATACTTCAGATATAAGAACCTGCACGTAGAAATGTAATTACACAGTTCTTTAGACTTTGTAGTGAATAATCGACCATTATACACGTTAAGACATGTTCAAAGTTTTGTTTTTGTTTCATATAAATTTTATACTTTATTCGGTTAATTTCCAAAACTTTATTTTTCGTATCTTCCATAAATCGACCCGAAACGTTTTTTTTCAGCTTTAAATTATAAAACAGTTGCCTGAGGTTGAATTAAAATACTTTTAGCTTTTCAAGATAGGTAAAAAAACATAATAATAATCATAATTTCAATAAAACTTACACAGTCAATCATAAATAAATATTAGTAAAATCAAAACAAAAAACTTTAAAAATCTAATTGCATACCTTTTTCACAGTTGGATTCATTTCGTAACGATATTCGTATTAAAATAGAAAAAAAAATACTCGTCTGTCGAAATTAAAATGTTTTTTATCCAACTCTCGTAGATATAAACAAAAAAATAAATAAGTTCCTTCTATATGGAAATAATATCAATATTTTATCTATGAGTATGACTGTAATCATACATACCAGAAACAAAATGTCTCTATAACAAGCATATTTGGGACTTTTCTGACGTTGTTAGAACGTTGTTAGAATTCGTTAGACATTGATATCTTTGAAACGCACACGTATATATACACACGTGTGGTCCAAATTCTGCCGTCAAAAACGATTTTCAAATCATTATTTGAGACTCGTTAGACGTTGTTTGAACGTTATTAGACAAAACGTACTCTTCGAAATATATTTCAAAACACGCTTATACGTCCGTTTCTTATAATATCACCAGTAAATTATTTAGTTTGGGCTATGCACGTAACAGATATTCGCTTCAAAAACAAAAAACTCGTACAAGATGCATAAGTTTTTTTTGCATTTAGTTTACGATTTACAATTCATGTTCGGTATATTCCGAACGTTTTCTTTCGAACGATCCGGCAATCTAAGTTCAACTTAACGAACAGTGGAAGAAATTTGTCGTTATTCGAACAAACGTTTTCGTTATGATTTTTTTTTATAGATGATTTGTCGAAAAGAAAAGGTTGAATTTTACGAATTTGAATTAAATAATGTTTGAAAAATATAGTATACATCATATCACGTCTACGTCGTTTACTAAAATAAATAACCGTTCATCGTCAGCATACACAGTTCATTCAAAAAGTTACGGGATTAATCTTGTATAAAACCTACAACTAACTATATATGTTATTCGACGGCGAAGCTATGTAGTATCATTCCTTAGTTACTGTTCAGAAACATTCCGAATTGTCGAAAACCACGATTGGTGCTAATTATTTAGGTCTAAGAAAGGTTTTGAGTGGTATGTGCGGTTCAAGAACGGTCGACAATTCGCTGGAAGACGATTCACGAGAGAGGCGCTCTTCAACCTCAACTACCGATGAGAATGTCGAACGTGTGCGCGTCCTGCTGTCTCGTGAATCGGCGAATTACAGTTGAAATGTCGTCAAAGGAACCAAACAACGATGTAGGAAGCGTTTACTATATTTCACACGATGTTCTCGGGAAAAGAAAGGTGTTTGTGTGAAGTTCGTTCCGTACTCTTTAATGAAAGAGCAGAAAGAGCGTTGTGCGGAAGCTTCACGCAATCTTGTTGAATGGGCAGACATGCATGAAAATTTTTAAATAAAATTATAACCGGCGACGAATCATGGTGCTTTCAATACGATCCAATCTACCAAACGCCAAACCGCTGAGTGGTACTTTTTATGATTCTCGCAGGATTATCTATCACGAATTTGTGCCCCCGGGCCAAACGGTGAACGTAGCATTCTATAAAGATGGCCTGGATCGACTATTGCAGCGGATTTGACGTGTGAGACTGGAATTGTACCACACTGGTGACTAGTTCTTTTTACACGACAATGTGCCAGCCTATTTCTCAATACTCGTCACACAATTTTTGACCCAAAAGTCGGTCACTGCGAATCACCATCCATCCTAGTCACCATATTTGGGCTCCGACAGATTTTTTTTTTATTCTCTAGATTGAAAATTGCGATGAAAGAAGAACGTTTTGAAGATGTTGAGACGAATCAAAGGAATGTGACAAGGGCTCTTCTAAGCCATTCCAAAAATAAAGTTCTCCAGGTCGTTCTAGCGGCTGTACGAACGCAGAAAAATTTGTATAAAACGAAATGGGGATTATGTTGAAGACTAAATTAAAACTTTATTCTAAACTCTTTTTTTTTTGTTTCATAAAAAAAAATTAGTCCCGGATCTTTTTGAATGAACTGTGTACACATTGTATTTAATCCAAATCACTAGAAAACGAGGAAAATGTATTTCGGTAAAAACAGGTGCTCCGCGGTTAAGTGGTTCAGTATTTTTTCCCCGCGAGTAAAAAAACTACAGAGGAAAAATTCGAAAAATGACACGTCCTTCGGTTTAAGTACACACACTGTGTTAAATTTTCAATCTTTTAATTTTTCGCGTGGTACTTTTTTAGAAAGTTACAATATATATATATATGTAGGTATACCATAAAAAAAAAAAATGATAACATTCTGAAATTTTAAAAATCCGAGTAAAAGAAATAAGTAGTCCACTACGAAGAAATAAATTGCTCAAACATTAAATAGTTAAAAATAACAGCGCGCGCATGTTTACTTATCGTTTTTTAACGTAAACAACGTATTGTTTAATATTCAAATGTAAACGCAACGAAAGATATAAACCAAATTAAATTTCCAATTGTATAATAATAAGGGACTTTTCGCCTCTTCGAGGAATTTCACATGATAAATAAATAAATATACTTCATATTATAATGTATACGAGTGTATATAACGCTAAAATTTGGATTACGCGCGAATTCCTTTATGGTATACGCGTGTCTAATGGACTCGCCGCGTTCACTTTCAACGTGGCCGTTGAAATACGAACAATAAATATGAACGAACACAATGGTTATGTAAATTAAAACGCTACGATACAAATTAATGTGTATTATCCGTATATACACACGCACACGTATATAGTATAGGAAACACTTCCGGGATATAATTAGGTCTATTCATTTCGAAATCGTAATTAAAAAACACTGCGCGTTCCTCGATCTTATATATATATATATATATATGTGTGTGTGTGTGTAAAAAGTATGGTGTTTTATTTTTTCTGTTATTTGTATTTAACGCGTCGTGCCTGTTATTTATATATCGTCGTATTTAAATATTAAAATCGCGCGATAATTACGGTGTTTTTTTGTTAATACTACGCGAGATAACCCGAGCAGTTTACTCGGTTAATTTGTCGATTTACGCGTTTGTAGACCGTGAAACGAATCCGCCGATTCTACGACCGTTTCGTTAAAACCCAAAAATGTTTCGAAAAAATCCTAATAAATCGGATACGATAATAATATCATTTAGACGGTCGTGCGTGCATTTACCGTAGTCATCGGTAGACCCGCAGCGCGCAGCTGTACCGGAATTGCCCGCACGGAGCGCCGTGGTATTTATTTATTAATTAGAATTTACGGGCTGCGCCCTATCATACAAAATGGTATATAATTTTAATTAATGGACAATACATAATTATCAATTTAACAATAATAATGACTAACTATAATATAAAAGTATACGCGAATTTAGAAAATGAAAAAACAGCTTACAATATATTACATTTGAAAGGTGGGATGCACATTAGCAATAGACATTAATCGCCTCATTTTTCATATAATTTTTATTGGATCGGGGAATATAAAACGGCACAAGAGAACGAGAAGGATATTGTGGAACTTTTAGGTTAATTAGAGTATTAATATACATGTATATATATGTGTGTGTAATTAACTCGCTCGGTTTTTTACGTAGAAGGAAGGAAGAAAAACACGCCTAACGCAATCGTAACGTGTTCAAAGTGAAGTCTTCGGGTGGGGAGAGGGGAATAAAACTTTGCGCCTTGTGGCACGATCGAAGAACGACAAAGATTTTCCATCGATCGTCTGTGTGCGATAATTATTCCAGAGCCAAGTAAGGACTGCGTGTACATACATTTAAGACATTTGTCAACATGTTTTTCAATATTATGCGTAGGGTACGTATAAAATGTTTAGAAAAGTTAATATTAAACGTCTGAATGCGACTGGATAATTGGATTGTGAAACTCCGTAAGATGCGTGATAACGTGCAACGACGTTCGACAATAACAAAATAGACGTCAAGTGATGCGTGTCAAAAACTAGGTCCCGTCGAAGAACACAAAAAACGTTTTATAAGCGTCGCGTACGATGCGTGGCGTCAATGTCAATGTTTAAAAAAAAAAACAATTATCAATGTTCGGTTAATTCAAAATTAGGCGTGTGCTTCCAACGCAAAGCGTGTATTGTACGAAATGAATTATTTTTCACGATCGCATGAAACGTTTGGTTTGTTTTTTTCTGCACAACCAAACGATTTTTCGATTTGGATCGCAGGTAGATATTTACGACCATAAACTAATTTTCGAAAAATCTCTGGGACTCAACAACGACGCAATATCCGATAATCTTGACATATTATATAACTTTAAAAGAATGTAGCGTGTGCTTTCAACAACACATGGCAATTACCGATCCTCCGCATAACACTGTTTGAAACAGTTTTTCACCGCGTACCCAAAATTCCAATTTCGTTAACAAAAAACCAAACTGTTCATGCGGAGAACCTGCTGTGGAAATAAACGTCTGGCTTCATTTAACTCAACACGAATATAGTATATTGTTTTATTATTATAATGGTCTTTTTAAATATTAAGAAAATATGTAATGACAAGATATTACTGTAAGAACAAAAACAGATATTTGAAAAATAATAGAGAGTTTTAACATTTAGTAACATTTAACACTACAATTGTCGTTTAAATTTCATTCCATAATTTTAAGTGTTAATAATATAAATTGTGCGTGAAATGATTTTGAAAATGTAGTTAAATATTATGAGTATAACACGAATAACGAATAACAAGGGTTATATGATTTAATACTAAAATTTAGAATTTGTATTAAATTATGCGTTCATGAAGTTTTAAATTTAATCTTCCCCAAATTAAAACTAAAAATTTTCACAAAAATAAAATAAAAATTCTATAGATTTCGACGGCTTTCTTTTCGAGTTTGCGAAAAACTAAAATTGTATAAAATTGTATCTAATATACAGTATAGATAGGTACAGTATCATTCGCAACTTTAGACATTGCCGTCTTGTATTTTTTTTTTTAAGTAAATTGAATTATTATATTCTACCTTGTTCTGCAAGTATATACCAAATTTGATCAAACAATATATGTTCTAAATACGACTTAAGCTTAGAGCATTTTTAACGTTTCGAAACGTATTCAAGTACGGAGAAAAATATATATAAAAATACGAGTCGTGCAATTACACTACAGCATTTACGATTTGTTTATAATCGATAACCATACTATTAGTATCGTCTTTTTTTCGTCCGGAAAGTAGAATTCTATTTTGAAAAGCTTTCGAATACAATATGTATATATGCAGTAACACATATCGTGTGTCTATTCAACGGAATCATTGTATTAGTATATTTTCATACGTGTAAATACATAAATAGATTATATTTTGTTTACAAGCATTATTCGCAGTAGGCATACGTTTTGAGACGAATCGTCCGCGTAACATAACAACACTAATACACTGCGTATGGTAATAACGACTATATACTCGTATTATACGTGTGTGTACATATATATATATATATATATATATAAGTGAAATATGTATATTATAATGACAGGAAAGCATATTTTCCAAAAGTTGCTTGTTTGTTTTTTTTTCAAAGTCATTATTGAAAATAAGTTCCCCGATCACAGACCGCTATATTATTATATTATATATGTGTGTGATATTCGGCAAAGTAAATATACATACCATATACAAAAGTGATTTATTTCAACAACATGACGTATACGCTTGTAGTGAAAATGCGTATTATTAAAAAACGGATATCGAAATCATATGAAGCTGTAGAAAAAAAATAACTCGGGAAAACGCCGTTTAGAAATATTCAATTTTTTTAATTTTTTTGTTATTTATTAATATTTTTTCGTTATAAAATTATACATTTTGGATCAGTAAATAAAATATTAAACGATAAAAATACATTTGTGTGTGTTTTTGAAATTCAAATATAATATTGTGATATTGAATGTATTTAAATGTATGATATAAAAGGATTAAAAATAACGAAAAGGAGAGATAAAATTTAATTTATTTATTCTATTTTTTACGAATCATTTTTGTAACATATTTTGCCTATCTGTAATATAGTTCAATAGATATATAACATAAGGATAAAAAATATAATTATGAACGAAAAAAATACATTCGTCATAAATATAAAAATATATTGCACAAAAAATGTAAATAAAAACACCTGTTAGATTTTGTATAAAATATCGCCATTTCCTACTACGATATGGTAAATAAAACGAATTAAAAAAGAAAACACAAATTAGCTGACAAAAATACGTATATATGCCCCGAAGACTCGAATTACGTGTTTTTCAAATAAATATTTTTACTAAAAGTTACATAGCGTACCTATATTGTGTATATATATATATATTCTAGTACTGTCATTATTTTTGATTAAATAGGGCGAAAAAAGTACATAAATATAAATAAAATATACAAATTTATAATTGCGAACTTCTTGAAATTATATATTACAATATAGAAATATATATTTGTGTGTGTGTACACGACTTGTAGAAAAAGTATTCTTTAAATGACGTCTAAATTATTTGGTCAGAATATACATGGAAATGTTGAACATTTAACATTTTAATTTAAAAGTTAGAAATGACAATAATTACATTTATTTTTTATTAACATTTAAAAAAAAAGTTCTCGGAAAATCACGGCCTTTATTTAAATATATAACAATAATATAAGTTTATTTCGTGTGGAAATAACTATTTATGTGTAAATAAATAATATATTAACGAAATTATCGATAAAGTGCAACAAGAAAACGCCTGACCATTACATGAACTATTGATATTAAATATTCGCTTGCAGCAGTGGAACTATGTACTCTACAACATCATGTGAACATTTTGACTATCGTCAAGTTCAGTGCTTGAATCGGAGAATGGGAGGGGAAGAGACGTGAGAAAACGTAGTACCTATTCTCTTTTTGAAATATTTCGGCGTCTCTTTTGTAATTCGTCTAAACGGAACGCTGGCCGGGAACTCATTTTTACATTCTCAAGTTTTATGGTTATAATTTTATCGCACACTCCAAAAAAGAAAAGAGATTCAAACGAAAAAATTCGTTTACCTGTTATAAAAACGAAAATGATATCGATATTACGTTTTATATTGAGTTATACAAAAAATCGCATCTAAACGAAATACGTACCTAACTTCTGAGCACATATTAGGTGTGTGCGACCTTGTGAATACATTGCGAAATATTTCTCAACTCGGTGCACTGGTCAAATTCGTTTATTTATTAACCATTGTACGCGCGAGTTGTTAAAAGGTATAAATTTTATTTTTTATCTATATGATAATAATAATAATAACATATAATGATGCGATTTGATTCGTGCGCCAAACACCGTCTACGAATCGTTTAAAATTAAAATAATTAAAAATCTTAATTTAACCATTATCGTCGTACATAAAATATTTTTCATCATAAAATAAATTTAAAAAAAAAAATTCAATTTCAATGCATATTTGAATATAGGTTAGGTACCTACTCGTATATCGTATTATAACGACAACGCATCCTTTTTTCTCTTTTTTTTTTTAATTTTGCAAAAAATACGTGATTAAAATAATTCAATTTTATAATCGCGGTACAAAAAAATGCTCTGTTAGTATTATATAGTTATGAGACATATATATGTATACGAGACATAAACCTACAGCAAAAACTTCAACACATTACACCCTTGTTAATTTCCACGAATAAATATATATATATATGAACATAACAGAAACAATACATTTCGTATTCATTCGACTGAGTCGTTATTACACGTGTATAGTGTGTCTAGAAATAATTTTAATACGACTCGCATATTTATACACTATGCGAATGGAAACAATTATCATTACGTTGAACACGTAATACGAATTCGAGTTATTGTTTTTACCCGTCCGTCCGATATCGTATAATATTAATAAAATACGTAAACAATATAAATCGTTTAACGTGCGCGTAACGGTAATTTGGTTTAAAGCGTTTGCCATCGTTAAAACGAAATACACAAAGGAAATATAATGTTAGGATAATGTTTTCGTTTGATCCTCTTTTAATGAAAAAAAAAAAAAAATGTCGAATGTAAAATTAAACTTAACCATCTTTGATTTCGTTTCTTCGTCGTCATTTTGTTCTCGTTTAAATAATGCGTGTACATAGTACGACCAGAGCGATGTTGTTTAAAATAACGTTAAATTATATTTATTATACTCAAGTGAATTGTTATAAACGGACAATTATACGAATAAACGTATTTCGATAGATATTTATATGTACCAAACCATACGGTCTTTTAAGTTTTTGATTTTGATTTTTTTTTTTTACATAGCGTATATGTATATATTATATATAAGCGTTCTTTGTCAGCCGATATTTTACAATGTGGCACGTGAGAGGTAGGCCTCGAAAAATTCTCCTCTCTTTAAAAACGGTACTAATTTACATTATATACGTATATTGCTAATAGTGTTTAAACTAGAAATTTAACCGAAACGTCGCGTATGAAATTTTACGTGAATCTGTTGCCTGTAAACCCGTGCATACGGATATATATATATATATATTGGACGGAAAGAGATGCGGCAAACGCGCGTGCGACGGTCTCTTAATAGATTCCATAACAATTCATAATATATTTTTACAGGCTTCATCAAACGCATGCTATTCCTATTGGGCGAGTTCGTAGTTAGTTGATATTCATTCACTAACGGAATATCGAAAATGAAAATGCACTCATTTCAGTTTTATAATAAGATGACGTAGAAAGAAATATTGGTTTCCGTTTGAAAATCGAAAGTTTAAAAAAACACCGGAATACACAAGAAACGAAACCCGTGAATACTCGTACACGTATTTCACGCGCGGTCGCGGTCGGTCGACGTTCGTTCGTAAAACCGTAGCTGCGCTGCACAGCGTACAAACATAATTATCGTAATTACGACATCGCCGTATTCTTCCTGTAATCCTGGTTGAGTTTTCGGTCGGCCTTGACCGGTCGTTTAGATCGTTTAGTCATACTGCTGTTATTAGTGTATCGTCACGTCGGCGAGCGGACCAATTCAATTGCCGTTGAACTGTACGGGACCCGAAACGAAACTCGCGACTCGTAAACGTTCGTTTACACACTACGTCACTAACATCGCACCAGTGGCGTACATTGTGAAACATATTTTTTTTTTTGGGGGGGGGGGACAAAATATTAACTACCTCACTTTAAAATCATTAAAATTTAAAAGTCCAATAGCAACAGATAATAGTTACTTAATATTAAATGACAAAAGTAGATACCAATTTTAAATTTTAAACGATTGAGATAGATAACATCAGCTGTCGTCTGTCTTAATGTTTGGAAACGTCGATAAAATAGTTATTGATAACGTGTTAATTTGATCATAACTATTACTTCTAATATTAATTTGGTCAAATTATGACATTTATATATTTATAAGTTGTATCGAAAGTCTATAACTGAATATCCATACGATTATATGGCGGAAAACAAATTATGTAATCAAAAATAAATATGCATTAAGCAAAAGAATAAAAAGCTTCTTGGGGGCAATGCCCCTGTTGCCCCCTCCCTCCAAAAAAAAGTACGCCACTGCATCGCACGTCGATTTCAGTTCGGACATATCGTGTTCGACAGAAATACGTGACAACCGCGATTCGTACGAATTATATTTCCCGCGGCGATAACGTAATCGACAGTTTCGAATTACTCCGTAAAGTAGAAAACAAAAATAAAAAAAGATTTTTTTTTTAAAATCGGTTTTAAAAATTCTCAGAATAAGCATTTCGAGCGTAATTTTTTTAAACGTTCAAAAAAACAAAATCATTTCAATATGGGAACAGTATTGTTTGATTACAGAGATATGCTTTTTCTTTCTTTTATCATCACTTTTTTCGGACCGTACGAGTACTCTGGTCGACACGTGTTTTCGATTTTCTCGGCGGTAGTGTTTTATTTTACTCCAGCGCAAGGGAAAACTAACGAAAAACTTACGAATAAACCGGGTGAAATGTTTTATTTTTTTGCGATTCCGAAAATAACGACAATGCAAAATGCTTGAACTTTTAACGATTCCATTATATTTTTGTAGTTGATCATGCGACAAGTCGTATTGCACGAGTGAGTCGCACAGAAGAAGAAACAATTCGAACTATACGAGCATGAAAATACCGACGAAGCTGAAGAGTGTTTATAATGTTGACAATATGATTGACTAAATCGCCGTCCTCGATGATATTTATATGTATATTATATAGATGACAATCGGGCGGAATAAAACAGATTTTGAAAGCGAATAATATTTTTTTTAAAGCGTCATCGTTATTGTTTAGACGCGAGCGCGCAATACTCGACATTTTGCACAGACAACAACGAATATGTTTTTCGTCACATCGCAGGTCATCGAAGAACTTATTGAGATCACTCTGAATGAAGTGATCGATTAATTGTCAAAACATTTTAAACTTGATTCAATAATTTAATTTTTTTTTTCATAAAATAAAGTTAAAATTTTTTCCAATAATATTATACTTATTTAGTTAAGCAAATTATATTGTACATTTTTCAGTTTTGTTGTAATTAAAATAAATTAAGCAACCGTCAAAAACCTATGTGATAACTTTATAAAATATGTTGTAAAAGACAAAAAAAAATACTATATCATGTATAATAATACGAATGCACGAAAACGTGGTTTTATTATTACCGCGTATATACTATTTATACACACGCGCAATGCACATAAATTAATTTTATTAAATTTAATTCAGAGTACTTATGATAAACACAGTACACGCGTAACACGCGTGTGACGAAAAACTACCGTATTTTTAACAATTTGATATTTCTAAAATAATATGTATATATTATTTTAATTATATATCGTCTCCGTTACGTTTAAATACCGTGCACCAGTGGGGCGGCTTGTGGTCTTAGTCTAAGTGGGTCTAAGTGCGATTTTAAACATTGAATATTCGCTAATGATATATTATACTATATAGCTGGTTATGCGTGTTC
Organism: Schlechtendalia chinensis; assembly: GCA_019022885.1. NCBI lineage: Eukaryota > Metazoa > Arthropoda > Insecta > Hemiptera > Aphididae > Schlechtendalia > Schlechtendalia chinensis. Next base: position 664,599 of record CM032351.1, on the reverse strand, counting down.
CTGGAGTACGAAACGATATCATCGCGTCAGTAATAATCGCGGGATGCATTTCCATATAATATAAGTGGATTCGAATGAAATGGCGGCCAAACGGAAATAGCGAATTACACAAATATGTATGTGCGTTAATGAGAAGTATGCGAACGTGCAGTATTCGTGCACTATACACGTGCAATGAGATTTGAACAAACCGTCAATAATATGAATAATAAATAAACCAATTTTCTGTGTAAAACGAAATCGTGCGTGATACGATATCGTTTTTTCCCTTCCCGATATAATATATATGTTTATTCGTACACACACATAATATTAACGTGTATTATAATAATGACTCCTGAGTGTAATTGTTTTACGTGTGCGTATAATGTAGACGTATAAAATGACACGCTATATAAATCATACACACGAATCTTTTTTTTTCACCGTGGAAATGTTCGCCGAAAATATAACACGATCCAAGTGTATATTTTTACATAACACGTGAACGCGTTGCGTTCGAAAAATAATAACACATATGAAATCGAAATAAATTCCCGGATCAACAGGTATTATAAGATTAATCGCGCCTAAATGCCGATGAATACCGAGGATGTTACCGAGAAAAAAAAATCGAATTCGTGTAACGGCCGCGTGATGGTTCGGATCGTTTTATTTATACTTAAGCGATTCCTAAACTATATAAAAAAATTATAAACGAATTGAAAATGTTATCCGTGATAAAATCGTTTTGAGCGGAAAAAAACTCTGAAGAATTATATAATGAAAAACCGAATTTCCACATCGAATACAGATGAAAACTGTTTGTCCGTGTTCTTGCGGATATATATATATAAATATAACCTAACCTATATAAATATATATATATATATAGCATACTTTTTTGTAAGCACACAAATATTGTTTTTACATTATTATTAACGAAAAAAATTGAATGTAGTATCGAAGTTCGAAAGTTAATAATTTTTACAATAATCAAAGAAATTAAAAAAAAATACACTTTTAAAATAAATGCTGCAGAAATCCGTGTCGATATACGTTAAACTAGGTAGGTATATTTTATATTTTACTCGACTAATAAGATATTCGCACAAAAATTAAAAACCATAGTTATATACATATAACATAGTTATATACGTGCACACCCGGACTGGTAAATTTATTTAGTATTCACCTCGCACAGGTGTGCTGGTCGTAATAATTATAAAACCCGTGCGTATCACTATATAAATGTAATATATATTGATATGTTCACAACTCGCCATATGTCGCAGAAAATCTTGCAGGATAATATAAAGGACCAGTCATAAAATTCGACGTTGACTTTAAAATGATAAATAATTAAATAAATTTGCCGACTGGGAAAATTAAAAAGGGTGTTCAAATATAAAGTGCCAACTAGATACGATTTTCTGCCGGAACGTAACGCACGTCAAGATCATCCGAGCACTCATTTCAACACGACAAAAACGTTCAAAGACAAAAAAAATTTGAAAAAATAATTCGCTCATATTCAATTCCCGCGCGACGAGTATACGTTTATAACATATTTTGCATATAGGAAATCAAAAACCGCAAAAAAAAAAAAACGTTTACTTCTACGCGAGAAAACATTCTGTCGTTTCAAAAATTATATGTCGACATCGCAATGATCGGACCAAATTACTATTTGTCTCGCCGTCTCGTCGGACATTATGGTGTCGCGATATAAACGTTACGTTCAATGCAAATAAGAGTTAAATTACGTGCAATAACACGTTCTGAAATGTCAATAGAGCAAATGGAAACGCTGTACAAAAAATAAAAAGTCATCGGTCATATTATCGCGGACCCGGTTCGGAGAAATATATTCGAACCGCAATGATTCCGGAGTGTTTGAGAGTTATGAAAAACGACAAAGCGTTTCTTTTTATTATCTCGGACGTGTTTTGTTACGCGTCCGGAACAAAGAACTCGATGTAATCGACGTCTATTTTTGCAGGGTTTATGCAACCGTACGATTCACGAACTCGACAAACCTTTCGTAACAGAAATAAACAGGAAGGCTGCGTAATTAAACTAATAGAAACACAGCACACCGCGAACGTTTTTTACTCGATTCGAATTGCTACCATACCACGCTTCAATGTTTACGCCGCGCGTTGTGTTTTATGACGCCGCTACACTTGGATATCAATCGGTTATGCAATTATATTAAGTATCCGTAATAATAATAATAATAATAATAATAATTCGCGACGGAAAGTGCGGAATTCTTATTTGCATTGAGCGGAAATATACTTGAAAGATAAACGGAACGGACACTTTTAAACGGAAACGGTTACGCCCCATTTATATTATATTAGTGTAGCTTATACGTTTCAGACAGTTTAACGGGAAGACATTTATTAGCGTGGCAAAATGGCAGATATGTATATGTATATATATATAGCTATATACTCGTATATAGCTGTGCGGTACGGATGTGAACAACTTGACCCTTGTTAAATATTTTACGACATGTACTCGTATAGTATACATATCCCTCCTATACTCGGGAAAATTTTGATTTTAAAAAGAAAGAGAGAAATTCTCTTTGTGTTAATATAATAATTCAAATTACAATCTACGGTTAACTATATTTATGTAAATATACGCATGCTTATAAAGTACTGCAAATCACAATCGCTTTTTATTATTCCGGCTCAGAAAAATGAAAAAAATAAATTGATAGAAAAAACAATTATAACTTATATAGCACTGAATTTAAAATTTAACCTTCACATTTGTTCATCTAAATCAGGCCTGGACGAGAATACGACAGCGCGATGTGAAAAACTCACGTTTTTTTTTTTTCGTTAGAATAAACAGACATATAACCTTATAGTCGGAGAAGAAAAACAAATATAACTGTCGTTCTATAAATATAAGAATGGAAAAAATGAAAAATGACAGAGACTAACTAGAGAAAAGATCAAATGAAACGTGAACATTGAACGGACCGGAATTACAATGCTATAAAATGAGGAACAAAAAAAGCACTCGAAAGTCGTATACAGTCACAGTATATGGTGAAAAACGTAACAATAAAAACGACAATCGTAAAAATAATAGTTTCTCCAACGGACAATGTTATTAATACATAGTACACAAATTATTTCGCTGCCACGCAGCAACGTAAATAATACATGCTTTATTTATATATTTAATTAAAGTTATTATACTGTTACGTATTTTACTAGAAAAATATATTGTCCGGGTAATATACACTTTATTTTTTGCTCGTACTATGTTGACATACATATATATTTATACGTTAGTATTCTAAAAATATTATTGTTTTTTTTTTTTTTTTAAATCATCACTTATAGACGACGTATCGTGTATACATATAGATGGGCATTATGTTCAAAACGAATAAAATATTTTCTATACCTTGACCAGTCGTTTGATGAAATCAGGACACTCTAACACTTATTTTAAATTATTGTAATTTTTCTCCGCGAACCAATGTATCCACTCACTTAGTCCGGTTCACGTCAAAGGACTTTGAAATAATAATATTACGCGTAAAGTCTCATAATGAACATTGCGCGGTTTTGTTTATGCGTATGCCGTGTTTTCGAATTATAATATTTTGAAGACTCGGCCGGCACACGCGATTTTTTTTTTTTTTTTTATTCGTCGGATACGCGAGTCTAATTAACAAAACATAACATATATACGTGTGTGTGTGTGTGTGTGTACGGTACATACATTTGCGCGTCTTACAAACTATAATTAATTTATATAACGCATTAATAATGTACACACCTAAGAACGATAATGGAAATGTTTTCTAAATGAGCGCCGCCTATAATGCACGCAGTGTGTATTTTCTGAACACCAAAATTATTGAATTTCCAATGAAAGCAGAAAGCGCGTGTACGTTTGAATATTGTATTATGCATAGGTCGCATGCAAGAATTCGTACGTTTATTACATAACGTACAGGCGTGCGATTATGTAATTTTACTGTTGGCAACCGTCCGCGGAAACAAAAACCGATGAACCCAACGCTGTTGAAAGATTTCGATTAAAAAAAAAAAAAAAAAATGTTTGATTGGATTTTAAATGTCTGCCCGCGCGGATTAATACGAGGCGCCTAATAGGAACGGACGTACGACCGTTTTAATTGAACAGTCGGCCGAAAAACGTTCGCCCACGACACGATCGCAGAAATCAATTACGTTTACACGGCTCGAAAACGTATTTTCAGACACGCGTACTCGTTCTATGTCGCCATGTACGTAAGTGTGCGCCCGAATTTCGGATTCGGGATGAGACGCGCGGACAGTTGACCGACCAGGTCGGCAATACAGTTATTTTTCAGCGATCCAGTTACTCGTCCAAAAGCCGTCAGTCCTTGAACAATTACTGTTGTTGGCTTAGGGGCTGTGTCGCGTCGAGTGAGCGTAACGTTTTCGTACCGCAGACGATTTCAAACGGACCGTCCGAATCACGAAATGAAACGAATTTCGGTTTCGATCAATCCCCCGGTTTCGGAACAATCCCAGGACGTATCCCGCCGATTTACTGTCGATTGCACACTGACGATCCGTGCCTGCCGCCGTGTAACGAGTGCCGTCGCGCAAGTCATGAGCACGTTTCTAGTAGACACGATCGCCGAGTTCGAGACGGACAATTTACAACTGTAAAACTACCGACCGGGACGTTTGTCAACAATTGAATTAGAGCCGTTATTTTTGATTTCCGTGTCTCTGTCCGGATTGCGTTCGTGAGATCCTACGCCCGCGGAATGAAATAGCAATCGACGACCGAAGTCGTAGGTCATACCAGAGACGTATTTCGAGCGTTCGCGACTTAATACCTGGCAGCAGGACAGGGTTTAGGTGTGTGATGGTGGCCTATGGGCGGAACACAATGCCCCCCAAATAAATGACGATCCACTACCGTCCAGACGATTCCGCTTCCATTGGTCGTCATCACTACGACTCCCGACCGATATGTGCATATTTGGAAACGCGTTCGAAACCATTATGATTTTATCGACTTGATCCGTGAATGTCAAACAACAGTACAAAACCGTGTGAGCCCCAGTAGCCCACTCGGTCCCGCCCACACTCTCCCCAAAAAAAAAAAAAAAAATCAAAAAAATCCGGTCCCGCTCGGTAAGCCTGCGCTGCGTCGGCCGGCGGGATAAGGACGCGCGGCGTACCTTTTGTCGATCGCGGTGATCCATTCGGTGGCCGCCATTTGGAACGCGCTGTTGTACGTACACGTCGGAACGGTCACAGTCTGTTATCTCGTCGTCGTCGTCGTCGTCACAAGCGTACACGTCGCGCCGGCGGAAACGTGCACATCGTCGTGCGGTCTCGTGCGCCGACTGGCGGTGCGCGACTGCGCTCCGCGAGCTCAGCGCGGCCAAGGGATCTCGGCGGCGGCGGCGGCGGAAGTTCCTACTTGTTGAACGACCGGCGCGCGTAGTCGCACGTGCGACCGCCGCGGTTCGATCGGCCGGCGGAGCGGAACGATCGTACCGGGTGTCGTGCCCGAAAGGTACGTCGGTCACGCGCCGTCCGAACATCGATGTGTGTCTCCTCGTCCCGGTCCGAGTCCGGAGACTCTATCCGACAGATCGGTTACTTCGGGGGTGTTTTTTTCTCTTCCCGGGGCGACCCCCGTTCGCACGGACCCCCGTCGTCGAACCTCTAGCAACCGCCAAACTGCACGCGTCGTTCCGGTCCAACACGGTTGTGGGTCGCGTTCGTCACGTCGACCGTCACGCTTGTAAACGGCGACTCCGCGACGAACCGAATGACGTCCCGCGCTCAGGGTTGCACTGGGCAAAATCTGATGCTGGGTTTGTTCGGTTGAACGATAAACCACGTGAGCATGAACGCGACAAGTTTAAACGGTATACGAGATTTAATAATGAGTTTGACGGAATTGTCAAGAACGAACAAGACGAGACAAAAGAAATTAATTGCCGGTATTTCGACGAGAGTCGTTGACAGTTTATTTTCGTATTTTAAAACCGACGGATTTAAATTATCACGATAAATAAAGTAACAGCAACCATATTTTTTCGAATACGATATTAAAATAAAATACGAATATTGTTGTGTTATATATTGCACGTGTGTGTCTGTGTGTATTTTGTTAAACAAAAGGGTCGATAATTGTCTTCTATATAATTAATCTAACGTAATTTGTGTTCAATTTCAAACGAGGACGATAATGTCCTATCTCAACTGCCGTTTACACGAATGTCAAATAATCTCATATCAGTAAGGCCCGTGCCGACCCTGGCCACCGTTCACTAATCGGCACTGCGAACCGTAACTTCGTGCAACGGGCTTTCGTGTAAGTTGGTTTCCGAGTCGGAACGCAAGCTCCCGTCGCGCTCGAAATGACTATCGCGAACCGTTTGTTAGGTTAGCAGAGCCGAAAACGCCCACCCCCCCACCCTCTTCAGACATCTTTGCGGTTGCCGCACGCCGACAAATACGACATGTCGAAACGGGTCTAGCGGCAGCAATTCGTGTACGACCCGTGATTTGCGCGAATAAACTCGAAACGTACGGCTCTAGGACGTCTATGCGTCATAATGTCAATGTTAGGGCTAAAACCCGAATTATCTCGTTACGTGCAATTACATACCGTGTGCGTGGCGCGAAGGTTAGGTTAGTGTCGGAATTATTTCCGTCGGTGTATCCGTAGAATGGAATCGTTAGTCGCTCCTCCGCGTGTCCGTCGCGACGTTGTTGGAGTCAATAACGATCGCGTCCGTCGCGACACACGTTGTTTTACCCGTCTGTCGTTCCCAGCATTCGCGCACGCAATTGGCGGCCGCAACAGGGAACGTCACCAAAATCGGACAACGCGCGCGCGCGCGTCCACTAGTCCCTAGAGAAAAATTGTCGCGACCCGGGCGAGATCGTCGTCGACGGAGTTTTGAAAAAAGTAATCTGCTCCCGAAAAAATGTCTATTCCTTGCACAAACAATTCGAAATGATCATCGTTATCATTATTTGTTACGTATACGAAACGAAATATGTAACGACGACGCCGCTATTCATTATTGGCTATTATGCCATTGTATTCAACAACATTCTAAGACTGACATTTATGTGACGAACCGACGACTGGCCGGCCGCTACCTGATTCGAAAATCACGGAATATAAATTTTTTTTTTTTTTGGCTCACAGGCCTTTTGCCGCTTTTACCACGTTCCCCCACAGTTCCCGATCATCCGCATCATCAATTTTTGACGTTGACAAGCTTTCCAGATCTTTGTTTACTCTATCGAGCCATCGCTGACGGGGCCTTCCTCTTGGCCTCTTGCCGTTAGGTTTATTGATCAGTACTGTATGAATTAGCTTATCCTTTGCCCTCCATACACGGCCAGCCCACTCTAGTCTTTTAGCTTTCAGACATGCTTGTATATTTGGTTTATTGAAAATGCTTTCGACGTCCTCATTTTTTCTTCTTTCACAACTTCCTGACTCCGGGTTAAGTATGGGACCATATATCTTCCTTAATGTTTTCCTCTCGAATATTAGAAGTTTTTGTTCATCGCCTCTGGTTGTCGACCAGGTCTCACAAGCGTACATCGGAATATAAATACTAATTACAAAACAACAGAACTCGAATAATGCAATACAAAATACTTTTTACGTATTATACGATTGCGGCGATCGGCGCGCGCTTCAAATTAGAAATTACAAACTTTCGCGACTCGCGCTACAAAAACAACACTTAATATTTTCCAAAAAATAACCATATATCACGGCGATACCACGATTCGGTCCGAGCTGCGCAACGACACTGCCATTATTTCAAAGTATTATATAATAATTCACGATAATTAAAACAATAACAACGGCCGCGTACGCATCATATGGATAGACGTGCGGCCGATTTGACATGGCTTCAGTTATCGACCTCAACATTGTTTATTACACGTTATACTTATTATAGATACACGTACACGATATTTTTTTTTTTTTTTTTTTGGTCGGTATTCTGATAATAGTTTAAAATACTATTCTATCGGCGGCGGCCACTCGGCTGTGGTGTCCGTATCCAGCCGTACCCGTAACCGTATCGGCGAAAAGTGTACACGTGTACAGCGCGGTCGAAGTGGGAACGGGGGAGATGGCGTTCCTCCGTTTATTTTGTCCAAAATAGACAACGGTATTCTTATTCTTTCTTCATAATACTATTGTAAATTGTATTTTTTTTTTTAAATATGAAACAAGTATTTTTATCTCGTTTAGATTGGATCACTTGACGCCTAGATCTAATGAACGTAAAAGTCATTTCTTATAATTTTATGTCGATAAGAGAATGTTAAACACGAACACGACAATTCGGGTGATTGAGTTATTTATAGACTTGTGCTGTGTGGTATTGCCCGACGACGATGGTAAACTATAATCGTCGCGGACTCGCGACCGAAACAAAACAAACATACGATTCTGACGAGTGTATTTTCCCGTTCGTTATTTTTGGCACGTTTATTAACGCGTTTTGTTACGTTTACAAGACATCAAACGGTGTAGTCTAAATTGGCGTTTCGTTCACGGGCATGTCGCGGATATTTCGCGTTAAGGTGCATAACGTTAGGTACGGTAACAAATGTATATCACGACTTCAGAACGAAAAATGTGGGGGCGTACCTGCACTTATCTCGAGCCGTTCGTACGTCTCCTACGGGTTCCGGACAACGCAATCACGACGTTAAACCCGTCGTTTGTTGTTTTGCTCACCGGCCCCCCCCGGTCTCGGTATTTAACAGTCGACGACGACGACGACGACGGACCGTATCGAAATATCCGAGAGCTTCGACGCGGTGTCGGACACGCCGTTGCGGTCACGTGGTTCCGGTTATTTCCGAAACGTTTCGCGTTCGGACCGCGAATCAGTCGCCGTCCGCCACTCGACCGGGTCGTTTTTAGCGCCGTCGTCCCGTCGTTTCCGAACATGGCGTTGTTCAAGTGTTTCGCCTACGGCTGCGACAACACCAGCTATTCGGAACACGTGATCTTCCACCGGTTCCCCGGCAACGGGCAAACGGCCGGCGAATGGGCTCGACTGACCGGTCCGCCGACGGCCGCGGCGACGGACGACACGACGGCGGCGGCGGCCCGGCACCGCGACGACGGTCGCAGACTGTGCTCGGACCACTTTCTACCGTCGCAATACGTGACCAACCGCCGTCTCCGCGGGGACGCCATGCCGACGTCGATATTCGGTCGGCCCGATCCGCCCGGAAAACCGGCGGACGGACGCCGTACGCCGCCGGCCGACCGAGTGACAACGGCGTTGACCGGTAACGACCGGACGGAAGACCGTGTCTCGCGTTCGGTGAGTACGGATTAGTTCCGTTCGGAATTGATTCTTTGTGAAACAAAAAATAGTTTTAAGCATCGATTGAAACTCGGAGTATTGATACTGACGTTTCAAAACCGTCGCAGGTCCCGTCTTCAGAGAACGTAGTACTCGTCTGACCGGAATACAATAAATCGACAGACGTGTACGCTACGTTCTCTGAAGATGGAACGTGCAACGGTTTTGAGATGTCAGAATTAAATCGACAACACGGATGCGTCCGGAAAACACATCGATTATAAAAATTATCGTTTAATTATGAAAGTTCACATGACAAGAGTATATTTGCCCTTGGGTTCGTCTTGTTCATCTCACTTAGCAGTGCCGGATTACACTTTTTTTAACAGACATTTGTTACAAAACGACATTACTATTTAAAATAAGAATCTCAAGAATCTATGCTAAGCACCAAGCGATTAAAACATAACGTCTATTTAATTAGGTAATTAGTATAATTTAAATTTTTTGAAATCGTATTATTGTTATTTATCATTTGCATTCAAACAACGATGAAAGATTTAAAATAAGTAAAAATGTATATTTATTTAGTAGTAATGTAATTTTTAATTTATACACAAAAGTAAGTTAACTTAATCTATATAATAGCTATTCCAAATTAAAGTATTTTACCTTACAATACAATACTCAGTAATTGGATAATATTTTCATAATTGGAAAAATATAAAACCAAAGAAATTCAATTACATAAACTTTTTAATTGTATCCCTCATTAGTTATTTCTAAATTGGAATATTTGGATTTATTCAAACCGTTGGTTTACATTCTAAAATGATAAAAAACAATAATAAAATGATAATTATTAATGTTGTTGGGTTTTACATTTATCACCAATGTCATATAAGTAGGTTACCTATGTACATATAATGCATAATCGTATCGCAAGAAGAATATTACAGACAATTTGTACTTGAAATTATAACTAATTAACTAATATTAATTTCCAAGTTATAAAATAAATGCATTTGGATGATGTACACATTATATATATTTTGAAATAATTTTCCAATACCCAATTGGAAGATCAAAAGCTAAGAAGCCACACCGTTCATAACTTCTGTTATAATACCAAAAATAATATTTCGAAATATTTCACATTTTTACCAGTTACTTTAATATTATATGTATATATCATTTTTTTTTCTGAAAACATTCAATCATTTTTAGCTAAATATATTTCGAACGTTTCAATAATTTCCTGTATTTTTATGTTTAAAAATTTCGATTTTACAATTAAAGGCCTGTGAATTTCATGTTTGTCATGTTATTCTAACAGTCGTTTGGTCACAATTTTTGTATCGAAGAGCTGAAAATTGAATGCAACATTAAAGATATGTTTCACAAAAATCGACTTAATAAAAAAAAAAAAAAGTTATAAGCGCTTAAAATTCTGTGTTTATCACATCATAATATTAATACGTTTCAAACAATTCACCGACATCGTTCAGAATCGTTTTTCATCTATCGCTTTCCCCTTTAAAACAACAGTACAACTCTAAAATCTCCGTCACTGTAGCTATCTTTGTTTTTTTTTCTTTGCACGTAATTATTGATAACAAATAGAGTTGTACGTTTTCCGTTATTATTATTATTATTTGTAAATCGTTTGAATAAAAATATCAATCGTACTCGTCCGCAACACTTATCGTATCTTCAGACGATTTCCTATTGGCGTACTGTAAACACAACGGGTGATAACGTCCCGGCAATATTCCGTGATAACTGATAATGAATTTACGAAATTATAGCTTGAAATCGATAATAGACGTTGTTGTAGCAGGTGGTGTGACACACATGCGAGATTCCCGTTGATATTTGTCCATATTTTTCTTTTCCAGTTCACCGTCCCAATGAGTCTGACGGATCAACTGTTCCCGGCCAACCACAAGACCGCATTTGTGGTCGATCACACTCCGTACTTTGGATTGTCCAGTAACGCGTACGTTAAAATGGACTTCACAAAACGGCCGACCGGCGCCATAACGCCTAAGCCAATATTCAAATCTATGTGGACGTGTACCATCGAGGCCGTACTTGAATATTGCCGCATCGTCTGGGACCTGTTCCCGGAAGGCAAACTCATACGCGTCATCAGCAGTGACGTGCAATCGCGCAACCTTAACAGCTGGACAGCCAGTCAACAAAACGTTAACCATATGCTGCATCATTTGTCCTTGTTAGGACCACCCGCCAAACTTATGCCCAATACTAGCCGAGACTATAGCGTCGTGTACGGATTTCGTGCTGCGGCCGAAGCAATGGTTGAATGTACGGCGGCCCAGTTGGATCAAGGATCTAAGAAGAATAACATCGAAGTTCAAAACAAGTAATTTGTTTTTATCAAATTTTATTCTATTTCAAAAATTTCATAAGTACCTAATATCATGTCGTCGTAAGCATGATTTTAACCAAACAGTGCGTTTAAAAATATGTAGAAAAAAATGGTTTATTAAATACATGTTACTGTTTGTATTTACTGTAAGTACTTGCATCAGAATAAATTCATTGACTAATGGTACGACGACTAACATACTTTTATTAATTAATTAAATAAGTTTTTTATATTAATTTAACTATAATTAAATGCAGTTTTTATATATTAGAAAACTTTTGATATTGCAATTTTCGATTTTTCCTATAATATTATACAATTTACGTTTTAATTAATAAAATATTTATGCAAAATGGTTATTGTTTAAGGATTATAGATGAGTATTTGATTATTGTTGAAATTGAGTAATAATTTTCTTATCATTTTCAGATGCAGAACAATAATTATTACGTCAGCCAGAGACAACTCATCGATCGATAATCTTATGTCTATGTTTCATAATGAACTAATCAAAATCAACAAATACTTGTCTCAACCTAGTTCTATGTGTGTCCATCATTGTCATTTAGTTATCATTAACACTTATCCAGATTCCATAATGTGCGAAGTCACGGATCGTTTGCTCCACAACATATCGCCATTGCTAGACTTCGAAGTGCATTCGATCCCTGCGTCGAAAATTGGTATTAAAATATCAAATCTGTTGTTAAAACACTACAATCTAGCCAGTACGACGGTCACTGGTATTCCGATGAAGGAGGAACAAAATGCCAGTTCGTCAGCAAATTACGACGTGGAAATATATCATGCGGCTAACGCGCACACGACCATTCTGAATGCAAATGTTGCCGACTCTAAAGCGGTAGTCGCAAAAAAAGAAGGTGCAGACTATGAGACAATAAAATTGAAATGGTGTACGCCTAGGGCGAACAACAACTTGCCAGATATTCATAGTTGCACGACTCTGCACAGAATCACACCGGTTGATATAAATAGCAGGCCCAGCGCGTGTCTGATTACGTTTCTACTGAACGGTCGATCAGTCTTACTAGAAATGATCAAACAGGGTGGGGGCAAAAGCATGTCGCATGTCTTAAAATCTTATAACGGTGAAATATACATACACACGGTGTCTTCTGGTCGTACAATACTCGAAGATCCTCCGGCAATCAGTGAAGGGCCAGGGGGGAAAGTCACTCAGTATAGAGTATCAGACTTTGGTACGTTCATGAAGTTAAATTTACTACAACCATCAAAAAGGAAACGAGCAGAAGACAAAAACTATATTGACGAGGGTAAAGAAAAACTAAAAAAACAAACTGCTTATTGGCCACTTACAACATCGTCTACCATAATATATAATCTGAAACAATACACGGAACCAATGTTGTCGTTAATGGTAAAAGACAACATAAATGAACAAGAAACAATGAATTGCAAACAATGTATTTACGCTTTAATGTCGGCCGAATCAAAAAATGAACACCTCATTATTCCCAGTTTGATAAACCCGCGAAAATTATAAAAAAGGAGGAACAGTATAAGTCGATGTGGGCAGAATTAGAAACATTCCTCAAATCAAACTTGTACACGGAGAATCACTGCAAAGTATTGCAATGTTTATTTGAATGTCGGGGCAAACCTGACGAAGAGAAGATTATTGAGAAAACTTTGATACGTTTCAAGAAATCATTAGTTGATCGACCGAGCGTGATACGTGCTACCACAGATTCGCCAATGTCTCCGCCTTTAACTCAGCAAACCAGTATTAAACGTTTGCCGCACAACAACGCTGCTGACACGGACCCAAATAGCGTTATGTACTTACAAATTGTCCAAGAATATGAAAATCGTAAACACAACCAGTCCCCACGTCCTCAATTTGCGGGTAGATTAAAATCTGTCCAAAAGAGAAATGGAAATTTATTCGCAAAACTTTATCAACATATAGACGAAGAATCAGATGCTAAAACTGTAAAATAATGTTTGTAAATATTTGTTTGATTTTTGTCTCCTACTTATCTACATATCGTGTATATACTTATTAGTTTTACATTTTATTTGTAAAATCTTTCAATATCAAAAACTATTGTTAAATATTTTATTTTTTTATAAACACAATTTTTTATCGCCAGAATAATAGTGCATTATAACAACTCTACATGAATATATATATATTATATATATATATATATATAAATAAAATCAGATTACAATTGATATAAACTAAGAAATTATTTTATACATTTTCAATGATCGGTTGTAACTGAAATTGAAATAAATAACTGTGTTAAAAACAAAATATAATCGTTCAATATTATACACATACATTCGTGTTACTGTATTAATTAATTGTCAAGGAAATCAATTATTGGTAATATCCCAGAAAAGGTTTTCTTTTAACGAAAAACGTATGATTTTCTTACTTGAATTATTAATTGTTTGACAACGCCTAATAATATACAGTAGGTATAGGGCGAGTACATTCCAAACATTCTTCGTGTTCTTCTTAAGACATCGATAACAACGAAATATTAATTATGGCATCAGGTAATACGATCACGTGTTCTGAACAATTTCACCCAAAAAAAAAAATCCAATAAAATACGTCTTAAAGGTGACACGATTCGGACGTTACGTTACGTATCAAATAATATACACGTTAACGACCATGTTGATTTCGTGTCTGAACGCGAGCAAAAATAATCGTTCGTATTCGCCCCACACAGTAATATGACACGATCGTCGCGCGTACTCGACGACATTTTCTAAAGACCAATGTGTAAAAAAAACGAAAAACCAAAACTGGGGACAGTTGACAAAAATCATAAAACGTCCGACGGGACTCGTGAATAATATACGCAGAGGCACGACGAAATGATTGACGTTCGTCAGAAAAAAAAATAACCGTCGACCGCGTTCACGGCGGACGTAACAACAAATTTGACCAGTTACCCAAACGAGTTAATTTGTGATTGATTTTTAGAATCTTTTGAATTACAATGTTTCGTCACGCAAGCGCAATTCGTATAGTTCGTATCGTCTTTGGTCTTTCTCGTGAACCGTGTTAACACGTTATCAGCGTCGCACGGCAATGATAACGTATTGATCGACGAGAAGTGGTGTTCGACGTAAACCGATCGACGGAGTCCAAACGTTTTCGATCGGTAATGTTCTCGTTAGGCCGTCGCTTTTTCCTCTCCCGTAGTGAATTGTATTTTTTACGAGACCAAAAGACCGTTCCCGACCCCGTTGGATTCGCAAACGGAAAATGAAGATGACGGAAACTGTAAAGAAACTGTTGAAACGCAACAAGCCGGGAACAAAAGCCAGTGTAGGGTGTGTTTTCGGTGTTAAATTCGACGCAACTCATGTTTAAACGTTACTTGTAGTTTTTTCGTAAATGGCCGGACGAGCCATTTGAAGAGATGGAAAGCACGTTGGCCGTTCAAGAGTTTATCCAGCAGCAGATACGCAAGGATCCAAGTAACATCGATATCATATTGACCCCGCCAGATTCGCAGGAGGAAGGCGTCTGGAAGTATGAACATCTCAGGTAGGAACTAATTTACCGTTTGAACGAAAACGATTTATAATTGTTTCATTGGCGTTTGCAGGCAATTTTGTATGGAATTAAATGGATTAGCAGTCGAATTGCAAAATGAATGTTTACCTGATACGTGTAGCCAAATGACGTCGACGGAACAATGGATATTTTTATGTGCTGCACATAAAACGCCCAAAGAATGCCCAGCAATTGATTACACCCGTCACACTCTAGATGGAGCTGCATGTTTGTTAAACAGCAACAAATATTTTCCTAGCAGGTAAAACGAGTTTTCTTTTCAGATACATAATCATTTATTATCCATGTTTATTGTTTATTAGTTATTACATGGTTGCTTTCTTATAATTATATAATTGTTCCTTATTGGTTTTCCCTTATTAATTTAAAATCGTACTGGTCAAAAATTTTAATATAACTGTTAATTATGAATGTTCTAAAGTAAAATAATGACCACTATTACTACATGGTTTAAAAATCAAACATTATCAAGTTCCTTGTATTTAGTTTGACTGGCAAATATAATTATTGCTATATATTAACTTATAATTATAATAAAGTAGTGAAAATAAGAGAAAATAAATAAAGAGTAAAAAGGATATGCAAAATAAATAAAAGAATTAATGAATAGAAATAAAATGAAAATATATATACATGTATATTTAAATATACAAAAAAGCCAATGAATATTATGTTGATTAAAAAAAAAGAAAATGTAAAAGTTGTATGTGTTTATTAATAAAATAATTATTAATTTATATAATAACAACCACACATATACAACAACTTTTATATATTTTTTCTTTATTCAACATAATACTCTTTGGCTTTTTTGTATATTTAAGTATAAAAATATACATTTTTTTATAATTATAACCTTTCAAATAAACTCTATTATTTCTTGTATTATATATTTGTAATAATATTTAGATCAACATTAAATTATTTAATTAATTTTTACTCAGTTTAATGAGAAATCATTTAAATATTTTTTTATATTGTAATGTCATCAATTAAATAAACTGGTATTAAAAATTATTGTTTGCATTCATATCAAACTAACAAATTAATAGATAAACTAATGATTAACAATTTGTGCTTGTATATGATGAATATAAACTTAAACTATTTATTATTTTTCTTATATTTCTTAAATAATAAACATTGTATTCTTGAACTAAATTTTATATTTACTGCATTATAAAATAGCTCATTTTAATCAGACAATATTTGTGTTTATGGGTGCAGTTCTATTTGATTACATTTCATTGAATATGATGTATAAGTTAATTATATTTTGAAAAACAATTGAAGAAATCACATTTAATATTATTAAATAGTGAACTTTATTATTCATAAGTTGCCAAGATTAAAATACAACTTACAATTTTACAACTATAATAGTTAAAAACAATTGTATTACATCTAAGTACATTATTATAAATGATTATAAAATATATATATATTTATAAAAATATCACTAAGATTAAAAATTACCCAAGTGGTCAATGTTGTTTTTACAGTTTCTTAATATATGATTTTGATTTTATTCTTAAAAAAATACAAACTGTAATTGTTGTAAACTAACTTAAAACATAATATTATTTAATAAAATCTGTTAATAGTAATTATTTTGTCTTGCATTTATTCTTCTAGAGTTAATATAAAGGAATCATCGGTAGCCAAATTGGGATCTGTTTGTCGACGAGTGTACCGGATATTTTCCCATGCGTACTATCATCATCAAAATATTTATAATACATTCGAGGTAAAATAATAATAATATATAAATAAAAATAAAACTATTTTGTCTTTATATATACATATAAAGAAATTAATACAATATGTATTGATACAAAAAATTATGACATTACAGAATGAAACTTATTTGTGTCAGAGATTCACAAAGTTTGTGATTAAATACAGTTTGATGGCAAAAGAAAATCTTATTGTGCCTATGCCTGAAGCAATTATGCAAGGTGTACGGACCGAAGAGGATGGTTCAACATCAATTAAAGAGCCATAACCTTACTCTCCTTAGTCCCACGGTATTCGCCTTTGTCAAACGTTTTACGAGACACTGGCCTATTCACATGATCTGATACTTTGTCAGCACCCTGGTATCTAAAATTAAAATATTTTTATTTATTAATTTAAGTATTTTCAGAAACGATTAATTTTAGTGTTTAATTATTAAGATATATTATTAGGACCTTTCTTCTTTTTTTGTATTTCTAAATTTGTCAACAAAACAATTGACTAATTATTTACTAAATTAAATTAATGTAGTCTTACCCGGATAAATTAGGATGGAGATGGCTTTTTGATAACAGTATATGAATTGAAGGTAATCTGCGTGTCGTAATTGTCTGAGAGATTTTACCATCAATCATTTCATCCTTGATCATCCTTACACTGCAAGCATAAAACTGTTCTTAATACAGTTCTTCCCAAGACGAGTAATGTTTTTAATTTGACGAAATTTATATTTGTATAATGTCCATGTATGAATAAACTGGCGATTGTAAACTCCACCTTTTGTCGTCGTTGTGTAATTATTGTGTGCAACCAATACCAATCGGGCTTTGACGATATGACGGCGGCAGGAGTTAAAGTTTAGAATCGCTAGTTTATATGCCCCCCTACATTAGCATACAACATGTACCGTTTTAAAGTTTAGTATAAAATGTAATTTATTATTTCTATATTTTAGTATTGTATCTTTAGTATTTTTTAATTATGTCCGTGAGTCACACTATAATTTCTATTAGAATCAAGAACGATTCTGTAAAGTTTTTAATAATACATTGTATAGTCATAGAAAACCATACGTCTTCTAACAATAAACGTAATTACCTATTTATCTGGTCAAATTAGTTAAATGTTTTATTCGTTTTTAAATATTTAGATGAGCCAAAGTTCTTACTTTCTGTAACCAATACCAGTGACTTGCTTAAGCTCGGGCATCTGTCGTTTTAAAATTTCTGCACACGTTACTGCTTTATTAACCGACGGGCCACTGGCACTACACACGAGGTGATCAGATTTTTCAAAACTCTTTACTGCAAAACCAAGCATGTTTCGGATTTTAGAATGATTGTTGACTTGCAAATGTTCATATCTGTCTGGTAAATTGTCGATTGTAATCATTGCACGGGTCCAACGTTCTTCCTGGTATACACATTTGGCTTTTTGAGCTTCCACTAGAAAACAATAAAGCGTTTCAAAAAGATTAAAACATTTGATATTTCAACGAATTACAAAAGTATTAAATAAACAGAGTGGAAAAATAAACGCTTTTAATATTAATATACCAATATTGGTCAATATCCTTGAAAAACGTTTTTTAATTAAATTTATATATTTTTTGTCATATTTTATCTTTCATGAGTACACTATTACTCTTTATTATTATTATTTAGCGATCACAAACACATAACACACATTGCAGTCGTCTGTAAACTTATCATTTTAACGGCATCTTGTCTGGCTTAAAAAATATTACAATATATTATTACTGGGTTGTAGCTGCAACAACTTGGTTAGGTCCCAAAACGATTTCAGGCAAGTATTATCATACGTAAGTATAATTTAAAAAGTAAGTTTTAGTAAGTAAGACAAAACTTGTCGGGAAAAACGCGCGATTATTTTTTTTAATTAAAAATTTAAAACCAAAAACGTGTCCACGATATAAGTACATCAATATGTATATATGTTACATTGTATCTGAAGAAATTGATGAGTTATACTCATCTGAAAGCGGCTGTACCCACGAAAAATATAATATTCAATTGTATTTCATTTTAAGAGAACGTTTACGCTTTTGAAATGTCGTTTTGGTAAAATACCAGTGCGACACGAAAGCAATACGTATTCTAAATTTCTATATACTCGACCAAAGGCAAACAAAATGGAATAGTCAATAAAAAAAATAAGGTGCAACAACCATGTGGGCGAATCTCATTGAAACGTGTATATACATATATATATATTGTAAAAGTCTACGAAACGAGCTCAGACACCATCGGAAAAGTAATAGCGCATTATTCACTATAACAATTTTAAAAAAAATCGAATAACTCGATTGTTTAAAGATTACCGTTTAAAAAAAAAAACTTGTTTGTTATTAACTTCCCACGTTTGTCAATCATTTCGGTGACGCCAAACGTGGAATGTTTTAGGGGCCAAAAAACGTCGGTTATATGAAAAACCACCACTCGGATTTAAACCATAGAAACATGCAATAAAAAAAAAAATATATATATATATATTATTAGTTACAACGTCTGTTTTCGATAGAACACGCATAAAACGTGTAATTAAAAACCATTAGATGCATTTGCACGTCAAGAAATGGCGAAACGCGTTATGTCCGTAATCTATTCGTCATTATCTGCGTGGCTCATTCGGACTTTTCAACAAACAATCACGTTTCCATTCCGGCGTAAGCGCGGGTAGGTTAGTGTAAAGCTCGACGGGAAGAAAACGGATTGTACGAATAAAAACGATCTGTCTCGAAGCACCGGTAAAACTACGGGGTCTTTTTCGCCACCTACCCGGGTGGATCTGCACGCGCTAGTCGGCCAAACGGAGGAAACGACGCGTACGCGGTATTCGGGTCAAATCGATTATCGCCGTATTGTTCGCGGGTTCACGCCGCCGACCGATTTGTAGTCCCGGGGACTTACGTCGGAAGAAGCGAGTACGCGACGTTCTCACCCTCGGAAAAGCACCAGCGTGTGGTGCCGCCACTGAGCGTGCCTACAACCTAACCGAACCACGAGACACGGGAATCGAGTGTCCGATCCCCCCCGAGGGCGTCGTACTCGCCTCGTGCCGCCACTGCCACGCTATAATAGTACGACGGTACTTCGGCCCGCGGCGCGGACCGGCATTATTTATCGTTGTACACTTGCATTCCGATAAAGTCACGGCGACGGGAGGCGCCCGCGGATTGATTGCCGAGTCTCTCGGATGGACATTCAAGTCGGCGACGTGACGCGAAAACGCGTAAAAAAAAAAAAGGGGTTTACACGGCACGGGCGTGCTGAGATATTTAAATGACCGACCGACAGTTGACGATAATTTGAGTTAAACTCAAAAGTTTCGCTTCGGTAAGTGTAAGTTACGTCCGTGTACGCACGTAGACTCGTGGAACTGTTATTTTTCTAAAGTTTTTGTTCAGAACGTAAAAAAAAAAAAAAATAGGAAATTCCATAGTTATCGGACAAAGAAGTACTTTTCCGTAGTCGTGGTCGTTTCCTTCCGTGCATTCGTTATTATTAGTAAATACGTATTTGGGTTGGACAAAAGCGTACGTAAAAAATGGACTCGAAACACATACGTTTTCCACGTCAATGGTCGGTACCGACGGAATTTCAACTGTTCTCGGCCGATTCCGTATCGAAATAACGGACGACGGTCCGTCGAACATAAGTTCCGGTCTTCCATTTTTTTGTCCGTCGCGATTGTTGCCGTAACCATTAGCGGTTATTTCGTCGATTCGTTTTCAGAACCGTTTCGAGACCAGTCGGTGTATTATGTGCACGCGACGTGGCGGCCGGTTTAAACGTACGAAGACGACAGTCGGCGGTCACCGTATAAAACCGTTCGGACGACGGTCTCTGCTGGCCAGGACCGCGACGCCGCCGCCGCCGAGAACACGTCCGGGGCGATTTCCGAACGGAGAATTTTCCGTTATACGGATAATGTGAGTACGTATCGAGACGAATATCGCACGAGCGTTGGCGCGGGAATCAATATCCGATAGCCGGACGGCGCGCGGGGGCTGTATATATCGTGCGACGTCCACACGACGACGACTTTTATGAGATGAAATACGAAGAGACGGACATTCCGGCGGAGCAATCGTCGCCGTCGCCGTCGCCGTCGTCGCCGTCGTCGTCGCATAGCAGCCGCCGACATTCCATACACGTACCACGCCCGACCGAACACGCGCGCGCGCGCGCGTTTATCGTATATTCACGACTATAATAAAATGTCATATACACCGATAATAATTATTATTTTCGAGTGGGCGAGGGGATGGGAAAAAATCGTAGCCGTTTAAATAATATATTAATACGTTTTCGTACGAGACGTATTGCCCCCGGTATACGACGGGCGCGGAATGTGTCTGGAGTCCCGTCGAATTTCACAGACCGTCCGACGCGATGTCTTCCGCGATTGCTCTCCCCGGCTTTCGTTCGTCGCCGTACGACATGGTTAACCGGACGCGCGATAATTTTCGGAATCGGAGAATTCCCCCGCGGTTTCATTACGTCCCGCACAATCGTTTACGGCCGTCGCGGCGCCCGCAAAACATGATATAATAATTTATCGCAGAGGACGGGGAGAAGATTCCTTCACGATCCGGTCCGAAAGACCTTGACCCGTATGCGCGACGACGACAGACATCCGTTTTAATTCACCGGAATACGAACACGGGACGGAACGTTTTAAAACGTCGCGAGCAGTGCGCGTGTGTGTGTTTTCACGCCGTCGACGAGAACGCGTAGAGGCGTTTTAGGCGTGAAAAAAAAAACGGACGTTTTCGCGATATTGCCGAGCGCGCATCAAAATCGCCTGTCCGGGGACCCCGCTGCTGTCGCCGTACATCCTACGACAATATTAACCGTTACACAACGCGTTTTTGACGCGACGCGGAAATAATAAAGGACCGGCGGCATTCCGCCGGAGCTGCGGGGGACGTACGACTTTTCGGAAAAACAAATCTCCGATCCGCCCCCTGTCCGACAGACGGCAGACCCTCGACGTTTTCCTCGTTCCCGCGTCGCTCTCGGCGTTCGGGGGGTGGAGATTCTATGATACCCCTAACAACGGTACACGGGCCACAGACTCCGAACGAAACGCCATTTATTACCGTGACCACCACCTGTTGGCACATCGAACGTCCGGGGATTATCGTCGGACAGTTTTCCGCGGCCGATACGACTTCATCAGATCGTCACGTCCAATACTCGTGGTAACGCGACGACGGCCGGCCGATTTTCATCGGAAACCTCACAATCGGTTTGTCCGGCAGCTGCTTAATCGATCCTCGGTCGTCGCCAAACATATGTCCGACCACGATTTCCGTGTTCATTGTCATACGTGGATCGTAAGCGACGTGGGGCGGAGATTCCCTCAGAACTCCGTCTTTCTAAATATACAAATATATACGCGACGTAAGACACTGGGCGATGTGTGTGTGGTGCGCGCGGGGCCGTGACGGACGGAAATCGGGTCGATTGTTAAACGGCGAAAAGTCGAGTTTGTCGCGACAAAGAGTTAATTCACTGTGAAAACTCGAACCGACAATTTTCCGCGAGTCCTCTGGAAACTTCTACGACGACACGCCGATGGTCCATTGTGTTGTAAGTCCCGCGACGTGGACGGGACCGCGTCGCCACGAGATACGCTCTCACGACGACGGGAGGGACGCCGCGGCGGTTCGAAAACCGACGTCGTAATTATGTTGCGGATTTCGCGGTGTGTATTTCGTGCACGCGATAATAACAAACAGCCTGCGGCGTACGTTTTATTTCGTCAGAATTAAAAACGTTTAACGTCATACGCACGGGCTGGCCGGTTTTTAAAAAAAAAAAAATTCATTTATATTTTTATTTCGTTTATCGGATTAGCTCCTCGTCTTTGGTACCGCACGAAATAATGCGATTTTCCACGTACGCGACTGTGCCGTGGCGTATACGCCTCCGGCTAAAACGATCCCTCTCCGTCGTCGTCCGTTCGACGGGAACGGACGTTTGTTTTTCCGCATTTGCAAAACATTTATCGTAGCGATACCGTCCGCGGACTTTTTTTAACTTTTTTAATTTTATCGACTCCAATAAAACCACCCGACCGAACTGTTCTGCACAGTGTCTCGCGACCGTCGTTCATCGCAAACGCGCGTTTGTTTTACGAATATTCATTTTAAATGCCCACGAGTTATTCCGCTGATGATAAACAATAAAAATTCTTAAAAACTCGCCATACAAATACCAAGTAGAGTCGTTAGAATTAATTGCAGTTTTACGAAGCCCAGTCGCATAACGCACCGACGATCTATACGAACATCGGCCAATAGTTTCATATCAGGTTCGAATATGATTTTAAAAAGTAGTTTACGAGTCAGTACAAATACACGTTTTGCGGATAGCTTAAACGTTCTTGAAAACCATTCACGTAAAGTGAAACTCTCGACACATTTTTAATACGGAAAATAAACGGTTCTCGAATAAAAAGTCAAATTATATTCCCAATAATAATAATAATAATGACAACAACAATAATACGTTTTTTCGAATTATTATCGATCACACTGCTTTATAATTGATGTTTTTCGC
Organism: Schlechtendalia chinensis; assembly: GCA_019022885.1. Classification (NCBI taxonomy): domain Eukaryota; kingdom Metazoa; phylum Arthropoda; class Insecta; order Hemiptera; family Aphididae; genus Schlechtendalia; species Schlechtendalia chinensis. Next base: position 640,960 of record CM032351.1, on the reverse strand, counting down.
TTTTATAGACGATGTGTACGTGCGCGTAGTGAATGATCCGTGTCCCTTTTAAACGTGTTCCGCATAAAAACATAGCACGGCGGTCGAGCGCGTACGCTACGGGAGTACAATAATTTAAACCGTTTCAACCAATACGTTTCGATTGATAACGAGATCCCGTCGAATTCGCGATGGAAAACACTCGGCGACACGGTCTGTCGGCAAACGATTCTGAGCAGAAAACAGGAGCCAAGCCCCTCTACCCGATTTCAATATATGCGCCTCTCCCCGCCGGGAAATCTATTTTAGCCCTTTTTGAAAACCTGGTATTTTTCCAAAACTTGTCGCGCTAAAAAAATTTCTCAAGGTTTAACTAACGCCCCCGTTGCGATGGCGTCTCCGAGACGAACGCCTCAAGTTACGGACAGACACAAACGCGCGCGCGTTTGCTATCGGCGAATATCGGATCGGAGTGAACGTACTACGCGCGCACAAAATTACGGGCACATCACATCGCGAATTTAAACGTTCGCCGCTGGTTTTCACGCGGCCGCGGGCGTCAAGACGTCCGACGAACCCCCTCGCGCGCACAACCGTTCCACACCGCGAGCAGTTTGGACGCGCGGCCACGCCAATCCGCTCGCCCGAACGTCGTACACACCAGTAAGTACACGCACGCATATCGTATTTGTCCGACGGATTAATTTTACTGCAAGAGTATTTTTGTGTTTTACGCGAAACGAGGAAATATTTTACAAATCAACACGGTCGTAACAAACAAAAAAAAAAAACTACACGACTATATCACGGATCGGAATAGCAGTCTGTGCGTCCGAAGCGTTTGAAATGAATACGTTTCAAAACGCTTCTAGCGCGTTATTTCATTGTCGGTTCGTGATTGACGTCTGTACATTAACGTTTTGATTCGATGTTTTCCGTCGAATCTACACGTATGTTTCGATGAATTTTCAATTCTAACAAATATCGTATCGTCGCGTACCCCGTTCTCGGTTTTATGCGCGTCAAATGGAAATGTAACACGGACGATACTGATGATACGAGATACACTTCATGGAAATCCGATCGATAGTTCTGATAAAAATTTAATACTTGGACGTCTTAAATTCATTGATTGTATTTAAAGTCTGGATTACGGCGTAATAACATAGTAGACTATTTTCACGGACTTGAGCTTTTTGACGCCACGATAATATTATCTTATTGTATGACGCGAACATATTTAGATAATTTTTAGATTTTATAATAACTGTTTTTAAGTACGAATGAAACGGTTTATATATAACCATTACTACATAATTATATCGTGTGGGTTACTTATATATTTCAATGAATTTGAAAATATTTCACTCACAACTCTTTTTACGAATTTGAAAATAATACACACTGTATTATAACAATAAATCGAGTTTAATTAAAAAAACGTTTTTTGTACACACGCGAAAATAAATGCAATACGATTTTAGATAGTATATAGCAAAACTCTAGCTTGTCGAGGTGAGCAAAGCTATACGCGAGCGTCCGTCATAGACAGTCCGTATATATCATTTCCACCGTAATTTTTAATTTTTAACAATACAATATTTCATTATGATACGGTTTATAAAAAAAATGTTTGAAACATAGTAAATCAGAAAACGTTTTTATTATATTGCAACGGTATAATAATTATAGAACACAATATATCATTGAATTTTAATCTGCAATTTATAGTGTTCGGTGATTAAAATGGAGAATGTTTCAAAACGTTCCATTCACATTATCGAATTTTCATTCATCAAACAATAATTTCATGATTGATAATTAAAATTCTGTTTCAAACTGTCGTGAAAAATGAGTAGATACCATAAAAATAGTTATGGAAAATATACCCTTTCCCTTTCTCGTAAATACGCTATTGACTGGAATTATATTTTCAAAAATGTATACGTATATATGGGATTTAATCATTTTTAGCTGAATATTTTAACTCGAAAAAAATACCAACTCAAAATATACTTAAATATATATATACTGCGTTATCCGTTCTCCTAAAACTCGAAAATATTCAAGACTCAAATTTTTGTTTTCTCGTCGGGATTCGCACGAATCGTTTACTTTTATTTGTATTTGTATTTAATATACATTTCAATTAATTTGTTTTCTTTATTAAAAACCATTTATAAAAATAGATGTAGATAATGTTTTGCTTTTTCTTTATAAACAATTAACGTAATTTTCTTTTTAGAAAACTTTCTGATAATAATTAGGATAATCATTTGAAGTTGTGAATAACGGACGAGTGGATTTAATTTCGTTAAGTGTGATACGATTAGTTCGTGACAAAGTTATTTTGTAGTTCGACAAATTATATATAATACTTAAATATAATCTAAATTCTAGTTTATACCAAAATAATAATGTTTTCATTCATCGATGCTATATGCATAAAATAATACAGTGATTGGCTACGATGAGTAGAAAACTTTCTAATACATCAAAATTTTAATTATTATTCATTCGACAATTTGTTAATTGTTGTCACCACTTCAATTTAAATTAAATTTACGAATAGATTTAATTCAAATACATATATACGTACATAAAGCGTCCTACTCTGCGAGAAAAAATGTTCCTTTAATAAGAAATGACGAAAAAGAAAAAAACTCCGATTGAATGAATGAATAAAAATGTGAAAAATCTGGTGTTGACTTGGAGGAGTGTCTGTAGTCCCGTCAATCTACTAACATTGTACGCCATGCACATGACACGTTGATTATTATCGTTCTCCGCGAAAAATCCCATTAACCGTTCGCGTCTTTAGCGAAATCAAGTGCTTTTGAATAATAATAAACTAATAATTATCGGACCCTCAAACGTTAATTAAATGTATTGATACGAATTCTATTTTGTATTGCGATATTCAAGGCGCGCCGCCAGTCGTCGAGCAAAATGGACACCGAACAGTTCCGCAAACACGGCAAGGAAATGGTGGATTATATATGCGAGTATTTAGAAACGATAAAGAGCCGAAGAGTCACCCCTACGGTGAGCCCGGGCTGGTTGAAGAATAAAATTCCTCTGGAAGCGCCCGTGCAACCGGAATCGTTCGGCGCCATAATGGAAGACGTCGAAAACATTATCATGCCGGGAGTAAGACTATAACACGCTCGTCTATTACAATGATTTGCAAACTAGTGTTGTAATATACATTTTAAATAATTCGGTTTGGAAATAATAATTGTTCAATGAAGTCATTTTATTACTCTATTGTGGCATATTTGTTGAAAATTCTATTAATTATAACAATAACAAAAAATGTCTCTAAAATTCAAAATATCGGAACGCGCATTCGAAAATAATCAGTACATACATATAAACTATTTTTTTCTCTCTTAATTTCTAACCTTCTAAACTGAACACGCGCACGAGACAGAACATCAAAATACACAAAGAAAAGTAATTAATATTTAATATATATAAAACAATATATTAAAAATTCGTACGCGTATCCGACTGTACATTAGAATATTCAAGCGGAATAAAGTCTTAAAAAGCGTTGTTCATGTTAATTGTCGATATTTTCAAAACATTTTCCCGAGATTTCCACACATACGACATACAAGTATAGCTTCAATAACGCATTTAACTTACGTGTATTATATATTTTGTACCTAAAAACAGGTGACTCACTGGCAACATCCTAGATTTCACGCATATTTCCCTTCCGGCAATTCGTTTCCGTCGATTCTAGCGGACATGCTATCCGATTCCATAGCGTGTATAGGTTTTTCGTGGGTGAGTGCGATTTTGAATATTATAGAAAATATGATACGAGGCTGGGCAAGTTATATTTAGCATCAAACTAGTGTTTAAGATTAACAATCACATTTGAAAATTGAGAAAACTCCATTAAGTTATCAGTTAAAAAATCGCATGAAGTAATAACGATATTAGTACAGAAAATGTGATTACTAACCGTTTCTCGCGAACAATACTGTGCTGGTATTATTGATTGGTTATCTACCCGAATGAAGTATACTCGTGAATTAGATCACACGGAAAAAATTAACGATAAAGTTCGACAATTTTGAATAATCACTAGTCAAGTTGAGAGTTACGAGAAACAATAACTTCTCCCTGACTTTTTAACTCGTGTTAATGGGCCCAGCCTTGCCGTGTCCGCATAAACGTTATGCTGTCATTCATAAAACGTGTTTCGTGAAGGCCGCAAGTCCGTCGTGCACGGAACTGGAAACAATAGTTTTGGACTGGCTGGGTAAAGCCATTGGACTGCCGAAAGAGTTCTTAACGTTTCCGGAGGAAACGTCCAAGACCGTCGCGGAAAATTGTGCGGGACAAAACGATGATATCGCGAACGAAGTACAAAACGGCAAAGGCGGCGGCGTGCTACAGGCGAGTGGTATATTTGTGTATTTATTTTTGGAAAATCGCATTCAATCGATCGCGCGACGCGAATATGCGTCTACAGGTTATTAAACGAATTTTACGCGAGTGTGGGGGGGTTTTTTTTTTTTTTTGTTCGTTTCTCCAACAGAGTTCGGCGAGCGAGTGTATATTCGTGTGCATGCTAGCGGCTCGGGCGCAAGCGATCAAAAGACTGCGGAAACTACATCCGTTCATCGAGGAAGGCGTTCTGTTGTCCAAACTGATGGCTTACTGTTCCAAAGAATCGCATTCGTGCGTCGAAAAAGGCGCCATGATGGCGTTCGTCAAATTGCGAATTCTCGAGCCCGACGAAAACAACAGTCTGAGAGGCGCCACGTTGAGACAAGTTAGTGCGCCGGGCACGTGCTCGAGACGGTGATAAGGGTATCGGTGTCCTTCCCCCCCCCCCCGCGAGGAAATTTTTTTCATATCTAATTCGTTAACACCTCTCGGTTAAGAGTGCACCAACTTTCGAATTTCTACCGATTTCAACGGATGATTTTCAAATAATTAAATGTCCTATCTAAGCTCTAATCACGAAATCGCCATCAAACATAAAGCAAAACACGACTCCTACGAATATTTTGAAAACGGTCATTTAATAATGAATAAAACGCACCGAAATCCGTTTAAAATATTGGCAGATAACCGTCGATAAAAAAATAAATCGCATTGAAATCACATAAAACATACATTATAACATATATATACACATGTATTTTAGGTGATGGAACAAGACGAGGCGATGGGCTTGATACCGTTTTTCGTGTCCACCACGTTGGGCACGACGTCTTGTTGTTCGTTCGACAACATATCGGAAATCGGACAGGTGTGCCAGCAGTTCGAGACCGTGTGGTTACACGTGGACGCGGCGTACGCGGGAAGCGCGTTCATTTGTCCGGAGTTCCGGTGCCTGATGAACGGGATACAGTACGCGGACTCGTTCAACCTCAACACGAACAAATGGCTGTTGACGAACTTCGACTGTTCGTGTCTTTGGGTGAAGGACCGGCTGAAATTGACGTGTGCTCTGGTGGTCGACCCGCTGTATTTACAACACGGTTACGCCGGCGCCGTCGATTACAGACACTGGGGCATACCGTTGAGCAGACGTTTCAGGTACACGCGCAACGCGAGATAATTATTGTATATTAAATGCAATATCCGATAAATATTCGCCGGAGTTGTTTGTAGATCGCTGAAGCTTTGGTTCGTGTTGCGAACGTACGGGATTACTGGACTCCAGAAGTATATACGACATCACTTGTCAACTAGCGAAGCGATTCGAAAGACTGGTCAGAAGCGATAATAAATATGAAATTTTAAACGACGTAAAGGTACACATATACATATGTATACAATCAATGTAGGTCGTACTGTGACATTTTACTTGAAAACCTTCCCTTTTTTTTTAACAGATGGGTTTAGTTTGTTTCCGTCTGAAAGACGATCCGACCAATAAACTAAATAAAAAGCTCTTGGAAACCATTAACGAATCGGGGAAACTTCACATGGTACCGGCTTTAGTACACGACAAGTACGTCATCAGGTTTTGTGTGGTGACAGAGCATGCTACAGAAGACGATATCGGTAATATCATATATTTTATGTGCACAAACAAATAATAATACAATTAATTTAAACTTGTATTTCTAACAATAGAATATATTTAGAAGAAAAACAAGAAATTATTACTATACTAAATCAAACGCGAAATAAATATACTTAAGTATAACTTCTGTACAATATATTATAATTTACATAAAAACTAAAACATAGGTAGGCGCTAATTTGTGTACACGTATAAAGAATTTGGAAATTGATCAACTGTTTTGACGTTAGACAGTGTTAAAAAATGCGGTTCGAATTTTTTTTTGAACCTATAAAAATGTATATTAGAAATTAAAATTAATATTTAAACAACTGTGGGAAAGGACTAAAATTTTAAACTCAAAACCTCTGCATCCGCGTTCAGTCGTATATCCACGAGAAGACGTAAAGTTACGATAAAGATGCACTACAGTTACAAAACACACCTATTTAATATCAAAATTCAAACCATAACATCGCTAATTAAAACACTGCAGACAAACACGCACAAAACGAACAATTGCCTACTTCTCTCTTTTTATATATACATTCAGTATATTAAAAATTAATTAAGTTCCTCAACTTTCCAAAAATACGATTTATAAATGAATGACGACGTTCGAGTCACTCAAATGCAGACGCGAAACCAAGAGTTGTGAGAGAGACATTTTTCCTACAGAGTTTTTATTTTTAAATACCATTTTACATTTTTAATTGAGTGGTTATTAAAAAAATGAGTCTATTATATAGATTGACATCACTTTATATATTTTCATCCATTTTTTAATTCACGTAAATTTTTCTAATGCTTAAACAAATCTATGTAGGAATTAGAAAAAAATATATATTCAAAGTTATTTTTAATTTGATGTTTAGATTATGCCTGGAAAATTATAAAGGAAACAGCAATAGCAGTTTTATACAAAGAACAGGAACTTACAGAAAAACGAGAAGTCAGTAAATACAATACAAATTACATACAGGTTGTCCCACGGAGATTTGATAAATACAAAAACTTTTGTTCTACTAAATACTTTTAAAGTTTATTTATAATAATTACTCGAACCTGCGTCCCAACTATTGTATTTTAGATTTTTTACAAAATCTAAAATAACCATTTCATAGCTAATCTATTTTTCTAAATTTTGATATTAGACATTTTTATTGTAGAGTAGTCGTTGATTCACTAGTTTTTAAAGTTTATGAATATATCAATTTTTTTTAGAAAAATGAGTCTAGTCGCCTGGGTTCGTATGAAAAAAATGTTTATTTTCTTAAATTTCAAATTTCCAATTTTTTTTACAATTTTAGTTACAAAAAAAATCTAAAATGCCATAATTGTAGCATAGTGTTCTATTAATTATAAAAAAAAAAATTAAAAAAATATTGAATAATTATTGCATTTGTCAGCTATCTGTGGGACACTTTGTATATGTGTATACATTAATTACTTTTGAAGCGAATGAAAGTCAAATCTTTATGTTTGTAAAACATGCTTATTTTCACATTAACGTTAGTGTGGTATAGTATAATTGTATGACTTATTGAAATAAGTTTTTAATCAACATATTTTTTAATTACTTCAAAAGTGTTTTTAGTACAGAATATAAATGATATAAGTGAAAATCATAAACTAAAACATATTCTCTTACTTAGTAGATTTTCATGTGTTTAAGGTTTGTTGTAAATACGATTATTGCAAACAATTGAAAATTATTTGTATATATTCATGAAATAGGAGCAAGTGGATGAAGTATTTGAGTTGGCTGAACGTAAGAAGGACGATTTAGCCTATAGGAGATCATTCTTTGTACGAATGGTAAGCGATCCAAAAATATACAATCCGAAAATCGCCAGATCATCACCTGGATCACGCAGACATACTCATTTGAGTTCAATGGATGACGATATCCATGATTCACTATCAATAGCCACAAGTGATACAGAAGACACAATGACACAACAACCAGCGTAAATAATAATAATACTTTTTTTTCTAATTATACCTTGTGGGCATTACATCCATAATTGATAATTAGGTATTAAAATCCAACAATGATTTTAATAAAAATATCTATATTAATATTCAGGAGCAGAAGTGAAAACAATATTTTTGAAAAGCCCCCTGTAAAAGGTACATTTGTATATCAAATGTGTTAATTAATACACTTAATATTCAATCAGACAAAATTAAAGTATTACATTATATGCTAAATAATATCATTTTATTAAGAAAGTATTTAACTTTGAAACTACATAATCAAATGACTTTAATTTAGGTAGATGAGTAAATATGAAATACATTTTATACTTTGCACTTTAAATTATTTCAATATTTCAATACTATAAATAGTTATATTACATTGGGAATATAGACAAAATATTAATGAATATAGTCTGTAATTATAAATATGTAATGATGTAGGTACCTAAACCTATGTTGACGAAAAGAGTGGATGAAATGTTGTAACAGAAGTATATTTTTCTAGGTAATGAATAAAAATTTATTATTATAATTTCAGAAGTTCATGGATAAGTTGGCCATTAGCATTCTTATTCCAAGGAGTTTTGATGATAAAGAAGGCAGCAACGATGTGCCTGTTAGGTCAGTAATATAATAATTATATAATATATTGGCAGTTAAATTTGATTAAAAATTTAAATGAGTATATTTTTACTATAGATTTAGACATTTAGCAACAAAAATGCACTTCAAATCGAAAAGCAAATCGTCATCGCCAGAACATTTAGCAGCAGATGAAAACAAATCACGTCGTAATTCTCCAGTGTTCCCAAGAAAATTAAATTTTGCCAAAACTGAAAATGAAAATAACATACAAAAACAATAACTGACCAAGATATTAGGTGATTTTTCGCATATGTTGTTTTTCTGGCTTATTAAAAATAATGTTTTAAGTTCATGACCTTGAATGTGTATACATTGAATTAAACTTATATATATATATGAACATTTGTTTCATATGTTCATAAAACATTAAAAATTCACATCAACTATGATGACAAAAAATAAGAAAAAAACATTTAAATCACAAATACTAAATATGACAATGTATTGAATTTTATCAAATAACATGCTAAATTCAAATTAATAGGTGGATAATTAATTACATGCCTCTTAAATTGTTTCAAATTGGATAAATTATATTCAGACCAATATATACATAAAACAATAATGGCTTTAAATAAAATATACATAGAAGTAGGTGCATTGTGGCAAATGAAAAACACTTCTCAAACATAATGATAAAATACAACAATGTGAAGGTAGAATATTAATTAATTAATATTTTTGAGTTAATAATATTTCACTTTATATTATATAATAATATAGGATTTTCATTTTACATAACTTAGTTAAGGTACTACAAGGTAAACATTAAATTATTAAAGTAGGCAATCAAATAGGCCCAGATATATGTACTCTACGGAGAGATGATAATGAATAAATATTACAAATCATTTTAAATTTAATGCAAACAATATAATAATTCAAAATGATATGCAAGAAGAGCATTGTAGACAATTATTTGATTGTTTATTATATTAAATAATTTAAAAAAAAAAAAAAAAAAACATACTCTTGCAAGAAAGAATCAAGATTTACAATTACTAATAATATTTTATGTTACACTATTATGTAATATGTATTTTTATAATTAATAAAAATAAAAAGTAGATTGTACCTTGTATGCATGATGGCAGATATTTTAATTTTATTTCAATTTATTATGTGTATATGAGTATGTATAATATATTAATAATACATAAAACATTTGAACAACAGATACATAATGAATTGTAGCAGTATAATTAATGACGTTGTATTGCGAAGTACATAATGCTATATATCCACAATTTAACATGAGGTTTGAAAATAAAATAAATACTATTTTTATTAGTGCGCTCATAACATTGAAATGTAATCCTTACCTAAAAATAACAATTACTAACCTTTAACTTTTTTTATAAAAAAAATCAAATAAATAATAATATTTCATATTCAATGTTTGAATGATAAAAAGATTGTTCTATCCATTACATAGATTAAATAAATAAATAAATAAATAAAAATATATATATATATAAATTAAATTGTTATAATCTTTAAATTGATTAAAATGAAAAATTGATAAATTATCTAAAATGATGGACCAATGAAAACCCCTGTGTTCTTTAATTTATAAATTTAATTTCACCATCAAATATGAGGAGAAAAAATTAGTAACCTACAATACTCATTTGAACCTTTGCATGAAAAAAACACTTATGAAATTGATTAGAATACGATTAATAATAAATTTAAGCTGATCATAAGTATTCTTTTCTTTGTAATAGGTATTCATTAAAAAAAAAATATTTAGATATTTAAAATATTATTGTTAGCAAATATTGCCATTAAAAAAACTTAATAGACACATTTGAGGTCGGGCATTATTATTTAGATAAGTAATTTAATTTTGAAATAATTTACTTGTTTCTTGCATTTAAAAAAATAAATAATTTGTTTTGAATTCAAAAAATTATATTAGTTCTTATTTATATAGAAATTGTTAGAATGTTCTATATATTGTTCTTTGTATTAAAATTATTTTGTACTTATTACTAATATTGCCAAAACTATGTACTATAAAATGCCGTTAACTTTGTTATTGTTATTAGAGATTAAACACAATACTTAAATTAATAATACTTAATATAAATAGTTAACATATGTTTTCAGAGAAACAAATTTGATTTGTTCACCTTCTGTGCAAGCTATAGGTAATGTTTTATTTTAAATTTCAAAGAAAATATGTTAAATCAGCGCGAACATTTCTGAACAAAAGCTCTGTCCATATAATTCGTTAGAGAATAAAGAACCACAAATATGTAATTGTTTTATACCGATTTACAAAAATACGTTTACATTATATCTGAGTTTAGATTCTCAAAATCGTAACAACGGCATTGACACGATTGTATTATGGATCGATAATCAATTTGTACAATAGTGTTGTTTCATTTTTTTGTTTTCGCGTCCGAACGGACATCAGTTACACACAGGATACACGGGAATAACGACAACGTATAATATACCAAACCTTACTACTGGAAGTAGGTAATAAACCTTATGTGCAAAAAAACAGTAAAAACAACAAACTTACTTGATACTCCTAATAGACACGAATTGGATGAGTAAGCAGAAGTTCAGAACAGAAGTGAAGACCGAAGAGAACAATAAAAAAGAAAGCAAACAAGAATGAAAAACAAACAATTTAATATACATAAATTATGTACACATGAGAAACGAATTTCAAATTTTAAAATATTACGTCTCTTTCCACTATCACGTGTAATCTCACTGGACGCACAAGTTAACCTCATTTTACTGCGCGGTAATGTTTTAAACCCGTCGAACCTTGACTACGGTAACTTCGTGTACGACGACCATGACCTTGATATACTGTTTCACACGGTCTTATCAGTCGTGCGTGAGCTATCGGTCTTATCAAAAACGTTGAAAATATCGTGAAACAATAACGATCAATATTATGACGCGACCAGAACTACGATATTGAAATGGAAAACGTACTGTTATCATTGAATGTTTATTTACGTGAGATTTTTCACTACGTTTACACGATTAAATCGGTTTGAGTTAGTCCGTAGATTAGGTTACATTTTCTTTTAGACGAATAACACTATTGGCAACAGAAACACGAATAAAAATACCTACGAATTTGAAACCGTTTTTGAGGTCGTCGCGTAAACGTAATATGTGACTCATACCTGTTGACAATTTATTTTAAGTTATTTTTTGTTTTTTCTAGTTTTTGGCAATGTCCTACGAAATGATCGAGAAGGAAATCATCGATAAATATATTAAACCCGTATATTTATACGAGTACAAAAACTATATCGTTGGAATACGATGGTTTTCGTTAATCAAACATGATTTGGAGAATTTCACGAATCATAAATCATAATAAAATATATAATAATAATTTAAAAGACAGTTAACGCACGAACTCCGAACCACAACGAAAATGACGTCGAATTTCGTAAAATCCTAATGGTTATTTTTTTAACATTTAACGAGAAGTATGCCGAACCGACTTGATAACCGACTTCGTTGTCTAGCGCGTTTTGGATTTAATCAGAAAACGTTTTGTGATTCGCCAATAGCATTATAAGACAAAAACAATTGTTCGATATCACGTAAATTGTGGTGAAATTACCGTCTGGACGCTGGAGCTATGGTCCGAGTACCTCGTGCGAATATCTGAGTTAGTACGTCGTTAATTTGTTGTTACAGACGTGCACGCTGTTATCATTATCACGAGCGCCGCTATTTTAATCGCATTATTATGTTATCATAGTATACGAGTGAAATACTATAATAATTATTAACACGTAATTCGTATGGTCAATAATAGTTTCGGCGTGTAGAAAAATAACGATTCGTGTTCAAACATAATTTCTACCGGTATCGCGGACAAACAGCGGTATATCGGAAATTTTTATTTTTGTTTTTTTATGATCGAAAAAAAAAAACTAATGACAAAAAAAATAACTAACGACAAAAAAATAAATAAATAAATAAAAACGTACTAACGAGTATAGAAAAAACGAGATAAAACAATAATGAGGTAATTCTGATTTTGGGACGGCTAATCCTCTGCGATTCGCGCTCGTGTTCTCTGGAACAGTTTCAGAAAACCGCGTTAACAAGCACTTTCATTTTAATGTATTTTAAATCCCTCGGAATCGCTTTCGTTCTCTTCGACGATGTGTCACAAAATACCTACAGCATGGCTGTCAAGTGTTATATTTTAATAAAAAAAACAACAACAACAACAACAACAATACAGATATAGCGTATCGATCGAGCTTTTCCCCCGGGTATGTATTCACATATAAATAATATCTCTTTTTCTTTTTTATTATATCCTAACCTGTTTATAATATACACATATATATATATATATGTATATCTGCGAATACAAGAAAAAGTGTCATTCGCCTATTGTTGTTACATATAACCGAACTCGGGTAATTGTTTTTAGTTAAAGGCGAAAAAATGTTAAGTATATCATCCAAAAATAAATATTCCTAGTGAATGTGTTATAATATTTATTTCTGCCATTTCAAATTTTGAGTTCGATAGTGTACAAATGGTTTTTTATTTTTTTAATAAATAAAAATATTTCCTAAACGTAACATATTATATGATTATAATATTTAAAATGTGTGAAAACGAATGTGGTTGCGACACCACGCGAGTTGTTTTTTTGTTTTTTTAATACGATAACTTATCAAAAATAAAAAACGTGCGAGTAGGTACTTTGTTGTAATCGTTGTCGTACTCTGGCCATGTGTGTGTGAAATCGTAAACAACCGAATAATTTAAAGGCCTCGAGTTCGACATCGTTTCAAACGTTTTGCGTTTCGATTGGCACCGGGTGTGCAGGGAAAACAACGGTTTTCGACAGCGAACGAAGTGCAGTTCATTCGGATCGGAGCAAAGCGGATTTCGCGTGGACAAAACGAAATTTCACGAAAAAACAATAACGACGGACGGCTAGCGTGGGGGGTTTGGGAAATAATGGACGTTTGTTCGTTTAAGACAATTATTGTCGACGGCGATGAAGTTTTCGATCGAAACCGAAACGACGAAGCTGCGCACCGTCCTGACCCAACCGGCCCGGCGCGCCGTGCTTCGGGCGAATACGTTCCGGCGCGCGTTCTCGGCCGTTCGGTCTTCTTCGGGTATCGCGTGCGCGCCAGTCGTCCGCGCGGCGTCCGTGCACGCGGTCACCCGGGTCGTCGCGAACATTCCGCCGCGCACATCGGTATCAACCGCAATTCAACCGTTCGTCCGTCCGTCCGCGAAACGGTACGTACACGTAGTTTTGTTTGCCGTGTCGCGGATTTACGCGAGCTGGGAGGGCGGGCGGGGGGAAAACGCGAGTACGCCGTCGTCGAAACGATGTTTTCTTTTGCTTCCCCCGGGGAAAATAATATAATATCTCTTCGGGTTTCGACGACGAAATGATTTGATGAAACGCGCCGCCACGAGACATTGAATTATTTTTAATTTTTTTTTTCGTGCGTCGCCGGCGATCGTGTCGTCGCGTCCGATCAGTAGAATTTGATGGTAGGCCGATTTCGACGGTAGGTATAACGTTGTGTTGCGTTGTTGTTGCGTAGTTGTAGGTCACACGTGCCGGACCACAACCGAAATGTTCACGAGTCCGAGAGTGAATGTCTAATATCATTAATTACGCTACTGTTCGGATCAGGTCATTTAATTTCGTAAATACGTCAAAAAAAAAGTATTTTTGAACTATTCGTTTAAATACAAGTACGTCCGAATTGAAACGTTGCAAGGACTCCCGTCCCCTTCGACTTCGTTTCGGTATACGTATGTTTACGCCGTTAGATCGTGCGTTAAATAGTTGAAAATGGTCGAGCACATTATTGTTTTCAAACCTACACGATTTCATTTCATTGATCAAATAAAAATCGTATAATTCATTTAATTCGTTTCGCTAGAGGTGAACTGTTTATGTTTTTTTTACCGAGGATAATTTAAGTGTGATTTCTAAGCTCCTGTTCATAACCGCATCGTTCATGAATTCAATTACGTAATCTATGTATATGAATATATACAACGGGTATAAAAATCTGCTCGAGTTAGCTGGTTTTGAATAAAAAAAAAAAATGTACATTTTAAAATAATAATATAGACACTAATATACACGCTGTTCGTTAATTCTGTAAAATGTATATTATCATTGTTTTTTCGAGCATTTCAACATCGTAACGCATCGCGTAATATATAATCAAGTAATTATTGTTAGTTGAAATCAACGCACGGCATGGCGGTTTTCACCCGAACGATGTTTGTGGTAACTGTTCACTACGGTCGTCAATTGACTGCGCCGAAATGTCGTGTGCGCGCTAAATTGACGCGCGTTGAAATGCCAGTGTTCCTCAATTACATTTGTCGCGCGCACGCTTAATTGGCGGTAAATCAATTTACAAAGCGAAAATAATGAAAACAGTTTTATTAAATATCATAGCGATATTTCGCGTAACGTTTCGGATTCAAGTAAAAACGTCGGTTGCGTCTAACGGTGATTGTTGCGCGCGTGAATGTAATATCGCGATTATGATTTGGCGAGCCCGAAAATGTCGACGACGGCTGCCGGTGGTATTTCACGATCGTTTTCGATGATTTTCGAACATTTACGCGCGTATACCACAACGCGTATATTGCCATAAATGTTTTAACGTTGCTACGCGTTTTGGGGACGCGAGCGATGAAAAATATATCACCATTACCGCGAGGAAACGTTTGCATAGCGTACGTATGATGTTACGGCAACGGAAACAAATTTAATAAATAATAACCTAAACTACGTTCATATTATATATATATATATATTCGGTAGGTTTGACGCTTTTGAATATTAAACAAATAAAATGTTACGAATTATTTCCATTCGTGAGGTGTAGATTAGTTACTAATTCTAATTCTGGTTATATATCGGAATGAAAATTTGGAATAAAACTGACCTTTTATCATTTGCAGATGGTCGCCAATAACGAATCCTCCGTGAAAAACGTTATTCACGTTTTTTTTCATTATAACGATATATCGGACGGTTTTCTTAACGTTTCGTGTAGTTATCGAACAAAATTTTATTTGTATAAACAAAAGCAAAAAATTTAAACGCAAACAAAATATTATACTATTGGCGCATATATGAAATATAATATTATAGCTGTAGCGGATAATATCTTTACAATATCACTATGATAGTTGAGAACAAATAATAATTATATCGAGATATGTTGACCTTACCGTGTGAAATCATTTATGGCAATCGATGAAAGATTCAATAAATTCCATGGATTAAACGTATAACAATTATAATATATATAATTGTGAAACATTTAAATTTTCGAAAATATATTTTTTAAATCAAAAAACTACATACTGTTAATATATATATATATATTATTTAATAAAATAATATATTAAAGTCATGTAAAATGCATATTTTATAATATTTAATATACGCGTGAACATATTTTTTTCGTGCTCACACTCGAAAACAGCGAACGCTACATTATGTTTAACCCAAACGTGTTTTTGATTGTTCTTTATATACTCATATCAACGCCTTACCCGTTGTATAATATTTGCACAGTTTTAAGTCGCCGCGCACATTTTTTTCGTTGCCTATGTGCAATATGCTTTTTGGGTTGAATTTTCGACGTTTCGGACCATTCTGACACCGTACGACGCAGAAATTAATACCGATTAAAACAGCTTTGTGTACGTTCTACGTATAACATTTGGTTGTTTCCATACACGTGCGCGCGCCGTGCAACGTGCGTATTTTTGTCGTTGCATCACATTTCGCTCACCTTGTGCCGGTATAATATTATATTCGTTATCGATTTTATTCGATTTTACACGCTACGTTACGGAGTCGACAGACCACGGCGTTACAGGTATCCGCGGGATGTTCACCCACATTAAATACACCGTCATCAATTATTTCAAACCGTTGCTGCACGTATTGTTTGCATTCGTGTTGTCCGCGTGGTTAGAACGTACCAGACGTACATGCGCGCCCGTCTTCTGCTGATTATTCGCAAATATTTTACGGACATTTTCCCGTCGACGGGGAACATTACATTCTGGCGACGGCGCCGTTTGTCCACATAGGTGTTGGTATCCGACGGACGAAAAACGCGTCTCCGCGTAGAGTTAAATCGTGTACCAGCTACTACGTCTTCGTCGTCGGACGTGTCGATAATAACGTGTACTATTGTTTTCGTATTGTCGTGTTTCAGAAGTAGTCGGTTTGATGACGAGTCCCGCGCGATGAACATCACTCAAACGAATAACGTAAGTGTTTAATATCAAATAGCTAAATTCATTTCGTTTTATTATGACTAATTGATTATTTGGTTTGTCTACAACAACATGACCAAATACTATTTATGTGAAAAAAATAATAAACGTGCTTTGTACATATAAATATTTATCTATGTGTTATGCAGACTTATTATCCGCCATTTATGTTTGTAAATGCTTTTGTACTACTAAAAGGGCGATATTCGATTACGATATGGAAACGTGGTTGAAAACATTGCACACATTGCCAATTTGAATATTCTATGAGTTCTCATATCTTTGAACATTCCTATCACACGCAAATATTATTTTTTCAATTTTTCTCTATCGAATTATATTTAAAAACATGCAAATAATACGAAACTAGAAAAAAAGAAAAAAAGAAACAAAACGTAGAAATTTGAATGTTAGAGGATGAATTATCGTTTGTTATACAAGGTCTGACAATTAAGTAGTGAGACTGATTTTTTTCCCGCGCTTGTGGTAACACTGCGACGTTTAAATTTTTATCCGTTAGTGTGGTATTTCTCCTCTATCGATACATATTTTTGTCACGCCCGTGCGATCGTTAATTGTCTGTCAGTGTTGTGTTTTATACAAGTGTGTTTGTGCTAGTCGTCACAAAAATGGAAAAGCGAAAATTCGAGCAACGCGTCGCGATTAAATTTTGCGGTAAATTGGGCGATTCGGCGTCTGAAACGTACGGTAAATTACGAAAAGTTTATGGTAGTGAGTCTATGAGTCGTGCACAAGTGTTTCGTTGGCATAAACAATTCAAGGATGGCCGTGAAGACGTGGAAGACGAAGCACGAAGTGGGAGACCGGTGGAAGTGCGCACTAACGCGAATGCGCAGCGCATACGCGCCCTAATCCATCAAGATCGTCGTAACAGTGTAGCCGAGGAATTAAATATCAACCGCGAAACCGTTAGACAGATTTTAACTCAAGATTTTTCGATGAGAAAGCTGTGTGCAAAACTGGTTCCAAAAAACCTTTCGGAAGAACAAAAGCACAATCGAATGTCAATTGCGAAAGACTGTTCGGAACAAGTAGAAAACGATACTACGCTGCTCGATCGAGTCATTACGGGTGACGAAAGTTGGTTTTTCCAATATGACCCTGAAACGAAGCGCCAGAGCCAACAATGGCTGTCGCCAGGCGCCCCGAGACCGAAAAAAGCTCGCATGAGCAAGTCTAAAGTGAAGACCATGCTCATCTGCTTCTTCGATAGTCGCGGGGTGGTCCATAAGGAGTTCGTTCCACCTGGACAGACAGTTAATCAGGTCTTCTACCGTGAAGTACTGGATAGACTTCGAAAAAGGGTCAACAGAGTGCGTCCCGACATCGCGAGAAATTGGATTCTTCACCACGACAACGCGCCTTGTCACACAGCGTTCAGTGTCACGCAGTTTTTAACGTCGAAAGAAATTCCAGTGTTACCACAGCCACCGTATTCACCAGATATGTCCCCATGTGACTTCTTTTTATTCCCCAAGATCAAAAATGCAGTGAAAGGTACGCATTTTGAGTCGATTGGCGACATCCAAACAGCTGTGACGAGCGTGCTGTCGGACCTCTCACTTCAAGACTTCCAAAACTGCTACAACGCCTGGAAAAATCGCTGGAGTCGGTGTGTTAGTACGGAAGGAAACTACTTTGAGGGTGATCATATTGTAGTCGAATAATATTGTAATAAAGAATTTATATAGCCTCAGTCTCACTACTTAATTGTCAGACCTCGTACATACAGTGATAACCTATCGATGGTGGACATTGCATTAAATAATATGAAGTGGATTTTTTTCGTTAAAGAAATTACGTGGACGAAATGTTATCGACAAAACGTCTAGAAACCAATTATATTCATATAAATGTAAATTTTTTTTTGATATTCATTCTTTACTTATAGTTATAACATCTTTGGGTTGATATTTAGACTTGTCTGACTGATAATTCACCAATCGCTGGTTGGTGTCCTACTTACTGGGACAAGCTGTTATGTTGGAAAACGTCAAAACCTAATCAGTTTGTTTATCAGCCATGTTTTAATGAACTGAATGGAGTCAAATACGACACGTCGCGTAAGTAAACTATTTTATAATTTGTTTAATTTAAATGAAACGTCGTTTTTAGCTTTAAAAATATTTGTTTATGGAGGTGGAAGGGAGGAGAATGTGTTTATAAAACCTATCGCATCTAGTTGGGATTTAGCATTAGGCATTAACCCAAATACTACGCGTCGTGCCAGAAAAGCTGTAGATACGCAACGTGCGAATGTATCGGAATTCCCTGTTCGGAGTGCTGTGCGATTGCCAGTCGGTCAAGTCATTAGTTAATATGTATAATGATATCAACAAGCCGGGAACGAATTATTGATTCGACGTAATGAAAAACGTCACAAGTGACCGCCAAATGCACGTAAATAAAGATTTAAAAAAAATATAATTCAATGCGGATATCATGTAAACAGCTACGCTATTTATTGTGAATATTGAGAACATCGACGTTGATCATACATTTGCCGGTCGTTATTAGAATTCGTTTACGTTACGCGTTAAATTTTAAGAAACCAACGGTTAGTAGTTTTATCGTATTATACTTCAACATTTAGTTATTATCAAGTTTATGGAGACCGTATGCTATGTAAAATAAATATAAATTTACTGATGTATAGTTTCGAGCATACTCCTATTTCTGTTGAAATACTAATGTTTTCTATAAGCAAAGACCCATAATGAAGTAAGATCAGAAAATGTGTGTATATATATATATATGTGTGTGTGTGTGTGTGTGTGTGTGTGTGTGTGTGTGTATGTTACGTATACATACAACGTATACGTATATGTATAACATTGTAGTTAACGGTTTAAATATCGTATACGGTACATATCATTAAACTTCTCAGCCGGGTGACTTATTTGGATTGAAATTTTTAAGATCGATATGAGGTTTATAAATATTTTTTTATAATTTGGTGGTATTTCTAAAATTTTATCCCTTTCAGTGCTCACATGAGTGAAATACTACTTCTATTTTTTTTTTAAATAACAAGACCTATTTTGAGCATTATTTACACAAAATTGAGAGCCTGCGGAGCTACTTAAAATTTGACCTAACATGAATTTCCGATTTCTGAGTGGATTACGATAATTTTTTTTTTATTAAAATAAAGACGTGAAAATACCAAAATTAAAAAATGTTATTTTTAAAAATTAGAGCTAAAACCTATCGACTGCAAAAACATCATTCCAATCTAAATAAGTCCTCCAGCTCAAAAATGAATTGATATTCTTTACCACGAACACACTGTATGATATGCTACACATGTATATCCATAGGTATAGTTACTATTAATATCTTTAAGTAAATGGATTTAACCACGTAACGTTTGCGTTTACACCAGTCCACGACAAAAGTTTCGAACACAATTATAACACGCGATGTTGTTGAAGTTTTAAGATTACATATACTATATTATATATATATAAAATAAGACTGTAAAACTCGTATATACGTGTGTTTATACATTATTTGCTTAAATAAGTTTAATATAACGCGCACTATGCCGTTCAATGTTTATTACCGTCTATACCACAGATTGGTTAAGCGTTTATATATATACTTACTTTCGAAATATCTGTTGACAAGGTGTGTGAATTAATTATGCAATTTTCGTTCTGACGATAATATTATAACGTCTCCCCGAACAGATTTATATATTAGGTAACGATGAACAACGCCGAGGCGGATACTGCAGTTGTGGAGATTTTTTATCATACGATTAATAGAAACGAAACGTGTGTCGGACAAGTGATATAAATTCGTTGCAAAACATTTTGAATTTGTGTTATTAATAATTATTATGACCTTTTCACATGTCAATAATTTTAAAGAGTTTAATAATTTTATGCACATAATACGATGGTTTAGACCTAAATAATAGTTATAAATTGGATTTAAAAAAGAGGTTAATACGTTATAAATTTGTTTCGAAATTAAATTCAGTTCACTTTATATGGTCAATATTTTGTCTAATTTTTAGGTCTAAAATAATTAGAAAATTATACTGTTTTCTATCCCTTTAAATTATTAAACAGCAGGTTGAAATATTACCAAAAAACGTAATAATAAAAAAAAAATATCATATTTGTGACGTTAATAATTGAAAATATTCATTAATCTCTTGTGTACTCAAAAATGATAAGCAGACGAGGTGATCATAAAAATAATTTACGATTAAAGATTTTTCAAATGTATTAAATATATTACGTGCAGTATGCACGCAATATTGTGACATGAATAACTTCCAGTTAAAAGAAGACAACTTCATTAACCAAATCATAGACGTGATTTCGATTTTAACTTAGGGAAAGGCAAATGGAGGCCAATAAATCTATGTCAGACAATCCCGTGTGAGAAAACCCTCCACTCCCGTTATAACTTACCATGAAGTTTTTTTTCTTGAAACTTGTATTATATAAATATATATATATATAATTAATTTACAAGGATCAGATCTTGGCCGTTTTGTTCGCCAAAATATGCCTATTTTTGGTTACCAAACATGCAACTTACTACAACACTCAATACGTGCCTATAATTTACCATGAGCGCATATCTTATTAACATTAGTTAAAAGTTTTAAATTTTAAATGTTTTCCAATTATAAATTATGATTTATAATTTATTTTAATAGAATATATATATATACATATCTATTTTAGCTATAATTTTAACAATATTACTATGAGGCTGGTTGCATATTGTATGCAATCCAAATGGTTAAATATACGAGTATATTTTAAAAAATACGACACTTTGTTAAAATTAATGTTATTAATATTATTTATTGCTTTTTTTTTTGTTTTTATAGAGAACGCTAGTCGATTATGCAAATCGGACGGTGTTTGGGAAAGTTTTTCTGATTACATGAATTGTAAGCCTTTATATAAGAATGAACCGTTACCAGATCCATCGGTTGTATATACCACATATTTCTATTACGGCGGTTATACTATATCATTGGTGGCGTTGGTTGCAGCCGTTTCCATATTTATTTATTTTAAGTAAGTATTTCACGTGAAAAAAGTGTTTTATTCCGTTCAATGAAATCATGATAAACACACTAACAGAACGTGTTGATTTTAAGTAATTAGACGAAAATTTGAAAATAGTACCAAAGTATTATCTCGTTTGTTTTAACTTATAAATTATAAATTTCTTAACTTTGTACCGTAAGTACTTATATGTTAATACGCCACTCGTAATAATATAACAATTATTCAAATATTTCGAAACTAGGACATTTTACGAATACATTAGATAATATTTGTAATTATAAAACACGAAAATTTAATACACGCGCACAAGAATTATCTCAAAATATTATTAATATTCATAATTTTACAGGGATTTACGATGCTTAAGAAACACGATACACACGAATTTGATGTGCACGTATATATTATCAGATTTTACATGGATCTTGATGTCAATTGTACAGGTTCGTAAACAGTTTACTGAATATAAAAATTTATATGTGTACAATTTTTCACGGGCTGACTTTTTCAAACACGCGATTTCACACCAATATCGCTATGTCACATATGCATTACAATTGATAATTTAACGAATTTATTCTTGAAGAAAGAACACCAATAATAGAAGCAACCGTTCATCGTATTGGTGTTCCACGATCAGAATATCGTAATCGTCTCGTCGGTTTCATACTCGACGTTGCTAAATACAACTAAGTCTGTATTTTATTTTATGCAAACTTCCGCAATAAAAACCGTGACGGGAAACGATAGATGTGTTCAGGACAAGTGTATTAGACACCTCCAAGCGATATTTATTTTCTTAAACCGATTTTCCAGTTCGCGTCAATAATAAAAATAAAACAAAAAAACAAAACCGTTTTCGTTCGTCTCCAAATCGTTTTTCCGTACTAGTCAACGAAAATGGTATACAAGTTAATGCCGTGTTTTCGAATTCGAGTGAAATTATTTTCAGCTGCATGTTTATTAATGAGAAAACGACGAAAAGCCAGCAAAAAAATTTAATTTTCAATCGTTCACGTTTTTTACTCGACGCGTTCATTCGAGAATTTTGCGCAGTGATTCAAAAATATAAATTACCTAAATCCGTCTAATACCATCGTTACTATTTTCATGTATAGAAATATGTGTGATACATCGTAAAACGGTTATGTGCCACTTTTTCCTCGCCCCTCGTCTTTTGATTGACGGTTTGTGTTTTCCTTCAACAGGCACGAGTTCGACAACACGCACGTTTATTATTATGTTTTTAAAAACTTATTTTCATAAATAACTTTTTTTTTTTTTTTGGGGGGGGGGTTATTCGTAATTTCCGTATAATTTTGGAAAAACTTAGTATGAACGACTCAAATTTCGTTTCGTAGACGTCCTATTTGAATTTGATTAATTAAACTAATTAAACGAAAGAAATAACTCATACCATTAATTCGCGTATTAAAAAAGACAGGGCAAATAACCGTTCCTTGTGGGATACCGGAGCGTTCTGTTTTTAAGTAGTGGAATTAATATATTCATTAATGTGTACACAATGTTTTCTGCGGTCGGATAGAAGAGAAAATTCGAAAATTCTTATCACGTAACCTTAATTATTTTTAATTAAGCTAACACAGAGATCGTTATTGTCAACGATATGAAAACGCTTTCGATCGTAGCGACGAACGATGCATAACGCGTTCGTTCCAATACTATATATCAAATATTCGAATATATCGATTTATGAGTTCACGTCATTTTTGCAATCGTTTGGTCCGTCCCGTTTTTCGATGAAATCATTGTAACGAGAAATTTAACGCTTACCATGCACTTGATTTTAAAACGGAATCGGTCTAAAGCCGTTTATTAACAATATACTTGCGACACGCGTAAAAGAGAAACGAATGAAAAGTAATAACATTTAATAATTTCAGGTGTTTTTTTAATTTTTATTATCATTGAATACGTCACCGTAGAATATATCTTATCGCGTTTTGGATTTCGAATAAAACATGTATACAAATATTTTTCATAACAGATATATATATTCTATTTTCCACAATTATATTAAAAAAAAATTCAAACACTGTGACAAAACACGCTACATTGTTTTTTTTAAATACATTTGTTTTTTTCTTTTTATTATCGGGGTTTAATAGTTTTTTTCCTATACACATACAAAGTGCTTCAGTGCTTAGATGGTCGGAGTTTTTAATACTTTTAAGTCATCGAGTCTTTTGATTTTATAACATGCAAGAGATGGGAAATTGTTAAATTAATTTTTCAATTATTTTGATATTTCGTATATATTTATTCACTTATATACACGTGCATATAAATTAATTTTTAATTTTTTAAGAAAAAAAATCACTATACATATACACGTGCCATAATATTATTTTGTACTTAAAACTAAACATTTATTATTATTATGCGTTTCAGGAATGGATGACCATTCTCAGTAATACGTCTTGTGGGCTGTTATATTTTTCTTTACGTTATTTCGTTTTAACGAATTTTTTTTGGATGTTCGTTGAAGGTAAGAATTACGAAATTTAGTTGTTATATCGAAAAACGTTCGAGTTTCGATTACTTTTTAATTGGTTTATTCTTTTTTCTAGGCTTGTATCTGTATATTTTGGTTGTAGAAACTTTCACCAGAGAAAATATCAAACTCCGCGTATACATGTTTATTGGTTGGGGTAAGTGTTGTTTTTTCTTTTTTTTTTAATTTGTATTTTTGGATTTCAAGTTATATTACAATTAGATTATAAATAATTATTGTCACTTTTATACGTATAGTGTTATATTAACATAATTGTCACTAAATTAAAGTTTCACGCGTATATTATGTGTTGCGACACTTATAGTTTTAACACGAATTTGAGTTAAAATGTCTATTGACGTTCTTGCGTTTATTAGTTTATAAAATTAATTCTTTTAAATTGTCGAACAAAGCTACTTCTTATATTGATTTAGTTGCGTAAAAGCTTTTTGAATAATGTATTCACAAAATTATATTATTAACTAGACGGTGTAATTAAGTTCTATGAATAGTTTAATGTATTTTATACTATTGTATACATAAAAGCAATTTTTATGTTAAGATCCAATTAGTTTTTGCGCTTTTAAACATAAGTTTGTAGGAGTAAGCTGTAATATTGAAATATTTAATGTATTATACATACATTTACAATATTACAAAACCAAGCACACACACTATTATAGTAAAATAAAAAAAAAATAGTAAATTTAAGTATGTCTTTCTTGATTATATATGAGTTAAAAAAATGAATACTTTTAAAAGTTTTATGTATTTTTAATCTATCGATTTTTTTTTAGATTTTGAACTTTCAATAAAGTGTTGTAAAAACACTCGTTTGAAAACATATTGTTTTCTTATCTTTTTGTACCAGACGTTTCTTCAGTCTACTTATGGTTTTGGAAGTATAATTGTATTCCATATCTATTCAAACGTATCATCTTTTATTAATGAGATAAATCTAGTGTCAGCGTTTGATAATTTATATATAGTTTATTTATATATTAAGTTTTTAAATTCGAACCGATTTTTTTCTAATATTTCAAAAAATATCAAAAGTAATACGTTTCACCAAATAAATATGTTTTTATTTTTTCATATTTAAATCGAAAGATACGAATTAGTTAAGTTCGAGTTAAAAATGTACATCATGATAAATAAACCAATGGAGCTGAAATAAAAATTGTTGAAGACTTAATGTTCTCGGTTATTTGTTTACTGTTAAAGAAAAAATGTATGTTAATAAGAAAAACATATTTTTAAGTACAGTCAGTTAGAGGTTGATCGTGTGCATAAACCTTAACAAACTTAAACTAATTGCACGCGAGTAGATAAAACGGAGAGATTATGCATATTCGATATACGCACTGAAGTTTTTAGCACATTAATTGTAGTTTATTAAACCAGCTCGCGAATGGTTCGATGGCCAGAATCATGATTTCCTTACCAAGTAAAATAAATATACACTTTCGGGGAGCACTACCAAATATACATTATACAGATTCTTTTGGGTTTTTTTTTCACGCGTATATATTTATGCGAGATATTATTTATTGCCACGTCGGAAGTCCCACAATCCCACGGGCAGAGAAATGAAACGAGTATTAAATAAACATTAGTATACCGTTTTCTGAAATTGGTTAGAAACGGAAAAACGAAAACTCCGTGTCGGAAAATATCGTTCGTAAACAGACGAATAACACTTTTGGTTTTCAAACAAAACGCTTGTTGTAACGCTCTATGTTTATTTTCATGAGTTTTATTATTTGCTTCTACACTGTTACAACACACAAGTCAACTGGTGGCCGTCACGTTACAGTAATGTGAGAAACGTCTCTCAGCCGTTACCGTAGACGCCTCGCCATTTGGCCCGGACAGATTGTTCGGATGAGTGATGGCCGACCCCATGCTTTGTTCGTTCCGGCCGGCATCTTCGTGGTGCTCGAACACGTATTATATAGCTGATGTTTTATCAAAGCCCATAGTAAACGGAGAAAATGTTAAAAAATGATTAATTTTTTTATTAATCAATTCTTATATATATATTATATTATTAAATATATATACATATATATTATATATTACGACTCAAACGTTTTGGCAAGCATATATTTAGACCGAGGAAAAAAATCGAAATAAACGACCGTAATAATACGAACCGAAAATACGAAACAAAATCAGTCGTTTTGAAGATATCAGTGTGTTTAGATGTACGTCGGGAAAGAATGTTTGTATTGAAATGAAAGCCGTACACGTCGTGTATAGTCGAGAGAAGGTTTTCGACAACGAAAGTTTAAACGAAGAAATAGAAAGGGACATTTCTTATGTACGATTATTTTCTCAACGAGTGTTTGTCGTTTGTTTTGGTAATTATTACACGCAATTTGGACACACGTTTCACGTTGCGAGCGGAATTATTCCCACGCACGAGTGTACATGGCGCGGTTTTCTTTCGGTTAAGTGCGTTCGAGCGTTCCTCGACGTGTTTACATAACGTGTTTAGTATATATCGCAGTGTTAGATCGTCTTACAAGAGTATGGTCTTAGCGAAATGTCTAACCGCGCAACCGAAAAATATCATACGTCAGTTTTCATAAATATTTCGATCGTTGTAAACAATATACGCGTAATTGTGATACTATAAAAGTTCGAGGATTATTAAATCGGACGGAATACGCGTATGTAGATTACTGTACGTATTACACGTTAAATTGTTGTTTTTTTCCCGGTTTCGGACCTATTTAGTTTAATATTAATATATAATATTTTTTTATGTCTGTTTCGTTATTTTTTTTAAAAAAAATTCGTGTATATGCGAGTGTTTATTATTATATTAGTAGTTAAATTGAATATGATAAATGTACGACACATAAAACCATTTGTTTTCCTGAAGACTGGACGTAACATGGGTGTCCTATTTCATAATGAAGTCATCGTCAGTAATCATTTAGAAAATATAAACATTGAATAAAACACGTAACAGCAGTAATTTATTATTAATGCAGACGTCGCGTACCTGTTGTACGCAATACTGAATGCTGCTATTATACTAACGTCAATATATTATTTAAACTGTTTATAAACTCGCCGGATTAAGGACGTGTATTTAATAATGAAATGCAGAAAAATGGAAGAACAAAGACAAATAGTATTACTTATGTTATGTAAATCGGACCATTCAAATTTAAGTTTTCAATTATTATTTTGATTTTTATTTCGA
This sequence comes from Schlechtendalia chinensis, assembly GCA_019022885.1. Lineage (NCBI taxonomy): Eukaryota > Metazoa > Arthropoda > Insecta > Hemiptera > Aphididae > Schlechtendalia > Schlechtendalia chinensis. The sequence continues at coordinate 613,217 of CM032351.1, read as the reverse complement.
ACTATAGTGCGACAGTTTTATTAAAATGAACCCATTAATAGTATTGTATACATTACAAAATATACATACACTGTGAGTAGTGTATGTAAAGTGATACACTTTCAACGAACTCGTCTCGCATCTTAAATTAACATATTCTCTGATTCAAATCGTATTTCGACGTTTGAGCCTACGCGATATAATTTGTGAATAATTATCATCAACTTAAAAGGTTTTCTTATGCCTTTGTTAAACGTATATATTTTGCTAAAACTATTAAAATTAATGACTCTTATTCTTTTTGATAGACTTAGCACATTAATATATTTACACTACGCTTTCCCGAATGATCACTCTCCCGAAAGACCATTTCACAAAAACAAATATATCGAATCCATTTCATCCGAAGATTATTTTCACGAATTGTACCGAACAATTTTTTTTCATTTCGAAAAACCCCAAAGAATACTCGTGTTCGTTATAGTATTGTTGCACTGTAATGGTATACGTCTGTGTATTTTTCACGGAAAATTAAAAAATATATAAGAAATATCTATAACGTACAAAACATTCAGCGGCGTGTGAGCTATTGTTCGCGAATAATCCAGAAATTTTCGTTCTTTATTGTACTTGTAGGCGTAATCAATAGTTATTATTTTTATTCGGTTTTAAAATCTAACAATTTTTTTTTTTTTGGTGCAGTTTTTACTTTACTACCAAATTTAGCAACGGTAATCTCTGTGTCGCCGTTTACTCTTTCTGGAACACGGTCAGCGCGGAATAAACATCTGAACGATGTTTTCCGACAACAAAGCGGACGCGATTTTGCCGGCCTCCGATAACCTCAGCTGTTAATAGAAAATATTTATAGCTATTTCATTCGAAAATTCTTGTTGAGCCTTTCTCTTTTAATGTCGTAGTACATAGTATTCTTGCACGTACTAGTCAATATATTAATCGTTGTTGACGAACAAATTCATTTTGGGTAGAACCGTTCGGGAAAACGTATTCGTTATTTTGGTTTTCGTAAAACGATCTTTTGAGAAAACGTCTGAGTACCCTACGCGTGACATTCTGAACAACTGTATGTTTCGTATTTGTGTCATGATCATTTTTCGTTTATGCAAGTTTTTTTCGAGGAGATTTTTTTTCAGATGCTCATTCCTTTCAATTTATTTTAGATTTCACCTGACAGTCTTTTGTCTCGTGCGTTTCATTACGCGCGACACATTTTTTTTTGTTTTGTTTCTTCATAGTATATTATATAGTTTTTACTACGTCCAAAGTTTTGACAGGTTTTTGCAGGATTGTGGCGTTTTTTTATTGACGCGCGAAAGCCATCGACTCGTATCAACTTGCCACTGGATATATCGCATTAAAGTTTTAAGTCGTCTTCGGGCTATCTCTATTCTTATTTCGAAGAACTTCGCACGTTGAATGCTGGACAGTGAGATATATTATTATGAACGTTATTTGGGACAGTTGTTTTTTTAATGCGGCTCTAAAGTAACAAATGAACGACATTTGGATTTCAATTCTATAAGCATCTGTATAATCATTAATATCTCATCTAAATAACAACAGAGGTGGTTTTATGAATATCAAATTCACAACATCAATATGATTTATGAAAGCTTCCTCATTTCACGCGTTTTTTATCTGTGACATATTTATAAGACGAATTTGTTATTTCGGAAAAACGCCTTTGTTATACACAGGGAATTTTAAGGTTCTTACAAAATTGAAATTAGCCGAGCCAAAATCTCGTGATTTTGTCAAAATGAAAAATAAAAATTGTAGTAAATAATAATATGTGTCATATCACTTCTTTTAAATCAGGGATCAGCATGCAATTTCTATTGGAGCCCGGAAGATTAAAATAATAATTAAACGAAGCCTATAAAAAAAATCCGTCATTGTAATAGTAATGATCTAGTTTGATCTAGTAGGTCTAGTTTTCAGTTTTCCACGGCCCACCAAACCGTTGTTCGAAATTCTTGATACCTTATTAAGGCGATGAGTAGTAAGTTAGTGGAAAAGTAACACATGCCAATAATAATTATATTTTTTAAAGAAATTTTGCAAATTATCAAAATTGTAGAAATTTTGAAATTGCGTTTACAACCCACTCAAATTTCACATTAACTTATTTTAAGACTATTTAATGATGACATATATTCAAATACGTTTTAGTCACACAAATAATACATACTTAATGCTTAATATTGGATAAGAAACTATAGACAAATTTTAAACTAAAGAAAACGACCACACAAAGGAAGTACTAAAATGAAATTATTTTCGTTACTCAATAATACCATTTTACAAATACAGTCGACTCTCGATAATTCGAAACTTTCGGTAATTCGAAGTAAATGCTCGGTCCTTTGCAAATCTCGTGATAATTTGAATAAAAACAATGCATTTAAGTACACTAAATAATTTGAAGTAAAATTTTGGGCAAACCAATTCCAAGTTGTTTCACCAAATGTATATTCTTATCATTAATAATTTACTATGTGCATACATATTATGTATAAATGTAGCTCGTTTTTTTATATTTATACATACCATTTAATTTACATATAATAATATAATTTGATATTAAATCGTATTATTATTTATTATTATAAATTATCATTACATACACACAACATACATAACATCCAATACATTTATCATACCTCTCGGCAATTCAAATTTGTTTTTTTGCTCCCTTGATATTTTAAACCTCTTAGCAATTCGAACACTCGATAACACAAAGTTTTTATTAAGTCCTTCTAACTTCAAATAACCGAGAGTTGATTTTATAAATTATTTTTCCAAACAAATTTGTTTTAATTTAAAATTGTTTCATGATTTACTCATTTTCGTAATATACTATGTCGGTCTAACGGCGATGAATTATTTAAGTAGTATATAATGTATAGTAAATACATGAATTATTTTTTGTTAGTTTTCTACATACAACATATTCTCAATCGGTCTTATCAACAGTCCATTTAATCTGAGTGAATTTAAACAGTTTATGGAAAATGACAAAAGAGCGACGTTTTTGAAAGCTTTTCGGATAAATATAATTAGCGCTGTTAAAATATTATAAACAGTGCCTACGAAATTATAATAAATTTAGATTATAAATTATTTACAACAATAGTGTTTTATTTAAATCATTGTGTAGCCAATTTAATCGAATAATGAATTATCCAATACAGCCCTTAAAAATACATTTTTAAAAATACAAACATTTTAAAACTATTATTATTATTCTGATGATTTAAATCAAATTTCGTTTAAACTCCGGCTCGTTATAATCTAGTTTTCAATATTAAAAATTCATTATAATATTGTTCAATACGATTTAATTTTTATTGTTGAAGAGTATGCTATGATTCATTTTTTTAATCACATTATTATCAATATTTTATCACTACAGCTATTCTATTTTAAAATTAAATTTTTTAAATATTTAAAGTTTAAAATTGGAATATATACATATGAGTTATTAATAACAATACACTAAGAACAATTTCAAATGGTAAATATTGAAATCACGAATTATAAAGTTAATAAAATATATTAATTGATTATGTTTTTAATTGATTTTAATTTTTATTATTTTATTATTAGCCATATATTGCTGAATGTGACACTTTGTAGTATATGATTTTTAATATATTACTAAAATTATATTATTAAACGTTACTTCAAAAAAAAAGTTAATAAAAATTAACGAATTTTAACTATCGTACACGTTGCTTATTTTAAAAGTTTTAACATTTTTTCCGAACAAATGAAAAAAAAAACGTGTTTGTCAGTTGTTTGAGATTAAATAATTTGGCAAACATATATAATACATAATAATAAACCATTTCATTGGTTTAATAAACTGTATGTCAGGTACATGGGATTTCATGAGTAATTTAGAAAAAACAAATTAAACTATTAAACTATTTTGGCGAACGCTATATAGAGTGTTCAACATAAATTAACTTATCTGAGAGCAATCGCGAAGGTCGTTGAACGTTCTATTGCAGTTTATCACGGCATTACAGCACTGCGACGTAAAACATTTATGTTTATATGAATTAAACTGCGGATTAGTCGACTGTTTTGAAAAAAGCGGCTGCGTAGTTTACGATTTCAGTATGTGGCGACGCAACAGTTCATTTTTCGTCTCGCGTTTCCATCTGTATCAATAATATTGTAAATTATTATGTTCGGTTTGTATTTAGTGCTTATTTACGTCCGCGCGGCGCTCCGAGTAGGCAATTCTACTACTGCTGCGCGTTACAGGTCCGCCATCGTATTACGTGGTAATCTGAGAATTTTAGTACATACGGTTTTCTCGAAAACCGACGAAAACATTCGGCTCAGATCGGGAGAAACGTAACATTTAATATATATATATATCATAGTGATTTGTGTGTAATTATGTGCACTGAAAAAAAAACAAAACCTCTAAATTTTAAATGTGAACGGAAACTGTTTGAAAAAGTTATTGAAATATATCACACGACAGCCTGCGAGTTGTCAAGTTGATTGCGACCAAACTCAATTATTTTGGTTTTCGCATTGGCCCGATCGAACTATTGAAAGTTTCGTTACTTGTTGCACATATTGAAATGTATATAGTGTAAGAAAAAGTTTTTGTGGTTATCTTCTATGTTGACGATTTTTAAATTTGATTTTCACTGAATAAACACGCTTATATTGTTGTATATTCGGTTTTTGGAATTAATTTATCCGCTGCAGCTGTAGTAGTAAACGTAGCAAGAATGTATTTTTACCCTGGTGATTTATTTTTTGAAAAAAAAAAATCTAAATATTTATATCGAATTTTTAAGTGAAACGAGAGTAAGACTATCCTCCCAATATTTGGGTTAGCTTTAAAATAAAGCGACATTAAATGTAGTCCTGTAAATAAATAAATCACGTAATAAAGAAAATATTTAATGTCAGTAAAAAAAAAAACTATCGTATACATTTACCAAAATGATGCAACGATATTATTTAATGATAAAAAAGCCGGCTCCTTGTATTCTATTGAATTCAAAATTTCTTTTAACTACGCTTAATAAATTATTTCAATGATTGGAATTTGTTATAGAATTTGTGCAAGATTAATGTATGTTTTAATCATTTACAACAATATGAAATAAATTATACAAATATCAAAAAAATTGTATAGTTTCGAAAACGTTTCGATAGTTTATGAGTTTCAAAGATTTCTCGTACGCTTTTAGAAACACGAAATATTTCCCAAAATAATATTTAGTACGAGTTTAACTGTTTTTATATGTTAACGGTTTGAGTATTTAAAGTGTCGTCTTTATATTTTATGACACAGTAAAACCAAAGGAAACATTTTATATTATATTGTGTTCAGACTAGTATGTATTTAAATCATTCCATTTCGTCTCTCGATAAAAGCACAGAAGCTAAATAAACATATTTTTCAATTTTAAATGACTCAATGTGAAATTTCTAAAAATATTGTATTTCGTTTTTAAAAGCGTACCTACACGGCTACTTTGTGAGAAATGCACCTAACGAAACAAACAAACATCGGTTTTTATTTGTTCACGTCTCTCAGTAAATAACTGGTGTTTTTATTAAAAAATATATTTACATGGTGATGCAATTTTTGGAATTTAAATATTTATATTGTATTAAATTTATTTCGAAGAAATTTTGTTTTAACATTATTTGTTTGAAAAATATTGCTACGGAATATTTATTTCTGCTCCTCGTTCCGAAAACCGAAAGTTAACTCGGATTTGTCATGAAAACCTTGCCTTGATTATGGCAATCCGATTCGTGTTTTCTGCGCCAGAGAATTCCAAGTACGCTGACCTCGCGATAAAATGCGTTTTTTTCAAATATATCGTATTAGACATCGTACACCGTGTGTTCATTTCTTCCATCCGATTAGTGTGAGTCAGTGGCGTAAACTTCGAATCCTGACCCACTCCTCCCCCCACTTGGCACGTGGAATAGTATCGAATTTGTCAAAGTATATTGATATTTTGATAAAAATTCGGTGTTTTGGTAACCGGCACAGAATCATGTAAACAAAATTTGATTTTATACTGTAAAGTAGTTCATACATTGCAATGAAAGAGATTTTTCTAATTTTCTTATTATTATTTTTCAGACCCATCCCCTTGAAAAAAAAACCCCGGTTGCGCCGCAACAGCACTCTGGAGCGAATTTAAACATTGAAATGTCGCGCGTCGTTACACATCTCATTATCACAGTAATCGTGTCATGTTTTTGTCGACGTGTCGATGATAATATTGTATTATAATATATTCGAACAGCAAAGTATCACAATATCCATTGTGACAGCAATTTATATATGTGCGTATTAAAATATGTTATATACAAACGTCATTCGTAAACGGTGATTTTCGGTAAACCGTAAACATGATACCTGAATCAACACTAACTTTTTACGTTTAGGTTAATTTTTTATGTTTCTCGTAATACATTCTCTTTGGAAAACACTTTTGAACCTTATATATTGTATTTTAATATTTTACAATGTAATTAATCGACATCGACTAGGATTCAATCGTAGGATTGAACTGTATTCGGCTTATCGGATACATAATTTAGACCTGTCAGGATTTTAGACACCACTATGTTACAATACCGTATTTTTAAATTTAAATAAGAACCGGCAATACTCCCGCATTCCCTGATAATGCCGTGGAGCTTTCGGGGAACTTGGGTAGATTATATTCTAATACCTTGTGTTAAAAAATAAAAAAAAAATGATTTAAACCGATGTTTGTGCATATATAATTCAGTAATAATTTTTAAATGGGTGTTGTAAAGGGTTAAATAAACGTATTTATTTGTTTTCTTAAAAACAAAAAAAAAACAAAAAAACAATCGTTAATTATTTAGTTTTCATAAACTGTATCGCCTCGTTTTGTGAAACTCAAATTGTATAATATCTTAACTACTATGATAATTATACGCAAAAACTTACTATTATGTCATATTGGAATGGCTTGAAAATAGTAATACATTTCTGTATGTTCTTTTGTTTTTCAAATCGATTGTAATTTTAATCGCTATCTTAGTTAGTACTGAATTTTATATTAGTTGTGTAAAAAATCTGAACGAATTATATTATATATATATATATATATATATAATTATATATATAATTAAAGAATGCAACATTTTTTAATAAAAATTATGTACAATGCGGTATGAAAATATTTATTTTGACTAATTTTGACATATTTGTTACAGGTATCCCGCTCATAATTATGTTTATATGGGGTATCGCCAAGATGATTACAACATTTGGAAATGACGTAGTAAGCATTCATATGTATATATATTTTTTTCTAATGCATATTAAAATTTAAAACCATCGAAATACAATGCTACGAATGGAAACAATTTTTGATTTTTGTTTGTACACTTAAATTATAAAGTTTTCCTATACTCGGCTATAACAGTATACTGAGGTCTGAGAAAAAAGTTTATTGAAGAATTTATCATTTTCTTTTCTAGTAACTTCTCGAAATCAGGGAATTGGAAAAATATTGCTAACGATCACGTAAATCACGTATCCGAGGCGAACTTATAATTACTTTTAACATCACCTACGTGGCAATTCGATCATTTTATAGTTTCATATATAAATCCTATTATTCTCAAACATAACAAAAACGGAATGCTTGCTGAGCTCTAAAGATCGTTTGCGGTATATGTCTACGGACAAAAGTTTTAAGTCTTATGGGTAAACCGGAAAAAAAAATGAACTATGAATTTTTAAATAAATCTTATATATAACGTATTTAAAAAAAAATCTTTAAATCAGTATTTGTAATTTTTGTACTCGAAGTACTGTTCGTATACTCGGTGTAGGATAGGTCTTTGTTTTAAACGACTTTATTAGGCGTAGGTGATTAACAAGACTGGGCAAGTTACTTTTTATTTTTAACTAGTGTTTTAACTAGTAGCGCTATTGAAATCTCTTGTCTTTTTATTAATACACAATATTGTTTTATGATATTTAGTTATCAATGCTTATTTTATACATTTTCTCAGATTTTTAACAAGGCAATTTTCGTCATTGTTTTCTTAAAATCGTGTAACTTATATTTTTATAGCGTGTTTATGGAAAATTAACTTCATTTAGTTTTATGTATATATAGGAAACAACATTCTTGTTTGTCACATTCTATTAAAATTATATAAGCATAAAATATTTTCCATGCAAAAATAAAAAAAAATGTATTTATTTAAATATTATACGGATATATGATATATTCTTTTGACTCGAAAGTGATTAACGTGATAACGTAATAAGTGAATAAAATGATTATTTTTAAAATTAAAATATTCCCCGTTGATAACAATAAATTAATTTTGATACGAGACGCATATTCAATTGTTTATTTTAGTAGTATTGTATATAGCATTGTAACGGTTGCGCGAAAGATGAAATAATTATGTGACAAAAATGTACAACTATTCAATTTAATTTGTTAAATTTGTTAACATGTAATGATTAAAGACAACTATAATACGTTAACATTTTTAAAACAAAAATATTGATTACGGATTGAAACTCTTAATCAAATCGATAGCTTTTTATATCTGGTTACTTTTTTCAAACTAACAAATAGAAATATGCAAATGTACACAGGATTTCGTTTCCCAGTCATATAATGAGAATTGAAATATTTCCAAACATCTAACCTAACCTAACTGTTATTGTCAAAATTCGAGTTATATTTGAATAATACTGTAACGTTATTCAACGACATACCGTACAAGTTATATAATATAATATTGACAATTGTGCGTTTAATTCCATTTAACTGACGACAATCAGACGCGGTTGTAAGGAGTAGCGTAATTTTTTTTTTTTTATATATATTATTTACATAATGTCGTGTTCATTTTACTCGCGTAACGCAATATATTTTAAAATTATGACGTGTTTTGTGTGTTCCCAATATAGTGTGTACAATAGTAACGTGAGTCGTTTTAAATATTTAAATACTTCGGATAAAACATTAACGGAAACGTACGTTTTAACTGCTCCCCACTTATTCTATGGAAACCATTTTAACATTTATGAAACATTCTGAACGTATACATATAAAATTACAATTGTGTTGAACTAGTATTCGATAACGACATTAGGTATCACATTTTCCACAAGACATTTTCGAGCTTGCGAATTTGGCGTGAAAGATAAATCACGTGATGAATACTGAAATGCAGAATTTAATTTTCAAATCGAGATCTAATCAACTTCTAGGGGTCATCACAAGAAGCAAGCAATCCATTGTAAAGAAATATTAATAATTGAAAATTCTTGAAATATTTCAAAGTTTTTACGCATGTTAATATTGTATTTTATGTATACAAGTTTTGTATCCTTAAAAATATAAACACAGAGCTTAAATTGATTGAAAATTTTAATGTGCGTAACGTAAACAATACGAATACGTTAGAACTATTATAAGAAAACGTCTTAGATTATAAAACCAAAAAGAAATTAAACTATGTGTTACATGGTTTTGGCTATAATTTTAACGCGAGAAATTGTTTTAATCGTTTTTTATGTGAGTTGCAATATATAATTGAAAATTTGTTTCAATTTCGTTCGCAGTTATTTTTCCATGATAAAATTTCGGCGACCGCATATGAAAATCCAACGACATAATTTTTATCAACCCACTAAAGTGACGTACGACGTGTTATCAAATAAGCTAAAAACGAATTTGATCACAAAATCATTTCAATTTGTCCGACTGATATATATATATATATATTGACAGTAACAATATCAGTGACGATATTAATGTGAAATCACATTTGAAAAAAGCTTGTTGATTCATTTTCCAAACGTATAAATATCGATATTTTTTTTCCTGTTTATTTGCCGACCGTTTTGTTTATTTGTACGGCTAATGGAAATAACGTATTTCCATTAGTCGTGCGAAACGCGGCACGTAACGTTATCGATAATTTAAACGTTATGGGTTCGATTAAGTTATTTTAAAGGGGCGTGAAAAAAAGTAAAAAAAAAAAAGAGAGAGCATTTGAACGAATAAATTACGTAAATTCGTACGGACATGACGCGCGTGAACAAACTCGGAACCGCGTGTTTGTCTAATCGTCGAACGATCGATGCACATCGTTCTATTAACTGGTGGAGGGGAGGGTTTCGTGGATTTGTATTATTATTTCTGTCGAGGACGTCGACACGAGACGCAGGACTCTAGAGAACGTATTTACGTGCGTCGCGAAACAAAGAGCCGCCACGGTTTCGTCGGAGGCGCGCGTGTCCGAGACAGATAACGACAACCGTTCGTTGTTGTGTCCGACGGGAACCCGACGGAAGGCCACACCGTTTCGTTCGTCGTTTTCCGCGCGAGCGCGCACGACGCAGACGGACGAAGCCAGACGGCGGTGGCGGCGGGCGGCCCAACACTCGACTGTAAATCGTTGCGGCCGGGTTCGCGAAGAGCCGTTTTAGACGGATTAAATCCGTCCGCGCGTTCCCACCGTCCGTAATAGCGAGAACGTACTTCGGTCCCGACGTCCGATACGATCCGGACGCAAATAAATCGTCGTCCGTTCGAGTCTCAGTCGGTATACGAAATCGCGAACAGACGGGAAGTAGAACGATACAAAAACAGACGACCGTGTATAAAAAGCTTTTCTCTTTTCTCTTTTTTTTAATCGATTAGATTGAATGAAGTATTTCTTGCTCGCGGCGACGTTAATTTGAAACAATTAGAAAAAACGAAAATCGATTAGGATTTTGAATTTGGCACGCTGCGCGTATTCACGAACGCTTACGTGCGTTTTAGACGTTGAGCGTGAACTGTTTTTAAAGAATTGTTTTTCGTACAGTAAATGAATGTTTAAACGATATCGGTTGATTGCTAATCGAGGGCTAACGGTGTTTTGGTGAGGTCGTTCGTCGATTTTCCCGCGTCAGTTTCTACGAACGCGTAACGAAATTTTTTGAAAACAAAACCCGACGAAAGAACTTTTGAATCATTTTCATCGGTTTTGTGTTGTATTGCTGAGAAAACTGAGCTTTACGCGGAATATATGCTGAAACGTTATATATGATTTCACTCGAATGTAAAATTATCATACAGATCTGACTCGCGTTGAGATTATAGCAAAACGAGCGGTGGCCAACAACAATGGGCACCCTGAAATCATTCATGATTTCCGAGCGAATATGGTTTTCTAAGAATAGATATATATATATATTTATATATGTACAATATATAGAGAGATCCTTAAATAAAATATAGAGGTGGAAAAAATATGTCAAGCCTTCAAGCCTTTATTTTTATTCTTCAGACATATAAACGTATAGATATATATATTTTTTTTAACGACAAAAAATAAAATAATCCCTATGTAATATGGATCACGTAAGTCCTTTCCGCTCCTCGAAAAGATTGGTTCGACCTTAATTGCGATGTTTTTGTCGTAAATCGATAATGCTGAAAAAATAATAACATACCATATAATATACGCGCTCGTATATACGAGATCGAAAAATAATTTGATACATAACGCTTTTGAATAATGTATCAAATTTAACACGTATATGTAACGATAATCAGGTGATGGATGGGTACGTACGGACAGTGTGCTTTTACTTATACCGGTCGTCTCGACCGTTACGTACGTTCGCATACTACACGTAATAAAGTGTTCTATTGATCCGATGGAAATTATTTGTTTTAATTGTATTCGTAAGACATTATGTTATCGAGAGTTTTAACATTCCGTAATCGCGTTTGATGTGCCCGTCACAAGGTAAGATCGCGATCTCGTAACATTCAGTTCAAACTACATACTGCGGGTTATATTATTCGGGATATTCAATCGCCATTTTATACGATTTTTATTTACGATAAAAACAGTATAAAGTAAGATATTTCACAATTAATCGTATAGAATATGTAAATAACAATAATTATAATATTGACGTCATTACTATGCGTATAATGTGTACATTATTTTTAATATAAATATTTTAAATCTCTATAATATTTAGTAGTCGATTCGCCGAAAAAAACGCACGAGCATTTATAACATTTTGTCGGCAACACGATTTGTAAAATGTTTATAATCCTGTTCTGTCTCTGTTTATAAATCCTGCAACATACACTGTGAATTGTTGTTTCCGTGATTTATAATAGCTTCCAAGTGTAAAAAAACAGCACGTATCTATCATGATCTCTCTATATATGTAGTTGTATGATTTTTACGGGATAAGTGATATTTGGAAAAAAAAATTAAAAAAAAAAAAAAATCCCCTAACAAATAAATAGTCAGTAGTAATAGTTCGCGAGAACTTTATAATTGAATGCCGTTGACTTTCTACTAGATCCGATCAAGTCTCAATCGCCATATCAAGTTAAAAACGTCAACGAAATATATAACCTAACCCTAACCTAACCTAATCATCGTCATTTATCGTATTAAACACGTGCAAATATTTAGTCTGAAAACGACGACGCGGTAAATCGAAACAGCCCGACAAATACAATTGATGTCAACGCGCACGCATCAGCAGACACGATTGCACAAGAAATCAGTAGTATAACGTTGCAAATCATTTCAGCCGTTTCGAAACGGTTGGTTTTTTCACGATTCAACGCCGTCGTTTTTCGATCGAACGAAACGCGACATTTCATACCGGTAAAACGGTTCACCGTAGACGTATGGGGTCGTAGAGTCGTTTCGTCCATCTCAGAAACGAGATTCCCCGATCGATTATGAGCGGAAAACGGCGCGGAACGTCGCACGTCCTTTGCGGTCGACACTGGAAAATCTATTGTGAGCTACTCGTCTCGACGCGCGCATTGTCGGAAACATTGGAATGCAATTTCCGCGGACGTAATGACGTCGCGAACTTTACCGTCGGCCGAACGCTCGCGTTGGGAACGTCCGGTCGCGGCCTGTTGGAAAATCGATCGTCCGACGGACAGCTAGACGCGAAGACTCGCACGCGCGTAATGAGCACGTTTTACTTGTGTCACAGGGCAAACGAGATTATTGCACGTGGATGACACCGCACCCCGTGCACGACTGGATCTACCAAGGACCGGCCATAACGGTGTTGGTTATGAATTTGGTATTCCTGTCGAAAATCATGTGGGTAAGTGGATGTCGGGGTTGAATACAATATGTTCGCCGTGCGGAAACGCGCAACGGGGGGTTGTGGGGGGGGGGGGGTTGTATACGACTCCTGAACGATTACGACATTTTACGCTTATCGGCTTTCACGGCAAATTCGTGACAATAAAAATTGCCGGCAAAAATCGCAAACGAACAACGAAGTGTCCGCGCGTTCGGATCGTCTCGTTATCGATAGTGACTTTCAGGTGCTGATCACGAAGCTGAGATCGGCGAACTCGGCCGAGACGCAACAGTACCGCAAAGCCAGCAAAGCGTTGCTGGTGCTCATACCGTTGTTGGGAGTCACGTACATATTGACCATGGTCGGGCCCACGGAATCTGGTACATACGCCAATTATTATTCGTACGGCAGAGCCATACTCTTGTCCATGCAGGTAAGCGCGTCTAAACGGGTCCGGAATGTCGTTACCAAATGTACGTATGTAAATTGAACACCGGAACTATCGCATTCAGGGCTTCATGGTGGCGATATTCTACTGTTTCGTCAATTCCGAAGTCAAGAACACGTTCAAACATCATTTCTTCAGATGGAACGACGCGAGAAATCTGAGGACCAGCGGCCGCCGAAGATTCACGTACTCGAAGGACTGGTCGCCGAACACAAGGTCCGATAGTGTCAGGTATTATTCAACCGTATTACGTGTGCGCTTAAATCGGGAACAATCACTATTTATTTATTCGTTTGCGCATGGTGCTTGATTCTGTTTCGTTTTGTTTAGAAATTGTCTAGACCCGACGGACGGTTGTCTTATCACTTGTAGAAACGAACGAAATTCGTAGAAATAATGTATACGACGTTTTACGATCAATCGTTGGTTTCCTCCCCTTCTGTATATATCTGGTGAAGTACGTAAGGTGTAGTTTTTCAAACTGTTACTTACGCTCAGATGGTGTATTTTTATGTGGGTTTACTAATATATATATATATATATTTATACCAACGACCGTATAATATATTATGCTCGCGTACATGTTATTTAATTAATTTCAGGTGTACGAGATTTGAGACAATTTAAAAAAATATACTGCCTTCACACATTTCGATATTATTTATCACATTCATTTTTATTCGTCTTATTATTCGAGTAGTTTTCCACGATAATTGTGTACTAAAGTTAATATATTATGACAAAAAAAAAAAAATTAATTTTTCAGAAAACAAAAACCATTGTTGTTGTTGTTTATATACTCGCGTTCCCCAAACTTCTCGGATACAAAATTGTTTTGATAAAAATATAGTAGTTGACATTTGATTATTTGTCGGCAAACAATGTAAAACATTTCCATGGTCAAACATAAACTTGTTACATAATATGTTCTGTGAGGTCGACATTATTTGGCGTAAAGTGTACATTATCGTTCAGGAGGTATATATTGTATACGCTCTTACACATAACTCGGCTGAGCTGAGTGTGTGTTTGTTTAAAAAAGAAAAAACACATATCGTCCGATCAGCAAACACGATGTACGTGCATCCTCTCCATTGATTTCAAAAAATTTCAACAATTATTTGATTCCCAAAAAAAGGAAAAAAAAACAAAAATACACATAACTTTTCATTCGATCGGGTCGTCGTTTGTGTATTGTCAAATCGAGTGTATTTACTACTATACATTAGTCGTATGCACTTAATCTTGTTCTGGACAATACCCTCATAATAGAATGATTACAATTGCACTATAGAAAACTTTATTTCTGTTAAAATTTTATTTTTCATAACACAAATACGCCATTAAAGTTATTAGCTCGATGACGTTCGGTATTTTTCTTTTATACTTGTATGTAATTTTCCAGTCGCGTATGGTCAGAAATAAAGTAAAAACGTAACGACACGGATAAATTTCTTTGCTATTTATATTACACAATTTCGGTCTCCCTACAATGTCGGACGTAACGTTTCGTGATTACTCTGCAACAATCGAGAGCACAGTATCTATAACTTTTAACCTATTCGAGTTCTATTCATCTCGATTTTCATTTGTACGTGTTCGAAAATATTACGATTCATAACAGATTAACAGTAGCTCGACTGCGTAACATTGGTTTCGGATTAGATTTAAAAGTCACTAATTCAGAAATGCACTAAACTATTCGAGCCGCGAGAAATACGATTACCGAGTTTGAGGTCAAATTACGCGTGAGAAACTGTACGAAATATGAAAAATCGCTTTTGGGAAAACTATGCGCTCCATGTGATATTATTTAGGTCAGGGCACAGTGAGATATAATTTTCCCATCGGTAAATTACTTAGGACGACGACATATTATTATGATATTTTTTTTAATCCTGCAACTGAGTTCTTCGTAGGTCGAGAATGGCGAAATGAACTTTTTTTTCCGATATAATAATATACCTTGTTCGATTTGCTATCAGAAATAAAAGTAAAAGAAGAATGTTATATTTACATATACATGTACATATATATATATATATATATATATATATATATATATATATATATTTATAGTTATTGTCATGCACGAATAATTTTTTTGTTTTTTAATTTGAAAGCAAATTTTAATTGTTTATACATTCGGAAAATATTTACCAAGTCCGTTTTCTATTTTATCGAATATCTTATTATATAACGAGTACGAATTACGCGTGTAGGCCGAAACGTACGAATATTCGAAATAGGTTGTATTTAAATACTAAACTCTTAGAAAAAGTAAAATTGTGGCAAACGATCTTTAACCCTTTCCAATAACTATTAAAATAACATAAAATAATAATTTGTGTTAAATTTTTAAGACTGTGTTCTTTAAGCTAAAAAATATAATTAAATGTTAAACAAAAAATAATCGAAATTTATTGAAATTTTCAAAATAATATGTTTAGCCCAAAATCGATCAAATTTTTTAAAAATATTATTATGTTTATATACCGTTAAAATAAATATTTTGTCAAATTTTAAGTGTTTCGTATTATTTTTGGGATTATTTTGAAAATACGAAATCCGTGAAAATCGTGCGTGTCGACGATGTCACCGGTTATTCTGAAATTTCTTCGTTCAGAATTTAAAACAAATATAAATATGGTATACTGTTGTTACGTGTAGAGCTTAAAGGAGGTAAAAAGAAAATTAATTTTATATTTTTAGAAGCAAATATGATTGTAATACTTTGTTGAGTTTTTAACGTAGTGTTATTTCCATCGTTTATTTTAAACCTATCGAAAAAGTTGTTGTGAAAATAATTTTAGAACATTTTCCAATTCTATTAAAAAGTTTGGTTGTTTTTATTTAAACTTTTAAGTTTTGTTGTTTATTTTACGGGTCATACAAAATTATACATATATATGTGTGTGTGTGTGTGTGTGTGTGTGTGTGTGTGTGTGTGTGTGTGTGTGTGTGTGTGTGTGTGTGTGTGTGTGTGTGTGTGTGTGTGTGTGTGTGTGTGTGTGTGTGAAATTTTTTTTAAAAAAAAAAATTTTTTTTAATTAATTTAAAAAAATTTTTTTTTTTTTAAAGAAATTTTTTTTTTTTGGGTTTTAAAAATTTTTTTTAAAAAAAATTTAATTTTTTTTTAAAACCCCCAAAACCTTTTAACCCAAAAGGAAAAAAAAAGGGAAAAAAAAACCCTTTTTAAAAAAAAAAAAAAAACCCCCCCCCCAAAAAAAAATTTTTTTTTTTTTTAAAAAAAAAATTTTTTTTTTTTTTTAAATTTTTTTCCCCCCCCCTTTTTTAAAAAATTTAACTTTTTAAAAAAATTTTTTAAAAAAAATTTTTTCCCCCCCCCCAAAAATTTTTTTTTAAAAAAAATTTTTTTTTTTTAGGAAAAAAAAAAGTTTTTTTTTTTGGGTTTTTTTGGGGGGGGAAAAAAAAAAAATTGGGTTTTTTTAAAAAACCCCCCTTTTTTTTTTTGGTTAAAAAAAAAACCAAAAAAAAGGAAATTGTTTTTTTGGAAAAAGGGGAAAAAGGGTTAAAAAAAATTTTTAAAAAAAAAGGAAAAATTTTTTTTTTTAAAAAATTTTTTTTAAAAAATTTTTTTTTTTTAAAAAATTTTAAAATTTTTAAAAATTTTTTAAAAAAAAAAATTTTTTTGGGGGTTTTTTTTTAAATTTTTTTTTTTTTTTTTTTTTGGGAAAAAAAAAAAAATTTTTTTTGGGGGGGGGGGGGTTTTTTTTGGGTTTTTGGGGGGGGGGGTTTTTTTTTTTTTTGGGGGGGGGTTTTTTTTTTTTTTTTTTTGGGGGGGGGGGGGGGGTTTTGGTTTTTTTTTATTTTCTTTTTTAAAAAAAAAGGGGTTTTTTTTTCCCCTTTTAAAATTTTTTTAAGGAAAAAAAAAAATTTTCCCAAAAAAGGGGGGGGGCCCCCTTTTTAAATTTTTGGGGGTTTTTTTTTTTTTTTCCCCCCCCCCCTTTTTCCAAAAAAAGGGGAAAAAAAAAAAAAATTTCCCCCCCTTTTAAAATTTTTTTTTTTTGGGTTTTTTTTTTTGGGGGGGTTTTTTTGGGGGGGGGGGAAAAAGGGAAAAAAAAAATTTTTTTTTTTTTCCCCCCAAAAAATTTTTGGGGGCCCCCCTTTTTTAAAAAAAAAAAGGGGGGAAAAAAAAAAAAAAAAAAACCCCCAAAAAGGGGTTTTTTGGGGGGGAAAAAAAAAAAGGGGGGTTTTTTTTCCCCTTTTTTTTTAAATTTTTTTTTTGGGCCCAAAAAAAAATTTTGGGGGGGTTTTTTCCAAAAAAGGAAATTTTTTTTTTTTTTTTTTTTTTTTTTTAAATTTTTTGGGGGCCCCCTTTTTTTTTTTTTTTTAAAATTTTTTTCCCCCCTTTTTTAAATTTTTTTTGGGGGGTTTTTTTAAAAAAAAAAAAAAAAAGGGGGGGGGGGGCCCCCCCATTTTTTCCCAAAAAAATTTTTTTAAATTTGGGAAAAAACTTTTCCCCTTTTTTTAAAAAAAATTTTTTTTCAAAAAATTTTAAAAAAAAAAAAAACCCCCAATTAAAAAAAAAAATTTAATTTTTTCCCTTTTTTTTTTTTCCCGGGGAAAAATAAAAACCTTTAAAAAAAAAAAAGGGGGGGGGAAAA